>OY728159.1:441195566-443695566 GCA_963277665.1 Viscum album | reverse complement strand
TGTTCTTTCCTAGTGAGCTCATTGTATTACTGATGTCATTAATCATTTGATACATGTTAGGGATAGGCTCATCAGGCATTATTTTGAAGTTCAAATATTTAATATTATATGTTTTATGCTTCATTTCCATAACATTAGTGGTTCCGTCATGTAAAATAGCTAATGTATCCCAAATCTCAAAGGTTATTTTAAATGTAGAAATCTTATTGGATTGTCATCTCATAGTGCACAACATAAGGAATTCATATATTTGTAATTATTATTATAGGTATCCATATTTTTATCATTCCTAGTGTTTCATGTAGTAGAATGAATTTTAAACTCTTCTACTATAGTATCCCATGATTTAAAAAACTAGCAATCTAAATTCATTTGAATTTCTATTATCCATTGGGAAAAATTAGTCCCATTGAAATATGGAGGTCTATTTGTAGCATCACCTTCCTTTATTTTATCCAAGTTAATGAATAAAAACATGTTTTAAAAAACTAAAAAATCTAATGTAACAAAAAATTTAGATCATTAAATCACAACTCAAATCATAGTTGAAAATATTTGAAAACATTAAAAACATTCAATCCTAAAATGTAATATCCTTTGATTCAAAAATTTTGTCAGACTATGGAACTCAAGAGGGGGTTGAATTGAGTACCTATAAAATTATGTGTCTAAAATATTTATTTAATGGCCCCCTATTTGAAATAAAAATTGACCTTTTAACCAAAAGATAATTTTAAAAATGATATGATTATTTGAAGGTTATATAAAAGGTATATTAGTTCTAATATAAAATAATACAAATTAATAATTTTACATTTCAAATCGATCTACTAAATAAATTTATAATATGAGAAATATCTATGAATAAGAACCAAAGAGAGTTGTAGTTTTTTTATTTAAATAAAAATAAAAAGGGAAAACTAAACTTTAGATAACACAGCTGAATATAAACATGTTGTTTACAATCAAGATGTGAATAATCCTCTCCACATGTAAATCACATGATGGAAAATATTTTATATAAATAATCATTGATCCACAATCTGGATCGGGGTAAATAAAAATATACGTATCTATCAAGGTCAACAATACCACTTATATTGTTTTTTATGGGAGTACAAAAGCTAACAGGCCATACAATGACCTCTGTCGTGGTTATATTTTGTGGTATGAGGTGTAAAAGATATGTTGTAAAGATATATAAGTAACTTATAGTTTTTCATAGGAGTCATTTTTTCATCATAGCATAGAGATAGTCAGACACTCCTTGTAATATAAAAAAGATCCAAATAATGGATAAAATACAGAGATGAGAGATAGAAAGCTCTATCTGATAGGAAATACAACTTGAGACTCTGTGAAGATATATTGAAATATAGCTTTAGTTGAATTTCAGAAATTGACAGAAAAATAGAGAGGCATTCCAGCTTCTAATTATTATTTTCACAAAGGTATTTATTTGAAATTGTCTTTTCATCATCTCTTAGTTTTTATCTGCAAAGATGTTCTTCAGTTTGATTTCTTAGTAGTATATTCTTATATCCACATTTATCATTTTTTTCTTATTTTGTATAAACAAGACTCCATAACTTTCACACAATCCTTTTTGATTAGTTATTTTTATTATACACCGCACCAGAAATTGAGAATGATCTCCATAGTGGTCTGCTACCTCATACCTCATACTGTGGTATGAAATTGATTTGAATGATGCCTACCATAGACAAAAAAAATGTCATTTAAAAAATATGAATTAATATGTTTCAAAAATATGGCCATTATAATGAAATTTGAAATAAAATTAAAATGAAATAATTGACGGTGTCACTAAACAATGTAGTGGAACGATGAATTGGAATGGAGAGTCATGTAGTGGAATGTCACTATGGTGGTAAGTTTACTTGACATTGACATGTATATAATATTAAGCCGACTTATTGGTGACTCACACTATCTTTAACTCATACATTTCAAAATATTTGAGAATAGGTTGACTATGTGTTTAATAATAGTGTCTCATCTAGTATATGTAATAATGGTGAGACACATGATAGAGATATATCATAGTAGTGAGTCTACCATAGTGTTAACTCAAACATATCTGATTTTCATCCATTAGTGAAATTTTTAATCTTGATTCTACCTTAACAATGACTCAACCTTAATGGTGACTCATCTATTATCATATTTTTCCAACCTATCCTATGATGTAAAATACAAACAGAACTAATTAAGAATGTAGGTTCACATGATTAAGAAAAATTAATCCTGATTTAACTTGATGAAGCGTTATTTGTGAGCATAGAAACTAGAGGAGGCTAAAATGTCACATAGTGTGTGACACGACCTGACATCATGGCAGGTACCTAATTAGGTACACCGACCTAACAAATATTATAAGGTCTTAACCACACTATATATTGTAACATGGACATGGCTAGGCCATGTGTACACATGCTGAGTCATTTACATAGACACAACTAGAAGTACAAGGGCTCATACATGTTTTGTACTCTATCCTATACATTGACACAAGGACATGCATAATATTTGATACACATGCATGACATAAGGCTGAAGGAATATAACGTGTACTACCAGTACATAGAGTGTAACCCCTTCATGATGTGTTAGAGTCCTTATCCTCTTCATCTAGTTCATGTTTTATTAGTGTGCATACCCTTGATCCATTCCCTAAGGGTTAGTTAGGACTTAATTCCTACACATTGAACGGTGATCCCTTTAGTGGGACTACTTGGAAAGAGTTGTTTGAATTCTTCTATGAGGCTCGGAGTGAGATCCTCTACAATCATCATTCCCTAGGGGGAGTTCATGGTATCATCATGAGAAATTCTAAAATTGTGTCAATCCTCTACTTATAATGTCATTACATATTGACTAGTTGGAATACCCCATGGAATTGGGAGTGATCCTCATATGTGTATCGTTAACATCATAAATCAAGTGAATACGTCATACAGAGAGACTAAATGAACAATACATCTCACATGTACTCTAATATTTCTATCTAACTCACAGATCATGTTATCCTAAATGAGTTCAAGATGGAACCATCAAGTAGAATTCCAAGACTGGAATTATTGTTGTGAAATTACTACGAGGATATGTTTCATTAGTGGGAATTTCTATATTTTCCTTTTATGTGTGTTGTATAAATATACCTATATTGAGATGACTATCATTTGTGATGTTATATGATAAGTGATTTTAGATTGTCCTCCTAGGTAATGTTATAGACACCTTTTCATGTGATTTCCAACACATTTAATGTCTTATATTGACAATAAACCTATTGAGATAGTCATATAGAGACCATGAATAGGAAGAACATATTTTGTAGGACTGATTGAGGTGTTCCCCAATGGTTACATGGACAATGGACCCCTATTATACTTTTAGGTGGGAATTATTTTCAAACTCTTTGTGGTGGTATTTTATTTGGACTTTTTCATTCGAGTAATTATTATCGTACTCTTATAATGGTATTTAAATGTATTCATGAATAGTTTATTAGTTGATATATATTTCTTAATTTTATGATCTTAGAGATGTGTGTGTAGAGGTAATTTTGGATAATGCCTTCAATTTTACTAATAGTCCTACTCAATGCTTGTATTCAGCCCCTGACCTATTGGAGGTGTGATTAGGGTTGTAACAATATAGTAATCATTGGGATGGGTCATGACACAAACCCATTTCCACTCCAGAGTATCTCATTAGATATCAATATTGACCCAATGAATTGGACGAAGAAATTATTCCCTCTGGTCAGATAATAAAAATAATACATATGTTTACCATAAGATTTTAAATCAATCCACATATCAGAACACATGAAAATATATATTATTATTTAAAATTTCATCAAATCATAACCTAAGGAAAAAATAAGTTCCATAAATATTTCCCCTTTTTATAATTGAAAAAAAAGATTATAAATGGATTTCTTAAACATATTTTCATCAAAAATAGGAAACATTTAGAGAAGAACATGAGCCTTAGCCCAGTTGGTAAGGACTCTGCAAGTGCATCTAGGAGACTCGAGATCAAATCCAGAAAGAGAAATCATTTCCGGGGGTACTGTAACAGTGCTGTAGCATGCACTATAGCAGTTATTGTAGCGGTAATTGTGCAGTACTATAGCAAGTGCTGTAGCGGGAACTGTTTGGCACTGCAGCAGCCGAGAATATGCCCCCATTTGGGCCTTTGGGCCACCTATTTGGTCCCCGAGTCCTTTAAGGAATTCGGGCCACCCAGGCCTTCGGGTCAGTAAGGCCATCAGGCCACCTCATGGCCTTCGAGCCACCTTAAGTGGTGGTGCAAACCAGACGACCTACGAGGAACAAGATCTACATGGAGGATGAGCAAGGAGCTTTCACCACAGCATAAGCTAAACGGATTTTAAGAATGAGAGGGTATGACACCTTCCATTAGGATAAGCCTGTGCATGCATGAGAATGCCTAGCCGAATAGCTATGCAAAGGTGGAGAGCTGATTTCATGATGAAGATGCTGGGGAGGAGCAGTTCCAAGTAGTTATTCTGGGTTGTATGTAATCTTTGAATCCAACTGGAAAATGAATTCTTCTAAGGCCTACAGGCCATGTAATACTGATGCATATGGGCCTTTTAAGGGTTCCACCTCACCCCGTGAAAGGTGGATTATAAAAAACAATAAAAAATTAAGGCCTTCAGGCCATTGGAGGAAACATTTAGAGAAATAATAATGATTATTCCATTGGATCATATCCCCCATATAGAATAATTTAAATCAAGTGTTATTATATTTGAAGAATAAAAATAAAATTTAAATATCCTAAAAACATTCTTATGAAATAAACCTTTTAAAATATTAAATAACATATTAATCAAATTTGAAAATTTAATGGAAAATTTTGTTTCTACAGTGAACCATATAAACATATATAGGAATATTTAAATAATATATTAGTCATGAATGTGGGAAAATTCATTCATGTTTTATATGTTAGTAAAATATTCCTTTTATAGTTATGTCAAAAATATAGCAATGTGAATAATTTAGAAAATGATAAGAACATTTGTTTCAAACAATTTTATAAAATTTAAATAAAGGATAAAAATGAATTTGACCAATAAAATTAGGAGAGTAAAACCCTTCCCTAAAATATTTTTTTTTTGAAATGTTAGATATGGATGAATTTTTTATTCGATTGAAAAGTGGGTGATGTAAATTTTCATTAAAAATATTTCTTTTGCTAAGTACATAGTATGAGGATAAATGAAAGGAAAGAATTTATGTTAGATAAATAGCTAGGGGTGTAAGAATTTTGTAATTTTCATAGGTGTTATGTTCTTAAAAATCAACATTATAGGCATATTCATATTCAATCATGATTAAAAATTAGATTGTAACATCAAGTCCTTAACTCAAGTTATTCGTTTTTAGAAAATAATAAAGATTTCGATAAAAAAATTGCATTTATAATACATCTATAACAGAATAATTTTCCTAATTATAATATCACATATCATCCCTTTATAACATTTCATAACCCCTTATATCATTAATTCATTATTAAATATCATCTTTTTCAGGTGTTAACTATTCCATTTACCTGGAGTATTTCACTTTAGTTGTACTGATTAATGGAAATTTATCTTCAATACATCACCTTTAAAATATTAATCATAATATAAATAGAATATTTATTCATTATATAGTTATTTAAATTCGTAGATAGATTTTAGATATTGAAAAATAATTATATTGTTCATAGATATGGTACAACATCTGTATGTGTGAACATTATTTTCCTTTTTCAACATATTTGAGGAAAGAATGATAAATATTTTTTAACCATTAAATGATCATTATTGTATTATATATATGATATATATGAATAATATTCATCCTTATTATAAAACAATTAAAATATAAATTAAAAATGAAACACATAACTTCATGGAGGACGCAATCCACATGTACAGAAGAACAAAAATAACATTTACCTTAGGACAAGACAATATATATATATATATGATATTATAATTCTAAAAATAATAATTATGTAATTAATATCATGTATTATAATTAATCCAATCATAATAACAACTAGTAATATATTGTGGTGAAAAATTAATTTTAATGCTACATGGAGTTATTTATAGTATGTACTCATGTGCGATAAATTGTATTCTAATTTGATGGCAATGAGGGTGTATAATGGTGTTTAATAATCATAATAAATGTTTATAATATAAATGATACTAAATTTATTATTTTAATATAAATACAAATAATTTATTGGAGTTAATGAAGAGAATAAATGAATGTGATTAGTTAAGTTATTCTCCTCTTCTTTGTGATGACTCCAATAGATCACCTATGAAGGGGTCTATGTTTGGTATTTTGAGAATACAAAAAACATTAGGATTTCTGTGTTTTTTAGAAACGAAATATATACATTTTGGTCAATCTAGATGTCTCAAATTATTGTGAATATGGTTTCCTTTTATAATTGATGTGAGGGGAACATTCCAAATTTCTCAAATGATTAAATTATAAAAAATACATTCTAATGAACAATATAAAAAAAATATTCTATTTATTAAATGATAAGGTCAATATGTTTTAAATAAAATAATCCAATATAATTTATATAATTTTTTTGTTCATTTTAAAGGCTATCATTTTCAAATACCCTTAGTTAAAAAATTTAAATTTAAACTATAGAATCATTTTTTTCATTAATAATGTGTTTTCTTTTTTAAATATTAGGTGAAAACTAGACCATAAAATGTCATGTCATGAAATTTTGGACAATATAATTTCCACCATATCTAAATTTTATTATTTTGATAAATTATTAGGATTATATTAAATTATTATTTATATAAATATAATGACTATTAATTTTGACCCAATTTAATAAATTTGGCTTAAAATACTTAATGAAAAAATGTCTATTCAATAAAATATTTTTACACAAAAAAATATGTCATATTCACCAAAATAATTTGTGTAACACTATAAATTACTCATGTTATTTCAATTTGAGTATTTTAGAAATCAGTTATTTTATATTTTTATTATATTAATAAATAAAATTTTTTGGTTCCATTGGAATTTAGAGAAATTATATTATTTGTAAAAATAATAAATAAATTACCATCATGACCATGACATAATTTTTATAAAAAATATTCATTAACATTCATTCATAAATATTTTTTTGCATATGTGATCCCATGAAGGATATTTAAAACTATGAATGTGACTTTTAGAAACTATATATGATTCAAATAATAGAAAAACAATTTCCTATAAAAGCTACCATTAAATGAATAAATTTTTTATAATAAGGTGATAAGGGTATGATTACCTTCATCTAATTATAATTATGATGATAAATTAGGTCATTCCCACTTATTTTTATTCTTGATTATCCTGATTGTCCATTTACTAAGTTGGTAAATGTTACCACGTTTAATATTAATGTTTTCAATAAATAAAAGGTTCATATTTATCATATATGATACACAAAATTGTAAATATGAAACTAATTATATATAATTAAATTAATAGTATTAAATAAAACATGTTTTATTATATTTGAATAAAATTCGACAAAAATAGTTGTAATAATTTTCATGCATAAAAATGGATTTATTTTTTAGCCTGTGCCAATAATTTTTTTTGTTAAAGTTTAAAATAAAATTTCAAATTTATTAATTCATACATTTAATTTAAATAATTCAAAATCATGAATTAATTTAGTTTATTTAATTAAAAATAAACTATTCTAAAATATATTTTTTGAATAAATATTTATTTTTGTTTCAAAAGATTTTATTTTTAATGTATATTCAACTGATAAAAATGATTTAATTTTACAAAAACATGACCATAAATTTTTATTAATATATTTTGTATTATTAATAGCTGAAAATAAAATAAATAAAAGATAATTGTCATTATATTTTTATAATGTACTACTATTCATTTAAACATAGTGTTGCGTGTGACAAAAGCTATCAAGGAAATAATATTTTTTAAAGAGAAATATTTTATAAAAATTATCACCATGTTAAATCATCTATCCTTAAAATGAAATTTTCCATCAAAATTAAATACTATAATATAAAAATATGTGGGTAGTTCTACCTCATCACATCCTTAGGTTAGTAGAAAGCTTTTTGAAATTCATAGTTTCCCCACAAAACATTAACTAGGTGAGTGCTCTTATTTTGTTTCATTTTATATAGAATATCTATAATTATCTACCAATTATTGTTTATATGAATCACCTTGATCTAGTGGTAGGATCACATAGAATAGTACATTTGAAAGATCAGGTACATACATCCTCAAAAGATATATATGGAACTCATCCTGAATTTGAGAGAGAGTTTGTGGAATCACAATCAGTAATCTACAGTCTCAATATGACCAAGAATTTCAAAACCTCTAATTAAACTGGGGTAAATTTTGAACACATTTACAGAATTATATAGTAATAAACTTCTTTCCATAATGTTATTTATATGATCTATTTGAATGCTAGAGTGAACTATTTTTTTAAAAAAATTCCACCAATGGAAGATATTGATTGAAAAATACTTTAAAATTTATATATGAAGATATCAACATTTCATCTAGAGTTTCAATGGTCCTCTCAGACTAACCATAAATCATATGATCATATGTACTACTGAAAAAATATATTCAAATATAGATCCTACTAAATTGTTTTGAAAAATTGTGAGGTAGACATCCGATCTTATAATGATATAATTCATAATGGTACTCCATGAAGAAATGTGTGTTGACTTCATAAGGATTTCATCTATAATAACCCTTATTTTTATTTCACACATAAACATGAGCTATTATATAAACTATTCACTTGATACATCATAGAAGATAGAGAGGACTACTGTATTTGCGGATTAGGAACATTACATAATAATTAAAACATAAAACATGAAACATATTTGTTGAAAACTTCCTTTACATAACCATGATATTCCCTCGTACTTAGTATTTCATGGTATAACCTGAGGACATACATGTGAAAAGGGTGAGCTATAAAGCTAAGTAAGCAAGAAAAAAAGGAATATCCGGAAGAATAATATATTTTTTGAAACTAGGAATATCAATGGATCATAAAATAAGGATGAACATAAAGCCATGATATAACATGATTATCATAACATGGAAATGTTCCAACAACACTTAACATGGAAGTAACAGGATCCAATGTTCAATGAAAATGGAGCATGATTAGACCCTCATTTTAATTGAATTATCATGATTAAATCAATATTTCACTTGAATTATCTTGAGTAAATCCTCATTTCACTTGACTTATCTTGATACTAATCATTACCCAATGCATTGGAGTGCTATCAGGGCACACCCTTCTTAAACATTTCATTTAATGTGTAAGTGTGCTCCATGGATCATAAATCATTGATTCATTAAACATAATCATTTATTCCACAATTAAATAATTTTTAATTCATAAAAGATACTATATAATAAATAATTAAATGTGCATAAAGGTGAATACCCTTGATAGGGAATTGGGAATGGTATTCACTATACAATGACTTTGTCATGGAAAAACGTGGTGCAATTTTGACATCATAACGACATGACTTAAGAGTTCATAAAAATGGTTGATGAGAGATAAAGGGGTGTCTCATCATATTTACATTAAATGGATAGTAAGGGGTAATATCGATACATATTCCAACATACATAATTGAATTTGCAATCATAATACGAAATAATTTCTTGAATGCAAATGAGGAGAGATAAATTGCTTATAGAATTTTAGCATGGTAACAAGTTCAAATGGGAGGCTTAATTATAGATAAATGGATATCACATCATTAAAACATAAAAATTATAGTATGAGGTAGGTGTGAAATCATACCCCAACATTTTGAATTGAAAATAAAAGGGCATAATAGTATTATAAAACTTGGATAAAATGAGAAAGGAAAGAATCCCTTACTTGGAATTGTGATCCCAATGGATTGGGTGTGGTTTTAGAGAGGCTTTTTAGGAGATTTGGGTGTCCTATAAAGATTATAGAGAAAGGAGGTAAGAGGTTGGATGAACTCATAAGGATTCTATTGAAGAGGAAGTGGATTCTTGGGTGGGTTTATATAGGAAAGGAGAGGGCATTCTTTATTATTTAGGTTTGGAACACCACAAATTATACTAATCAAAACCACAAACCCAACCTTTGTTTTACAATGGTTTTCACAAAAGGGCAGTTGAAAACAATATTTTATATGTCCAATATACGAACTTATTAAAATACTATGGTTTCTTATGTGGAGGTGAGTCACACTCTCATGGAAATCAAATTAAAAAGAACAAATGATTTATAAGTCTTCGATGGTCCACTAAGTCTCTGTAAAATTAATCAAACAAACCTAAAATATCATTATTGTAATGGTGAAACATATATTGGCCGAACATAATGTTTTTAGTATTTAATTACTTCACTATTGGTTCATTATGATGTCATAAAACACATTATATATTTAACAGGTATTTAATTTTTACCAAACAATTTGACTGTCTCATAAAATTATGAAAAATTGAATATTTGATAATTTATACATCCTGATTCCAAAAATAATATTAATTTTATCCAAATAATTTTCTAAATATTATAATTTTTACTTTTAAGATAAAAACCGACACTTATAAAAAAAATCATGGGTTTTGATAAAAACATATTTTAAACCTTATTAAAAATTAAAAATGTATTCATAAAAATTATATGATAATTTATACGTAATTATAAGTAATTTTATAATAATAATAATATTAATTTTTTAAAAATAAAAAATCCATTAATTTTTCAAAATAGATTCCTTAGTTTACTATTAACTAAAAATACTATTTGTTCTTTAAAAACTATGAATGTGTACTCTTTATTCTATAAATAAATAATGCACATAATCATAGTTGTAAGGTCTTGTTACATATACCCTTATAACAACCATATAATACCAAAATGTAAGGTGTGTGATGGTGACAGACTCTTGGGTGGCTTAGATAACATCACTCAGGTTTTAATCTCTATCAACTTCCACTACTCTAGTAAGTGGTTCCACTCGAGTTTAACGTGTTGAAGCTCGACTTGGAATTGGCCAATAAAAAATCCCAATGATGCCACATCCTTTTTGATCTCCTACAAATGGGATTCATATGGGAAAATTCTACTAGATGAGGCCATCACTTCCTTTGTATGATTAAATTGGATTTGTTAAAGACCGACATTTATACTAATCATTGATCACTATTCAATGACTACATTAAGAACTGTCACAATTTATAATGGTATTTTAAATATACCAAATCATAAAACCAATGATGTGCATATTTTATAAAACCATTTCATATAATAATACATTTAATTATAAAAATAGTAATTTCTATTATTAAAAGTTTGGGTCGTTACAATATTCCCCCTTTATCAAATTTCACCCTAGATATTTTCTTTTCCAATACTAAAACAGATGTGGGTAACTCTGCATCATCAATTCCTCTGATTCACACATCACTTCTTCAAACTTGTGGTTTTTCCACAACACATTGATGAGGGTAACTGTATTATTTCATAAACTTTTTTCTCTTTGATCTAATATCTCTAATTGGTTGCTCCTCAAAAGAAAGATCATCGTCTAAATATACTATCTCTAAAGAGAGTACATGTGAGGTATCTTGTATGTACTTCCTTATAAGGGATTCATGAAATATATCATGTAACTTTTCCATGGTGGGTGGAAGTTCTAGTCTATAGTCCACATCCCCGACACGATCAAGAATCTATATAGGACCGATGTACCAAGGAATTAACTTACCTTTCATTCTAAACCTCATAAATTTCATCCATGTAGATAGGCGTAGAAATACTATGCCTCCAACTTTGAACCCAAGGTCTCATCGATGGTTATCTCCAAAACTCTTCTGTCAAATTTGGGACGCCTTAATATGGTGCTAAATTTTTTTCACTTTCTCCACCATTTCGTCAACCATTTCAGGTCCTAGCAGCTCACCCTCACCGAAATCATCCCAAAACTCTAGTGTTCTTCACCTTTTCTCATAAATGGCATTATATGGTTCCATTCAGATGCTGGACTGGAAACTATTAATGTGAGAGAATTCAACTAGTGGAAGATGTTGGTACCATCCTTCTTTTGAAATCCATAGAACCTGATCTTAACATATCTTTCAGTGTTTGAATAGTTTTCTCAGATTGGCCATCAGATTGAGAATGATAGACCATAATGATCTTTAGTTAAGTTCTTAGAGAAACTAAAGACATTTCCAGAACATCAGGGTGTATCTAGGATCACAATAAGATACAAAAGATAGTGGTACTCCATGCAGCCTTACCACTTATATGATGTAAATGCATGCAAATTGATCCAAAGGTATGTCCTCAAGAATTGTGATAAAGTGATCTATCTTCGTAAGACAATCTACAATGACCCATATTGTATTGTTTCCTATGTATGTCTTTGGAAGTCTAGTAAAATATTCCATGGTAATGTTGTCCCACATCCATGTTGGAATGGATTGTGGTTGAATCATCCCCATATAAATTTTCCTCTCAGCTATAACTTAATAACATACCAGGCACTTTGATGTATATTCAACAATAACCCTTTTCATATTTTCCCACAAAAAGTTTACACAGAGATCTCAATAAATCTTTTTTCTCCCTGGGTGAATAGAGAAGGTTGAGCTATGCACTTAACCCAAAAGCTCCTTCATTATCTCATGATTGGATGGTACACATAATCATGACCCAAATCTCATAATTTCACTCTAGTCAAGCCTGAACTCTGAGGATTTCCCATTTCTCATAGCATGCACCCTTTTCAGAATTTCCCCATCCTTTCTTTGAGCATCCTTTATTTTCTCTACATGGGATGGTTGAGAAAAAATATGAGAAATGATTGATGATGTTCCTCCCTTAATAATTCCTATTTGCATCCACTAAAAATCTAAGAAGATTGGATCCTTTTCAATTCTTATCATTGATAATGTTACGGGATCCTTTCTACTTAGAGCATCTGCCACCTTTTTTGCCTCACTGGGATGATAGTGGATTGAGCAGTCATAATACTTGTTCAGTTTTATCCATCTTTGTTGGAGATTCTTAATAAATTTTTGTGTGAATATATATTTGAGGCTCTTGTGATCAGTACATATCTCACACTTCTCCATATAGAGATAATGCCGCCATATTTTCAATGCAATGATCAGAATCGCTAACTCCAGATCATGCGTGGGATAGTTTTTGTCATGGATTTTCAGCTGCCTTGCGGAATAGGCTATCACATTATCATTCTACATCAACACAAAACACAGGTCCTTCTTCGAAGAATCACTAAATACCACAAAATGTACTCTACTCATGGGTAATGTGAGAACATGTTCAATGATATGCCTCCTTTTTGACTCATTAAAGCTCTCTTCGCATTCATCACTCCAGTGAAACTTTACTCCCTTCCTAGATAGCTTGGTATGAGGGTTGGAAAATGGAAAGAAATTTGTCACAAATTTGTAATAATATCAAGTTAACCCCATGAATCTACAGATATTCATTACCAATGTCAGCCTCATCCATCAATCAATTATAGTTGTCTTGGTGGGATCCACAGATATCCCATTTCTTGTGATGATATAACCCAAGAATGAGACCTCATTCAACTAGAAGTCACACTTTCTGTACATTTTACAGAGCTTCTTCTTTTCGCAAGGTCTCTAGTACAGTTCTTATATGCAATTCATGGTCCTCCTTGGTTTTAGAGTATATTAGAATATCATCTATAATTAATACCACAAATTTGATGAGGTAACCCCTAAAGAAATATATTCATCATGTGTATAAATATTGATGTTGAATAAGTAATTCTTAAAGGAATTACTATTAATTCATAATGACCGTGTTATTTATGAAAAGTGGTCTTGGGGATATCATCCTTATTTACCCATACTTTATAATATGAAAAAAAACGAAAATCTACCTTGGATAAGTATAGTGCTCCATGTAGCTTATCGAACACGTCATAAATTCATGGTAGTGGATACTTGTTCATTATCCTGATTTTGTTATGATAATGATAATCAATGAAATAACACATTAACCCATCCTTCTTCGGGATGAATAGGAATGGTGCATCCCATGATGAAGCACATGGGCGTATAAATTCTTTATTTATATTCTCATGATGTTTTTTCTTCAGCTCCTGAATCTCCACAATAGAAATTCTATAATATGTCTTGGATATTGGAAAAGACCCATGTATAAGGTCAATTGAGAATTCAACATCTCTTCGATGATGAAGACCATGAAATTATTCGCAAAACACTTTAGTTAATTCCCTTACAATAGGAATATCATGAAGGATGGTTTCCTCCTTAGACTCAATCATCTGAGTTATAAATGCGTGTTCATAGGGTAGTAATATTCACATTTGAGATGATGGTGCTAAAGAAGATTCATCCACATCTGTTCACTTTTATAGAATCTGTGGTCGATTCTCCATATGGAGAGTGATATACCTCTCACAGAAATTTATGTTGACTCTATATAAGGATATCCAATCCATTCCTAGAAATACATCAAATTCTACAAAAGTGTGTAAGATGAGGTTATTTGGGAATTTCAATCCACCAATTTTGATAGGGTAGGAGTTATATTCTTGGGATACAATGATTTCCCCATTTTACATAACACCAACATCTTTAATTCCATGATTTTTGGTGATGTTGGTATTGATCCACTAAACATTCGGGATACTAGATAATACATAGAACAAGAATAAAAAATTTTGTTCTCTATTCTTGAATGAATAACTAGTATACCTGTCACCAGTTCGTTTGTTGGGGTTCACTTCAATGGTTGTAATGGAAAAATCTCACCCCTACTGCCATGGAGGTTGTTAGTTGTCTCCAAAAACCCTTCACTTAGGTAAATGATTTATATGGTGCCCTGGAACATTGTAGTTAAAGTAATGAACAACGCATTGAGGTTAGAATGGAGAATTCCTCTCCTCGGTTGTAGCTATGGGGTTTTCTTGTCGGTAGTTAACGGCTAGGTTCCCTTCTCTTCCACACCTAAAGAATTTTCACTTCCCCTTAAAGAAATTTCCAGGGTGATTCTTTCCATACCTTGGTAATGTGGGGAGATGTAGTTTCATAACACAGTTGAATTTATCCATCAGACTGCAAGAATTGAAGTCCACCTTACACTTATTATCTCCTTGTTACCCCTATGATTATCTGTTCTCCATTTTTACCTTGAGGGCACATCAGAAAATTTCTTCAGAGCTATGAATGTCCTAGATCTCTAGGGAATTAATAGGCTTGGTTTCATCCCACCAATAAAGTGTTCAACCTTGAATTTGGGGTAATAAAAAAGTTTGAGGCGTATTGTGCAATCATTGTAAAGTTTTCCTCATACGGTCTGATGGATTCACTATCTTTTTTTCCTGATGGAATGGAAGTCCATTTCCATCTTAAGCCAGCGGGTGTGAGGAAATTTTTTTATTGAAAAACATTTTATAGAAATGCTTCCAGTCCAATGCCTCAATCTCCTCATAAGGCTTAGTATTTTTTTATCAATGTCCACTATTGATCGACTTCACCCTCCATACAATAAACAACCAGATGAACCTTCTCATGTTCGGAACATTGATGGATGGATATGATCTTTTCAATGATGGTGATCCAATTTTCGATGATTGAGGGATCATATTATTCATTAAAAGTTGGTGTCATTTGTCTCATGAAGCTCTCGACAACGACATGTTCATTCATGGGGGGGTTGAATTTTTTTCATGACCCATGTTTCTATTCAATACTTGAGTTAACTGAGAGATTATCGTGACAAAGTTCACTATTACTACTCTCATCAGATTGGGAATTTCATTAGAATATTCATCACAATAGTCTTCACATCGGTTGTTATCCTGAGCCCTCATATTACAGTCCATTGACTTGAATAAAAGGAATATCAGAGGTAACACAAAAAGGGTAATCAAAGGAAAAACAGATGACTTGTAAATAACTTTTATTTCCTTAACATATGAATAAATACGCTTTAATAAATTTTATCCATGATCTACATTCTAACATATAGTCTTAGGGGAATTTTTTTAAATCCCTTTATAATGGTTCATATGAAGATTGTGAATTTACCAATGCATTTCCCCTAGTAGTGTTGTAACTAAGAGTGCAGCAAGACCTATTGTCGTGTACCAGGATACCTAGTAATACCTAAAACTCCTGGTCAGAGTTTTCACTCCTAAGAATATATGTGCCAAAGCCACCTCTACATGCTCATATCCTGACAGGGAAGAATTTTTATGATAAACCACATACTCAATACTCACAAAAAATTAGAGATGTTTTTATAATACTTAGTCTTTTCTCTATGTCTTTTACCAGGGTATTTTAATATTAATCTAAAAAATAACTAATACTATCCTTTGATACCCACTATAACAATCCTTCTTTTTATTACACACTTAAACATGATCTATTACATAAACTTTTTACTTGATACAAAATGGGAGATTGAGAGGTATAGTGTATTTGGGGCTTAGTAACATTACATGAAAACTATAACACAAAACATGCAACATCATTATTGAAAACCAACTTTACATAACCACGACATTCTCTTGTACTTAGCATTGCATGGGATAACCTGAGGACCTACATTTGAAAAGGGTGAGCTATAAAGCCTAGTAAAAAAGTAAACAATGAATAACATGAAGAATACAATAAATGTTAGTAAATAATCATATAAATGGAGCATAAAATAAGTATGAACATAAACGCATGATATAGCATGATTATCATAACATGGAAATGTTGTAATAACCCTCAGCATGGAAATATCATGAGCTAAGGAACATTGCACAGGGAGCATGAGTAAACACTCATTATACATGAATTACAATGAGTAAATTCTCATAGAACATGAATTACCATGAGTAAATACTAATTTTAGTTGACTTATCATTATATTAATCTTTAACCAATTTATTGGTGTGATTTCAGGGTGGACCCTTCTGAAACATTATGTTTCATGCGTAAGTGTGCCACAAGAATCATAAAACAGAACTCATTAAACATCATCATTTATTCGACGATAATGGAATTTTTAATTCATAAATCAAAATACATAATCAATAAATAAATTTTCATAAAGTTGAATACCATTGATAGATAACTCGGCATGGTATTCGCTACACAATGACTTTGGCTAGAAAAACATTATGCACTTTCGATATCATAACAACACAAAATAAGAATTCATAAAAATGGTTGATGAGAGGTAAAGGGGCGTCTCATCATATTTACATGAAATGGAAATAATAGATCATATTGATAGATGTACCAATATATTTAATGGAATTTGGATTCATAATATGAAAGAATTGCTTGAATGTAAATGAGGAGAGATAAAATTTTTATGGAATTTCGACATGGTATGGGCTGTACATGAGAGGAATTAATGATTGAGAAATGAGTTTCTCATAATTAAAACATAAAGAGGACATTATGGGGGAGTTGAAAAATAATATCCCAACATTTATATCTAAACATAAAAGGTAATAACAATATTAATAATCATGGATATAATGAGGAAGGAAGGCAACACTTACTTGGAAGTGTGATCCAAAAGACATGAGAGAGGCTTGAGAGAGGCTTCATGGGAGCTTGGTGTACCTTGTGAAGATTATATAAAGATGGGGAAGAGTGTTTTATAACTCAAAAGGCTTTGAGTGTAGTGGAAGTGGGATATTTTGTGGGTTTATATAAGAAAGGAGAGGGAATTCTTTATTATTTTGATTTGGGACACCACACATTAAACTAATCAAAACCAAAAACCATACCATGGTTTTATCCCATGGTTTTTTCCAAAGTGGAGTTAAAAACAATATTTTATAATTCCAATGTCTAAGCATCATAAAATATTTCAATTACTTATGTGGAGGTGAGTCACACTATCATGGAAAACAATTTTAAAGATTAAAATGTTTTATAAGTCATTGAGGGTCCACTAAGGATTTTAAAATAAATAAATCAACCCTAAAATACAATAATTTTAATGCTAAAACATATATTTCGTGAACATAATGTTTATATTATTTTATTACATCACAATTGGTTCATTATGAGGTCATAAAATTCAGTATATATTTAAATGGCATTTAATTTTTACCTAAAAAATTCTATTGTCTCAAAATATTATGAAAAATTCTCCGTTGGATAATTTCAATGTCTGGATTCCAAAAATAATATTAATTATTTTCAAATAATTTTTTAAATAGGTGAATTTTCACTCTTAAAAAAAATAACATTTATCGCGAATTCTTGGGTTTTGATAAAAACAGTCTTCAACCCTTAATAAAAATTAAAATTGTATTCATAAAAATTATATGATTGTTTAAACATAATAAAAAGTAATTTAATAATAATATCAATATTAAAATATTATTTAATTATAAAATACATTAATTTATTCAAATAAATTACATAGTTTAATATTAACCAATAATATTATCTGTTCTTTAAAAACTATGAATGTATACTATTAATTATATTGAAAAATAATTCACATATTCATAGTGCTAAGGTCTTATGACATAACCTCTTACAACAACCACATAGGACTAAAGGGTAAGGTGTGCGATGGTGAAAGTCTCTTGGGGTGTCTTATATAGAATCACTCAGGTGGTAATCTCTATAAACTTCCATTTCCTTAATAGGCGGTTCTGCTCGAGCATATCGTGTTGAACCTCGACTTGGCCTTGGTCATTAGGGAAGCCCTATGATTCCACCTATATTACGAGTTCCGAAAAATGGTCCTCATACAGGTAAATCCTATTGGATGAGGCCATAGATTCCTATTTATGAGTAAATTGGATTTGTTAAAGCCCTATATTTATAATAATCAAGTGATCACGGTTCAACAGCTATATTATCAATACTAAAAATTATTAATGGTTTATTAAAAATTCCAAATCATAAAAATTAAGAAGTGCATATGTTATACAACCATTTCACATAATAATACATATAATTATATCCTAAGGAATTTCTATTATTAAATGTCTGGTTCATTATATCATTTAAACTCCATATAGAAATATTTCATCTTTATTTTTTAAGGGATTCTAAGGAAAAAATACATAGTCATTTTCCTATTTTCCGTTTTTGTTTGGGTAATGGTTATAACATACTGTAAGACTTATTTATATAAATATTATTTTGAAATCATACAAAGAACCATAAAAAATACTCTGTAATATCTATTTTAGTGACACCCCCCCAGAAAAAACTCTTTCAAATATATTTACAAAATCTTACTTCCATTATGAATAGATAATAATGAACTATTTAATTCATCTATCATCTCCCTTTTAATATCTAGTCCAAATTAGATATAATATGGTTCATGAACCTTATTATTCCATTACAATCATGGAAGGACTCATGGACATTTCTCACATTCTCTTATAGCTTTATATATTTCTTATATTCATCCTTCATATTCATTTATATTGATGGATAACCACTCATTTATGAAAGATAAAATATCTCCCATTTCATAAATATTTCAATTTATATCCATTTCTTATAATGAAATATTTTCTATTTTCTGATCCACAACATAGATAAGATATTATGATAATTTCGACTAAGATAATCTTCCACCTTGTTTTCTTTCAAAAGTTTGTAATGTATTGATCAATCCTAATTTTTATTCAGATCCAACCATATTCATTGGTTTAAGTTTATCTATTTTTGAGTTAAAATATATAATTAATATTTTTCATCAGTATATATGTCACACCTTACTTCCTATAGATAATTCCTCTATATATTAAATGAAACTATTACCATGGAAAAATCCAAATATTGAGTTTGTAGTTCCTCCCACGGACCTAGAATTTTTATGATCCATAATATATAATCATTTCATTATGCATAAGGATGCATCACATTCCCTTCATTGATGAATCATTATTGATTACCAATCCTTCTCTATCACAGGAGTGTGTAAGCACAAGTGTGATGACTATAGTTCTCTTTTGTTCCTTAAATCATTCCACACATCAATAATTCTAAATAAACATTGATTCCCTATAGGGTTACATAGTGAGTGGATTCAATATCCATGAAAAATTATACAAAATGAACTAATAATATATATAAAAATAAGACAACTCTCTAACCTAGTTAGAGTGGTTGGTCTGGGATTAAGCTCAGTAACATCTGTCATTGAAATTGTTATTGATATACCCTTACAGGTCCTTATGTGACCCAAGAAAAAATCTTTCTAAATCCAACAATCACATTTGATCAATTTTTTAATAATATTTACCTTCCTTACGATCTTCAAAAAAATCTCAACGGATTATATTTTTCCTCATATCTTCTTGAATATATAATAACATCAAATATAATGTGTACAAAAAATTGACCAAGGTAATATATAATGACTATATTGATTATATATTTTAAGATATAGGGGGTATTATCAAGGTAAAATATAGTAACTATAAATTCATATATTCCATACCATATAAAAATGTTGTATTTCTTATATATTCTTTGACCATCAATTGATTATATCCAAAATGATTATCAATATTGTAAAAGTATTGAGATCTACACATTTGATAAAAAATTACATCAATATGTGTTAGAGGATTATTATTATATATAATATCTAGTTTAGTTATTTATAATCAACATAATGTCTCATTGATCCATCATTTATCATAATAAGTAAAATATGTTCACTCTTAGGGGTTATAGTTGGAATAATGAATCCATTTTTGGGATTCTTCTAGAGTATCTTCTTCAATTAATTCAACTCAACTCGGGCCATTATATATATAATATTGGAAATCTTTATATCACTATGTCTGAGTTCTATTGAAAAATAAATTTCACTATTCAATGGAAGACTAGAGAATCACTTTAGGAAAGACAACTATAATCTCACGTACAATCAAAATATCTTCAATTATGATTATCTCACTTACCATTTCAGTTAAACCCCATTTTTAAAAGATATCATGAATAATACGATGGATAAAATTTCCACAAAAGATAATTTTTTCAATTTCACTAATTAGTGATCAAATCTTGGTTTGTAATATCAAATATTTTATTCTTTAACTCTAAATTAATATGTTATTTATATAAATAAATACAACCCACAACCAAAACAAAATTGAATAAAAATAGTGAATGAGTGAAAATATTTGTTGGGAATACATTCCCACAAACATCAACTGGAGAGGAATCATAGAAATCTGATGTCATCATAATTTTATTAGTGTATTTACTACTAATTAAACATATAATTTTTTTGGTATAGTAATATTCTTAGAATATTATTTAGATATAAAAGTTTCGATAAATTCAAAATAAAATAAATAATTAGATGTTATAGTGTTCATGTTAAGTGTACATTTCTCTATGTTGTTATTATAACCTTCATATAAATTAATGATCATTTGATCTTTACAATTTTATCTTTTATTAAGAGTCTTGAAATTTATCATTATCATAAACAATTGGTTTTTTCACTGGTTTTTATAATTCCCATACTCCTTGAATTTAAACCACTATAGTGTGGGTGGTTGATGATCTAGAGATTTCACTATATTTTCATCGTTATATGACATCTTACCACTACCACAATATTTAGTTTCTTATTGACCATCCATTCCAAACCCTAATCATTTTCCTGTTACATTATGAATATTTCCACCATGTTTTTTCAATATATAAATCATAACGGATGGCTCATCTTCATTAATTAATGGGTTTTGAAATTGTGTCTCAATTACAATTCTATTTTCTTATCAAGACCATGATATTTGTGGGTAATTTAAATCCCCCTATTAGCTTTTATAAAACATCTAACAACTTATTCATATTTAATCATGTCCCATATGGATAATTCCATTTGAAAACATGGCGTAATAAAAAGAAGAATCAATCAACCATCCTTTTATTTTGAGGATAATACTATAAAAATACCTATTAATTAATGTAAATGATTCTTCATTTGTAAAAACGAATTCATAATCCCTCTATTTAAACACATGGAATTACATCCCCATATATGTACAAATAATTTGAGTAATGTACTCTTTGAATAATAAGATGTTAAATCCATCCCACTCTAAAGATTAAATTTCATCTTGTTCATTTTTTATTGATATGATTTTACCATTTATCTTCTTTTCCTAATAAACAATAAATATCATGAAGGACATTCTCATGTTCTAATCAATGGTGAATTGAAATTATATTTTCAATGGTAATGATCCATTACTTATCGACCAGTGGATTGATGGACCCACTAAAAGATTCATGGATTTGCCTCATGAAGTACAGAACATAATGTTGTTCCCTCTACTGTTCATCTGGAAGCTAAGAATGATTTATATCTTGATAATTTATTTTATTCATAGAAATGTGGTTTTCATTCCACCCCACATAACATTCGGTTTTTCAAGAGGAAAATTAGTTTCATTGTCCCTCACAATAATTATTTACAGGATTCTATCAAGTTCAATTTAATGGATGAAACCAATACCATAGTGTTAGCAATACTAATCATTATGGGACCCCCAAAATCATGAAAACAAATTTGTAGGATATATAAATTGTTATACCTTATTCTATGACAACATTGTTATAACTAAGTTTGTTTATGACCATTAACAATAAATTGGGATTTTATCCCACACAAAAACATATCCTTACACATATACCTTAGGGATAACACAAATGATTACTTATCCTAGTTTCTAATGTGTAAAAATATATATGATATAATCTATATCAACCCATAAATTTTATAGATAGATATTACATCTTAATAGATGACTACTCATTACATTGAATTTAGATGCACAATAGAATTTGATATATATAGTATATTTCGAATTTGTGAAAATGATCTTATTGTTTATAATTGTTATTGGACTATCTACCACTCATATCTTAAAAACAATCTCCCTTTATAAAAATATCATATAAATTTTTTTTTATGACCAAGGAAATAAAACACAAGAATGGATGATCTATAATGGTCGATAAGGGTAAACAATTGAGATATTGATGATAATATTAGAATAAAATGATCTAAAGGGTAACATGAAGAATATATTTAAATTTAACAACTATACCCTTAATATCATAGATCATATTCATGATTAATTTAAAAAATAATGATAGTTTATGATACAAGGATCATAAAGGAATAAAAAAACATGAGTTATAAGATAATAATATTTCCCCAAAACCTATAATTTCGGCATACACAAAAGAATATAGAATCATTTAGATAATTTGCACCCAAGACAATTATAGTGCACAAATAATTTTACTGAACTAGGTTCACTCTCTATATTAGTTATGATTATATCATGAGATAGTAATCTTTACCTAATGCATTTAAGGAAGATGCATATCCCACACATCATTTAATTAAAATCATGTATATTGATTCCAAAATAAAATAATGCATTAATAATATAAGAAATAATGAAAATAAATGGATTTCATAAACATATCATCCTATCATAACTCTTGAAAAAATGGGTTTAAAAAACAATTCATGTAACACCCCAAGATTTCATAGTACATTATTTCTTCTAAGTAATGCAACAACTTGCACAACACGCAACACTAAGTGCAGGCACATCCCGACTTACCAAACTAGTCGTTCAAGAAAGATTATGAATAGTATTAACTGAATTTTGAACTTCATATAATCCTTATAATTTTAGAATCCATATTATGAGTTACTTAGACATAATGTAACAAAAAATTAAATTTGTCTAGATAAAAGAATTATTTTTAAAAAAAAAAGGCAATTTTACCAACATTTAAGGGAGAACCCTATTTAAATAAAATATTTTAAACTTTTACATATTCAATTTGAAAAAAAAATCTTCAATAGAATCGAGGCATAAGAATTTAGTTTCAATAATTTTTTGTTGTTTTCCTGATAACTTTCATATTTGGGAGAATAGTGAAAAATAATATATTTTAACTCAAAACAACCTTTTTAATTGAAATAATTAATAGTGTTGAATTATAAATTTTAATGGTTTAGAAGTATAATTAGATTAAATTGTTAATTTTTAATCCAAAGATGGTCATTGTAACTAATTTCATAATGAAATTGGACATAAACAAAGGTCAATTTTTTATAGTTATTATTTCTTAAAAATATGCTTTTTGGTTTTGACAACATGAATTAAATTTAAATTAATTAACGAAACTTCTATTTTTAGAAATTTGTAAAATAGAATTCATTTTTGAATTCATAATATCAAAATTATCTTAGGGTTAACTTTTAGTATTTTTCTGAAAACTTTCAATTTTTGATGAATAGTGAAAAACACTGAGTTATAGTTTAAAACCAATTTTTTTAAATAATTTTTTATTTTATTTTAAATTTATTTTAGGTCTAAATAGATACATAATACCTATATAAGTTCATTTTAATTCATTGGAGTCAGTTTATAATAATTTTAGATATATAAAAAAATTTATTGAACTTTTCACATCTTTTACACACCTCTTAGAAGCATTTGAAAATTTACATAAAACATAATTTTACAGCTTCTGTGAGTTGAATTTCAAAAATCATAGTGTCACAGTTGATATCAGTATGTAAAATTTGGTTTAATAAGATGAAAATAATTTCTGGTGAATAGTAAATATTTACCTTTATTTACCACTGTTGAAAGTAAATAGGGTAATTGATGTTAAAAATGATATTATTATTACCATAACACATGTACTACTTATATTGGCTAAGTATTATTCGACCCAAAAAACCCTTATGAATAAAATATTATCATTTAGGTCCACATGAAATATATTAGGACATTTATTATTATTTAATTCAAAGAAGAGTTTAAAGTGTTAAATTCAATGTTTAATAACTAAAACATTTTTAATATATGGATATACACAAGATAAATTCGACTAGAAAAATTGATTATAAATATTAGAATATTTCCTACATAATGGTATGTTATTTATAATTTTTATACATTGAATAATTAAATTTATTTTTGACATAATGATGATGCTGTAATTACTGTATTATTGAACGATTTAAATAATTGACATTATAAATATCCAAATCAATGTAATTTGAGACTCTTTATATATTCGAATAATTTTATAATTTAATATGACATGTTAGTGTTGGTTAGATGATTTTTTTCGATGTAATAATTCTTTAATTAATTTATAAAAAACAAAATACCAAATAGTGTCAAAATTGAAATAAAAGAGTTTTTTAAAAAATATCATGTTATTTGTTGATATTCTATTCTTAAAAATATAAGGTTCGGCCATAAGACTTATATATTGATTGGTGTATCATTAATGAACCACTTTGGGTTCTCTTGGAAGTATATAGTATGTCTATTAACCATATAGTATAAAAATACCAAGAGACCTGGTAAATGTCAAACTATTTAACTAAGAGTTAAATCTAAAAGATAAAGTTAAAATAGTGACCCAAACCTGTATAAAACCTTTTGGTTGAGTGGTTATAGACCAATACCCACCTTATACTTTAAATAATTCATTTTGGAGAAATTAGAAACTGAAAATGATTTTATTATAATATAATATTTATATCTTTTCTTAAGGTGCCCCTCACCCCTCTTATAAAAGGTCACTCCCCCTTCCCTAAAATTCTCACCATCAAAGCCATTTGGATTGTCCAAACCCTACCCATATACCCTCTAAACTTTACTCCATTATTCCTAGATGCCTTACTTTGGTTATAAAGCCAACCTATGGAGCCCTTTTGATCAAATCAAAATGAAGAACCCAAAGAAGAGGTAAATATTTCATCACCTCTTTCAAGTTCTTTTCTTCATCCACTTCCTCTTTCTTTGTAGTTTCCATTCTAAAATCATAAATCCAGTATCTTATATATATTTGGATGTCATTATAAATATAGTACAACCATATTTACTATTATATCCATCCTTTGAATGACATGTCACCATACGTGCATACATACGGATTACCGTCCCCACGCCGTGGTGTAATTGTTATTCAATACATTATTATTTGGATGACTATTATAATAATGTGTAATTGATTTAAATAATAAATATAACATGATAATTATTATCTATATATGATATACCATACAATTATATATTATTTTAACATCAAAATAATGATATTGTCGCTCGTGCGTACCTACGGATTACCGTCTCCACGAACGCGATGAGATTCATTCCCCATCATATCCATTCAAGACTAATTTTCATTAGTTGATTAAAAATAATTTTTGAAGAATTAATATCATTCTGAATATGAATAATATAAATCCTATCCATAACATACATTACTTACATAACAAAGAACATAAAGGAAAATGAATCAGTTAACACCCAAAATGATGATAATAAAAAAATATTATTAAAAAAGCAATATTAAAAGATCATATATGATATAAAATTAATGTATATGATTATTGTATAATTTAATAACAATTATTTCACCATTATACAGGAATTTAACATACCCTTGGACAAGGAAATGTATAAGGTAAGGGTTAATTTCAAAATCTCTTTATTATGCGAGGTTGTTCTTATGTAAGAATTTATTGGGAAATATTTATTGTCCCTATACATGTTTCATAAAAGAGTTTTCAAAGGGATTATTTTTAATGGAATTTTTTTTTACAAAAACATAATTTTAAATTTTTTAAATATTTATTCTTCTAAATCATTCTAATTAATGTCCATGTTTTCAAAATGGTTTTAAGGATTTATTTATATGGACATGAATGTTTTTAAAATGTTATTTCCTTTCAAAAGTTTAAATGTTGTATGGGAAACATTGATTAAAAAATGTCTTTAAATTAATTCCTTTCTAAATTGTGTGACTTTTAAATGATTTCATGAAAATAGGATATTTCTCTCAAAGAGGTTTACAAATCACTTTCATCTATGTCAAAATCCTTTGATGTATTTCAAACTTGTTTAATGTTTATTTATTGTGATATAAATCTTCCATACTATATTGAAGGTTTTGGGATATGTTTGACTGTGGATGTCATATTTTTATACCATTCAGGGTTTATGGACAATGTATTGATATTTCATATTCTATTTTTAATAAGAATGATTATGTTCTGTTTAAACCTTTTCATATTAGGAATTCATTGGACTTAGTAAGTGACGGGTGGAGCCCGCTATAGCTCCTCGATGCATCATTTAGTCTAATGAGACAATTTAATGTCATGGAACAAGGCCTCAACAAAATCTTATTTTTAGTCTTGCCACAAGGCCTTGACTATGTGGTTATAATGTCTAGCATTAGGTTTTCTATCATTATAAAAGTGGCTATTGATATTCCATGTGATTATTCGACTAGTAGAATATACATGTGAGTACGTAAATGGAATTATTTTGATTTTATCATTTCCAAATTATGCTTATGTTCAAGTTTAAAAGGCTTTTGTTTTAGTCTTATACATTTCCTTAAATTTTTATACTTATTTATGAATGTTTCTGCTATATTGTTATCCTTAATGAGCATCTGAGCTCACCCCTTTCTATGTTTTATTTTCCCCAGGATGTGATGAAGTATATTATGAATGACCTGTAGAGATAGTATATGGGATCTCAGTGTTTTCTATGGAAAAAATGTTTTTGTAGTTTTACACTTTATGATGTTATGTAAACCTTATGAATGTATCTAGTACTTCCAAGGCTACTAAACTAATCTGTCTTTTCAGACATGATCTTTTCTAATCATTCCAATGATACGTAATAATGTATTGACTCTAGGATTCTGGGGTCGGGGAATTATAGTTTGTATTATAGGATGTTTAGTAGAAACCTTGGATACAAGATTTAGATTAACTCTTATTAGAGAACATAGTCCAAAGATATTCTTTGAAGATTAGTATAGAAGAACTTCTTAAAATTTTGATATTGTAGAGATTTTGTGGTTTTTCCAAGTAATTCATCCAAGTCTAGATACGAGCAGGTAGAGGAGGATCTATCATATATGTACCTTGGGGTATAACCCTAAAACACCGCTTTGATCTACACACAAATGAGAATTGGTGCACGAAAACGGTCCATACTGCACTCTTAGTTACGAAACTCCTGGGGGATATGCTTAGGATAATTCTCATTTTCTTTGCAAATAATTATGAAGAATTTATGAGTATATAACTCATCAATGAAAATATTTTTATGATTATGGATTATATCAATAAACTGTTCAATTTACGTTAGGTATTTTACAAGTTTCTAATTATTCATTTCAATTTATAAACTGACCTAGTGTATGCCATTGAATAGAAATGGCACCCAGTAGAGGGAATGTGAACTACAACAATATGTATGATCCGAAGAGTAAGAATGGTCATTTCCTTCACGGTATTAATCCAAAATGTTGGAAGGGAAATAGTCTCCCATGTATTCTCAACATATGATGAAATAGTATCATGTGTTATAAGATAAGTAAAGAATTCTATGAGTCTAATGCCTTCTAAGGGAAGAAAGATAAGAAAAGGATGGAATAGTGAAAGATTGATAAAGGGAAGAGGGAGGAGAATGATTTTCTCATAAGTGATAAATGTGGAAAGAATCACCTTTGTAACAGCCCGAGATTTTATGAAAAATATTCTTTCTTATTTTACTAATGTCTTGTGTTATACGCTACACCAAAAGGAGCTTGCACAACACGCATCCTTGACTTGCCTTGCATTACACGCAATCGCAACCTTCCTCGATAGCGTGTGTGGTACGTAATCCTGAGTTTCACGAAACAATGATATGCTATTAAAATATTATTAAAACTAGCCGTTGTGAATAGTAATAACCACTTTTTAAAAATTTTAACTCTCAAAATGGACTTCATTTTTGGATTCGGAGTATCGAATTTAGCCTAAGGTGAAATTTTGGTACTTTTCGGATAACTTTCATATCCTGATGAATAGTGAAAATTACTAAATTATAATTAAAAACAACTTTTTTAATCGAAATAATTAATAGTGATAAATCATTGATTTGAGTGGTTTTAAAGTATATTTAGAATATATTTTTACAATTTAATACAATGTTGGTCATTGGATGTAGTTTCACATTTAAACTAGACATAAACAAGTGTCAATCTTTTGATAGATATTGTTTCTTAAAAACACGCTATTTGTTTTAACAGCGGGATTTAATTATAAAATTAATTAATGCAACTTTTATGTTATGAATTTGGTAAAATAGACTTCATTTTTGAATTCGGAATATGAAATATAGCTTGGGATGAAATTTTGGCATTGTTCTGAAAAACATCAATTTTTGATGAATAGTGAAACTACTAAGTGGTAGGTTAAAAACTGAATTTTGCATAAAACTTAATTTTACCGCTTCTGTGAATGGAATTTCGAAAATCCGAGAGACACGGTTAATATCAAGGACTAAAATGTGGTTCAATGAGATGAAAATAATTTTTTGGTGAATAGTAACTTTTTACTTTTTTTACCACGGTTAATAGTAAATAAGGTAACTAAGGGTAAATATGATATTAATATTACCCTAACACATGTCCTAATTCTATTGGACAAGTGTAATTCGACCAAAAACAAACTTAGGAATAAAATATGACCATTTAGGCCCACTTGGATTAGATTAGGACATTTATTATTAATTTATTTAAAGAAGGGTTAAAATAGTTAAAATCAAAGTTTAATAAGTAAATAATTTTTAATATAGGGTTATACATAAGATAAATTCGATTGTAAATATTCATTAGAAAGCTAAAAAGATTTCCTACATGATGGTAATTTATTTGTAATTTTTAGACATCAAATAATTTAATTTATTTATGACACAAAGATGATGCAGTAATTATCTTATTAATGAAATATTGACAAAATTGATAATATAAATACCAAAATAAATGTAATTTGAGACTTTTTATGAATTCCACTAATTTTCTAGGTTACTATGATATATTAGTGTTGATTTAATCAACTTGGTTCGAACATATAATTCTGTTATGACTTTCACAAAAATCATATATCAAATAGTGTCAAAATTGACACAAAATAGTTTTTAAATCAAATATTATATTATTAATTGTTATTTTATTCCTAAAAATCTAAGGTTCGGCCAAATGACTTAGATAAGGATATATATTTTAATAATAAACAATTTGGGGTTCGTTTGGCATGTTATAGTAAGTGTATTAACCATATAGTGAAAGAAAACAAAAAGTCATGGTAAAAGTTAAATTATTTAACTTAGAGTTAAATCTAATTGATAAGGTTAAAATAATACCCTAAACTTGTCTAAATTCTATTGGTTGATAGGATTTCGACCCATCCCCACTTTGGCTTCTAAATAAGACCCTTTGGAACCATTATAAACCGATTTTGACTTTAATATAAAATAATATTTTGAGATATTCCTAAGGTGCCCCTCTCCTCCCTTATAAAAGGGCACCTCCTCCCCCTCCTCCTCACACCAATTTGAGCACTCAAGCTCGGCCAACCCCTGCCATTTTCCCTTCTCCACTTCCCTAGAATAATCCTAGAGGTCCTGGTCTTCTCCAAAGACCAATCTTAGTTCCTTAAGTGGAGGATTCAAAAAGGCGTTCCAAAGAAGAGGTAATATCCATTACCGATCTTTTCAATTTCTTTCTTCTTCAACTTCTTCTTCTTTAGTTGTTTCATGATAAAATAATAACATCAGTATTACTTACATACTGATATGTTATTATAAATATGAATCAACCCTAATTCACCTTCTATCCATCCTACGGAAAAATGAAATCACCGCGCGTGCGTACGTACGGAATACCGTCTCCACGCCGTGGTGTAATCTATTTTCCACCATCACCTTACAAGGATGGGTATAATGGTGTAATCAGTAACTATATATGATTATTATTAAGTAATATTGATACTGAAATAATATATATATATACTCCAATACAATTCCACGATCATAGGAACGATATCATCACTCGTGCGTACGTACGGAATACCGTCTCCATGATGTGATGCGACTCGTTCTACATGATCTTCATTTCATAATGATTATATAAATGAATTGAATGAATGAATATGGTATATAATACACTAATACCATTCTGGAAATGAATTATCTATAACCTAAAGATAAGAATAAGAATTTATTCGACAAAACACGCATAAGAACAAAAAGTTATAAAGACCCGAGTAACAAGTAACAATGAAATATTACTAACAAGAAGCTAATAATATGACCATATATGATCTCATATCAATATGTATGATTCTGGAATAAGTCAATAACATTATTTTAACCATTATACAGGAGCTTCGGACACGAACAAAGCAAATCAGACCTAAGGTAAGGGAAATATCACAATCTCATTTTTATCCGAGATTGTTTATTCGTAAGTATTTACTAGGGTGTATTTTATCATCCACATCCATGTTCCCTCAATATGTAATATTGTTTCCATCCACTTGAAATAGTTTAAATCCAATTTTACCCTTAGGTGAGTTTTTAGTAAAGAATATGAAAGGAATCTTTTGTCGTTTTTCAGTACGAGGTACTTTTTGACTTTTCCGACAAAAGTACGAAGAATGTTTTTTTTAACTTATACGGCATGAATGGATTTTTAAAACATTACATCAAAGAAGCTTCCTTTACAAGTTTTCAAGTTTATTTTTAATCAACTTCTTTTATTTTAAAGTTGTATGACATGTTATGAAAGGAAAAATATTTTTGAAGAAGAAAGGATATTTTCCTCAAGAATTCAATTCAAGTATTTTATCAAAATTATTTTCCATCTAAGATAATAAAGGGTTCTGTTTCTATCCATATTTTTACATTGGTTTGACTATGTTGTTATGGAATTATGTTTATGAATTCATTTATCATATATGAATTGATTTATGATGTCATGATGTTTCAAGAATCCCATTTTTGTTACATGTGTTATGCGATGATGCATGTTTTATGATTATGTGGCACACATAAGAAAGGATTCATTATAAGATGGGTGGGACCTATATCTCCCTCCAATGCATTGGGTAATGATTTTATATCTCATGAGATAGACATGGCTGGAATGGTAGGTTATACCGGTTCAGTGAAACAGGACTGAAACGAGGATTACTCGATTCAGAAAGGGACTTTGTCCACTAAGATAGTCTTGGCAATGAGTTTTGACTAACAAGAAATGATTCTCTATGATTATGTGTGTATGCCACAATGAGTAATGTTTTAAGTTATGATTTCATTTCACTACTATGATTTATCCCATGTTATGAAATTATGCTCTCTTTTGCAGGTTAAGATTTCCAAAAATGTTATGTTCTTATGAAAATTATGTGATTGATATTTCCTTTGTTTACCCTTACTGAGCATTTGAGCTCACCCTTTTATGTTTTCTTTTCCCCAGGATATAAAGAAAGGTTTTAGGTAGAAAAAAGGGATGACCTTTATGGGAGATATTGAAGAACTTTCACCACGATTAGAAGATTACGTTCCGAGTTTCCAAAGACACTAAACTATTACGATCCTTTAGTGTGTGTTTTTGTTATGTACTAAGTATTCCGCAAATGTAATGTAATGTCCATGTACGTCAAGATACGGGTCTCTACAGTTGGTATCAGAGGAAAGGTTTAGTCAACCTTTGGAAACTAGGATGCGAGAACTTTAGTGAGATCCCTAGAGATATTTCTAAGGTATGTCTAGGGATGTCTCTAAGGTTAAGTATACGTATAGGTTATAGTCCTAGAATTACGCTAACGATCTTCGAATTTAACCTAAGATGTTAGATATTGAGGGTACTAACCCTTTATTATGTTGTTTTCCCTAGCATGATTTTTTCCTCTCACACAATTCTTTTGGGGTTTTAGACGATGGCTGGAACCCGAAGGAACCGTGTTAATGCGGAATGTGATGGACAATGCAATGATTGTACCCCTGAGCAACCAAACGATATAGGAGCTGGAATGCAAAATCTTGTAGCCATGCTCACACAACTTTCTCAAGCTATGAATCATGCAGGACTTCCAAACGAGCAAAGGAAGGAGCAACATTCTGTTGAATCCTTCATGAGGCAGCGTCCACCTTCTTTCAGTGGGTCTACTGATCCATTAGTTGCTGAACAATGGATTAGTACTACTGAAAAGATATTTTCAGTTCTTCAATGTTCTGAACATGATAAAGTCATCCTAGCAGTGTATCGTTTGGAAGGAGATGCTGATCAATGGTGGAATCTTATTAAGAATACAAGGCAAAGGGATGAAATTGAGTCTATGGAATGAGACGAGTTCAAGAACTTATTTTTCAATAAGTACTTCCCTCGTATTCTTCGAACAAAGATGGAGAAAGAGTTTCTTGAACTGAAGCAAAGGGACGATGAATCTGTTGGTACCTATGAAGCAAATTTTACAAGACTTGCAAGGTATGCTTCTGGAATTATCATCCAACCTGAAAGTAAAATTGATCGATTTTTCAGTGGCTTAAAACCAAGTCTTCGAAGGGCATTAGCTATAAGAGACTTCAGTAGCTATGAAGAAATTGTGCGTTGTGCTATCAAGGTAGAAATGGAAGTTGGTGTTACATATCCATCTCATGGTTTTGACAAGAAACGAAAGATGGAGTTCAAGGAGAAATCTCAGAATAATGGTGAAAAGAAGATGAATGTTTCCTTATGCACAAAGTGTGGAAAGAAGCACGGTGGAGATTGTCTAAAAGGGACTAGAAAATGTTTTAAGTGTGGAAAAGAAGGTCATCGAGCAGCTGAGTGTCGAAGTAATGGAAAAAGGGTTTCTAATGATGTGAATAAAGCAAACACTGCAGAGAACGCACCGCCAACACTTCAATGCTTCAAGTGCAAGGAAATGGGGCATTATGCTAATAATTGCCCTAATCCAAGGGTTAGTGATGATCAACATGAGCAACCACTTAAGGCAAAGGACAAAGGGAAGTCACATGCGATCACTATTGGCGATGCTGAATATGACAATGATGTGGTGGAATGATTAAGTGTTTATGTAATGGGATTCCAAAATAATGTTCTATCATGGAATATTGGAATATTTATGTATTGGTCTAATGTGGTATTCAAAGTGATTGAGTTATTATGCGCATAATGAAGGGAAAATGAGAAAATGAAATGTTTAATAGTATTCATGAGCTCATGATTGATATAAGGACTAAGTGATATCATGGTTTGAGTATATAGAATTTTGAGGATTTTGGTATGTGGAAAGTGTTAACTTTTAACTGCACTCATGTTTTCACTAAGGTATTCAAGAGAATACATGATTAAGGACTTTGAATGTTTGGAATGTGACCAACAAGACATATCTTATGATATGTGAGGATCAACGACAGTATTAAATCTCTGGTAATCGTTGTCACTATATTATGAGAGTGGACTGCAGTATTATAAGCCCAAAGATTAGACTGGATTATGTTGGACATAAGTTAGTATTGTTTAAGGATAGAAGATTTTCGATATTATTGATGGGATGTTATAGTAGTTTTGGAAAAAGGACAACCTGCAGGACGGGCGACAGCCCATCACTTCGGACAAGGCTGTGGGAATCGAACCCACAACCGAAGTGCGACTGGCCTTTATCGCCTACCACTGACCTACAGGAAGTCCCTGTTTAGTAGAAACTAGTTTTATTATATTAAGCAGTATGATATATGAAGTATAAGTCCATTTTAGGAACCATATATGATTAATCTCACTATAGATCGACTTATGTATATAAGTTTTGCTAACCTTTTGTTTGAGACAGATGGAATGACCTGTCATTCTATCACATGATCTGATAACACATCACGAATAACAAATTCAACTTCATTTATTTAAGAGATGAAGTAGAAATTGTTCAAGGCACGAACAAAAGTGAGATTTTACCAAAATAAAGTAAGTATTTATTCTAAGCAAATTTTCAACTTTAGGGAAATGATCTTGAAAACCAAAAATGTTGTCCTAGTGATCTTATACCTGATGAATCAGATGGTACCTTATATCATCACAAATCTATGGATTTGTGATTACTGGCTTTTCCATAGCCATGTTCTCTACCACTCTCCATCAGAACATGATGGTTAGATTTTTCTTCCATATCCATATTTTCACCTATGTGGAAACCCAGTGATTAGTATATTTGGGTAATCGTTACATTTCATACTTTAGTTTTTAAAGCCATGTTTTGGTATTCCTTTTTACGATGTGGGTTTCTATCAAAGAAAATTTTGAATAGTAAACCATTTATAACCCCGACGAATTTCGAGGGCGAAATTCATTTTAAGGGGGGTAGAATGTAACAGCCCGAGATTTTATGAAAAATATTCTTTCTTATTTTACTAATGTCTTGTGTTATACGCTACACCAAAAGGAGCTTGCACAACACGCATCCTTGACTTGCCTTGCATTACACGCAATCGCAACCTTCCTCGATAGCGTGTGTGGTACGTAATCCTGAGTTTCACGAAACAATGATATGCTATTAAAATATTATTAAAACTAGCCGTTATGAATAGTAATAACCACTTTTTAAAAATTTTAACTCTCAAAATGGACTTCATTTTTGGATTCGGAGTATCGAATTTAGCCTAAGGTGAAATTTTGGTACTTTTCGGATAACTTTCATATCCTGATGAATAGTGAAAATTACTAAATTATAATTAAAAACAACTTTTTTAATCGAAATAATTAATAGTGATAAATCATTGATTTGAGTGGTTTTAAAGTATATTTAGAATATATTTTTACAATTTAATACAATGTTGGTCATTGGATGTAGTTTCACATTTAAACTAGACATAAACAAGTGTCAATCTTTTGATAGATATTGTTTCTTAAAAACACGCTATTTGTTTTAACAGCGGGATTTAATTATAAAATTAATTAATGCAACTTTTATGTTATGAATTTGGTAAAATAGACTTCATTTTTAAATTCGGAATATGAAATATAGCTTGGGATGAAATTTTGGCATTGTTCTGAAAAACATCAATTTTTGATGAATAGTGAAACTACTAAGTGGTAGGTTAAAAACTGAATTTTGCATAAAACTTAATTTTACCGCTTCTGTGAATGGAATTTCGAAAATCCGAGAGACACGGTTAATATCAAGGACTAAAATGTGGTTCAATGAGATGAAAATAATTTTTTGGTGAATAGTAACTTTTTACTTTTTTTACCACGGTTAATAGTAAATAAGGTAACTAAGGGTAAATATGATATTAATATTACCCTAACACATGTCCTAATTCTATTGGACAAGTGTAATTCGACCAAAAACAAACTTAGGAATAAAATATGACCATTTAGGCCCACTTGGATTAGATTAGGACATTTATTATTAATTTATTTAAAGAAGGGTTAAAATAGTTAAAATCAAAGTTTAATAAGTAAATCATTTTTAATATAGGGTTATACATAAGATAAATTCGATTGTAAATATTCATTAGAAAGCTAAAAAGATTTCTTACATGATGGTATTTTATTTGTAATTTTTAGACATCAAATAATTTAATTTATTTATGACACAAAGATGATGCAGTAATTATCTTATTAATGAAATATTGACAAAATTGATAATATAAATACCAAAATAAATGTAATTTGAGACTTTTTATGAATTCCACTAATTTTCTAGGTTACTATGATATATTAGTGTTGATTTAATCAACTTGGTTCGAACATATAATTCTGTTATGACTTTCACAAAAATCATATATCAAATAGTGTCAAAATTGACACAAAATAGTTTTTAAATCAAATATTATATTATTAATTGTTATTTTATTCCTAAAAATCTAAGGTTCGGCCAAATGACTTAGATAAGGATATATATTTTAATAATAAACAATTTGGGGTTCGTTTGGCATGTTATAGTAAGTGTATTAACCATATAGTGAAAGAAAACAAAAAGTCATGGTAAAAGTTAAATTATTTAACTTAGAGTTAAATCTAATTGATAAGGTTAAAATAATACCCTAAACTTGTCTAAATTCTATTGGTTGATAGGATTTCGACCCATCCCCACTTTGGCTTCTAAATAAGACCCTTTGGAACCATTATAAACCGATTTTGACTTTAATATAAAATAATATTTTGAGATATTCCTAAGGTGCCCCTCTCCTCCCTTATAAAAGGGCACCTCCTCCCCCTCCTCTTCACACCAATTTGAGCACTCAAGCTCGGCCAACCCCTGCCATTTTCCCTTCTCCACTTCCCTAGAATAATCCTAGAGGTCCTGGTCTTCTCCAAAGACCAATCTTAGTTCCTTAAGTGGAGGATTCAAAAAGGCGTTCCAAAGAAGAGGTAATATCCATTACCGATCTTTTCAATTTCTTTCTTCTTCAACTTCTTCTTCTTTAGTTGTTTCATGATAAAATAATAACATCAGTATTACTTACATACTGATATGTTATTATAAATATGAAGCAACCCTAATTCACCTTCTATCCATCCTACGGAAAAATGAAATCACCGCGCGTGCGTACGTACGGAATACCGTCTCCACGCCGTGGTGTAATCTATTTTCCACCATCACCTTACAAGGATGGGTATAATGGTGTAATCAGTAACTATATATGATTATTATTAAGTAATATTGATACTGAAATAATATATATATATACTCCAATACAATTCCACGATCATAGGAACGATATCATCACTCGTGCGTACGTACGGAATACCGTCTCCACGATGTGATGCGACTCGTTCTACATGATCTTCATTTCATAATGATTATATAAATGAATTGAATGAATGAATATGGTATATAATACACTAATACCATTCTGGAAATGAATTATCTATAACCTAAAGATAAGAATAAGAATTTATTCGACAAAACACGCATAAGAACAAAAAGTTATAAAGACCCGAGTAACAAGTAACAATGAAATATTACTAACAAGAAGCTAATAATATGACCATATATGATCTCATATCAATATGTATGATTCTGGAATAAGTCAATATCATTATTTAAACCATTATACATGAGCTTCGGACACGAACAAAGCAAATCGGACCTAAGGTAAGGGAAATATCACAATCTCATTTTTATCCGAGATTGTTTATTCGTAAGTATTTACTAGGGTGTAGTTTATCATCCACATCCATGTTCCCTCAATATGTAATATTGTTTCCATCCACTTGAAATAGTTTAAATCCAATTTTACCCTTAGGTGAGTTTTTAGTAAAGAATATGAAAGGAATCTTTTGTCGTTTTTCCGTACGAGGTACTTTTTGACTTTTCCGACAAAAGTACGAAGAATGTTTTTTTTAACTTATACGGCATGAATGGATTTTTAAAACATTACATCAAAGAAGCTTCCTTTAAAAGTTTTCAAGTTTATTTTTAATCAACTTCTTTTATTTTAAAGTTGTATGACATGTTATGAAAGGAAAAATATTTTTGAAGAAGAAAGGATATTTTCCTCAAGAATTCAATTCAAGTATTTTATCAAAATTATTTTCCATCTAAGATAATAAAGGGTTCTGTTTCTATCCATATTTTTACATTGGTTTGACTATGTTGTTATGGAATTATGTTTATGAATTCCTTTATCATATATGAATTGATTTATGATGTCATGATGTTTCAAGAATCCCATTTTTGTTACATGTGTTATGCGATGATGCATGTTTTATGATTATGTGGCACACATAAGAAAGGATTCATTATAAGATGGGTGGGACCTATATCTCCCTCCAATGCATTGGGTAATGATTTTATATCTCATGAGATAGACATGGCTGGAATGGTAGGTTATACCGGTTCAGTGAAACAGGACTGAAACGAGGATTACTCGATTCAGAAAGGGACTTTGTCCACTAAGATAGTCTTGGCAATGAGTCTTGACTAACAAGAAATGATTCTCTATGATTATGTGTGTATGCCACAATGAGTAATGTTTTAAGTTATGATTTCATTTCACTACTATGATTTATCCCATGTTATGAAATTATGCTCTCTTTTGCAGGTTAAGATTTCCAAAAATGTTATGTTCTTATGAAAATTATGTGATTGATATTTCCTTTGTTTACCCTTACTGAGCATTTGCGCTCACCCTTTTATGTTTTCTTTTCCCCAGGATATAAAGAAAGGTTTTAGGTAGAAAAAAGGGATGACCTTTATGGGAGATATTGAAGAACTTTCACCACGATTAGAAGATTACGTTCCGAGTTTCCAAAGACACTAAACTATTACGATCCTTTAGTGTGTGTTTTTGTTATGTACTAAGTATTCCGCAAATGTAATGTAATGTCCATGTACGTCAAGATACGGGTCTCTACAGTTGGTATCAGAGGAAAGGTTTAGTCAACCTTTGGAAACTAGGATGCGAGAACTTTAGTGAGATCCCTAGAGATATTTCTAAGGTATGTCTAGGGATGTCTCTAAGGTTAAGTATACGTATAGGTTATAGTCCTAGAATTACGCTAACGATCTTCGAATTTAACCTAAGATGTTAGATATTGAGGGTACTAACCCTTTATTATGTTGTTTTCCCTAGCATGATTTTTGCCTCTCACACAATTCTTTTGGGGTTTTAGACGATGGCTGGAACCCGAAGGAACCGTGTTAATGCGGAATGTGATGGACAATGCAATGATTGTACCCCTGAGCAACCAAACGATATAGGAGCTGGAATGCAAAATCTTGTAGCCATGCTCACACAACTTTCTCAAGCTATGAATCATGCAGGACTTCCAAACGAGCAAAGGAAGGAGCAACATTCTGTTGAATCCTTCATGAGGCAGCGTCCACCTTCTTTCAGTGGGTCTACTGATCCATTAGTTGCTGAACAATGGATTAGTACTACTGAAAAGATATTTTCAGTTCTTCAATGTTCTGAACATGATATAGTCATCCTAGCAGTGTATCGTTTGGAAGGAGATGCTGATCAATGGTGGAATCTTATTAAGAATACAAGGCAAAGGGATGAAATTGAGTCTATGGAATGGGACGAGTTCAAGAACTTATTTTTCAATAAGTACTTCCCTCGTATTCTTCGAACAAAGATGGAGAAAGAGTTTCTTGAACTGAAGCAAAGGGACGATGAATCTGTTGGTACCTATGAAGCAAATTTTACAAGACTTGCAAGGTATGCTTCTGGAATTATCATCCAACCTGAAAGTAAAATTGATCGATTTTTCAGTGGCTTAAAACCAAGTCTTCGAAGGGCATTAGCTATAAGAGACTTCAGTAGCTATGAAGAAATTGTGCGTTGTGCTATCAAGGTAGAAATGGAAGTTGGTGTTACATATCCATCTCATGGTTTTGACAAGAAACGAAAGATGGAGTTCAAGGAGAAATCTCAGAATAATGGTGAAAAGAAGATGAATGTTTCCTTATGCACAAAGTGTGGAAAGAAGCACGGTGGAGATTGTCTAAAAGGGACTAGAAAATGTTTTAAGTGTGGAAAAGAAGGTCATCGAGCAGCTGAGTGTCGAAGTAATGGAAAAAGGGTTTCTAATGATGTGAATAAAGCAAACACTGCAGAGAACGCACCGCCAACACTTCAATGCTTCAAGTGCAAGGAAATGGGGCATTATGCTAATAATTGCCCTAATCCAAGGGTTAGTGATGATCAACATGAGCAACCACTTAAGGCAAAGGACAAAGGGAAGTCACATGCGATCACTATTGGCGATGCTGAATATGACAATGATGTGGTGGAATGATTAAGTGTTTATGTAATGGGATTCCAAAATAATGTTCTATCATGGAATATTGGAATATTTATGTATTGGTCTAATGTGGTATTCAAAGTGATTGAGTTATTATGCGCATAATGAAGGGAAAATGAGAAAATGAAATGTTTAATAGTATTCATGAGCTCATGATTGATATAAGGACTAAGTGATATCATGGTTTGAGTATATAGAATTTTGAGGATTTTGGTATGTGGAAAGTGTTAACTTTTAACTGCACTCATGTTTTCACTAAGGTATTCAAGAGAATACATGATTAAGGACTTTGAATGTTTGGAATGTGACCAACAAGACATATCTTATGATATGTGAGGATCAACGACAGTATTAAATCTCTGGTAATCGTTGTCACTATATTATGAGAGTGGACTGCAGTATTATAAGCCCAAAGATTAGACTGGATTATGTTGGACATAAGTTAGTATTGTTTAAGGATAGAAGATTTTCGATATTATTGATGGGATGTTATAGTAGTTTTGGAAAAAGGACAACTTGCAGGACGGGCGACAGCCCATCACTTCGGACAAGGCTGTGGGAATCGAACCCACAACCGAAGTGCGACTGGCCTTTATCGCCTACCACTGACCTACAGGAAGTCCCTGTTTAGTAGAAACTAGTTTTATTATATTAAGCAGTATGATATATGAAGTATAAGTCCATTTTAGGAACCATATATGATTAATCTCACTATAGATCGACTTATGTATATAAGTTTTGCTAACCTTTTGTTTGAGACAGATGGAATGACCTGTCATTCTATCACATGATCTGCTAACACATCACGAATAACAAATTCAACTTCATTTATTTAAGAGATGAAGTAGAAATTGTTCAAGGCACGAACAAAAGTGAGATTTTACCAAAATAAAGTAAGTATTTATTCTAAGCAAATTTTCAACTTTAGGGAAATGATCTTGAAAACCAAAAATGTTGTCCTAGTGATCTTATACCTGATGAATCAGATGGTACCTTATATCATCACAAATCTATGGATTTGTGATTACTGGCTTTTCCATAGCCATGTTCTCTACCACTCTCCATCAGAACATGATGGTTAGATTTTTCTTCCATATCCATATTTTCACCTATGTGGAAACCCAGTGATTAGTATATTTGGGTAATCGTTACATTTCATACTTCAGTTTTTAAAGCCATGTTTTGGTATTCCTTTTTACGATGTGGGTTTCTATCAAAGAAAATTTTGAATAGTAAACCATTTATAACCCCGACGAATTTCGAGGGCGAAATTCATTTTAAGGGGGGTAGAATGTAACAGCCCGAGATTTTATGAAAAATATTCTTTCTTATTTTACTAATGTCTTGTGTTATACGCTACACCAAAAGGAGCTTGCACAACACGCATCCTTGACTTGCCTTGCATTACACGCAATCGCAACCTTCCTCGATAGCGTGTGTGGTACGTAATCCTGAGTTTCACGAAACAATGATATGCTACTAAAATATTATTAAAACTAGCCGTTATGAATAGTAATAACCACTTTTTAAAAATTTTAACTCTCAAAATGGACTTCATTTTTGGATTCGGAGTATCGAATTTAGCCTAAGGTGAAATTTTGGTACTTTTCGGATAACTTTCATATCCTGATGAATAGTGAAAATTACTAAATTATAATTAAAAACAACTTTTTTAATCGAAATAATTAATAGTGATAAATCATTGATTTGAGTGGTTTTAAAGTATATTTAGAATATATTTTTACAATTTAATACAATGTTGGTCATTGGATGTAGTTTCACATTTAAACTAGACATAAACAAGTGTCAATCTTTTGATAGATATTGTTTCTTAAAAACACGCTATTTGTTTTAACAGCGGGATTTAATTATAAAATTAATTAATGCAACTTTTATGTTATGAATTTGGTAAAATAGACTTCATTTTTGAATTCGGAATATGAAATATAGCTTGGGATGAAATTTTGGCATTGTTCTGAAAAACATCAATTTTTGATGAATAGTGAAACTACTAAGTGGTAGGTTAAAAACTGAATTTTGCATAAAACTTAATTTTACCGCTTCTGTGAATGGAATTTCAAAAATCCGAGAGACACGGTTAATATCAAGGACTAAAATGTGGTTCAATGAGATGAAAATAATTTTTTGGTGAATAGTAACTTTTTACTTTTTTTACCACGGTTAATAGTAAATAAGGTAACTAAGGGTAAATATGATATTAATATTACCCTAACACATGTCCTAATTCTATTGGACAAGTGTAATTCGACCAAAAACAAACTTAGGAATAAAATATGACCATTTAGGCCCACTTGGATTAGATTAGGACATTTATTATTAATTTATTTAAAGAAGGGTTAAAATAGTTAAAATCAAAGTTTAATAAGTAAATCATTTTTAATATAGGGTTATACATAAGATAAATTCTATTGTAAATATTCATTAGAAAGCTAAAAAGATTTCCTACATGATGGTATTTTATTTGTAATTTTTAGACATCAAATAATTTAATTTATTTATGACACAAAGATGATGCAGTAATTATCTTATTAATGAAATATTGACAAAATTGATAATATAAATACCAAAATAAATGTAATTTGAGACTTTTTATGAATTCCACTAATTTTCTAGGTTACTATGATATATTAGTGTTGATTTAATCAACTTGGTTCGAACATATAATTCTGTTATGACTTTCACAAAAATCATATATCAAATAGTGTCAAAATTGACACAAAATAGTTTTTAAATCAAATATTATATTATTAATTGTTATTTTATTCCTAAAAATCTAAGGTTCGGCCAAATGACTTAGATAAGGATATATATTTTAATAATAAACAATTTGGGGTTCGTTTGGCATGTTATAGTAAGTGTATTAACCATATAGTGAAAGAAAACAAAAAGTCATGGTAAAAGTTAAATTATTTAACTTAGAGTTAAATCTAATTGATAAGGTTAAAATAATACCCTAAACTTGTCTAAATTCTATTGGTTGATAGGATTTCTACCCATCCCCACTTTGGCTTCGAAATAAGACCCTTTGGAACCATTATAAACCGATTTTGACTTTAATATAAAATAATATTTTGAGATATTCCTAAGGTGCCCCTCTCCTCCCTTATAAAAGGGCACCTCCTCCCCCTCCTCCTCACACCAATTTGAGCACTCAAGCTCGGCCAACCCCTGCCATTTTCCCTTCTCCACTTCATTAGAATAATCCTAGAGGTCCTGGTCTTCTCCAAAGACCAATCTTAGTTCCTTAAGTGGAGGATTCAAAAAGGCGTTCCAAAGAAGAGGTAATATCCATTACCGATCTTTTCAATTTCTTTCTTCTTCAACTTCTTCTTCTTTAGTTGTTTCATGATAAAATAATAACATCAGTATTACTTACATACTGATATGTTATTATAAATATGAAGCAACCCTAATTCACCTTCTATCCATCCTACGGAAAAATGAAATCACCGCGCGTGCGTACGTACGGAATACCGTCTCCACGCCGTGGTGTAATCTATTTTCCACCATCACCTTACAAGGATGGGTATAATGGTGTAATCAGTAACTATATATGATTATTATTAAGTAATATTGATACTGAAATAATATATATATATACTCCAATACAATTCCACGATCATAGGAACGATATCATCACTCGTGCGTACGTACGGAATACCGTCTCCACGATGTGATGCGACTCGTTCTACATGATCTTCATTTCATAATGATTATATAAATGAATTGAATGAATGAATATGGTATATAATACACTAATACCATTCTGGAAATGAATTATCTATAACCTAAAGATAAGAATAAGAATTTATTCGACAAAACACGCATAAGAACAAAAAGTTATAAAGACCCGAGTAACAAGTAACAATGAAATATTACTAACAAGAAGCTAATAATATGACCATATATGATCTCATATCAATATGTATGATTCTGGAATAAGTCAATATCATTATTTAAACCATTATACATGAGCTTCGGACACGAACAAAGCAAATCGGACCTAAGGTAAGGGAAATATCACAATCTCATTTTTATCCGAGATTGTTTATTCGTAAGTATTTACTAGGGTGTATTTTATCATCCACATCCATGTTCCCTCAATATGTAATATTGTTTCCATCCACTTGAAATAGTTTAAATCCAATTTTACCCTTAGGTGAGTTTTTAGTAAAGAATATGAAAGGAATCTTTTGTCGTTTTTCCGTACGAGGTACTTTTTGACTTTTCCGACAAAAGTACGAAGAATGTTTTTTTTAACTTATACGGCATGAATGGATTTTTAAAACATTACATCAAAGAAGCTTCCTTTAAAAGTTTTCAAGTTTATTTTTAATCAACTTCTTTTATTTTAAAGTTGTATGACATGTTATGAAAGGAAAAATATTTTTGAAGAAGAAAGGATATTTTCCTCAAGAATTCAATTCAAGTATTTTATCAAAATTATTTTCCATCTAAGATAATAAAGGGTTCTGTTTCTATCCATATTTTTACATTGGTTTGACTATGTTGTTATGGAATTATGTTTATGAATTCCTTTATCATATATGAATTGATTTATGATGTCATGATGTTTCAAGAATCCCATTTTTGTTACATGTGTTATGCGATGATGCATGTTTTATGATTATGTGGCACACATAAGAAAGGATTCATTATAAGATGGGTGGGACCTATATCTCCCTCCAATGCATTGGGTAATGATTTTATATCTCATGAGATAGACATGGCTGGAATGGTAGGTTATACCGGTTCAGTGAAACAGGACTGAAACGAGGATTACTCGATTCAGAAAGGGACTTTGTCCACTAAGATAGTCTTGGCAATGAGTCTTGACTAACAAGAAATGATTCTCTATGATTATGTGTGTATGCCACAATGAGTAATGTTTTAAGTTATGATTTCATTTCACTACTATGATTTATCCCATGTTATGAAATTATGCTCTCTTTTGCAGGTTAAGATTTCCAAAAATGTTATGTTCTTATGAAAATTATGTGATTGATATTTCCTTTGTTTACCCTTACTGAGCATTTGAGCTCACCCTTTTATGTTTTCTTTTCCCCAGGATATAAAGAAAGGTTTTAGGTAGAAAAAAGGGATGACCTTTATGGGAGATATTGAAGAACTTTCACCACGATTAGAAGATTACGTTCCGAGTTTCCAAAGACACTAAACTATTACGATCCTTTAGTGTGTGTTTTTGTTATGTACTAAGTATTCCGCAAATGTAATGTAATGTCCATGTACGTCAAGATACGGGTCTCTACAACCTTGGTAAATTCTTGAAGGTAATGGGAGTTTATGACAATTGTGGAGAAAAAGTACACAAAGTATTTGATTACAAGGGTAAGGAAAAAAGTCTCAAATGTACAATGGTTCATCTGGAAGGAGTTGGGACACTACACGAATCAATGTCCAAATTATCAGAGTGTACCCCAAATACTATTATTGGATAATAAAAAAGTTATGATACTATCGAAGATGAAGATGAATGATTAGATTTCTTACATTGTTATTAATTTATTTTTTAATTTTAGTGTTGTATTAATAGTGTAAATGTTATTATAATTATAGAGAATATAAGGATTGTACTGCTTTACAATTTCATTAAAGTCTTGAGATTATGTGGAACCAAGAAAAGTGACTCAATAACAGGTTAAATTTTTGGAAAATATGCTATTAAAAGAAAGATAAACCATAATATGGTTCTGATACTGAGGTAGTGATTTTGGAATAATACATGATTAGTTTGGATAAATTATATTGGATATTATTGACTACCTTGAAACTCATAAATGATTTGTATATTCCATAATTGTTGGAGTTTACAACATTTTTGGATAGAAGGAGTATATCAAGTATTCTATAAGTAATAAGGGAGAATGAATGTAATCAATAAGGTTTTATGGTAATTCAAGATGTTGTAGTGTTTTAAAAGAATACACGATGAAGGTGTTCACATGTTATTACAAGGAAAAAATCATCATTTTGTTTACCTTCCTTATAAATTTTGGACTGTGAGTTTGGACATAAGTATTTTGGATAATTCTAGTTTGAGATTATTTTTTGAATTTCCATAAAGTGGACAACTCGGAGGTCGGGTAACAACCCGTCGCGTCCTGCAAGGCCGCAAGACTTGAACATGCATCCGAAGGGAGACGAGGGTGTATCACCTACCATTGGACCACATGATGTCTTGGATTGAATAATGCAGTTTTTTTAAAGTTCTGGTAGATGAATTATAAATTTATTTCTTTGGAACCCAATACAAATAGGATAAATAGAATAATTTTTATGTTCTATTATCTTTTAGAGTGAAAGATGGGTTTGTGGTAGAAATTTGTTAAAGGATGGAACTCTAATTTTCAAGTGTATTTTTTATTTCTTCTCTTATTCTATGAAGAAATTAATTATTCAAAATTCGGTAATGGATCTTAAATCTAAAAACGTGTTATCCTAATACATTATGTTTTGCTAAACCGATGATATTTTAAATCATCATAGATTTATGACTTGGAGTCCCTCAATTATATAATTTTCTATGACTGATTAACTTGGTCACTCCCTATAAATATTTACCTTTTTTCTCCAAATATGTTTCACTAATTTCCACCAATGTTCTCCTAATTGGTATCATAATTTGGTGGTGAATTTTTCATTCCCCTTTTCCTCTCATTAAGACTAAATTTTATTGACACAATTTCGGATGTCGGTTTTCCCACAAGGTATTTTCCATTTTCAACCATTTATTTTCTAAGAAAAATTTCAAATTGCAAGGAGAGAATTTATTGAATGATGGAATACTGTAACACCCCAAGATTTCATAGTATGTTATTTCCTCAAAGTAATGCAATAACTTGCACTATATGCAACACCGAGTTCAAGCGCACCATGACTTACCAAACTAGTCATTCAAAAGAGGGTATGAATAGTATTAAATGAATTTTGAACTTAATATAATCTTAATAATTTTTGAATCCATATTATGAGTTTCTTAGTGATAATGTAAAAACAAATTCATTTTTTTAGATAAAAAATTTATTTTTCAAAAAATGCAATTTTACATCCTTTTAATGGAGAACCCGTTATAAATACAATATTTTAAACTTTTATATATTCAATTTGACAAAATAAACTTCTTCTTTAGAATTGGGACATAAGATTTTAGTTTCAATAAAATTTTGGTGTTTTTCTGATAACTTTCCTATTTCGGTGAATAGTGAAAAATACTATATTTTAACTGAAAACAAACTTTTAATCAAAATAATTTATATTGATGAATTATAAATTTTAATGGTTTGTATGTATAATGATATTATATTTTTTCCATGTAATACAAGGATGGTCATTTTATGTAATTTCAATTTGAAATTGGACATAACTAAGTGTCAATTTTTTGATAGTTATTATTTCTTAAAAATATGCTTTTTGGTTTTGACAACGGGAATAATATTTAATTTTTTTTGCAACATAAATGTTTTTAAATTGGTAAAATAGAATTAATTTTTGAATTCATAATATCAAAATTATCTTAGGTTGATGTTTTGGTATTTTACTGAAAACTTTCACTTTTTGATGAATAGCGAAAATCCCTGAGTTATAGTTTAAAAACAAATTTTTATTTAAATTATTATTATATTTATTTAAATTTATTTTAGGTCAAAATAGATACAAAAAACCTATATAAGTTCAATGAAATTCATTGTATCTAGTTTATAATAATTATATATATATACAAATTTTATTAAACTTTTCACTGTCTTTTACCGACCTCCTAGGAGAATTTTCAAATTTACATAAAACATAATTTTACCTCTTTAGTGAGTTGAATTTAAAAAATTAAAGAGAAATGATTGATATCAGTTTGTAAAATGTGGTTAAATAAGGTTAAAAAATATTGGGTTAATATTAACATTTTACTTTTATTTACCACAGTTAAAAGTAAATAGGGTAATTAAGGGTAAAAATGTTATTATTATTACACTAACGCGTGTCCTAAATATATTGGATAAGTATAATTTGACCAAAAAAACCTTATGAATAAAATATGATCTATTAGGTACACTTGGATTAGATTAGGGCATTTATTATTATTTAATTCAAAGAATAGTTAAAAGTGTTAAATTTAATGTTTAATAACTAAAAAATTTCTAATATAGGGATATACATAAGATAAATTCGACTACTATTAATAATTAGAAAGATATAAATATTTCCTACATAATGGTTTTTTATAATTTTTAGACATTATATGAATAAATTTATTTATGACACAATGATGATGTATTAATTACCGTATTAATGTAAAATTAAAATAATTAAATTATAAATATCCAAATAAATGTAATTTGAGAACTTTTATAAATTCCAATTATTTTCTACGTTAATATGACATGTTTGGGTTGGTTAGAAGAAATTTTTTTGAGGTAATAATACTTTTATGAATTTAGCAAAAACAAGATACCAAATATTGTCAAAATTGATATAAAAGATATTTTAAAACAAATATTATATTATTAATAGATATTATATTCCTAAAAATCTATGGTTCAGCCAAAAGACTTATATAATGATAGGTGTATGATTAATGAACAACTTGGGGTTCTCTTGGGAGTATATAGTAAGATTATTAACCATATAATATAAAAATACAAAGAGAAATGGTAAATGTCAAACTATTTAACTAAGAGTAAAATCTAAAAGATAAAGATAAAATAGTGACCCAAATTTGTCTAAAACCTATTTTTTGAGTTGTTTTCGACCCATACCAACCTTATCCTTTAAATTATACATTTTTGAGCCATTAGAAACATAAAATTATTTTATTATAAAATTATATTTCTAGATTTTCATAGGGTGCCCCTCACCCCTCTTATAAAAGGGAACTCACCCTTCCCTCAAATTCACACCTTAAAAGCCTTTTGGATCAGCCAACCCATTCCCAAATACCCTCTAAACTATCCTCCCTTAATCCTATAGGACTTAATTTAATCTGAAATCCATCCTAAGGAGCCCTTTTGATCAAATCAAAAGGAAGATCCCAAAGAAGAGGTAAATATTTCATCACCTCTTTCAAGTTCCTTTCGTCTTCCACTTCTCATTATTTGTTTTTACATTATAAAATAATAACTCCAGTATATTCTATATACTGTGATGTTATTATAAAAATGGTAAAACCATAATCATTATTCTATCCATCCTTTGAATGACATGTCACCATGCTTGTGTACGTATGACTTACCGTCTCCACGATGTGGTGTAATTGTTATTCAATACATTATTATTTGGATGGGTAAAATAATGATGTGTAATTGATTTAAATAATAAATATAACATGATAATGGTTATATATATATGATATACCATCCAATTATATATTATTTTAATATCAAAAGTATAATATTGTCAGTCGTGCGTACGTACGGATTACCATCTCCACGAACGCGATGAGATTCATTCTCCATCATATCCATTGAAGACTAATTTTCATTAGATGATTAAAAATAATGTTTGAAGACGTAATATAATTATGAATATGCATAAGATACCTCATATACCTAACAAATATTACTTATGTAACAAATCTTATAAATGAAAACGAATCAGTTAACACCCAAAATGATGATAATACTAAAATATTATTAACAATGCAAAATTAAAAGATCATATATGATATTATATTATTGTATATGATTCTTGTATAATTTAATAAAAATTATTTCACCATTATACATGAGGTTAACCTACCCTCGACCAAGGAAAAGTACAAGGTAAGGGTTAATTTCACAATATCTTTATTATCTGAGTTTGTTTTTATGTATGTATCTAATGGGACATATTTATTATCCATTTACATGATTGATAAAAGTGTTTTCAAAGGGATTATTTTTAAGGGACTTTTTTACTAAAACATCATTTTAAATGTTTTAAATTTTTATTCTTATAAATCATTATCATTAATATCTATGTTTTCAAAATGGTTCTTATGGATTTATTTAGATGGACATGAATGTTTTTAAAATGTTAATTCCATTCAAATGATTCAAGGTTGAATGGAAAACTTTGATTCAAAAATATCTTTAAATGTATTCATTTCTAAATTGTGTGACTTTAAATGGTTTCATGAAAACGGTAAATTTCCCTCAAAGAGTTTTACAAGTCATTTTCATCTATGTCAACATCCTTTGATGGATTCTAAACTTATTTGATGTTGATTTATTATGATACTAATCATCCATATATATTGAAGGTTTTGTGATATGTTTGACTATGGATGTCTTATTTTTATACCATTTATTTTTTATGGATAAAGTATTGACATTTTGTATGCTAGTTTTAATATGAATATTTTTTTATGATTAACCCATTTCATATAAGGAATGTATTGGACTTAGTAAGTGATAGATGGAGACCACTATAGCTCCTCGATGCATCAGTAGGTATCATGAGACAAAATAGTGTCTTCCAACAAGGCCTCGACAAAATATTATTTGTAGTCATGGAACATGGCCTTGAATATATAGTTATAAAGTCTGGAATTATGCATTCCATCATTATGAAAGTGGTTATTGATATTTCATGTGATTATTCAACTCGTAGAATATGCACATGAGTAAGTAAATGGCATTGTTTTGATTTTATCATTTACATGTTATGCTGAAGTTCAAGTTTAAAAGGCTTTTGTTTTAGACTTATACATTGCCTTAAATTATTATGATTTTTATGAAAGTTTTTGCTATATTTTTATCCTTACAGAGCATCTGATCTCACCCCTTTTTATGTTTTATTTTTCACAGGATGCAAAGAAGTATATTATGACTGACATGTCGGGCCAGTATATGGGATCGTATTGTTGTCTATGGAAAAAATGTTGTTGTAGTTTTCCATTTTATGATGTAATGCAAACGTTATGAATGAATCTAGTACTTCCAAGGATACTAAACTAATCGGTCTTTCGAGACATGATCTTTTGTGATCATGAAAATGATACGTAATAATGCACTGACTCTGGGATTCTGGGGTCGGGGCGTTATAATTCATCATTTCATCATAGCATAACCCATTGAAATTAATTCAGTTTCAATGTAATATTTTAATCATAAAAATAAACCATATATAGAAATAATAATGATCATTTAATTTGATTATATCCCCTCTAAAGAATAAGTTAATACAAGGGTTGTTGTAATTTTTTTTCAAAAGGATGCAGCCGAAGCCACAATTTATAATTAGAAGCAAAGAACTCTTTAAGACCAGGTAGAGGGAGACCCATTACATAGCCTGAAATCCTGAGGCCAAGTGGCCTGAATACAAGTCTTGGAAGCCAATTTTTTTCCCAAAGTACCCCACAGTGAACGACACTACTACAGTACCGACGCAGCAACAATACCTGCTACAGTACCGCCACGACAACAGTACCTGCTACAGTGTATCCTCCGCTATATTACCCTCACTACTATAGTTTCACTGCTGCAACAATTCTGCCACTACTACAGTACCACTATACTACCCTGCTACAGCACTATTATAGTACCCAGAAATTTTTCCCTACCCGGATTTGATCCTGGGTCTTCTAGATGACAAGAGGGAGCCTATACCACTTGGGTACAAGCTTATTGGAATTGTGGAAATTTATTAACATAAATATTATTAAAAGTTTTTTAATTTTTTATAGAAAATAAAAATTTCATTTTCCTAATCAGCTCTAAAAAATTTATGGAAATATAAATGAAAATTCATTTCTATTTAATAATTTAAAGGAACAAACAAAGAAAACACTACTCATAAAATTACTAAAATCCATTCACAACCTATAAGTTAAAAAACATTCTTTATATAAATATGTTTGAAAAGATACAAAATAAATCATTTAGAAAACAAAAAGAGGATTATATTGAATCCATTTTGTAAAAGGATAATAAGGATAGAAATCACATTATAAAATAATAGGAGAAGGTTTAACATAATCATTAAATTTTTATTATAAAACTTGTACATCGAAAAAATAGTAATTTGAAGCAAAAGATAAATGAGGTCAATTTTCATTTCAAAAATACTTTTATATTATACAGTAAATTAGACGAAGAAAAATAATAGAAAAATATTTATTCTAAACTAATAAACATAATGGTGTAAATTTTTTATCTTACATGAGAGTTATATCATAATAATCTATCATCAGTGGCATAGTCATAATCAATCTTTATAAATAGTGATATTTTGACAATAACTTCTTACATGGATTTCTCCATGCTTTGAAATTACTCTAAACTCATTTATAATAATGTAAAATTTATTATAAATATATAAAAATTCATTTTTATAAAAATATTACCATATATTATCCATTTGTATCATTTATACAGAATGTTTTTGTATTATTTCATATCAAAATTGTTATTTATGGGTGTTAGATATTTTTTTAATTAGTGTTAATCTTAATTACTTTTTGTAAATGTACAATTAGCATGGTTACATCATGTAAATAATTTTAATTATAATATAAATATCATATATATTAATTATATATATATTTAAAATCATGAAAAAAAGTTAATGATGGAAAATGAATCACAATATTCAAAGAGATGGTGTAATGTATGTATAAATGAACACTGGTTTTCTTTTTTAAAGGATGGAATTAAAGAAAAAAATTATTATTTCGCCTTTAATACATAATTATTATATCTTATACATATTATATATTCTAAAATGTAATTCTTAGTACTATAAAACATAAATAAAAATGAAAAACAAATCAGACCACTTCATGGAGGGGGTAGTCCACACAGATGCATTAACGATGAAATTGTTTCCTAGAGGATTGGATGGTAACTTTTTAAATGTTATATTATTATTAAAAAGGTATTATTATTTAATTAATATCATATATAAATATAATAACCATCTTAACACACATTCATAAAATATGGTGATGAAAAATGAGATGTATATCTACATGGAGGTGGTAATCCATAAGTATGCATGAGCGATACGCTCAATTCTCATTTGAGGAGAGAGAAGGTGTATAATGGTTTATTCAAAATCATAAAAGAAATAAGAATATTCATGATAATGATTTTATTATTTTATGATATATAACCAAGATTATCAGGAGGGAAATATAAGTATAAAAGAATGTTGCCAGTTAAGGTGATTACCTCTTCTTTGAGATGACTCCATTATTTCTCCTCTAAATAGCTATGGGGTTTCTCTTTCGGTATGAAAAATAAAATCTAGTATGTTTATAGGAATGTTTGGAATTTAAATTTTAATAATTTGGTTGACTATATGGATCAATTTGGTGTTGATAGGCGAGGGAGAAGCTTACCTTTTATAAATGAGTTATTTTAATATTTCAAAAATAATATTTAAAAAAAAATTAAATCAGAAGACAAATTAATCTAAATGGATGGGTATTTGAATATTTAGGAGAAAAGTAAGGTAATAAAATCAAGCAAGAGAATATTTATTTTTTTGGTTCAATTATAAACCTTATTAATTTTATTAAATTGATGATAACAAATTATGATTTTAACTATTGGAATGGTTTTTTTAAAATTAAATGTTCCCAATTTAAAATTATAGTATGGAAATAAGACTATAATTGGTCATGTGATGATATTTCTGACCATATCAAATCCACAATGTCTTATTTAAAGATTTTTTTCATTTTGAATTATTTAATAAAATAAAATCTTGATAGAATATAATTATTTTTTTATGTTGACACTATTCATATAATTTGTCCCAAAATAAATGAATAAATATTATATATTCAAAAATAAAATTTTAATGAAAACCTAATATGTAATATTCTCCAATATAATTATTGTAACACTATAAAAAACTCATGTAATATCACTTTTAATATATTAAAAATTAGTTATTATATTTGTTTAAAAACGAATAATTACTTTTATATCATTTTGTAAAAATTTATGATAACTATATAATTGATAGAGATTATAAATATATTATGATAATTAATATAATTTTTTATTACCACATTTACTAATAATATTTAATTAAAAATATTTTTTTCCATCGATACAAAAAATGGATATTTAGAACTAAGAGAATGATATTTAGTAACATTCATTGATTCAATTAATGTATAAATAATTTTCATAGAATAGATTAAATTAAAATGATCAATTTAGAATATAAGTTTATAAGGGTCTAATTAAATTTATCTTAGAATAGTTATGATGAAATATATGTACTAATTAGTTATTTTTTATCTTGATAAACCGAATTTACCTTTTACTGAGGTGATAAATTTTAACATAGTTACTATTCATATAGGCCAAAATAAAATGGGTCCTATATACCAAATTATAGCCTTATGATTATAAATCTTTAATTTATTTTATATAAATTAATTAATATTAATTTTATAAATTTATTTTATCATAATCTCATAAAATGTGAGAAAAACGTTTAAAAATACTTTTTTTGGCATGGAAATTGATTTATTATTATCCAATGGCTAGAAAAAACATTTTTTGAATCATAAAATCATTTAATTAAGTAATTTTTTTATTATTTAATTAAAATAATTCAACAAAGTGATAAGAATAATTTCTGAATATTAATATACAATATGTATGTAAAAATTCTTTTTCGTAAAATAATTTATATGTCTTCCAAATAATTTTTTTATTCATTTATAATCAATTTGTAACAGTTGAACAGATTATATAGATATATAACATTATATTTTTAATAATATTGATATTCATACTCCCACCCTTCAATCTAATAACTATGATATTACTATCATGATATTTTATAAAATATTTTAGTTTATTTAAACTTACCGTCCTGTTTAATGAAAGCTATCAAAAATCAAATTATTTAATGGAAAATATTTAATAAAACTTTTCGGGGTGATACTATTATAATCCCCTTGTTTTTAAAAATTTATTTAATATGTTCCGAAGATAGATAATTTATCTAGTATTCATTTTTTATGATACCAATTTATATTCCCAAGATAGATGAATATATTAATGACCAATGATTTTGGATCATTAAAAATACATAATATGTTTTATAAAATGTTTGAAACACTACAGAATATGAAAAAACTAAGATATTAATAAAATCCATATATATGTATTGTTTATTAATATTATAATAATGAATTTAAAAATGTACAATATTAGATTTTATAAAATTTAATTCATTTTTAGCACCTCAAATAGATCATTACATGATTTTATATTGTTGTGATTTTTCTAGAATAGTATATTTTTAGTGGAAAATATGTTTCCTGGAAAAATTATAATTATAATTATTTTATAATTATGTAATATTATCCTAGAAATTTACAACAACTTTTAGGTTGTAAGAAAATGTATTTAATAAATAAAATAATTTATTTTAAAAAATTCTGTGAATTAATAATTCTATATAATTTTTTTTTAAAATTATAATATAAAGATACTTTAATAAAAAAAATTCATTTCCCATTTTCATTAATTAGATATTTAGATGGTGAATTTTTTTTGATCTGAATGAATGCCACAAGGATTTTAGTTTTTTAATAATATATCAATTTATTAAATTAAAATTACTATCCAAGATAATTATATATTATTTTATTTTAAATCTTATAATTTTCTTAATATCATTTTTATGTAATGATATTTATTTATATTAAAATTAAAGTTTCACATAATTATAAATTTTATGTATTAAAATGATTTTAAAATATTAAATTATAAGATTCATAATATGTAATAGGATCCAATCTAAATTTTTTCATCATCGTTCATTACTATGTTTAAAAATTAATTTGTAACGTAAAAGATAATTTAGAAAAAGTATAAAAGCAAAAAAAAAATTATATCGAATGTACCATGTCAAAGAATGATAGGTTAACAAGAGTTCCAACTATATCTTCTACTGAATTACCACATTGTCAAAATTTTTCAATTTAAAAACTAATAGTTTAATTCCATTACAAAAATTGACGTGTATCACTATAGTTTTATTTTTTATCCACTTATAAAAGGTTACTAATTCAACACTTCAAATATACACATAATCATTAATTTTACCCTTGAAAAACTAGTCTTCTAGTCTACCTAGAACACTCTTCCATAAAAATAAGACCCATTTAACTCATATTTTTCATAACCATTATTTTTATAGGAACTTTTAAGGAATGACTAAGTATCTGATGTGTTTCAAATGTGATTAACTATGTGAGGAAAAAAGATCAAGGATTTTATCTCTCTTTCCCTTAATTAGGACACAATTCCTATTTATCTACCAATTATCATTTATGTGGTGTGTATACTTTATAGTAGTTATATAATTTGAAGAAATTTATTTTTGTCATGGTAATTTCATTAGTTCTATGTTCTTACTTTGATGTTGTTTTTAGTCAATTATTATACAGGTTGTAATGGATTCCTCAAAATATTTTCTACTTTTTTGTCACATTTTATTTAATGTAGTAATTCAATTAATGTATTGTTTAAATGACCTGTTTGATGTATTATATCTATATTTACATTATATTCATAAAATAATAAGTTCAACATTAATCTCTCTCTTTTAAAATTAATTTTTTAAAAGATCCTTATATTATAAGTGGTTTTAATGACTCGAATCGATTCATTGGGTCAAAATCACTATTATTTGACTATTATCTTTCAGTACTAACATATCATAATCTATGATGATGTTATTTTAAATTTTCACCTTCATTTCATGGTAATTAATGTTTCATAGTAATATATTCTTCCCAAATGATCTATTTGTTTTTTGAAAATATATTTTCGTTGAGAATAATTGCCACTAATTTTATTCACATTACTCATAAAAATTTTTGTACCTCCGCAAATTGATACAATTTCTGATATTGAAACACAAATTGTATTTTCCAAAATAACACTTTTTAGATGAATTTAATAATATTAAATAAATGTTATCATCATCAATTTAGCAATGAGGTTTATCAACACAGTTATTTCAAAATGGTAAAAATATTTTTCCACCACTTCGAAGTAAAAAAGTTTTATCATCCAAAACAAATACAACTTTGAAAAAAAAATTATTTTAAAGGATTAATTATTAATGATTCATTCTAAAAACAAATGTTTTTAATGAACTTTCACTTATTTTAATATGTTTTATTTATAGTCTCTATTATTAAAAATTATTTTCAAATGTAAATGTTTTCAATATATTGTAACATCATTTTCTGGACAACCATATCAAATTTTCACATCTCTGTTATTATATATTCATTTTAATTAAAAAATTATTCTATTAATTTTTAATTCTCTTTTTAATCATTTTTCTATTTTCAAGAATTTTGTTTTGAAATATTTATATTAATATTTACAAATGTTTTTTCCTTCCCTTCATAAATTTATTTAAATGTTATTTTTTACTTCAATGTTTTCAAAATTTTCATTTGAATACATTCTTATGAACAATTGTATTTATACTCCATGATTTATAATTTATGAAGTAATGCATTAATCACCAACTATATTTTATTAGTTTATGATATCATTTCAAAAAATAAATTTTGGAAATCATATGTTTTCTATCATTCATGTTTGGTGAATATTTTGGGTGATCATGTTTTTTGTTTCCAATGATTTAATTAATAATTTTATTTTAAACCATTTTCATTTTTTAATAAAAACATATTATATTTGTTGGTTCTTTATGAAAAGTGATGATTTTCATTTAGATGTTTAATAAACAAATTATTTTTCCATGGGTTCATTGCAATATATATATATTAATGAAATTTTATGTAAGACATATCCATAGATGATAAGGGGAGGTTTCATCTAAAAAATAATACATGGGAGGATTATTCAAAATAATAATGGTACATAAGAGGATTTATCACATGAGAAAGGGGTTGTGAGATGATTTAGCTCCAAGATAAATGTGTTCAAGGAGGTTTTATCCTAAGACCATAGATACACATGGTGATTATTTGAAACCCAATAAGGTATAAGAATTTTATTTATAATTGTAATATTATTTTTATTATATGAAATTTATAAGTTGTTCAAATATTGTTTTAAAATTTCAAGACTCATTTTATTTTCCATGAAATTATTTTTATTTGTTTTTATGCCATATTTACAAGGAAATTTACACATTTATGTAATGACAACATGTTATATGATTATTGAGATGTGATTGAGTCGTGTCATTTCTATTATTCATTCTTAATGTTGTTTTTATGATCTTATATTACTCCAAATTGTTTTATGGTTATCATATAAGATATTTTGATCCTTTATTGTGACAAGTATATCATAATATTTTTCTCCTCTATGTTTGAAATATATAAATCTATCATGTATTTTTCCATTCTTTTAATTTGAGCTCTACTCATTCTAATGTTCCTAATCCATTGGATATAATTTTGATTATTTAATGTGAGATATCATGAAACAGGTATGTAAGAGCACCTTTTTGGAGAAAAGTTTTCCTTGATTAGTGAATAAGACGTTTTTGTAGTTCATCACCATGATTCTAAACCTATCAATTTTCATGGTTTGTGGAAATTAATGAGATACACTAATTAAATAAGGTAACAAATGAGTTTTTTTGTTTATGATTACTTTGGTCATTATAAATACCTTGAGAATGAGTTTATAATGTATGATTATATCTATTTTTAATTTACCTTCAGGAATTATCTTCTTCCATGATTTTCAGGAACTCTTTATCACCCATTATTTCAATATTATGTGTTAAAGTTGTAAAACAAATGGAAACAAGAAATTTACATTATTCCCCAAAATTGAGCTTTCATATGGACAGAAAAAATGATGACATGTCGATGAAGCTGAAACACTAACATCATTTATTTTTAAATTATATGGAGTTGTTATACTGATTCTCTAGGTTTACGAACATTACTAAATATAAGGCTCACTACTCCCAAGAACCTTGAAGGGTTATATATTCTCTAATGACTAAAGCATGGTCTTCAAAAACTAAAAATCTGTATACACTACTAGTGTTTCTTTGATCTGTCCAAACTCCAACAATATAATGAACTCTTTTTCTAGCACCGAAATTTAATTATAGAACTCAAACAACTCTACCATTCCAGTACAACTCAATAACACCTCACTTTCACTTCCATTTTATATTTCATTATATTAGTTGAATTATTTTTTTATTTTTAATTACGCAGGTTCAATATACAAAAAATGAAAATCTATTATAATTAGAAGTGATATTATTATTTTTATCATTAAAATATGAATGGAAATATATGTAATATTTAAATATTGTTATTTATTGATTTTACTAGCTTATTTTTTCTACATAAAAATTTATACAGACTCCATTATTCTCTATTCCAATGAAGATATGATCATTCCAAACATTAAAATTCCAATACAATAATCATTATAATTTTAAAATATTAATCAATATTTATCTGTCGAATATTGAATATTAAATTTATAAGAATACGTTTTTGATACCTCACGGAATTAATCTTGATAAAATAAAAATTCCCTAAAATCTAAATAAGTCGTGAATTTTATTCATAAAAATATATATTACATTATATTCCATTTATTTTTATAGAATATTTTACATCATAGCATATCTAAAATATTAATAATATTTTATTACTAATGAATCATATTTCAAAACAATTACTAGATAAACTTCTCTAAAAATAAAACTTGTATATCGCCTATAATTTTATGATTTCATATGAATTACTCTTAATATTATCTTAAAATGACTCTAATTAGAATTCCTATGTATTGGATATGACTCATATGATTTTCAATAAAAATTAATTTTGCATAATGAATAATGTAAAAAATTGAATATTTTGATGTTTTAGAAATTAATCATTATATATCCTTGATTCAAAAAAATGAAACATATGATTTTAGGTATGATACTTATGTTTAAATACATTATTTTTAAAAAAATTAATCTTATAATTTTAATGATTTTCCATAGGTTTTTTTAGAAATTGTTACTTTTCTACAAGCAGAAAGATAATAATTCATTTGTTCATCTGATATAGAAAATTTTCCATCCAAATAATAACTGTAACTATTACAAATATAGGAAATATATTCAATACTTAGTCACATTTATCTTAAAATTATATAACATACTTTTATGAAAAATACTTTGTCCTTCCCATGGGAACCATTATAAACCATATTATTTTATTATTATCAAACAACACATCCGGCCATTATGAACTTATTCCTCATGTATTTAAATATTTTTTTGGAATGTTCCATTTCTAAAATTTCCAAAAAAACAAACCCCGAAAATACTAATTATTGGATTTTTTGTAACACTTTTATTTCCTATGTCATATAATCTTACTTTTCCTAAGACATTAAAAATCTACAGTGATGTTTTTTAAAAAGCATTACTTTAATTTTTGATACATTAACAAGAATGCTATTAAATGTACATATAAAATATTAAAATCTCAATAATAGATTTTTTTTTAAAAACTCATATATAAAATCTTTTTAAGAGCACTATTTTTGATACTGTATCCAACATGTAACACCGAGTAGAAACAATCTAGAAAATATTATTATTTACAGACAATCAATATAACATGGCTGAAAAATTAGGGGTGTAAATATTATTATTTAAATAATGATATATATATATATATATATATATATTGTTCATACACATTTCACAATTATTGATTAGTTATTAGGAAATAAATAGTCAATTTTCATTAAATCCATTTTATTCTGTAAAAATATATTTTCTTCAAAAATCGATTGTATTAAATTTTTTGTGAGAATAATTATAATTAATTTCATGTAATATTAGAAATTTTATTTCATAAAAATGATATCATTTTTTTAATCCTCATATTTAAATTATCTATTAATTTAAATTTGGTATTTTTCTGTAAGGATTTATTAAGTGAATAGTGAAAATTATGGTATTTTGTAAAATTGTGATTTCATTCCATTAAAAATTACCCTTATGTTTTTTATCTGAATTTAGGGATAAATATGACTTATTTAATTATATATAATTTAATTAACTTCATTTATTTCATTATTAATGGTGATTTTGGTACAAGTTCATATTTAGGCTTCAAATGATATTTTTTCTAAAATAGTTTTTTATTCTAGGTTATTTTTTTATAAAACTATTATCATATTGTACTACTAATTGTATCATGAAAAATTTATCTCATATATTTAATAATTCAGTCAAAATTTAATAAGTAGGAAACATTTTTTTGGATATTACGATTTGTAACATTTTATATTTTTTACCAAAGTAAATGAGAAATTATGTAATTGTGGTTAAATATAAAACGGTAAGGAAAAATGAAAAACCATAAAAAGTGGAAAGGTTATGTATGATGTTTATATATAATCCATAATCATATAAAATTTTAATAATTTCCCTTTTCTTTCCATTGGTCATGATTTTTTCACTTTATATTATATTATCTTAAGAAATTTCTAAAATGTCATTCTCTTAGTATTATTATCATTAAAATATTAAAATTATGGTAAGTAAATGATATTTATTGGTTTCAAATATTAATTTTAAATATAAATCTGTCATTTTATAATATTAATTTTATTTAATTTTTATTAAAGATAGAATATCTCTTCCTTTTTATGCAACAATGACATATTGTTTCTACAAGAAGTAAAAGAATCAATAAACATATATTGAAAACTCTACAAATAATAATATTTTAGTCAGTATTTATATACAATGATTTTTTTTATAAAAATAATATATTATATATGCATTGATCTATATTATTTTAATTCCATATTTTTTAGTTTTAAATTTAAATGTAAATTAATAGTTCTAAAATTGATATAAATGTTATTTTATAAAAAATAATAATTTATTAGATAATTTAAAATTGTTATCAATCTTATATACATCCATCTGAATGGTTTATGTTTTATTAAATCACAAACGGTTAATTTAGGGACCATTATTTAATTTATATTATGTATATTAACCCCTGAATATTAAAAAAACATTGTTTTATAGTAATTGTCAAAAAGGTTATATAGGGGTTAAAACTAAATGATAAGTATCAAAACACCAATTAAAATTATAAAAATTTTATTTTAGTAGATTAAATTTAATCCTACTCATTTTTATTTTAATTTTTATAATTGGATCCATTTTTATGTAAAAGATAATTTATTTTAAATTAATTTTTTATGAAATTTCAAGAATTTCCCACCCCTCTCTTTTCAAAGGACACATCTTCACTCAACTATTTTCAAAAAATTGTGCTATAAAGACCATCTAAATACTACCAAATTATACCATAAGTTCCTCATATAATTTTGTGAGTATATTTTCCTTCCATATTTCATAACGTATTCCATGTAATTGAAGATTTTATATAGCTTTTTTACAGTGGAGAAAATTATCTTTACCGAATCATTATAATTTATTTATTCTTCTACTTCTTCATAATATTTTTAATAATGATAAATAATAAATATAGAATCATAAATATGCTAATATATTTTCATGATAATGGTAAAACCATATATCATTTATTTTATACCCAATAAAAAGTGTAAGCATTTGACGTGTGTACGCACGACATACCATCTCCTCATAGTAGTGTAATTTGGGTTTTATAACAATCTCACATAGATTGTTTTAAATATGGAACTAATTATTATATTTAATATAAATCACATAAATATTAATTTGATAATAAACTATTATATATATATTCTTCCCATTTATCCATTGGGAGACGATAAATTCGCACTGGAATAGATGTAGACTACCACCTCCTTGATGAGATTTGATGCATTTTTTAAACATTATGTGGATAATAATAAGGGTCTATTTAATATATATATATATATATATGATATAAGAATTATTATATAATTTTTATTTTCAACTCATCATTCTTTTGTTAAATTCTTTGAAATGTGATTACAACATTCATGTATACATTCATCCTAACTAATCTATGAACAATTTAATTCATTTTTCTATATAAATATTTTATAAATATCAATAAATATCAAAATATTTCATAGATACATATATATATATATTAAATAACAAGAATAAAATTATGGATATTATGGGAACTTGATGAAAAGGTAATAACATATATTTCCAAATCAAAACATTCTTGAAAAAATACGGTAAACATCAAAAATGTTGATAATAATAAAATATCATTAAAAGAAAATTAATAAAATGTCATAAATGGATTATATAAGAAATAATAAATATGAATATTATTCTTGTATATATGTGTAATAAATTGACATTTATTAAATAGGTCCTTAGAAAACAAACTCGGAATATCAGTCATGCGTAAGAGGAATCCATTAAAATTTACTTCAATTGAGGCATATTTTAAATTTTGGTACACAATTTCTTTTATTGGAACCATATACTCACCATATTATGTATTTATAAAAAAATTTCATTTTAAATTTCATTTACCTTATATATCTTAATAATTTTTATCATGTATATTCTTATTGTCTAAATGGTATACCATATCTACATAATGTGTTTTTATTTCAAAATAAATTTATTTCCTGGGAAATTTGTGATTAATCGGTACTATTTACTCAATATGAATAAATTTGGTTAATGTGTATCAAGAATTAATTAAATATATCATTATATATACGAGGGATACATTTTACATGTTGTCATGGGTGTGTCCTTGAATTCTATAGCCCCTCAATACATCAAGATGTATCATGAGAAAAATTAGTGGAACATGTAAAATGGGTATTTACCCAGAGTTTTAAACAATGTTTTTATGAGGTATTGAAGGTAGAGATATCATGAAAATAGAAAAAATTATGTCCAATAGTTTTTGTTTCCATTATTGACAACTCAGTTATTATTGTCCAAGATATTACTACATTGATTATTTCCCTAGATTTTTTTGGATCAGCATATTGAATATATTACATGTGATTCTAGTTATATACCTTTCCATTTTGATAATTCCATATTTATTAATGATATACACTATTTTACACACACCTTACTGGTCATTTTATCTCACTTATATTTTTTAATTTCCCACGGTTCTAAAGAAGTAATCATTGATTGAGTTTCTAGGATAAAAAAATTTAATTTTTTTCGTTAATATTTTATTACAAATCTATAATGGGTATCAATTATATATAATGTTTACAAAGAATAGTAAACTATTTAATCCTTTTGTACATGATATCTTATATCTTGTTCTAATGTAATAATATAGATACCTTTATGGGGTTACTATAGTTGGGGTGATTATAGTTTGTATCATAGAAACTATAGTGGAATCCTTGGGAACATATATTTAAATGAACATCATCAATGTGAGAAATATGATATCCCCTTATAGTATTTGAGAATTATAACCATTTAAGATATTTGTTTCTTTTTTAATATTAAAGATGATTATGAGATAATTTAATGGGTTTCTACTATTCAATGATGGTGCCAAATAGGATAAATGGAATCAACATAAACATACAATATAGGGATTCCCCAAATGAGAAATCCAATATAGATAGTATTGGATATCAGATGATCATGACCATATTTAGGAAGAATACATCAGTTATAACCTAAAACCATTCTTTAGTCGAACTTCCTATGGTTCTATAGTGTGATTAAACTATGATGTATTAATTCATGTGACAAAATCCTACATATTGTAATTTTACTACTAATCCATTAGTATGTTAAGAATGAATCAGGCCTCTTTAATAGATACTTCCCAACATAGAATGCAATTAAAGGGGTATTGTTAATTTGGTTGTGTATTTTCTTAGAGGAGATGTTGATAAATTGTTATTATGAATCAATAATACAATGGAATAAGTTGATGTATAATATTTGGTGGTTAGTAAATTCAAAAGAATATTCCTTAATAAATAATTCCCTTATGAACAATAATATAAAATGAATATAATGATCAAAAACATGTAGAAAAAGAATGATGAATGTTTTACGAAGTATGAAGAAACTATTACTAAACTAAAATGGAATCTTATGTAGTATATACAAAACCAATTGAGAAATATTTAATTGTTCATTGAAGGTCATAATCTAGACCTCCTAAGAGTACTTCGTTCTCAAAAAAATTAATCATAAGATGTAATAGTTTTATGTTCCATCAATATAGAGAATTGATTTTATAAATCATGTATCTTTAGGATTTTTAAATATATTAAGAGGTCATATGATAACCATTTAATAGTTAAATCAACTTAGAATAATAATATATAAAACTATTCCCATCATGTAAAAATTATTGAAACAATCATCCTAAAATGCATGATGTTAAAGGGAGTTTATTTCAAGGGTAGAGATAAGGGTCATCTAGATAATGGATGAAATAAGATGAAATAAATAAATTATTTATAGAGATCAAAATAATGATAAGTTGGGAATTATTCTCACTAATGTTCAAATCATCAAAAAATATACCACCAAAGTGTATAAGGTGAGAATGCTAATCTTATGGGATCACAATTGCTAAAATGGATGTTACTAATGATGTGGGGGTTGGTACTTAAATCATATCCTCTAATTTATCAAATTATTTATTTACTATTTATCCCATCAATCATTTATATAGTCAATATTATATATGATAATTTTATATTTCCTAGAAACATAAGAAGGGAGTGGATAATTAAAACTCCCTGTGGAAATATCACTACTACAGGGATGCTTCATTCATTTCCCATTATGTCCCATAAACATTCCTTATTTGATGAATGTATTATTATACCTATGGTTAATTTTGATATAATAATTTATTAGGATTAGATTTAAAAAAAATAACATAACAACATATTTCTATGAGAAGAAAACTATGATTTGTGATGATTATGTGGAATTAGTTATAATTATAATAGAGACTTCATCACATGATTCATGTTTATACGCACATCCATTAGAAATTATGAATGTGATTTTTTATGAGGAAGATAAAACAATAGCTATTGATGAATAATATAATCATTGAATTGGGGTTCTCCCTATGGTATAGATATAAATTGATGTATTTAATACGGAATTTCCAAGAAACCCACTAAAACATGATGTTGGTTTTTTAGTTGATTTAATCCTTGACAAAAGATGTATATAAGTGAATCCATATAAAATGGATACATTATAATTAATGAATTTTAAGGAAAAAATACCTCATTTGTATAAAAATGGATTTTTAATCCCTGGTGCTTACCCATGGGGATCTAATATTAGTTTTTTTGATGAAATAATGATCTATTAGGGTTTTCATTCATTATAGGGAACCAATTCCATTATGACTATTAAGAAGTATCACATAACCCTTATTGTTGACTTATTCTATAAACTTTATAAAGCAAAATATTTTTTGAAAGATCGATATCTATTTTGGGTATTAACATTTGAGTGTAAATAAAGAATATATTTTAAGGAAAACATTCCAGAAGTGGTATGAACGTTGTTAGTCTATTGTATTGAATTTTGGGACTACTAACAAACACTCTATATTTATTGTTTTAATTAATAAATCATTCATGAAATATGATGTAAATATTTTGTGGTATTTTTATTTATATATTGGTCAACACTAAATAATATTAGGATCAAATGAATAACTTCTAAATAATTATTTAGACTTGTAGAAGAAAAGAGTTATATGGGAGATTTAGATATTGTGGATTTGGAGTTAATATTTTTTTTCATGTTTATACTGTATTCAAATATGTAATATCATCTGTTCCATCAATGGAAAATGTTGTCAAATAATGTAAAATACTAATGAAATCAAGCTACATAGATTCATTGGTTTGACAAGTTTTTATGCATGTCATGTTTATTATTATTCTTTATTTGATAACCCATTAACCAATATTATTCATAAAGAGGATATGATTATATGGATGATGAAATCTAAATAATGTTTTGAATAATTGAAGAGGATATCAGTAAACACCAATTTTTTTAATTAACCTATTAGAAATGATATATTTATCATATATAGTGTTTATTCAACGATAGTACATGGTTACATATTTTTTTATAATGATAATGTTATTTCATGTGAATCAGGATAATTAATGACTCATGGATAGAACAATATAACTCATTATCATTAGATGGATGTTTTCAAAGATTCATTGATTTTAGGGATACATTTCGTATATAGTAAAATATGTGAGATATTGATATTTCATATGAGTTTAAAATATATATATTCATTTAAGGAGATCAATATTTGGTAATCTATATTGACTTAAACTACTCACGTATTATGATTTCTCAATATATTACAACCCATGGAAGGAAAATAAGTTTTATTATGGGTTGATGAAGAATGATCATAGTGTCTTGACTAAGACAAGGATTGAAAAAGATTTTGGGATTATATATTTGAAAAATATTTATATTGGAATTATAAAGGAATTGGTGACATCATATCCTTTTCAAATGCTTTCCAACCCATTTATTGATGAATTATAAGTAGTTCCCAATATGATAATGATAATATTCTATATAATATTAAAGCCATAAATTAGGTGAAATCTATATAAATCATATATAAAGTCGTTGTTATGAAATTTGGAAATATATTATGTGTCCAATCAATACATGATCTACAAAGGGAAATATTGGATGAAGCTAATATCTCAAATTTCATCACATACACTAATTAAACGATTATTTATATATTTTTTAAGGAAAAAATCTAATGGGAGTGTATGATGTGGGAAATTACATATTACATATACCAATGCTTCATTTTTCTACAAGTGTGGGTCCATAGATAAAATCCTAGAGGAATCATGAATCCTCTACCTTCACCTAGGTTAATAAGGCATGATATTACTATAAACATTGTAATATTTCTACTGATGACACCTAGAACAAGTTATGTAATATGGGCTATTGTTCATCAGATGATCAAATCTACACACTTTCTTACATTTTGAAAATAATTTCCTCTTTATTTCATTTCAAAGATTCAAATTAATGATGTTTACAATACATCATGATTCACCAGTTTGAATTTTTTTTCATCATGATCCTTTATTTACACAAAAATTATTAAAAAAACACCAGATGTCTCTAGATACTATGCTTTAATTTATCACATCCTATCACCCATAAAACCAATATATAGTCCATAATTACTATTAAAACATAAAAATTCCTAGTTAGAATATGTTTATGTTAATTTATAGTAATTTGGGATCATTATTTACCTTTAGTGGTGTTTTTCCATTATAGTAGATTGCATTCATGTATTCAAATTGTTCTATATAATCTATAACATGGAAGCTGATGACGTAAGAAAAATTTTTAGATGATGATGGTGAAAGAAATTACATGGGTCAACATCTTTTTTAGGAGACTGAAACAATGTTGAAGGATATTCAAAATCATATTATTGAGACTCAATAATGTAAAAATAGTTATGTTGATAACTGTAGGAGAAAATTTTAATTCCATGCTGTGTTTACCTAATGGTATCTCTATTAAAGAGTGTAACAAGGTTTTATAATAATGAAACATTGATCCCCATATACATTATTACATTCTTAAATTTTGGAATGAAATATAGGGGTGGCACATCAATTCATAATTACACAAATCCTCTCTAATATACTTGATGTGTTAAATATATATGATTTATCAAAGTATATACTAGAACTAATTAATGTAATCACCTTTGATGAAATATAACTAGAATATGATCAATATTATTGGGATGTTCATATCCATAATAATGACACTAGAGATCATGTTTTAGGGAATCAGATGACTCGATTGGTGAAGGTACATAGAATAAATCCTAAAATAGAATAAAAATGATGGGGACCTGATGATATTATAAAGAATAAAAAACCTCATCTGTTTAAAAAGTAATATTCATAGAAATTTTGAGGGTGAAATTATCACGACTCATCCCCCAAGGCATGTGACATGACTACCCCAAGCCCACATACCTTAATCTAGGGGTTGACGACTAGCACCGAAAGGTATTTCCTTAAATTGGGATGTCATTTCCTCAAATCCTATACACAGACACACAGGGCACACTGTGCACAAGTAAAACTCAACGGAATGAGATATTTACAACCACAACTAAAAACCACCATATAGTATAATAGTATGTACTAATGTAAAGGGGATAGAATACAAGCCCAAATGAAATATAATTACAGAAAAAGGGAAAACAACTCTTGAGGTTATCCACCATGGATCCTTCATTAAGGGTAGGTACAACTCGTCAATGCAGCTCCCCACATCCACTAGTCACCTACGTACACTGTTATGTCCTGGATCCTTGAGACTCAGTCAAAGTTGTGCGTCGTCTACACAAGAAACATCAAGGCACTATTGAATCCAATTTAGGGGTGAGTATAACATTACCCAGTAGGGACCCCGAGACCCCCGATGGTCTCTTATAATTCCACGAAAGAAAAACCAAAAAACATGATATCAATCACAAATCACCAACAAAAGTCAACCAACACCAGGTATATTATATGGTAGTAACTATATCATCATCAGTCTCATCATCGAACACCACGCCATCCATGGAAATCACCTTCTATCAAGTACAGTTGGCCTAACATGTCACACAAAGGTTATTCCCAATAACCATGAACTGCTTAGGTACTGTTCCTCATCGCGTACTGTGGGTTTGTCGGGTCACCCCTAGTTGCTCCCCACTGTGGCTTGTTGAAGTACTCCTCCTATCGAGTATCATGGGTTTTCAAGTCACAATGATCCACTCTCCATAGTCTCCTTACAAAGTCACAAATAGGTGCTTCCCACTAGGCCATCGAGTCACACAGTGTCGAAGGTCAGCAATCTTTAGGACTCATCCAGTTGCAAGGTTCCACATGTAGAGGGCTTGGGAGAAACTCTCCTCAAGACATAAGTCGTATTTCTAGTGGAAAAATGTTACATGAATAATTACTCGGATGATCTACCATGTCCTAAGGGATCCATCACAGCAGACGGTGCGTCATCCAGATGCCCAGTCATTATGTTATCGGCATTTTAGTGCGGAGGGACTGGTTGGATTATTGTATGATCTAACCCTTCCAAACTCCAAAATTCTTCGAATCTCATCTGGTGCATCTAAAAAGGACCACCTCTTCTTAAGGGTTGCTTCCCCGTAGACGGTTAGTCAAATAGATATCTAGTTTAAGAGAAATGTCGGTTTAAACGTAATTGGGAAAAAATGTGGACGAGTACGATCTGACCCGGTCAGACCAACCTGACCAGGCCTGAAGGGGGTGGGGCTCCGTCCGGTATGGCTGGGCCCGATCTGGACTACTGAGTTGTGGGATCGGCCCATTAGGCTGTGGTCTTGTCCCACTAGCCATGGGATAGGGATACTGGACCACGTGTCTGACCTGACCGACCCAGCCGGGCGTAGCCCATCCGGTTGTAGAACCACTCAGTCCACTGGCCGTGCACGGGGGTACGCTCCCCTCCCAAATAGCTTCAGTCATTCGGGTCCTTAAATTCGAGGTGCCTGTTGGCGCTACGAATCCTGACTAGTCTACATGGGTTCGCCTTCCTTCAAGGCTCGAAGTCGCGACCCTCCTTCATGGTGCGCCACCACAGCATGCCACCTAGCTTAGTAGTGATATCAGATGTCACATCACCACTTGAACGGTCTGTACGGATCGACCCACAACAGACCCATAGACACAGGTCTACCCTCCTCCATGGCTTGAGGCCACGACTTTCCTTTGCGAAACTCTTCCGCATCGCCCTGATCGATGTCAATATGAAATGTGATGGATAGCTGCCCCATCATCCATTATTGCACATTCGGGTGCCCCCACCATATCATGGCCGGTGAGAGCCGGTTGTTGCTATTGGTTGTCGCAGTGTTGGTCGGTCATCCACAATGAACATAATCAAAGAAACATTGGCAGAGGGTCCATGAGTTATTCGATTTGGCCCATTCCCTCCATGTTAGCATTATAACACAGTAAAGATTTCAACGTCATTAAGTTAAAATAATAGTAAATACTCTAAATCAAATCCCCCTACCTTGAGGTTGTCAGAAGACACTACGGAAGTGGAAAAAGTCTCCATGGTCGAGGGTATTGCAGATGAAAGAGATGGATCACATCATTTTGCGTTCATCATCGATTCTAGCAACGGTCATCATTTCTCTAATCTACATTAGTGGAAGATATTGTCGAAACTTATTTAAAGGTTCCTCTCTTCAGTACCAAAAAACCAAGCCCGATCTTTAATTAAATATAATAAAAGAGGAGATCAATCTCCTGCATAATTAATGATGTTCATTAATGAATTTAATTATTTAACATGTTAATACTACAAATAGTTTGGTTACACAACCAAGTGTAACCGTTCATTAAATGGACTGACTACCGAGTGGTCGTACCACCGCCTCTCAAGAGATAAAATGAAAAAATAAAATAACTTGTTAAGTTATTTTATTATTTTTTTGAAAGGAAAAAAATTAACTTTTTCATCTAACTTTATCTGAAAAACGTTATGATTCTCGTAAGATAATCATCACACTACGAATTCAATGGCACCCTTGTATTTTTAATACAATCACTTGTTGAAAAGTTAGAAATCTCCCTTACCACATTTTCTGAAAGTACCTTAAAAAATTTCAAAAATTAGTTCTAGGAAAACCGGGCCTCAGAATCATGTCCTGTCAATTTTCACAGACTCAAAATAATCCAAAATAATTAAAAACATTATATTGAATTTATGGGTCTCTACATTATCCCTCCTTAGGGATTTTAGTCCCTGAATGATAAAAAACTAGAGAAACAAAAGGGGGAACTAAGCATGAATCTGAGCCTCCTGCTCCCATGGTCTTTTCTGGATATTCCAGTTTTTTCAGTGGATATGCACCACATGAATAGATAGCCCATGAAGGACCCACTCCTGTCGATCCTCTATATCAACTAGGAACTCCACAAATGTCACCATATCATCGATATCCTACTCACCCCACTCAATAATGTGTGATATATCATGTATATACATCCTCAACTGTGACACATGGAAAACGTTAAGCACACGGTGCATCTGTGGGGAAGATCTAGAGGGTATGCCCCCTCGCTTACCCTACTAATGTTATAGAAATGAGTAATGAACCTCAGAGATAGCATGAATTTTAAAAACCATCATAATTATCCTTATGTTGAGACCCATAGGGAGACATGGTCTCCCTACTCAAACTCCAAGGGTCTCCGTCTCCTTTCAGAATAATATTTCTGTTTGATCTATACAGTCTTCATCCACTCTTGGATGAAGTGCAACTTCTCTGTAGTAGACGGTACCATCTCTAGACCCATAAATAGTGACTCCCCTGGGTCTCTCCATCATAGAGGTGATATGTAAGGTCGCTCGTACCAGGCCTCGAAAGGATCCATGACGATGGTGAAGTGATAACTATTGTTTTATGCGAACTCCACTAGTGGATGGTGATCCTCCCAACTGCGGCCAAAAATCAAGGACATAAGCCTGGTGCATTTCCTTGAGTGTCTTTATGGTCCACTACATCTGACCATCTGTCTAAGGGTGAATTGCAGTGCTCAAGCGTATCTGTGTCCTGAACGCCTCTTGATATCCCTTCGACAAGCAGTATGTAAAATGAGATTCACAATTAGAGATGATCATCAATGGAATCCCATGAATCCATACAATCAACTATACGTAGAGGCTTCCCAATCCCTCTACTGATCCCCTCTCTTGAATGGGTAGGAAGTGGACCTACTTGGTGAGTCTGTTGATGATCACCTAGATGGAATCATGGTCCCTAGGAGTATGTGGTATCCCTACCAATGAAGTCTGTGGAGACACCATCCCACTTCAATTCCAGAACCTCAAGTGGTTGATCTAAGCCTGCTAGTACCTGATGCTCAGCCTTCACTTGATGACAAGTGAGGCATCGTGATATGTATTGTTCCACGTATTTCTTCATCCTTGGCCACTAGTAGTGACGTCAAAGGTCTCGATACATCTTTTCCACACCCATATATACCCCCAAAGGGTATGTGATAAACTCCATAAACACCTCCTCTAGTAGAACCACCAGTACCATGGTGCATCCTCTAAAGAGGAGGACTTGATCCCCACCATCATCAAATCCTTCAACAAACATTCATTGGGACATACGAGGACATCGGGCCTCACAGTCAACATACCCAAGTTTAGCCTACCTATCTCGTTGAAAAATAGCGGGAGTGATAATCCTATACTAGAGGTAAGCTGCTCCATCTCTATCCAGAAGGATATCTACAACGTGGCTAGCTGATCTATCACGTCACTCAGCAATAGTAGTCCAGATCTCTTGCTGAGTGCGTCTACTACTACGTTCCCCATCCCAAGAGTATAGACTATCTCAAAGTTATAGTCCTGTTGGAACTCCATCAACCGTGGTTATGTCAAGTTCAAGTACTTCAGTGATAAGATATACTTGAGGCTCTTGTGATCAAAGTAAACAATAAATTGTTCACCCATCAAGTAGTGCCACCACATCTTCATCGAAAATTCCACTACGAATAACTCCAGATCATGGGTAGCGTACTATTGCTCATGTTGTCTTAACTGCCATGATTTTTAGGTGGTCACCTCTCACTCCTACATCAGGACACAACCTAGTCCACTCCATGATGTGTCATAGTAGATCATATGCCCAATTCCCTGTATTGGTAGCCTCACGATGGGGGAACTCGTCAGTCTCTGCCTCACCACTTGGAAACTCTTCTCACACATCAATGTCCACGTGAATGGATACCACTTTTTTGTAAAAGATGACAATGGTGATGCTACCTGGGAGAAGTCGGGTAAAAATCTCTGGTAGTAGCAATCCAATCCCCAGAAACTCTACACCTCGGTCACAGTACTGGGTGGCTCCCAAGAAATAACTTCCTCTATTATTTCCATATCCACTACAACTGCAGCCTTTGAGATAACATACCCCATGATGTGGACTTCCAATATAAAAAACCATAACTTAGAGATATTTCCATAAACTGGTTCTCTCGGTGTGTATCCAGAACTATCTGCATGTGCATGGCATGCTCATCCACTATCACCGTGTACACCAAGATTTCGTCAATGAAAACAACCATCAAGTGATCGAGGTAAGGATTGAAGATCCTCTTATTGATCCAAATGAACACTTATGAATCATTGGTCAGGCCGATGGGTGTCACCCTGAAAAAGTAATGGACATAACGACATCTGAAGGTTTTCTTTGATACATTATCACCCCATACCCTGAGATGATGATAGCATGATCTAAGGTAAATCATTTAAAACCATCATGCTCCCTTCAGCTATTTGAAGATATCATAGATTCTCAGTATAGAATACTTGTTCTTCATGTTCACCTGGTTCATGTGCCGATAGTCCACAGAAATCCTAATACTCCCATCTTCCTTCTTTGAGAACAAATTAGGGGCTTCCCAAGGAGAAAAAATGGGCCATATGAACCCATTCCTATAAATGTCTTCCAACTATACCATCATCTCACGAATCTCAACAAGAGCCATCCAATAATATTGTGTCACTATCAATGTCGTCCCGGGGTATAGGTCGGTGTAAAATTATACCTCTCTTATAGGGGGTAGCCCCAGAACATCATTAGGGAAGACGTCATCATAGTGGCTCAGCACAACAGAATAGCTTGAACACCTCTCATCCAGTACACCGATGGTACGTATATCCAACTGATTAGTGATCAGATATAGCTTCTTTCAAGAGATTCTGCCCTGCACAACCGGGGTTTTCTTTTCACCGGTGAATGAAAACCTAGTCCCATCAATACAAACACACCGCACTATATACCTAAAATAGTCGATATGAGCATGAAATGTGGATAACCAGTCCATAACCTAGATGAAATCATATGGCCTCAATGATACTACTTAGAGATCCCATTTGAATTTGTTTCATCCTAGGGCATGCTCACACTGTTGGCACCAGTGTGTTATCATCAAAACACCTATCGTTTGAGTCTTTAGCTGTATGTATCAAGCCAATGAATCCATTAGAATCTCTGATCTCCGAATGAGATACGTGGAATGGAAGTCGTGACTATAACCTGTGTTTATATGTACTACATATACTATGGATAATACATAGATCGTAATTCAGATCATCTCTAGAGGGCCATGGTCATAAGCCTCTACTTCCTATAGTAGAGATCCCCCATGTTTTTCTTCTCACTGAGGTCGGGGTGGACCACCTGGGTGTGGTGGCTATAACAACTAAAACTGTCACCCAATCTTAATGGTCGGCTAGATCCCCTACCATATCTTCCACCCTACTGACCTCCTCACTCAAACAACTTCTGCTGTCTCGGTGGACCCTCAACAATATGATGGTGGTCCGTATTGTAGGTCGGGTAGTCAAGCACCATGTGTTCCTGCCCACTACATGAAAAATCAAATCCTAGCCCCCTTCGGACTCCCTCTAGCCTGGGTTCCTCACACTACTAACCCAGAGTCCTAGGGTTGGCCTCTTAAATACCTAGTATACTTGGGCCCACGTGTCGGTTCTCTGCTGGATACCGAAGAATTCACCGCCTGGGGCCTACTGGAAACTCTAACTACGGGCGTATGCTTTTCCAAGAAGCTCACCATTAGAAGGGATCTCTCCATCAACCCAGCATGTTTAGGGATGCTAAGAGACACCACCGAAGCCATAATATTATGCATGAGTCCCAGTTCGAAGGCTTGAGCCCTGAAGAATGGTTCTCGCACCTTGTCTATGGTGTAGTTGAAAAGGTTCGTGAATCACACTGAGTACTTGGCCACTGTCATGCGGCCCTGTTATAGGTTTTGAATCTATTGAATGTGCATAGAGCCCAATGTCACAAGGGAAAATTAAACTCTGAAAATCCTCTCAAAGACAACCAATGTTAGGGTCGCCTCATCGTGATCCTAGATGGTTAAACTCCACCATCTACCTGCTGAACCCTGTAGAAGGCTCACTTCCAAGATCTCCATCTGGTCAGGCGGTGTCATCACTAAGCGGAAGACCCATTCCATAACCTCTATCAAGTCCTTAGAGACCTAAGGATCTGTGTCTCCCCTGATCCTAGGAGGTATTTGTCTCTAAAACTCATGTAGGGAACTTAGCTTATGAATTCCCTCTGCTGGAACCACTGACAGTAGAGGCTGGCCATCGGGCGGTAGTATACCTAGTGGAAAACATGGTGGGGCCATCTCATGATCTGGTCCCTAAATGGATGCCTTGTTTCTAGGCAGGCTATTCTTAGGAACTCATATCGGGATCCTAGATGGTTGTCCCCGTGGAGGCATCCTGTGATAGATCAAGATGTACCACTGTTAAAAGGTGATACCTGGTGATCCGACTTTTATTCGAATAAAGGAGGAAATTATGCAACCATTGTTTTCATGTTGTGATCCAAAAAAAAATTCAAGGTCCTGGTGTATGGATACATTGGTCTCCACACCAACAGATGACTACCCAAAATTGAAAGTCGAACTGACAACACTAAACACTATTTCCCTAAAACAAAATATCAGACTCCTATTCTTTGAGGGGAAACCGACCACCATCTGATACCACTATTTCATGAACCAACCCCGAGGTCTTGTATCATGACTACTCCATGCCGGCCTTCCGTAGGCCTGCGCTTGGTGACTAGCACCAAAAAAGAATTTCCCTAAATTGCGAAAACATTTCCTCAAAACTTTTACACACAAAGAGATGGCACAATGGAAACAAGTAATACTCAATGGAAGGATAATGGTTCAAACACATCTAAAAACCACCAAAGAGTGTAAAATTAACTACTAATTTAACTGGGCTAGAATACAAGAATAACTAAAATGGAAATAAATCAAAAAACGAAAATAGCTCCATAGGTTGTCCGCCAAGGATCCTACCTGAAGGGTAGGTACAACTCATCATTTCGGTTCTCCAAATCGACTGGTCACCTCCATACACCATCATGTCATGGCTCCTCGATACTCTGTCAAAGCTAACTCTCCTCTACCAAAGACACAACAAGGAGAGAACAAATCCTGTATAGGGGTGAGTTTAACTACACCATGTAGGGACCCCAAGACCCCCATGGTCTCTCAAAATTACAAAATGAAATTAAACAAAAACTCATGATCTAAATCACAAGGCTCAATAAAAAGATGGATTATACTTGGTATATTATAGGGTAGTAACAGAAGCATCATCAGCCCCATCATATAACACCTTGACTACTAGAGAACTCCTCCTCTATCGAGTATAGTGGGTCTACCATGTCACACAGAGGTGATTCCCACTAACCTTGAACTCCTTAGGTATACATCCCCATCATGTATAGTGGGTCTTCTGGGTCACACATAGCCGCTCCCTACCATGCCCTACTGAGTTACTCCTCCAGTTGAGTATCGTTGGTTTGTGGGGTCACACAGAGCCTCTCCCCAACATTTTCCTGCATTGTCACAGAGATGCGTATCACATTGGGTTGTCGAGTCACACAGAGTCAAAAGTCCCTATTCTTCATCTCTTAGCTATTCGTAGGGTTCGGCATGTAGCGTGCATGGTAGAACCACTTCTCAAGAAAATAGTCATATTTCAACCTGCACGTTGTCCCTTGAAAAAGTAACTCGATTATCCGTCATGTCATTAGGGTTCTATTGTAATAGATGGAATGCCAACCAGACACCTGGTATGTATGTTATAGGCATTTTAGTGTCGATGGCCCGGTTGGATTTTGGTACTATCCAACCCGAAAATACTCTAGATTTTCTGAGTCTCTTGTGGAGCATCTATAAAGGACCCTCTCATACTATGGTTTCTGGTTCCATAGATGGTTTGTCGAACAGACGTTCGGTTTAGGAGATACCCCTGTTTATGCGTAACTGGGAAAAAAAGGGTCCGGGAATGGTTCGAACAGGACGCATAGACCCAACACGGCCCGTTGGGCCTGGCTCGAAGGGGTAGGTCTGGGCCCAGTATGGTTGGGCCTAGTCCTGCCTTTTGGACTGTGGGCTCGGCCCGCTGGTCGCAGGTGAGGCCAACTGGATTGCTGGTCCGACCTTGACCACCAGGCTGGGCATGGCCTGTCGGGAAACGAAACTGCATGGCATGCTGGCCGAGCGTGGGGGTCTTTTCCCATCCCAAACGTCTTGATCCATTCATGTATTCAATGTCACAACACCAGTTGGTGCCACAACTCATGACCAGTCTATGTGGAGCAGCCCGTTAGAGACCCGCAGGAGCGGGTCCGCCCTCCTCTAAAGATAAAATCTGTGACCCTCCTCCATGGTGTGCCACCATGGAACGCCGTCGCAGCGCACTTCCTGGATCAGCACCGGCACCAGATGGCACCGTTCCACATGGTCGGTCTGCACATAACGCCCCGTGAAGGACCCGTGGGCATGGGTCCGCCCTCTACCGTGGCTCAAAGCTGCGACCTTCCTCTGCAGTGCACTACCGCAGTGTGCCGCCTGGTGTCAACCTAGTCAATGATGGTTGGACGCACCCCTAATCTAGCTCAGTGCCTTTGGGCGTCATTAGCATCTATCAATCAGCAAGACACGACCACCGCTACCGGTTTCCTCTGAATAGTTCAGTCACCCAGAAAGAACATAATCAAAACAAATTTGGCAGAGGGTCAGTGATTTATTCGGTCCGACCCGCACCCTCCGCATTTGGGTTATAAAAACAGATGGTTTTCCACATCATCAAGATAAAATAATCATAAAAACTATTAACCAAATACTCCTACCAAGAGTTCTTCAGAAGTCACTATGGATGAAGAAGGAGTGTCCCCGTTCGAGGGTGTTGGGGACGAAGGAGAAAGTTCATGTCCTTTGGCATGTGTAGGTGAATCCTCTAATGGTCATTGAAGCACCATTCTACATTGGAGGAAGATGTCTCTGAAACTTAATCATAATATCCTCTCATCAGTGCCAAAAACCCATTCCAATCATTGATTAAAAAGAATAAAAGAGGAGATCAACCTATCGCACAATTAATGAAGTTTATTAATGAATTTTATTAAAAAACCTATTAATTTTCCCAAAAATGCGGTTACACATCCATGTATAACCAGTCATGAAATGGTCTGACTCCCCAGTGGTCCCATCACCACCACTGAATAGTTACAAATAAAGAAAAAAATAACTTATTAACTTATTTTATTATTTTTTTGAATGGTCCAAAAATTATTTTTTTTGGACGACTGATTTTGAACAAAGTTATGCTTCCCTTAAACAAATCCTGGCACTGTGAAATCAATGGTGCCCTTGGATTTTAAATCTGAGCACTGGTTCAAATGTTAGAAATAATCACTCACACATTTACTGAACATACCATATAAAAAGTTAACAAATCTATTTTTGGCTCTCTGGTCCTGAGAATCAAATGGCATCAATTTTTACAGAGTCGTAATAATCCAAAATAATTAAAAAAATTATGGAATTTCTGGGACAATATATAAATTTCTATAGGAGGGAAAAATGATATAACTGGTTTTTTTATGAACACTATATTCGATAGTGCATACAACACACAACATCAAGCTGAAACCAACCAAAAAAATATTATTATTTAAATATTATCATTAAAACGAGAAGTTATGTTAGAAGGTTTTAATATTATTAACTATATTATGATATAAATTTTATGTTCATCCTCAATATGAATTTATCGATTGATGTCTAGGAAATTAGAACTCAATTGTATATTATATCAATTATAATTTTTAAAAACATGTTTTCTTCAAAAAATGGGATTTACTAATTTTCATCAGTGAGTAATTATAAATAATATAATGAAATTTTTTGAAAATTATTTTATATAAATAATACAATTTATTCATTATTTATTAAATATTTATCCTTTTTGTACTTTTTTATGAAAATAGTGATTTTTTTCTTTATAGTGAATAATACATATTTTTAAAAAATTTATATTTTATATTCATAAAAGATTGATTATGATTTTAATTTTAATAAAAAGTAAGATAATTAATATTTAGTTAAATATAATCATCCTAAATTTATTTGAGTTATACCTTATGTAGAAATATGTAATTTTTTGGGCTCACAACAATTTTTTCTAAAAATTGTTCTTCATTTTGGTTTTTGAATTAATATTTAATGTAATGTAAAAAATTACTAAAATTTAATAATGAGAAAATTGCTTCCATATTTTTAATTAATGGAACTGAATTACGTAAATATGTTAAATTTAGTTTTTTACAATATAAATTGTAAATGATGTACTTTTGTTACCATAGTAAAGGGTAGAACCGGAAATTACGACTAAAAATAAAATGAAAAGGACTAAACAATAATACTAACACATTCCATAATTTAATTAGAAATTTATATTTCATAAATAATAATCCCAAAGTAAAAATTATTTCATTTTTCTATATCTCCTTGATTTTAACATATATTATATATTATATATATAAGTATAAATGGAATTCTTTTTGTTTTTTTGTCATTAAATTTTTTAAAATGGGATAAAAAGAGTGCATATTTTTTAAATATTAACTGTGAATTTATAATTTTCCCCAAATATATTTTTGACTTATATAAATTAACTAATTTTCTTAAATTCTAATTCAATATAGACACGGTGCCTATGCAAGTAGTAAAGAATCTATAAAATGATTTCGAAAATTATTAAAATAACTATTTTATTGAATTTATATGGTCAAACATTATTTAGATAAAAATGAAGTATTAGAGGCATCTGGATGAATTATCTTCAACTGTATAAATCAATTTTAATTTTCAATGTAAATTAATAGTTCCAATATTGATATTAATAAAATTTCTTAATAAATAATAATTTATTAAATTATTTAAAATTTTTAAAATTATGGTCAACATCCAAGTGAAAAGGATATGGATTACGATATCAAACATATTCCATTTAGGGGTTATTTTTTCCTTTTATTATATCAATATTTACCTCAAATGTGTAAAAACAATATTTCATGGCAATTGTTTAAAAGGTTAACAAGGGAAGAAAATAAAAATATATGTGTGAAAATAATAATTAAACATGAAAAAATTTATTTAATCACAGGATTTTGAATCAAAATAATCCTATACTTGATTAGTATCCATTTATAGTAATTTATAATTATATATAATATATATTAATTTAGTTCTTCATAAAATTCCATGAGTCCCCTCCCCACTCATATAAAAGACACCACTTTCTACATATCTTTAAAAAACAAATAGATATCTTCATTTACCAAAACCCTAATAATTCTATACTAATAATACTTATATATTTTATGGAGGTTATGTAATATCAAAAATTCCATCCGTTGTGCTATTAGGATAAGATGAAATGAAGCTATTTCGTAGTGGAGGAAATCATCTATAACGACTCTTTCCAATTTTTATCATCATCTGCTTTTTTGTAATGTGTTGTAACCATCCTTGGATTGTAAATCCATATCATAAACATACTAATTTTTTTTATCAGTATGGTAAAATTATCTTCTATATATTTTCTACTATATGAAAAGTGAAAACATCCCCCATTCATACTTAGGGTTTACCATCTCCTTATTGCGGTGTATTTAATTTTTCATCGCCCATTCATAGGGATTTTATTAAGGACTAATAAAATAAATATATATGTTAATTATGACCAATAAATTATTATTCTCTTATATTATCATATTTACCTTACTTCCTTCCAATCCAATATAAAATGATAATGTCAATTCTGTGTGTCTGTGGACTACCACCTCCACGAAGCAAAGTGATCGGTATATCATTTATGATTTATGAGGATGATAATTAAGATATATTTAATAAATATATATGACATATATTAAATGATAATGATTTTATAATGTTAATTTATTATTAATACTTCATCCATCAAAATGTGAAAACAATGTTCTATTTTACATACAACCAACTGTCTCCAGGAATGGTGTAATTCACATATCTATATCCATATTTTAGGGATGACTCTAAATATGTATATATATATATATATAATATATACCCAAAATATCAGCCAGAAGCTAAGCTTCTGACTATTTTTTAAATAAAGAAAAAAGCCACAGAGGAGGTGGGTGGGGTCAAACAAAGGAACATGCCCTCATCCGTCAAACACAATATTGCAGATCATAATAAGACACATCATTCCCATAATCACAGTCATCAGAAGTTTCCCATTCAGAGTTGGACTTGTACTGATTAAGGATATGGAGAATATCATAATTGAACGCACCTGAAATCTTAGAAGATCGTGTAGACGCCAAACGCGGTATGTTAGAATAATCCTTCCTTGGTCGTCTCTTCGAAGGAGCAGGATCTAAGAGTAAGCAATCATTCGACTCCCCTTTCCCAGAAAGAAGGGAATATTTGAAAGTGATAGGTCAGCCGCAAACCGTCGCTATCTCTTCCACCTCAGAGATGTCACCCCACTTCCTAGAAATCTTAGAGGAGGTCAAGATATTATGAATTTCCTGATGGCAATCAACATTTTGAGAAGTCCCAGAATGAGCCAACTCAAAAGTCTCATCACGTATAAAGCCTTCATCAGGACTATCATTCATACTTACATTTTTAGGATCAATGCAAGCATGGGATCCAGAAACAGAGAGGATAAGAGTATGTCTAGCCTCAACTAACCCAGTGGGAGTAGCAGCACGACCATATTTCAATGGGATCTCCTTATGATCAACCCGAACATTAGAGGGGCCACTCATCGGAGACGTATCCACTATCAGCCCATTCCCTTTCACATGAGAAACATGTTTTCTGGAGGCCAACACCTCAGCCGGAGTGGCAGATGATTTTTTGTGAGATTCCCTTTCATGATTTGACAGGTCCACATTCTTCCCCTCAAGTATCTTTCTAAAAAGAGTAGTCAGATGACCCTTGATCCCAGATCTCTCACAAGAGATCTTCCTCCAACATAACTCTAATGAGTACCCAACAACCATGCATTCAGTACAAAAAAGTGGTTTCCTTTCATACTCAACATCAATATTAATGTTATCAGTGGGAGTGGAAAGAGTTACCTTATCAATCAAGGTGGAGCTCAAATCAACCTCCTCCAAAATTGTAGCAAAATGTCCAAACCGAACAACTTCAGTTTCGTTGTCAAGGTGAATAGGGGATCCAATCATCATGCCAATGTCATGAAGAATATTTAGATGCCAAAGGACCCATTTAAGCCCATGAAAATGAACCCATACCTACGAGAAGGCATTCCTTGCATGAGAGGCATTGAAATCATGTGACCATTCATGAAGATGAAGCCATCCAGGTTTCAAAGAAAGGGACACAAAACTCAATGCATGAACTTTGAGAGAATTTGATGAAAAATTGCAATGAAAGAATCCATGACCAAGAGAAACGCACCACCAATCATAGGAACCCCACAAGAATGAAACCTGTCTGACAAGATAATTAAATTTCCAGGACGTCACACCCTTCTCTAAAACAATCGGTACAATTAGAGAGTTATTACCAATTGCAATCCTCTCATCAAATATTTCTGGACTAACATCAACATGAGCTGTTGAACCCTTTCAAAGAATCCTTCTTGAGTGGGAATCAATAAATGAAGCAAACAAAGGCGTCAAGGACAGACAAACTACTTGGCCACTCGGATCCTTTACACTGCCATCTGAAGTAGCCTACAAATTCACCAAAGAATCCTTCAAATGGGGATTGGACAGACTCATCGGCAACACCCTCTTCGACACCCCAGCCGAAGCCATGTCCCGCCCCACTCCATCCACAAAATGAGAACCGATGGCCCTATTATCCACCCAAGATCGAAAATCAGTAGTCACAGCTTCAGCTCGGCGAGAAACATAAAGATCTCCTTCAACCCGGCGAGTAACAGCAGGGAACAGATCTGAGGATCCTTCATCCCGATGAGCTACATTACGAGCATCGCACCTCGAATATAGAAGCGAGTATGTCACCAGTACCATGTCTGCATTCCAGGAATATCCTGGTTCCCCTACCATGTGCATCGAGTGAAAATAGTGAGGAAGAGCCATGATGAACCCTAGATAGGAGGACCTCGACGACCATGGCTGCGAGTCACCCGCACCCCCCGAAGCCCGAGCGCCATCGTTTGGAAAGTCATATAAGATATATATTTATTAAATATATCAAGAATAACATTATTGATATGAAGTAACCATGATAAATATGAAAAGATCGAGGACACCAAATCAAAACATATTTGAAAAACAAAAAAAAGGTAACATCTGAAATAATGATAACAATTATAGTAGATTATTAAAAAAATGAGGTCTAAAATGTAATTAATGGTTGATATATGATAATATATATATAAATATTGATATTTTATGGTTTTATATGAAATATAAATTTATTATCAAGAGTTCATAGAGCCTATGAGGAATTTTGAACTCAAGAAAATGGGATTTTATGTCAATTTCCTTAAATTGGGTCATATTTCAAAATTATTCACCTAATTTAATTTATTTGATGTATATATAACCAATTTCATGTATATATCATTATTATTCATTATAAATTACATCTACAATAATTATTTTTATTCTTTTTTTATGGATATTCTTATTTCCTAACCTATATACATTATTAACATACTTTTCTTTAATTAAAAAATTATTTGATTGACTGAGGAATTAGGGATTAATATTTATTATTTTCTTAATAAATATTTTTTATATTAAATATTTTCTATAAATTAAATAAATCATTTCATATATAAGGAATTAATTAGACTTACAGTAACAGGTGATCCCATAAATTATATAGTCCCTTGATGCATCGATAGGTCCAATGAGACAAATTAGTTGTTCAAATTTAATGGGCCTTTTGACATAGTTTTAAATTACATTAGCAGATGATCATAATGGTATATAAATCATTATGTATTAAATTATCACATTAAAAATAATACATTCAATTAATTTAAAATTTAGTTATTATTATCCATGAGATTAATATATTGATATTATCCATTAATTCATTTTATGATCAAGTTATTGACTAAATGGATTTTGTTTCCAGTTATTTATATCCCCATATTGATTATGTTATACGTACTAATGATAGATTTTGATTAATTTTAGTCTTCATGATCTATTTATCTCACCATTATTTTGTTTCCTTTCAACAGTTTATGATGAATAAGACTTAAAATGAGTTTCAAGGATGTAGAATGTTTATTTTTGTTATGATTATATTTTATTCCCAATGTAAAATTTTTACCATGTATGTAAATATTTTACAATGATTGGTAAACTATTTTTTCATTTCCAATGTGATATATTGTATCCTATCCCAATTTAAGAATGTTTACACTGACTCTGGGTTACAAGAGTTGAGGTCGTTACATAATGTTTGTGCAATGGAAATTATTTGTTATTTTTATATTATTATAAAATTGAATTTATTTAAAATTATTATTTCTATGTTGAGTAATTGTTTAACATTTCAATTATAATGTTATCATAATATATATTTATAACATTTCAAAGTCACCGACATGAAACATAATATTTTTATGTTTTTCTGAAGTAGGTGACATTATAAACAGTTGAAATCTCAACTATAAATACCATATATATGAAATTTAAAACATAAATATAATAAATATAAAGAACTTTAAAAAAACACAATAAAATTATATATAGGCTATATTAAAAATAAAAAAGATTATTGTTTCAAAATATCCAGTTTATAGTCACCTAATTCAAAACATTATACACATAAGTTATATTTTAAATAAAATGCATTATTCAATTTAATGGGATACAAATTGAAAACAAAAAAACCAATAAACCCCAGGGAGTAAGGAAATTTTCCTCCCAATATGTAGTGGCCAAAACCAACTAGTTCTTTACTATTATTTAATTCCAAAGACAAATGTGTCCAAAAAGATGTTGTAGGGGTTAGAGGCCCAGAAATATCAAGCCTAAAGGCACATGCACCTGTGGATTTTTTAAATATTATTTTATCTTTCTAGTGTAACTCACCTATTACAACTAGCACCCATACATGCTTGGATTATCTTATATTCACTGACCAACACTCTACATATCCATCCTTCTATGTCACCACCAATTGTGTCTCCAACTTCAACACATTCTCTTGATAACGCATCCTAACCTGATAAGGTTTCTCTACCGCATGACCACCACATATGAAAATAAAACACATAGAAAAACAAACCCCCAATAAATATGCAATAAATTAATCGTCATAGAACTTGATCCTTAAACATAGCTGTGTAGTGGAATCATCGATGTAAAAACATTATAAACAACTGATTGGGATAAATATATATTATTCTTATCATGTCATGTCCAAAATTTATTACATTTATGTTTGAAATTTTTATCTATACATTTTAATTCATTATTTTTAATATATTGAATATATAAGATTAAATTTTTATTTTTAATTTAATAATATTTGTTGATATTTTAGAATTTAAGGTAGAATAAATAAATCATTGGACATTTTTTGAAATTAACTATTCAAAGTAAATATATTATGTTTCCAAACAGAAAATAATTACAATGTTTATCTTATATTATATTTATTTATTTAATGAAATTATATTTATTTAAAATTATTTTATACAAGATAAGTGAATGCCTTGTATTTAATAAAGATTATACATATAATTATATTTAATAATTTTTTAAAGTAACCCAATTGGAAATATTTTTATGTAAAATGGTTATGTCTTGAATAAAAAAATCTATCATTTCTGTTATCCATTTTTTATTATTTATGTAAAAATGTGTCTATTTTTAATTATTTTATTTGTATATGATTTTGATATATGTTTTAATTATATTGAATTTTTATATTATATTTTAGATTCATTTAAAACAAAAAACTTTAAACATTCGAAAAATATTCAATTTCAATTGTGTAACATTGTAATATTTTAAAATATAAAATATAACTATAAGAAAATTATTCATAAAACATTAGAAAAAACATAAAAATAATTAAAATTGCATTTAATATCAAAATTAAAAAAATTACATGACAAAATACATTTAGGTATTAAAAACATCTATAAAATATAATTTTTTTGGACATAATTGATGTAAATTATTACCTTATTAATTATATTATTATTAAGTAATATATCATAATTTGAAAATTTCATTATTTTTATTATTATTTATTATCATTAATTAATTTTTATGCAAACTAATAAATTCATTATTATTATTAGTGATTATATATTATATCATTAAATATTATTATATATTCAGTAGATGGGATTATAAATTACAGATACACCTAAAACCATACACCACAAAGGGGTAAAACCTAACCCCCCAATATTGAATGACAAAGACCAACTCATCCAATGCAGATTATTTATTAAAGTGTTATTAAGTATTAACAAATTCATTTATAAATAGACTATTATTTATTCTAATAATTTTTATTAGTTTTTGGGAATAAGAATTTTTATTAAATATTAATAATGAAAATTATGATTATTATTTTATTAATTTCGTAATTTTATTAATTATATCAATAATAATAATAATTTTTCAATATATTTAATAATATTTTAATTATTTAATTATTACTTATTTTGGAATCTTTGAGCTAGGTGTGTTTTCCTGCTTTGTGTGAGTTTTAAATGTAATTTTATTATTCATTATTAGTTATACTTATTATTCATAATATTAATATTAATAATTAAATTATCAGTTTTTTAATTTAAAATCATTTTTATTACTAAAAGTAATATTTTTAGAACATTAAATTTCATTATTTTTAATTCTTGTCATTATTTAAGAAATTTTTTTTTGTAAAAATTTTAATTGTTATAAAATTGAGTTATTAAGAACAATAAATTTAATTAAGAAATATATTTTAATTATTATTTATTTCAAAATAACATAACCCTTAATTGCATGTAATTAAAAATCAATTATTATAATTAATGTGTTATTATTAATAATATATTTCAATATATTATAAAATTATTTCTGAAAAAGTAATTCCTAAATGCCACAGTAGTAAATAATTTTCCTTTAGTGCCCATAAAAGTTGTCTCTAAAAACTTATAATGGATTCCTATAAAACACCATTTTACAGTAAGTATGTGAAGGACTATATCATTATAGAGGCAAGGAATGGGTTATATTTTATATATAATTAGCAGAATATTTTAATTAATGTAGTACTACACATAAATACAATTAATGTTTTTATCATTTAAAATTTTATTAGTTTACTTATTGAAACTCACTCGTGTCGAAGCCCCTTTTTTAATAAAAAAATATGACACATTGGGGTTCAATGAAAAAATTATTGGTTTTAAAAATAAACACAATAAAAAATATAACCATGTTCCGAAAAAATATGGTCTCCCCATGTTACCTCCTAAAAAACAAAAAAAAAAGATTTCCAATTATGCATGTTTCATGGTCAAAAATTACATTAATGCTAAACACAATTCTAGGACATCTGTTTCTACCATGGGTTAGAGGATGCACAAATTTATATCTATTTTAAATTCTTATCCTTATAGTTTGAATGAACTTCTTTTGTTTCATCACAATTTCTCTAAAGATTTAAATAAACAATATATTTCAAATATATTTGTAACACCCCAAGATTTTGAGAATTATTTTTTTTCAAATTAATATAACTATTAAATTTTTTCAGTTCACCTAAAATTTAATGTATTTAATTATATATATATAATTAAGTACAATTTCAAAGATTACATTCACATCCAATACCAACCTAGTTTGCGCTATACACAATACCAATATGGCATACGATGCACACAATACTGTGTTTTCTATAAATCAACTCTATATAAATATAATTTAAATGAGATAATTATAACATAATCAGTAAACATAGTTATAGTAATAGAATTAAATAATTTCTAATATGGGTTACAATTTTTTATATAAATAAAACATATTGAAATTTAAAGAAAAGATTATTGTTAAAGTCATTTTCTGTTAAAAACACAATTTTTTATGGACGAACTTCCATTAATAATAGAATTAATTTTATAAATTTAGTTTCAAAAAATAAATATCAATTTTATATTTAGAACATCCAAATTAGCATACTTTTAATTTTAGGGATTTTTTTGAGAAACATTATATTTTGATGAAAAGTGAAAAATTCTGCCTTTTAGGTAAAAACGCCTTTCTGTCAATTTATTTGTTAATGATAAATGATATTATAAATATTTCTAAAAGTACAATTAGAAAAATTTTACATTTATTAATTCAATTTACTTCATTATAATCAATTACTATTTCAAATTTAATATAAAAAACAGAACAAACTTTTTAACGTTTTTCTGCTATAAAACATGTTATTTCGCCCCATATGCGGGATTAGCGTTAATATTAATTATCCCAGTTCTATTATTATAATTTTGAAAATATTATATATATAAATTTAATTATTATGATATTTTTCATCTAATAATATTAACTTATATTTTATGACTAAAAGCATTAGTGAATTCGATTAAAATTAATTACAAAGATTAAGGTACAATTAAGCCTAATAAGGGACTAAACCATATTATTATGGACCAAAATTACTTCAAAACATGTCCAAAATCTATTACAAAATTAGTCTATGTCCCCAATTGGTTCAAAAAATATATATATTTTTGGATATTTCTAAATGGATGTTCCCTATTAAAAATGTTAAGTAAGGAAAAAGGCAAGAATTGAACTTTCTTTAACTTCAGCATTTATAAACGATTTTGATATGTAAAAAGCATAATATTTTTAGTTATATATATCCTTTTGAAATATATATCCTTTATTTTAACCATAATAATTTATTAGTAATTTTTATAAATTGTTTAGGTGGTTAAAATGCTTAAGAAACTTCAATATAATGTTTATTTAGATAATAAAATACTAATATAAATTATATTATAACTATTAAATGTAAAATTAATTGACTGGATTGTTGTCTTTATTTATTTATTTAGATTTATTTATCATGTTACACACCATTAAAAAAAATATATTTGAATAAAAATATAATATTGTTATTTTAAAATTGACATTAAATATATAATGTCAAAAAATGTCATTATAGTTATTTTTATATAAACAAATCTTATAAAATGATTTAAAATTGCTAAAATTTCCTATACTCTACCTAGTTACTTATAAGTGTTAATATATATTAACAATTTTATATTATTGTAATAATTATTCATTTTTTGTTAACATATTTTCCCATATAATGATAATATGTTGTTAATACAGTTTGGGTTCAAGTAGTGTTTTAGCATGTCACATGCGATTGTATTAATATTAATTTAAAATATCAATTTGGATTTAATTTTATAAATTAGATACATTGTAAATAATTTAGTTTCAAAATATTATCTTATTATATATCTTATTAAATTATTCATAATGGTTAAATTAATTAGATTAGAGAACAATATTATTAAATAAACAACCAAAATGATAAAATCGTAGAATCTTAGAAGTTGAGAAAAAAATAATTAAAAATCACGTATTTTTGTGTGTGGATTATGTATGTATTGACGAATATTCTTCATTACTCTTTTAGTTTTCCATTTCTTAGGATATTTATGTATGATTGGCCACCCATTTTTCAATACACTTTATTTTTTACAAAAGTGCCACACGCAATCCACTATAAAAACACAAGCACTCTACGCATTCCCCACACCTCTCAATCTTCTTATGTTCAGAAACTCCCTTCCAAAATTTCCTCCCCAGAATCCTAAATTTGACTTTGAATCCTACCTTTTGGAATAAATACTCTCAAGGGAGCCTTTTTCCAAAAACAAAAATGTATTACCCAATTTAGAGGAAGCTTATACGAGTATAGAAAGAGTCGTGACACCAGGTAAGTGAAATTTCATCTCACTTTTAATTTCTATGAGATTATTATTATGTTCACTACTATTTATTTGTTTTGGTGTATGTAATTAACATGATATAATTATTTTTATCTTATAATTAAATTTATGTGTACTAAAATATCCAATCTACTATCCATCTTTCATGGGATTTATGTTTCAAAAGATACCATATCGATAAAATAGTTTTGTCTCAATTTTCCTTCTATAAGACTCATGTTTTGTTAGGCACCTAAACTATTTCTTTGAGGTGAATGTATATTACCATTATTGATGATGTATATTAAAAATAAATCATTTCATGATATTATATGCTTCATGAGATTTAATTTCATACATGTAGAGTATGATCTCAATTTACCAATGTTATAAGAGGTTACAGAGACAATATCATTTATATTTATTATTTTTTATGTTAATTATTCATTTAATAAAATATTATGATACATCATTCAAGAATATTCATGAGTTACCTTATCATTTTTTATTTCAAGATATTCTCATGTATTGGTAGCAATTTCACCAATTTGGTATATATGATAATTAAGAAAGTGTTTTTAGGAACTCCCGACATTACCATCTCTTCGGTGGGAAATATATATTTCATAAAAGAGCTTCTATGAATATTATATGATTATACTTTCATATTTTAAAGAAAATTTTTCCCATTTTATTATTTTACGGAACACTTTCAAGGGAATATTATTTTCTCTTTCCAAACAAGGCATTCCTCCTAATATATTTACCATGCAAAAGGAATATTATTTTTACATTTTATGACATGAATAGATTTACCAACTATCAATAAATTGATTATAAATTTTCATTTTTAATGGAAAATCATGAATAAATTATTTTAAAATAAATTTTCATGGAAAAAGGTTTAAAAAAATGGGTTTAAGTATTATTTATATATTTTCGAGGAATTTTCTGAGAAAATTATATTAAAATGGTTTTATGTATTAACAATAAAATTTCAATTATGAATGGATATTTTACACAAGAAATTATTTTGAAATATATTTCAAATATATTTCCATATATGAAGAAATCAATTTATGTTACTCATGTATTTTTCTAAACTATCTAAAGGTCACATTCATATCCTTTCCACGAATGGGTTATGCTTAATGTAATGGTTATCATGAAACTTTTTTCTCTATCACATGTTATATGTTTTAGAAATTGTTTTCCCATTCACAGGTTATGTATTGATGAAATGGTTATAAACCTATCTCTTTGTTATAGGATATTATGTGATGAAATGTTAATTATACCCATTTCATTTAATGGGGTGTGGTTTGTTGTTAATAAGACCAATATATTTTTATGTGTCATGATATGATGAATGTTTTATTATCTTGTGGAACATATGGGAATGGTTTTTAAATGAGATGGGTGGGAACTATATCTACCCCCAATGAATTTGGTAATGATACATATTACATGATATCAAAGGGAACAGAGGTTGCATCTCTTGCCCAAAAAGAAAGAGGGTTTATGAGTTGTATCCCCTGAACGAAAAGAAAAGGTTGCACAGGTTGTAACACAATCCAAAATTAAAGTGGGTAAATGATTAGTATCCCATTCCCCAAAACAATAATATAAATGGGTAGTATCCCAACCCTAAAATAAGTTAGTTACATGGGTTGTAGCCCAAAACTAAAAACAATAAGGTGTGTGGGTTGTAGCTCAAGCCTAAAAGAAAGCGGGTACATTGGTTACTATCCCATTCCCAAGGTAGGTATACGGGTCTTAGAACATTCCTAAAATGTTTTAATGTTCTTGGTAAGTATACCTAAGATAATGTTTTTTAATCTTATATGTATTCCACAATTCCATGTATTTGTCCTATGTTATGATTTCATGTATTTTGTTATTTTTTATTTATGATTTATGTCTCATAAATTGCCAATAATTATTCCATGATTCATATATATAATCATTATAATGTAGGGTATGATATTTTATTTCAATGATAACATTATCATACACTTTTGATCATGTTTATGCTTACATGTCTCTCTTTTTTACAATTATTGAGAATTTGTGCTCACCCCTTTATGTTGTTTCCTTTCCCCATGTTATAAAGAATAGTTTTTAGTAGAAGTACATAAGGTGGAGATATATATGGGAGATGTTGATGAAGATCTACTAGGATAAATGATTTTTTTCCATGATTACATACACACTAAACTATTATGGTTATCTATCATGTTTTTTTATAATTTATTGAATATTCATATCTTATGATGAAATATCCATGTATGTTAAGACATAGTCACTATAGTTGGAATTAGAGGATTGATTTAGACCACCATTGGAATATAGGATGAGAACACATTTTTCATATCACTAAAATTATTTCTATGTTTATGTCTATGGGTGTCTCTAATGACATGTATAAATATGTGTTAAAGTTTAGGGAAATGGCGTGGATTTTTTTTAAAGGATAGAGTGAGTGGATTCCATGAAATATATTCATGTCTCGATACTACATTTTGATGTTACTCTGGAAAATATGTACCTAGTGGTAAAAACACTAAAAAATGTTTCAGTCTTGACTAAACGTAATATGGTACACAACAATGGGGCTTACTGCACACCTGGTTTGACACTCCAATGTGATATGCCTTGATAAATCAAGAAACACTTCATGAGACATCATGAAGGATTTAGATATAATTTATCTATGAATTACATAGGATAAACCTATGGTGTCATGGATTATGGATGGTGTAATTATTTATAAATCCTACATGTAATTATTTTCATGACTATGTGGTTTTCTTCTATGCTAAGTAATGCTCACACTATCCTTCTGGTTTTAGTTAATGGTGTGAACCAGAAGGAAGTAGGTTAATGTTGAATGAGATTTAATATTTGTTTATGAACATTCATGTGTGATGATCATTGGATTAAAATATATCTTCATCATTCCTATCCATTTTTTCAAAAAATATTATTAACAATATTTACCTTAACCAACTTTCAGACTCACAAAGGAAGACTACGATGGAGTTCACTGATATTTCGGGTAATGGAGTCCATGGAGGAGCAAAGCTTCAGTTTCATTTGTTATACTAATGTGGAAAGAATCACCTATGTGAATTTCTTAGAGGAACGAGATGATGTATTCACTATGGTAATGAAGGACATAAATCAAGTGACTATAACGGAAAAAGGAAGTGTTAAGTTGATGAAATGTATGGGAATCCCCCCCATAAATCATCATCGAAGGTTAAGTGTTTTATGCGTGGAAGAAATGGTCATTATGGACTCAATGTCCAAAGAAGAATGTTCCTAAATAGAATCAATAAGTTTTTGTGATTAATGGTTACATTGTAGATGTAGAATATACTACATATGAAATGTGAAAGGAGAGATGAATTATTTTTAATGAAATTAGGATTATGTAATCAATATTTTTATGTATTTCAATTATGTAATTTTTATTGGTGATTTATTTATGGATTGTTCGACTTATGTTTTTATAAGGATTTTTAAGAATATATTGAATGATCACAATGGACTTGAATGGTTATCTCTTGAATGTTAACATTTTTAATAAGTGAAAGTAACCCTTAACATGTTCATTTTATTAATATAATGTTGTATGTATAAAGATAAATTTGATGTGAATAATTAAATTAGAAAATACTGATTACCTTGGAAATATGTAAGGAATTGATTATAAGTAAATTCTATCACCATTAATGAAGTTTACACCATTTTTTATTTAAGGAGTAAATCCAATATACTTTGGACTGATGATGAATACATGTTTTTCAAAACGATTTATGGTAATTCAGATTATTACCATGTTTCTATAGAATATAGGATGAGGTTATTCACATTCTTGGAATATAAATACCAATAGGAACATTATGTTATACTAGGAAAATAATTGTAATCTGATTTTTTAATTCCCTTTCTTATGTATTGGATTTTCATCCTTCAAATAGTTATTTGTGTAACCATTTCTGAAATTATTATCTACTATCTTTCTACATGAGGATTTAAGAATATTGGATATCCTATTATAAAAACTTTGTTATCAAGATTACTGATGACAGATGGTATGGAATATCATGGAACATGTGATATTATAGAACTTCCGTAATGATGTAGTATCCTTTTTCATATAGAATGAAGTGAAATAGATCAACAAACAATATATAGTGACATTGTCTATAAATCATGGAAGTATATCTTTAAATGAAAATTCATTAACGTTAGCGAAAAAAGATCTTGTAACAAAAAATGTTTTCCTATACCTACGTTTTCAATGAATCAAAGGTCCCTTATGACATTACATATTTTTGGCTTTCTAGTTGATAACTTTTTACAAACCATGTTCTCTATCACTCTCTATCTGAACATTATGGCATGAATTTTCTTCTATATCCATGTTTTCACTTGTAACCAATGTTCACCCATGTGGAAACATTATTTTATGTTACATTAGGTAACAGTTATGGTTCTAAATTTACCGTTTAAAGGATGTTTTAGTAACCATTTTTACGATGTCGGTTTATTTGAATGAAATATTAAAGTATTAAACATTTAATAACCTAGATGAATTTCAATGGTGAAATTCATTTTAAGGGGGCTAGAATGTCACACCCTGAGATTTTGAAAATTATTATTTTTCAAATTAATTTAACATTTAAATATTTTTCATTTCACATGACACTGTAAATATTTCATTATATATATATATATTAAATCACTATCTGAAACATCGCATTCACTCACAATTCTATATTTTGTAGCACTATATGCAATACCAATTGGGTGTATGATGCATGCAACACTATGTTTTCTATAAAACAAATATATATATATATATATATATATAATTTAAATTACATAATTTTAAACTAACCATTAAAATTATTTATATTAATATTATTAAATAAATTTCATTTTTATTATAATTATATTATATAAATAACACATATTTATAATGAATAAAAATATTATTTGTAAAGTCCATTTATGTTAAAAACACTTATCTCCTAGTTGATATGTATTTAATAATATAATTAATTATATACCCATATTTTTATAAAATAAAGATCATTTTTTAATTTTTAAAATCAAAATTATCCTAGATTAAGTTTTTTAGATTTTTTGGAGAAACTTTACTTTTTGACGAATATTGAAAAACACTGCCTTTTTGTTAAAAACTGTCTTTTTCCGAATTATTTATTAATGAAAAATGCTATTATAAATATTTTTTAGGTATCATTAGATAATTAATTCATTAATTAAGAAAATTTAATTCATTATAATCAATTCCACTTACAAATTAAATATAAAATCTTAACAAACTTTTGAACAATTTTCTACTATAAAAACCCATTATTTAACCCTGTTAGCGGGATTTGAATTAATTTAAATTTCTCTAATTATATGATTATAATTTTTAAAATATAACACAAAAAGATTTAATTATAATGATATTTTCGGTCTAATAATATCATTAAAACTTTTTGACCAAAATTATTTGTGAATGTGATTAAAATTAATTATGATGATTAAGGTATGATTAAGCTTAATAAGGGACCAAACCACAATATTAAGGACCAAAATGACTTTGAAACTTATCCAAAATCCATTGGATACCATAATTTTACTATTTTACTTCTTTGTTTGAAATATATTTGTTTTGGGATATTATTAAATGTAAGTTACTAATAAAAAAGGGTTTATAAGGAAAAAAGACAAAAAGTGAACATTCCTTACCTCTAACATTTATACAACTATGAGATATGTACCAAAAATCATATTTTCGGTTATATATATCCTTTTGAAAAATATTCAGGTTATTATAATGATAATAAATTATCAATAATTGTTAGTGATGGTTTAGGTACATAAAATTCATAAGAAACATTAAAATAATGATAATTAGGTTAACAATTAAAAAAAATAAATGATAATAAAAATATTAAAAGTGAAGTTAATTGATTGAATTATTCCCTCAATTTTTTTATATAAATATAAAATCTTACAAACCATAAACCTAATATATTTGAATTAGAATATAATATTTTTATTTTTTAATTTACATTAAATTAATAATATCAAAATTGACATTAATGTTATTGTAATATAAATGAATCCTATAAAATTATTTAAAAATGATAAAAATTCTATAATATGCCATGTTACTTGTAAGTTTTAATGTATATAAAATACTATATGTTAATGGAATAATTTATCTTTTATTGTTAAATTATTGAAAAATATAATTTAAATACATTATTAAGAAGGTCTTTGTTTAAGAAATATTTTAGCATGTCACATGTGATTGTTTTAAAATTAATTTACCAAAAAAATGGGACATTTATTTTATAAATTGTTTATATTGGTAATAATTAATTGGATATATATTTTCTAATAGATATCACTTTCTTTAGTATTAATTGTCAAATTATTTAGATTAGAAAACTAGATGATTTAATAAAAAAGAAAAATGATAAAATATGGGATTCTTAGAAGATTAGGAACAAAATAATTAAAATGCACATATTTTTGTGTGGATGAGTTTTCAATGACCATGATTATTTTTTACTCCATTGGTATTAATTTTTTTTAAGATCATTACATATGATAGACCACCCATTTTTTAATATGATTTTTATAAAACATCCACTCCTCCACAATAAAAAGTCAAGCACTCTATCCATTCCTGACACCCATGAAGCCTCTTTTGATGGAAAAATACCTACTTAAATTTCCACCAAACAATCCTAAATTCATCTTATATGCATTATTTTTGGAAGAGACCTTCTCGTGGAATCCTTTTATCAGAAACCAAAAGGAGTTACTCTATTTAGTGGAATCATGTATGAGTATGAAGAGTGTCACGACATAAGGTAACAGAAATCCTAGCTCACATTTATTTTTTGAATGATTCATGTTATGTTCGCCACTCATTATTTTTATGTGGTGGTTGTAATAAACATGATTTAATTCTATTATTATTATAATTAAATATGATCATATTCAAATATCTATTCTATGATCCATTTTTCCTGGGGTTTATGTATCAAAATTTACCAAATCGGTAAAACTATTTTGTCTCAATTTTCATTCTTTGAGACTCAAATTGTTTTATAAACCTACAATCTTTCATCGAGGTGTGTATATATATATACTCATTTTATAATATATATCATTAATCTATATAATTTCATTATATTCTATTATTCATTAGATTTGATTTATTACATGTGGAGTATGATCCCATGTAACCTTGTTATATGAGTTTATTGAAGCAGTCTCATCACTTTTCGAGATTGTTTATGTGTATGCTTCCTTTGATGAAATATTATGATCCATATATCAATAATATTAATGAGTTTAATTTTCCTCCATTCATTCATGAAATACTCATCTATTGGTACAATTTTCTACTCTTTGGTACATAAGATAGTTAATAAATTATTTTTGGGATGTCCGATATTACCCTCTCTTCAGTCGCAAATCTATGTTTTCTAAAAAGAGTTTCTATGAATAGTATACCATTATCCTATAGGATTTTAATTTATTTAACCTTTTTGGTCTTTTACTAGTCTCTTCATGGGAATATTATTCTCACCTTCCGAACAAGGCATTCCTCTTAACATTATTATTGTGAATAAATAATGTTATTTTTTACTACATACGACATGTACGAATTTATGCACCATCATTCCTTTGAATTTTCCTAATCATTTTTAAAAGTTTATTCATTGTTTTTTAATGTAATTTTCAATGATAAATTAGTTCAAAAAGGATTCATGTCTTTTAATTTTTTAGGGAAATTTCTAGAGAAAATAAATTTTAAAAGGTTTTATGTATTAAAAATCACATTTTAAAGAAGAAAGAAAATTTTACTTATGAAATATTTTAGAAATATACTGAATAACTATTTTCTATATAAGATGATATCAACTAATTTTACTCAGAAATTCATGGAAATCCATTATAGGTTTCATTTATATCTATTCTATGAATTGGTTGCCCTTAATTTCCTAGTAGTTTTGAGACATGTTTCTCATTCACATGTTATATGTTTATGAAATCAATTTCTCTTTCATAGTTTTTTCTTTGATTAAATGGTTATGAAAACTATCTCTTTCTTATTGGATATGTTATGACTAAATTATAATGACATTGATTTCATTTTATGGATTATTATTTGATTTTAATAAGAGCTATAACTTTGTGTGGGTCATGATATGATGAATGTTTTATTGTCTTGGGGAATATGTGTGAATGATTTTACAATGAGATGGATGAGACCTATGTATTCCGAAAATTCATTGGGTAATTATATGTTATATATGATCTCCAAGGGTACTTCAGTTTTAGCACATGCCTGAAAAGAAAGAGGGTGTACAAGTAGTAGACCATGCCCCAAAAGAAAGAGGGTGTACAGTTTATATCCGAAGCCTTAATGAAAGAGGTTACACGAGTAGTAGCCCAAGACCAAAAACTAGAAGGTACAATAGTTGTAGTACAATACTAAAAGAAATATGGTTCATGGGTTGTATCCCAATCCTAAAATAATGTGGCTACACGGATATCTAGCACATGCCCGAAGTAGGTACATGGGTCATAGACCAATAAAAACATGATATAATTGTATGGGTAGGAAGCCCTAACATAAATGTTTCTATTCATATATGTATTCCACAATTATATGTATTACAAATATTTTATTCTTTCATGGATAATGTTCATTATTTCATTATGATTCATGTCTTATAAGCTACCAATAATTATGCTATAATTCATCTTTATGATCTTTGATATGCCAGATATGATCTTATATTTTTATGATCACATTCTTATACAATTATGATCATGTTTATGCTTACATTTCTCCCTTGTGTACCTTTACTGACCATTTTTAGATCACCCATTTCATATGTTACCTTTCCCAATGTTATAATTAATTTATTTAGGTAGATATACTAAAGGTGGATATATTAATGGGAGATATTAATAAATATTTAGAATGATAGAATATTTCGTTTCCATGTTACTAAAGATACTAAAATTGTTTGTTCCCTTGGAATATTTTTTTAATGTTTTGAATATTAATCTAAAATAATGGAATATAAATGTATTTTAATCCCAGGTCGCTATAATATTTCACTAATTTCTAAAATATGGTTGAACCATGTACATTATTCTATGTTTTATATAATGAAAACCATGACTGAATGGTATTAATTATATCTTATGGAACTATAATCCATTTTTTGTATTTGAATACTTAACCTATGAGTCAAAATTCTCTATAAATGTAATGATCCATTTTGATTTTTTTAGAAAATTTTAGTATTTATTGACAACTACTCTTTTGTAAAGGAATTTTTTTGAAAACCTATGAAATGTGGTCAAAGTTTGAACCCATACTCAATGGGGGAGAAAATATTGTTTCTAAAAAAACAAATTTCGGACACAAAATATTCGATTGATAATTTTAGGAAGAATACATTGTTAGAAAAATAATTTTATTAGTAGGATGAGAAATTGTTATCATATTCATAATCATGAAGATTAGGATTAATAGTGAACCATGGTTGTAGAAATGTCATAATTTTCTATGTGAAGAAGTCAAAATATTTCCGAATAGCTTAAGTAAAGATCATGGCATCAATATTTTGAATGTTCTTAATCATTATAACATTAATATAGATGATGAAATATCAATCATGAAGTACTCATCTTTCACAAAAATATTTAAGACAAAATATTTTGAAGTAAAGGGTGTTGAGGGTAATTGAATATATTGAATCGGTTATAGAAACATGGACATAGTTCAAAATATCATGAATTATGGAACACAAAACTTTTCAGAAAATTTTATGTGTAATAGATGATGCCGATTGACTATTTTAAGAGTTTCTATGTTGAGTTATCATCTGATCCAGAACATTAGGCATAGATTTATTGTGAAAGAATAATCATACATATTTTCTATTCAAAATCATAATTAGGCTGAGTTTTTGTTAGAAGTCAAAATGGACTGAGGTTCTATTAGAAGAACATATTATGTAGAGTTTTAGTTAAACAATTATGTCATTATGAGTATTAATTATAAATATTTCTAAAAATGGGTTTTTTATAATGTAAAATAATACCAATTTTCCTTTGGAATGTCATATCGGGTTGAGTTTTAGTGTAAATGTCAAATCAGACTATGTTTCTGGTATAATGTCAAATTAAACTGAAAATGCTATGAAAATCAGATTTTTCTAATTTTTTATATTTTGTTGATAATTAAATAAGATGGATTTGGATTAATATAAATGCTTTATGAAGACAAAAGAATAGGTTAAAATTTTTGATGTTTTCAAAGATGAAGACCAGATGTATGTGAAAATATGATTTGATAATTTGAGTAAGTAAGAAATGTTTTTCAGTTCCCAACCATTTTTTATAGTATTCCTATAAACTGAAGCATAGTTAATTCACACTTGAAACTGTTCACATGTGAAAAAGGTGGAGTGCTGTAGAGTTTGATTCAGAGTAATTTTCTAGATGGATATCTCATTAGAAGATCTTGCTAATAAATTTTTTGTTTCATAGAATGATGGATATCTGGTAGAGGGAGATCAAACTGAGTAGTTAAGAAAATTTTAAAAGGTGGATATTCAAAATAGTTTCATTTCATTATGTCTGTTGAACTGAGTTCATTAGATTGTTGTAATCAGAACCAGTTTCCTCGAATTGATGTATCTTATAGTTCTTATAGAGAATAGGTTTTTTATGTACATAATATTTTTTTGGCAGATACTATTTTATGAATTATTTTTAAAATAATTGGAGTCAGTATAATCATTCATATCAGAAGATATGAGGTATCAAATGGGAATTGACATAGGTTTTATTTACTTCTAAATTATATTTAATTTCTACAGACCCATGAATGTTGTTATGGAAATGATATTGGTTCTCACACTGAGGCCAAACCTTGTAAAAATCATTTGATTTACATTCTTTCCTGATATCACATGCGTTTGTTTTTACTAAAATATGACAAGACATTGAACATTATCACGTTTCAAGGGTTATGTTTCTAAAATTTTGAAATCAGAGAAATATGTTAACAACTAATTTAACCCCCACCACTCTTAGTTGTTATTCAATAATTTGAATCATAAATTAGTAACAAAGGGATGGTTCCCTTTTTAAATCCATTTCATTTATAAAATCAATTGTATCAATCGTACCTAAATTCATATATTTTAAAAATATTATGGATGGAAATGTTGGATGATTTTTTCTCTCAAATCTATTGGAATGGAAGTTATTAATTCTTCCACAATTGTAGTTCCACATATTGTAAATGATTACCTGATGAATTTTTATAAAAAGAGAAATATTTACGTTGTTGGAAAATATAGAAATAATATTCTACTATCTTTATAAAAAATATTATATAAAGGTGAAGGGTATCAAAACATATGAGAGTATACATGACAACCATGAATTAATTTTTGAAGGTAATATTAATTCTAATGAAGAAAAACAACTAATATAGAGTAATTAGTGTTAATACATAAGTATGATAGATTCTGAAACTATTGATAAATATTTCATCGGAGTCAATGAAGTTGTCAACAATTTCATTTTTTCATTTGGTTATTTAATATTATATAGTATTTAATTAACATATTATAATAATACCATATAATTTTGATTCAAAAATTACACTTTAGAAGATAAATATGATTTATCACATGATAAATTGCATAAATTAATTAGTATGTTTTAAACGAGAAAAACTGCAATGTTCAACAATATGAGTAATGTTGAAATGTCTATTGATGTTATGATGAAAATAATAATTCAAGAGTTTAGAGATGATGATCCAAATGATTATGGTGATAAGGATTATGATGATTTAAAGGATCAAATCGTGTCTCTTATCCCCTAGAAGTAACATAGTGTAAGAAAAATGTATTGAGGAATATATCTCCTAAAATGTTTTGACTATGGTGGAATCAGACACATTTCCTTGAATTTTACCCAAAGGAAAATTGGATAATATTAAGATGATTATGAAAAAAACATTGATCGAATAATTTGATAATAATTCTAAACCATAAAAGGAATCTAAAATATATAATAATATATTTAGTGGGAAGAAGATAAGTGTGTTTATAAAAATATAGTGGAAATATTATTAAAGGATAAAAATATATTGTTAAGAATGGAGAAGAATATATACAATATATATTAAGTTTTGAACTTTGAATTTCTTAATATGGAATTATGGTTTAAGATACTAGTAATAAGATTAAAACTATGGAATTTGTGGTCAAGAAGTGTGGATCAAAACATGTGGAGGCCAAAATTACATATGTATGGTTGAATTAGAAAGAAATTATTTTATGTAGATGACGAGACTTCTAAATTTGTTAAGAAATATGAAATCAAGATTCAGGTGAAATACTCACCCACTAAAATTAACGATTCCTCAAATTATTTTACATTCTATGTGAAAAGAATAATATTTTGAATCCTTGGGTTGAAAATAGATGTTTTAAACCTGTCAAATATAAAAAATAAAAAACTCCCTCAAAAATTTATATTTACTTTTCTTTGAGTATCCTAGATTAGACAGAATTTATCAACCACAATAATGATTCTATTGAGAAATATCATAAATTAAATATAAAATCAATGTTCAATGGTTTTTTTAATGTGCGATGTAATTTATTGGAATATGAAATATAATTGTTGGAATAACATATCACTTTATGGAATAATGATTGACAATAGTGGATGATGTAGTGTAAGATGAACGAGTAATTCTCAAAAATATTTTAATATTGATAGAGTAAAAAATCCAGATGATAAAAAACATTTAACTGAAAGAAAACGTGGTTGTTTGGAAGAAGTTTTAGAATATGTGGTCATGATTTTCATCCTTCCAAATTATATATGAATATAATCCCGTAATAAGTATCTTATGATAGAAAATAAAAGTATTCTTAAAAGAAATAAGTTGATGAAAGGGATTTTACTTTTGAGTTATCCTTAAAATAAAATAAATGAATCAAACCATGGATACTTTATAGTGGTTTTTCTTCACACATTACCTGTGATATAAAAATTTAGAATCTTATTGAACATCATGATTGAAGAGAAGTTACTTTTAGAAATGATATATCCATAAAAATAGTATGAATCATAATTAAAGATATTTAAAAAAAGAATGAAATCTAATGCAGTTCAATTTTTTAATTGACTAAAACATATCATATATAGTGTTTTTCAACATTACGATGATGAAAAATATTTTTTTTTATAAATTATTCCTAAATAATAAAAAGAATAGAAGATGTAAATGTTGTGACCATTAGAGAAATAACGAGTACAAATATTTTCATATTATAGAACATAATGAATCATTTTATCTAATTTCTAAATATGTGGATAATATTTGGCACTAAAAACATACTCACTAAAGTAAGAAGAGAACGAAAAAAAATTTCATTTATATTTTTATGAAATTTTATAGAATTGAAATGAAGACAATAAGTTGTTTCTAGGAATTTTATAAAATGGAAAATTACTAATAAGATTCATAAAAATTATGAGAATACGACTACCATACCTCTTGAAAATATTCAACAATATTTATTTGAGTCGATGAGAAATCAATCAAAAATTGTTGATTTTTACATTATCAAATTCATTGATTATTTTACTCACTTGGCTAACGTCATGTTAATAAAATATATATTAGAGGATGTTCAAATGTTTTTATTCTTTAGAAATATGTAGAGAAATATATGTTGGTTTATATAATTTATATGAGAACATATAATGGTTCAAAATTCACATGAAATACTTTTGAAAATTATATGAGAAATCAACGGATCAAACATTAATGTAGTTCTCCATGAACTACACAAAAACTAGATCACCTACAAAAAAAAAATAAGTTCTATAGAATATAAAAAATCATGTAATAAAAAAATCATATGATGTTCTTATATAGATAATCTATCCATACTACAATATGTATTCCAAATATATTTTTTTATGAATAAATCAAACATCACTTTCAATGATATGTTCTATAAAAAATCATAATTGAAATACATAATGGATTTTGGAAGTCTCTATTGAGTAAAAAATATGGATCATGAAATGCTTGATCAAATGGTGAAGACAAAAACTTCATGGGATATTGAACCAGGGGAATATGATTAAAATGTTGGAACAAACTTTTACCAATGTTGGTAGACTCATTTTAAATTAATGTAATCATAAATTGAAACACCATTACAAAACATGACGTGAATGATGATGATGACAATTTGAATGTTTCCAATGGAGTTTAAAATGACAAAAGATAGACATATTAAGAAATTGATGAATCATGTGATGATGAATCTTTAGCTAGAAGAGAAGAATTTAAATTTCCTACCCTACAAAGAAGGTTGAGACCAAAAATTTTCTTGTGAACCAGAAATCTCTAGTTTAGACCAAAATAATATTGAAACTAAAAAATCATACCTCTCTCATCCTAATGTTAAATAGCAATAAATATAAGAATCTATTCTATAAAAGGAATGGGTAGATAATATGAATTACGAGTTGGATCATATTGTAAAAAATTAGTGATGAGAACATATTCCATAGTAAAAAAATAAAAAGTTTTTTAGAAGCATGTTAGTTTATAGAAAAATAATTACAAAATTATAGGGATGTTTCATGAAACATTTAAATAAATTTTTTGAAATGATATGTATAGGTGGATGGTGTGTGTTTTAGAGAATCCTTTTTAATAGTTATAAATATAATAAATATTATAATGTTTCTATCAAGTGTTTCACATAAAAATTAGATATTTAATCATTTGGATAAAAATTCATCTTTCACAAATGGAGAGTTTAAGGATGTCGTTTACATTGACCAAATTCATGTTTTATAATTATTTATGAAGAAAAAAAGTTATTATATTGAATAAATCATGGTATTGTTTAAAACAATTCCCACATTCAAGGTATTCAAAACTCGATAGTTGTTTGATAATGTTGATTTTTCCTAAATAAAAGGATTATAGAATGTTATATGTGAATAATGTGAACTACAAGAAACTAATTTTTGTTTTTTATGTTGATGAAATAATGTTTTATGCAGATGAAGATTTTGTTTGTAATTAATTTATGATGAAATGATGATGAATTATTAAATGTCAATGTTCAGATATTTAACATTATTCCTTTTATTAAATACTAAACTAATGGAAAATTGAAATTTATTATCTCATGAAAAGTATATCCATTAATTATTAATGAATTATTGGATATAATATCCAAATAAGTTTCTAATCTTGTTTTAGTATGAGTAAATTTGATAAAATATGAATCCAAAAACAAGTATGAATGAGAAAGAACATCTGATACTAATAAGAAGTTTTCGTTATCATACTGCATTATAGCCTGATATTGTTTATGTTGTATCTTTATGTTCTAGATATCATAGTAAATAGAATGGTTATCATATTTTGGAATCATAGATAATTCTATGATATTATAGAGTAACAACATTATATGAGAATTTATATAGTAGAATTTTTAATATGAACATTAATGGTCATACAAATTCCAATTGGAATGGAGATTGTAATGCTGGAAAATAAAATTATATAGGTACATTTTTCTTGGTCAAAAATTCTATATGTTTTAATTTATTTGAATTAGAGATTAGTATCTTTTACTATAGTATAATTGGAATAGGTTTTAGCTACTCTGCCTAAACTAATATGTTGTGGAAGAATGTTCAACTACCATATTTGAATGTAAATGATTCTAATACATTGAAGACACTTTGTGGAAATTAGAGGGTAATTGATCTTTTTATCATTCGCGTTCAACATTCCGGATTATCACACATTGATGATAATTTTCTATTTATAAAGTAAAATATTTTTACTGGAGTTTTTTTTATAATATATCATGATAAATTATCAAATTTCTGTTATATTCACAAAAGAAATTCCAAATGAAATGTATTATTATTTGAATTGATAACTTTATATTCATACTCCTCCAATAAATTCTTGTATCACATATGTAATACCCCACCATGGTTTGTATTATGTCGACAAAGGGGATAATTTGTATGACATTATCCTTTAATTAAAATAGAATTACATTTCATGCTTAAATGATTTTGATGTTGTAGTAATGATTAAATGGGGGATAGATAAAATTACAGTGATTGGAAAAGATGAAATTAAGGTGGAGTTTATATTTACATGGGTGTAAAATTTTCTTATCAATGAGGATCTAAATACATCGAAAACATTACTTTATCCAATAATGTAGTGTCAAGAGACATTATTTTGAGAAATGATGTGTTCTGGTTAATTTTTTTAAAAAACATTGTTGTTTAAAATAGTTTAGCTATGAATTTTTTTTGAGAGTGGAAGAGGTGGTTAAAAATTGTTATAATCAAATCCAATGGGGGGGGGTATTGAAAAACCATTATGATGTTTTTTTCTAAAAAAAAATTATTGTTTCAAAACTAATTTTTTTATAGGAATGCTTTTTAGAAAACATGGGAGTGGTGCCAAATATTTGAACCCAAAGACAAAGCGGGAGAAGAATTTTGTTATTGAGACTATTTTTTCTAGATGAAGAGTATCATAATGAGAAAAATATGATACAATGGAAACCATAAAGATAATATTGTGTCTTAGATTTAATATCTAACATAGATTCATCAGAAATAAAGTTCATGATTCATTGGACACTATGGTTATTTGAAATTCAGAAGTTGATGAGTGTGGAAGTCATAATATTGCTGAACTTGTTGAATAAATATATTGACGAATATATTTAGAATGTTCTTAATCTTTAAAACCATCTTTCAAAATATATTTCACTGGATAATATTTTCTCAGAAATTATGTAAAAATTACATTATAATTGATTTTGAACTAATGGTGGTGGTTTATGTTATTTCTAATGATTGCATTACATCCAGAACCCTGGACAACATTCATTGGAAAACAATTTACCAGATAAAAAATCTCTTAATTGTATTAATGAGTAACAGCAGATGAGGATTGACTATTTTTAGAGTTGATGAGCTAAGACATCCTCATATGTAGAATAATGGGCTGAGTTCCCATTATAAATTCAAATCATTCTAATTTTCAGTTAGAATATCAAATTCGACTCATTTTCAATTATAATGTCAAACTAGAATTGGTTTCAGTTAGAAAGTAAAATCGCACTATTTTTTAGTTAGAAAGTAAAATTGTACTAAATTTTATTTAGAAATTATAATAGGTATGGGATTCATTTAAATATTCAATTCATACTGGGATTCATTTATAAAGAAAAATTGGATTGATTTTCATTCAAATTATTATAATATTAATTATAAAGTAATATCGTATTGAGAATTAGTTAAAAAATAAAATAAGACCCCAATATCTATAAAAAAATGGGCGTCAAAACATTTATTCCTAATATTTTTTAATAATTAACGTATATTTTCTATATAATTCAGGAAATTGAATAAGGTACTAAAAGATTTGAAATGGATTAAAACGGTCAAATATGATGTTTAAATTTGAGTGAAATTCAGTTACTGTATATTTGAGTAAGTGGGAAATGATTTTTAGTTGCATATATTTTCACTTTTGGGATGTCTATAAATAAATACATAGTATATTTGTACTTAAAAATAATAACGTCTGCAAAAGATTGTGTGAAGCATGCTTTGAGTTAGTGTTAAATGATGGATAAAGATCTCATATAAAGATCATTCTACAATTTTTTTTACCAGCCTAAGGAAGTAAAAACTGAGAAACTAAGAGAATTTAGAGAAGTGCAGATTAAGAATACGTTCATCATACTAAGACTACTAGGCTTAGTTTATTAGACTATGCAATTCAGACCTAGTTTCACCATACTGTGGTTTCAGAAAGAGTTTTATATTGAAAATATTTTTTTTCATAGTCTATTTTTGGATCAAATTAATTGTAGGAAAACTTTTTAAACACATGGATGCCATTATAATCATAACTATCATGATGTTTAAATTCTATAATGGGTGTTAACACATGTTTTATTAACATCTTCATTATAGTGAAATTCATTCAACCAACATGAGTGGTTATGTCCAGGATGAAGGTTCTCACACTAAGGACAAAACTCATTAATCTCATGTTCTTAACATTCATTCAAAACATTTCCTGCAATAATTTTTACCAGAAGATGATAAGGTAATAAAAAATAATTGGTTCCAGGGGTTAGAATTTCTAAAATTTTGAAAACATATAACAATGTAAAAATATTATATTAACCCCCCTTCTATGTTTGATATTTTATCCATTATAAATTAAAGAATAACCATTGATCCCATATCAAAGACCATCTTAAACAATATTATATAGAGGTAAGTTGATGTTCTTAATCATTCCCCCTTTAACATAAAGGAGGTTTTGAGTTATCCTTCTCTCTGAGAGGGTAACATGGTCCTCAATGACACTCTCAGTAATCTCTTTATGATTTTCACTTATTTTTCTGATATAAAATATATATATAAATGTGGATAATTTAGTAGAAAACTTATAATACTGGTTCTCATTTGAAAATAACATTCATAATAAAATATCATTATAATGGATTTTCCCATTAGATAGTATTCCTTCCCAATAAAATCAATACTGATCAGTGAAATATTATCATTTATTCACATTTTTATAAATTATTTTATAATTTAAATATAATAACATCCCATATACTAAAAATTCATTGTATTTCTATATACACCCGGATTCGATCCTGGTATGGCAAGAGTTATCACATACCACTAAAACCATGAAGGCTCAAACTGCCTACAACTAATGACTATTGTTCCCTATCAATGGATAAATTAATCACCAGCATCGGAAGTCATTGCACTTGTAGAACCTCAATCCTCGAACACCATATAAGTCACCAAACTGAGATGCCTCCTATAAAATATGACCTCACATGAAATATATCTAGTTTTCCCCTTCTCCAATTTAGTGACCTATACTATTTCAACAACTTATATTATATTTCACTTCTCATACAAATCTCATCCCTCTCATTTAATCACCAGGAAAGGGTTATGGATTGGATTTCACAATACCTATGGAAGTGTGGATTATGTGGTAATTGGGGCTATATATTCATGGATACATGGAGACATGTTATGGATAATGATATTGTTTTGAATATTCAACCTTGAGGGACCATCATATTATCCATCACATCCTCTTTATTCCACTATCTCAGTCCAAATGACTGATTCATGGCATATAATCATCAATTTATAGAAACTAAACCATGTCTTGCTTGGAAAATACCATGAAATTTCACTATATTAAATTAATTATTATTTCATAAGGATTATTATAGTAATAGAATTTTGATCCATGATACATTTAGTGAGATAAATAATTGATGTGTCATTATATTCTAATTTAATTAATTCCAAAAGAACATGGATATTCATGTTGTTCCAAAACACACCAACATTTCACACAATGTTAATAAATGATTTGAAAGATCAATGGGTTGGTTGAGAGTTTTTTCCAAATTATATTCCCCATGAAAGAATTATTTTTTCTAAATATTTAAAAATGTTCATGAACCTTTAAAATAGTTAATTATCTAAATTATAAATATTTGTATATTAAAAATAATTTATAACTAATCCAACACATAATGATCAGTATATAGAAACCATGTTGAGTTCACCAGAATCATAATATTTTTTATATGGATCTTTTGATGGTTTATTACCATTTTAAACATAAATTGTGAAATTACCACCATTTTAATTATATAAATTTCTATCCAGTGGGAAGAAAATAATTGAGATGTAAAAAAAATAGTTTCGAGACTCTAATAGGTTATATGTTTTAATCCATCAATATGAACATCCTAACCATCTATCATCTAATCATTTTACATACTCGAACCATTAAATATAATTTCAATATACCCAAAAATATTTATATTTACGGTGTGATAAACCTCCTTCGTAGTCGGTAACCATCTATTTTGTCAAAAAATATTGAAAATATAATTGAATGTGAAATTATGAATAACTACATTCAATAATAATAATAATAATACTAATAATAATAATAATTACTAGACAAGACACTTATTGAGTAGACATAACCATAATTGGATAAATATAGTCTCATCATTAACTTATAACCTTTATTAATGATGTTCTACTTGACATCCACTGATATATCCATCACGAAACATAACAAAATTTTAGGTTTTCTTAGATCTTAATAATTCCACATCCATGAATCTAAACCACTTAGTTAAAAATTTAACCCACCTAACATAATTTTAGAATTCCATTTTATTTATGGAATTGTGTTTAACTCATCACCCAAGTGGATGAATTTATAATAAATCATTCTGATCCATTATCCATGACAAGAAATGGATATTCATGACATCCAACCCCACATACATGTCTTATAGGATTCGAATAGATTAAAACTAATTGGTTTTAGTGGGATTAAAACTAATCCAAATGATATAAAAATAAAACCAATAACCCAAAACCATAACATCGTTCTAAAATAATTTGATTAAAAATAATAATTTATAAATAATTAAATACCTTTAAATAATTTATCATAGATTCAATGTACTCTTTTATAATCACTATGGAGGAACCAATGTTTTTATTCCATTGAGGGTATCCATGGGTTGTGAAAATCTCCAATGGATTCGGAATAATCTCCTTAAATTCATGGTATGATATATTCGTCAACATAATTTTTTGAAGGAGGTAATAACTAGAGATAATTTAAATATTAATTCATTTGGGTGATACCCAAATCAAACACTATGAGTTCATTTGTATAACAATCATATGCGACCTTTATTATTCCATAATGTTTTATTTCCAAATTAGTTTTTCCATAGACATATCATAAGATATAAATCACTATAAATTAAAAGTATTTATCATTAATTTGTATTTAAATTTTTAATAAAAAAATTAGGCAATTAAAAAAACCCTATATTATTATTACATGATGATCAAATCAACCATAATATCCAGGTGCATGAGAATAATTAAAAGACTCTAGATATTTCATATCATAAATTATTCCATACTCAACACAATGACATTGTGACATTGTCCATGCCATAAAGAAATCCTATGGTGAACAGAGTGTCATACAAGACACCATTCTATAGTTGTGTCAATATAGAATATTTTCAATAATCTCACACTTAATATACAACCACATTCCTTAAACATTACATAATCATGAGTTAAGTCAAGAATTCACTTTGAGGATCTTTTCAGGCTTAGAGACTTATAGAATATGGCTAAAACTATTACATTACATCTCAAATGTTATAATGTAGACACTTCAACTCAGTAATCTATTTTTTTATAAAATAAAAACTCTTAAAAGAGATCAAGAATTATTTTTTTCATATAAATTTTAATAAATTATTCCTTTCACATACCCTTCCATATACTATGTGAAAACATTTAAATAAGATGGGATGAGTATCAAAATCATAGTAAGGGTTATAAAATAAAGAAAGAGAAAATTATTCCATCAATACATACAAAACATAAACTCTTTAACATACCTTATAAAATCATAAGATTTATGAATAACATATAGAAATAATATATCATAAAGGAAACTTGTGCCACCCATATCATAATTACATTTTTGATTTCATATCTATATAGTTAGTTACGTTTGGAATAACCATCACAGTATATTCCTTAAATCTCTTAGGAAAAACATTAACGTTTACCTCAGTCACGTTACCCAATGCATTGGAGAGATATCTCTGGCTCACCCTCCCTAGGATTATCTTGAAACCATTATTATACATAAACAATTCCCAAGAACCATGACAGAATCATAATAGATACAACACTCATAATGGAAAGATAAAATTTTCTATATTTCAATCACAAGATATAATTTTATGATATTGACATAATCAGTTCATTTAAAACATTCAAAAATAAGAGTTTTGAATCATAGTGACCAATACCACTTTGAAAATCTTGAAAGGATTTTACAATTTAAAACACTCATGTACATATAAATTAATCCTTAAAATCATTTATAATACATGGAAATGAAATATAATTATTTATATGATTAAATCATTAAAACATATAAAATGATTTTTTAGTTAATGAATCCATTACCAATTGAGAAAATAATTTAATAAAAATAATTAAAGAATAACATTAAACATAACTTCAGTATCCTATGAATAAGGATATTCATGATATCATATGTAAAATTTTAGTATATACACCTTATAGGATAATAATGGTGAACAATATAAACATAGGCCTTAATGAAAGGATATTGAGATGTATTCCCTTACGAAAATTTGGCAGCCTAATAGTGTCACATTAAAATTCCTAAAATGAATTAATGGTAGAGAAAAGGTTCTCTCATATATTGGGAATAAAATTTATAGCAATAAAGATATATTTGAAAATATCCCAACATAGGAAATTGTAAATTAAAGTACATAAGAAAGAAAGAAAATTTTAACTAAAACTAGAGGGTGAATGGTTCACTTACAAACATTATATCATTACATTATGGATAGAACAATAAAATAATTATGTGTGAAAAATATAAATAAACCCATGATACTTAGATATTAAGTGTAAATCAATAAGAGGCCATTCACACATATTCATAGCACAATATAATAAATAATTAGAAGATTAAATAAAAAAATTGAAGTTGGGTTAAGTAGTTCCCTTACGAAAATTCCGCAGTCTAACAACATCACATAAAAATTTATAAAATGAATCAATGAAAGAGATAATGGTCTATACTAACAAGGATATAAAATTTACATGAATAAGGATATAGAATAACATAACCCACATAATAAAATAGAAATTAAAAGGCATAACGTGAAAGAAGGATTTGACTAAAAGAGGAGGGTTAAAGGTTCCCTTACAAAGATCAGTTTTAAATAAAATTGGGAGATTATTAATAATAAATATAAGTACAAATAAATAAATTATAAATAAATTTTATGATCACCATTATTATTTCACACATAATCATATAACGACATAATCATGAAGTGAAATTTTAACCCAAGGAATGGAAATTGGGTTAAAGAGTTCTGTTACCTTGAATCCGACTTATCACCTATGTTCATTGTTATTCCTTAATAATATAAATAAGTAAATTTATACTTTATGGGGATATTTTTTGAAGTTTGTTATTAATTTTATATCACTTAATACCTTGCTACAACAATTAGTTAATTATTTTAGTTCATATCAGACATTTTGTCTATGGTCTGAACTTGAGTCAAAAATGAACTTGTGATAATTATAAATTGTCCAAGTGGTCAAAATTCCATTATATCCAAAATGATATTCATGATTTATATATAATATATATCATATATATCTAGTATATATATATATATGTATGTATTTTTAACAGTATATAATATTTGGAGATAAGTAATGAAATGCACTATTCATGGTGATGGTAAGCCATGCGTACGCATGAATAATACATTCATTTAAATTTCATATTTAATTCAATGACAACTTAATGATACATATATATATTATAATTCCAGAATAATATAATATATAATCTCATTAGCTCCATCCTTTATACATTCCACGTATGGCATGAATGAGTCATAAAACATTGAAGGGGCGGTAATCTACAATACCTCAAATGAAATAATCGTATTTACCCATTATGGAAAACAAAAAGGAATGATATAAATGAAAAATACATAAGAATAGAGAAAATATAAATATAATATATTCCACATATAAATAGAGTTCCATCATAATGGCCACCATGAGAGGTTGTAGAGGATATTTTAACAATCATAGTTTCTTAAGCAGTAGTTCATCGTCCATAGAAACAAAATGTTTGTATTCATTAGATGGAGGTGTGTGCCTGTGTAGTTTTAATAATTATCATAAAACATCCTATTATATTCAGGATACAAGTTTCATTATAAAATAATTGAATAAAGATATTTTAGGTGGTTAGATATGGAAAATAAAAGAAAATAACTTGAGAGATAACGTTACCTTTAAATCGGGGAAATCCCTTTGGTTTTAACAAAAAGGATATATTTAATGGACATTTACCCATTGTAGGGAATACAGGTTGAATAGAGTGATTATGGGAGATTATTGGAGTATAGTTTGGATAATCCAAGGGGCTAGAATGGTGTGAGTAATGGGTTAAAGTTAGTGGTATATTATAATAGAGTAGAGGGGATCTTTTGGATTGTTTGAATGTATTATTTTATTAAAAAACAACTATTGTTTTCAAAAGGTCCAAAACTCATTAAATTAATACATAATATTAATATAAGTAGAAATAAAATCATCCAATAAACATTTTACTCGATTTGGATATTTTTTAATCTATATTATTTTTATATATCCTTTTGTTAACTTGTATAACTTTAACCATATCTTATTGTATATTCATAATAGATGGTTTATATATTTATGATAAAAATCCATGAGACCCAAAATTAATCATTAATGATATTTTTAACATCATATATGTCATTTGGATGAATCTTAGATTTTTATTACTATTTTATCATTTAATAAAATATTAATTGATTAAAAAACACATTTATGTCAATTTTTAAACTACTCGTATCATGACATTTAAAAAATCTATAAAAACTTTATTATTTATAAAAAACATCATTAATTCAACTATATCATGTAATAATAATCTATAAAATTATTTTAAGTCATAAAAACTTTCAAAAAAATTTATTTTAATTTTTATAATCTCAATTATTAAAAACATTTTCTGATGAAGTAGTCATTACATCATCATTGTGTCATAAATAAATTTATTTATGTGTTGCATAAATATTATAATTAAACCATCATGATGTAAGAAAGTTCATTATATTTATAATGACTATTTATAGTCAGAATTATCACTCATATAATCCTACATAAAAATTGTTATAATAAAAGATATATGTTTATGTTACATTTCCCTTAATTTCAAATTAAATTTTTATATAATTTACATTTTCACATAAAAGTGGCTCAGTGGGGTCCAAAAATCGTCCAAAGGATTTTCATGGTCGTACATGTATCATAAAATAGATTTAGGACATGTGTTAGGGTAATTTAACATCATTATAATATTATTTTTACCATTATTTACCACATTTACCTTTTAACAATGGTAAATAAAATATTTACTGAAAATATAATTGATAATTTCTAAAAATAAAAGAAACCTATTTATTCTATTTGGATCTCTTGATTCCAAATTTCGAATCCATTGGTCCAAATTCCAAACACATAAGTTGCAGAAATTAATTTAAAATTAATTATAGTTGTCAAAACCAAAAAGCTTGTTTTTAAGAAATAATAACTATCAAAATATTGACATGTGTTTTTGTCTAATTAAATAGTGAAATTCTATTCAATGAAAAAAATATGGATTAAATGGAAAAAAATATAATCTAATTAGAAGTTAAACAATAGAAAAAGAACAATTTAACTATGTAAATAAATTATATTAAATGACCGTTTTGACTTAAAATAATGTATTTTTCACAATTCATAAAAAAATAAACATTATCAGAAAGATACCAAAAACCTTCCCAAAGTAAATTTTTATATCCTGATTATAAAAAAGATCTTTATTTTTTCAAATTAATCATATAAAATTGAAAAAACATTATTTCTATGGTGTTCTCCATCAAAAGGAAGTAAAACGACCATATAAAAATATTATTGTTTTTCATGCTTAAAATCAGATTCATTATCTCTATAAGCCTCTTAATTTTATTGGATAAATGTAAAAATATTTAACAAACATAAAAAATCATTTTTAGTCTGTTATGTTCATTCCCACCAATATAATAACTAGGCATTAAATAAAATTCAAAACAATATTATATTACTAATTTTCAGTATGAATCATCCTTATGTGAAACATGAGATTTCAGAGAAACCCATTGTTGTTTGTTGGGTATGCCATCGAACACAACATCTAATTTAATGTAATATTAATATTTAAAACATAAGTATTAATAAATATGAAAATGTCATATTATTTATTTACCTGAAATGTTACACTTATTCTAAAGCATCATCGACTTAACACCCTTTCAACATATGTAACAATATAAATAAAGTCTTAACAAACAATATCGAATAATTTATTTACATACTTCTAAAAATTATTTCTGAAAAAGATCCTACATTTTCACTATATGTTACTTAATAAGTGAAAATTTATATAAATACATCAAGAAACTATTTCATATATCCACAAAATCCATTTTATAGACTCACTCAATGTTTTATAAACACAATACATATTCAACTAACCACAATAAGTGACTCCAAAATCCATTTTAATAATAAAAAACAAATATAAAATCTAGAATAAATTTATTTAAGAAAATAAAATTTTTTAGAAAATGTAAATGTTTCCCAAACAACATAAGAATCTGGTGTGGTCTTTTTCACAGACATGTATCCCAATAACATTATCTACTAGCTGTATTATATATAAATATGTTCAATCATATACAAAAATATTCCAATACAAATAGTGTCTGTGAGACAAGGAGTATTTCAATAATATATATCATAATCATAAAATATTAATTCACTATTAGAAGATAGTAGTTATCAATGAAATCATCAGGTGTCATTCATCGAAGAAAATGAGTACATCACTTTTCAATCTTCCAGGTAAATAATATATTACATGAACCTCATCTTTGTATATCACTATATTTTAATAGTATACGTCACTCAATAGAATATATTCGATACTTTTATATGAGATGATAAATCCCTTCTTTGAAAAGCTTCTTGTGTGGAAATATTTAGCAACATACCCAACCAACCACTGATTATTTCAACCTCAAGGATTTTATAGTAATGGTATCATAGTTTTTATGTTTCAAGAAGTAGGTATAACTCTATCCATGTGTAAGAGCATTCAATGTTAAATATACACTACTAGAAATGTAAATACGTAGTGTAAGACCCTACATGTGCTATATATGGTTGTAAATATAGAATATAATAATCCTTATGTGTCTCTTTTTCTGATGCTTTCGCCGGGGCACGCACATCTGTCACACAGAGGATGTGATGCTGTTACCCTGCATTCCCGCTTTCCAAAGGAGGGTGACATCCGCTCCTTATTCTGGGACGTCTAATCCTTGATCGAAATGGGATTATGGGATGTCAGTTCTTCATTTTGGGGATTCCTCCTCAGAGATCATCACCTAGTCTGGGACTCCCTTGTAGATTTAATACGTAGTTCATGAGAATTTTTCTAGCACCATATCTTCATCGACACCAGTAAATTACACTACTTCTGTCAGGATGTTCCAAGGAGTCCGGTTAGGGCAGCAACCTTCGGTTAAAAGAGTAGTCACGTTGGGTCATCACTGGCATGTCTTGACATGGGGGAATTGACATATCTGTCCTCTGTCCCTCATCATAGGGCTTCTCGAGGGCGCGGAAGCCCGAGGCATCCCTCATCGAGCACAGGGAATCATATTACATAGGCATGTATCTGAGGTTTTCCAAAGCTTCCCATGTTTTACCCAGGGTAATGCTGTCACACCCGGACTTCTTGAATTGTTTATATTTTATTATTTCCCAGCTCTGCATTCTCGCGTCAAGGATCGGGCTTGGTCCCGGTTTAAATATTTCTAGCATTTAATGTTTTGGTGGGTTCCAGACCCATACACGAGCACCTCATGGTTATCAATGACCATGAGGTCTCCCCATGTGCTTATGCGGGTACCCAAGCAGACTGTGTATAGGTGAGTAATTTTTGTGCACAATTTTTATCCATGTGATGAGCATGCGGGTACCTGGTTTTGGAAATTTAATAATTAATTGGATTGTGTTGAAAAAAAAATTGTTGATAATAATAATATTATGTTATTGTTATTATTATTATAATTATTATTATTATTTATATTATTGTTATTGTTATTATTATTAGTTTTATTAGTATAACTATTGTTATTTAAAAAAATCTATCTAAACCCAAATTCTTGGTCGGGCAGCCCCACACCCATTTTTTTCCCTGTTCCGCCATGGGCCGCATCCCCCTTTCATCCTCTTCCCTGTCCGTGCGCACCAGCCCCCCTCCCTCCCTGGTTTTCCCCTTCCCAGCTGAGCACCAGGCTCCCATTCCACCTCTGGTCTCCACCCGGCCCAGCATCCACCCCGTGCGGCGCCTCTTCCCTCAGCCTCCAGCTGCATGAGCCACCCTCTTATCCAGCTGCCCCTTGCCGGCTTCCCGTCGCCGCCTGCCTGCGACCCACGCTGAGCCACTCCTGCCTCCCACTGCAGCCCATCGCCACCTCACACCAGGCCCCCCTAGTCCTCTCCTCTGTGCCATCTTCCCATCCGACCGCCTCCTCAACAACGGCGCCTCGACCTTCAGCATCCTTGTGCACCCTCGGCCTGCCCCCTCTCTGCCCTCCCGGCCTCCACATCACTGTCCCGCTCTCCTGCTCATGCATCGGCCTCCGACCACCTATGACCCATGATCACCCCTTTCCCTCCGGCGTGCACAACACCAGAAGCCACCCCTCTTTGGTATTTCTTTTTTCCCTCCTTCCCTGATAGGGTTTTGTTATTGTTCTTTGACTTTTGTATTGCGGGATTTGAGTTGTTTGAAGTCCAACATTGATATTTTTGGTTCAGGTAATTTTTTAGGGTTTGTTTTAATGGTGCAGGGTTTGTTTATGCTTTCGAAGCATGCAACTAATGTGCGAAAGATATCACGCATCGGTCTTGGGCGCGCGTTTTTGTGCCGCTTTGAAATTGAGGTAGGAACCCTTTGTGCATATTCTCTAAATTTATATTTGTAATGGCCCGGACCTCTATGGTCCATTACTTTGTGAAATGTTGGTGTTGGAGGTGTTCCGGGAGGTCAAGGGGACTTATCCCCAACACTTTTCCATTTTTCTAGTTCTGTGAACAGTGTTTCCAGTTTTATGAACAGTAACAGATCGGTGAGACAGATCAGTTTCACAGATCGGTGAGACAGATCAGTTTCACAGATCGGTGAGACAGATCAGTGTCACATATCGGTGAGACAGATCAGTTTCACAGATCGGTGAGACAGATCGGTTTCACAGATCGGTGAGACAGATCGGTTCCACAGATCGGTGAGACAGATCGGTTCCACAGATCGGTGAGACAGATCGGTTCCACAGATCGGTGAGACAGATCGGTTCCACAGATCGGTGAGACAGATCGGTTCCACAGATCGGTGAGACAGATCGGTTTCAGAGATCGGTGAGACAGATCGGTTTCACAGATCGGTGAGACAGATCAGTTTCACAGATCGGTGAGACAGATCAGTTTCACAGATCGGTGAGACAGATCAGTTTCACAGATCGGTGAGACAGATCAGTTTCACAGATCGGTGAGACAGATCAGTTTCACAGATCGGTGTGACAAATCAGTTTAACAGATCAGTGTGACAGATCAGTTTCACAGATCGGTGTGACAGATCAGTTTCATGTACAGTAACGGTGGGTGAACGGTGTTTCCAGACTCCTACAGTTTTTCCCCTTTTGACATTTCCTTTGACGTAAAATACATTTAAAGCCTTATTTTAAGGTCTCTTAAGGCCGATTCAAATGCCATAAATCCTATATTAATTATTCCTAAGGCTTGGAATGTTTTACTTGGTCAAACCGCATGGGTTAATGCGATCCGTTTTTTAATGGAGAATTAACCGGATCTTAAACCGTCACCTCGTTAAATCTTAAAAAGGGACGAGATATCATTCTCCCTTGTTCCTTCCCTTTGCTCTTAACTAAGAGGCGCTAGAACCTTTCAATCCTTTCCCTAGGAGTTGCACAAACAACCCTTACTCCTAGGATCAGTCCCGCTCTGTTGGATGCAACCAAGCTGTGTCGATCATTCTTCCACATAAGTTGTCGCGAGGGGAGGATCGTGACCTGCTGTGTGGATAAAGGACGTCAAGAACTCTTCGAGGTAGGGGATTCATGGCTTCTCTAATTATATATGTGCAATCGTAGAATTAGCATGATTTATTCCTTTGGATCACAATGAAATTGACCTAATTAAATACTTGAACTGGATTAAAAGAATTGGTTGATCGCGTGTTGTTGCTTTATACCGTGATAACGGTTTGCCTCATGTTTTCCTAGATATAGTGATATCTATGTTTCTTTGATTTGTTGATCGTTCATGATAGAAATTGATAATGAACGTAAAGCTGGAATTAACTGTTGATTAATTGGCGAAAGATAAAGAGGCATATAAATTAATCTGGTTTTTTTTGTCGTTGTTGTAGTTGTTCTAATTTGAGGATAATCAAATTAGGGAAGTAAGTTTGGTTATTTAATTGTGATAGCTTACTGATTAGGTATCCATGATTGGAACCTACGAATAACAAATCTGTTAATTCAATATGGATTAGAGAACAGATTATGTGGGAATTTCAAAAAGGGTTCTGAGTTACCCTCTTGTTTGTTAACGGGCCGAGAGCCCATTTTGTGATGTTCGTTTTCCTGCTGCTTGTGCTGTGATGTGAGCCTGGACGGTTGTTGTGATATGTAGAGGCATGGAGGCCTTATAGTTGTGGCAGCGGATGACGCCTAGTCTGGCGAGATGCATCGGTTTATGCATATGGGTGTCAGGGAGGGCACCAGGGGTGATGGAATGGGATGGATGTGGTTGCTGGTTGCTTGTGGTGTTCTTGAATGTTAATCTGCCTTGCTTTTCCCCACTGCTCAAGGCAGCTGGTCTTGCTACCATTCTTCCAAAGGAGGCGAAGACGCGCGGGGTATGCCACGTGCTTTCCGTGTTTAGCCTCTCGAGGGAGAATGGGTATATGCTCTTTCTATAGGCGGCAAAGACCCGACGGGTAGTATATCTACTCACCGTGTTGAGCCTCCTTTGTGTTTAGAAGCATAGGATGTTTTTCTAGAATGCCTGGGAATGTGGAAAAGTATTTCTGTAATGAATGTTTGATTAAATGGTGAAAATCCACGGGGATGGAGATGCTAGAATTTAAAGGTGATGTGAATCTTAAAAAGGAGCAGTTGTATTGAAAGTGACGCCATTTCAGTTAAATGGGGAATTGTTCAATCTTAATTAATGCTTAAAGAATTAACTAATGTACAGTGGAACTGATAAATGAGAATGGAGTAATCTAATAAAGCACTTCAATTGGTTGTGTGCTTATAGGATACCTAGTCTTAGAAGTAGCAGCCTGGAGTCTGAGAGACGTTAGCTGCAGTTGTATCTAAGACTAGGTAATGCCCATAGTGTGGATGTGAGTTACTTATATATTCTGTACTTTTTGTGTTTCTATACGCTACTCCACCCTGTCGGTAAGGGCAACTGACACCCCGGGGATTCTGAGCCCTGGGGGGGTGTTTTCCCTAACATTCTGATGGGAGGTTGAATGGCTGACTACCCCCTTTGGCCCCGCTCTCTTCTCTTGGTAGATCTTAGTGCTGGTAGGCACAGTGGTTAGTTTTACCCATATATGTGTGTAGAGGGCTGTAATGGATTGTGGTTATTTCACACACATATATTCTGGATATAGTATCCTATGGACTACTATAGGTGTAACGTGTATAGGCTGTGATGGCTTGAGGATCCTTACTCGGTGTATGGGCTGTAATGGCTTGAGGTATAATACCCGACGTATGATAGACGTTATGCGAGCTGTGGTGGCTCCCGGAAACTACCTGGTTACTTTTGGTTGTGAGGATTGTGTGGAGCTTAGCCCAGGTGTCTGCGGGCAAGCCTATGTGGTGCACGTGGTGCAGATTGTGGAGCTTGACCCATGTTGATACGGGCAAGCCTTTGGAGAGAGATGCACAGGACGTATGTCGTTGGGGCAAGTGGAAAACCAGTGGGGAAGTAGTAGCAGGGTACCCTTGACATTCTTTACTATATGCTATATTCTTGTATGTGTTACTTGGTGAGAGTAGCCATGGTGAGGTTGGGAACATAGTATACCTGTTTAGGTGACGAGTTAGTTTCACTTGTTGTTCACTGGGCTTTAGCATGCTTTATTTACTTTTGCACGAGAGTCTTGGGGAGGATCCTACTGAGTATACTGTTATACTCACCCTATGTACATATAAACTGTTTTTCAGGTCACTTGGAGCAGGTTGGAGATCAAGCTGGTTACTACTAGCTTGCGGTTGGAGGTGGAGCTGTCCGGGCTTGTGGTCGCTGTCGTTTTACTTTCTTTTGGGTACTTTTAGATTCCCCTTTCAGTTGTAGTACTTTTGCATGACATTTCATATATGTACTTGGGTTTCTTTTACATTTCAGTTATGAGTTGGAGTTGGTTGGATTCTATTCTATCTCTCTCTTCTGCATGTGTTCTCTTAGAGGGTAATGGCTCCCATTTGTGTGTGTATTATACCCTCGGTGCTAGTCTCCAACCCGGGGCCTACTGGAGGCGGGACTCGGGGGTCATTATCTCCCTTTTCACATTGCCGGCCCAGGAGGGGTACACTTTGTGGGGAGGGGGTCGTGACAGAGTGGTATCAGAGGTCTGGTCGAGGGATAGGATGGAGTTTGGAGTTAGGCACAGGTGAGGATGCATGGGATGGTAGGGAAACAGTGTCATTCATGTTTAGCAAGTGGGGTAAACACTGGAGACCGGCAGAGACATAGGCGTTCAGGTCCCCCTATGATCTGTTGCACGGACCTTTAAGTTTACGATGGCTACTAAACAAAGTGATACTGGTTGCAGGGTAGAGACCTAGGAAAGGATCATGCATCATTATTCCTTGCGCCTGTGTTTGAATGGGTAGACCTTGGGATAGGTAACCTAAAAAAAATTTAATAAAACAAAATAATTAATTAATTAATGTTGAGTCTTCCATATTCCAGGCTTAGGAGCTCTAACGATTGTTATTTTACAGGTATGGCTCCAGGTCGGCGTCCCCGTCAGGTTTGCGCAGAAGGTGCCCAGCAGGCTGTTCCAGCAGATCGCCGCCGGGTAGAGGTTGACGACGATGACACTTGGAGGAAGACACTCCGAGAGTTTCAGCGCCAGAGTCTACAGAAGTACGAGGGCTCCGTTTCAGATGCAGTCACAGAAGACTGGTTGGAGGAGGTCGAGATAGGCTTCAGTTCGATTCGTGCTCGGAAGGAATACTGGGTGTCCTTGGTTGTGACGATGTTGCGTGGAGCAGCGAGACAGTGGTGGTTCTTGTTCCTCGGGGATCGTGAGGAGTCAGCAATCTCATGGGAGGAGTTTCGAGACAGGTTTAGAGTCGAGTTTCTTTCTTCGACTGCGAAGGCATCCAGTCGCCAGGAGCTTCTTACCCTTCGACAGGGGAGCTCCAGTGTTCGAGAGTTTGGAATCCGTTTCAGGAACCTTCTACGATATGCTTCAGACCTGTTACCAGATGATGAGGCCAGGGCGAGGCATTTCGAGGAGGCTTTGCGTCCAGAGATCCAGCGCCAGGTCACCCCATTTATGCTGAGGACATATCTTGAGGTGCTGGCGAGGGCAGAGGTTGTTGAGAGGACTTTGGCTAGGACCGGATCGTCACGAGAGGGGAATCGTCATGATTCCTCAAGAAGCAGAGCTGTGGTCCGGGGTTCCCGGTTTTCAGGACAGAAGAGTTTCCGTTCACCTGGGGGTAGGTCCCAGCCCTTCCCATCTCATTTCTCCAGAGATAGCAACTCTCAGACCTATGACAAGGGATCAGGCGCTTGTTTTTCTTGTGGTGGACGTGGTCATCAGCAGCAGGAGTGCCCAACTTTTCAGAGCAGTCATCGTGCACCAGGCGCTCCACTCCAGGTTCCTCCGTTGAGGCAATTCCAGCCGAGGCAGCAGCAGCAGGTTGCACCAGCTTTAGATCACCAGAGGGTAGATGGAGCAGGCAGAGGACAGCCCCATGACGCTCCCCGTCCTCAAAGAGAAGAGCGCGGCCGTGGTGGTGGTCGTCATCAGGGTCAGAGAGGTCGTGGAGGTGGTCGTGGTCAGCTTCATGCTCTAGCGTTTCCAGCTCTAGGCGAGCCAGACGTCGTCCGAGGTACCCTTTGCTTGTTTTCTACCTTGGTGTATGCCTTGTTTGATTCAGGAGCGACACACTCCTTTATATCCCCTACCCTTGTCCACGCTTTGGGACTTGAGGTAGAGAGGTTTCCAGTGCCCTTGGCGTTGACTACGCCAGTTGGAGGTCGAGCTAGCTTGTTTGAAGTATGTAGAGACTGTGAGCTAGTGTTGGGGCAACACCGCTCTTGGGGAGATTTCCTATGTTTACGAATACAACCATATGATGTCATCCTCGGCATGGATTGGTTGTATTCGGTGCAGGCTATTTTGGATTGCTACAGGAATAAGGTCGTTTTCTTTGATGAAGATGGAGAGGAAGTAGTGTTTGTTGGTGAGAGAGATCCTCGGATGATTCATAGACGAGTTTCATCCTTATCATCCATGATGGCTGGGATGATGCTGAGTTCTTCAGAGGTTCAACAGCTGGCGTTTCCTAGGGTCGTAGAAGAGTACCCTGATGTCTTTCCAGAAGAGGTTGTATCCTTACCCCCTCGACGGAAGATCGAGTTTGGGATCGAGCTACAGCCAGGAGCGTCTCCCATCTCTATGTCTCCATATAGAATGGCCCCTTCTGAGTTACGAGAGCTACGTATTCAGCTCGATGGTCTGTTGCAGTGTGGTTTTGTTCGGCCAAGTGTGTCACCGTGGGGTGCACCAGTCTTGTTCGTGAAAAAGGCTGATGGCAGTTTGCGGTTGTGCGTCGATTATCGTCGCTTAAACAAAGTGACAATAAAGAACCGTTATCCTCTCCCGCGGATTGATGACCTATTCGATCAACTGAAGGGTGCAAGTTGGTTTTCAAAGATCGACTTGCGGTCAGGATATCATCAGATGCGTGTAAAGGATGAGGATATCCCGAAGACTGCTTTCCGCTGTCGTCATGGGCATTATGAGTTTGTTGTAATGCCATTCGGCGTGACAAATGCTCCAGCTGTTTTCATGGGGTTGATGAATGCTGTGTTCCGTGAATTCTTGGACAAGTTTGTTGTGGTTTTCATTGACGACATCCTTGTGTACTCCACATCTGAAGAAGAGCATGCACAACATCTACAAGTTGTTTTGGGAGTTCTTCGCCAACATCGGTTGTTTGGGAAGTTGTCCAAGTGTGAGTTCTGGGCTCGAGAAGTTCGTTTCTTGGGACATGTTGTGTCCCAACAGGGAGTAGCTGTGGATCCTTCGAAGATAGAAGCAGTGGTGTCTTGGCCAGCCCCCAAGACCGTGTCAGAGGTGCGAAGTTTCCTTGGTCTCGCAGGCTATTATAGGAGGTTTGTGGCTAATTTCTCCCGAGTTGCGACTCCTCTGACAGCTTTGACTAGGAAGGATCAAGCGTTCATATGGACTGATCAGTGTCAGACAGCTTTCGAGTATCTAAAGGAGAAGTTGGTAAGTGCTCCAGTCCTTTGTCTTCCAACGGAGGGAGTCCAGTTTGATGTTTTCTGTGATGCTTCACATCTGGGGCTAGGCTGTGTTCTCATGCAGCAGAGGTCAGTTGTTTCTTATGGGTCTCGGCAGTTGCGTCCCCATGAACGCAACTATGCCACCCATGATCTTGAGTTGGCAGCCGTGGTGTTTGCGCTGAAGTTGTGGAGACATTACCTCATTGGAGAGCGCTTTGTGGTTTTCACCGATCATAAGAGTTTGAGGTATGTTTTCTCTCAGCAGGATTTGAACTTGCGGCAGCATCGGTGGATGGAGTTCTTGCAGGAATACGACTTCGAAATATCGTATACACCTGGGAAGGGAAATGTTGTTGCTGATGCACTGAGACGAAAGTCACGTAATGATGTTGTGCGTGAATCTGGTGATTCCTGGAGAGGGATGGAAGAGCTAGCAGCTTTGCATCTTGATATGGGAGAAGTTGGAGGAAGAGGTTGTCTTTTCTAGATGACGGTGCAGTCATCCCTGATGCAAAAGGTGGAAGAGTCTCAGTTGGGTGATCTAGAGGTGGAAGTTTTGAGAGACAGAGTTGTTTGTGGGGAGGCCCCTGATGGTTGGTCAGAGGATGAACAACACCGAGTGTTGTATCATGACAGGCTTTTTGTTCCCTTGGCGATGCACGAGACGTTTCTCCGAGAGTTCCATAGCTCGCCCTTAGCTGTACATCCTGGTGTGACGAAGATGTATCGATCCTTGAGGAGTCAGTTTTGGTGTCCTGGGCTGAAGCGTTCAGTTGCAGAATGTGTGTCTCGATGTTTAGTCTGCCAGAAGGTGAAGGCCGAACACCGTGTTCCTGGTGGTCTTCTCCAGCACTTAGAGATTCCTCAGTGGAAGTGGGAGGACATCTCAATGGACTTTGTTACAGGTTTACCTCGAGCTCCGGGAGGACATGATGCTATATGGGTGGTAGTGGATCGTTTAACTAAATCGGCCCACTTCATAGCAATCAAGGAGTCGAGCTCAGTGGAGGTTTTGTTGAGGCAGTATCTGGAGGAGGTGGTGAGGCTTCACGGAGTTCCTAAGACGATCATTTCTGATCGAGACCCTCGTTTTACCTCGAGGGTGTGGAGAGGTCTCCAACATGCTTTTGGCTCTCAACTATGCCTTAGCACTGCTTTTCATCCTCAAACGGATGGTCAGACAGATCGAACCATCCAAACTCTTGAAGACATGTTGCGCTCTTGTGTTCTTGATTTTGGAGGTTCATGGGTGAAACACTTACCTTTGGTAGAGTTCGCTTACAATAATAGTTTTCACTCTACCATCGGCATGGCGCCGTTTGAAGCCTTGTATGGCCGGCCATGCCTTTCTCCGTTGTGCTGGACTGGGGTCGGAGAGTCAGCAATTCTCGGACCAGAACTAGTGCAGAATACGACGGAGATGGTTCAAGTGATTCGTGAGAGGATGAAGACAGCACAAGATCGTCAGAAATCTTATGCGGATCAAAGAAGGAGACCCTTAGAGTTTAATGTTGGGGATCATGTGTTTCTGAAGGTGACTCCCCGTCGTGGGCAGCGAAGGTTTGGTCGCGGAAGTAAGCTTTCTCCCCGTTTTGTTGGGCCTTTCGAGGTGTTAGCTCGTGTTGGAGCTGTGGCATATCGAGTAGCACTTCCCCCTCGGATGAGTCAGATACATGATGTTTTTCATGTATCGCAGCTCCGTCATTATCTTCATGATGAAACTCATGTTATCGATTGGGGAGAGATCGATATTGATGATGATGCAACCTTCGAGGAACGACCTGTGGAGATCCAAGACCACAAGGAGAAGGTGTTGCGTGGGCGTTCTATTCCTTTAGTTCGTGTCTTGTGGCGACACGGTGGCATGGAGGAGAGTACCTGGGAGCGTGAGTCACAGATACGTGCTGAGTACCCAGAGTTTTTTAATGTTTAACTCCTTTCATGTAATGATGTTTTCTCTGTGGTTGGACCTTTCATGTTTTGTTTATCTACCTTTGATGTGATGATGTGAATGAATTGTTTGGGTATGGATTGTTTGTTCCCGGATGTCATAGTTTTCTTCCAGCTTTCGAACAACTCATGGTGGTTTTCCCCTGAGAGGTATCTTATGGTGTGGTTGTTCGGACCCCTCTATTCTTCTGGGTTGGTTTTTAATTCTAAAGGACGAGAATGTTTTGAGAGGTATCTAATGTAATGGCCCGGACCTCTCTGGTCCATTACTTTGTGAAATGTTGGTGTTGGAGGTGTTCCGGGAGGTCAAGGGGACTTATCCCCAACACTTTTCCATTTATCTAGTTCTGTGAACAGTGTTTCCAGTTTTATGAACAGTAACAGATCGGTGAGACAGATCAGTTTCACAGATCGGTGAGACAGATCAGTTTCACAGATCGGTGAGACAGATCAGTTTCACAGATTGGTGAGACAGATCGGTTGCACAGATCGGTGAGACAGATCGGTTCCACAAATCGGTGAAACAGATCGGTTCCACAGATCGGTGAGACAGATCAGTTCCACAGATCGGTGAGACAGATCGGTTTCACAGATCGGTGAGACAGATCGGTTTCACAGATCGGTGAGACAGATCCGTTTCACAGATCGGTGTGACAGATCAGTTTCACAGATCGGTGTGACAGATCAGTTTCACAGATCGGTGTGACAGATCAGTTTCACAGATCGGTTTCACAGATCGGTGTGACAGATCAGTTTCACAGATCGGTGTGACAGATCAGTTTCACAGATCGGTGTGACAGATCAGTTTCACAGATCCGTTTCACAGATCGGTGTGACAGATCAGTTTCATGTACAGTAACGGTGGGTGAACAGTGTTTCCAGACTCCTACAGTTTTTCCCCTTTTGACGTTTCCTTTGACGTAAAATACATTTAAAGCCTTATTTTAAGGGCTCTTAAGGCCGATTCAAATGCCATAAATCCTATATTAATTATTCCTAAGGCTTGGAATGTTTTACTTGGTCAAACCGCGTGGGTTAATGCGATCCGTTTTTAATGGAGAATTAACCGGATCTTAAACCGTCACCTCGTTAAATCTTAAAAAGGGACGAGATATCATTCTCCCTTGTTCCTTCCCTTTGTTCTTAACTAAGAGGCGCTATAACCTTTCAATCCTTTACCTAGGAGTTTCACAAACAACCCTTACTCCTAGGATCAGTCCCGCTCTGTTGGATGCAACCAAGCTGTGTCGATCATTCTTCCACATAAGTTGTCGCGAGGGGAGGATCGTGACCTGCTGTGTGGATAAAGGACGTCAAAAACTCTTCGAGGTAGGGGATTCATGGCTTCTCTAATTATATATGTGCAATCGTAGAATTAGCATGATTTATTCCTTTGGATCACAATGAAATTGACCTAATTAAATACTTGAACTGGATTAAAAGAATTGGTTGATCGCGTGTTGTTGCTTTATACCGTGATAACGGTTTGACTCATGTTTTCCTAGATATAGTGATATCTATGTTTCTTTGATTTGTTGATCGTTCATGATAGAAATTGATAATGAATGTAAAGCTGGAATTAACTGTTGATTAATTGGCGAAGGATAAAGAGGCATATAAATTAATCTGGTTTTTTTTTGTCGTTGTTGTAGTTGTTCTAATTTGTGGATAATCAAATTAGGGAAGTAAGTTTGGTTATTTAATTGTGATAGCTTACTGATTAGGTATCCATGATTGGAACCTACGAATAACAAATCTATTAATTCAATATGGATTAGAGAACAGATTATGTGGGAATTTCAAAAAGGGTTCTGAGTTACCCTCTTGTTTGTTAACGGGCCGAGAGCCCATTTTGTGATGTTCGTTTTCCTGCTGCTTGTGCTGTGATGTGAGCCTGGACGGTTGTTGTGATATGTAGAGGCATGGAGGCCTTATAGTTGTGGCAGCGGATGACGCCTAGTCTGGCGAGATGCATCGGTTTATGCATATGGGTGTCAGGGAGGGCACCAGGGGTGATGGAATGGGATGGATGTGGTTGCTGGTTGCTTGTGGTGTTCTTGAATGTTAATCTGCCTTGCTTTTCCCCACTGCTCAAGGCAGCTGGTCTTGCTACCATTCTTCCAAAGGAGGCGAAGACGCGCGGGGTATGCCACGTGCTTTCCGTGTTTAGCCTCTCGAGGTAGAATGGGTATATGCTCTTTCTATAGGCGGCAAAGACCCGACGGGTAGTATATCTACTCACCGTGTTGAGCCTCCTTTGTGTTTAGAAGCATAGGATGTTTTTCTAGAATGCCTGGGAATGTGGAAAAGTATTTCTGTAATGAATGTTTGATTAAATGGTGAAAATACACGGGGATGGAGATGCTAGAATTTAAAGGTGATGTGAATCTTAAAAAGGAGCAGTTGTATTGAAAGTGACGCCATTTCAGTTAAATGGGGAATTGTTCAATCTTAATTAATGCTTAAAGAATTAACTAATGTACAGTGGAACTGATAAATGAGAATGGAGTAATCTAATAAAGCTCTTCAATTGGTTGTGTGCTTATAGGATACCTAGTCTTAGAAGTAGCAGCCTGGAGTCTGAGAGACGTTAGCTGCAGTTGTATCTAAGACTAGGTAATGCCCATAGTGTGGATGTGAGTTACTTATATATTCTATACTTTTTGTGTTTCTATACGCTACTCCACCCTGTCGGTAAGGGCAACTGACACCCCGGGGATTCTGAGCCCTGGGGGGGTGTTTTCCCCAACATTCTGATGGGAGGTTGAATGGCTGACTACCCCCTTTGGCCCCGCTCTCTTCTCTTGGTAGATCTTAGTGCTGGTAGGCACAGTGGTTAGTTTTACCCATATATGTGTGTAGAGGGCTGTAATGGCTTGTGGTTATTTCACACACATATATTCTGGATATAGTATCCTATGGACTACTATAGGTGTAACGTGTATAGGCTGTGATGGCTTGAGGATCCTTACTCGGTGTATGGGCTGTAATGGATTGAGGTATAATACCCGACGTATGATAGACGTTATGCGAGCTGTGGTGGCTCCCGGAAACTACCTGGTTACTTTTGGTTGTGAGGATTGTGTGGAGCTTAGCCCAGGTTTCTGCGGGCAAGCCTATGTGGTGCACGTGGTGCAGATTGTGGAGCTTGACCCATGTTGATACGGGCAAGCCTTTGGAGAGAGATGCACAGGACGTATGTCGTTGGGGCAAAGCGGCAAACCAGTGGGGAAGTAGTAGCAGGGTACCCTTGACATTCTTTACTATATGCTATATTCTTGTATGTGTTACTTGGTGAGAGTAGCCATGGTGAGGTTGGGAACATAGTATACCTGTTTAGGTGACGAGTTAGTTTCACTTGTTGTTCACTGGGCTTTAGCATGCTTTCTTTACTTTTGCACGAGAGTCTTGGGGAGGATCCTACTGAGTATACTGTTATACTCACCCTATGTACATATAAACTGTTTTTCAGGTCACTTGGAGCAGGTTGGAGATCAAGCTGGTTACTACTAGCTTGCGGTTGGAGGAGGAGCTGTTCGGGCTTGTGGTCGCTGTCGTTTTACTTTCATTTGGGTACTTTTAGTTTCCCCTTTCAGTTGTAGTAATTTTGCATGACATTTCATATATGTACTTGGGTTTCTTTTACATTTCAGTTATGAGTTGGAGTTGGTTGGATTCTATTCTATCTCTCTCTTCTGCATGTGTTCTCTTAGAGGGTAATGCCTCCCATTTGTGTGTGTATTATACCCTCGGTGCTAGTCGCCAACCCGGGGCCTACTGGAGGCGGGACTCGGGGGTCATTATCTCCCTTTTCACATTGCCGGCCCAGGAGGGGTACACTTTGTGGGGAGGGGGTCGTGACAATATTTCTTCAATTTCTTGATGTCTACACCTTTCTTGATTGTTAATTGGACACTCGATATTGTTAGAATAAATTTATCTTGTGAAATGAGATGTGATTTGATGGAAGTAAATTATATACTATTTTATAGATTTGTTAAATTGTGCAATTTGTTATTTTAATCATGAAAATGGTACATTTCGTATTTTGATACGCTGCGGGTGTGCGTTTGACCGTAAAAGAGGTTTTTGAGCGAGGTTGGTGTGTGTGAAATTTTGTGGGTCTTTATGTTTGTGTTTATGAATTTTAGTTATCTTTGCGGTTGCAGCGTGTTGGCAAGGTTTTTCAATTCTCATGCGATCGTCAGCTTGCGCGCGCGCTTGCACGCCAGTGTGAGGCGCATTACATCATTGTGTTTGGACAGAAAGCCGAGGTAGGTCCCCCAATGTACTCGCCTTTAATTTCATAATTTATTAATTTCTTGATGTTTTATTAATTTTAATGAATGAGAAGTAATATAAGATAATTAAATTTTTATATGATTATTTGGTGTGAAAAGAACTGTTTATTTTATACCAATCACTTGAATCATTTTCTTGACGAGCGAACACCCAGTATTGAAAAATGCATGTTTGGCCTTTAAACATAATTCACAACATCTCAAATGTACTTCTATTTTTAAAGATAAATGATTTCTTCTGAACAAGTGTTTTGCGATTTCTTGAGAAATGAGGTTTTGCTTTAAAATTTGTGAAGGCCCGTTTGGCACTTTAATAAAATAAATTATTTTGGAAAACCCATTCAGGGGTGATCTTTAGTGTGCGTTGATTGCGTGAGCTATATGTGCTGATTGTGCATCATGACTGATTGACTTACATTGTGGATGAACCCATTTTTATTGTATGTGTTGACATGGGAACCTAGCATAGTGAGTGAATCTTCTGAGAACGATTGCTGCACTAGTTTAGAACACACACTGGCTAGTGGCCCCATAGTAGGGGAATACTGAGTTATTGATGCTATGGGGATTGGGCCCCTCGGTTAGGCCATGTAGGTCTATGCCGATTGTTGGGGTGTTATGATGTAATCGAGTTAAGGCATGCCTTCAGGATGAGTCACATTTATTGTATGTTCTGGATTGTTCACGATCTCCTAGGTTCGACCCATGTTTCTTTTAGTGTTTATTTGTTTGTGGTAGACGATTGAGAGGTCGTGTTTGGTTGATGATCCATGTGTGCCACTTTTTCCAATGACCTTAGTGTGTGTTATGTGTGATTTTCCTTTTGACTAACAACTAAAGATTGGATTTCTAAATTGTTCGAAAAATGATTTAAAAATGCAATGAACCTGTTTCTTTCAACATTAAACTTGTTCTAAATGAAAAAGGGAAATTGACTGTTACTTCTTTTAGAAATGAAAGTGTGTGTGGAAACCATATTTTATATAATTTAGTGCAAACCTGGAATTGATAAATTCTTTGTTTAATGGTATGTGCATTGGGAATAGAATTAGTCGGGCCAACCTACAAAGTTTTAACACTCACACCTATAGTGTTTTCTTATTTTTAGTTCTGTTTTAGGTTCCAGATTCAGTTTTTTGCCTTGAGAAACGTTGGTTTTGATATTGGAGAGTGACCCACGGGGTCAAATGGAGTTTTGGTTGTGGTCAAGTTAGTAGTGTTGTTGTTTGTTCTTTATTTATTTGCTTCTATTTTTTTCACTGTTTAGTTTATTTTCTTTTGGGATAAATAGTTCCCACCTGTTTAATTTTGATGCCTGACACTAGTTGCCAGCCTGTGGGGATCAGGAACGCCCCTCGGGCCATGTCGCGGGCTAGCCCGGGTGACCGGTTCAGGGTCGACCCGGGTTGGTTCATGACAAAATGGTATCAGAGCAGACCCTTGTTATTTATGGTGTCTGGTAGTTGGAGATTAGGATTTTCGGGACTCAAGAGGTAGGTACGGGAAGGAATTCATGAACCCTCACCCGTTTTGCACCTCGAGTCGCCAAGGGTAGTCCAGGAATTGAGTCATTGTTTTGTTTTGGTTTGTTTTGGATTGAGGGACGACAACAGAGGTAAACCGATATTACATCGTGATCTCACATGGAGTAGTGACCCATGTGGAGTCTGGGTACAAGGTTTGAATTCCTCTTAGCTGTTGACGCTTACATGGGGCTTGACCCACTACCATGTCGCTAGGTTAAGTGTGACCGCCAGTCCCTCCGGTGGTTTGATGCAAGTTGAGTGTCATTTTTGTTCTGGTTGGTGTAAGTGCATTTTCTGAAATGAAAAAAAGAGTTTTTGAAAATGGGACAGATTTCTTTTAAATGACTTTAAATTTATGAAATGGGTTTTAAAACTGAAAGACATTGGTTTGTAAAGCTGGTGTTTTCTTTGAAATTGGTCGAAAATGGTTTGGGGTGAAACCTCAGGTACTCCTTATGAATGTCTGCACATGTGAGATGATGTGTGGAAAGTGTGTGTTGGTTCTTATGAATGAATTTGGATGAAGAAATGTGAAACGGTTCATGGGATTACCTAGGTGATTTTGAAATTAAAGGCTTGACCTTGTTTTCCAAATTGGATTTTAAAGAGGAAAATGGTTTTGGGAAGTGATTTTGGTTTGAAAAGTGGTTTTTGTTTTTGGAAAGTGGTCTTGAAAGAAAGCGGTTTTAAAAAAAAAGAAAAAAAAGTGTGGTTTTGGAATCTAAAATGGAACGGGAATTTTGGGTTGTGTGGCGGTTTTTTGGTTTTTTTGAGATGGTTGTTTTTGGATGTGGGTGATTTATTGATGTTTCTTCGATTGATATCATTTTTGGCTTGGTGTTTTATATGTTCAGAAAATGCCGCCCAGAAAGGTCCCTAGAGTTTCTAATAAGTCATGCCCAGTTTTTGGTCCTTCTCGGACATTGTCTATACTTAACGGTGATTTTGGTCTGTTAAAGGTAGTTATGTGGTTTGAATAGGTCAAGCGTGTCTTCAGGGTATTGGGAACTCCTGAAGCTATTAGAGTGCATGTCGTTTTGGGTCTGTTCGAAGGTCCAGCTCTGGATGAGTAGGAGTTGTTCGCCCCGTCATCAATGCAAGTTGGGATAACGTGAGATTCCATTAAATTCGTCTTCATCCAATGGTTTATACTTGAAGAGGGAAAGACGAAGAATGTGGAAGAGCTAATGCATAGTCAATAGGGCCAATAGACGGTGAAAGCGTGCATTGACAATTTCAAGGAGCTTGTGTCCTTTTTCCGGAGGTAGAGTCACAAGATTTGATGAAGACTTCCCTCTTCATTAGGGGTCTTCATCTAGAGATCAAGGAGCATGTACTCCCTTAAAGGGACCAGTGTTTTGAGAAGTTGGTGGATGAGACGTTTTTAGCGGAGTTGGTATATGGAGTGCAGATGGTTGGAAAACCAGCGTGTTCGGTTGCTTGCAAAGGTTCCCCGTTTGGCGAAAAGGGTGTGCCAGCAGAACCTGTTTTTTTAGATTTATCTGTAGTGGTTCTGGTTTCCAGTTCATCGGACCGTTCAGTGGTGTACCACCATTGTGGCCGGTTCGGGCACGTGAAGTCGTCGTGTCACATCCCTCCGAAGATGTACCGTCGTTGCAGGTGTCTGTATCACCTAGAGAAGCTTTGTAGGAAGCATCGCCTGAGGAAGACACTATGACCAGAAGATTCTAGTGCCTGACTGTGAGGAAAAAGTTTCTTCAACCATCAGATCCCCAACCACAGGTCTAGGGGTGAATCTCGCGCGCAGTCAGGAGTTCACAGGGGTGTGAAGCCTCAGCTCGGGTTTTGGTGTTCCGTGTTGCCAAAGAAACATTTAAAGTCCTTCCGTTATCGTTCTTACACTGTTAAACTTTTGGGCATTGTTGTAGGTTCATTGTTTCGTTGTGAAGTTGGGATGGACGTGTTCATTGTAATCCAAATAGTCTGGTTTGTCGGAATTATGATTTTCTGAATCGTACGTTTTTATTTAAAAGTGTGTTTTAACCTTGTATGGGTTAATCTCAGTTTGACTGTGTTCGTTTGGAGATGCAAGTGCCTATGGAAGGATATACTTTTGTGGTAATTTTCGATTTTACATCTTGGGATAAGTTATGTTCAGAGTTTTTTCTCTAGTGTTTGGGCTTTCTTGGGTCGGATTCAAGAGTTCCATGTTTTGGCGGAGGTGTTATTTCACTCGTGCTATAGAGGTTAGTCTGGATCGGTTGGGAGTTCCCGCGTTTCCCCCCTCCCGAGGTGGTATGTTTGAGTGTTAAAATTTCCACACTAGTTGAGTTCTTGTGGTGGGGAGAACCCTATCATGTTCTCCCATTCTCTTATATTGTGGTTTCTTGTAGTTTTATTTGGGCATGGATTCATGTTTTTTCCATCTTTCGGCTGGGTGACTTTTTGGGGGCAGAAAGTGTCTGTGGTGGGGAGAATTGTCACACCCGGACTTCTTAAATTATTTATATTTTATTATTTCCCTATTCTGCATTCTCGAATCAAGGATCAGGCTGGGTCTCGGTTTAAAGATTTCTGACATTTAATGTTTAGGTGGGTTCCAGACCCGTGCACGGGCACCACGTAGTTATCAAAGACCGTGCGGTCTCCCCATGTACTTGTACGGGTGCCCAAGTGGACTGCGTAGAGGTGCACAATTTTCATGCGCGCTTTTTATCCATACGATGAGCATGCGGGTACACGGTTTTCGTAATTTGATAATTAATTGGATTATGTTTAAAAAAATTATTGATAATAATAATATTATGTTATTGTTATTATTATTGTAATTATTATTATTCTTTATATTATTGTTATTATTATTATTATTAGTTTTATTAGTATAACTATTGTTATTTAAAAAAATCTATCTAAACCCTAATTCCCATCCAGCCAGCCCCCTCCCCCATTTTTTCCCTATTCCACCATGGGCCGCATCCCCCCTTCATCCTCTTCCCTGTCTGTGCGCACCAGCCCCCCTCCCCCTGGTTTTCCCCTTCCCAACCGAGCACCGGGCTCCCCTTCCGCCTCCGGTCTCCACCCGGCCCAGCAGCCACCCTGTACGGCGCCTCTTCCCTCGGTCTCCACCTGTGCGAGCCACCTCCTCCGCAGCTCCCCCCTTTCTGGCTTCCCGTTGCCGCACGCCTGCGACCCGCGCCGAGCCGCCTCCGCCTCCCGATGAAGCCCATCGCCACCTCGCACCAGGTTCCCCGGTCCTCTCCTCTGCGCCGTCTTCCCATCTGGTTGCCTCCTCAACAACGGTGCCTCGACCTCCAGTAGCCTTGCACGCCCTCGACCTGCCCCCTCTCTGCCCTCTTGGCCTCCACAGCACTGTCCTACTCACCTGCTCATGCATCGGCCTCCAATCACCTATGACCCGTGACCACCCCTTTCCCTTTGGCACACACAACTACGACAGCCACCCCTCTTTGGTATTTCTTTTTTTTCCTCCTTCCTTGCTAGGGTTTTGTCTTTGTTCTTTGAGTTTTGTTTTGCGAGATTTCAGTTGTTTGAGGTCTGACCTTGATATTTTTGGTTTGGGTCATTATTTTAGGGTTTGTTTTGATGGTGCAGGGTTTGTTTATGCTTTCGAAGCATGCAACTGAGGTGCGAAAGAGATCGCGCATTGGTCTCGGGCGTGCATTTTTATGCCGCTTTGAAATTGAGGTTGGAACCCTTTGCGCATATTCTCTAAATTTAGATTTCATCGATTGCTTGAGGTATACACCTTTCTTGATTGTTAATTGGACACTCGATATTGTTAGAATAAATTTTATCTTGGGAAATGAGATGTGTTTTGATGGAAGTAAATTATACACTATTTTATAGTTTTGTTAAATTGTGAAATTTGTGATTTTAATCATGTAAATGGTATGTTTTCTCTTTTGATATGTTGTGGGTGTGAGTTTGACCATAAAAGGGGTTTTGAGCAAGTTTGGTGTGTGTGAAAAGTTGTGGGTTATTCCTTAAAATTGTTTTTATAATCATTTCTATGGTTTTTTAAATAATATTAAAAATGAGAAGCATGTTCTGGAAATTCTTTTGAGTAGCGCTTGATTTTTTTTTAAAATCGGATATTGACGTGTGTTGTGTTTTTCTAAGTTGTGCACATCATGTTTTAGTCAAATTTTCCTAGTTGGCTCTTTAAAATGATTAGTGGGTTATTTTGACGTTGTGTGGTTTTTCTAAACACATTGTGGATTTTTTTAAAAGGATTTTAGTAAATAGTGGTATTGGTGCATTTGGTGTGTTGAAAACATGTTGAGGTGGAGTTTGTGCTGTTTGTTCATTTGGATTGTTTTATGTTTGTGTTTATGCATTTTAGTTATCTTTGCGGTTGCAGCGCGTTGGCAAGGTTTTTCCATGCTCATGCGATCGTCAGCTTGCGTGCGTGCTTGCATGCCCGTGCGAGGTGCGTTACGTCGTTGTGTTTGGACAACGAGCTGAGGTAGGTCCCCCACTTCACTCACCTTTAAATTTAGAATTTATTAATTTCTTGATGTTTTATTAATTTTAACGAATGAAAAATAATATAATATAATTAAATTTTTAAATGATTATTCGGTGTGAAATGAGCTGTTTATTTTATACCGATCACTGATACATTTTCTTAACGAGCGGAAACCCAATATTGAAAGAATGCCTGTTTGGCCTTTAAACATAATTCAAGGCATTTCAAATGTACTTCTAGTTTTAAATATAAATTATTTATTCTGAACAAGTGTTTTGAGATTTCATGAGAAATAAGGCTTTGATTTAAAATTTGTGAAGGCCCGTTTGACACTTTAATAAAATAAATTATTTTGGAAAACCCATTCAGGGGTGATCTTTGGTGTGCATTGATTGTGTGAGATGTATGTGATGTTTGTGCATCGTGACTGATTGATTTACATTGTGGACACACCCCTTTTTATTGTATGTATTGACATGAGAACCTGGCATAGTGAGTGAATCTTCTGAGAACGATTGCCGCACTAGTTTAGAATACGCACTAGCTACTAGCCACATAGTAGGAGAATACTGAGTTATTGCTGCTATGGGGATTGGGCCCCTCGGTTATGCCATATAGAGCTATGCCGAGCGTTAGGGCATTATGATGTCATCAAGTTAGGGCATGCCTTCAGGATGAGTCACATGTATAGTATGTTCTGGATTTTTCACGATCTCCCAGGTTTGAACCATGTTTATTTTAGTGTTTATTTGTATGTGGCAGACGATTGAGAGGTCGAGTTTGGTTGCTGTCCCATGTGTGCCAATTTTTCCATTTCCCTTAGTGTGTGTTGTGTGTTGTTTGGGATTTTCCTTTTGACTAACAACTAATGTTTGGATTTCTAAATTATTCGAAAAATGTTTTAAAAATGAAATGCACCTGTTTCTTTCAACATTAAACTTGTTCTAAATTAAAAAGGTCAATGAACTATTACTTGTTTTAGAAATTAAAGTGTGGGTGGAAACCATATTTTATAAAATTTAGTGCAAACCTGGAATTGATAAATTCTTTGTTTAATGGTATGTGCATTGGTAATAGAATTAGTCGGGCCAACCTACGATGTTTTGACACTCACGCTTATAGTGTTTTCTTGTTTTTAGTCCTGTTTTAGGTTCCAGCTTCAGTTGTTCGCCTTGAGCAACGTTGGTTGTGGTATTAGAGAGTGACCCATGGGGTCACATGGAGTTTTGGTCGTGGTCAGGTTAGTAGCGTTGTTGGCTGTTCTTTATTTATTTCCTTCTGTTCTATTTTTTTCACTACTTTTTTTATTTTATTTTGGGCCAAATTGTTCCCACCTGTTTAAGTTTGATGCCTGGCACAAGTTTCCAGCCCGTGGGGATCGGGAACGCCCCTCGGTCCATGTCACAGGCCGACTCGGGTGACCGGTTCAAGGTCAACCCAGGTTGGTTTGTGACAAATGTCGTATATTTAACATCCAGCAGAGATGGATCAGACTGATCAGAACACCAGTTAGAGTGGATCAGATTGAGGGACCCCCTGGAGGGAACACCGATATTGGGGCCAGCACATGGGCATCTTCCCGAATATTGTGGAGGGGAATGAAGAATGATGTGGCATGATCCCAACGTGATGTGGAGGCCCGGGTGCAAATCAGGATGGACGATGGGTATCGTCTTGAGCCTCAGAGATACTTCCTACGTACCCCCATGACAAAGAATCAAAGTCCGCATAGTTCGATGAGACGATGGGACACCTAAATAGGTGACCCGTGATAATGGATGCATGGATAGGACCTAGGGGAAGTGGGACCCCCGGGTTGGGGCATGAGCTTCCCGAGACACATGGGCTCAAGGGAGAGATCAGGATGAGACATGGGTGTTGGAATTGGACCTCATGAAGGTTTTCCTATGTATCCTTGTGGAGGGGAATCAAAGACCACGTAGTTCATATGTATTGGGGCTACACTCTGAGGCGGCCCAAGGTGGTGGGGCGTGAACCTTATAGAGGCTTCTTATGTACCTTCCCTTAACACAGATCAAAGTACCTGTAGTTCGGGATGGATTGGGGCTTACACACTAAGGAAGACCAAGGTCTTTCATGGTCGGTGCTCACTCTAAGCACACGGGAGTCATGTTCAGTATGAGAAACAAGAGCTAGAAGAGACCTGACCATCACATTGTGAAGGATGCATCTGTGGGAAATGAAGAGGGGCTTACACGTTGAACAACCCATGGTACCAGTACATACTTCACGATGGAGGACCGAAGGTGACAAAACACAACATGATTGGGATTTGGAACTGAAGAAAGGAGGATCCTCGTTCCCTATTACGCCTTCTGCTGGCCTTGGAGACTGAAGATGAAAGGAGGATCACTGTTCCCCGTCACGCCTTTGGCTGGCTTTGGCGCTGAGGGAGTGAGGAGGAACAGGGCACTTCCTCCTACAAAAAAGGAAAGGGGCTTACACCAAGGTGTATTTACTTCCCTACAGACAAACACCACTCCAATAAGGAGGATATAATCCCCTGTGAGGGGTGATCCAATCTCTGTGGAGACGAGTGGGCAAGAAGAATGTCCTACGTGGGGGTACCCTACGTGCGAGGCATGGGGACAGGTCACATTTTAACATCATGTGTGGAGAATGAGGTGCTTGGTAGTTTAACATTCTGCAGCTCGGACGAGGTGGGTTTTCTCCACACCCCTAGGACTTACATGACCAGTACCCTCTGCCCCTTGTGGAAGGGAAGGCATTGGAAAGGCCGTAGTGAGGGGGTGTCACAGAGCGAACCATCATGGGGTCCACGTTTGCAGGGCTTTGTGAAGAGGCAATATTTTTTAGCGTGCCTATGTGAAGAAGCATGTGGCGAAGCCATGCAATGGGAAGAATTGTCCAAGGGACATTGAAGTTACTTCGTACAAGCCTAGAAGGTCATATGTGAAAACCATTGATGCAGATGCCTGGGTTGCACATGACACTTGAGAATGGAACCCAGAAGAAGGGAATCAGGCACTCATGCAAGGGGGGTGCCCAGGGAGCATCGAGGTGAAGGGATATGGGGATTACGCACAGCCCTAGTGGTTTGCGCGAAATAATGGGACCCAGCATGAAAAGCCTTGAGCTGGCATGAAATCAATGATTGTTGCACATAATCAAGGGGGAGACGTTTTGCGCACAAGGAGAATGAAATGCATGCAAGTGTCAGAGGAAACATACAAGGACAAGGGGTGCGCGCAATGGATGGAATTGCGCACATTCGGACGACCTGTGCCTAATGGAAGGAATTGCGTGAAAGGGGGGCAGGCCCGGAAGGGATTGGAATTCAGTCTATGCCTAAGGGGATCTCACGCGAAGGTGGACCCCAGGGCGACTGGGCGTGAAAAGAACCATTCCTGAAGGCCATATTGTGCGTGCGCGGATTGCCGATTATGCGCATGAGAGTCGGCCCAATTCTTCAGCCTTGAAAATGAAGGAGGTCACCATCTATTTATAGGCGACCAGGGGTGCAAAAGACAGGTTGGCGCGAAATAATTGGGCGACAGAGGCGGTGGTATAAAATGTCAACCAAGCAGGGCATGGACGTGAAATTGTTTCACGCCTGCACCGAGGAATCTTCTCAAATCCTTTCCCTTTCAGCGTGGGAAACATTTTTTCACGCAATTTTCAATTTTTTTTTCACGCAACACCTTTGGGCCCCCGAGACTAGGTCTATGGGTCCAAATATGACTTTGCTTTGTCGTTTCAAAACATTATTCACCACCTACATGCTTTTCAGCATCAATAAATTCGCCCCCTCATAATTGGATAGGCGAGGGGTCGCAACGATCATATTTCAAGGGAAAATCCGAGATGAAGGCATTGTGGGTCCCCTGCGTGCTAAAAATTGAAGCGGCACGCAAAACTCAGCTAGGTGTAGAATACGCTTTTTGAGCGGTCATGGAACATAGTCTTAGCCAATAAAAGCAGCCGAGGGTCCCATGCTCCATACGACGTTTCTCGCATGATAATATTTGATCTCTCATGTGCAAAATTTCTTCTACTCCTGCACGAAAAACCTCTTCGTCAACGCGTAATTCCACCATGATTTGGCATCATTTTACACTCAAACTCGGGGTTTTCCCACCACAACCTAAAATTTCATGACATCCGCAGATTTTTTGTGCCAGGCTACCAGATTGTGCGCTAGCCTCCCAGATTTCACGCAAATCCTCCGAAACACTTGTTTGGAAAATAAGGCCACAAACCAAGTTGATGAGGGGAAAACCCCTACTCCCAGAGCTGAAATGGCAGCGAACCCAGAGGTTTATGGCGCAAAAAGGGTTGTCTCCAATAACCACACCATCTTCAACATGCTAACCCCTACCCAAAAGGAGTATTACTTGTCTAAAAATCTATCGTTGTGGGACTTCAGGCTTCTGGAGGAGGTCCCTCTGCCGGGTTTCGAGGATGATACACCATGGTCATGGGTGACTCGTGAAGACGACCTTACCCAGTAAAACATCACCGAAAATGGTCACCCTACAAGAGAAACCAAGAACATGGACATATATATCTTAAATCCCAGGATCAGGACCGTTTCTAGGGTGACCCTGTAGTGGAGAGCTCCCCACCCCTCTATGCAAGCACGTTCTGTCAGACCGTCACTGACGAGACCAAAGATTGGCTGCAGGAATGGGATCTACGGTCCGGAGGCAACTTCACCAGAGAATGGGCATGGGAGTATTGGATTCGCCATACGTGCAACCAATTTAGGGCCGAGCAGCGACACATTGGTCTGTTTGTGTCGGTGTGGACATCGCAATTCCACTTCTACTGCCAGCCTGAGCTTGTGTCAGAGATGTTCACCCGATGGTTCACCGACACCAACAATTTCCACTTTCACCATAGGGAAGTCAGTATTAGTCTCTGGGACATCCACTGCATTGGGGGAATAACTTTGGAGGTCCATCAATATGATGAATTCCTCCCACTGATGAACATCTGGGGTGACATATCTCGAACCCCAGTACAGACGTGGCACCTGCTGGAGCTGGCCAAGGAGAAGCTAGGGGTCAAGGACTTTTTGAAGTACCTCGCCTACAAGGAATAGTTCAGCCTATTCCAGGAGAAGGATCCGGAGGTCAAGATGCCAGGTGGGGAGACGGTTTCCAACCGTGGCTTAGAAGAGCAAGATCGGATCCTACTGGAGGGTCCTAGAGGTGGGGCACTACTAGTCATGGGGCTGCAACATAAATGAGGCCCGAGACCTGAATGTTCGGTAAGTAGGATTCCTTGTCACATTCCTAAGCGGGTGGCTCCTAACGGCAAGGGATGCGAGGATGGGTGTCCGTCCAGCAGCCCAGGTGATGGAAGGCATCATGGCTGCCAACAAGAGGTTCAATCTGGGGGTCCCAGTGCTGGCTCGGCTGTATGCCATTCTGGGACGCATTTTGAGAGGGGGATCACCTAGGAGTGTCTGCGGCCCCTACCAGATTTTCCATGGCTGGGTTGTGGCTCACGGCGGCAGATATAATTTCCCAAACACCGTCCGTCCTCCATGCAATGGCATGTGACCCTCTCTTCTAAACATTTTCATGGTCATGCTGATGACACTTAATGAGGAGGGAGTACGGATCAAGATTGGTAACCATTCAAACATCACCTTCAACCCATTCCCCACCCCAACTGGCCAAATGGTAGACAACAGGCAAGGATCATTAGAACAGATGGAGTAATTCTTGAGACTCATAGGTGGGGTGCTTGTGGCCCGAATCGATAGGAAGATCTTTTGCAATCCTTATGTGCCGTCCAGATTCTCCAGGCAGTTTGGGTGCCTCCATCGAATGCTGAAGAGAGTATACATAGATGTCCGGGAGGAGAGGCATCCTTGTGTTCTTCGTCATTTGTGAGTAATATTCACAACCTTCGGCTTTGGAGACATCGTCACCTTTCTTCCCACCGGTGTCAACGCTGGCCTCTCAAACGAGTATTCCGATCATTAGTCCAAAGAATACACTGAGGGGCCTCTATGGAAGCGAGTTTGGAAGCTTGAAGTCTCCAGTGCGGAACCTCAGGGGCGAGAGAGTAGGCAGGGTGCCACTAGAGGGGGAGGGTCAGAAGCGCCTCAGGCAACAGGGCCCGCATTGGTCGGGACCTCAGTAGCGGGGGCGTCGCATGGCGTGAGCGCACCCTCGTTGCCTAGAGGAGGGTCCCATAGAGCGGCCAGGGAACTTCTTAGGAAGAAATTAAGATACATGCTTCAACATTCCAATTACGTGATCTTCCTTGCACTATGGTCGTCCTAGATAGGCCTGCGACAATTAATGAGTATGGAATACCTCTGGCAGAAGATAGTGCGAGACGAGATCCAGCTTCCAAAAGTCGGGCTTGTCTGGGTCACAGATATAGTGAACTTCCACCGACGTCATGCATACCTAATGTCCACGGACACGTACGCACACCAATGGGGTCGGTGTGTGGAGCCACCTCACATGGTTAATGTGTTTCTCGGCTAGGAGCATGATCTAGAAATGATGCCGCCGGGGGAAGATGACAGTGATGATGAGTTGGAAACTGGAGAGGAGGTGGAAGGAGAGGGGGAAGGTGAAGTTGAAGGGGAAAAGGGGGCCGAAGGTTAAGGGTCTCAGTGGGAATCCCGCCAAGGGAGTCTCCTGGAAAACGGCGAGATTGTCGGATCTGATATGGACATGACCAGGCTGCTCGAGGTATGCCTCGACCCTTGTCTTCTCATTTATTCTCTTTCCATTTCAATCCTTAACCCACCTTCCTTATATCACTCAGGATAACATCGACGCTGATCAAGCGTCTTCAGCTAGAGGAGGGGAGGAAGCACCAAGTGGATAAGGCGGAGCACCGATGCCCATTATCAAATTGAAAAGTGCTGAGGGATCCCCCACCATGATAGCCCCTGTAATGGATAGAGCATTAGAGACTAATGCCTTGGGTTCCTATATGTTCCTTTCTTTGATACCGGTACTCACTGTTGGATGACTCAACGAATCAGGGTGGTCCTTGTCTGTACAGTGATCATGACATTGGAGGCTCGTCAGGCTGCTGAGACCAGACCATTTGCGGGCGTGCTAATGGAAAACATACTCCCCTATCTAGAACATGCCTCCCAAACTGAGTTGGCTCCGACAATTGGTGAGCGAGGAGCAGCGGATAGTAGTGGCACTGCTGTTGGGGCTGGGCTGAAAGTCGATGAGGGTACCACCAGAATTGAGGGGAGAGAGGAAGCTCACCCAGATGCTGAGTAGCCTATTCCCTTGGGAAGAATCTTTGAGGAAGACCCTACCACTGGTCTGTTGATTTTATTCAATATCTATCGGCCCTCGGATCCCGAATAAATTGACGATTCAGATTCGGAAGCGGCTGAAGAGATCCGAATGACACGATGCAAGGGATGGAAGTGCATCCGACATTTTTTCTGTCAGCCCCAGGTAGAATGGATGAAGTAGATGTGGTCACTCCACACTTAGCTGTGTTTCCTGTGTGCTGGAGGGGAAGATGCTCAATGCCTTCACCTGACAGTCCGTGATTACCTGGTTGAGAAGATGCATGATAGAAACTGATGAACTGACGTCACCCAGTGTCGGGAGGAGTTGGGGAGTACCCGAGAACTTTTGAGGGTGGAACAAGATGTCCAACGCCTCGATAAACAGAAGAAAGAATAGAATATATTCATCACAAATTGTTCTGAGCTTGTGGAGCAGCTGAGGGCCCAGCTGGTAGATGCCCAAAAACAACTCATGGAAGTGAGTCGCTAGGTAACTGAGCTCCAGACTGAACATGTGCGGGCACGGGCCAGGGTCAACAAGTTGCTCTCCGTAGCCACCGATGAATAAAGGGTCCTTAGGGGATGGGAGGCAGTCTTGGAGGCCACCATCAAAAAGGTTTTAGCATTGGAGATATATATCCATGAATCCGACCTTTAGGGGCCCTCTTTTGGCCGAACCCTTAAACCTATCCCGCCTTACTGCTTCTTGTTTTTTAGAACTATATGTATGAGAAAATTTATTTACATTCTCTTTTCTTTATCATATGTGTCCTTTTGGTTTAACATGGTCAACCATAATCCCGAAATAAATATAAATCAATCCCCAACCTCATGTGGGCTGTGAGAACATGGGAGAGCTAACCAAGATTCGGGCATTCAAAATTCGATCCCTGATTTCCGAGGAAAGAAGGGAGGCCCGATCAAAGGAAGAATACCTCAGACCGATCGATGTATCGTCTTTTCAATGTGCTCTAGTGCATGAGTGGGGTAATTATAGGTGCATTGGAATTAGTCCGATCATAGGGGAATGAAAAATGTGAATCACGTTACCCAAATTCATACCACTATGGGAGGGGCATGGAAATTAAGGACGACTATTGACCGTGTCCGAAACACAGCATCCCTATTGAATTAGCCTGAAATGGGGACAATAAATGAGGTTCTACTGCTGACCAAGTTCGCAACACGAGACCTAACTAAAATATCACCGATCGGTCTTCCGAAACGTTGGCCGAGGACAGCAGGCATACAATAGGTCGAGCATCTACATTGTTATGGGGTCACATCAAACATGACCAGTCTTCTGAAACATTGTCCCAGGACAGCAAGTGAACCATTGGTCAATCATCTATACTGTTAGGGGGTCCCTTCAAACATGATCAGTTTTCCAGAACGTTGGCCTAGGACAGCAGGTGGACCATAGGTCAAGAATCCGTACTTTTAGAAGGTTCCTTCAAACATAAAAGAGGATGAGGACCCGAATAAAGGGGCACACTAAGCGTGGAAAGTGAAGTGGTGGTTTTTCTGAACAGAATCCAACACTCCCATGATTATGCAACCATGGTGGAAGCACATTAGATGGGCTCATTAATCTGATCATGGATCTTCCCTACTCTTAGACAAGACCACTCTTGTGAGAGAACAGTCACTTCCTAATGTCATTATGGGGCATCCTAAACTTGTTTTGGGAAAATTCTACAGTTACAAAACTCCGCAGGGGGGTCAGGATAAGAGGCCGATAGTGGGGAAAAGGATGGGATATGAGATTCCTAGGGTTGGACCCAAGATGAAATGTCTCGGCACTCTTATGTATCTCATAAGGATGAGAATAAATCCACACGTAGTTCTGGAAAGTGTAATAGTAAAGTACCAGTGCAAAGGATTAATGGGGCGTGCGGGTCAAGCCCTCACAACAAGAGAAGTGGTATTTGATTTATCTTGTTTGTCCTTTAAGTTGAATGGATTTTCTTTTGTGGAGCAACCGGCCTAGTATAAAAATTTCTGGCATCGCCACAATAATGAATCCGTATATAGGCGTTGACAAATGGTATGGTAAATGACCGATACGCAACATGATTTCCTCTATGATGAGGTCATCACAATGTAGTGGAGTTTTTTTTCATGTGGCCAGGATGATGTTATAACAACTTAGAGTCATGTGATGGGACTAAAAATCACAGTTTAAGGACATATCGATTGGACCTAAGGGAATGTGCGTGATGCGATAAAGAATAATCATAGTGAATGAGGACAAGGTCCATGACACCACCGCATGCGAATCTGGGAGTAGAGTCTCGGGCCAGGAGACCAGTGAGGGTGAGAGGATAAGGGGCAGCAGAAACTAGCTCCCAGCTAAGCTGGACCCGGAAGCACGATGTCCGGGTGATCCCATGTATCCCATAGGGATGAGGATCGACCCGCACATATCCCTTAATGAAGATTTTAGTTTACGATCTTAGAGTTCACAAAGTCGGAGCCCTGAAGGTCACCGTATTGCAGCTTTGTCCCCCAGATGTGCGGAGGTTCACTGAGTGATAGTGCCAAGAGTGTCAAGAATCCACCTGGAAAGGATGGGGTGGAACATAATGTGAATCATGCAACCAACATTTAAGGCCTGAAGGGGCTGGCGTGATGACATAGGATTATTGTTGACCATGTTCGCAACACATCATCCTGTCGCGTTATCCTGAAATGGGGACAAAAAAATGAGCATCGACCGCTTACCTTGTTCGCAACCCGGGATTTGTATCAATTTTTAATCTGAAACCCTCGGAGGCATTAGCCCGTAACGGTAGGAGAGCCCTTAGGCATGGTATCTGTGTCATTTTTTGGGTGTCCCTTTGGGTTTGAAAGATAACGGGGGCACAAATGAAGGGGAACATAAAGCTTAACAAGTGGAAGAACTTGCGTAAGTTGAATATGACACTCCTAGTCCTAGACCAGAATACTCTTAACACATTGGATAACCACTGCAAGGGTTCGAGGGACTCATATTGAGGGTGGCCAAGATATGGAAGATTCCTAGGAGAAGGTGGGAATGACACCAAAAATCCAACGCGAATGAGGGAATAAACCTATACCACACCTATATATCCCCCTCATGGAGAGGAACATGCCATGTGGCCTAGGTGACCGGGAGATCGGGAGATCTCTATGAAATGGGCCTGGACCTGAAATCTGAATGTTTAGGCGGTCCTACGTATCCCATAAGAATGGGAATCAAGCCACATGTAGTTCTTGAAGATACAGTTTAACATCATGTGGGATGAAATACAGTTTAACGTCATGTGGGACAACATAATGTCTAACGTCATGCGAGACAAACATGCAATTTAGGGTCATGCGGGACCGACAGTTTAAGGTCGTGCGGGACTGTAATCCAATTTAAGGACATGGAGGACCCATAAAAAATTGATCAGGAAAAATATTTCTTAAGGAACTTGGCATTGGTGAGATGAGTTATACGCTCACCATCCATGGTCACCAGGGAGTACACACCATTGAGATAAACCTTGTGAACAATGAAAGGTCCTTCACTTTTGGGCTCCAACATGGGTGGTTTCCAGCCGGGGATCATTGGTTCCTTGAGGTCTAGTACCAAGTCACCATGTAGGAATGAGCGGAGGCGAACCTACTTGTTTAAAGCTCGAGCCATCCTACTATGATGTCTTTCTAGGTTGTGTAGGGCAGGAAGCCTATCTTCCTCCAGCGCTTCCAATTCAGCTAGACAGATCTCAGACACTCTATCTGATGCATGCTGGTCATAGAATTCTATGCACAAAGAGGGAAACTGAATCTCGATGGGTAGGATGGAATCGGTTCTTTACACTTGGGAATATTGGGTCACCTGGGAAGAATTACAGGCCATCATCCGATAATCCCAGAGGGCGTTGGGGAGTTTATCTGGCAATCTATTCTTGTTCTAACCAACCATTTCATGTAGAATGTTATAGATGGTTTTATTAAACACCTCAATCTGTCCATTTTCTTGCACGTGATAGCGGGAGGTTTGGTTGGAGTGAATGTTGTATTGGGCGTATAATATCATTATCTTGGATTTTCGGAAGTTGGTTCCGTTATCGGTGAGGATAGTGTGAGGTACTCCAAATCAGTAGATGATATTGGAACTCACGAAGTCGATGATAGAATGGGACTTGACTTCCTTTAGCAGAATTTCCTCTTCCCACATGGAAAATAAATCCATAGCGGTCAGAATGAATCGGCATTGGAGAGCCGTTGCTGGTGGGTATGGTCCTACAACATCTAACCCCCAGACTGAAAAGGGTCAATAGTAATTGGTAGTATGGAGAGGATCTGATGGCCTATGTAAAAAGTTAGCATGAACATGGAACACATGGTAGCTCTTGGCGAACTCGATGTAGTCGTGGATCATGGAGGGCCAAAAATACCGTACTCTCCAGATCTGATGAGACAGTTTTGGCCCAGCCTGATGGGAACCACAGGACTCGGTGTGACCCTCTTGAATGACCTGTGGAATCTAAACCCCAGAATGCAATAGAGGAGAACACCATAAAATCCACGTTTATAGAGGATCAGCTCAAGACTGTGACAACTCTGGAGGGTAAACTGCAGCGCGCGGTGTTGGATTCGCTCTCGCTCGGCCTAGTCTAACAGAAGATTACCGTGTTGGAGGTATTCAACCAAGGGAGTCCTCCAATTGGAAACCATTTCGATCACTACATCCGGATGACTCAGGGGTCATGACGTAGAGGCACTGACGGTATGATGTCATACCAGTGGGATGCCATCATACTCTGAGGTGATGGGAGAAATGAATCTTCAGTGTGCCACGTGGATAATTATATCATCCTGTTCAGGCTCTACAGGTAATGCAGCCAGGCTGGACAAAGAATCTGCTCGACATGGATAACCTCTGGCCGAGAAGGGAACTGGACTATTAGCTGGTGGGTGTGTCCTTACAATGGTATGAGATATGGCTTCATGAAAACATAGTCACCATTGACATGCTTAATAACTAGCTCAGATTCCCCTTTCACATGCAATTGGGGCACATCAATCTCAAGGGCCTACTCGAGACCAGTAATGAGGGACTGATACTCTTCCTCGTTGTTAGTGAGACCTTATAACAACAATAATGATTATTGAATGAAGGATTGCGTCAGGGTGACAAAGACGACACCCAGGACCACTCTATTGAGCCTAGGATCATTGAGCCTCCAATCGGTGGGGCTCCGGGAGGCATCATCGAAGTGAATTTTCCAACATCATAAGACTTGATCGATAGAGAGGATTGCCTCATTGGGAAAATCCATGTCCAAGGTCTGGTCTGCGTGGGTAGAATGGCTGGCTAGAAAGACCGCCAATGCATGCCCCTTGATAGCCTTCCGGGGAACAAACCTGATGTCGAACTGCTGGAGGATAACCGCCCACCGCGCTAGTCGGCTAGTCAACATGGGGCAGTTCATAATATACTTCAACATGACTAATCGAGAGACCAGCTCTACCTCATGGTGCTTCAGGTAGTGCCACAATTTCTACACAGCAAATACGAGCGCAAGGAAGCTATTCTCTATGGAAGAGTATCTAGTTTCCGTATTAAGGAGCATGCGGCTGAGATAGTAGAGGTTGTTCTCCATCCCCTCATTGTTCTTATAGGTGAGAAATGCACCGAGGGACCATTCCAGGGAGGTGACATAGAGGGCCAGCGGCTTCCCAGAGATGGGTGGCATCATGACCGGATTCTAGAGCAGATACTTCTTGATTTACCAAAATGAGGCCTAGCACTCCTCATCCCACTCGTAAGAGGTATCCCTATTCATGATCCAAGAAAAGGTCTTACACTTTTCATCCAGATTCGCAATGAATCGGCGTATATAGGCTAAGTGGCATTGGAGACCTTGAAGCTCTCGAATATTTCTCGAGGGAGGCATCTGGCTAAGGGCCTTGATCTTTTCTAGGTCAATCTTGAAGCCCCAATAATGGACAAAAAATCCAAGAAACATCCCGGAGGTGACCCCGAAGGAACACTTCAATGATTTCATCATCAGGTGATAGGAACAGAGGAAACCGAACACTTTATCAAGGTCATTGAGATGGTCCTTGAACTAGTGATATTTGACCACCAGATCATCCACATTGCACTCCACCAACGTCCTGAAGATCAGCTTGAATATGTGATGCATGGACAGTTGGTAGGTGGTACCTGCATTCTTTAGGCCGAAGGGCATTACATGGTAATTGAAAGTACCATGGGGTGCCCTATAAGATGTATAATCATCATCCTCGGGGGCCGTACTGACCTTATTATATCAAGAGTAACCATCCATGAAAGAGAGGGCTTGGAACCCAGCCATATCGTTGATCAACAATTCTGTCACTGGAAGAGGAAAATCACCCTTTGGACAATGGCGGTTGTGATCCCGAAAGTCGATACAGACTCCGATATTTCCATTCTTCTTCCTAACTGGCACAATTTTGGTTATGAACTTGGGGCACTGGACCTCCTTGATGAAGTTGGTTCTAATGAGATTTTCAACATCGGCCTTGACCATGGCACTGTGGGAAGGGTGCATCTTTTTGGGAGGCTTCTTGAACCCACAATGATTCGCTGGAAGATGGAGGTGGTGGAAGGCTACCTGAGGATCTAGTCCTGAAATCTCATCATAAATCCAGGAAAATACATCATGGTTCTATTTAAGGAATCCTACATAATATCGCTACTCCTCAAGGGACATAGCGGTGCTGATCAATGTGGGTCTCGGGTCTACCTCACTGCCGAGGTTCACCTGTACCAATTCCTCAACCGTGGCAGAGAAGCCTTCCTCAAAGGTAGGGGGAGCATCCTTTATATCCTCTTATCTACTTATGGAGGGAACCTTCATGGGAGAAGCTGCTTCTGGGTCTCCAGGCATTGATGGGAGGCTGGTACTAGCTTGTGCGGCAGTGGTTACTGCATCGGGGAACTCCGGCGCTGCCACAACCATAGCTATGAAGGCTGTTGTCCCAATAACATCCGATCTTCATCCCAAGGGGCCACACTTGACAATATCAAAGTAGTAGTGGCGCGTCGGCCAGTGAAGACTTATTCCAGCCCGACGAAATAGACAAGTATGATGTACTTCCATTACCATGAGCCGAACATCCCGATTCCTGATGGGAGTGGGAGGCTCCGGTATAACTGGCTCCTGGATAGTATAATAATACAAAGTGATCTTCCAATGCTGCCTAGATTTGGGAGAACAATTCACCCTTGTACAAGAAATGACAAAATGTTTTCCCATATCGGGTGTTTTGTCCTCCAACCGATGGATTGGGAAGACATAGGCGTCATTCAGACCTGCCCAAGGGTTGGCCGTAATGGCAACAGGCTCAACATCACTAGCCTGGACTTGTTTATCCTTTCTCTTGTAATATTTAGCATCCAAGTAATGGGATTCATAATAGGAAAAAGGAGATGCATCACCTTGATGTACCCCCACTTGACCATTAAGGGAGTACTTGAGGTATTGGTGATATGATGAGGGGACTGCCACAAGTAGGTGGAGCCGTCGCCTGCCCATCAATGAATTATATGTGGTGTCCTGGGAGACAACCATGAACTCGGTGGTGGAAACTAGGCCACCGAACTGGGTCTTCAGGTGGATCTTGAAGACCGGTGTCTTCTATGTCATGTCATATCCATGGATCCTTAAATCGGAGGGAGTCTGGTCATCTTCAGATAACTGTAGCTTCCATAGTGCCCATGTTGGGATAAGGTTGATCCCAGAGCTGGTGTCAACGAGACAGAGGCGACCTTCCATGTCGTTAAATTGGCCGGTGATGTACAGCAGGCGGATGTGCCCCTATATAGGGGAGCCCTCATACTATCCAGAGAATGAAATGATGGCATGATATTCGTCATCCTGAAATGCTTCAACAAGGAAAGCTTCTGCAACTTCTATATCCATCTCAAATGAGAGGGGGCTCTTTAAAGCCACACCGAGTGCTTCACGCATATCTGGCAGTGGGAGAATGGGTTCAAGGATGTAAATCATTTCTGAGATGCTAAAGAGATTCTTGAGACCATCATAATTCCCTTCCAGGCATGAACTTCTACTTACAGAAGGTCGCTCTGTGATTGGAGGTATGATGGACCCTGCATGTTGGACCGACGACTAACTAGTACTGGGACAATCCCACTGCTCACTAGTCAAAGCCCAGAGAGTAGATGCTGGATGAGGACCGAATGGCTGAGATCGGCCTATAGTGGGGAAAAGCTGTTCATGGCGCGACCGAAGTGGTTCGGTCTGATCCAGTAGAACAAAAGGTTATGGAGGCAGAGCTGTTGACACTGGATGAAGAGGCTGTGCCTGCTGAGTTCTGCGCTGAGCCTACTGCCTAGTCTCAGCAGTATGCATAAATTGGTTGGACGTGCAAACTAACGTGCCCCGAATATCCATATGGCCAAGTCTCATCCGACATTGGCATAGGCTGGGGATGTTGTGGAGGTTCCCCTGGTGCTCCTCCTCATCGGGAGTTGAATAGAGATTTACCACCTCGACAGTGTTAATCGAAGCATACCCTTGGATATCACTTGACGAATCATCCACCACTGGGTGGATCCTAGGGGAATTCCCATTTCAGGGGGCATGAAGTCACCGAGAGTGCGGGACGACGATGGAATTTGTGGGGCGCGTTTCTTTTTCTTAAGACATCGATGCTTTCTCTTCTTGGAAGAGGCCGATTGAGATGATGACGCAGAGGTGGGGGCCAAAACTTCTGAAGGATCTGGCTGATTCAGGCATGCATGGATAATGACATGGGTGCGGGTGACCGTCTTGTGAGCCATCCAGTCATTATACTTCTGGGACACGTGGTCAACAACCTACTACCACTCACCTTCGTCGTCGCTACTGCTATCTGATCTCACAATGACACCTGCCACTTATGCCAGGGTCGGGCCCAACATGACTATGTTATTGTCAATTTGTTCTTATAGATAGTCCTTGAACACATATAATTTCTTGATGTTGTGCCCATGATCCGATGATAAGGGTAGTAGTTGGGGTGATTAGTGAGATGCACCTTTTCTGGCTTCCAACACTTAGGCAGTCATACAATTCTATGCTCTAAGGCACTGCAAAAGAAGCTAGGGACCTGGGCCTTGTCGAACGAGTAGGTCCAATTCATTCTGTACAGAAAGGGGGCTCTGTGATCCTGTCCCTGACGGAGGGGAGGAGCCTTCCAATGAGGTGGAACATGATTCTCTCGCCTAGGCGGTGGTGGTGCATTATGCGGGGCGCCTGCCGATTCTGAGGACACTACTGCGATGGAAGCTGCACCCATGGTGGTGGACCTCTACGGGGCTGTGGAGTTGGCTCCAACAGTAGCAATTCCAGTTTCCTGGGGGCCTCTATCTGGGCCACCGTGGTGGGCTTGGCTCTGGAATCCCTTCTTTATGGGATTACAGGAGGCAGTAGGCATGCCTGAATGTCCTGTTTCAGGGATTCGTCGAGGTGCTGGGCCTTATTCGTGATGTCTCGGAACCCTCCGGGATAGTTCTGGGTAATTCGGGAGGGAACCAGTTCTGTCTTGACACTTCCCACACACATCATCAGTTATTTCTCCTGATTCAGTTGCATGTCAAGGGAGTAGGTTAGCCCCTTCCACCAAGGGATGAAGTCTGCAACTCACTCATTGGGCCTTTTCTTACACCTGAAGAGGTCTGCGATGTTCGTCTTTTGGGTGGTAGAGCTGAACACGTAAATGAACTGCCTACAAAGTTCTTCCTAGCTAGTCACAGATCCAACGGGGAGATGGATGTACCCAACTACTATTGGCCCCTCCAGTGTCTGAACAAATCAGCGGAGCTTGGCGGCCTCCTACTGCACTCAGGTCCCTAACATAGGCCCACACCTTGATTTAAAGTGGGTTGGGTGCTGCGGTGGTTCCCCCGTCCCGTTAAAGGAGGAGAATGTGGGATTCCCAAATCCTAGGGGTACTGGCATGTCATCTACCCATGTCGGGTATGGCTTTCCATCAGGTGGGATGTTAACCTATCACGTTTCCAAGGCCTCAAGGCAAGCGATTTGTGCCACCATTGGATCGTCTGGACGTAGGTCCCTATCCTAACAGGGATCCCTAACCACGAGCACGTTGTCGGGCTCTTCAATGTGGTAGCCAAGCTCCGCGGCCCGTGGAGCGGCTGGTGGAGCAACCCTTGGGGCTTTCGGAGGAGCCCGGGTGGGGTTCCTTGGATTTTCACGCCGTTCATGAGGGTTTGACGAGACATACCATACCCTCCTGCTGTAAGTGTCGGCCTCTACCCTTTCTGCATGGACAGGATGTTTAGGGTTACCCAAGGGAAATTATTTGGGGAGAATCTTCATCTATCCCTGCTGTACTAGTCGAGGGTCACCATAATCCAGATGTTGTTCTGTAGCACATTCGGCCAGGAGGCCATCCAATAGTTTCTTCTTCTCGGCCATCTGCTAGCACAAAGTGACCTTATTAGGAACTTCCTATATCTTTGGCACTAAGGCAGACGGTTCAGAGTGTTTGGTGACACCAATATACTCATTACCCTTACCGAGATTCTGGCTGACTACCAATGCCTCGGTGGGTGGATGGAGACCTAGGAGGTTCTTATACTGGAGAGTAACTCTCCCCGATGGGTCCAGTGGTGGCACATCCTTAGGGGAATGTCCCCATAAATAATTCTCAGCTCATTAAATACACCTGACAGATCGGTCATGTTGACCGCCGCTCTTCTTGGGGGCATGTCCTCGATATCACCAAGTGAGTCTGGAAGCCGGTGAATCACGCTAAAGAGGAGGGAAACATACTGCCCCCAGCCACGTACTTGCGTGTGGGGGGTATCCTCCTCAATAACTTTGCGTAGTACTTGGAATCTTTGAACTCATTGTTGTTGGAGGGCCCTATGGTGGCCAGGTGACTAAGGGTGTCGGACAACAGGTAGTGTGGCTAGGTCAACCAGGTGGCATTACTCGCCGATGTCTTATAGGTGATCTTGGATCCCGGGATAATTCACCCGTCGGTGGAGGAGACGGAAGTGAGTCGCCTAGAGGGTTTGGCAGAAACATTCAAACTCCTCCAAGGAGAGCGATTCTGGCGTACAAAAACTCGATCCTATGACTGGCCAAAACTTCTCAGGGAAGTGGACCACTATGAAGAAGGGCCAAAAGCTCCTTGTATCAGACTCAAGGTCTATCCCTTGATTTCCCCACTCTTTAACTAGGGGTGGCTGAGGAACTGGCAGCGGCACAGAGGCAGACTACTGGGCCGGCGGGCTTGCCGGCAGAGAGTACGGCGAGCATGCTGATTGGTCGCTGAATATGGGGCCGTTTCATGAGGATTATAGTAACCTAGCCGCCATATCATGATATGATGGATCTGTGACCAAAGATCCTGACACAACAACATCATCCTCTAAGGGTGATCTATGCAAAAACTCTTCCGCCATCATCCCCCAAAATAGTTCTCAGTAGGATCTAGCCAAGACAGAGGGCGCTTCTAGAGATGCTGGTGTGGACTACGCGGTCAGCCCCTAGGGACATGCCAAGTTCTTGTCCTTTTGGATATACCTTCAGAGGTAGGCATGGATCATATAGATCTCACATTCTGGCAGTATGAGGCATATGAACCTTTTTCCTTCCCCATCCCTTGACTTGGAGGACTGAGGGGAGGGCTCCCGTGATGAATCGCACTCCGCTTTGGAGTCTGAGAAGCGAACTAGTCCAATTCCTGTCTGGCCTTCCCCAAAATTTCTATTGCGGTGGTGGAGAGCCGCCTTCCTGACCCTAGGTGGCTCATCGGGATAGCACTGATTTCTGACATGGGGTCCTCTGGCTGCACTGATGCTAGAGCGGAGAGGGTTTCTACCCGAGAAATCCGGGGTGCGAGGAGCACTAGGACAAATGTCGAAAGGGACACGGGGAGGACCTCCGTGATGTATGTTGGTGAAGTGGGGATGGATTCCACCTCTCCGATTTCAGGGGAGAGGAGGACCTTCACCGATTGGCATGGGGACATGGGGAGGACCTCCATGTTGGCAAGCGACTGAACATGCAACGTCTCTATACTCATGGTCCGTGGCAGAAGTAGTGACCTCATACCCAGTGTAGTGAGCGCGGGAGATACCCGCATATGGAGTGTTGCTGTCATGGGGAATTCCCTTACTTAGGTTGAAGATGGCACCAAAAAGACCTCCATATCGAGGTTTGAAATAGGGAGGACCCACACCTTCCGTAATGGCCGCATGGAGCGAGCCTCTGTGTGGGGTGGCACCACTGCAGATTGGTCCATGGCAGCAATCACCCATGCTGATGTCCAAGAGAGTCGACCCAGCCTGCCCGTAGGGCGGTTGGGGCCTTGATCCAGGTTGGGAATGAAGCTGCCCCTACTCAACATATGCAGGGAGATGAAGGTATGAGTCCGTGGTGGCTCGAGCCACAGTAGTCGCTGACGTTGACGCCCAATGGCGAGCGTCCTCTTCTGCTCATGCCCGACACTGGTGTCAGGTCAGATTGACTAGAGCAAGCAGTGCAGGCGCGCGGATTACCTACTCCTTGGCTCAGGGAACTAGGTGGTAGCGTTGACGCGGCCTTGTTGGGGCCCTCTCCGGGATCCCTAGAAGTGGGACTCTGATCATGCCACCTCGTGCATCCCATACCTTGTTGGAGTAGGTAAGGGAGCCATCAAGATGCTTCGGGGGCAAGATTCCAAAATGATTGAATGTTGGGGTGGGGAGCAGCGGCTCCCTGCGTGGCCCTCGGGGGCGGTGTTGATGGTGAGGCGCAACAAACTCGAGATCCAAGTGGGCCATATCCCTGGTGGGGTTGATCCCCTCCTCCTCGTACCTGCGTACAAGGTCATTAATTACCCTTCGCTGGATAATCTATGATGGGGAGAGGGGGCGTTGGCGCCCAACAGTCGTTGCGGTCGAGGCCATCGTGGAAGAGGTAGAACCGCGCATGGTAGCATCATCAATATTTCCCATAACCCTGCGTCAGTGGGTAGGTGAACAAGATCTGGATGCAACAACATGATTTTTGAAAGCAGGGAGATGAACTCATTAATAATTCTTGGAAAAGAAATTGACAACCAGTGCACTGACGACATTCCGTCTTTTGTGGTCAGCAAGAGGGATCCATGCTGACAACATCATAGAACGGAATGCTCAACATCGTGACTGTCCCAACTTCTGGTGAGTTTCATGTTAGGCCTATTTTGTGGGACCTGATACCGGATGACGACATCAGGTGACATGAAAAATCCCTGATTCCCCGAATGCTACTAGCCTCCATGTCGAAGAGAAGCGATTCACGCCAGGTTTACCATTTATATTTCCAATTATTTTTCCAGGGCGCACACATCCATCATGCAGAGGGTGCAATGTGGTTACCCCGTATTCCATCTTTATAATGGCATGCAGCATCCGCTGCGTATTCAGGGACGTCTGCTCCTTGATCGAAATGGGATGAAGGGATGTCAGTTCTTCCTTATGTGGATTCCTCCTCCGAGGTGATCACCTAGTCCGTGTCTCCCTCATAGATTTAGGACGTAGTTTCTAAAACTCTTCCTAGTGCCATATCTTCATGGACCCCAGTTAATTACACTGCTTTTGTCAGGACGTTCCAAGGAGTCTAGTTAGGGCTGCAACATTCGGTTAGAAGAGTAGTCGTGTTGGGGCATCACTAGTATGTCTTGATGTAGGGGAATTGGAATGCCTATCCTATGTCCCTTATAATAGGGATTCTCGAGGGCACGAGAGCCCGAGGCATCCTACATCGAGTGTGGGGATTCATATTCCATAGGCATGTATTTGAGTTTTTCCTCAGCCTCCCATTTTTTACAAAGGGTAATGCTGCAAGTTTAACGTCAAATAGAGACAGATCAGGCTGATCGGAACACCCGTTAATGTGGATCAGATTGAGGGACCCCCTGGAGAGAACACCGATATTGGGGCCAGCACGTGGGCGGCTTCCCAAATATTGTATAGGGGAATGGAGAATGAAGTGGCATGATCCCACCGAGATGTGGCGGCCTGAGAGAGAATCGAGATGGACAATGGGTTTGGGCTTGAGCCTCGAAGAGACTTCCTACATACCCCTGCGATGAGGAATCAAAGTCTGCATAGTTCGATGAGATGACGGGACACCTGAGGAGGCGACCCATGAGATCAGACGCCTGGATGGGACCCAGAGGAAGTAGAAGCTCTGGGTTGGGGCATGAGCTTCCCAAGACACATGGGCTCGAGGGAGAGATAAGGATGAGACATGGGTGTTGGGGTTGAACCTCATGAAGGTTTTCCTACGTATCCCCATGTCGGGGAATCAATGTCCACATAGTTCTGATGGATTGGTGCTTACAATATAAGGTGGCCCGAGGTGGTGGGGCTTGAACTTCGTGGTGGCTTTATATGTATCATGTCTTAGCACAGATCAATGTTCCCGTAGTTCAGGCTGGATTGGGGCTTACACTCTGGGGCGGCCGATGGTTTTTCATGGTCAGTGATCACTCTAAGCTCATGGGAGTCATGCTCAGTGTGAGAAACAAGAGCTAGCAGAGACCCGATGATCAGGTCGCGAAGGGTGCGTCTGTGGAAAATAAATAGGGGTTTATGCGTTCACCGGCCCATGGTGCCAGTACTTACTCCAGGATGGAGGGCCAAAGGTGAAAAAGTGCAGTGGGAGAGGGATTTTGGACCTAATAAAGGAGGATCCGTGTTCCCTATTACGCCTTCCGCTGTCCTTGGGGACCGAAGATGAAAGGAGAAGCACCGTTCCCCATCACGCCCTTGGATGGATTTGGCATCGAGGGAGTGAGGAGGAATAGGGGAATTGCCTCCTACATGAAAGGTTAGGGGCTTACACCAAGGTGGCTGCACTTCCCCATGGACAAACGCCACTACAATAAAGAGGATATCATCCCCTATGAGGGGTGATCCCATCCTAGTGGAGACGAGTGGGAGTGGATAATTTCCAAGGTGGAGGGACCCTTCATGCGAGGCATGGGGCTAGGTCACAGTTTAATGTCTTGTGTTCAGAACGAGGTTCTTGGCAGTTTAACATCTTGCAGCTCGGACGAGGTGGGTTTTCTCCACAAATCTAGGACATACATGTCCGGTACCCTCTGCCCCTTATGGTAGGGAAGGAATCGGCAGGGCCGTAGTGAGGGGGTGATGTGGAGCTAACCATCGAGGGTCCATGTTAGCATGGATATGAGAAGAAGCAATAACTGTTAGCGTGCCTATGCAATGAAGCACGAGGAAAAGCAAAGCAACATGCATAATTTTCCAAGGGACATTGAAGTTACATTGTAAAATCCTAGAAGGTCATATGGGAAGACCATTGATGCAGATTCCCAGGGTGCACAAGACACCTGCGAATGGCACAGAGAAGAAGGGCTTCAGGTGCTCGTGCAAGGGGTGCACTCGGGGAGTACTGAGGTGAAGGGCCCTGGGGAATTGAGCATAGCCCTTGAGGATTGCACGAAATAAAGGGACTTGGCATGAAAATCCTTGGGCTGGCCCAAAATCGCGGATGCTTGCACGTAAATGAGGGGGAAGAGGTTTTGCACACAAGGAGAATGAATTGCGCACAAGTGTAAGAGGTCGTGCGCAAGGACAAGGGGTGCACACAATGGAAGGAATTGCACACAATCGGTCGGCCTGCGTGCAATGGAAAGAATTATGTGCAAGGGGGGCAGACCCTGAAGTGATTGGAATTCAGTCTAAGCCAAAGGGGATCTCATACAAAGGTGGCTCCCGGGGTGACTGGGTGTGAAAAGAACCGTACCTGAAAGACTTATTACGCGCACTTGGAATATTGATTACACGCACAAGAGTCAGAATGATTTATCAGCCTCGACAAAAAGGGGTTCGGCTTCTATTTATAGGTGACCGGGGGCACGAAACATTGATCGGTGTGAAATAATTGTGCGATAGAGGCGGTGGGCCGAAATGTCAACCACGCGGGGTGCAGGCGCAAAATTTTTTCGCCCCAGCGCTGAAGACTCTTCGCAAATCACGACCCTTTTCGCGTGGTTCACATGTTTTCGTTCACTTTACCATTTTTTTCATGCAACACCTCTGGCCTTCCCCGGACTGGGTCTATGGGTCTGAATATGACTTCAATTTGTCATTTCAAATCGTTATTCACCACCTAAGTGCTTTTCAGCATCTACAATCTCATAAGAATATTCTATATTTCTTTATGAAATCATATCTACAATATACATCCATTTGGTTAAAACCTATAACACTTCATGATGATCATTAGTTACATATAACACAAATACATACATTGAGTGGTTATTTATCACTTCAATTCATGAAATGTAAAAACCAAAATTAGTGAATGATATAGTGGAAACTATGAGATTCTACATACCCACTCTCCTGGGTCTAGTGCTTGATATATAATCTTTACTTAGATACATTGATACCATGTGAGATTTATATGAATAATATAAATATATTTTTTATTAAATCCATTATTTAAACATTTCATATCATTATTTTACATAATCCCAATCCTCAAATGTTTAGTTTCATTGGTGATTAACTATAGAATATTCTTATTTTTTGATAAATTATATAAAATTTTCCTTAAATATTCATCTCAGATGATGGCATTTTAGGAAAATCATACCCGATACTCTTCTAAAAATCATAGTAGGTTAAAATATAATAATTGTTTGATATTTAATAATCTATATTGGTGAACAATAAAGCTAATAAATAGAGATCATAAGTAATCCTATGATGATCAAGTTGGATTGACAACATAATAAACATGTATTGAAATTACATAAATGTTTAATACCCATTGAATCATATATTATAAGTCATAAGAGATGGAAAAGGTATTTTGGTGTAATATAAAAGATGAGTGAAATGCATGTAGAAACATGTTTCAATAATCATTTCTCATGGAAACATAACATATGAATTAGAATATGGAATACTCTTAAACATAGGAAATCATTACCTATGACTTGGATCACTACTAATATGATCATTAAAGAGTGAACATAAACTATTAATGGATTAAGTTTACTCCATAATCCAAAACATGTTAGTTCATGAGTTGTAATTCATTACTGATTTTATTTTACTGCTGAATTAATGAAGGACCATCGGCCACTTAGAAGTCTGTGCCCCATAGGGGTTGGGTTTTATCCCCATTCACAATCATCCCATGAGATATTATATTTATCCATTATATTGGAGGTATATTTAACTTTAGGTAGACACATAACATAATAAAAACAATACATATTTGGGACACATGGAAATGAAAACATTTTACATTTAATTAGACAATAATTAACTTATAGAGTGAAATAATATCCATGAATTCATCAAAAAAATTATCACAAGATATATATGCAATGAAGGTGTATAAAATCAATAGATTATTTCCATTATTATTTATAAGACCCATTACATGTTATTAAAATATTTAAAATTAAACTTATACAATAAAATTAAAATATTCCATAAAAACAATAAAAATACCCTTTTATTTTATTAATAACTTTTATTTCTAAAAGAATTTTTTTTAATTTTTTTTATAAAAATAAAATTGGAAAACCATAAAATCATAAAGAGTAATATTCATCGGAAAAAATTAATAATATAGAATTAAAATGTGCAATTGTAGATAAATTATTTTTAGAAATGTTTTTAACCATTGTAAAGAGTTTCAAATTCAATACATTATGATATTTTTGAAACATGTTAAAAATATTCATTTAAATAATTGACCAAAATTTTCAAATTCAATAGAATATAATGCACATAAATTATTGATGTAATACTATGGAAATTCATGGATAAATATAATTAATTTTTACATTGAGATGAATGATTCCAAATAGAATGGAAAAAATAAGGTCCACACAATAGATGGTAATTTAGTCATAACCAATCTCGTACCCAAGGTGAGATTGGGAAGAAAAAAATTGCCTCTATCAACAACATGGTAAAAAATGTGCCAAATAATTATATATTAAAATCTTGTTTATTATTTATATATGTAAAAACCATATTCATAGAAATTTTTATGAATACCATTATTTAATAATGCATTGTTTCTCATATTTTAGTTAGTTATAATTAAGATGATTATATAGGTGTCAATTGATCCATTAACTGATGAATGATTTAGTTTGGGGGTTTTTGTCCATCATTCAGTATCGTAGGTTCATTACATACATTATACTCAATAATATGAATCCTATGTTTTTAATATAGTCTTAGATACCTATTTTAATTTTATATAATGTGTGGGGATTTTTCTAAATGAATTTTTAATTAATATTACTTCATATACTACACTAAAATAATTATAAAATAATTTTAAATTAGTTAATATTACATATTCTTACTATTATTTAAAATATTTTTTCCATTAATTATTTAAATGATATAACATCATACATGTTTTTGTTAAAAATGGAAAAAACAAGTAAATCATATAATGATTGAATGTGTAAGAACATGTTACCATATAGTAGAAGTATCACTTTTATAAAAGATAAATGGTTTATGAAAATATTTTATTAAGGTGATAAACAATATTCAATAAGTTTTAGATGGGGAAGATAAAGAATAATTATATATAAGATGCTATAAATTGAGATCAAAATGCGTATCGCCTCTAAAAGAGCCTCTTGTAACTGATGAATTTGGAACACCTTTTTGGTAGAATTGGTTCCTAAACACAAGAGGTATGATTTTCGAGGTTAGAATATGTTCTTCGATTAAAGATAAATTCTATATAAAGGTGTATTTTTATGCCGGTAGAGGGGGTGTCCTTTTATATATGATAGGGTGTGTAATTTTCCTAAATACTCACTTCTCAATATTAATTGAATTCCTAATTAAAGTATAGAAGAACCAAAACCGATTTCTTTGACGATATGACAAGGGGGATTTGATCAGTCTCTAAGCTAAACATTTTATGATAATTGGTTTTTATATATTATAGTATTATACCATAATTTAACAATTTTACTATATTTTATCCCATAGTATGGTGTTAAACATTCATCGTAGAAAATTATTTTAATGCCTAAAATTGATATTGATCTATATAACTAATTAAGATATTTTAATTCTAAAAATTCAATAATTTTTATTGCATTTAATTTGAAAATTAATAATAAAATAATATGGAAATATTTAATGAATGAAACATAAAGACACACTTTATTAAAGTTTATTTTAATCCTAAAAAAAATTTATTCCAATTACATTTTAAATAATAATAATTAAATTTATTTAAATTAATTTTAATATATAAATAAAAATTATAACTCATTAAAATTATTATTCAATAGCGATCAATTTATTTATTATTTAAAAATACCATTAATATGTTAAAATAATATTTTAAAATTTGTCATATTTTAAATGAACTTAATCACATAAAATTTTATATATAGCCCATCAATATATTCAATAAATAAATATTAGGGTATTTCTTTAAACACAAAAAACATTTCCTTAAAAGAATATTTATCTTTTTTTTATAACAATATATTTTAATAAATATTATATTCATTCCACTATGGTGAATTTAAATATTTCTTGTATGTTACATAAAATTAAAAAAATTACCAATTGATGAAATGTATTTCAAATTACACATATCATATGTCCATACAACTAACATCTATATATGAAGCAACCATATTATAAGTAAGTATACATATAACATCTATATTACATATCTATATATATCCTTTTTACATCTCAGAAATAATTAATCATATTTGAAAAATTTATTAACAAAATATATTTTTTACTTCCTATGTTTTCCCTATTAAAAATAGTTATAACCAAAATAATGATCTTCGATTAAATCCATGAGGTGAAAGAAATTGTAATGGTGTTTTTTTAAATTTGTGATTTAATACTTTTTTAATTTTCTTAATGTTGTTTCATTTGATATTCTCATATTCTATTACTTATTATTTACCATTTTAAAAATTTATCTCTATAAAATGTGTCATGGATCATCATAGTTTATCATTTCATGTGAAATAATCTACTCAAAAATTTTTTTTAAGAGAAATTCAATATATACTTCATATTGTCACATTCTACCACTTAAACATACTTTTTATTCACAATTTTAATAATCTATCACTAATGAAAATAGTTGAGAGCATCCAAAAGATTTAATATTAAATGTATAATAATATATCTACCACACTATATTAGGTATGAATTAGAAAATAATAGTTTAACTGAAAACTAATCAATCGGTGATTTGGGATATGAAGTGAAACATCCATATTTCAACAATTAATTTGGACTTTATGTGGGGATACCCAATAAATTCCCAAAATCACATTAGAATATTATAAAGGTAAAAAAAATTAGAATAAAATCTCAATGAAAGTTTATGAGATATGATTTATAGACATCTGATTCAGTCATCAAACCACTGGGACTAATAATTCAATAGCATACCATCGAGGATACCAATTAATAATATTAAATTCATTTCATGATGTAAATGAATTTATAGAACTTCAAAAAAATAATATGTTTTTATTTTTCATTTTACCTTTCAACATCCCAATTTAAAAATTCTATGTATCATACCTAACATAAAATAATATAGATAGTGTGAGTATTATGAAATTAATCAAGTAACCAATCCATTGATGATAGAATTAAATCCTAATATATTAAAAATTATTACAATATCATTTCAAACTGTTAACTTTTTGGAACATTCATTATCACTTTTTTCTACTCATTGGTTTCTTTAGGTTATATACTCTTGTTAACCGTAATATTGTCCCCAAAAATATATAAAGCAAATTGTGATACTAACTGGGGTGTCCCATACCCATACTGTCAAATACAGTTCTATAAATATAATAATTACACATATGTTCTGATAACAAGTGAGATGAACCTAGTATAATACAAATAATATTTTACCACATCATAATAATTTAATGAAAATTAAAAAAATAAATATAATCAAAAAACCCAAAGAGTTTGTTTCATTGGAGATTAGTTACATACTCTTCATATTTTACAAAAATTCTTTATTATTTTCGACACATAGTCATATCATATGATACCCTATTAGAGAAATCATAAATAATAATCTTCTAAAAAACAAGGGTAGAGTAAATCTAATTGAGGGTTGTTCTATGATACTAATTAAGGTAAACCACAAGAGATTAATATTAAATATCATATGTAACAATGATATATGAATGTGTGTATGATAATAATATATTCAAGGTTCATAGACACGACATAAGATCATCATACCCTATGAAACATAAAAACTTTGACATGAATCATGAAATATGTTTTTTATAACATAATACAATGATGATTGGGGGGAGTGAAAACAGATATTTTTAATGATTGTCCATGAAAATATAACATATATATTATAATTTGTAATATAATTTTCTCAAAAAAATACTTTATTATTTTGAGGTTCACTAAAAAGACTACCAGAAAATTATTGAGAGACACCCTTAATGGATCTAGTTTTCTCCAAAATCCTTTACAAATTAGTTCATGTGATAAAATACATTACCTTTGGTATTTGAGGGTTGAATAATTTATAACCCACATTTAAAATTGTATAAAGAGAGTCTCGTGGGTTCTAGTTCATAACACATTCCATATAATCTCAGGATATATAAACATTATCCAATGAATTGTAGGGATATATTTTACGCTCATATATCAAATATTAAAAACCATATATTTGTGTTCCATATGAATATTAAATCATTCATTATTCTAAAATTGATTAATTATTCCATTGAAAAAATTATGTTTAATGAAAAATTTCAAAAAACATATACATAATACGTCTAAAGAAACATGTATATGGGATCATTAACGTTAATAACTAGTGATGTATTTGAAACATTATATGAGTTATAAATATATGAGAATATTTTTATAATAATGTTATTAAATTGTATTCAAAAATGAAAATAAATTCCATTTTTGTTTTTAATATCTTTAATTTTAATGATTATAAATCAAAAACATAAAGAAAATAGAAAATATATTGGTAAAATATAAAAACATGAACAATAATATACATTGGACAAAATGATTATGATTTAATAAATAATTCATTTGTCGGATAAAATTAATAAATAATCTTAATTTATCTATTTTCTAATCAGAGACAAATTTAATAGAAAATGATCATAATATAGAGTGTTAAAAAATATTACCAAAAATGTGTCTATTTTAAAAAAAATTAAAAAAGAAAATCACCTTAACAAATAATTGAGTTATAGATGATGGAGTCCATATAAAATTACAAAGAATATAAATACGAGAAACTTTTCCGACTGAAAAGAAAACATGACGATGAAACAACATAAAAGCCTCATTTTAGATGAGTTATTGACCAAGAGGTTCAAAAATTATAATAATAATTGTGAATATAATAAAAAATCAAATATGGTAAAACATATATGTCACTAGAATGAAAACACCTATGTCATTATTCCTCTTGGTCAGATTCATTTCAAATCCCTCCATAATAAATTTATGTTTATTATTAATATTCATAATTACCATATTTATAGTTATTATATTTTCTACCATTAATTTATAAATCATTTTTACACATGTATTGGTTGTTTATTGTAAAAATTGGAATATTTGTTTTATTTATTCCATTTTTTCAACGAAACAATTTGTCTGGGTTTTTGGCTCAATGATCCTTATTCAATAGAAAAAAATATTATATGATAAGGAATACATAAATTATATTTTTGATACAGTTTTAGTGTACCATTTTCAAATAATGGAACATATTCTAATGGTTCACAAGAAATTCATTAAAATTACATTTTTTATATCCAATTCAATTAAAAGAATTATTATTTTCAATGAATAAAAAAATAAATATTAGCATCCAATAATTTAAAATAATTTTAAATATCATGATTATTAAAACACATTACGATTATTTTAGTTTCCATTATCATTCATGATTTAAACATCATGAAAACATTCATGTTGGTGCTAAAACTGGAAAAACTGTGAACACGCTATATCAATTAAATGAATAATAAAGGTGATTTATATAATAATAATATAAATTCTAAATAATATTAATATTACTAAAAAATGATATAAATTCTATAAATTATATTCTATAAGGGGTATATAATGAAGATAATTAATAACAATCCTGAAGAGGACACCATTAATGATGAAGAATTGAATAACCTCTTAGATATCCTATTGAGAAAAAGTGATTTTGGAATCCTTTAATAGAAGACTGGTTCTAAAATAGGAAATAGTATTTTGATATATTTAATTTCATTATATAGTTTATAGAATTCATAAGTAATGGTTTGGATTATGGTTAGAGAAAGTGGGTCTTTTTCTATATGAGAAATAGTGTTATTTTTGTAAATATGTTTTTTTAATATAAAAACAATTCCATATTCTAGGAAATTTGATCACAATGGGAAATTACTAAATACTAGATAATTAAAGTCATTAAAATCTTATACACGTAAATTTAATGAAATTATTTTGTGAATTTTTATGGAATTATCCCTTAATTGAACACAATTATCCTAATTATTTATTTATTGTCGTGGCTGACTTTTAACTTAGGAACTTATTTTTATGCATAAAGAGTTGACCATATTACTTAATTAGAATTTGATGAATCCGAATATGAATTTTTTTAACATAAATAATTTTATAATAATGATAAATATAAAATTTATAATAATTAATGAATAATACATATAAACATTTTACGTCAAATATTTATATTAGCGAAGACAAATTTCATTTTAATTATTTTCCAATTAATATTAGTTTAATGAGTGATTATTTATTTAATTATTTATAAAAATAAGTCATTTATTTAAAATAACTCTTTAATGGTGATCATCTTAGATATTAATTCAGATATCCAAAATATAATTCAAAACATATTTCGAATATTCATTCCATTTTAATTGAATTTATTCAGAACCCATTATTTATCAACTACCCATTTAATTTTATAAATACACATATATAAAAATAATTTTATAATAAAAATTTATATTTATTTTAGAAATAATGAATAGAAATAACTATATTTATGATAATATATTGTAATTAGTTACTATCTTTTTTAACAGTATATAATTGTGAATATAATATTTTTTTAAATTTTAAATGAATAATTACAATGCCTCGATGTACCTTTTGGGAAAATGCATATCCAATGAACAAGTTTCCTAGGACAATACATTCATACGATATATATTTAATTACCATATATATGATATATATATATATAACATTAATATTACATTATTATATATATGTACATACATATAAAAAATCATTAATCATATTCACATACTTAATTATAAATGATTATAATTTATTTCTATTATTTTACATTTTTTACATAATAATAATCATTGGTATGATAGTGAATAAAAATTATGAGGGAATGGATTTCATGTTCATGGTATATTTATTTACTTATGGATTTATTCATTCTGTAATTTTCATAATGATTCTTATATTATTATTATAATGTTTTAATGGTTATCTTCCACTAAATAATTTATCTCAATAAAAATTATTAATATTAAAATTACATCAATTTTTTTTGTCAAAAATTTTACTAAACACAATAATTATTTTAAAAAATATATAAATATTAATAACAGAATGTGTTAGAGGTTATACATTATAAAACACGATACATATTTTATTCTAATATTCATTTAATTAATTTTAAAAACAACTATACATAAGAACTCATATAATGAAATCACATGTGATAGACCACCAGAGGCTCCTTATGTTTTATATACTTTTAGGGTATCATTAATCTCATTAGATTTTTATTTAATTCATTCTATATCATCATGTTCTCTATATAATAAAACCCTCACACAATACTCTTTTTTTGAGTAAAATATATGAATAGAGACCGCTAACACAATTGTTAGACATTAGAGTCAAATTATAAATGTTTAGATATTTATAAATGGATCCAAATATATTTAAAAAATAATATCAAATTTTATGATGCTATTAAAATGTGTTTTCTAGATAGGAATCTTTTTATGTTTATCATCATAAATATGGAACATTTATCTGAAATATTTTCCATTGAAATGACTTATTAAGTACAAAAGAAAATTTATATTAATATATTTCATTACCAAAAAGACCTAAGAAATTTTATGATATAAATAGAAAATAATTTTTTTTCGTGAAAAAAATGTAACTCTATAATTTTCATCACTATAATACCATATACACTTTAAGGCTGTTATGTCACATTCAATTTTAATTTTTACTAGAATAATATTTTTTTATTGTACTAGAACTTCTCTTTGTAAAAATATACACTAAATAACCTTTTATAAACTATAATATATATATATATATAATGTCATTGTAAGATAAATTTTTTTTCATTAAATTACACTTATTTCTTCTTAGTGAGAATATTGAACTAGTAATCTATTACAAATCATATCAATTATGTTTTCCAATGTTCATTGATCCTTATTTTAAAAATAATACATTATTATTAAAATATAACTATAAAGGGGGTTTGAACTAATTCTCTAATATTTTATAAATAACCAATGATTAAATATTTTCTCCTAAATAAAAATTCTATTATTTATACAACTGTTTATTTCATAGTATAGAATCTATTGAATCATAAACAATGTGTGTGAAAAAATAATCTCATTTATTCATTAAAAAAGTCATTACAATAATCACTTATTATAAAACAAAAAGATGATTCCTAATACACATCATTTATTTCAAATTTATCGACACAATTATGTAATCTAACAAATCCAACCCCTTTATGAAATAAACCATTGATCCACTATTTAAATGAAAAATATAATATCTAATCATAAATCCTACCCCAATATTAAATAATTGTTTCTATAAAATATACATGAAAATATTTATCTAAAATAATAATACCTTTTAGTATTATACAATAAATTTAATACACCTCTTTATTTACTATAGATTTTTCCTCCACCGGTGTAAAATTTTCACACAGTAATAAATTTCACATCCATATATAATTAAATAATCTTTTTAAATTTTTTGTTTGGACTCTCCATGACATATCATATACACATTATAAAAAATAAATTTACACCTTCATTTTTGTAACATCATTATGAATATTGATCTTATTCCATCATTATGCCGCTAAACAATCTTAAATAGATTGAGGAGATTTTGAGAAATATTTTTGATCACATTCATGGTTCCGTTCACAATATAACATGAAAATTTAAGTATTCATATTTGTTAGAATAAGACATGGGGGGGGGGGGGGTTGAATCAGGGTAACTAGTTTTTGTAAATTATTTCAATTAATGAATTAATCTCATATGACTTGTAAAAGTCATGATCTAATCATAATTTCATTTCCTCACCCATATGAAACGAATATATAAAGATATTCATCAAAATATTATTTACAATGTTTGACCACAATCATAGAGAATAATCCTTTATAAGATTTATTCATATTCCCAGAATATGATAATTACAAATAAAATATTTATAATTAGATTGGTAATATGTGAAATTTTGACTCTTGATGATCCTTATATTGTATTGTATAATTTAAGGTAAGGTGACATCCATTAACATACACTAAAATAGAATATAAATGAAAATTTTATCATGGGACAAAAGCATTTTACTATTCACTCATTATTCATAGATGAATCATATATTCACTGTTCTTTAATATGAATCACAATCAAACATAATATATCTTTATAAATGAGGCTCAAATGTATAAGGGGATGAAATAACATCACCTTCACATTAGTGTATTCCCACATTATTCTGGATGATATGTCAATGGATTATTCCATTAACACATGAAAACATCCTTCCTCCTCTTCACATGTAATTTCCTAGAACAATCAAAACCAAATCATCTTACCATCACCACCTGAGAATGAAAAATACAAAATAGTTTTTTATTCATACTTTATTTCCTTATCATTGATAAAATAAAAAATTTGGGTCTAAATTAATGAACATCATTCCCATATACAATACATCTTTATATTCACAATTTAAATGATAATAAATCATTCGAAAATAATTTTTGAAACAACATATTTTTAGATTTCATTTTTTATTGTAGACAAGAACTCCCTGGAAAATAAACAAAGAAACCCCAATAAAATTATATTGAATATTTGAAATTTAAATCTTAAAAAATATTAGTCAAGATACCTATTATTTAAATATCAATTGAAAATTATCATGAATCAATGTTTTTGAGTACGCCATGATATTCGGTAAACAATGAGTACAAAATACTCAACAGATTTAATATCTCCATTTTAAATAAATTTTGAAATATGTTCTTTAGTTGTGAGGTAAAATGATCTTTATAGGGGAAATATTTTCTATGGGGACTAAAAATGATTCTTACACACCATCATGGTATGTAAAAAATTTGTATGGGTGAAACATTCAAGAACCCCACTCTATTAGATTCATCCATAAACATGTGGAAATTGTTTCTTATAAAATGAATATTGTTGGTTGATTCATTTTAGGTTATGATTATAGAGTCATAAAATCATCCTTCTGATCTCATAATGATCATTAACATTCTTATTTACATGGTATAATAGATTATCATATTTATTATAGAATTATAATACTAACTACATAACAAAAAATGTAAACTACTTCAGGGAACTAACCATGACATGAATCCATCATATATTTTTCATAACATTGAAATAGGAAATATTTTTTACATGAGATAAATTTAAGGGAAAATGCACTAAGTATAAAACTAATCTAACATTGTATTTGATTTAATATATTTTAATGAAACAAAAATATAAATATATAATTTTAATAAAACATAGTAAATATTTATGGGGAGAAACATTAATAAAGAAACGATCACCTACCCTTGAAATAAATATAAATCCCCATTTTTTCACATAATAGTTATGCCTCCTCTAAACTATCCTCATGTATTGTTGAGTCAAGTTCACCTTCTAAATAATTTCCTATTATAACTTTGGTCCCATAAATCTCCATTATCCTATATCATCCCAAAATATAGTTGTTCGAAACTACTTACCATCAAATGCCTCGAATGATCACATCTGTATACTCGAATAAAAACTTTTCTTATAAGAAAACTCACCCAAAGATAGATTTTCCTATTAAATAACTTTATAATCAACAGAACATGAATAATGAATTTCGTCCATGTTTATAATTTTATGCTAATACTATGCATCAGATCTATCATGAAAAACAAATTTAAAATTTAATTTATTACCCAATATATTATGATATCCCTTCTAGAAATTTGACATGATCCTCGAGTCATAGTTTGATAAAATAGATATTGGAGATCCCTATATCCCCATTTTGATATATTTTTGAAAGCTGATTTGATGTTCTTTTTACTCAAATTAGAAGAACTATTGCGGGTATAGTTCATCGATCAACAATAAACCAAATCACATTAATTCTTACTCATGTTCATAGTAATTCTAAAACGAAATCCTTTGAAAAATATTCCAATTAAATCTCTAGATATAGAAATTTTTTAAGCATCCCCTTCTTCTACCTTTTTAAAAGTCAATCATTTGATAGTTAATTCATTAAAATCTATTTTCATTCTATCCCACCGTTAATACTCCTCGATGTCTCTTTATATATTTGTGCTACAGATATTAATGGAAAGAAGTAAACTATGACCGTCACAAAATAAATCTCTCTTCAACTTTTAATAACAAGACACCCATAGTCCTTTCCGAAAATATAAAACACCCTCTTAATAAATATAAATATTAAGAAATGTATCTTTCATAACAAATCCTACCTTGTCAAAAAAATTCTGATATTCCTTCTGATCTTTCTTAATTTTTTTTGAGAAAGTTTTCTACGATGAATCTCAAACAAAAATAAATGATATCACTATATCCAAATAATAAAAGAAAAAAAATTAAACCAATTAACCAAATGGTTACATTATAATTGTATCATTATTAATGAATCATTATTTTTTTGACTCAAATAATTAGTCACTCTATTTTTTTCCATGATGATAATGAATCATGAATTCATAATCCTTAATCATATCCTTCCATATTATTTATCCCATGTTCAACTATTTAGAAGTGAATATTTACTTCAACAATTTGTGATTAGTATATATTTCAAACATTAAACATACAAATTATTCCCCTAGATTTTCAATGTAAAAACCATTGGATCTAATTTAAAGTCATTTATAGTGTAATTTAACTCATGAGGTTTCAACTAGCATGAATCATAAGAAATTTCATAATCATTTTTCATTAAAAAGAAACCAATTCATTTAAACTAAGCATCAAAATTGATAAAAAATTCTTCATTTCTTAATGGAGGTGCTAAAATTAGAGAATTAACATATCTTCTATTGAGTACTTGAAACAAATCCTCACACTAATTTTTTCAGATGAATAGAACTAATTTATTATTTAACATTTTGGGATAGATAACCAAGTAATGTATTAAAAATGTTCATTGTAACCCAGTAATCCTACAAAACAATGAATATATGTGAAATTTTTGGGTATTTTCCTTTCATTGTATTCCTTCATTTTATAATTATCTATATTTATTCAATCATTTAAAATAACATTTGTCAGGAAATAACTTTTTTAAAACAAAAATTGAAACATGATAAATTTCCCATATAGCTTATTTTTTTAATGTATTTAAAAAACATTATGTGTCATTAATTTTACTATTGACATTTAGAATTCACCAAAAGATCATCATTAAACACAATCAAACAAATTTAGTTGTACATGTGAAAAATTATATTTATAAGTCCCATAAATAAATTAGATGCATTAGATAACCCAAAAAGCATAACTACGAACACATAGTACCTATATCTAGTCAAAATGGAGTCTATAAACTATATTATTACATCACTTTCAATAGATGGTACAGTAGCCTCAGGTCAACCATTAAAAAATAATAATCTCCCTAGAGCTGAACAAAGTAATTATATATATGAAGAACATGATACATGTTCATATTTGTGATTCTATTCATGCCCTATAATCAAATTAATTTATCATTAAATCATATATCATTTTATCAAAGAAAATAGGGGATCCCCATTTTTATGTTCTAGAATGGATGAAACCATTATATAATAACTCATGCAACATATTTTTCAATTCTAAAAGTTCAACTGGAGCTATACAATATAGGGTTTAGAAATAGGATTTACAACAAGTAGAAAGTCAAAACTAAACATAACCTCTTGATTAAGAATTAATCTAGGAAAATCATCTAGAAAAACCTCAATATATTTATTTATTACTAACATATCGCTAATTTAAATAGTTTATTTATTTTAAATAATATGAGCTATGAAAATTTCACTATCAACTCTAATAAATTTCTTTGATTTTTTATATGTTATCAATGTAGTTAGAACACCAAACAAAAAATTCTTATCTCATAAATATATATAGAAAAATAAATGAAAACCAACCCTTGTCAAAAAAGTTATCAAACATTGATATGGTTAGTTCAACATGATTTTCAGGAATGGCCACCCCACTGATAATAATCGAGAGACTCCTATAAATCATGGGTGTTTTGATAATTGCACCTGAAGATTTCACCAAAATATTTATCTTATATGAAATAGTTCATATTCATAAATTGGATGAAAATGTTTTTGAAACAAATGAATGTGATGAGATAAAGTCGAACGAGGTTATTTGAATAATTCAGAAACACATATAACAAATCTATCACCACATCATTTGATATAAAATCCTCAAATATACTTGTAAAAACATAACTTCATTACACAATTTTATTTATGATCGTGATGATTTCCATCATGTTCATCTATACTCAATCACATGAAATCATAATTACCCAAATAATTACAAGTAAATAACCTCACCATTGAATGGATATATATTATCCTATTCTTAGGTTGTTTACGAGTCTTTTTTTACATTCACAATCCCTATGACCAAACTGAACATAATCAAACAACATACCATATCCCATCATACATTACATGAAATTCCATTTTACAAACATTTATCATTTTGGGGGAAACGCATCAATCATAAAACTTTTTTTCTCCATTTCCTTCCACTTTGAATTATTTTACTGTATTCATCATTAGGAAAATATTTTTCATTAAACTCTATGTCAACATTCTCTGCATAAAAATCACTTTCATGAACCATTTTATTTCATTTATGGAAAATGAACTTTGTTATCATGGTTTAAATTTTGAGTATAATCTATCAACATTATAATTTGTTTCCTAAATAAAATTAGGCACATATCTAGCTATTCGTGTAATGTATGTTTCATATGTAGCTACATAATCATCATTTTTAAACCAAAATTATAGGAATTTGTTCCCATAAGGCGTTGAAAAACCTTAAGTAAATACATATCAACAAAATTATCTTCTAATTTTTTTCATTCCATTGAATACAGATCACATTTATTTATGGTATTCATTATAATAACTCGGTTCTTATTCTTGAGGTATGGGTTTCTTCTTTTCATTTTTCCTTAAGTGTTTTTGAGAAAATAAGGAAAATGGGGAAAAATCACAATTTTGCGGGTACATGTCGTGTACTTTTCGAAACGCCGTGTACTTTGGCCATGTGGTATGAGTACACAGGGTGTGTAGACATGCTGGTGATGAAAGGTGTAAAAACCAATTACACGCCGTGTAGTGGGTATTTACACGACGTGTATTCAGTCGAGAGGAAAACAGTAAGGCATTGGGAGATGGGTGACAGTACATGCCGTCTGATCAGGAATACACGATGTGTACTCATGCCGACAGATGAACAATTCCGCGGTGGAAAGAATACATCGAAGGAACAATTAAAAAATGAAAATTACACGACATGTACTCAATATTACATTCCATGTAGTCAGTGTTTTCACTTAAAATGGGAAGTATCCTCCTCTATTCATAGAGGAAGATTAGAACCTGAGGAGAGCTTGGGAGAGACGACCTGAGCTTTGGAGATCACCCAATTGAGCATAGGTAATCCGATTCCACCTCCATCAATCTCATTAGAACCGTAAGAGTAAGCCCTCCCCTCTCCGTGAGCCGTTCTTACCAATTTGTTCTCAAGGGGAAGTAATTTACATTTGAACAGGAATTCTTTGACCTCAGATCTATGTCATTCGTGGACGATTCGAGGAGAATCGTTCAAGTATACCAAATCAGGGGCGATTGAGGTAGGTGGTCTAGTGTTTATTTCCAACTAATGTGGTCAATTTGTGTACCATTGTGATACGCCCCCATGAATGGGGTGTTGTATGGCTGTGGCCATGCATAATTAAATACCTAGAATTGAATTGGTAGTTTAATGAACATGTATAACTATTGTTTGGGATCACTGCTTGGATCTAAGACCACCCCAGGGGTGCGTTCCTATGTTTATCCATTTGGCCTGGATACCAGAGGGTATGCTATGTTTATATTGAGAATTACTTTTAACTTGAAAGGAATTTTATATAGAATGGATTTTTATGCTTCGGGATCGGCCAGGTTACTTGCGCCTGAGGGCAGTGTTTTACTTTAGATTGAGGGTGTTGTTTGTTTAGCCTGAGGGCAAGGTATTGTTTAGCCTGAGGGAAAAATACTATTTAGCCAGAGGGAAATGTTTCTCCTGAGGGAACACTTATTAAGTCTGAGGGCATGGTTTTATTATATTAGCCTGGGGGAAATCCTGAGGGCGTGGTTTTATTATATTAGCCTGAGGGGGAGCCTGAGGGCATGGTTTTATTATATTAGCCTCAGGGAATGGTTTTAATATATTATCCTGACAGAAAGGCTCTAATTGGATTGATTTCTTGGTTCTGATGAGCACAGAATGTTATAAAATTGAATGGTAAAATGAACATTGAAATGGAAATATGACAGGTAAAGTTAGTTACTTTGGAGTACTACTTAGTTTATTTTATTTACTAGTGTGCACTACTATTTTTCATTTTCACTAATAGTTGAGCACGGTCCGTTGGTGGGTGCCTACTAGGATTTATTTCTCACATCCTATTTGGGTCATGTCTTTGGCCGACACATATTATATTTCTGCTGGTGTCGATAGGGGAAGGAGTCCCTATATAGGTACTTGATTGTTGCTAAGGAGTAGGAGAGAATGGGACTGAGCTTAGGATTGTGATGTTGTTGACTGTTCTGTGTTGTTCTGCTGTACTTGTACATTTTTTTTATTGTATTTCATTATAGTGTATCCTGTTATGGCTATTTTCATAGAATTAGTGACATGCTTCATTTATATATATATGACTGCTAGTTCTCTTTTATTTCAGTTTTCCATTTCTGTTGAATTTTGTTTACTACTTATGCTGTTGTATATTTATATATATGATTCCCATATGCTACACCTTGATAAATGAGGGAATAGTTTTCCCATTATCAGTCGTGGGCCTTCGCTACTAGTCGGCAACCTCTGGTTTTTGGGAAATGCTCTTGAGGTCATGTGACCAACTGGGTTCGAGGCACCCATTGAGTGGAAACCGGATCTATGACGTTACAAAGTAGTATCAAAGGGGTTATTTTCTTTGACTTTCTATTTGGAGCCATAGTCAGGGATAGTATGGAAATTGTAGTTGGTAATAAGCTGTACCCAGGAGTAGCTAACCCTTGTACATGGAAGAGCAATTCTACCTCATATTTTTGCAATTATTCCGATTTTCAAATTTTACAGTTGATTTTATTTTCACCGTTGGGTGACACACTTTTTATTGTGTTGTTTATATGTTATCCATGGGTTATATTTAGTTGCAAACCGATGATATGAGGGTATTCCATCTCATGCATCATTTAAGAACATGCTAGAAATCACATCCCATGCATAATTCTATTCCATGTAGGTGCATTAGAAATTGCATGTTGTTGTGATAGTTGTTGTGCTAGGAAAGCATACTCTTGTGCATAACATGTATAAGATGACAAACATTGATTCACAGGGAGTATGGGCCCTTAAGGATCAGAATTTGGCACTTAAGAGTTTTTCTTCAGTATTTACTGGGTTCCAGAGAAGTTTCACAGGTTTACTATCCAGAAAGACCAGGATACACGCCGTGTAGTACCTCAGAAAAACACAGTGTGTTTTTCTGTTCGGGAAGAAATGAAAACTTTTGGAGTACACGCCATGTACCCTCAGTACACACCATGTAATCTCTTTCCGTGTCATAGATAATGTGGGTGGGGACACGGGGTAGGGAAAGTCTTGGGAATAACATGCCGTGTACCGAATGTACACGCCGTGTAGTTTTGACCTGGAGTCCGCCAGTGTAACTAACAATACGGATGGTGGAGACCTTGAGATATACACGCAGTTCCCACCTTGGAACACACCGTGTAGTCTGACCTAAGGACCCAACTATGTAGCTAACAAACACGGGTCAGTGTTACCTCTTCTTGAACATGATATATACTTGAGGGAGACGTCGTGTAGTCCATACCGGTGGGATACTATGTGGACATGGCCATGTGGCTAGGAAACGAGGTGGTGTACACGCCGTGTGCGAGAGTAACACGCCGTGTACAGGTGTAACATGCCTTGTGGTGTCGGCCGAGTAGTTGGCCATGTCACGAACGATAGGGGCAATTGGAAATTAAACCATACACACCATGTAGATTATATACACACTGTGTAGTATTGTTCAAAGTGAGTTGTGTGTCTTATCCATGTAGAAGTACTTGGGAAGAGAAGGAGGATTCAAGTACACGCCATGTATTTAGAAGACACGCCGTGTGTTTGGGGTGTTATACGGTCAGTTTAAGCTAGTGTACACACCCATGTGAATGGTTGTGAGAACACACAGTGTAGTATTTATACACACCATGTAGTCAAGTTTTGTAAATTTTTAAAAGTTTCTTTCTTCGAATCCTTGTTTCGATCTTGGATAATATTGATCTAAGGTGTGCGTTTTACATTGTAGAGTCATTTTGCGGAGATGACCATGCGTTGTTCGCCAAGAGAGCGACAATGATTATACTCCAGAGATTGTAGGCCATGGGCTACCAGTTGATCCTCCATCAGAGCCAGATGTGGCACCATCCATTATATTGGACTCAGGTGCAGATGCACAGTTCTTTGAAGGCTTCATGCGGTTCATGCAGACCTTTCAGGGAGCACCGCCGGCTACCACATCTATGGCTGAGCTGACTTGTATCTTCTAGCAGCATCATCCGCCTACGTTTTTAGGGGATGGAGGATCACAGGCTGCAGAGTCTTGGATGGATTCATTGCAGACAATTTTCGAGCATCTTAAGACGCCTCCCGTGCGGAGGGTCAAGCTCACGACTTATATGCTGTGTAATTCCGCCAAGAGGTGGTGGGATGTTACCACTCAGACAAAGCATCATAGAGACATGATGTGGGAAGATTTTCAGACATCTTTCTATGAATAATTCTTCCCAGAGACGCTGAGGGCAGATAGAGCTCGAGATTTCATGAATCTTCAGTAGGGCACTATGCCGGTGATGGGTTATTCTGCTCACTTTACCGAGCTTCAGCGTTTTGCACCCGTTTTGGTGGGTGATGAGACGCTGAGGGCTTGACGCTTTGAGGATGGTATTTGGTATGACATACTAGTGCTGGTGAATGTTTTCAGGTTTCCTACAGTACATGATATTTTGAACTAGGCACTAATTACTGAGAGGAACCTGTCGGAAGCTAATGGTGCAGGCCAGGGCGGTTCAACAACAGTTTTTGGTACTATTTCTACCAGGAAGAGGAAGAGACAGATGCGTTTCTCTCACGGTGCAGTACTAGCTAGGCGATTACATCAGGTGGCCCGATCATGTGCTTCCGGTGTGGTAGAGAGGGGCACAATAGACCTCAGTTTACCCGTGACCCACTGGAGTGCCGAGCATGTTGCAAGATGGGTCATCTACAGAGATTTTGTAGGGCGTTTCCACCAGTGGCTAGTGAGAGGGGTTCTATACAGACTCCGTGTGTGGGAGCAGGACTAGCAGCTTCTTACCTGTCAGGAAACTGGAATACGTCAGGGAATGCAAACCAAGATGGGGGTCGTGGCCCTGGTAACCAGATAGAAGGATCTCAGAGGCAGTAGGGCAAGACAGCTCAGGGTAGCCAGGTTGTGTTGCAGGGCTGCAACACTGGGTAGGCATATACAGTGCAAAAAACCCAACATGAGTAGGATCCCAGACCTTCTACTGTCAGAGGTACTATTTTAGTAGCTTATGTCTTATCTTTAGTACGTTTCGATATGGGTAATACACATAGCTTTGTATCTGTGCCTATTGTGCAGAGCCTTGGGCTCTGTGTTTCTTCTTCTTCTGATGTTATGATGCTAGACACTCCGTTGGGGATAAGAACGACATGTGTGCGTCAGTGCAAGGAGTTCCTCCTTGAGGTTGGTGGGTGTCACTTTCTATGGGACCTCTATGTCTTAGAGATGATATCTTATGATGTCATTCTCAGGATGGACTGTTTGGTTCCCTTTCAAGTCTGTGTAGAATGCTATCATTGTAGGGTGCGTTTCACGTCACCCGAGGGCAGAGAGTTTCTATACAAGGGTGAATGGGATGTTCCGGAAAGTTTAGCTAGACCAGAGAATCATGGGTGAGGTGGAGTCACAACCTAGATTGAGAGTTTATATCTTGATGACCAGGGAAATTTTCAGAAGGATTTCTCTCCTGTGGTTGATCGTTTTTGGTATTTCTTCCCGGAAGACTTTTCAGGTCTTCCTCTAGAGCGAGAGGTGGATTTATCTATTGAGCTTATGCCAGGAGAGGCACCAGTGTCCATTCCTCCTTATAGGATGGATACACCTGAGTTACAGGACCTCAAGAGAAATTTAGAGGAGTTACAGTCAAAGGGTATTATCCAACCCAATACTTTTCCTTGGGTTTCTCCGATCCTTTTTGCGAAGAAGGAGGATGGTACCCTCAGACTCTGTGTGGATTATCGAAAGCTGAACCAGCTGACGATTAAGAACCGATATCCCTTACTAAGGATTTATGATCTTTTTGATCAACTTCTTGGAGAATGAGTGTTCTCAAAGATTGACTTGAGATCAGGATATCATCAGCTACACCTGAGACCATCAGACATTCCACTTACAACCTTTCGGAGGAGATATGTTCTGTACGAGTACATGGCTATGCCTTTTGGACTCATGAACACACCATCAGTTTTTATGTATCTGATGAATTGTCTGTTCTATCCTTATCTGGATTATTTTGTGGTACTATTCGTGGACGATATCTTGGTGTACTCTCACACTCGAGATGACCACACGACCCATATTGTGATCGTATTGAGTACACTATGAGAGTATAAGATATATGCTATGCTCTCAATGTGACAATTTTGGATGGACCAGATGCACATAATAGGTCATATCATCTCAGAGGCATGAGTTGCAGTAGACCTAGAGAAGGTGGGAGCACTAGTTTCCTGGGAGCAGCCTAAAAACATGGTTGAGAAATAGAGTTTCTTAGGGCTGGCTGGTTATTACAGATGCTTCATACAGGACTTCTCACACTTAGTAGCGCAGTTGAACGGTATAACTAAGAAGGGTGTGAAGTTCGTTTGGATAGAAGCTTGTGAAACAGCCTTTCAGAAACTGAAGGGAAGGTTGAAATTAGCACCAATCCATATACTCCCAGAGTTGGGGAAGAGCTATACATTTTACTGTGATGCATCAGGTATCGGGTTGGGAGCTGTGTTGATGCACGGAAATCGAGTTGTTGCGTACATGTCTCTATAGTTGAGGCCACATGAGTGGAATTACCCAACACATGAACTTGAGTTGGCGGTAGTTTTTCATGTGTTACGCTGTTGGAGACATTATCTATTGGGAGGGAATTTTGTGGATTTCACCGACCAAAAAAGTATCATGTACATCTTTACATAGCATGAATTGAATCTGAGGCAGTGAAGGTGGGTATAATACCTACAGTCCTTATATTTTGAGCTTAACTATACACCTGGTAAGGGTAACACAGTTTCTGATGCACTGCGCAGGAAGACTCAGATACATGCAGTGTATGAGGCCAGTGGTGAGTGGCAACTAATGGCATTGTTCTCTAAGATGCATTTGGAGGTGCACGATAGTTAGGGGAAAACCTATCTTTTATCTTTAGCTATGACTTATACCCTCCTAGATAGAGTTAGGATGAGACATCTATTTGATTAAGAAAGCCTAGTTCTACGTGAGTTGGTGGAAAGTGAGGACCCTCCTTCTAGTTGGACGATAGGCGATGATGAGGTACTGTGTTTCCATGGACGAGTGTAGGTTCCAAGGGATATACGTGAGGAGTTGATGTGGGAGTTTCATGCTTCATCTTGGGCAGTTCATCCTGGAGTTACCATGATGTACTGTGACTTGAGACGTCAGTATTGGTGGCCAGGTATGAAGAGAGAAGTACCAAGTTTTGTTAAGAGATGTTCCACCTGTCTGTAGGTGAAGGCATAACATCAGAGGCCGGCCAGACTGTTATATCAATTACCCATTCCGGAGTGGAAATTAGATGATTTCGCGATGGACATTATGACTGGGTTGTGGAGGTCACCTTGAGGCAATGATGCTGTGTGGGTTGTTGTGGACAGACTCACAAAAGTAGCTCACTTTTTTGCCGACCAAGGAGACCTTCGGTGTTGACGAGATCGGGAAGTTGTATATCCGAGAGGTCGTACATCTTCATAGGGTCCCTGGTTATATCATTTCAGATAGGGATGTCCATTTTACATCTCGTTTCTGGAAGGTTTTTTAGAGGGAACTGGGTACACAGGTGATTCTGGGCACAACTTACCACCCTCAGACAAATGGTCAATCAGAGCATATGATACAGGTGATAGAGGACAGGCTGTGTGCAAGCATCCTAGACATTGGGCCCTCCTGGGAGAAGCATATACCCCTAGTTGAGTTTTCCTATAATAATAGTTTTTAGGAAACTATTGAGATGGCACTTTACGAGGATTTATATTGTAGGCCATGCCGATCACCATTGTGCTGGATAGAGGCAGGTGAGGCAGTTTTACTGGGACCACGTCTTGTGCAGGAGATTTCTAAGTAGGACCAGTTGATTCAGAAGTGGATGGCTACCGCACAGTCTCGTCAGAAATCTTATGTTGATCGCCACATACGACCCTTAGAGTTCTTGATCAGGGATAAAGTTTTCTTGCGTGTTTCACCGAGGTTGGGACACAGGAGGATCAGGATACATGGTAAACTTTCACCGAGGTATGTGGGGCCATTTGAGATCTGGAGAGAGTCGTACTGGTCATCTACCAGTTGCTGTTACCATAGAGGTATCGGGATGTGCACAACGTCTTCCATGTATCTCAGTTGCGTCGTTATCATTCAGGCTCGTCTCACGTCTTTCAACAAGAGGAGGTTGAACTTCAGATAGGTGCATCCTTTGAGGAGCATCTGATTAATATCATGGATAGGAGCACAATGGTTCTCCGAGGCCAGTCAGTTCCTCTCATATGGGTGCTATGGAAGCATGGACGAGTGTAGGATGAAACCTTGGAGCGGGAGACCGACGTATATTCTAAGTGGCCAGAGTTGTTCGGAGCTTTATCTTTACCACCCTTGGAAGGGAAATTCAGGGATGAATTGATTTGAGGGGGGAAGTTTGTAAGAACTTGATTCTTATTCTTGAGGTGCGGGTTTCTTCTTTTCTCTTTTTCCTTAAGTGTTTTTTAGAAAATAAGGAAAATGGGGAAAATCAAAATTTTTGGGTACACGCTGTGCACGTTTCCACACACTGTGTACTTTGGCCGTGTGGGATGAGTACACATGGTGTGTAGCCATGCTGGTGATGAAATGTCTAAAAAATGACTACACACCTTGTAGTTGGTATTTACACGACGTGTTGTCAGTCGGCAGGCAAACAGTAAGGTGGTGGGAGCTGAGCGACAGTACATGCCATGTAATTAGGAATACATGCCGTGTACTCATGTCGACAGATGAACAATGCCATGGTGTAAAGAAGCCGCCGAAGGAACAATTATAAAATGAAAAGTACACACTGTGTACTCAATAGTACACGCCGTGTAGTCTTTTTTTTTCTGTTAAAATGGGCATTAGCCTCTACTGTTCACAGAGGAAGATTAGAACTAGATGAGAGATTGGGAGAGATGGTCAGAGCTTTGGAGATCACCCGATCGAGCACCCGGAATCAGATTCCGCCTCTATCGATCTCGTTGGAACCGTACTAGTAAGCCCCCTATCATTGAGCCGTTATTACCAAATATTTCATAAGGGGAAGTTTTTTACGTTTGAACGAGAATTATTTTACCTTAGATCTACATCATTCTTGGATGATTCAAGGAGATTCGTTCACGTATACCGATCATGGGTGATCGAGGTAGGTGGTCTAGTGTTTATTTCCAACTGCTGTGGTGAATTTGCATACCATTGTGATATGCGCCCATGAATAAGGTGTCATATTACTGAGGTCTTGCATAATTAAATACCTAGAATTGAATATGTAGTGTAATGGACATGTATAACTGTTGTTTGGGATCACTGCTTGGATCCAGGAGCACCCCAGGGGTGCGTTCTTCTGTTTAGCTGTTTGTCCTGGATACCCGAGGGTATGCCATGTCTACATTGAGCATTACTTTTTCCTTGAACGGAATTGTATATAGAATTTCTTGTTATGCTTTGGGCTCGGCCTGTTTACTTGCGCCTGAGGGCAGTGTTTTACTTTTTCATGAGGGAGTTGTTTGTTTAGCCTGAGGGCAAGGTATTGTTTTTCCTGAGGGCAAGGTACTATTTTTCTTGAGGGAAATGTTTCGATTGAGGGAACATTTCTGAAGCCTGAGGGCGTGGTTGTATTATATTAGCCTAAGGGAAATCCTGAGGGCGTGGTTGTATTATATTAGCCTGAGGTCATTCTCGAGGGCATGGTTTTATTATATTTTCTTGAGGGCATGGTTTTGTTATATTAGCCTTAGGGAAAGGTTCTGATTGACCTGAGTGATTGGTTCTGATGAGCATATAATGTTATTAAATTGAATGGTTAAATGAATATTAAAATGGAAATATGACTGGTAATGTTAGTTACTTTTGAGTACATCTTAGTTTATTGAATTTACTACTATGCACTGTAGTTGCACATTTTCAGTAACAATTGAGCAGGAGCGTTCGATGGGTGCCTACTGGGATTTTTTTCTCACACCCTGTTTGTGTCAGGTCTTTGGTACTAACAGATTATATTTCTACAGGTGTCGATAGGGGAAAGAGTCCCTATATAGTTACCTAGATTGTTGGCGAGGAGTAGGAGAGCATGGGACTGTGCATAGGCTTGCGATGTTGCTGACTGTTCTGTGTTGTTCTATTGTACTTGTACTTTTGGTGTATTGTATTGTATTGCAGTGTATCCTGTTCTAGCTGTTTTCATATAATTAGTGAAATTCTACATTTTTATATATATGACTGATGGTTCTCTTTTACTTCAGTGGTCAATTTTAGTTGAATATTGTTGACTGCTTCCACTGTTGTATGTTTATATATATGATTCCAATGCGCTACTCTTTGACAAGTGATGGCATAGTTTCCCACTATCAGTCCTTGGCCCTCACTGTTAGTCGGCAGACACTGGAATTTGGGGAAATGAGCTTGAGGACATGTGACCAACCGAGTTCAGGGCACCCGTTGAGTGGAAACCAGATCCAGGACGTTACATTAATAACCAAATACCACTATCATTCTACAAGACCTTCCAAATTATAAACAAAAAGATTTTTCTTATTTATTTAATGAAATATTATCACATGAAATAAAATATATACACATGAAATGAATATAGTCTTTTCTCTCAATGAAAATTATTGAAACCCATAACATGTAATTAAAACACTTTTTAATTTGAATCAATAAATTACTAAAACCTATTCAAAACAATTTTAATATGAATAACCATATAATTGACTCCTAATATAATCATTACACAATGAATATGAGAATTATCCAAGTTCACATATTCATTAAGATATAAATATATTACCACGTAACATATATTCCACCATAAATTATAAGAAATAATTTTCTCACACAGAACTTTTTGGGCCACTAAATCATATAATCTATAACAATCACACCTAGAGCTATGTGGGCCTCCCCATTATGTAATCTATAATGAGAACACCCAATACTATATATGTTAAAACTTTTCTTTGGTATAATACTGAATTACCATAACCTAAATAATGTATTTATTTTATTTCACATTTTAAGAACACTTATAATCTCCTAAAAAATCACCTTTGGATATCAAAATACACATTTAATTTGAAAACTATTTTCAAAACAAAAATACCCTTTTAGTTATAATACTCATTTTCACTTCAGAAATATCACAAAAATGGTTTAAGGGGATTCCTTTATGAAAACATGAAATCATAAAAAATAATCTACTAATAAAGTAATGGAGATGGTGGTGAAAAATTAATTGATTCTTTGTTAATTAAGAATATAAAAATAATTTTGTTGTTGTTTAAACATACTATAAAAACTCAAGAAATAATATATTTTAAAACAATTAAAAAATATACTTTATATATAATTTAAATCCATATAAATAATATCATAATTTTATTTTAATTACATGTACATTAAAAATGAATAGCTGGTCGGAAAATATTAAAAGATAATTATTTTCATAGAAAATTCATTTATCAATTGAGAGATAGTTAAATTGTCATCCCCATTAAAGAGTAATATTAAAGAAACATTAAAAATCCTAGGATAATGTGAAATAATTATATATAATTTAGTGGGATATGTACATATATGTTATAAATGAATATAGTGGCATAAAATAAAAAATATGCATCAATGAATTGAAATTGAGATGAAGTCACTTTCATTGAAACTAACTTATCACATGTGTCATTATCATCATGAATAATAAAATTATATAAATTATTAACTTTATTGATAATATTTTTCATGTTTATTATTATTCTTATTTCACTAATATACTTTTTATATTCCATATCTCAATTAGTTAATTTAATGACATTTGTTTTGACTATATTCCAATTATGTGTAAAAAAAGGATTTAGTGGTTCGATTATAGTCTAAGTGGTCATTATATAAAAACATATAAAATGAAATTCATGGGGTAATTATCATAATTAAGCAAAAATTATTCTTCTAAAACCAATCATTAAAACATGGTTTTGAAAAATGATCTAATGTTACAGTCATGGAAACAATAGTGCATCCGAACACATGAGTAACGTTTCTAATTTCAATAAAAATTATGGAAATATGGCAAGATAAATTGAATAATTATATAATGCTTATTATATCATAAATAACAAATTATTGAATTATATATTTACAATTATATATTTTTTCCCTGTGATGTTGTGTTGATAAATTTTGAATCACATAGCTTCAAAGTGGTAGTTGTCGAGTTGACTATGAATGACCCTATCATTATTTTCTAGTGAGTAAAATGGATTGTGAAAATGATACATTATAATTCAAAATTTATAAAAAAATATCATGACTATAATAAATATGTAAATTTTATAAAAAAAATATTTTTTATCTTTACCTTTATTAGATTAAGGATAAGATGTTAGTGAATAGTGATTCAAATCATATCATGAGATGGTTGTCTTCCGTACGACGGGGAGATGTTATTGTATCCATTAATTTTTGGAATATAAAATGGTATATATGATATATTTACTTTTTAAATATTTTTATTTTTTAATATCATATATAAAATTTATATAAATTATTATAAAAAACTGTAGGAAATGGTAAGAGAAAAACGGATAACATCATTTTACGAGGTAGTAGTCCGCCATACACACAATTGATAATTTCATAACCCATTTAGTTTATGTATGTGTGGTTTTTGGTTTAACCATTAACATAAAAAAACTTAAAATATGGAAGATACACAAATTATTATAACAATTTTGTATACTAATAATTGAATGTGGTTGTGGAAGAAATGAAGAAAAACAATATTTAATAAAGATTATTTTTTAGAAAAAAGAAGAATCTATGTTAACTCAATCACTAATAATTGGAATAGTATGATACTAAGTTAATATTTAATAATATATAGAATATATATTTCATTTAAAACAATATACTTATGTTAATATTTTAATTAATGAAAATGATAATACATTATTTACATTAAAAGTGTTATTGGAAATCCCCATTTTAAACCCAAAAAACATATACTAAGAACTGTTATAAATTTTATTTAAATGTAATTAAATCAATTAAATATAACTAAAATTATACTTAGTATACATGAAAACATATTCAAAATAAATTGGAACTCGTAAATTAAAGAATTAATGAAAAAATTACATTTAAAATTTTTTTGCTTCCTCTATTCAAAGAATAGTAATATATTTCCAAGAAAATATAAACAATTCACACAAAGTATATTTTGATGTTTTTAATTAACAAATTATATTCATTTATTCAATTTCAAACTCTAAAATTTAAAATGTAATCATTGGTATAAAACTTTTCTTGAAGAAAGTACAATTATACTATTAACATTTTGAATTAAAAAATTATTTCATATTTTAATTAATAATATACCTATCTATATATTTTTAATCAATATGAATATTATTTATTCTATAATTACATTGGTTGTTACATTTATAATTATTCATATTCTACCATTAAATTATTCATATACAACTCAATTCCTTTTTCAATTTTTATCACCTTACACCAAAATCCCTAATATGATATAGCATTACTCCTAAAACATAATAATATTACAAAACACATTAAAATTATTCAATTATTTTTTCAAGTAATATCACAACCATTTAGGGAATTCATTGAATATAAATAAAACTTCTCCAAAATTTATAATGGATATTCATTAACCCCCTATTGATTTGTTTTCAAACCATGTAACTCTTTCAAAACATATCATAAAACATAAGCTCAAAGTAATGAGACACCAAATAAGTACAAATTAACATGTAAAACATGTTGAGAAAACACTATAAGTTATAATATTATTTCTAAGATGAAATTATATCTAAATGATAATGTGTATTGCATCCTAGTGATTCAATTATCTACATCAACAAGGGAAATCAATCTGTCTAAAGACCCTTACCATTTTCAAAATAATCATAGATATTGTATCCTAAAAATAAAATGATAAAAAAAAACATATTCACCACCATGAAAAGTGTAATAATGTTTTTCATTATATCACCGCCTCTAAAATCATAATATAGTTCTCATAGAGGGTCTTCCTAGAGGTTCTTTTATGATGTGTCAGGTGATAAAATTCATGTTTATCAATAGAAAATCAAATATATCCTTGGGATCATCTTTTATCAAAATATCATCCAAATGGTTTTAGGTAGGAAGAAATTCCTTGTTTATTTCACCATGGACCACTCTCTTTAAAATGAAGTGAAATCTAATATCCATATGTTTTACCCAAGAGGGATATACTATATTTTAGATAGTTCTATAACACATTGATTATCAAAATTATTTTTGTGAAATATTTTATCTTAACCCCTAAAATAATACACCTTATACACTATCCAAATTAATTTAATTCAATCACTAGCAGTACAAGCATATTTTAATGCTTTATTACAAATTGTGAGTAAGGTATATTTCATGAATTTCCAAATAAAATATTAATCTCACATGAGGAAAATTCTACCTAAAGTAAAATTTCATTCATCCAAATAGCCTAACATGTAGGGATATATAATGAAGGAAATATTGAAAGATAATTATATCTTATATAGAAAGTAATTGTTTATATATACATTGGAATACGTAAGGGCCAGCTTAGAATCCATAATATTTGACTTCTCCACGTCAATAAAATATCATACCCAAAGAATCATAGTATAATAACAATGTTCTTTTATGGTATTTGATAGATTAAAATGAAAATGGATTAATTTAATTATCATTTATCTACACTCATGACTTCAAATCTACTAGTCAATTTTAAAAACAATTTAACTAGTGTAGACACAAATTTTTACCTTCATATTTATATAATCTACAATATTTCAATATAATATTTCTTTTTATATATGAGAAAACATTTCCTCATTCCATGACTTTTAAACTGAAGAAGTGTATCAATAAAAAATTTATGGATCTATCAAACTGTAAAATCATTTATTTGGAAAATTCTTTTCAAGAATTTTACGTGTCACCATCAACAATGAATTAATAAATATGTAAATAAATATTAATTGTACCTGAATCAATTTCAATGATAAATAATTTATTTCAAATATTATAATTTTTTATTTTAATTTTTTTAATATATGTTTATTGATTTGATTATAAGGCCTTTGGGTTTTTTATGCAATATATATCAGTAAAAAATTAAAAAAAATTAAGACATCGAAGGCAAGTATAAAATTCTCCACCTTCTAAAATCTATTGTCGGATTGAAACTCTCCATTAATAATATAAGATTTAATATAAATCATATAGATTTGGTATTATATATTAGAATCCATAAAATAGAGTATTCTTAAGGACTCTAACATTAAAAATTGGTAAAAATATTATCCTAATAATACACTACATTAATCTGATAATAACCTTTACAAACAAGTCTTCACTTGTTTCTATTATTTATTCCATGAAAATTAATCTTGTTTATAAATACCCATTTCATTGTAATAATATTTTTGATCTTGGTCTTGAAACTCGATGCCATATTATATTATATTAATTTTTCTTTTTCTTTTCATTGATAAATAAATACAGTATTTATTTTTAAATGTTTTAATAACAATATGTTGCTCAATCTAAAAAATTTAAAGAATTTAGTTTTAAATTTAGGTCTATATTTTTTATTTTACTTGATTTGAATGTTTTAAAATGATATTTCCTAAATTAATATGATTATATAACTATAGATACATCAGTTTACCATTCTAAAAAACACATTATCATAAATTTTCTTAATAGACTAAACTTTAGAAACATTTTGAAAAAATTAATCTTGTAAAACAACATATTTTTTAGAATAATCATTTATTCTTCCATAAAAATCATAAACATTTCCATATACATATAATTAGATGTATGATAATTTTCAATGATAATTTATACCATATCATTAAATTAATTTTTGAAGACACTTTTTCCATAATTTTTAGACTTTGTAATAGATATATATCCCAAACTTTTTACCTCATCAATCATTCAATCAACCATTACCTGTATAGAGTCATTAATTTTTATAATGATAGGACTACAAAACACACTGAATTATTCCATAATGGGAGTGATTTTATACCATATATCATAGTAAATCATGAAACAATATAATGTTGAAAAATATCTACTATGAAAATGAAAATTTGTAAAAATATTTTATCTTCAATAGAATTTAGAGAAAACATATTCTACCAATGTTTCACTTTACACGTCTATTTGGATATTTTTCCTTCGATTAGAAACTCAATTTTTTGGGATATATATATATAATAGTATTGGTATTTAATAATAGGTTTTTCATGATTAGATTAAAATAATACACCCATAAAAACATTCCCATTGTTTGATCATAATTTCATGATACACAGCCTAAACTATTTTTAATCTGATCTTTTAATGGATTTAATCATATAAATTTCCTTATTATTTTATTTATAAATATATTATTTTTCACTTTGGTTTAATAGTTAGTAAATGTGAGGAAATAACAATTTTTACAAATTGAATTATTTCTCATCGGTCCAAATAGATTACATTATATCATATAAAGAGTCCTGACAAATTAAATTTCAATTATTCCACATGTCCATTGAGTGATCTCACCATATATGAATGTTTCAAAAATATCTTCCCATTCTCGTAGGGGGGAGGGGGGATAGGGAGAATCCCTAAAAAATTAAGCCCTAGATATATTTCTAATGTTTCTATGAAAAAGGAAACCCAAAAATCAATTCAAATATTTATTTTATTATTTTGAACTAATGGTTTAAGAATATTTTTATCCTCTAATCTGAAAGATATTTTCACTAGTCCTCTCATATGAAGTAAAAAACATTCCCTATCTGATTCTCATGATAATGCTACTTCTCCTAAAAAAATTTATCACATTCACATAGTCACATTAAATAATCAAAAAATATGAATGTGTTAAATATAATAAATATTTAATCCCTATTATTATTTTAGTTTTTAGTAATCTATTTTAGTTGTTCCAATATCCATGGTATTTATTATTTTTCATTTTCAAACCTTATTACACAACCAACACGTTCTCCTATTTTTTCCTAATCTTTTAATCCCATATCATATGTAATGAAAATAAATTTTACTAACCTATATTTTATGACATATTTCTCTTTACATAAATTTAATTACTTTTATATCATGCATTAGACACAATATATAGTTTAAATGAATGATGATATAATATTAAATTATTATAATTTAATTGTGTAGTTATCGCCAAGACATTGGAATGAAAGGTATGATTATGAATAAATAAATAATATATAATTATTTTATAAATATAAATAAAATGAATTAATTAGTTATCAATTGGTTAAAATGAATATAATTCTATTTTAATGAAAATTGATTTTGGTATAGAATTTGTTTTCTAACACTATTTGTTTTTAACATAAAAAATTAAATTAATTTTTATTGATGATTGATTTTAATGCAATTTTTAAATAAATTATTCGATGGAAATTTAAAAAATTATCTAAAAGTATTTATATAGCATGAAATTAAGGTATATTCTATTTTATTCCTAAAAATGTGTTTTTCTTAAAAATAATTTTTTTTCTTTTTTGAAAACATATTTTAAAAATAATTTCAAGTACTTATATAAATATATGTTTATAAAATGGATACCATGTACGGAATCATAATAATTATAATTCTATAATAATGTAAATATAGGTCATTAAGAATAGATACCGAGGTAAAAATTCATTAATATAGTAAAAAAATATAGAATGTGTTAATGAGGGGTTAAAATAATGAGATAATAGATAATATAACCAGAAAATATTTCTAAATCACATTATATGTTAATATATTTACCATAAATAATATAATATTCAAATATTAGTCATCTTCGAACCATTTAACTCGGCTAATATGCTAATAAATTATAATATATTGAAAAATTATGAGTATGTCTTCTCTCTCTCTATTATTAAAGGAGACCACATAACTACTCATAATCATCCTTACAAATCCAATAATATTGTCTTCTAACAACCCAAAAACATTTCTCAAAATTCATACCCACATCTTATAAGCCCTATTTTTATCATAATACCATCTAACGAAGTCTTCAGGTGTAATATAAAGGCAGATTCTCCATGAAGTGATATATATCGTAATTAAAAACATTTAATATGAATTTTTATTCCACATTTAATTTAATTTTATAAATAAATTATATTTTTTTTAATATATTATCATAATTATAATTTTTTTATTTCAAAACCATTATTCATATACTTCTCTATCAAATGGTAAAAATAATCCCCATTCTTGTTTATATACGGACGACTGCCTTAGGAAATGATGTATTTTATTTTTCATCACCATCATTAATGGTTGGTTATTTTGAATTATTTAATTTTTGTATATATTTTTTATACCATTTTTTTATTTATTTACAATATATTAGCTATCTTTTTACCTTTCATTCCATTGGAAAATGATAATGCCTTTATTTCTTATATGTGGTCACCCCCTAAATGAACCCATGGTATTCCTTTTTCATTATCAATTTACATGTAAGGTAATAAGGAAATGTTTAATTAAAATATATTATATTTATCATATAATAATTATTCACAAATTTATAAATATTATTGATATTTCTTCTGTTCCATCCATCAAAACGTGGAATCCTTACCAGTTCGTATTTACAAACTACTATCTCCATGATGTTTGTTAAATCATTTTTATCACATCATAATATGAATGAATATAATGAATTATATAATGAATAATTATGATAGGTATTTTATGATTAATATTATTGATATGATAAAACCATGATAATGGTTCAATTAATAGACAAATTGAATAGAAACATGCATGGAAAAAAACATTATAAAACAAATGTTCATATTAATAATGAAACTATTAAAATGAAACAAATATAAATTATAAATTAATGATTAATACAATGTTATGTATTCATAAAATTATAAAATATTTTTATAATATCTCTATAAAAATTATACATTTTATTTGAATGAGTATGAATAATTATGGAACATGAGGTAAGGTTTATTTGTTATAATATCATTTCTTTTTTGGTACTGATAAATATAAATTAATATTAAGAGAAATCATATGGATATTATCTATTAGGACACATATAATCACAAATATTCATTTTATTCAAGTAATGTTTGTGTATTATAACCATTTTACTCACTTTTCTAAATAAAATTATTGATTTAATTTGTTCCAAAAAATGTTGAATTTATTTCCTCCAAGGAGGTAAAAATTTTTCATCCATATCCATGATTTTAATTAAATATTTATGAAGTAATTTACCTATATATGAATGTTTTTAAAATTTTAGTTTTAAAAATATTTTTCTTGATTTTCAAATGTTTAAAATAAATCTTTTTAAGGAAATATTTACATAGAATTTAGTTTTTGACATTTTATAGAAGCATGAAAATAATGTCCTCTTATAAAATATAGAGTGTCAATGAATTTTACTACCATCATGGTCAATAAATTATTTTAATATTCATTTAAAAATTTTCAATCATCACTTTGAAAATGTTTTTTTCAATATTATGTTATTTTTTTACATCACATTAAAATAAAATGATATTTTTCTCATGTTTTCATAGAACAGTTCAAATTTTTTAATGATATTTTTAATATATGTCAACATCAGTTAATGATTTTTTTATTTCACAAGGAAAATGTTATTAGGATACCAACAAAATTTCCTATATGTAATTTTTTATATTGTTCATTATTTATGAATGACTGTATACAATCCATTCATTAACCCTAGTAAATTATGTCATGATGAAACAATTTTGGCACCCATTTATTAATCATGGTTTATTTAATTATTAATTAATAAAGTTATTATGATCGGTATTTAATTATATATGTTAAGATAACATGATTTTATAAATTTTTTATGATCCTGTGGAATACACATGTATAGTTTTTATTGTGAGATGTGTCGGGCCAGAATTATATTTCCCTCAAATGCATTGTTAATAAAAGTATATGTCATGAGAGAGTAATAAATATAGTGTGAATTGAAGAAAACATATTATGTGACTCTATCCAATATATTAGAAATGAAAATTATCCTTAACGATTGAAGTGACGAAATAGAGAGTGAACCTAAACCACTATGATAGTCTTTTTTTGAAGGTGTTGACTGTTGAATTTTTTGTCAATGATTATGTGTATGCTAAAAAATTATGTATTAATCATATTGAATTTTCTCATGGAACGTGATTTGTTTTTGATTGTTCTATACGCATATGGCATAATAATTTGGTTATGAAAATGACTTATGCCATGATTTTTATTTATTATATTTGAATGTATGGGTATGATTATCATTTTTTGTGATCATGTTTTTGTACTTTTATTATTATTTTATTATCTTTTATGATCATTGATTTATATATCTTATATTTACGCTTACTATGAATTTCAGCTCAACCGTTCTTATTTTATATTTCACTAGGATATGAGGTAATATTTTATATAGGTTTTTTCTAAGAAGTGTACTATATGAGAAGAATATTAGGGATATATTAAAGATATTTTATGAAATAAGATGATAATTTACCAATTAACTAATGAAAATAAACATTTATAGTCATTGGGGATGTATAATTCATCACTATTGATGTATTATAAATATATGATATTATAAAGATCTCATAGTTGGTATCAAATATGGGTTTTATTTTTTTATGGATATTTTTTTGACATATCAATACATAAAACCCTATAAATAGGTCTACACGTAGGATAACTTCATGATGGATTTGGAAAAGATTATATTTTATAGTTCTCCTAGAAAAAAATAAAAAAAATAATACTAGAAATTGTATGATGGTGTCTATTATATACAATTAGGGGTAATAACAGTGAAATCATTGGATTATGTGTTATCTTTATTTCAACTGATGCGTGATGATTGTCTCTATTACTGAAAAAAACTAAAAACACATGCGGGGTATTCTTTGTTTAATTAAAATTTTCCATATTAACCTTTATGAAGAATATGACTAGATTATTTCAATTAAATGATTATGTTGAACCTATGGATTCATTGGTTGAATATATGGTTCCATTATTTTTAAATACTATAAATTTGTTTCAATTATTACATGAATATATAGTAAAATTGTTATTACACACACTATGTATTTTATTATTTGTCAATAACAGTAACTAGGAAGAATTTTGTTAACATAAAATGTGATAGATAAATGTAATGATTTTCCTCATGAGAAACAAATCAAATGGGGGATATGATGATAAATCATATGGTTATGATCAACCATATATCTTATAATATGTATAATAACATGAATCATTCTTATTATCCTACTGGGTAAAGGGAGGAACAACTAAGTATTGTGTCTTTTTATAGAAATTTACACCATCCATAAGTGATTCCATTAATCATTTAGTTTCTTTATTAAAGAATCAATTTCATAGAAAAAATATTCTATATTATCATATTATAATACCAAGTTATGTTTATTTTGGTCATTTATCATTTAGAAGGTGAACATGATCAATTATAGTCTCTTTTCTATAATTCAAGGAAATATATGGATGTTGACTCTATGGAATGGGAAGAGATAAAGATATATTTTTAATTTTTATTTCACATAAATGATTTACATTAAATGTAAAATTAATTATTATAATTAAATATTAATTATTACAAATCCATTAGTTTATATGATTAAACAGTCCTAAGAAATTCAAGGAATGCTTCTGATTTTATCATCAACCTTAAAAAGAAAAATTGACGAATAATTTTATGCCATGACACTATTTCCCCAAAATGAATTTTTCTTAAGATAATTTTATATCTATGATGAAATAATTAATGGGTTTATAAAGTTATAAACTAATATAAGAGACTCTTACTGTTCTCATTGTTTGAGGGCCAGATAATTATAAATCTTTAGGGAATAACGATTAATAAAACTTATTGTGTGACAAGAATTTATCTTCCTCGATGATTGAAATGTGGAATGAACCGTTATTGAAATTCCATTATTGGGCCTTGTAAAATTTTTAAGTCTGTAATGGATGTCCATTGTACAATATAATTTTTATTGGATGTGTACATGTCTGTTAATATAATAAACTATGAAAAATCTATTTCGAATGTGTCACACACAACATAATTTGACAATTTAATGGAGTAATGAAATTACTCAAATTAATGAATGAATCTATGGGTCAATGATAATTTTTTTTATCAAAAACTTTTAAATTTAGTTTAAAAGAGGATGTCTCAAATGAAAAATCTGCTGAAGTGGTGAAAAATATTTTCCCCAACAACATTGAACTATAAATGTTATATTTGAGTCTAGATCTACATAATATTTTATTTTGGAAGAATTTTCAATGGGAAATACATCACAACCTAGATGATTATATGTTGAGTGAGTGGTAAAATATATTAATTATATGAGGATCACATATCAAATTTATACACCCTCCCTGATAAATGAGTATGGAAATTTGATATTTTAGATATTTTTTTTATACATCTTGACAAATTTATTTTGATTTTTTGTGTGGATTCCCACTCACTTTATAGATCCCATATCATGTTCTAATGATGGGAATTTGAATCTAACATTATAAATCACTTTATGATTGTGTTTTAATCTAAGGATGAATATTGAATTATGAAAAATTCTATATCTATTATATGGGTATTACTACCTATTCATGGCAGAAATGTATCTCATATAGTGGGATAGAAAATAAACTTATATGATATTCCTATATTTTATGATAAATTATTTGTATTTATTGAGAATTTTGGATTTCCAAGATATAATAGTGATGTTAATTTTTTTTAATAAAAATCATATTTGGTGTTACACCTTTTATAAGGAATCAATATAGAATGACCACAAATGAGTTGTTGTAATCGTTGATGAAACTCCTGGTGAATACTGATTAGTGATTCATATTCAATCATGAATCACCATGTGATAATCCTATTCTTTTTGTTAAGATAAATGGTGAGTGAATTCATTTTCTAGAATGATTATCCAAAATTTAACATTATCACTATAATGAAAAAGTATCATATAACCTATATTGTTTAATTCTATGAGGATTTATTAAAATCCCAACAATATGATAACATTGACCATAATTCATGATATCATCTATTGTGTGTCAAGAAGGATGATACAATGAAAACATATTTTCACATGATTTATGGTTATTATGAATTTATGTTGATTCCATTTTAACGTAGATATTATTCCACTATAATTGTATAACTAATGAATAAATTATTTAAATATTTACGTGATATTTTTTGTGCAAAATCCTAGTTTGAATAACTATGAACATTAAATGGTCTTGAACATTTTGTGATGTTAGGTGTTCATACCCATATAGAAGATTTTATTGACTAATTGTTGGGGTCTAAGGTATTATAGTGGGGAAAATATATCCAAAATATCAGAGTCCACAATAGAAGTTAAAACACCAAATAATTATACAGGAAAGAACGTAATAATAATATTCATAAGAAAGAAAAATATTATAATACTTCATGAAATACAGTACGAGCATAAAGAATAATGTCTTACTTAATAAACGTTTCCCACTGTGGAGATTTCATATTAATACTATAATAAATAAATGAAACAACCACAGTAGATACAATATATTAATAAACCATACCTTATACAATGACACATACAACCATCCAATCCATCCCACTTGATCAACACCAGGCCTCCACCCAACATGTTCCTACATAAATGTGATTGTTTTATGAAGTGTAAATGATCAGTGGAGGCTACAGTAAGGATTAGATAAAATTCAAATTATATCACCAAAATCTTTATCCCAAACTATGAGATATATTTCCTATTATATTTATACATATTCCTCAAATAATGTATATAAATTCTACTATAAATAATGATATTCTTGTTGATCCAAAGGAATTTGAACCCAGTTTACTAAATCTTCTATTTATAGTATCTTGGGTCTTTGTAAACATCTTTATGACCATGTGACCCAATTAAATTTTTTCCACCAAACCCATGGTAGCTCTTAAAAATTCTCACACCTATTTATACCCATCCAAAAATAGTCTTATTATCCATAATCTTAATCCAATTATGAAACTATTAAATTCTGTCAACACTGAGGATGAATCCCATGATAACCGAATCATCCCAAATACAAATACATTGAAACTCCTATTATAGTGGACCCTGAAATTGAGTGAATCTTGAGCACTAAGATCTTGATCTATATTATCAAAAACAATTTACAAGAAATAAAACATTTCATTATGTTTGTATGCCTAGCTCTTAATGTCTAACCTTATCACACCCACCCTGAGGGTGCATCCCAAAATGTACCTAGAACAAAAAACACCAGGTTTCATGATTTCCCATACCAATTATCATTGTCTAAAACCCTATGTGGACAACCATATAGTGTGGGTCCAATGATCAAACAAGATACTCTCCAAAACACCATCTATGGGATAGTCTATTAAGGGGGAACCGTCTAAGAATGCACAGTCTCAAAAAATTGTAAGCACTAATGTGTGAATCCCCATTGTCAATCATAGTCTCCAGTCAATACGCAAATACAAGTAAATCAAGTCCCATGAAAAAATTAATAGTTTTGGTTGAAACCAATGGATAAATAATTTTTTTACAAATATGATGAAATATAGAGAGGGCTCATAACCCATCACATTCATCAATGTCACTTTAGGGTGGTCCACCCACCCCACCTACTCCCGGTCAACCTAAGACCAATCTACCCGCACCTAGTCAAATAAGACCAAAGAGGTTCACTTATCTGATCATAATCTCAGTTTGAATGAATTGATCAATGCCAATAATGACTCACTCAGACCTACAATATAATGACCTCCCAATAACACAGTCACCCCTATCTTTGAGTTGTTTGAATCCTCTATTAAAAAGATAATCTAGAATCTCTATAGTCCAAGCCTCAGCCACCAGTGATCGATGTGATAATCAATTAGACAAGTATTTTTCATGACCCTCAGAAATCATTAATTTCTACAATGATATTTAATTTAATTTGAAAAAATATACCTAAATCCAGATAACTCATTGGGTTCTTAATGACCTCCATATCTACTAGTATTGGGTTTTGGACCACTACTGAAATATCATTGAACCAAATATTATAATAATCCCCACCATACTCCACTTACTCCATCATTAATAAAAATTAATTTCAAGGAAACACCAATAAAACACCCACAATGTTTTGTACATTTTACTATTGAAAAAATGAATTTAATAGAATGTATTGTTTATATTTACTCTTTATAGGATGCATGAAATGATTTCTAGAAATGATCAATTTCATCATTATTTGATGAATTTACTAATTTTCGGCCAAAATCACTGTGTCGAGATATCTGGGAAATCAATGAGAATAATGATGACAAGGGAGAGGATACCATAAAACTCATCATCAAAAAACAATTCCTAGATAAACCCCTTTAATGGATTTTAATAAAGGAAATAGAGGGGTAAGGATGTTATATGCACATGGTAGAGATAAAATAGTGATAAGGAAATTAACCTCCTAAATAATAAGGGAGTGTTTAATTTTTTACCACCCTAAAAATACCATTGACTATCTAGTGGTTGTGTTTTAGAATTTGATACAATAGCAAGACAACGTCTCACTGGGCTCGTCTAATTCTTTTGAATGTCTACTGAACCTTGAGTCATGTATAAAACAACTCCTTTAGGTGTTCCAGGCCTCAACCCCTATTTTAAATCCTGATTATACATTTCCCATTGCCACTAATTTGATGCTAAAATTAATCCTTATTTTATAAATAAATGTATATACATGGTGTTTCACAACCTCACCACCATAATTTTTATCATCCTTAATATGTCTCTTTGGGAATACAAACACAACACATGACATACCTTGGTCATGAATTTACACTCAATCTGCAACATTGTACTTTTTAATTATATACATTATTCTAATGTTTAACTTGTAATAGAAACTTTATAAACCATTTGGAAAGGATCCAATGTTAAAAACCTACACAGAAACAATCAGAAAACAATTACTTGATCCCTTATTGTATTTATAAATAATATTATCCTATGATTTATCACCATTCCAATGGTTCTCCTCAACATAAGATATATTATCTTACAATTAATTCCAAATTATTGGTTCTTATATCATTGGAAATACAAACAAAAAATATAATACAATTTAACAAAGTACCATGCACTACCTTTAACCCACCATACACAATCACATATGAGCAGATCGGTCCTATTACATGACTACAATAGGTACTATTTGTATCATAATCCATCGTACCCCAATCCCGGTTTCAATATCTATTCCTTAAAAACGAATGTACAACCCTTTAAACACTCATTTCATGAAAAAAATTACATAAAATAAATATTTCAGAGCTCACAAATTTCGATTACATATGAAAAATAACATTAAACCCTCTCTAGATGCCTTTCCAAAACAAATTATCTACTCCAGCTAGTGGAACATCGCCATGACCCATTCATGATTCCTTCATCCCTATGACAATCTATTATCATGAAAGCACAATAATTGACTCCCATCCCTAATAAATAGTTAAATTTTCAAGATAAACCATGAATTATCTTTTTCAATCAATACTCCACACCATGAAAACCAAGAAACCACTAATTTGATGCCCTCACGGATTACCATGAAGCTTTTAGATCCCAACACCCCTACATAGACCTCAACCATTTCTGTACTCAAATATGTACCTTAAATTCATTTAGGAATCAATTATTAGAAGGGATTATATATTTAGAGGAATCAAAATTAAATTAAAAAAAATCCAATGACTAATCTCAAACACCCATGAAGCTTCTCACTTGAGGTTCACATTCTCATTTCATACATGAAACTGAATAAAAAATGAAAATCTAGGTCATTACACAATAAAAAAATTACATTATCATGATGAACTAAACCTAGTCCTTCCCAGGAAATAACCACTTTGGTTCCCAAAACATCTCAAACCTTGGCACCATCCTATAATTCTAAAAAGTCACTTGTTCCTGCTTCCCGAGAATAGATCTCATAATTATAGATAAATTTAAACTCATAAGGAGGGTTATCACCATTAAAAATATCGTACCGCACTCCATGTCATATATATTAAATTCCACCAATACTTCAGTGAAATATTATTAGGATTCACCACTCTGAACATGTTTCTCTTCTCGAACCTTGATTTTTTGTTTTTTGATATAATAGGCCCACATGAAAACTTTGTGAATTTGATCGACCCTTATCCCACTCATGTCAATCACATATTTTAGTACCAAATCATGATCGTATTGGATACAACACTATGTGAAAAATTTATTGTTCTTCATGGAATTGGATTCTCTACATTCTATAAGTTCCTTTGGTTTCCTCTCTAATATTGGGAACCTAGTACATGAAAAAATTAATTTTACAACCACCTCTAAATGATGTCATTGTTGAACCATATGTTCCCATGATTGGTCCAAGGAATGTCAAAATCATTCATATATACATCTTTTACTAGAAATTATTCAATTAATGGGGTTCCACCCATTCCATAACCAATATACTCAATGAATACAAATATATAGGTCCATACATCTCCCCGTGTAATATTTTTAAAACAATATTTTGATTCTCATGAAACTATCACACAATTATCTCCTTTGGAAAACCCTATGAACCACCAAAAAAATGGTCTCATGCCACAAATCACCACATACAAATTACATCTCTAATGAAAATAGAAACCAAGATAACCCCTTTCATGGTACTACTTTATTAAAATAGACACCAACTGAATATGGTCCAAATCAAAACATAGGACCTCCAGTCCTCCCACATATCCAAACCTATCAATTATCATGAAGGGTCACAAGTTCTAAACTCCTACTCCATTGTTAAAAATCCCAAATTATCATAGTATATGGCATATCAAACATAATCCCATCTTAATGTTTCATAAAACCAACATCCTAATAAACCTTTCATAGGACCACCCACTTGAAAACATGCAACTCCAAGAAATTCCCACAACTAGGTCACCAATAATCTTGATCACCCCCCTACAAGGATAATCCATTGAGGATCACATATAACCATTCAATGTTACTCACAAATGAAATTGTACCAGATGATCTATATTAAACCATATAAATATTTATTTTATGTAGAATTCCATTTCATTCTATACAGTAAAACACCATATGGGTATTTACAAGAATTTAAAATAAAAAACCTAATTAAACCATAAGGGATTCTAAATTATATGTAAACACATTTATTAAAACAAATAACCAGGATCTCTACACCTCCTATGCATGAAGACATTATTTTCATCCTAGTAATTATAAATATCACTATAGATCAACATGACCTCCCATTAAATGTATTATCCATGTACAATTTAGATTATCTATGATAAAATAAAAAATAAATATTTACAAGAAAAATATATTTGAATGGCTTTTTAAAAAACAAGAAACTGAGCATTAATCATTTGTAAAATAAATTGACAAGAAAATATGTCGTATGAAACCAACATTGCCGATATCATTCAAGATAAGCATATGGACTCTACATGTCAAGAATCATATCTAATCAGTATAATCCTTCCAAGGGTTATATACCCTGAAATATTGAATAAATCAACAACTCAAACCATATGTGTGTCTCCCAAGGAGAAAATATAATACCACTATAACATTCCAAACTATGAACATCAATCCCAAAACTAGTGACCTAGACCACTTTCAATAATAGTTGGTCTCCATTCAGTATCCCTATATGAATCATCAGCTTCGACACATTCCTTAATGTATATTCTACCAATTACGAAAACCATAGACAAAAAAATATCTATTATAAATTTGTGACCCCTACATGACACAATCTAAATAATATCTTCACATGAATAGTTCATGACCTTAGGAATGTCTCCATAAATAATGAGGATGTTGACTAGATATAATAAATTTAGGCATTAATTTCAAGATACAATACAACCTATAATAGAGGGTTTACTAATATATAAATCACTAAATATTATCCATAGTATTAAATATTCAATATATATAGAATAGATAAATATCTAACATTAATAAATGAATTAATTAAGGACCCACGAACCCATTCCATATTTACTAAAACCCCCTTTATACTAGTTTTATATAAAAGAAAAAATAAATAAATGAAAAAACCATGATTTCCTCATGAAATACCTATACCATACCTAATCAAAAAACACCATTTATTCATCTAGTCCGTCTTACTCAGTCAAAATTTGCCCTTATCCAAACATGTTTTTGTATCCATGTGAGGATCAGCTTAGGTATATCAGTTTCATGGTGTATTAAGCTACATGTGAGTATAGAACACCACATGGAACCACAAATTTGATCTCTTACTATCTATATAAATTATTATATGTGCATGTGACTTTCTAAATGTAGATAAAAAAATTATTAGAAAAAGTAAATAATTTATTTTCATTCTTTTTTTTATGAACATGATCAACCATATATTCTTCAACATGCTCTATGGTAACTATGATCATGTCTAGAATACCAGGCATAAAATGTAACATATGTGCTCTATTTTCAAGGTATCCAAAACTTATCCTCACAACTCAGGGGACCCATCAAACAATAGTCTTATCATCCATTTTCCGATTCAAACACATCCGCTATCATTCTCTTGAGCATTAGGATGAGTCCCATGATATAATAATATCTCTAATGTTATTCTATGTTATCCCATATAATATATTATCAATTGTATGTATACATAAAATTATAACCCTATAATTTAGGTTAATAATCCATGGCATCCCCTATCACAAATGAGCCACAAATCCATGGAAGGTTTGAAACGGTGCATAAACACCAAATATGTTACATCCATATAATGGATTCGATACATGGGTTTCCATCTATATACTAGGATAGATAACCATTTTAGAAGAACCATGTCATATCCTCCCTAAAGGATCACCCCATAAACCAAAAAGAAGAAACAATATAGGGTTGGCTAAATACACATGCCTATCATCACTGCCTATAGGCTCTCGAGGTCACTAGTTCGGTATGGATCCCATGAGGAAACACACTACCATCCATGTACTCCCACTCATTGTTGGTTTATTAATGATATATTCCACTAGGTCCACTTGGTCTCGACACAAAATAGGCTCCCTCATGTCAATCCTTAGTCTTAGTCAATCACATGGGTGAACACTTGAAACACAATGATATCATGTACAACAAAATCCTCAGAAGAAAAAAGCCTTATTCCTAAAAATATATGGTCTCTTCACATTGGATGCATCTAAAATATGGAGTTTTAACCATCTTTTTCCAAAATTACACTATGGATTAGTCAACTCACTCATCCTACTCCCGGTTGGTCTAAACACAGTCTTTATAGGCATGGTCACATCAGAAGAAAGTGTGTCAATAATTCTATCGTCATTACATTGATCTAGAATAGTTATAAATCAATTTGGATTCCTATTAAATACTTATTTATGGTATACTAAACTACACTCACCATTGATATTGAGGTTTCTCAAACCCCAAAGAATAAGACAATCTCTCTTATCCGATCCTACCTCACCTTTTAGGAGTCCAAAAATCCAATCAGTGTCACCATAGTATGAACCTAATCCACATGATGATGACATAAAAATTTGTTTCACAAGGGTTTTACATAAAACATATTGATTAAAACAACATGATCTTTTGGTTTATTTAAATAATTAAATCAATTCATAAAATTGTTCTACATAGAAAAATGAGGTTAAACAAAATATGATATACTACTAAAATAATATTATTCTAACAAAAACATTATAACCTAGCAAATAAAATGGAATTTATGATTATGAATAATTGTGTGTTGATGTATATATGTTTATTAATTTGTAGTAAATAAATACATAGTTTTTTCAATGGTCATTTTATTCAAAAAAATATCTTTTCAGAAAAAAGGATTTTTTTCTTTTCTATGAGAAAATAAAAAAAATTAAATATGTAATTTTACATAATTTATTTGGTAAATAAAGTTATATTTCCTAATTAAAAATGTTAAATTATTCTTTGGATGAATTTTTTAAATTTTTCTAAAAAGCTTTAAATTTTAATGAATAGTGAAAAATACTAATTCGCACTAAAAATTATATTTTATTTAAAAGAGTTCATAAAGTAAAAGTACATTATGGGTTCTTTTTAAACAAAATTTTGTTCCTTTTGAATATAAAAATTCTTATATTGTCCTTTGAACAGAATTTCATAAATTAATTTAGTATAAAAAAATCATATTTAAAATGGAATTTTTTCAGAAAAATTGTTTTTCACAACATTTTTCAGGTTTAATATTAAATGAAAATTTTCTATATTTGGGTTTTTATTTTTAAAATATGGATTCCATATTATCAATGTAGTTTAAAAAATTTAGTGAATAAAAAATCCTCTTTTTTATAATATAAATAGTAATCATAATATTTTTTGTCACCATGATTAAGGGTAAATCATATAATTAAAGGTAAAATATTATAAAAATGATTAAAAAATGACCTTAACACTTACCCAAATTTTATTGAGTGGGTAATTTTTTACAATAATAGTATATTGGTGAAATTGATGATCTTTTCCAGTAACAAAGAATTTATTATGTCCCTTATAGTATTTTATTTAATGTAATGTCAAAGATTTCAAATAATTTATTAAATAAGTAAATTTTTTTATTATGTGGTTATCAAGAATATATATAAACTTCTAATAATTATTTAAACCCCTTCATTTATGGATAACATTTTAATCTACCCTTTGGTTTTTCCTAATGACATAACTATGATACCCATTTCCTTTCATAGGAAACCATTATTTTTATTCCATATGATTAATCATTTATGTGTCACACATATTCATGATAATTTTATGATGGGTGCAACTTGATAGAGTCCCAATTAATACAGTAATGTTTTAGTCTCATGAGATATTGATTATAAAATTTTGGAGTAATCCTAATAATTTACGACACTCTATCCTCCCTGATATATAGTTATGGAAGTTTTCCATGACTCATGTCAACATCATATTTTATGTTTCTGCCACATTCCTATAATTCAACGATCCTAATATTCCTTCTTTTATATTCTATTCATTCACATGTTTATTCACAATCCATTTGTTTTATTTCATAAATTATATCGTTCTTACCGATGCTTTATAATACATTCCAATTTTTATTAAACTACTAGGAATTTTAAATCATAGATTTTATATATATATTAACCAAGTCATTTTATATAGTTATAGGATCTCAAAGGAAAAAAGGATTTCATTATAGAAACTAATATAAATATTTTTCATTCTAGTTCAATGTTTTCTAATTATATACCTTGTTTTCCATTGAAAATATACTTTTTAATATGTTGATTTTATTTAATTGATAATTATAAATAAAATAAATTAATATTATGTATAAATTCATTGTGTCACTATAGATGGTATCAGAGCATGGTTTAGTTACATTATGGTTTTGGGATTTTCAAAATCTATTGATAAAAATAGGGATAGTTCTATCACCATCGATAACATAAGGTTAAAAAATTGGGAATCACAAGATAGAACATGAATTTCATTTCTATTTTTTGTCCTTCCATGTTCATAGTTTCCTTTTTAAATTCATAATGTCTATGTATTCAAGCCCCTTTATTTTAATTTTTTATGTCAATAGAAGCTAAATAAGATAACACATTCCAATAACCAATGTGTTATGCAATGTGATGATTTCCATAATGAAATTACATACCTGATAGAAATGGTATCTCGTAACATCATGATTGTACTTACTCATCCATCTGAACTTTTAATATAAACCTGAATCATGTGTAAATCCGACCTCCTAATAAGTTGTGGTTAAATAATTTATGTGAAAATTTACTTCAATCCTTTGTGGATATTCTAATACCCTAATCATGGAATAATGGAATAACAATATTTAAAATATATTCTCTATCACCCAACATTAAGAAGAAGAAAATGTCATAATAGAGTCCTACAATTCAATAAGGAATCTTATAAGTTTTGAAATCTGATAAAAACACTATTTATAATGGGGAAATTCTTACATGGATTGGGAAAGAATGTGGAAAAAAAATTTAAATAAATAATTTTGCAAAAACCTATATATTATTATGAGGTGGGTGTTCCGCATACTGAATCAAGTATAAGTTGAATATATCAGATCATATGAGAAAAAATTATAGGGATTTCAAAATACACATCTATCTTTTTAATGGACATGAAAATAAAGATAGGTAAATTAATTAGTGTTTTAAATATCATTATGGGAATAAACCTCCCAACTCGATACTATGATAGCTATGAGTTGGTTTTATGTTTTTCCCATAGAATGGTTGAGAAATAACCCAATAGTAAAATTATAGGGATTTCAAAATACACATCTATATAGATTGATCCATATATAAAATCAATGGATAATGGAAAACCCGACATCCCATTTGTCTAAAGTGTGGGAAGAATCATCCCGGGAATTTTCTAAAGGGAACTGAGGGGCACTTAAATTTGAGAATATAGGTGAATTAAGATAATCATTATCAATGGTATTTTAGGAACTCCATAAATGTGGAAGAAGCATGGAAGTTGTCAATACTCATCATGTGATGTACTATTTTAAATACAAGTGTCACAAAAATCATACAATAAATTACTTAGGGAATCAATTTTTAGAGACCGTAAAAGATAATTAACTCAAAGTCATCAAGAAAGGGAATATACTATGACTACTTCCATGGTTTATTCTAAAAATGATGTGGTGACAGGCATGATGTTTATTCATTCAAAAATAGGTAATATGCTATTTTATTATAGTTATAAATATTCTTTCATATCATGCATGTTTAGTAGAAGTATTCTAATACAACCACAATATATGATAGTTGAGTTATATGTGTGAATAGAAACTGGGAGAAATTTTTTACATCTAAATTTAATAACTCCTCCTTCGACAATTCATGCACACTGAACATACCATATAATATTGCCTTACATTAATTTTTAGAGTTTATGGTTTATTGGTCATGGATTTTCTATATTTATAAAAATACTACATCAAAAATCATGATAAGGATTTTACTAATTACATATCAATGAATCTAGTAGTTATATTAAATTTTAATGAGGATTCTTAATCCCTGTAAGGGTCATAAATTCAAGTGTGGGAATTATTTCCATATGATCAAGAGTATCATGATCAGATGATACAAGAAAAATAGTGTATTATTCTTGAAGACATTCCTATTGTGACAGACATCACTGAACTGTTCTATGAATAATTTTCTTATCTTCCTTTTGAATGATAGTTTGAGTTTACAAAAGAACATATACCTAAGCCTTTATCCATCTAATGGACTCCATATTGGATGGACACCATTGAGTTGGATTAATTGAAGGATCAGTTACTATAGAATATTTACACAGTTTTCATTTGAATTAGATCATTACCGTGGGGTGCACCTATCATCTTAGACAAGAATATTGATGTATAAATGCACTTGTTCATTTATTATGATGGTTTTAAAAAATCATGATAGAGAACAATTATCCACTTACATGGATAGATGGATTGTTCAATCAACTCTGTAGGTCCATGTATTTCCCTACATTTGGCCTCTGTTCATGATATAACAATTAATGGTAAAGAAGAGAGATATTCCAATGACTAATTTTCAAATGACGTATAGAAACAATGAGTTCATATTGATTCTATTTGGACTCACTAATTCTCAATAAATTTCCTTATAATCAATTAATATAGTCTTTATATATTTCCTCACAAATGATTTATACTATTTATAGATTATATTTTTATCTACATAAAGATAATGAAGTGTAATGAGGATTATTGGAATACAATGATAAATAAATTAAAACAATAGAATATATGTGCATGGTACTGAAAATGTGTTTTTTGGATTAAGGAAGTACCATTTTCTGGATATGTTATCATCAGTAATTATACATATTTTCATTCATCTAAGAAAAATTCAATTTAGGAGTGCCCTATAATGGAATCTATAACAGAGATCCATAGTTTCCTATATATTTCTGGAAAATACAAATGATATGTGAGAAACATATGATGATTATAAATCCCATTATCCTAGAAGAATCATAAAGGAGAAATTTTTTCTGAACTAGTGAGTATGATGTCTGCTTAAAAGAGTTTAAAAAGGGTTTTACAACTAAAATATAACTCACACTACCCACAAGTGGGTAGCTCTTTGTTTTATATAATTACTCATTATGAATGTGTTAGGATTTTAATATATGGATAATGATAAATTAATATCTTATGAAACAAGGAAGATGAATGTTTAAAACAACACTATCCCAAATGTGATTTTCATTTTGATGTTGTGATCATTGTATTGAAAATATTAGAGCATTATTTATATGGGGTTATATATGAGGTATATATAGCTCAGAAGATCCTCAAAAATATATTTAAATATATGGATCATTAATATCACTTGTGAAGATAGTTAGATATCATCATGGAATATTAATTCTCATTCCTCTACTATCAAGCAAGATAAAATAATGTGTGAGATGATCTATGTTGAAAGGAACTAGGTACAATATCAATGATGAGAATTGAGAAGTATCCAATATTCATAGACATAATGGAATAGACATGTGAATCACTAGGGATTGAAAAATAATGATTTTACTATTGGGTTATTTCTCAACCATTCTATATGGAGAATAAACAAGATGTGTAATAAAATGATTTTGAAATTCAGATATTATCAGAAAATTTTAAGAATGGGAAATTTTCATAGTTTAAACTATATAATGATAGATTCATAAAATTTGGGTCATCGATATGTGTACCAAAAAATCATGATATAGGTATAGAGATCACGAATGATGCACATAGCTTTCCATTTTCAATCCACCCATAAAATAAACATAAGTATCATGATATTAATGAGTACATTTTGTTAAAAAATAATGAGAAAAATATTTAAAAATATAAATCAAATTTATTAGTATATATCAATGTGGAGAAATAATTAAAAATCTATAAGGGGATGACACCAAAATATATTATGCCTACATGTATATGGGAAAACATTATTATGGAATTTTTCACTAGACTTCCAAAGACATCAACAAGAAATAATTTCATATGGGTTGTTAAAGATCATCTTACAAATGATTTTTTTATTTCCAATAATATTTACTTCTAACTCGATCAACATGCAAGTTTATATATCATAAGAGTGTTGATTATAAATATATTACCACCATTTATTATATCATATAGATATGTGAGATTTACATCTAACTTATAGTCAAATGTTAAACATACTCCCAACACTGAGTTGATCATCACTATTGTTTAAAAAAATTATATCATGGCTACATTAATTAGAAAATGTTGACATTAGAAGATATATTGAGATCATGAACAATGTAACTAAAAGGAGGATATCATACATATCTTCATCTGGTAGAGTTCACTTATAAATATAGTTTCCACTCAAGAATCTGAATGAATCCATATGAATCCCTTTATAGAAATTACTATAGAAAAACTACATAATGGAATGAATTTGGATAACAAAATCTACTATAACATTGAATCTATGATGATATATTAAAATGATAAAGGACATTCAGATGTATAGTAGGACAACGCAATGTCAATATAAAATCATTATTGATAATAATTGATGAGACAAAGAGCTTGAAATTGTATATATGGTATTCAATTAAATATCATATAGTAGGAGTGTCATTAAATTTTCGAAGAATATAAATATAAGTCCCTAGTATATATCCCCATTTTGGATTTTTGATTATATTGGAGATGGGGCATATTGACTAGCCATTAAACCAATAATGTCTCAACTAGATGATGTATTCCACATATCTATCTTGAGGAAGTTCAAAACAAATCCCTCACTTGTCAGAAATTATGAGGTGTAATATTAAGAAAATGAACTTCCTTATGAGAAGCATCAGGTAAATATCCATGACTATAGAGACAATCATTTATGATTTATTTTTCACCCCTAGGTTTCATGTAAGTCACCCATTCATTATGTTATTAATTATAAGAAGTGTTTGGGAGAATTAATAGGGGGTTTGGATAAATTTTGGAATGTATTGAGGGAGTTTCAATAGGTTCTAATTTTGAACATGTTTTTGGGAACCTGTACTTCAACTTTAAGAAATCGCGAAGAATGAGGTAGAGGCCTAAGGGGAGTCACACGTGCTAGAACACTTTGTTTTCCAAACTGTGTGGCCATCTAAGAGAAAATGGACATATTAGTACAATGCCAATTTTCATATTTGGTGCACAATTTTTCTAACCATGTCGGGCAATAGATCGACGTCTCCCTTGAGGTAGATATTGGTGCGTGGGTAACACATAGTTTTATAGATTATGTGACAAAACATGCATGGTTTAAATATTAGGCCCTTAAAATGTTGATCTTGAAGGTTTTCACCACTAATACACTTTTTTTAATATCTACCCTAGCTACATATTATATACTCCAAATGGTTGTGAAATAATTACCCATTTAATTAGAAGTGAACTAATGGCATTTGTTGGTGCATTGATGACAGGTTTTCTAGATAATTAATCATTTATGGTATTATTCCATTATTCTTTCATAGATCTACTTCTCTTTTTCGATATTAGTTCTATGCCCAGTATAGATATATATAAGGTAATTGATTCCAATGATGATTATATTTTTCATTGTAGATATTAGGATAATATATCAAAGTTGTTTTTTGATATTCATCTTAGTTTTGTGGGTGTTTTAGTGAAGTTCTACATTTGTGGTATAATCCTAAGGTATGATGATTCACACTCAGCTCTTATATTTGAACATCCAGGAATAGCTTAAAAATTGTTTTTATTGATATTTTTTGTGAATTTCATGTTGGAAACTCTCTATATTTATTGTTTATAGAGTTTTGGTAATTGGGTGTCTTTGTTGTAACTGAAATTGGTAACATGATTTTAAATTAATTAAAATAAAATGATTTATGGTTTTGATGCATAGACCAAAAAACAATAAATCATTTGTTTTATTGAAATGGTCAGTTTGAATGTTTTTTTAATAAAATAATAGTTTTATTGAACTGGTTTAAAGCACTGTTTTGTTATTGGTTTTTCGAAAAATGGTTGTGTGTGTTTATGTTCATTCTGTATGGATAAGGGTATGACATCCCCCCCATAATTAGTGGGATGGCTAAGGGTTGGGACATTACCCCATTAAAATTGATCATTATGAGATGAAATAGTAAAGGATGACTCGTGACTCATGATTATAGAGAGTTACATGTTTCTTGAATGGTTGGATGTGAGGATATGTGAAATTGAATTACTAATTCCAAAAAGGAACTAATGGAACAATTTTAATTTATTGTTCGGTTTATTTACTTGAAAAAATTAATTCTTTTTGAAATCTATTTTGATATAGATTTTTTAGGATTATGTTATAATATATTTTAAAGTGTTTTATATAATGTTTTATGTAAATGTTATAACATGTTCTACCCTAGTTATGTGAGTAGAGAAGTCATTTGTGGAAAACCTACAATGTTTTATTACTCATCCTTTCTTTGGAACATTGGTTCATTTGAAGATATAATTTATCATGGCATAGGAAAAGGTAAAGAACCACACTTATTTAGTGATACATCATGATAATGGGTTGTTTGTGGAGTTGGATCACTGAGAATGTTGGATCTTTGGAGTAATGTGTGTTTTCGTTGAGTTTTTTGGGATTTATATACTATTGTGTACTTTGATATTGGTATGTATAAACTTTTATACATGGTTATAGTTTTATTTTTATATCAATGTTATTTCCTTGATTAGATTTACGTTATTATCATGCATCAGGTACTAGTTATTTGATAATTTCATGTTTGGTTAGATTGTTTTATTTCAAAGGGAAAATAATCTATTTCATATATTGAATCCATTAGAATTTATTTTGTAACATTTGATCCTTTGGGATGTCACTTAAGGACATGTTGAAATTAAACCTCAAATCAAGCCAATGAAGACAGGTGGGATGTAACAAGTGGTATCATCCTGTTTAGTCATTTCATAACAAGTGGTCTTCAGATTTCTAAGTTCTTGATATTGAAATTAATTCTGGAATATTCCTTGTGTTGTGCTAGTATAAACAAGTAGGATTGTTAGGAGTTAAAATATTGTGCATAAAAAGATTAATCTAACCATTTTACTATGAACATCATGTTACAAAGGAATTGGGTACATATGTGTTTTGGAAACACTTATAGGAATGGGAGTCTCATTATCATGGATGTATCCAATGACACAAGCCCAATATGCATTACGGAAATGACATCCTATTATGAGTGCATATTTGATTTTGAGTAACGATTTATGATTTGGTGTATATGATTATATTTTTTAAAGAATATGAAATTGTTTTCAAATGTGAGATTTTGATAATGGGAATTATTTTTATTTTTATAATTGATTAATTTTTAAATGTTTGAAGGATTTTTCAAAATAGTTTGTACATTAAAATGTTGTATTTTTGAAAGAAATAATGTGTTCTATTATGTGATTGAATTTGAAATTGTTATGACTTTAGTTTATAGTGAGTGAGATTGACAGTGTTTATTACGTTCAATGAAAATGGAACCTATTAGGAATTTTGGGAACCAATAGGAATAAATATTTGATTATGTGGTTACACATGATCCACCATTGAATGAATAGCCCATTCATAGTATTATTCATGACATTTAGGTTGTGGGTAGAAGGATAGTATGGGATGAACCAAGGTAACTGGATCACTCAATCTTGTTCGAGAAGCAAAATCCACCCATCATTCATGGTATTTCAGAATCATGGAAGGAATTTGTGTGGCATTACATGATGAATACAATATTAGATTTCCATTGCACACATCCACAGCTAAATGTAAATACGGTGATGAATATGATGTATAATCTTCATTTCCAATAGTGGGATTTATCGATTCAAGATAAATTATAACAATTCATTGCTTTGGAGGATTTAGAAGAATTTTTCAACAAATAATTATATCATCATATGAGTATAATTGAAGAAATAATATATTTCAGCAGCTTAAAATGGGATAAACGCATAGTGGAAGAGTGTGACTCCAAATTTATGGATTTATTCTTCTATTCATCAAATATGCATCTAGTGCATCCTTGAAGGAACACATCTTTGAATTGGGTTTGAGATAGGATATTCTCTTAGATATTGTTGATAATTGAATAAAAGATTATACGAAGTTGGATAATGGGGTGATGGTTAAAGAAATTGATATCTTAGGAGAAATGGATGGAGGAATCATTTTGATATCGATGTGATGTTTTTGGAACTCTAATGACATAACTCTGATATAGATTTCTTTCCATGGGAAACCATTATTTTTATTGCATATGATTAATCATTTATGTGTCACACATATTCATGATAATTTTATGATGGGTGAACCAAGATAGAGTCCCAATTAATACAATAATGTGTTAGTCTCATGAGATATTGATTATAAAATTTAGGAGTAAACCTAACCATTTACAACACTCTATCCCCTAGATATATAGTTATGGATGTTTTCCATGACTCATGTGAACTTCATATTTTATGTTTATGCCACATTCCAAAAATTCAACGATCCTAATATTCCTTCTTTTATATGTTATTCTTTCACATGTTTATTCATGATCCATTTGTTTTATGTCATAAATTATATCGTTCTTACTCATGCACTATACTACATTCCCATTTTTATTAAACTACTAGGAATTTTAAATCATAGATTTTTTATATGTAATAAGAAAGTCATTTTATATAGTTATAGGATCTCAAAGGAAAAAAAGGATATCATTATAGAAACTAATATAAATATTTTTCATTCTAGTTCTATGTTTTCTAATTATATACCTTGTTTTCTATTGAAAATATACGTTTTGATCTGTGGATTTTATTTAATGGATAATTATGCCTAAAATAAATTAATATTATGTATAAATTCTTTATGTCATAATAGATTGTATCAGAGCATGGTTTAGTTACATGATGGGTTTGGGAATATCAAAATTTATTGATTACACTAGGTATAGTTATATCACCATCGATAACATAGGGTTAAAAAATTGGGAATCACAAGTTAGAAAAAGATTTTCATTTCTACTTTTTTCCTTCTATGTTCATAGTATACATTTTAAATTCATAATGTCTATGTATTCAATCCCCTTTATTTTAATTTTTTATGTTAATGGAAGTAAAATAAGAGAACACATTCCAATAAAAAATGCGGTATGCAATGTGATGATTTCCTTAATAAAATTCCATACCTGATAGAAATGGTATCTCATAACATTATGATTGTACTTACTCATCTATCTGAATTTTTAATATGAACCTGAATCATATAGAACTCCCACCTCTTAAGATGTTGTGGTCAAATAATTTATGTGAAAAATTTCTTCAATCCTTAGTGGATATTCTAGTACCCTAATCATGAAATAATGGAACAACTGCATTTAAAATATATTCTCTATTATCCAATGTTATGAAGAAGAGAATCTCAAAATAGAGGCCTACAATTCAATAGGGAATATTATATGTTATGAAGGATGATAAAAACCCTTTTTATAATGAATAAAATTTTCCATGGATTGGGAAGTATTGAGGAAAATATTTTTCAATAAATAATTTCCCAAAAACCTACATATTATTAGGAGGTGGGTGTTCCTCACACTGAATCAAATAGAAGTTGAATATATCAAATCATATGAGAAATAATTATAGGGATTTCAAAATACACATATATCTTTTTTATGGACATGAAAATAAAGACAGATAACTTAATTATTGTTTTAAAACTCATTATGGGAATATACATCACAACTAGATACTATGATAGCTATGAGGAGGTTTTATGTTGTTCCCATTGGGTTTAGATATAAATTGGAGTCTCTTAATGGTCTTATGAGATTAGAGGTAAAAATTGGAATATTCAGTTTAATATGGATTGATCCATATATAAATTCCATGGAGAATAGAAAACCCAACATCCCATTTTTCCAAAGTGTGGGATGAATCATCCTGGGAATTTTCTAAAGGGAACTGAGAGATGATTCAATTTGGGAATATAGGTGAATTAACATAATCATTATCATTGGTGTTTTAGAAACCACATAATTGTGGAAGAAGCATGGAAAGTGTCAATATTAATCAAGCGATGTACTATTTTAAATAAAAGTGTCACAAAAATTATAAAATAAATTACTTAGGGAAACAATTTTTAGAGTCAGTAAATGATAATTCACTCAAAGGAATCAAGAATGGGAAGATACTATGACTATTTCCATGGTTTATTGTAAAAATGATGTGGTGATAGGCATGATGGTTATAAATTCAAAAATAGGTACTGTGCTATTTTATTATAGTTCTAAATATTCTTTCATATCATGCATGTTTAGTGGAAGTATTCAAATACCACCACAATATATGATAGTTGAGTTATCTGTGAGAATAGAAACTGGGAGAAATTTTTAAATCTAATTTAAAAAAATCCCCCTTCATCAATTCATGCACACTGAACATACCATATAATATTTCCTTACATTCATTGATAGATTTTTATAGTTTATTGGTCAGAGATTTTCTATATTTATAAAAATACAACATCAAAAATCATGATAAGGAGTCTACTAATTACATATCAATGAATCTTATAATTATATTAAATTGTAATGAGGAGGCTTAATCCCCCTAAGAATCATCAATTAAAGTGCGGGAATTATTTATATATGATCAAGAGTATCATGATCAGATGATATAGGAAAAATAGTGGATTATTCTTGAATACATTCCTATTTTGACAGACATCACTGATGTGTTCCATGAATAATTTTCTTATGTTCCTTTGGATTGATAGTTTGAGTTTACAAAAGAACATATACCTAGAACTTTATCCATCTTATGGACTCCATATTTGATGGACACCATTGAGTTTGATGAATTGAAGGATCAGTTACTAGAGAATATGTACAAGTTTTTCATTTGAATTAGTTCATTACCGTGGGGTGCACCTATCATCTTATACAAGAATATTGTTGTATAAATTGACTTGTGCATTGATTATGATGGTTTCAAAAAATCATGATAGTGAACAATTATCCACTTACATGGATAGATGGATTGTTCAATCAACTCTATAGGTCCATGTATTTCCCTACATTTGGACTTTGTTTAGATTATAACAATTAAAGGTAAAGAAGGGAGATATTCCAATGAGTAATTTTTAAATGAGGTATAGAAACAATGAGTTCATAGTGAATCTATTTTGACTTACTAATCCTCCATAAATTTTCACAGAATCAATTAATATAGTCATTATATATTTCCTCACAAATGATTTGTACTATATATAGATTATATTTTTATCTACTCAAAGGGAATGAATTATAATGATGATTATTGGAATACAATGATAAATAAATTAATATATTAGAATATATGTGCATGGTACTGAAAATTTATTTTCTGTATTTAGGAAGTACCATTTTTGGATATGTTATTATCGGTAATTATACATATGTGCATTCATCTAAGACAAATTCAATTTAGGAGTGCTCTATAATGGAATCTACAACAAATATCCATAGGTTCCTATGAATTTCTAGAAAATACAGATGATATGTGAGAAACATCTGATCATTATAAAACCCATTATCCAAGAAGAATCATAAAGGAGATTTTTTTTATGGAGTAGTGAGTATGATGTCTGCATCAAAGAGATGAAAAGGGTTTTACCACTGAAATATATCTCACACTACCCACAAGTGGGTAGCTCTTTGTTTTATATAATTACTCATAATGAATGTGTTAGAATTTGAATAGATGGAAAATAATCATTTAACAGCCTATGAAATAAGGAAGATGAATCTTTAAGAACAACACTATCCCAAACGTGATTTGAAATTTAAAGTTGTGATCCTTGTATTGAAAATATTTGAGCATTATCTATATGTGGTGATACATGAGGTATATATAGCTCAGAAGAACCTTGAGAATATATTTAAGTAGATGGATCATGAAAATAACTTTTTAAGATAGTTATATATCATCATAGAATGTTACTTCTCAATCCTCTACTATTAATCTAGAAAAAATAAAGTGCGAGATGATCTATGTTGAAAGGATCAAGGAACATTATCAATGATAAGAATTGAGAAGTATCCAATATTCATAGACATAATGGAATATACTTGTGAATCAACAGGGATTGAAAAATCATGATTCTACTATTGAGTTATTTCTTAACCATTCTATATAGAGAATAAACAAGTTATGAAATGAAATGATACTAAAATTCAAAGATTATCAGAATATTTTAAGAATGGGAAATCCTCGTAGTATAAACTAGAAAATGATGGATTCATAAAATTTGGGTCATGGCTATGTGTACCATAAAATCTTGATATAAGTATGGAGATCATGAATGATGCACATTGCTTGACGTTTTCAATCCACCCATGAAATACACATAAGTATTCATGATATTAATGAGTACAATTCGTTAAATAATACAAATAAAAATATTTAAAAATATAACTCAAATTTATTAGTATCTAAAAATGTGGAGAAATAATGGAAAATATATAAGGGGATGACACAAACATTTCATATACCGACATGTATGTTGAAAAACATCATCATGGACTGTTTCACTAGACTCCCAAAGACATCAACAAGAAATAATTCCAATGGGTTGTTGAAGATCATCTTACAAATGAATTTTTTATTGCCATTCATATTTACTTCGCACTCTATCAACATTCATGTTTATATATCATAAGAGTGTTGATTATAAATATATTACCATCATTTATTTTAATATATAGATATGTGAGATTTACATATAACTTATAGTCAATTGTTAAACATACTCTAAACACTGAGTTGAACATCACTATAGTTAAAAACAATTATATGATGGCTACATTAATTAGAAAATGTTGACATTAGAATATATATTTAGAGAATGAACAATGTACTTAAAATGATGATATCATAAATATCTTCATCAGGTCGAGTTCACTTATAAATATAGTTTCCGCTCATGAATCTGAATAAATACATAAGAATAACTTTACATAAATTAATATAGAACAACTACATATTTGAATGAATTTTGATAACATAATCTACTATTACCTTTAATCTATGATTATATATTAAAATGATAAAGGACATTCAGATGTATAGTTGGACTTCACAATGTCAGTATAAAATCTATGTAGATAATTGTTGATGATACAACTATTTAGAAGTTGTATATATGGTATTCCATTAAATATCACACCGGAGGAGTTTCATTAAATTTTGGAAGAAGATAAATATAAGTCCATGGTATATTTCCCCATTTTGTATTTGTGATTATATTGGATATGGGGCACATCGAATAGCCCTTCCAGCAATCATGTCTCAAGTATATGATGTATTCTAGATATCTATCTTGAGGAAGTTAAAACCAAATCCCTCTCTAGTAGTAAATTCCAAGGTGTAATATAATGAAAATGAACTGTCTTATGATAAAAATCAGGTAAATATCCATGAATATAGAGAAAATGATTTATGATTTATTTATAACCCCTAGGTTATAAGTAAATAACCCGTTCATTGTGTTATTAATTATATGAAGTGTTTCAGAGAATTTATGGGGGGTGTTGGAGGAATTTTGGAATGTTTTGATGGAGTTTCTATATGTTAAAATTGTGAACATGTTTTTGGGAACTTGTACTTCACCTACAAGAAATCGTGAAGAATGAGGTAGAGGCCAAGGGGGAGTCACATGTGCAAGAACACTTTTTTTCCGAACTGTGTGGCCATCTAGGAGAAACTGTGCAGAGTAGTACAGTGCCAATTTTCATATTTTACGCATGGTTTGCCTAACCATATGGGAAAATAGATTGACATCTCCCTTGAGATAGATACTGGTGCATGGGTAGCACATAGTTTTCTAAACTATGTGACTAACCATTCATGGTTTAAATATTAGGCCGTTAAAATGTTGATCTTGCACGTTTTCACCACTAGTACACTTTTTTTTTCTAAAGATCTACCCTAACTACATATTTTATACTCCAAAAGTTTGTAAAATAATTACCCATGTAATTAGAAGTGAACTAATGGAATTTGGTGGTGCGTTGATGCCATGTTTTCTAGATAAGTAATCATTTATGGTATTTTTCATTTATTCTTTCATAGATCTACTTCTCTATTTCTCTATTAGTTCTATGTGCAGTATAGATATATATACGGTAATTGATTCCAATGATGATTATATTTTTCATTTTAGCTATTAGGATAATGTATCTATGTGGTTTTTTGATATTCATCTTAGTTTTATGGGTGTTTTAGTGAATTTTTTCATTTGTGGTATAATACCTGAGGTACGTTGATTCACACTCGACTCTTATATTTGAACATCTAGGCATAGCATAAAATTTGTTTTTTTGATTGATATTTTTTGTGATTTTCATGTTGGAACCCCTCTATATTTATGGTTTATAGAGTTTTGGAAATTAGGTGTCTTTGTTGTAACTAAAATTGGTAACTTGATTTTAAATTAATTAAATTAAAATGATTTCTAGTTTTTAAGCATAGAAAAAAAATGATTTATTAATTTTTTTTATTGAAATGGTCAGTTTGAATGTTTTTAAATAAAATAATGGTTTTATTGAACTGTTTTAAGGGGTTGTTTTATTATTGGTTTTTGGAAAAATGGTTGAGTGTGTTTATGTTCATTCTGTACAGATAAGGGGATGAAGTCCTCGACATAATTAGTGGGATGGATAAAGGTTGGGACATTACCCCATTAAAATGGATCATTATGAGATAACACAGTGAAGGATGACTCCTGACTGATGAGTATAGAGAGTTCCATGTTTATTTAATGGTTGGATGTGAGGATATGTGAAATTGAATTACTAATGCCAAAATGGAACTTATGGAACAGTTTTAATTTATTTTTTGGTTTGTTTACCTGAAAAAATGGATTCTTTTGGAAAACTATTTTCATATTGAAATTTTTATGATTATGTTATAATATATTTTAAAGAGTTTTATATAATGTTTTATATAAATGTTATTATGACAACCCTGCTTTTATTAAAAACATAAACAAGATTTATTACATAAAAATTCACTTGATACAACAATGAATATCGAGAGGTTTAGTGTTTTTGGGGCTTAGGATCATTACATATAAAACATAAAACATGAAATACCACATATTTATTGAAAACTTCCTTTACATGACCACTACATTCCCTCGAACTTAGCATTGCATGGGATAACATGAGGACATGCATAAGAAAAGGGTGAGATACAAATCCCAGTAAGGGAATACACATGGAATAACCTGAGGAGTAAAATACATGTTAGAAAATATGCATATCAATAAAACGTAAGAGAAACATGAACATAAAGGCATGATAGAGCATGATAATCATAACATGGAAATGTGGCAACAACACTTAAAATGGAATTAGCATGAACCAAGGCTTATTGCACATGGAGCATGAGTAAATACTCATTGCACATGAAGCATGAGTAAACCCTCATTGCACTTGAATTATCATGAGTCAAAACTAATTGCACATGACATATCATGATACTATACTTTACCCAATGCATTGGATCTCTATAAGGGCGCACCCTTCTTAAACATTTCATTTCATGCATAAGTGTGCCACATGGATTCATAAAACATAATCATTTATTAAATGATAAAGGAATGTGTAATTCATACATGAAACATTATAATCAATAAGTAAATGTGCATAAAGGTGAATACCCTTGATGGAGAAATGGGCATGGTATTCACTACACAATGACATTGGCTTAGAAAATCAGTGTGATTTCGGCAGCGTAACGGCGTGACATAAGAATTCATAAAAAATGGTTGACGAGAGAAAAAGTGGTTCCTAATCATATTTACATGTAATGGACAGTAAGGAGGTCACATAGATTCATGTCCCCACAATTGTAATGAAATTTAGATTCATGATACAAAATTATTGCTTGAATGTAAAAGAAGAGAGAGAAGTTCCTTTCGGAATTTCGGCATAGTAATGAGTGTACATGGGAGGAATTTAATGAGAGGGAAAGGGATCTCCCATCATTCAAAAAATAATAGGGCAGTATGGGGGAGGTGATAAACCATACCCCAACATTCATAATTAAAATTAAAAGGGCAATACAACTTAAATAAAATTGACAAAAATGAGAAAGGAAGAAAAACCCTTACTTGGAAGTGTGCTTCCAAAGGATAGATAGAGGCTTGTGAGATGATTATTGGGAGCCTGGGGCACCTTGGGAGGATTATATAGAGAGTTGGGTAGAGTTTGGACGAACTCCAAAGGATTTTAATGAGGAGGAAGTGGGATCTTGGGTGGGTTTATATAGGAAAGGTGAGGGAATTCTTTATTATTTAGGTTTGGGACCCCTTATATTAAATTAATCCTAACCACAAACCATCCCATGGTTTTTTCCCATGGTTTTTGGAAAAGGGAAGAGGAAAAAAATATTTTATAAGTCCAATGTCCGAACTTCTTAAAATAATAGGGTTGCTTATGTGGAGGTGAGTCACACTCCCATGGAAATTAATTTAAAAAGACCGGGTGTTTAATAAGTCTTGAGGGGTCCATCAATGCTTTGAAAAGTAAGTCAAACAAACCCAAAATCACATTATATTAATGGTAAAACATATATTGGCCGAAAATAGAGCTTATAGTATTTTATTACATCACTATTGGGTTATTATGTTGTCATAAAACACATAATATATTTAAATGGTATTTAATTTTTACCCAAACAATTTGACTGTCTCAGAAAATTATGAAAAATTCACCATTGGATAATTTCGACATCCTGATTACAGAAATATCATTTATTTTATCTAAATAATTTTCTAAATATGTTAATTTTAACATTTAAAATAAAAACCGTCATTTATCGAAAATTCATGTGTTTTGACAGAAATGGATTTCAAACCTTAATAAAAATTATAATTGCTTTCATAAAAATATAAGATCATTTATATTTAATAAAAATTCATTTAATAATAAAAATAATATTATATTAAAATAATATTTAATTCAAAAATCCATTAATTTAATAAAATAGATTTCTTAATTAAATAATAATTAAAAACACTATTTGTACTTTAAAAAAATATTTACAATGTCTAAATAATGACAAGGAGGTATATTCATTATTATATAAAAAAATAATATACATTAACATAGTACTAGAAATTTGTTTCATAACCCCTTAAAATAGCCGCATAATACCTAAGGGTAAGGTGTGCGATGGTGAGAGACTCTTGGGGTGGCTTAGATAACCTCGCTCGAGTGGTAATCTCTATCAACTTCCACTTTTCCCATAGACGGTCCCGTTCGAGCTTGACATGGTGAAGCTCAGCTTGGGCTTGGTCAAGAGCGAAGCCCAAGTTCGCCACCTCTTTTCCGAGCTCCAACAAATGGGCTTTGTACGGAGCAATTCTACTGGATGAGGCCATCGCTTCTTTTGTCTGAGTAAATTGGATTTGTTAAAGCCCTATATTTATACTAATCATGTGATCACTGTTCAATGGCTATATTAGCAATGGTCAAAATTCATCACATAAAACCAAAGAAGTTGACATTTTATATAAACATAAAGAGACATTTAATTAGATCAAGAGGGATTTCCATTAAGGAAACCACGGGTTGTTACAATATTCCCCCCTTAAGAAATTTCTCCCTCGAAATTTTCATTTTCCCACACAAAAACAGACGTGGGTAACTCAGCTTCAGCATTTCCTCAGATTTCCTAGTCGCTTCTTCAAACTTGTCGTTTCTCCACAGCACCTTGATGAGGGGTATTGTCTTATTTCTTAGAACTATTTCTCTATGATCTAAGATCTACACTGGTTTCTCCTCATAAGAAATATCATCTTCCAATTGTATCATCTCAAAAGAGAGTACATGTGAGGGGTCCGGTATGTACTTACTTAAGAAGGATACATGAAAGACATCATGTACTTTGGCCATAGTAGCTGTAAGTGCTAGTCGATATTCCACAACCCCGACACGATCAAGAATCTCGATGGGGCCAATGTACCTTGGAATTAACTTCCCTTTCTTTCCAAACCTCATGACCTTCTTCCATGGAGATATGCATAGAAAAACCTTGTCTCCAACTTTAAACTCAAGGTCTCCTTGACGATTATCTGCATAACTCTTCTGTCGACTCTGAGCTGCCTTGATATGCTGCTGAATGGTTTTCACCTTCTCCACCATTTCCTCGACCATTTCTGGGCCAAACAGCTTACGTTCACCGACCTCATCCCAACATGCCAGTGTTCTACACCTTTTCCCATACAGGGCTTCATATGGTTCCATTTGGATGCTTGAGTGGAATCTATTGTTATAAGAGAACTCAAATAGAGGAAGATGTTGATTCCATCCTCCTTTAAAGTCCATTGAGCACGCTCTCAACATGTCCTCAAGTGTTTGGATAGTCCGCTCGGATTGGCCATCATTTTGAGGATGATATGCTGTAATGAAGTTCAGTTCAGTATTCAAAGCATGTTGAAGACTCTTCCAAAACTTAGAGGTGAATCATGGATCTCGGTCAGACACAATAGATATGGGTACTCCATGTAACCTTACCACTTCCCTGATATATATCTGTGCCAGTTGATCCAATGAGAAATCCTCCCGAATAGCAATGAAGTGTGCAGTCTTTATAAGATGACCCACAACAACCCAGATTGCATTGTTGCCTTTGGATGTCCTTGGAGGTCCGGTGACAAAGTCCATAGTGATGTTCTCCCATTTCCATTCTGGTATGGGAAATGGTTTCATCATCCCCTTAGACTTTTTCCTCTCTGCCTTCACTTACTGACACACCAAGCACATTGATGTATATTTGGCGATATCCTTCTTCATATTATCCCACCAAAAGTTTTCTCGGAGATCTCAATACATATTTGTGATCCCTGGGTGAATATATAAATTCAAACTATGTGCATCATCCAAAGGTTTCTTCTTCAGCTCCGGACTTGATGGAACACATAGTCTTTTCCCAAACCGCACTATTCCTTCTTCATTAACATTAAAATATGAGGATTTCCCCTTTTTGATAGCTTCTACTTTTTCTTGAATTCCCACATCATCCTTTTGAGCATCCTTTATCCTTTTCAAAAGAGATGGTTAAACAATCATTTGTGAAAGGATTGATGATGTTCCCTTCCTTATGATTCCCATTTCCATCTTCATCAAGTCTAAGAAGATTGGATCCTTCTCAATTCTCATCATTGATAGAATTGCTGGATCCTTTCTAATTAGGGAATCTTCCACCTTGTTCGCTTTCCCAGGGTGGTAATGTATTGAACAGTCATAATCCTTGATGAGCTCCATCTATCTTCTCTAGCGCATATTAATCTCTTTTTGTGTGAATATATATTTAAGACACTTGTGGTCAGTATATATCTCACATTTCTCTCCATAGAGATAATGCCACCAGATTTTCAAGGCAATGATCACAACTGCCATCTCCAGATCATGTGTTGGATAGTTTTTCTCATGGATATTCAACTTCCTTGAGGCATAGGATATCACTTTATAATTCTGCATCAGCACATATCCTAACCCCTTCATCGAAGCATCACTGAATACCACAAAAAGTTCCCCACTTGTGGGTAAAGTGAGCACGGGCGCAGTGATAAGCCTCCTTTTCAACTCGTTGAAGCTTTCTTCGCATTCATTACTCCAAGAAAACTTTACTCCCTTCTGAGTTATCTTGGTAAGAGGGTTGGAAAATCGTGAGAAATTCCTCACAAATTGTCGATAATATCTAGCTAACCCCAAGAAGCTATGGATATCCGTTACTGATGTTGGCCTCGGCCATCCCTCAATTGCATTTGTTTTAGAGGGGTCCACAGATATCCCATTTCTTGTGATGATATGGCCCAAGAATGAGACCTACTTCAACCAAAACTCACACTTGCTATACTTTTCATAGAGCTTCTCCTTGTGCAAAGTCTCTAGTACAGTTCTTAAATGCTCCTCATGATCCTCCTTGGTTTTGGAGTATATTAGAATGTCATCTATAAAGACTATCAAAAATTTGTCATGGTAATCTCTAAAGACTCTATTCATCAAATCCATGAAGATTGATGGAGCATTAGTATGTCCGAAGGTCATTACTATGAATTCATAGTGCCCGTATCTTGTGCGAAAAATAGTCTTGGGGATATCTTCCTTCATCACCCTTACTTGATAATATCCCGACCGCAAGTCCACCTTGGAGAAGTATTGTGCTCCACGAAGCTAATCTAACAAGTCATCAATTCATGGGACATGATACTTGTTATTTATCTTGATTTTGTTAAGTTCACGATAATCGATGCAAAGTCGCATTGACCCATCCTTCTTCTTGACGAAGAGGACTGGTGCACCCCATGGTGAAGCCCTTGGGCGTATAAACCCTTTATCCAGATTCTTCTATAGTTTTTTATTCAACTATTCAAGCTCTACAACAGCCATTCTATATGGAGTATTGGATATTAGTATCACCCCAGGTATAAGTTCAATTGAGAACTCCACAACTCTTCTATGAGGAAGACCAGGCAGTTCCTCGGGAAACACTTCCGTGAATTCCCTCACAATAGGCATTTCTTCAAGGATGATTTATTCTTTGGACTCAATCATCTGAGCCATATACACATGCTCATAGGGTAGTAATATCCATGATTGAGATGATGGAGCTAAAGGATATTCATCTTTCTCCCAACACTTTTAAAGAATCGGGGGGTCGATTCTCCATACGGAGTGTGATTTCCCTCTCCCGACAATTTATGTTGGCTCAATACAAGGAAAGCCAATCCATGTCAAGAATTGCATCAAATTATTCCAGAGGGAGTATGATGAGGTTCACTGGGAAATTAAATCCACAGATTATAACAGGGGAGGACTTATACTCATGGGATGCAATGATTTCCCCAATTTCGGTACTCACCGACATCTTCACTTCCATGATTTGTGGTGGTACTGGGATTGTTCTACAAAACTTTTGAGATATAAAAGAGTGCATAGAACCTAAATCAAAAAGTACATTCCCTATTATTGAATGAATAACTGACGTACTTGTCACCACTTAGTTGTCGGGGTTCACTTCTGCAGAAGTGATGGAAAAAGCTCTTCCTTGCTATCATGGAGGTTGTTGGTTGCCTGCAAAAACCCTTGGATTAGGGCACTAATTTGAAAAAATGACCCAGTACTTTTCATTTGTAGAATTGAACAACTAATTGGGGTTCGAACGGAGTGTTTATCTCCTCTGTCATAGTCGCATGTCATTCTTGCCGATTGTTAATAGCTAGGTACCCTCCCCTCCCACACCTGAAGCATTTCCTCGTCCCCTTAAGGCAATTTCCAGGGTGCGTCTTTATGCACTTTTGGAAAGTGGGGTGCTAGATCTTCTTAGCACCGTTTGATTTATCCATCGGACTGCCAGCATTGAATTCCACCTTACGCTTCTTGTCCCCATGATACCCATGTGATTTCCCGATCACCATTTCGACCTTGAGGGCACATCGGACAATTTCCTCATAGCTGTCAAAGTCACAGATCACTAATGCTTTCCGCAGGATAGGATTCATTCCACCAAAAAAGTGTTCAACTTTTCATTAGAGGGTAACGACAAAGTAGGAAGCGTATCGTGCAAGCCTTGTGAAGTTTTCCTTGTACGCTTCAACAGATTCATCATCTTTTTGCTTGAGGAATGGAAGTCCCTTTCCATCTTAAGATGGAGGGTGCGCGAAAAATATTTATCGAAAAACATCTTCCAGAAATCCTCTCATTCCAATTCCTCGATCTCCTCCTCAGACTTCATATTTTTGATCAAAATCCACCATTGATCAGATTCAACTTCCATACAATAAGCCGCCAGGAGAAACTTCTCTTGTTCAGAACATTGAATGATGGAGAAGATATTTTCAATGGAGTTGATCCATTGTTCAGTGATCGTGGGATCAGAAGATCCACTAAAAGTAGGAGGCCTTTGTCTCATGAAGCTCTCGATAGCGACTTGGTATTTCTTAGGGGGGGGGGGGTGAACATTCCTATTGACCCGTGTTTCTATTCAAAACTTGAGTTAGCTGAGAGAGAAGCATGACAAAGTTCGTGATTCCCGCTCCCATTGGATTTGGCATCTCATTAGTATAGTCATCACATTGATCTTCACAACAGTTGTTAGCCCGAGTCCTCATATTACCGACCATTGGCTAGAATAAAAGGAAAGTTAGGGGTAACACATAAAGGGTAATCCAAAGACAAAAGTTGATGACTCATAAATAAACTTTTATTTCGTTAACTCATGAGTCTTTAGGCTTCAATCTAGGCTTTTCATGATCTACTTTCTAATATATATTCTTAGGGGCATTTTTTTAATTCCCTTAATAAGGGTTCATACTAAGCTTGTGAATTTATCAAAAAATATCCCTCGGGAGTGTCGTAACCAAGAGTGCCGCAAGGCCCATTGTCGTGCACCAGTTCCCGTTCGAGTCTAGCTCAAAGCGGTGTTTTTGGGTTTTACCCCTATGATACATCTGTGCCAGAGCTGCCTCCACCTGCTCGTATCTAGACAGGGATGTATTTGTTGGATAAACCACATACTAAGTACTTACCAAAACTTAGGGATTTTTTTATTATAATTTGTTTTGTATCTAAGGATTTACTAGGGTTTCCTAATCCCAAAAATAACTAAACCTATCCTCTGATACCAACTATGACAACCCTACTTTTATTACAAACTTAAACATGATTTATTACATAAAACTTCACTTGATACAACAAAGAAGATCGAGAGGTTTACTATCTTTGGGTATTAGGATCATTACATAAAAACATAAAACAGGAAATACAACATCTTTATTGAAAACGTCCTTTACATGACCACTACATTCCCTCATACTTAGCATTTCCTGGGATAACCTTAGGACATGCATAAGAAAAGGGTGAGCTACAAAGCCCAGTAAGGGAATACACATGGAAGAACATGAGGAGTACAATACATGTTAGACAATAGTCATATCAATAGATAATAAGAGAAACATGAACATAAAGGCATGATAAATCATGATAATCATAACATGGAAATGTGGCAACAACACTTAACAAGGAATTAGCTTGAGCCAAGGCTCATTGCACATGGAGCATGAGTAAATCCTAATTGCACATGAAGCACGAGTAAAACCTCACTGTACTTGAATTATCATGAGTCAAAACTCATTGCACATGACGTATCATGATACTATTCTTTACCCAATGCATTGGAGCACTGTAAGGGCACACCCGTCTTAAACATTTCATTTCATGCATAAGTGTGCCACATGGATCATAAAACATGGATTCATAAAACATAATCATTTATTACACGATAAAGGTATGTAGAATTCATACATGAAAATTTATAATCAATAAGTAAATGTTAATAAAGGTGAATTACCTTGATGGAGAAATGGGCATGGTATTCACTACACAATGACATTGGCCTAGAAAATTGGTGCGATTTCGACAGCGTAACGGCGTGACATAAGAATTCATAAAAAAATGGTTGATGAGAGAGAAAGTGGTTCCTCATCATATTTACATGTAAAGGACAGTAAGGAGGTCACATAGATACATGTCCTAACAATTGTAATGAAATTTAGATTCATGATACAAAATTATTTATTGAATGTAAAAGAAGAGAGATAAGTTCCTTTCAGAATTTCAGCATAGAAACATGTGTACAAGGGAGACATTTAATGATAGAGAAAGGGGTATCACATCATTAAAACAATAAGAGGTCAGTATGGATGAGGTTAGAAACCATACCCCAACATTCATAATTGAAATTAAATGAGCAATACAACTTAAAGAAAATTGAAAAAAATGAGAAAGGAAGAAAAACCCTTACTTGGAAGTGTGCTTCCAAAGGCTAGAGAGAGGCTTGTGAGAGGCTTTTTGGGAGATTTGGGCACCTTGGGAGGATTATGGAGAGAGTTGGGTAGAGGTTGGACGAACTAAAAAGGCTTTGAGTGAAGAGGAAATGGGAGTTTGGGTGGGTTTATATAGGAAATGTGAGGGAATTCTTTATTATTTAGGTTTGGGACCCCTTATATTAAATTAATCCAAACCACAAAACATCCCATGGTTTTTGCCCATGGTTTTTTGAAAAGGGAAGAGGAATAGAATATTTTATAAGGCCAAAGTCCAAAATTATTAAAATAATAGGGTTTCTTATGTGGAGGTGAGTCACACTCCCATGGAAATTAATTTAAAAAGACAAGGTGTTTAATAGGTCTTGAGGGTTCCATTAATGCTTTGAGAAGTAAGTCAAAAAACCCAAAATCACATTATTTTAATGGTAAAACATATATTGGCCGAACATAAATCTTATAGTATTTTATTACATCATTATTGGGTCATTATGATGTCATAAAACACATTATATATTTAAACGGTATTTAATTTATACCCAAAAATTTGACTGTCTCAGAAAATTATGAAAAATTCACCGTTGGATAATTTCGACGTCCTGTTTCTAGAAATAAAATTTATTTTATCTAAATAATTTTCTAAATATTTTAATTTTCACATTTAAAATAAAAACCGTCATTTATTGAAAAATCACAGGTTTTGACAGAAATGGTTTTCAAACCTTAATAAAAATTATAATTGCTTTCTCAAAATTATAAGATCATTTATATTTAAAAAAAATAAATTTAATAATAAAAATAATATTTTATTAAAATAATATTTAATTCAAAAATAAATTAATTTAATAAAATATATTTCTTAATTAAATAATAATTGAAAACACTATTTGTAATTTAAAAACTCTTTACAATGTCTCAAAAATGACAAGGATGTATATTCATTATTATATAAAAAAAATAATATACATGAACATAGTACTAGAGATTCGTTACATAACCCCTTAAAATAGCCACATAAAAGCTAAGGGTAAGGTGTGCGATGGTGACAGACTCTTGGGGTGGCTCAGATAACATCGCTCGAGTGGTAATCTCTATCAACTTCTACTTTTCCCGTAGATGGTCCCATTAGAGCTTGACATGGTGAAGCTTAGCTTGGGCTTGGTCAAGAGAGAATCCCAAGGACGCCACCTCTTTTCCGAGCACCGACAAATGGGCTTGTCACAGAGCAATTCTACTGGACGAGGCCATCACTTCTTTTGTCTGAGTAAATTGGATTTGTTAAAGCCCTGTATTTATGCTAATCATGTGATCACTGTTCAACGACTATATTAGCAACAGTCAAAAATTTTAACATAAAACCAAAGAAGTTGAAATTTTATATAAACATAAAGAGACATTTAATTAGATCATGAGGGATTTCCATTAATGAAACTTTAGGTCATTAGAGTTATAACATGTTCTATCCTAGTGATGTGAGTAGGGAAGTCATTTGGGAAAAACGTACAATGTTTTATTACTCACCCTTTCTTTGGAATATTGGTTAATTTTAAGATATCATTTATCATGGAATAGGAAATGGTAATGCACCACACTTATTTAGTTATACATCATGATAATGGGTTTTTTGTGGAGTTAAGTCATTGAGAATGTTTGATCTTTGGAGTTATGTGAGTTTTCATTGAGTTTTTTTGGGATTTATATACTATTGTGTACATTGATATTGGTATGCATCAACTTTTTTTACATGGTTGTAGTTTTATTTTTATATCAATGTTATTTCCTTGAATAGATTTACATTATTATCATGAAATAGGTACTAGTTATTTTTTTATGGCATGTTTGGTTAGATTGTTTTATTTCAAAGGGAAAATAATCCCCTTCATATATTGAATCCATTGGAATTTATTTCAAAACACTGGTTCTATTGGGATGTTGCTTAAGGCCATGTTGAAATTAAACCTCAACTCAAGCCAATGAAGATAGGTGGGATGTAACAAGTGGTATCATATTGTTTAGTTCGTTCATAATAAGGGGTCTTTAGTTTTCTAAGGTCGGGATGCTGAAATTCATTCGTGTATATTTCTTGTGTTGTGATAGTATAAACGAGTATGATTATTAGGAGTTGAAATGTTATGCATAACCATTTTATTATGAACAACATGTTACAATGGAATTGGGTACATAAGTGTTTTTGAAACACTTATAGGAATGGGAATCTCATTATCATGGATATATCCAACGACACAAGCCCGACATGCATTATAGAAATGACATCCCATTATGAGTGCATATTTTATTTTGAGTAACGATTTATTATTTGGTGTAATTGATTATATTTTTTAAATAATATGAAATTGTTTTCAAATGTGAGATTTTGAGAATTGGAATTATTTTTATTTTTATAATTGGTTAATTTTTAAATGTTTAGTGTATTTTTCAAAAAAAAAAATTGGACATTAAAATGTTGAATTTTTGAAAGAAATAATGTGTTCTATGATGTGGTTGAATTTGAAATTGTTATGACTTTATTTTCTAGTGAGTGACATTGATAATGGTTATTAGGTTCATTGAAAATGGAACCTAGTAGGCATTGTGGGACCCAATAGGAATAAATATTTGAGTATGTGGTTACACTTGATCCACCATTGAACCAATAGCTCATTCATAGTATTGTTCATGACTTTTAGGTTGAGGGTAGAGCGATCTGATGGGATGCACCAAGGTAATTGGATCACTCAATCTAGTTCGAGAAGCAAAATCCACCCCTCATTCATGGTATTTCCGAACCATGGAAGGAATATGTGTGGCGTTACATGATGAATAAAATATTAGATTTCCTTTGTAGATATCCATAGCTAAATGTAAATACAGTGACTAATATGATATATAATCTTCATTCCCAAAAGTGGGATTTATCCGATCAAGACAAATTAGAGCAATTCATTTCATTGCAGGATTTAGAAGAAACTTTCAACAAATAATTATATCATCATATGAGTATAATTTCAAGAATAATATATTTCAGCTGCTTAAAATGGGATAACCTCATAGTGGAAGAGTGTGCCTCTAAATTTAAGAATTTAGTCCCCTATTCATCCAAATATGAATCTAGTGCATCCTTGAAGGAACACATCTTTGAATTGGGGTTGAGGTAGGATATTCTATTAGATATTGTTGATCATTGAATAACAGATTGTACGGAGATGGATAATGGAGTGGTGGTTGCAGAAATGGATATCTTAGGAGAAACGGATGGAGGAAGAATTTTGATATTGATGCGAAGTTTTGGGAACTCTAATACTAGGAGAAAGAAGATTCGGGAAACCTATATCCAAGGTGGGAGTATGGATCATAATCAAACGACTAGATCAATAAATATTCCTCCAAAACAAAAGAGCCATCCTAGTTGTTTTCAATGAGGTATGATTGATTACATGATGTGATAGTGTATGACACCAACTAGAGCATGACAAAATTGAAATCAATTGAGGCATCTCCAACTCTATAACCATAGTCTTCCACGGATGGATTTTTGGGACACTAATCATGTGTTTTAGATGTATTCTTTTTTGATGGGTCAAGGATTGTAGAATACATATCATCAGCATAACATAGCAATCAAGGGTGATTTTAGGAATACCTTGACTACTTTGAAAGTGAAATTTCAACCCATAAATAAAGAACAAATTTTTGAGGGAAGGAAAGTATATTTATCTAGGGAGGTAATTATGAATGATCAATATGGACCATCAATGGTGAGAGGTATGATTATGTTGAATTTAACACTTACGAGTTATTTATTTTGATATTGGTGCATCCCATCCCTTTTTGTCTTATTGTATTTTAGGCATTCTAGGTATAATCATAAATATGATGCATTCTGTTTGAAACATAAATCTCTTCCGGGTCAAAGAGAATGTTAAGGCTTTTTTGTGTAGACCATGTTACATAATTGTTGATAGAGATGTGTTGATTTGGGATTTATCTATGCTTATGATGTATGTATATGATATAAACATGGGTATGAATTTGTTTATGATGTTCAAGGATCGCATCAACTGTCACAAATAAAGGGTCAGTTTCACAACTCATAATGGAATAAAGAATATCTTTAAAGAAGACATGAATGTAAAGGGGGGGGGGTGAAACGATTTTGTTGGAAAAAATAGTTAGAGTGATATCATACTAATTGGAAGTGATGACTTTTTCATCGATGGAAGAGATCGATAATAACTATTTTCTAGCAATTATAGAATAGTTTCCATATTATTTTTTCTAAAAGTTCTCAGGATTTCCACTAAAAAGTGAAGTAGAATTTATGATTGATATCATTCTAGATTCTAGTACAATTTCCCTTCTGTCTTATCAGATGGAACCCATTTAATTAATTTAATATAAATTTTAGTTGTAAGAGGTTGACATAAAATGTTTTCATGGGTCCGAGCACATCACTATGTGAAGTATCAGTCTTTTTTGTCAAAAATATATAAGGAACTCTATGATTTTTTGTTTATTATCATATTATTAAAAAAAGTTATGATAAATAATAGGTATCTACCTCCACACATTTATGATCTTTTCGATCAATTGAAGGGAGCTTATTGATTCTATTATATTAAAATGCGATCATGATATCCCCAGTTTCATGTTAAGAATGTGTATATTCCAAAAACAACATTCATGTGTCAATATGACTATTAAAAATATGTTGTAATTCCATTCTTTCTTTATAAATGAACAAATTTCCTTTATTGAATTGATGGATTTCATATTTCAATGAAATATGGATTATTTCATGGTGGTCATTGTGGATGACATATTGGGGTATTCATGGACGATGAATGAGCATGAGAAAACATTTATTATAAAGTGGGGAATCTTGTAGGATCATCTGTTGTTTTCAAAACTATCAATGTTTAATTTTTTGGATACAATAAATATTTTTACTTTTCTATGAAATCTCTGAATATGGTGTATCCATGGATTCAAAAATAATATAGGCTTATATCTCATAGAAACAACCAAATAATGTCTTTAATATACAAAAATTCAATAATCTAGGTGGTTATTACTGAGTATTTGTTCATGAATTATCTTGAATGACCAATAATTTCATAGCATGGAAATAGATTAATGTTTAATTACAATGGAATAATAAATATGAAAATAATTTTTTTGATATAAAATTTCACCTTAAAAAATAACAAATCTTGTTTTTTCCAGAATCAGGACAAGGGTATGTGGTGTAATGTGTTGCTTCTGGATTAGGGCTGGGAAGTGTTGATATGCCCAGTGACCATATTGTTTCTTATAGATCAAGATATTATGGATTCGGTAGAATAACTACCCATCACATGATTTTGAGTTAGCAACTGTAGTCCATGATTTGAATACTTGGCAGCATTACCACATTGGGGAAAAATTTATAGTGTTTATAGATCACATGTTATTAAAACATATTTTCCCAAAAAGGTATTTTAATATTAATAAAATATGACTGATGGAGTACCTCGAGATGTGTCACACCCGGTCTTCGCACTACGGCATGTTTCGAATTTTTATGTTTTATCTTATAATTTTATCTCCTTCAAATGATTATTTCTATTATATATATATATATATGTGTATATGAAATTCAGGGCAATCCCAACTGGGTTTTTTCACTTTTTCACTGATAAATTAATGTTTTGGCCTTGACACGCGACCTCGCCGACGCCGCGTGACCTCGCCCGGCTCATCGGGACTTGACAACATGCGACGAACGAGCGGAACATAATTGTGAAGTCGTGCGACTTCACCAGCGCCGCCGAGTGACCCACCCGTCGTTCAATTAGCAAAATAATAATAATAATAATAAAGAAATAAAATTAAATTTGCAATAAAAATTTAATAAATTATTTCAATAATAATAATATTATTATTAGTTGAGGATGTTATTTTTAATATTAATATTATTATCATTATTGTTATAAGTGTTAACTCTTATTTTATTTTATTACCACCCTTTTATTATTATAAATGTATTTTATTTTATATTTTCTTTTCTTCTTTATTTATTTATCTTTTTTTCCTTTCCCCCTATTTTCTTTCCATTTCTTTTTTCCCACTTCCTCTCCCCCTCCCCCTCTCTTGCGCCGTGACCTATCCCCCCTCAAACCCTACCTCACGCCCCCACCTCTCCGGCCCTCTCTTCACGCCGCTGCCTCCCATCTGGTGTCACCCACCCGCCTACTCCGTTCAGCGCCACACTACCATGCCGGCGCACCCTCTTCCGAGCCGGCGCTGCCCACCTTCCCCTTTGCCTGGTCCGATGAAACCCTGTGCAACCCTCGCCAGAAGCCTCCTCTTGCCAGCCGCCCCTTGCCGTCGCACGAACCCCCTTGGCCTCTCCTTGGACTCTGCCGTTTGGCCTCTCCCTCGAACACATCTCATCTCCCCTACACTTTCCCGCCGAATCCCCTTGCCCTCGGATCAGTCCAGCGTGCACCCTCCCCCTGCTTCCCTCGGCCGACCTTCATCCGGCGACGCACCACACTCCACCGGCCCTCCTGCTTCCTCCGGCGATGGGCCAAACCGCCGCCCCTGCTCTATCCAGCGGCCTCCCTCTTATAGCACTACGAACAACTGCCCCCTGCTCCATCCGGCGACGACCCCCCGGTGATGTCTTCTTCTACTTGTTTTTTTCTCTTTTCTTATGCGTTTGGTCATTTATTTCCTCTTTATTTCCAGTGGGTATATGTTCTAATTTTTGGGTTTTTGGTGATTTTGACTCCCTATTATGTTTTCGGTAGGGATTTGGATAGTGTCGTGTTGGTTCGTCTCGTTTTGGTTCGTCGCCGGCAATCGAGGTAAGGCGTAATGTCGTTGGTTGGTTTCACACCTAGTTGTGCGACGTCCATTGTGTGCTTTGAGGTTCATAGTAATTATCTTGTAGGGCTTTGGTCGCTGTCTTGTGATTTTAGTCCATCTCGGTTCGTCGACCACTGTTTGAGGTGAAGATTCTCTCATTGCCTTGTTTGATTTAGTTTGTTTTGATTCAATTGCTTTAATAATTTGTTTTTATTGGTTGTATTAGACCCCTTGTGATGAGATTGTCATGTGATGGGAGTTTTGCGCAAATTTTGTGGAGTTTCTACACACCGGTAGGTGGTTCCACGCTTATGTTATTATTTGATAAATTAATTTGCAGGTTTAGTTTGTTTAGTATATCATTTAGTTGATTTGTGTAATGAGAAGTTGTTTTTCATTGATGTTTGAGATGCATTTGAATTTTTTAATAGCATGTCTATTATATGTGTGTTCTTTCTGCTTAAATACTCATATCAATTTAGTTGCTGGTGTTTTTTTATTGTTGCGGTTAGATTATTGATCTGTTTAAGTGGTGTGAGATATATGTTTTTCATGGTCTAGTGTGTGTTTGGTTGACAAAGAAGTTTTGGTGCGGGTTTAGTCGGCAACGCCAAGTGATTTCATTTAAACTATTTTGTATAATTTTATTTTTGGCTTATTTAATTAGGTGATCTGTGAAAAGGTGTTTTACATATGGTGTATGGTCTTCCATCAAACTATTAGTGTGGTACAGGTCACACATTAAAATGGTATTTCAGTGCGTGCAATGTTAGAATGTGTTTTGAATGCGGAAATGGTTACTTGAGTGTGTGTAAAGCCATGTGACACTGTTACTATTGTTTTATGAGATTTGAAATGGTTTATTCAATCATGACCATCTTGTGAAACTTAAAAAAAAAAAATTTTTCTGTGCGACTTATTTCAAAATGGTATTTATATGTGTAAGTGGTGGTTTGATTAATGATAAGTGTTTTTTTATTACGACAATTGTTCTAATTTGGTAGGTAACCTATGCAGATTGTGTTTTGAAAATATTTTTATGTTCGTGTGGTTTAAAAGCGGGTTTGGGTATTCAAACTGTGATTTTTCATGTGTGAGTACCCTGTTTGGCTTTTATGTATTAGTGTGACATGTGACATTAACTTTCAACTTGTTTGAGCACAAACCGGGAAGCCCGGGTAGCGAGGAGGGTGGACTAGACTAGTGAGCGAGTGTTCCGGAGGTGACTCGACCCGGTTTCACTGGCAGGACTGACGATTGCAACACTAACTAAACATATGAATTTCTGAGGTCCGTGGTCTTCTAAGCCACGTTTTCTGAGGGTCATGGTCTTCTAAGCCACGATTTCTGAGGGTCGTGGCCTTCTAAGCCACGTTTTCTGAGGGTCGTGATGTTCTAAGCCACGTTTCACCGAGACACGGAGATCTAGGGACCCAAGCTAGCTGATACCCATGCGGCCTCTCCCATATTAGTTCTCATTGGTTACTTTGCGCTCGTCGGGGTGACATGTTGGTTTTTTTTTAAAATAAGGGTGCGTGTGTTTTAATTTAAGTTGTTCCATTTAAAACTGTTTTCTTTAAATTCTGTTTTCTTTTAAACCATTGAAGTTTTTATTTCTTTTCTCTAGTTAATATTGCAAATGTATTTGTCCTTTAATAATTATGTGTGGAACCTTTTTATTGGGTGACGTCCTACTGGGCTCTTTGCTCACACCCTACATACACCTTTGGGTGTATGTAGGCCTTGTTCTCTGTGCATTCCAGGTTGAGGCACCATGCTCAGTGATGGTGGTTGCTCATTGGTGGTCTTCTCATTCAGGTTAACAATTGTGATGTGTGGATATCGCACCTCTCCTGTTGCTTTGAGGTTTGAGTAAGAGTTTTAGTTTCCACTGTCATCTTTTCTTTTTAGTTATTGGTTGGAGTTGTAGACTATAAACCTGTTCATAGTTTAAAGGTGTGTTTGGTTGTCTATTTCTAGTTTCAGCTCATTTATCTGGTTGGTTGTTTTTCTGTCTTTTATTTTGGGTTAAATCATTCCCATGTGTTAGTTTTGATACCCGGGCACTTGTGCCAGCCCGTGGGGATCGAGAACGCCCTTCGGGCCATGTCGCGGACTAGGTCGGGCACCGGGTCGGATGGAGACCCGGCCTGGTTCGTGACAAAAATGGTATCAGAGGGCACGATTTTCTATCTTGGGTCATGTTCTTTCAAGTTAGAGTCACGGTATACTTGAGTTAAGGTTGTCGGGACTCGACGTCCTGACTATGAGCAATGTGCCTGGCCAGCACACCTCGTGGCGGGACTCGAGTTACCAAAGTATGTTGAGGTTTTCTGAGTTTTTGGTCCTTGCGGTTAATCTTGTCTTGGGGAAACGAAATGGGAGTAAGGTCAGTGGTCTTATTGAGCTCGCAGGGTCTAGCAAGCCTTGTGGTTCTAGAGACACTATCCTAAAATGCTCTCTGTGGCTAGTGGTGTGATCAGCGTATGGCTGCCAACCATATGTTCCAATCATCCGCTGACTATAGTTTCCTCCTGCATTGTTTCTCGTCTCCTTGTTTTGGATTCATGAGAATTTGGTTTTTAAGTAAAAAATTTTTGGACATGGAAACTGATTTTTAAATGAAGCGCTTTAAAAATAAAATTAGGTTTTAGGTTTTAATGTTGTGGGTTGGATATTTTGGTTTTGAAAAAAAATGGAATGGTTTGTTTTTGACCCTTGGTGTTCTCGTGGGAAACCACATGCATGAGTGTATATGGGAAAAATGGTTAATGGCACGAGTGGATGAGTGCTTGGGTGGATATGAGGTGGGTGCCAGTGCGGCACGAGAACATGCATGTGCGAGGCTCATGGGATACCATTGGTGTTGGTGCAATCCACTGGGTTTGCTTATTTTCAAAATGTTTTGTTAAAGGAAAAAGGAAAATTTGGTGTTTTAGTAAACGGTGTTTGTGTTGCGTGTTCTTGTGTTTTGGAAATGTCGCATGTGAGGCGTTTTGAGTCGAGGATCCTTTCCGAATGACTTGTGTTCCGAGTTTGAATTTTTATTTGTAAGTTGGTATGTTTTCGTGTAGTTAGTGAATTCTTTTGAAAGTTCTTCAGGAAGCCCTTTCAGTGGTTCCCCCGCACGTTTAGTGTGCGCTTTTGGTATGTGTTGACTACTGAACCAGTTTAGTTGGGTCCATTGTTTTCTTTATCAACTAGTGTATGCCCCCCATAAAGTGTTGACATGTGATTTAAGTGTGTCCACGGACAATTTGCCGTTGGTCGACCCTCCAGTTGATCAGAGGAATATCTTCTTGAATTCTAGAATTGAACCCCCCCTCCTTTTTACAACAAGTGGATCCTCCCACAGTGGGATGACAGATGCGAGGGGAGTTGAACATGGTTTTGGTTTCTTTATGTTGTATGAGTCGTCAGATATGAAATTTGACGTCGTTGCATTTGAAGGTTCCCCCTGGAAATGACGAAAGGAACTCCAGTGGGGAAGGGTGAAGGCGGTTCGGAATTTTCAGTGTTGACCAGTGTCTTGAAGGGCCTTGTAGTATTTACATTGGTTGCAAGGGTCATGTTCAATGACTTCTTTCAACGTAAGTTCCCTTCAGAAGTGGTAAAGGAGACCCCAGTGGAAAAAGGTGGAAGAAACCTTATGTTGTTGGTGCGGTCAATCGTTCTAAATGACCTCTGGTCTTTGGTTTGTTTCATTTAAGGAAAGGTTCGTGTTAGGCTACTAGTTTGGAAAACCAAGTCGTATGAGGCTGCTATGGTCGTTCGCAAGAATCACGTGTTGTTTAAGACACAGTTTGAGGTCTTTCTCAGCATAAAGTTCCTCTCAATAGCAATAGTAATGTTCAGGTGACGATTGGTGGTGTCGTGTTCTCATTTAGTGTGACAAAGGGTAATGCGCATGCACCATTTCAACTCTGGTGTTGGCGAAGGTTCTGCGTATGATCAGTCAGATGCTGCAATGTGTTGTGTTGCTGGTGTCGTCTCAATTGCAGTGAGGTTGCGTGTGACACCAAAAGAGAATCTTCGCACGGAAGTTCTCAATACCTGACTGCGAGGTAGGGGAAGCTTCAAACATCAGGGCTCCAACCATAGGCCTTGGAGTGAAGCTGGCGCGTGGTCAGGAACCCTGAGAGTGGATGAGACCCCAACTTTATTTCTGTCACCAGTGTTAAAACAAGAGGCAGTTTAAATTGTCTCCAAGGTTCTTCTGCTCCGAATAAGCAGTCTGGTTGCATACGGTTTTCACGACCATGTGAAGGCATGTTCGTCTTGTTGCCTTAAAAGTCTTGGGGATTACGTCCCACTGGATACAATCTCTTTAGTGGTCCTTATGGGAGTCTTTTGGGTAAATTTGTCTCAAACTTGAATAATGCGCATCCAGGGATTTGGAAATTCTAGTTTGTCTTGGGTCATTCTTTTGACGCCCCGGTAGTCAGGCCCCTCCCTCCCCACCCCTTGTGGTGGGGTGTTTGGTCACCATAAAGATTTTTTTTTAAAGTTCTGTATCCTCTGTTTGTTCTAATGGTAGTGAGACCAAAGACGGGTCTCGCACAAAGGTCTCTGAAATAAATTGGTGTTGGCATTTCCTTAATGGTGGGGAGTCCGCCCGGACCTCCCCATGTTGGTTTTCTAGTCTCGTCTTGGGCGTTTGTGTGTTCTTAATGGTGGGGAGACCCACATTGGGTCTCGCACAAATGTCTCGAGAATGAATCATTGATGGAATTTTCTTTAATGGAAGGGAGTCCGCTCGAACCTCCCCGTGTCAGTTTTCTAGTATCGTCTCGAGCGTCAGTGAGTTCCAAATGGCGGGGAACCCCTCGAGCCTCCCCATGTTAATCTATTGCTTCTATTTTTAAATGTGGATTGGTGATAAGTGATAAGATTTTTTCGTGGATGAGGTTTGACCTTGTTGTTTTATCTAGCCAAATGGTGTGGTTTTAGTTTAGTAATGTTTGAGATGTTTCGGCTTGTGAAGTTGGTTTCTGTGGGTGAGAGGGTTCCCTTCCTCGGTCAGTCAACTGGAGGCGTTCTAGCTCTTTGGGGTAGGAGACACATATTAGAAAATCTTTATATGAGTTTCTCGAAGTTGTCTTTGAGTCACTTTCTCTGAGCACGATATTGTTTCCCCTCTTTGCTTGGTGTTTGCGGGGATCCCCTTTGAACCTTAAGGGAGTGTGGTTTCCTGTTGTGGGGTTTGGTTCTGGTTGTGGCTTTCTGGGGATGGAAATATTTATGGTGGGGAGAATTGTCACACTCGGTCTTCACACTACGTCATGTTTCTAATTTTTATGTTTTATCTTATAATTTTATCTGCTTCAAATGATTATTTCTATTATATATATATATATGTGTATATGAAATGCAGGGCAATCCAAACTGGGTTTTTACGCTTTTGAACTAATAAATTAATGTTTTGGCCTTGACACGCGACCTCGTCGACGCCGCGTGACCTCGCCCGGCTCATCGGGACTTGACCGCATGCGACGCACGGGCGAAACATAATTGTGAATCCGTGAGACTTTGTCAACGCCTCCGAGTGACCCGCCCGTCATTCAATTAGAATAATAATAATAATAATAATAATAAAGAAATAAAATTAAATGTGCGATAAAAATTTAATAAATTATTTCAATAATAATATTATTGTTATTAGTTGAGGATGTTATTTTTAATATTAATATTATTATCATTATTGTTATAAGTGTTAACTCTTATTTTATTTTATTACCACCCTTTTATTATTATAAATGTATTTTGTTTTATATTTTCTTTTCTTCTTTATTTATTTATATTTTTTTCGTTTCCCCCTATTTTCTTTCCCTTTAATTTTTTCCCACTTCCTCTCCCCCTCCCCCTCTCTAGCGCCGCGACCTATCCCCCCTGAATCCCTACCTCGCGCCCCCACCTCTTCAGCCCTCTATTCACGCCGCTACCTCCCATCCGGTGTCACCCACCCGCCTACTCCGTCTGGCGCCACACCACCATGCCGGTGCACCCTCTTCCAAGCCGGCGTTGCCCCCCCTTCCCCTTCGCCTGGTCCGATGAAACCCTGTGCAACCCTCGCTGGAAGCCTCCTCTTGCCAGCCGGCCCTTGCTATCGCATGAACCCCCATGGCCTCTCCTCGGACTCCACCGTTTGGCCTCTCCCCCGAACACATCTCATCTCCCCTGCACCTTCCCGCCGAATCCCCTTTCCCTTGAATCAGTCCAGCGTGCACCCTCCCCCTGCTTCCCTCGACCGACCTTCATCCGGCGACGCACCACACTCCACCGGCCCTCCTGCTTCCTCTGGCGACGGGCCGAACCGCCGCCCCTGCTCTGTCTGGTGGCCTCCCTCTTACAGCACTGTGAATAGCCGCCCCCTGCTCCATCCGGCGACGACCCCCCCAGTGATGTCTTCTTCTACTAGTTTTTCTCTCTTTTCTTATGTGTTTGGTCAGTTTTTTCTCTTTATTTCCAATGGGTATATGTTCTAATTTGGGGTTTTTGGTGATTTTGACTCCCTATTATGTTTTCAGTAGGGCTTTTGATAGTGTTGTGTTGGTTCGTCTCATTTTGGTTCGTCGCCGACACCCGAAGTAAGGCTTAATGTCGTTGGTTGGTTTCACACCTAGTTGTGCGACGTCCTTTGTGTGCTTTAAGGTTCATAGTAATTATCTTGTAGGGATTTGGTCGCTGCCTTGTGATTTCGGTCCGTCTCGGTTTGTCGGCCACCGTTTGACGTGAGGATTCTCTCATTGCCTTGTTTGATTTGGTTTGTTTTGATTCAATTGCTTTAATAATTTGTTTTTATTGGTCGCCTTAGACCCATTGTGATGCGATTGTCATGCGATGGGAGTTTTGCGCCAATTTTGAGGAGTTTCTACACCCCGGTAGGTGGTTCCACACCTAAGTTATTATTTGATAAATTAATTTTCAAGTTTAGTTTATTTAGTATATCATTTAGTTGATTTGTGTAATGCGAAGTTGTTTTTCTTTGATGTTTGAGATGCATTTGAATTGTTTAATTGCATGTCTATTATATGTGTGTACTTTCTGCATAAATAATCATATCAATTTAGTTGCTGGTGTTTTTTTATTATTGCGGTTAGATTATTGATCTGTTTAAGTGGTGTGAAATATATGTTTGTCATGGCCTAGTGTGTGTCTGGTTGATAAAGAAGTTTTGGTGCGGGTTTAGTCGGCAACGCCAAGTGATTTCTTTTAAACTATTTTGTATACTTTTATTTTTGGCTTATTTAATTAGGTGATTTGTGCAAAGGAGTTTTACATATGGTGTAAGGTCTTCTATCAAACTATTAGTGTGGTGCAGGTCACACCTTAAAATGGTATATGAGGGCGTGCGATGTTAGAATGTGTTTTGAATGCGGAAATGTTTACTTGAGTGTGTGTAAAGCCATGTGAAATTGTTGCTATTGTTTTAGAAGATTTGAAATGGTTTATTCAATCCTGACCATGGTGTGAAAATTTAAAAAAAAATGTTTTACTGTGCGACTTATTTCAAAATGGTATTTATATGTGTAAGTGGTGGTTTGATTAATGATAAGTGTTTTATTATTGTGGAAATTGGTCAAATTTGGTAGGTAACCTATGCAGATTGTGTTTTGAAAAGATTTTTATGTGCGTATGGTTTAAAAGCGGGTTTGTGTGTTAAAACTATGATTTTGTGTGTGTGAGTACCCTGTTTGGATTTTATGTATTAGTGTGACATGTGACATTAACTTGAAACTTGTTTGGGCACAAACCGTGAAGCCCGGGTAGGTAGGAGGGTAGACTAGACTAGTGAGCGAGTGTTCCAGAGGTGACTCGACCCGGTTTCATTGGCAGGACTGACGATTGAAACACTAACTAAACATATGAATTTCTGAGGGTCGTGGTCTTCAAAGCCACGTTTTCTGAGGGTCGTGGTCTTCTAAGCCACATTTTCTGAGGGTTGTGGCCTTCTAAGCCACATTTTCTGAGGGTCTTGGCCTTCTAAGCCACGTTTCACCAAGACACGGAGATCTAGGGACCCAAGCTAGCTGATACCCATGCAGCCTCTCCCATATTAGTGCTCATTGGTTATTTTGCGCTCGTCGGGGTGACATATTGGTTTTTATTAAAAATAAGGGTGCGTGTGTTTTAATTTAAGTTGTTCCATTTAAAACTGTTTTCTTTAAATTTTGTTTTCTTTTAAACCATTAAAGTTTTTACTTATTTTCTCTAGTTAATATTGCAAATTTTTTTGTCCTTTAATAATTACGTGTGGAACCTTTTTATTGGGTGACGTCCTACTGGGATCTTTGCTCAAACCCTACATACAACTTTGGGTGTATGTAGGCCTTGTTCTCTGTGCATTCCAGGTTGAGGCACCGTGCTCAGTGATGGTGGTTGGTCATTGGTGGTCTTCTTGTGCAGGTTAACGTTCGTGACGTGTGGATGTCACACCTCTCCTGTTGCATTGAGGTTTGAGTAAGAGTTTTAGTTTCCGCTGTCATATTTTCTTTTTTAGTTATTGGTTGGAGTTGTAGACTTTAAACCTGTTCATAGTTTAAAGGTGTGTTTGGTTGTCTAGTTCTAGTTTCAGTTCATTTATCTGGTTGGTTGTTTTTCTGTCTTTTATTTTGGGTAAAATCGTTCCCATGTGTTAGTTTTGATACCCGGGAACTTGTACCAGCCCGTGGGGATCGGGAACGCCCTTAGGGCCATGTCGCGGACCGGGTCGGGCACCGGGTCGGATGGAGACCCGACCTGGTTCATGAAAAGATGTTTAAAATTTACAATATGTATAGATTTGGTAATTTCAATATAGTGGAAGATACCGTATGTTAAAATTATAATGCTCAGTTGGAGAAAGATGCTTCATATCAATGGATGATTATGATGGTCCTAGCCAATATGCACTTGGAATGTGAAGAAAGAGGGTATGTCATAGTTTTAATTATATTTTCAATGGTTGTTGTTTTTTTTTGAGATAGATAATTATCAATAGACATCTGATGTAGAATGTGTGGTGATGATGTTAAAACATAAAGGTGGGGAGATCATTGAGGGATAGAGGCTAGATGGAAGTTTAGTGTAATTGTTCATAAAGATCATGGTTGTACCTATGGATTGTTAGGAAAAACTTCTTCAATCTTACAACCATTCTATATGTCCTATTCATCCTATGATACAAATGAAATATAAGGTGTTGGTGGAATTTTTTTGGGGTAGGCATGAAAAGGTTGGCACTGAGTTTGATTCGAGTTTCCCATCATTCAAGCTAGTTAAAGAAAAACATCAGTGACTAGTAGGTATTTTATCGTCCTTACATATTATTATTTGGAAATGGAAGTATATATCTATGGATTTTATAAAATGTCACCAAAAAATGATTCAAATAAATAATTCCATTTGGGTTATTGTGGATCATCTCCCCAAGTGGGCCCATTTCATCCATATTTGTGAATCTCATACGGTAGAATAATTTACAAAATCTATATCTTAGAAGTGGTTAAAAGACATGGTCTAAAATTTTGATAGAATCCCATAGAAATTTAATTTTTATTCTTTACTAGATATAAATACATAAATACCTTATCACTATGTTGAATATGAGTATAAAGTGTCACCCTTTGACGGGTGGGCAATCCGAACAGATGATAGAAATGTTAGAAGACATATTTTTTTCTTGTGTAATAGATTTTGGTGAATCATGGGAAGAGTACATAACATTATTGGATTTAATATATGAAAACAGTTATCAAGACTCAAAAAATATATATACTTTTGAAAAAATTGGGTGTCCCTGTCGTTCTTCGCATCGATGGGTGGAAATAGGATGTACTTCACTCATTGGGTTCAACCATGTACAAGAAACCATATTGAAAATTCTATTGATCATCAAAAGGATCGAGATCGATCATTGTTGGTAGAAATATTAGTTGAATCATCATAAATGGAATTTTTCTTTTGAATTATGTGACCATGTGGTTTTGAGGATGTATCTAGGGCTTGGACTTCCTCATTTTGGAATGTATGGAAAGTTATCTCCTTGATACATACAACCTTTTGAGATAAGACAATGGGTTGGTGATGGGGAATATATATTGGAAATTACAATTTTGATTAGTGAAATTCATAATGGGTTTTACTTATCTCAGTTGAAAAAATATAAATGTGATCCTGACCATGTTATTTTATGGGATCATGTTGACCTTGAACCAGATGCTTCATTGGTACAAATTCTAGAGAGGATTCTGGACAGGAAATAAATGATCATGTGTGGGAAAATCATCTCTCTAGTGCAGGTTTTGTTGAAACATTGTTAGATTTAGGAAGAGGATTGGAAATGGGAGATGGAAATAAATGAGCAGTGGACAAAACTATTTAAAATAAAAAAATCAGTTTCTACACTTCAGTGGTTGAAAGACTAATTGTGTGGAGAATGTATCACTCTTGTATCATGTAACACTTTCTATATGGTGTTTTAGTATTTAAATAGTTTGGGTGGGTTTGGAATATTTTTAGAATATTTTTGGGGGTGTTCTATTCTTGTATGATTTGATAATGGTTTGGGTAAACTATCTAGCTCATACATGACACTATGTATAGTGATGAAAAGGTTAAGGGGAAGGGACAATGCATAAAAATTGATTGTCCAAACCATGTGACCACCTAGCAGAAAACGTGAATGATGGGATGATGACCTTTTTAATATCTGGAACATTGTTTTTATATCCGAGAAGCCAACCATGTGAGTTCTCCCTTGACGTAGAGATATGGTTACCTCATGGTTTTCCAAACAAAGCAACTAACAGTGCACTGTTTAAAAATAATATCATGAAAATGCGGATATAGAAAGATTTGAAATCTCAATACCTATTTTTTTACTTCAAATTGACACTAACTTGATTTTTTCTCCTACCAAAGGATGTGGAACCCTTCACCATCGAATTGGAAGGGATCTAAAGGTGTTTCATGGTGATTTGAAGACTAGTTTTCATTATAAGTCATCGTTTTTGTTAGTTTTCCTTAGTTTTATTTATATATATTTCTATCTCTATATAATTTTCTTATATATAGTTTATATTTTGATTTATCGAATGTTTTTTATTCCAATAAATATTATATTTGGCCTTGTTGATGTGTGGGAATGATATCTAAGGTGGTCTTGGGGGATCCAACCCGGTGTCATGGTCATTTCAATGTCATTACTCATTTTTTTCATGAAACCTATGTTATGTGGATACAATATAAACTTCTATCTTTAGAACTTTATGGATTAGTTTCAAGTTGATTATTTTTATTGAAATTCATTGTGAAATATTTGTGAGTCTCTTGTTGTAAACTCTATTTTTATACATTTTATTGAATTGTGGAAATTGTTTGTTTTGGTGGATAGAGACATCTGAAGCATGATTTTAAATGATGATTTTAAAATGATCATTATTTTGAATGTAAAAATATGTTATTTAAAGAAACAAATGATTTTTTGGAATGGTTTTCTTGAAAGGTTTTTAATAAAATTGGGATTATATTTAAATGCTTTAAAGGGTTATTTGGATTTAGTTTTTTTGTATAATTTTTGTGTGAGTTCATGTGCATTCAGGACAAATAGGGGTATGATGTATCCCCAATAAATAGTGGGATATATAAGCAGATGTACATTCCCTCATCCAAATGTTTCATAATGTGATAGATTATTCAAAGGATGAATCACCACTCGTGAGTGTAGGGATGTCTAGGATTCATGCATTGTTGGATGTTTTCATATGTTTAATAGAATTAGTTATTCAAAAAAAGAATATCTATAATGGTTTTAATATAATACTTATTTTTTCATTGGATATAATTCATTTTTTAGAAAACTGTTTTATTATAGAAATTGTTTTATATTCTATTATAAACTATTTTAATGTTCTTATATAAAATGTTTTATATAAATGTTCCAACATGTTTTTTCATAGTTTCAATAGGAGGGAATCAATTTTTGGAAATCATACTTAGTTTCATTACTCACCCCTAATTTGGAACTCATCTTATATTGAAGATGTCATTTATTGGGATGTACAGAAAACTAATGTATCAAAATTCCTTTGTGGTATATCATGATAATTTAGCAATAAGAGGATTTGGAGTAAGGAGCATGTCATAGATTTGGAGTTATATGTGTTGTCTTTCTGTTTTTTTTGTTTTTTCCTTCTGTTGTGTGCTTGGATACATGTACTCTTCTTCTATGGTACATTCATGTAGTTTAATTTTTATATTAGTGGTATTTAAATGAGTTGTTTTACATTTTTTATCATGCCTCATTTTGTGTTTATTTGATTATATAATGTTTTGTTAGATAGTTTTATTTAAAATGGAATATCACCCACATATTGTATTGAATCCCATAGAATTTATTTCCATCTTTTAGAACCTTGGGAATATTCCATTAGTCTAATTAGAAGTTCTACATCTACTCAAACTAGTGAGGAGGGGTGGGTTGTTACACAATAAGACTACTCACCTTGTTAAGGTACAATAGTGGAACAAGAAATAGGAAGATGTGACATGAGATATAGAGGAACCAATGAAGAAGTAGAGCCATTAACTTTTTTTCAACATAGAATATAAATGAAATTTCAGGGGAATAAGAATGTCCCACTATAAGATATTTATTTATCCTTTCACAATTCAATTTATTTCGATGCTTGTGTTGTACACAACACATAGTTGTGATGAATGATAATATATTATTAACAGATAAATATACAAACACAAACTATATAATTAAGCCATTGAATTGGAATAAAAAATGAGGAATAACAGTAATATTAAATATATTTATTTGTTTATTCTTATGATAAAACAAATAATATTTATTAAATACATTTTAGTCTTCAAAAAAATATGTTTTCTTCAAAAAAATTAGTTTATTGCTTTCTATACAAAAATAAATGTAATGATTTTTGACACTCTGTGAAAATTTATACAAAAAATTATTTATAATTAAATTTATAATATCATAATTATCTTATGTTTAATTTTTATGAAATTTCTAAAAAAATTACATTTTAATGAATAATGGAAAATATTAATTTTCAATGAAAACTATATTTGCATTAATAAAATTTAAAAAATTAAAATCAAATTTTTTATATCTTATAAAATTTATGTAGATCCTTCTAATTATGAATAATATCATTTTTTCATTAAAACTATATTTATTTCTGAATTTATTATAAAATTATACTTTACTTAAACATTCAATTTTTTAAAAAAACTATATTTCGATGGGTTTTTCCAGTTTAATATTTAATTAAATTTTTTCACTCTTATGATGTAAATTTTGATATCTAGATTCAATATTTGGAATATATAGTTTCAAATTTATTAAATATTCCTTTAATATTTATTAATTTTAATTGTAATCTTAGTAATTTTTCATTCCACCTTTAAGGGTAAATTAGATAATTAATAGAAAAAATAATAATATAAGGATTACAAAATGACCCTAAAACTATAAAGTATTCTATTGGATGATTTTTTTATAACCATAACCATCCATGTGTCGAATTTATGACCATTTTGAGACACTTGGTTGGCATTAGGACCCTTATATTATTTTATTTAATGAAAAGTTGAAAATTTTACACTATAGATTTTTGTAATTATAACATTTTTAATATAGTTTTCTCTATAAGACTTGATCAAATATTATACTATTTTTCAGGAAATTCTTTTTATTCATCATTATAATTTATTTTTAATTTTTTGTGACGAAATAATTACCATAAATGTTTATACAATAATAGTAAAATTATTATTAATTTAATAAAAAAATTAAAATATTATATTAAATATTTAAATTTAAATATTATTTCAAATATTCAAGATGATACATGAATTCTATAGATTACCATGAATTTAATAATATAAAATAATATAGTTGGATATAAATTTACTTTTTTTTAATGTGAAAGCAATGAATAATATCATATTTCACTATATTAATATTATATGGAAAAAATATTACATTATAGTATTTTAAACTCATAAATATTATTAATATACCCAAAGAAGATAATATATGGTATATAATTTCATTGCATATGAATTTATAGACCATTTTTTGTATTTTTATCTAGTATAGTCTTATTCTATATTAATATTTTGAATAATTCAAAAAACACCCATCTCATCCCCTTATAAATACCACAATTGACCATCCCTTCTCTTGACACATAGAATCATTTAATATTTCAAAATTAATTCCAAAAACCCTCCTCACCAATGTACCAAAATCCATGTGATGTTGGTCTCACCAAAAGGGAAATTCCATGTTCCTCAATGGGTCTTTCAAGGTGGTGATATTCCAGAGGTAACATTCTCAAAGTAACTCTTTTAATTTAATTTATTCTTCCACCTTCTCCGCACCTCTTTCATAAATTAAATAGTAATAAATACATTATGATTTATATTCAAAAATTTTATATTTTAATGTAATATTTTCAATCAATTCAATTTTATCATATCCAATCATTTTAAGAAAGTAAACCATTGTCAAATTATAGAGGTTAACCATCTCTGTGGATGATGAGATTTCATATTCCCTTACATCCTCCAAGGATTGAAATAAAACAATTAATATTCTTAAATAATATTTTAATAACTATATGATAACTTATTTCATGTTTTGGAAGTTACATAATCACATAATATTAAAAAAAATGAAACAAAAATGGGGTGTTTGGGGAAACCGGCAAAAATAAAGTAGACATTTACACTTGATGTTTTATCAAATGAATAATCTTAATAAATGAATAAATGACTCATAGAACCATTTAAAATACTCTAAGAATATTAATAACAATTAATTTAACTTCTATAATTGTTTTTTCATTGAATAATAATATATAAAATTATACATAAATGAACCGACAATGAAACCAAGAAACGAACACTCCCATAATGATGACATTGAACCTTATAACACATCCAAATGGAAATAAATTAACTTAATAGAATTATAATAATATAGAATAGATTATTAATTAATTATTTAATCAATAGAATTTAATTATCCATGATATTAATTAAAAGTTCATATTTCATTCAAACATAGGGAAAGAGATCTCTTTGAACCACCATATTTCAATTATGTTACAGTTTCTATATTGTTTCCTAAATTTGTCTCTTCCTTATTCTTATATATATCTCATATATTATTTTTAACTATACAAAACATGTGTCTGTTTCTCAATAAGTCTTTAATTAATAGAAAATTACATGTTTTAAAAGGATCCCTTCGTAATCTTTCTCGATAAGAAAACCTGATTAAAGGGAACTTATCTTTTTAGAACCCATTACCATGTGAACTCCCTAAAATAATTTAAAAGTAAAATATTTTCCTTAAATCACTCAATTTATCACAATGAAATATTTTTTCTTTTTTTACCTTAGGAAAATAATTATTTATTTTTACACTTTAAAGATTATTTATTATTTTTCCACAATTCAAACATTAGTTACCTATTTCTAATGTTACACAATCACTATTTTTCATATCTTCAATTCCTTTGGACACCATTATTCAAAATATAAGATTTTTAGTTCTTTATTAATTCACAAAATTTATTAAATTACCTTCATTAAAGGATTCCAGTTTTATATTTCCTTTTTTATGCTTTATGACATGACTATGATTCCCATTTCTTTCATGGGGTAAACCATGTTTTTTCCTTATATATGATTCATTATGTGGAATAATTGTGCATGAAATTTTAATATAGGTCATCCTAGTTACATCCCTAATGTATTTGTTGACGTTTGAGTCCCATAAGATATAATGAATGAGATTAAGGAGTAAACCTAATCCATTATAGGGCTATAACAACTAAGTAATATACTTTTGGTAGTTATACATGACTCATGTTCATGGCATGTTATTTTTTTCTTCAAAAATCCTATGATTCCAACATATTATGATTCCATGTTCTATATATTATGCTTCAATATAATTATTCAAGAATCATGTCTTATATTCCATCATTTTATGACATCCAAATAATCTATTGTGCTTTATTCCCATGTTTATTCCCTTAATTTTTTCCTAGATTGTCCTTTCTGTTTATGTATTCCCTAGGTTATCCAATATAGCTGTATGATCCAAATTTGACTTATAAACTCATTATAGTGATTAATAAAAATAATTTTTCTTCTAATTTAAATGTTTTATAATTATATAGATAATCATTATAAGATTGATGTGTTTTCAGTCCTTGTATTTGATTTAACAAATAATTATACATAAAATCATGAAATTATATGCATTCTAGTCTTGTGTCACTATAAATATTTTTCATTTTAAATAGTTAATATAACATCACTAAAAAAATATATTTAAATAAATTTACCTACAAAATCACTCTCAGTTTCAATCCTAAGTGCCAACATGAATCATAAAAAAAGCATAAATTTTATATAGAGAGTATGTAAGAGAAACTAACTTTTCTATATCATTGAAATTTAATTGTAATTTCTAGATAAATCCACCAAGGCCTATATAATCTCATCCAAAAATTTCCACAATCAACCTTGACATTCTCCATGTCCCAAGCCTGTAACTCAAATCAATATAGATAATTAATTAATTAATATACAACACTAAATAAATATTTATAACTCAAAATGGTCCCAAATATCTTATATAATTCATGAAATATTTTTTTCTACACATTCCATATCCTCGAACCCAATCCATGTGAAATAACTAACCTACAACTCTCACACTATCATTAAACACATAAAATTTTTTCATTAAAATGATGAAAATGCAATTAAATGATGAATAATTGGTCATTATATCAATGATAACTTGAAGTAATTATCTTGAGATGTCAACCTCCTTGGTATTTTGAAATCCACCTTGAAATCGGTTGATTTCCCTATTCTTTAGTGAATTTTTTTAACTAATGATAAACAACATGGAATCGTGCAAGACAAAAAAGTGAAGAGGAGAGAGGTGAGAGAGGATCATGTAGAATTTTTCTTCACCAAAACAATAATGATGAAAAACCATAATGGGTGTCAAAAAGAGATAGATGTGGGGTAATCCTCATGTGAAAAAAATTTGGAGTGAGAGAGTATTAAAAAACTATGTAATTGGGGGATTACAAATTTCATAGTTAAATGCCAATTTTCCAGCTAGTGGCCATTTTTAGTAGGGATTGATACTTCTTAGAACCATTAGAGATAAAGTGGTTCCTACTTGTTATCAAGCTGAAATAAAGAAACATTGAATGAAATATCCTCTTGAATTATCTTGTGGAATCTTCATGATTTATATATTACTCTCAATCCACCCTTCATATCTAAAATACCTCACATAAAGTGTTCCATTCCTCATAAATCATTATTGAATCCTATTTCTCAATTTAAACTTTTCAAAAACTCAAAAATTGAATTCCTCTTAAATTTATTAACACTCAAAAAATGGGTTTTACATTTTTATAATCTATGTACAATATATATTTTCTATATTTAATGTTCAAGTAATATCGTGAAGATTATTTGAGGATTACACAAAATTCCTTTGCGAAGTATAATTTTTATTCCAAATTCATCATGTGTGAATTCAATCTATGAAGTGATTCATTACTAGGTCACATAATCTAATGTGAGGGTATATATGTGCATCATAAAAGATGATTTATACATAGATATATCCCTGTATAACTATAGTAATTGAGATCCCCATTTTTATGGGTTTTATAATTACAAAATGAGTTTCTGGAGGAATTTTTCATGGATATAAAATTAAATAATCAAGATGAATCTGAAGGAATCCAAAATTATTAATATTGATGAATGTCTTGAAATGTTCAATCATTTAAGAAGAATGTTGTCCAAGAAACACAAATTTACAATACACTATAATGGTGAAGGGTTTTGGGTCTTTATTGACGCCTAAAATAAGGTACAAGTATATGTGCTCATGAATATTCATATCGTCATAAAATGCATATCTCAATAATTCAAACTAAGTTTAAATAATTAATCGACTCATAATTTAGAGAAAGAAATAATAATTTTTTCATTGATGATTTTGAGTATTTTTTCCTAGTGATAGTTATGATGCATATATGGATCAAAATATCCTTATTTCTATATTAAAATTAAATGAGATGAATATTTACTAATTTAGATGTCCTGAATTGATTAAAAGTTATATCTGCTTAATATTCTACTTCCATAGGAAGTAATATAATATGGTTGATTCTCTGAGTAAAAAAGATGCTATTTTTTATGATGAGGATTTAAAGAGATAAAATATTTATGATTTTTTTGAATATGGATAATTAAACATTGATTAAATCATACATAATATATATTTATTAGTTTAATTTCTAACCATATATCTATATGAGGAATAAAGTGGAACCAAATCATAATGTGGAAATATAGAAGAATGTAATAACTTTTCGTGATTATAACCTCAATCATGATGGAATTAAAAGTATAAAAAATATGTACATGTACCATCAACACGAGACTTGAATACCATTTTATTGGATGAAGATCTTAATTCCTAATTCACTATTCATCATGGATATATGAAAATATATTGATACTTGAAGGGTTATATTTGGTGTGTTGATATGAAAAGAGATTTCCAGAGTATCAATGTTAATACCTATAATTTTAGTAAGATAATGTAGAGGTATATTATTATATGGGTATGTTACATCTATTACCTGTACTATAATGTAAATTTTCAAACATTTCCATGAATTTTTTGTTTTGATTCAACATACTATTTAACAGACATAATTATATATAGGTTATCATTGAAAGCCTTAAATAATAGAATAATTAGTTTATTTTATAAGATATTTATCTCATGATCACCATTCTAGGATATACATTTATGAAGTTGTAAAAATTAATGGAGTACAACATTCTATTGTATATGATTGGATCTATGGTTAACCTCAATTTTCTAGAGTCGACTTCAACTGGCATTGGATATATAGTTGAAAATTATCAATGAATATTATCCATAGAAAAATGGTCATATAATAGTAAAATATGAATCATATAGTACATGATAAGATCATGTTAATTGGATTTCAATGGTTGTTGGGATCACCACATTCCTTTGGATGAATTTATATACAAATATAAACTCAACAGGAGAATTCATATGGATATTTATGAATCCCTATATAGATAGAAGAGTATAACTCCAATATTCGAGGTTAAATATGAAGAATAAAGGTACAATTTATCTCCATATATATCTCCCAATTCGACATTGTCAATCATATCCTGATAGATTCTTATCACTTTTCACTCCAGCAGAATCTGTCTCATGATCATGATTTCATCTAACTATCAATCCTCTATGAAATAAATACATGATTTGGTACACATACTAAAATAATTTGTCATACCACCAAACCATGATCTATATTATGAGGTATAACCTATTGAGATTCTAAATATAAGAGATAATATTCTATGAATCAAGTCCACTCAGTGAGTATATGTTTGGTTTAAAATCCATGAATTTGAGAAAGTTATGTTGGGAACCATAGATGTGATGAGGAAGAAATATCCTTAGTTTTTAGTATTAGTGTGATTTAATTTTAATCAAAATAATTCATATATGATTTGTATAATGTAATACCTACAGATTTAATGATGCATTCCTCATTATAAAATTTTTATTAATTTCATATCTTTATTTAGACACAATCTTATGTCTAAATGAACCATCATATACTATTGAATAATTATTATTTATATTTATGTTATATACTACATGTTGGATTTATAGCTATGATATGGAATAAAAAATTTATTAAATATTGTTTTTTACACCAATATAAAATTAAATTATTGGTTATTCATTGGTTAGAAATGAAAATAAATTAATTTTAAGGTAAAAAGATATTTTTATTCAAAAACATTTAAGGCATACATTGAAATTTTATTTAAATAAATTATAAAATTTATTATTAATTTTTATTAAATTTTAATATTTTATTTTCAATATAATGTTTTAAAATTTCTTAATAGAGTGTAATGAAGGCATTCCCATTTTTTTTCCTAAAAATGTATTTTTATAAAATGGTTTTGTTTCATTTATAACCAATATATTAAAATTTATTTATGTCAATAATACTTATTAAATTTGATAAAATATTTTGTAAATTTTTTATTTTCAATAATTAATTTTATATAATAATGTCAACATAATATTTCATCATTATGAAATGTAATTGAAAAAAAAATTCATTACCATTGTTAAGGTTAGAAGGGGTTAGTAAGGGGTTAAAATAAATAAATCAAGGTTAATGTTTCCTTAAAAAATTCAAAAGTCCAATATTTATTGTCATATTATAGGCATATCTAATCTAATGTTTGAATATTTTTCATTTTTGAGATATTTTTTTGAGTAAGAGATTAATATATTTAAATCTATGGAAATATTTCATTTTTTTATCACTAACTCCCTCATAAAAGGACAACACGTATCATATCATCCCCAATATTCATGAACCTATTATTTCAACCAAAATATACCAACTTTGATTCCAAACATCCCTCTATATTTCCTATAGGTACATTTTTTACATAACACAATTCTTTCATAGATTAATGTGTAATATAAAATATGTTCCTCAATAAAGAGGTATAATCATTAATCATGTAATTTCAATTTTGTTTCTCCTTACACATTTTATAATCCTATAATATCAATAATAACATCATAAATTGTTATCATATATATACACATATGTTATTATATTAATGGAATAATATTTTTCCATATCATTATTTTTTTTATGGAAAATGAATACCATGTTCATGGATATGTTTATACTATAACCTTGCGATGCGATGTATTTTGTTTTTATTCCCCAAAATTTAGTAATGGATATAATAATTGATTAAATGTTTATATATTATTTTTATGAAATAATTATAATTATTTAATTATAATATCTTATCACCCTTCTTGACATTTTATATGTTTTAAAATTATAATGTTACTCATGCGTAAGTATGGATTATGACCTTTACGAAGTGATGGGTTCATTATTCCATTACCATTTAAAAGGAGGATAATAATGATACATTTGGTAAATATATATTATATTTATTATTTTACAATTATTATTTAATATATAATTTTTTTGTCATTATTTATTTTTCATCCAATGAGAAGCATCATCATCACCAATTCATATGTACTGACTATTATCTCCACAACATATTGTAATTCATTTTTACCACCTAATTATATGAATGATTAAAAAACATAAATTATTGAATAAATATAATAATTATTTCATTGTTAATATTATTTATATGATGAAACTATGACCAAGATGCATGTACTAGAAACATCCAACTGTAACATGCATGGGAAACATACCCACTTTCACCTGAATGATAATTTTATTGAAAAAATTATTAATAAAAGTTTATTTGAAGTTATATAGGATGAATAAATCCCATGTTATTCGAAAATTATGGTGAAATTGATAGGTATAAATATATATATTAATTATAGGATATATGAACATTTATGTAGAAAGATTATATTTGAAGTATGACATTTATGACAAAAAATCATTTTGTTTGACCATTGCCTATACTAAATTTCCATTGAAGGACATATTATTGATCATATACCATAAACCTCATATATTTTTCCCATGTTTAATCATTTAATATTTATATATTAATAACATTTTCCACTCTTTGTTAAATAATATTTTTGAGAAAATTAGTTTGATGAAAAGTTGGCCTTATATCTTCTTTGGTTGTCAAGATTATTCTTCCAATTAATTTAACATAATAATTGTTTTGTTAACATTTTTACCATTTATCTAAATATACTAAACATTTATTTTTAATTTACATTTAGTTTTTTAAAAAAAATATAAATTATAATATTCTTAATGAAAACTTTTCTGAACACAATGTTTTTTACATTTTTATAGATTTAAAAGAATGTTCTCTTCTTTTCTATCTACTATAAATGATTATTATCATTTTTTACCAGTATTTTCATAATGATAACTTTGTTATTTAAAATGAAAATATTTATCTCAATATTATGTGTTTTTAATGATTTTATATCTAAATAAATATATATTGTTTATATGTTTTCAATAAAAGGTTCAAATGTTATTTTTAATATATTTTTATTCCTTGTCAACATCCTCTATGTATTGTTGTAATACACTAATGATATGATAATATGATCAAATTCACATTCATTCTTTTTATGGATAATGATTATTATTATTTTACGAATGAATCTATGAAACATTTATCTTTCCTAATGTTAATAATTTAATCATGAAATTTTTCAATTCAATTACCCTACTATCCCAGAGTAAATAGTTAATTTATTACATTAGTTCAACATATACAAAATATCAACATAATGAATCCAATTTTCTATAAGTATTTTTTAATATATACAGAATTTAATTTCTCTTTATCATTGAAAACACAAAATACAATATAGTATTTTCTTCTAGGGAATCATTATTTCCTCTTGCTTATCCATACATTCAATCTTTTTTCAAAATTATTGCATCATGGTGAATGAGTCTATAAAAAAATGTGACATTAAATGATTAGAAATTTTATGCGTACATTTGATAATATCATGAATAAATAGTCATAATCCATTAGGTATGTTAAAAGACTAAAACACATGCCATTAAATTAATTACATAAGAATAATATTGATGAATTAAACAGAAATCAAATAATTCAACACAAATAATCATAAGAACATGAAACATAACCATGAATATTCAAACTAAAATAAAAATACTATGTAACATAAATAACCACTATCATAATGTGTAAATTATTACATACAAAAATGATAATAATATCATCAAGGCCATGTACCAAGAAAACATACCTAATTTTGTAAGGCCTCAGCCAAATACAAGAGCAAGATTGTCTCATGAGACATTATTATGTACCCACAGGCTATATTAGTCCCCTAAAATAACTTATTAACTCCAATTAATTATTTTTATATTGGGGTGAATAATAATCCACATAAAAATTCATATTGATAATTTCGAATATGTAATGTTAATAATTTTCACAATGAATAAACAAAATAATAAAAATTACATATTAATATGGTGAATGGTAATAAAATATTATATCCCCAAAATAACTTATCATAAATAATCTAGAAAAATAATATGTAAGGATTCATTAAAATATAACCCTCGTGTAAAATAACTTTGACAAGGTAATTTTTTATGGATTAATAGAATATCTAGGAAACTATATTTTGAAACATTATTAAAAAAACCATTTCTCTATGAAAATAACATTTCAAAACTATTATTATATAAATTTTTTTTAATATATATTTATATTAAATTGACCTCTGAAATGTATAATTATATCATTAAGGAAATGAATGGATATGATGGTTTACAATTCCATTCCTATTGTACATGATAAAACCATGATTATTTTTATATTTTGGTAAATTCCCAATGTGCCTTTTTTGTAATAAGATGTGATGATTAATTTCAAAATATTTTTTACATAGTCAGAAATGGATAAAAATATATTTTATAAATAAATTAGATATTTTTAAAATGTTTTTGAGAAAATATTTAGATAACATGGGTTTGAATAAAAAGTATTTTCGACTAAAGAGAGAAATAGAGTTGGATTTTCTAATACATATTATATGTTCCAAATAGATTAATATCATTGTATAACTTGAAAACTTCATAAATTATTATAGGATAGAAAATTGAAATTGGTTTATTAGTAAATGATCAAATAAATTCTGTCAATGGAAATTTAAGTATAAACAATACCGATGAAAATGATATTGAAACATAAATGTCATACACATTTGGTAAATTTTGTATCACATAACCAATTAAAGCAGCATCATAAATATAAACATTTAATTCCATAAATAGAATTTTTTTAATGATATAATATATCAAATGTGACATTCTATAAACCACACAATGTATTTTTTATTTAATATAGAATGTCTCATGTATGTAAAAGTGATACGAGAAACACTTACTATAGGGGAAATTACCTTCATAAATGTTCAAAAATCAAGTATAATAAATATTTGTTTGTTATAAATATATAACATAACTGAATTAATATATTTAATATCATATATGATTTACTTATATGTTTTGATCCACAATTAATATACATTTATTTTTCAAATTATCTACTTCACTATATAATTAATTAATTTTTCATTTGTGTTTTTGTTCAATAGTTTTTTTCCATTAAAATTTGTCATGGGTTCAACATCAAATGAATTTTTACCACAATATAATTATCATATATAATTTTTATATATTTTTTAAATTAATATATAATATTTATAGATATAAAATTTATTACACCATTCATTGAAATAGTAGGAAGTCTATACGGATGAATTCATTTCCCATTTTTTCTTGATGAAATAAACAAAAACAAAAAATATATTAATTCACCTTTATAAAAAATTATTATTTCATTTGTTTTATTTATATTATTAAAATAAATTCTTATTTCCTTCAATTTTGAAAAATTTTTTAAAAAATTCACATTATTTCATGGAGGCAGTAGTCTACATGACACAATAGATATAATATTTTATCCCCACAGGAATAAATGATAAATATTAGATGTGATATTATATTTCCATAATTATTTTAAATGTTATATATATTCATAATTATATTTTTAATACCTGTCATGCTTTGGTAAGAAAAAATTGAATCACATAACTTCAGGTGAAGGCATTCCATATTACACATGAGTGACAATATTATTTCCCCTAGTAGAATTGAATATAGGATGGTATATGTGATATCATAATTATAGTAGTATAATAAATTCATAAATATAATATACATAATTTAAAAACATTATTAAATCAATAATTTAATGGTGATAATGGGAAAAAATTACATTGGCTCACAAGGCAGTAGTCCTCCAATCAAATGATCAATAGATACATTTAACATTTGATATAATTGAAAGTGGATTTGGGTTATTATAATATCATAAAAAATCATAATAAAATTGATGATAAAAAATTATAATTAAATTTTAAAACTACACTATTTAATTAAAATACTTACCATAATCATTAAACAAAATCATAATCCATCCAATGTAATATAATGATTGGTAAGAAAACAATACAACCATGGAAAAACTAATCACAAATCATGAAAAAATAATAATAATGATGGTGTCCTTCTAACATATACATAGATGATAATAAGTATAATATGGGTCTTTTAAAATGATGAATTCAAATTCAATGAAAATATAATTTAAAACATTATTGAGGTAAATAAACATTTACCACTAAAAATAACTTTTCCAAAAAAACGTTTAAATTAAACTTTGAAAATTAAATTCGTGGAAAATAACTTATTAAACATATAATGGATTATTTTAAACATTATGTTTTCCTAATGGATTGAAATTTGTTTCATGTTTGAGACAATAAAACAATAATAACATTCATATTACAAAAACAGATGATCCTTGTTTGAAAAAAACATAATTTTTCCTTACAAAAAATAAAAAATAACAAAATAGTTGAAATCAATTTTAGTAAATAATTTTGATACTGTTAAAAAAATCTGATAACATATTTATAAAATGTGGTCTTAGTAGAGAAATTATTTTTGAATGAAGAGGGAAGTAAAGTGGGATTTTATAAAAAACATTATCTAAATCTTTTTTAGTACTAAAGTGAGAAATATGGTTCCATTTCATGAGACAATAATTAAATACTAGTAATGAAAAAAAACTGTTTTATTAGTCAATGATGATAAAAATTTACTTCAATGGAAATTCTTGTGTAATCAATCTCGATCATAATTATATTGAAACATAAATATCTTACCCATATTGTGTCTTTTGAATCACAAGCCCCATTAAATAAATAACATATAATGAATCATTAAATATTGTAAATATAAATGTATTCATGATATTAAATGTCAATAAATTTAGTATATACAACACACAATGGAATAAGGCATGAATATGCAATATGTCTCACAAAATTACATAATAGATAAGAAACCATTACCTTAGGTCTGGATTCCTTTGAACACAATTGAAATAGATTTATAAAAATATAGACTTATTATAAATATATTACATAACATTATTAATATATTTAATATAATATATGATTTTTTAAAATCCTTTTATCAATTGTTTATTAAATTTCACTGTTAAAATCACTATTTATGGTGACAATTTCTCTGTTTTCATTTATGTCCAGCATTGGTAAATTTTGACAATTTATTTTGATCATGGTACCACCATATATATAATTTTATGCATGATAAAAAGTTCATATATATTTTATATTTTTTAATTTTAATATAAAATTGATAGTGATATAAAATGGATTACACTATTTTTGAAGATGGTATGCCGTATATATGAATGAATGTTGTTTAAATCTTTTCAAGACGGATCAATAAAAACGAAAAAAATATTAATTCACAATTATATAATCATTATTATTTTATTTATATCATTAATATAAATCAATTATAACTTTATTACAACGAATGTAAACATAAAATGAAATACTTTTCACATTGTTACATGGAATTAGTGGTCTACATGTATGCACAAGCGTTGTTATTATTTATACAATGGGTTAGAAACTGAGAAGTTTAATGTGATATTAAAATTATAAAATAATTGTTTTCATATATTTCACTTATAATTATTAATTTTAACCACAATACCATACATGTAATGCATAAGTTAAAACAGAATCACATGGCTTCGCAAGGTGGTAGTCCTCTATACACATGAACGAAGATATAATATCCCATTAATAGTTGAATATAAGAAAATATAGGTGATATTAAAACTTTAAAAATATATTTATTCCATTAATATAAAAAATATACATTTTAAATACCCGATTATATCCAACCATTAAATGTGGTAATGGAAAATGAATTACATCATTTCACGAGACAGTTGTCCACCGTACGGACAATTTATAGTTCGGTTTCCCATTTGATGGATATCAAGGGAGTCCTGGATTATGTAATTAAAATAATAACATATCAGTCTAAATGGAATATTTAATTTTTAAATTATAAATTTTAGGATGATTTCAAGGATAATTAACTACAAATAAACTAAATATAAACATTTAAAAATTTTACCTCAATTGCGAAAAGCATCTTTTTTATTATCCCTACTCCTCTTTAGGAGGTATAAATAATAAATATATGTAAAAAATTTTCTATGAAGAGAAATAAGGAACATATTTGGGAATTTATTGGCCTAACAACAGGGTTATCGTAGTGTAAATAGAATAAGAGACATGGTGGCCTTTCATTAGTGGTGGAGGGCACACTTGGTGTTTTTTAAATGATAAAGTGGTAACCATGATTTTTTCAAGAAAAAAAAACTCTAAAAAAGAACACTATCAACCTTTAGAGGTTATAAGATCTAAATAGTTCAATAAAAGGTGATTGAAAAATTATTACTTTTTAATCCCTAATGATTTTTGTTAAAACCCATGGTAAACCAATTTTCACCTTATTCATGATAATTAATTTTTAATTATTTATTACTCATAATAGAAAAAATTGTAATTAAATTATAATATAATATTATTTATTTTTATTCCAAATATGGAATATATTTTTAGAAATTCATTTCCTAGAATTTATGGATTTGAAATTTAAAAATTAACCATTAGTTTCCTTGAAAAATAGGGGTTTCCCAAGAAACTTTCCCGACGATAAAAAAGATTCTACGAGATAATTCAAAATGATATAAAATATAATTACATTAATTAGTTATATTTAATAATAATTATATTAATTTTAATATTAAATAAATTAAAATATAACTTAAACATTTTAATAATTTAAAGGAAAATGCTGTTTTCCATAATAACAAAAAAATCAATATTCAGAAAAAAAAAAAATTTCTTTTCAGAAAAGATAAAAAATTTCACCAAATATTATTTTTAAATATATATTTTTAAATATAGTTCATGTCTTCATATAATGTTCCTAAAATAGGTAAATAATAATAATTTTTAATCGTGGGCACAAACCTCCACTAGATGAACTTTTTGAAAAATACAGTTTTTCAAAAAATATTTCTTTTTCATTTAATAGATTTCTATTTTTATTTATAAAAATTTGATAACCAATGTTTTTATTTCATATATTTTTAAACCATATTAATTTCACAATTTAGTTATTAATATTGTTTACCACTTATATATTGTCTTTTTTATAATCATTATGTTTCAGTTGTGTTATTCTAATAGAGTATCAAGTTGCATTTAAACCTATCATTTTATGCATTTAATGTTTTCAAATAGATTTGATTTGGTTTAATTTATATATATATATATATATATATTAATGTCTAAATGTGTTATAATATATTATATAGTTGGTTTTATGTATCATTTATTCTCTCAAATTTGATGTTCCTCTTTTAAAATCATTGGGCGTTATAAAATATTTACGACATCTGTTTCTTATCCTTATGTTATGCTATGATAAGATGTTAAAATGTTTATGAAATCCATTTCATTTAGATTGGATATTATGTACGGTAGGATGAATTTTTCTTTATCTTTATAAACATATATATTATGATTTTATCATGTGAGGTGTGGGTACATAATTATATATCCCTCTAATTAATTTGGTTATGGTAGGAATTCATGAGATAGAAAGAACACAATTGGGTTGCGAACATAGTTAATTAATATACTATATTGATTATAATAGTCACGAGAATAAAGTGTGACAAAATTAATGATGAAATTGGTAGTAAACCCAGTCCACTATGATATTCTTAGAGCTGATCATTAAATATGTAAATATATTTTTGTTTTTATATGTATTCAATAATATAAAGTATTATGATTATGATATACTTTAATGACACATGATATGAAATTTATGTCTTCCACACACTTAAGAATTTATTTATTTTTAAATTGAAAATTATAATTCCATAACTTATGATTAATTATCTTCCACTAATTGGGTATGGTTTTTATATTTTATTATCATGTTATGAAACCATTATTCTTATCTTGTTATAATTTTTTATCATTGATTGATATCACCAACGTTTACCCTTATAGAACATCTATGATATTAAATTAATAAGTTTCCATTCCCTTGGTTTTGAAAAAATATTTGATGTTGGTTGTATATCATAATTTCATATTTTCAGAACAATTTAATGGGTTATATTGATGAAACTTATTCAAATATAATGATTACATATTTGGTCTCAAAAGAAAATAATATTTTATTACCAAATAATTTATATTATTATAAAAATTTATTGAATATTCATATATAATGATTAAATATTGATTTATGTTATTTTATGGTAGCCTCAATATACTATCTAGGATTAATAAAAATCTCCTTTTTAATTGTTTGGAGAGTGAGCTCAACAATAAAGGAAATCTCACACTAGTTTTTCAGATATATATCCCATTCGTTAAACATATATTGTGGTTGACCTGGAAACATTGGTTTGCATTTTCTGTCCCCTTGTTCTTAAATTCATTCCAACTAAACCATAATCTATAAAATATTTTTTAAATAGGCATGACATTTGGGTTCTAATTTTATTTTTATCCATAATATATATTTTCCTATGTCATTTTATTTGCTATCTATAAATATTGGTCTTATTTTTTTGGAAGAGAAACATATTATAACTTTAAGCATAATAATTCTGTCTAAAATATATATTAAACCAAATGTATTCCCAAAAAAGGATCTCCAATTAAATCGATGTGTTTGTCTTTGAAGACCTACTTGTTATATTGTTTAAATATCAGCAATCACCAGTATAGGTTTTGAAGAATGTTTCTTTTTTTTATGAATCTACACTATCATTGACATAGTACCACTCCTCTATGGTTTCACTCTATATATGGTTTCCCAAATTTAAATTCAGAACTGAAAATATTATATTGAAATGTTTTTAAAATTTAATATAAATAAGTTCCAGATATTACCTAATTTTATACACATAAGTTATCAATGCACTAAGTGGATGGATACTTCCCATCAAAAAAAAATTCTATATAATTATTCAATTTTAAAAGTGTTTTCTCATATTTTAGATAGCTTGATTCATCTCAATTATTCAATTCTTATCAATACTTCACTTTATTTTCATGTTCATTCTTGCCATATTCTTATAAAACAACCATCACATTCAAACTCTTTTTCTCTTCAATGTCATCAATTTCTATAATAAATATCTTATACTACAATTTGTATCTTAAAATATTTGATATTCAAAATATTTATTTTAAGGAGTATTTTTTCAAGAAAAAAAATAAAATTCTTTTTTCAACATGTGCACTATAAAATTTAAATCATCATCTTCTTCTCCTTCAATAATCATCTTCCCAAATTTACCTCAAAAAATTCAATACAATCCATGAAGTGGGAATCCCTTTATAGACATCCTTTTTTATAATCAAAATTTAAGGAGGTTTAGTCCACTTTCATTCTATGATGCATATTCTTGTTCTATACTTTCTATATTATCTTTTTTATTCCATCTAAAAGATTTTTTTTCTTCATAAAATTTTCCTTTTGATATCCATCTAGGTCCATCATCATCCTTTTCCAAATCAAAAACTACATTCAATTATTTTCTGGGACACTAAATCAAGTATTTTCACATTCCCAAACAGATCTTTATAATAGTGAAATCATTACATTATACCATCCATTTACTATTTTTAGTGCCATAGAATTTAATTCCATATATTTATTAAGTCTTTCATTACTCACTTCAAAATTCTATGTGTCAATAGAGTACTTGAGTTTTTCTCCCTTTATATTAAATTTCTCATGGATTTGACTTCCATATTATTCTTATCATTCTTCTTAAATGTAATCTATTTTAAAATTTCATAACTCAAAAGTATATTTTTTATGTCACCAAGATATATATGATAAATATATTCGATATTTTAAATACTTTGATCTAAATTTGTAGGAGGTTTTATCATTATTTTTAAGATATTATTAGATTCATCCATAATTTCATTAAAACCTATAACATGGATAAAAATATAATTAACATGGGAAAAAATTCATTAGTGGTTTCATCTATAGAATTATGAAATATTAAAAATTATACATCCAGATTAGAAATATGGCTTCTATGTCCTCGGTGCTTACTTCGTTTGTATTCACATGTTTGTGTAGTGGTTGTTTTTTATGTTAAATCCTCACTTTTGAAGAAATAATTTCAGGAATGGAATATAAAATAGAACAAAAGTCCTTTCAATCTATCAAAAAGTTCTTTTTTTCAAAATATAACATATCCCCATATATTAAAATCGGTATAACTTACATAGTAATATTATAACTCTCTTCTATAGCTTGTATGGTGGGATAATTAATAATTTGAATCATATAACTATGAATCCTTTTCAAATAGAAATGTTATCTACCCTATTATTCAAATAAACGTATCCTTCCTTTTCTGATATAAAAAAATGACAACAAGATGGAACCATTTATGTGATACCACATTGTGTACCCATATGTTAGTGCAACCATGGGGTTGGGGTTAATAAATTGGGATTATTTTTAAAAATTATTTTTAATGAATTAAACCCTTGCTTCTTGTTATAGTCAGCATCCACTCCAATTGAAACATATCCTCTTCAATTGAAAAATTAAATGAAAAAAATTTTAGAAGGTGTTTTTTTCAATTTTCAATCGTAATGAGAGAGTCTAATATTTAAAAGGTTCAGATCAAGATCTGAGACCCAGATTAGCACTTATATAATATTGATTAAAACTGAAAATCATGTAGAATCATTGATTTTTTAGGATATTCCAAATGGATAGTCAATTTAAGGGTAGTAGAAATCATTGAAAAAATTTTAAAACAAAAAATATATGTATTAATTACCATAGAACAATTAGAATCTAAATATTTTCCCCAAACTATTTTATTAATCAACTTTCCTACAGTCTAATGATTAATTTTCATTAATTACATTATCATCTTCTGAATGAGACTCTACACCTAGAACAAAACTAATTACAAAAATATAGGTCATTATATTGACATATTCATTAAGATGATATATTAATTCATGAGAGAATTCAAATATTAATTAGTAAAACATCGAAACCATCATAATGTTCCTAGATCAATCACTTTAGAATCATCATTCTTAGTCCTCTTGGGAAATAAGAATACAATAGAGGTAGATTTTATCCTTCCTATCCCTCTACTTGATCCAAAATATATTATGATTTAAAATCATTAATATCATTCTCAATTTCAATTATTAATTTTATATATTTAAAAATATATATCTTATGATTTATAAATAAATTTTTAGTAATCTTGCTTCTTTAACTTTAAGGATGATCTGAGCCATGAACTTCACAAAAACCCAATATTAAATTTTGATGAATTATTTTAAATATCGGAATTATAAAAATTCATAAATCATGATCAAAACCCATAAAATATAATATTTATTAATACCCTGCTTGAATAATTTTTTTATTGAGATCATATTATTTTTGCATAAAATAGTGGCAAATATACAATGTATTTGAAATGTACATTTGAAATATATTATAAAAAATCATCTTCTACCACAAGGATATATGACCCTAATAGTGAATGATATTCCATACAATGATTCATAATGATAATTATATGCCTTCATTATTTGAAGGGTGTTCTTAAATTATGATTCTTATAAGGATCTATCCCATTAATATTTATACATATGAACAAATAAATTGATTCTAATAAAAGGAAGATAATGTATTGATGATTATAGACTCAGAAATTATCCTTATTGTCTTTTCATGATTATGTCCCCTCATCTATATTTTTTCTTATATTATTCTTACAAAGATCAAATTACTCAAAAAAAATTATAATTATTGATATGAAATTGTAGAATAATGTTTATTAATACTTATATTGATTTATTTATTCTAAAAAAATGTAGCAAGGCCATCTCAAAGAACCTCCGAAAAATATAGGGAAATTCATAGATAGATTAAATAATAATGAAATATTATTAACATGTTTTAAAGGAAAATCCATAACCTATTTGATAGTTATTATTAATCTATATATATATATATTAATAGATCTATAATGAAGGGTTACCCTTGTTCCTACTAATGATTTCTGTATCCAATCATGTTGAGAACCTAAGTAGAGATGGGTGTTCCATCGACCATCTTACAATGAAAAGGTAGTTTTTTAAATTCATATACCTAAAGATTAACTTGTTATCGATAAATTATTATTATTGTTTATATCATCTAAAAACAATCTATAATCATAGGATTATTTTATATCTTGGGTTCCATTGAAATAAGAACCAATGTAGAGGCTTTAAGAGAACCTTTAATCTGCTTACTTTAATTATATTTCTCTTATTGACAAGAATCATTCATAAGGGGTTTTATGAATGTATTTACTCCAAGAAATATTTTTTTCCTCCCTTTTTTTCAATAATTAAAATTTTATTATACATGTATGAAAAGATTCTACATATTTACATTTTTTTTAGAATGATTGATCATAATTGTTTCCAGTGATTAAGCATTTTACAATCGAAAACATATGATTTTATAATATTAATATCATATTTGAAATTCATTTTACATGTAAATTTAGAATTAAATTTTCTAATGTAATGATGTGGTCTTGATATTTTCTTTACTAAAAATATTGAATTTAGTATTTTAATCTTTATTTATAATCAATATATTCTCACTGATAGTCTGTTTACATGTATTCAGGCTTGTAGAAAAAGTTGTGAACCCTATTCCTTCAACAAAATCAGTGCATATTAATCATATTAGTTTGCATCCCTTTACAAAAATCATATATTTATTTTTTAAAAATAAAATCAAACTATATAATAAAATATCAAAATGCATAAAACTTATAAGTTATAAGAAACCATGTTTGAAAAGAAAAACATTTTATGAAATAATCATTGCTCATATGATCATTCATGGTGAAACTCACATCTAACCATAAAATTTCTTAATAGAGTATAAAATCTAATGAGAACAACTAATCTAACAATAATTCCCTCTTCTGATAGTTTTAATCAAGAGAGTCCTCAATTATATCATAATTATAATATATATATATAAATAGTATAAATAAATTCTTAATTATTGCTCATAAACTATAAATAATCCAAAATAATGGAATTATAAAAATAAATCATTTTTCGGTAACGAGAGTATAAAAAATTAAATTAAATTATGGTAATATTTCAAAGTGGTTTAACTATTTACAATAAATAACAATACAATAAAAAATATAAATTTTTTATTGATAAAAATATATAGAATGAAACTAAATAAATGAAAAATCCAAACATGTATACATGACATAGAGATTTATGAGAAATTGATGATAAAAATAAAAACTCTATAATTTAGTAATGTATAAATATGATGAATTTAATTTTATCCCAAATTAGAAATTCATATAATTTTTTAGTGTTTATAATATGTACCCTTACATATATTAATGATCCATGGAATTCATAAATACATTTAATTTCATATATTAAAAATTTCCTAAATTATGAAATAGTTTACACAAATCACCCATTTTACAAAACATTGTACTTGTATAAAACTTTTCTATTTACATTTATGATAGAATTTTAAATCAATATAAACTTGTTTATATTTAACCTTACATTAACAATGTATTTTTTTCAAACCATTTTATATTACACCACAACATAGTGTTCATATAGTACAAATATTCATATGAAACTTTCTATATTTATTATCAAAATGTACATTTTTTCATCACGTGGTTATAAAATAGAGCATGAAATTTTTTTAATTAATTTTCGACAACGTTCTATGACATTGCATATGACCACATGGGTGTTTTTTCTTTTTAATGGAAATCAATTTTAGAGACTAGTATTGTTTCCAAAATATCATAGTACCTTCTATTTATCCAGATTATTTTCCCTTGGTGGACATAAATCATGAAATATTGATATGTAGAAAATTATATTCTCAACTCAATAATGAAACTCTGATTTTCCAAAAAATATTATGATAATATCAATTTTTTTGGTTTGTTATTATAAAATATATAATAAAAAAATTACTTCATATAGAAATAATGTATTTTTAATCTAATATAAGTAATTACAATGGTAATTTTTCGCCATTCTATACCTGGTTCCTCGAAATATCATTTTATAGTTTGTTAACTTGTATGCTAATTCAATCCAAACCTAATAGAGGTTGATTGGAAACCATTAATTGATTTTGTAGGGTTTGGAAAATATTCAAATATAGTAAAAAATATAAAAACATTAAAATGATAGGAAATTTAAATATGAATTAGATTGAATTTTTTAAAATAGAATGAATTATCTAACATTAACCTAATGGTCCAATTATCAAATGAGTATTCGATGTAAAACTATAAGTAGCAAGAAAAACATTACTTAAACATAGGGTATCCAGTGCATATAGAAATATCTGAATAAATCTGAAGGAACTCTATCAATCCATGTTCCTCTAGAACCTTCATTCTAAATGATTGATTAAAATGTGATCGAGACATTAATATAGCTGAGGAGATTTCATGTTGTTAGATTTATTAGTAATTAATTACTATTATATCCTTTGTATAATAATTATATGACAATTTTATGATTGAAAGTATTGTTTATATTAAATTATTGTTTTTATAAAGTTTTTATATATTAAAACTTACTGTAACTTACAACTACTCATTTTGAATTGGTTTTAAACAATTAAAAAATAATTTTTTTAAATTTTATTTATAATCAACACATTATTGTTATTCCATATATTAAATATTGGTATTGGAAAATTAATCCAAGATTCATGAAATATTATAACAGGGAGGCTTCCACATACATCACCAAGACATATTGACATTCAAAACACTATGGTGCATTATAGTAAAGAGAATTAAATATCATAAACAACCACACAAAGGTTGTGAACATAGTGAAAACATATAATAACAACACAATAATCCATATATGAAATAAATAACCATTGAATCCCACCCCCTTTCAATAATCAATGTAGTTGGGTATTCTGTCTAATAAAATATAAAATCCAGTATCAATAGAGAATCTAATTTCATATCCAAACATAAACCATTACAGTTTCCAATTATAAGACATAATAAATTTTTTTTGGAAGTCAAATAGATAAATACTTTTTTCTAATCCTATATGCTTGGTAAAACATACCTTGACTTAATTTATATAATTTTGAATAAACCCTTACCCATTCTAATGGAAAATCAAGACAAACCATAAAAAAACACAAATATATGATTAATTTGATTTCCCCATATTGAAATACCATATATACTAGATATATATCATTAAGGGATATATAAATTTACCGAATAAGGTGTGATATTTGATAAAATAGTCAATGAAACTCATATTCATTACCAATTTCAATGTTCGATAAATTTATCATTTGTAAACATGAAAATTGTAAACCAAGAAACAATTTTTGAACACTTGTAGGATCAATGAAGATATATCCATCATTATTAGGAAAAAATAAAAAACACATTTTGGTTACATGTTTGGGTACAGACACACAAATCAAAACTGATATATAAAATTATATAAGAAACTCATATTAAATTACATGAAAATTCTAGGAAAACATAACTAATTTTTATGGTGGGATTTTCTTATGACATTGATGGAATAATTGATATAAATCAATTAGAGCACCTAATCTATATAAAATTAATAAAATCAATAATTTAGAATTAAATAGAACATTACGGTGAGTGAAACAAGGGTTATGTGGCATTAAAAATCCAGTAGATAACCGAAATATAAAATATTATATGTATTTATTTATATAGGGATAGAGGAGTAAAAGATAATACAATAAGTGAACATAATAGTTAATAATCAGTATATGAGTGAATCTATATTGGATAAAACAGTATTCTATTTAATTCGATGTATGGGATAAAAGACAGAACCACACTCCCTTATAATGAGAGTGTCACGGTACCCATTAGAAGTCTATTAGAAACCTATTATAAATTTAGTGGGTAATTGGGGTCATGTTTCACAGTAATAAAAAAATTTTGGGATAATAATTTCATTTTATGTCCACTAATTTTTAGTTATCCTCCCACCAGTCTTTTAGTGGTAAATCTTCTCTTAGGCTAATTTCAACCACTAAGTCCCTTCTCTTGAATATTAATCCTAATCAGCCTCTTCTATATTCTTTATATAAAATTTTAAAAAAAATCTCATTGAGTAACAATAATATAAATTCAAATCCATAATATTTTAATGCTCTTATAGAAATTGTTTTTAAATAAATAATTAAGATACATTAATAAAATTAATATAGTCAATATTTATGTCAAGAGTTCAGTGATAGTCAATGATATTATATAATGATATCATAGAACACTCAACCATGTAAGCTTAAATGGAATTATAAATATAAATGGAGTTATTGAATCATATTATTTATAGTTTTATAATTGATTTTATGTAATAAAATGAAATTTATATTGAATGGTAAGACACATTAAATAATGAAAATCCAATTTAATCACATTACTTATAGTATTTATAATTACACTAATATATATATATAGAATATTAAATGAACCAATAGTTCACTATCTAAAATATAGTCTTGTAAATATTTTTTAAAATATAAAATTTAAAATAATCCTAGACATAAATCTAAAAATTATCTATTAGTTGGGTATCATAAGGAATGTAATGGATATTATATTTGTCATCATGATAATTATGAAATGTTTATATCTTTATGTGTATTAATTCATAAAAATGAATACATTTTTCATGTAATTAATTGGAGTCACATAAAACATATTTAATTTTAATACTAACAAAAATAAATAGTTTTTATATTGAAAATGAGAATGTTCAATAATAAATTAAAGAAGATAAAAATATTTATATATTAGTAGAAACTCATATAAATAGAAGAAATATTCAATATATTAATAAAAGTTTATATAATACAGTTATATCAGTAGAAACTCATATTTATAGTAAAAATATTCAAGATACATAAATCATATTTAAAACATGTCTGAACCACCTAATGGGTTAAAACTATAGGGTGTAAGTGGGTTTTATAAATGGAATATTACTTGGATGTTATGGTTTGTAACTATAAAACAGTCTCTAAAGTGAAATGATATAATGAAATTCTAGGGTGTTAAATTAGGAAAAACTGATTAACTAATAGATATTTTATTGTCCTTTGGGTATCTAGATTGAAACTATGAATTACATTAAATATGAATTTTGAGGTTGTTCTCTGATGCTGTTCATTAATTTTTGTGTCAAGGGGACTGTATAGTTTTATATAAAAATTAATATACTATTTTTATAACAATATTAATTCTCATTAATATGGAATTTCCTTTAAAATTTATCCTAATTTTCAAAATCTCAGATAATAGATGCATCTATAAGAGGAGATTTGTCCGGGAAGCAATATAAGCTTCATTCAATGTTTGATTTTTGAGGTTGTGTTATCATGTGTTCATTAATTAATTAATAAATATTTAAAGTAATATTGTTATACTTTTGTCCTATATCTACCACATTTGAACTTTCTTAACACTTATATGTATGGTTGATCTTCATAAACCCTAGCTAGAGAAGAAGTGTAAAAAAGGAGACACTAGGGAGATAGAGGAACACCATGAGATCTAGGGAATATAGGAATATAATACATCATTATATAACCAAAACTCAGGATCTGTTTATTTTCATCATTAGTAATTGATCATTCAGTGATTTAGGGATTTATTTCTTACATTATTATTTGTTCTTCATGATTTTGGGAATTATTTTTTTAATATTCATTCATAATTGTGTAGATGTGAAATATGTAATATTTTCTATTTTTTCATGAAATTAATATATTTTTCATCCCCTTTCCCATATTTTATGAATTTAAAACCAATATTAATTGGAAAAAACTCTTAATGAATACTAATAATTTAAATTTTGGATTTTCTAGGTATATCTTTGTATCATTTATTTCTTTTTCATGAAAATCCACTTATACAGTTGGCGGCTTGAGAAATAATTGTCCATATCATAAGGAGACTGTATTCATGATCTTTGACTGATTATATTGGATTTTATGATGAGATAAATGTATGGAGTAGTATCATCAGGTTCTATAAGTTCATGGGACACCTTATATTGATGATTACCATAAATAAGTGATATACCAATCTTTGGGGCAATGTGTGATGTGATTTTTAACCCCGTTTCTCATGATGGTGTCTTACACCAATGAATCATAAATGAAATTACAATATTAAATGAATAAAATCATTATTAAATAATGTAATTTGAAAAAAAACATGCACTATTTATGTTATTTTATACCATTATAGGTTATATCCTATCAAATTCAAAATTAAATTAGATATCATAACAAGTGACAATATAGTCATTGTATAGTTATCAATATTATTTGAATGTATTAAGTGTTATAATAAACCCAATCAAAATAGACGAAATAAGTAAAATCCTTCACTAGTAGGATCATACACTATGAAACCCATTAATTAGAGGTGTTAATTGAGGTAGAATCATAGGAATTTTCCCATAACAATTTCCAAGATGATAATCAAAAAAAGAATGAGTGTAACCTTTAATTGGATAATCTCTTGCTAATCGTGATTGTGGCATAAACCATGCTTGTCGAACCGCCCTATGAAAATCTCACAATCAGACACCATACCCTAGGGGTGTTCACTAGTGTAATAATAGGTATATGTATCAAGAACCTATTTGTATGAATTTTTTATATGTTTATTTTTTATTAAATAATAATTAAATTTGTATTTTATTTTGTTGTAATGATCAAAAAATATATTTTGAGTAGAAAAATAATTTTGATACGATGAAACAAAACATTTATTTCAGAAAAATATATAGTTTTATTGAAGGAACACCATTTCATGATGTCATGAATTTTTTTAGTAACTTTTGTTATAATATTAATATATTTTTAACAAGTTTTTATTTTACTATATATTATTATATAATTTTAAGAAGTCCAATTTGTTTTTATCATTGTCTGAAAAATGTTTCTCTAAAGAAAATTGTATTTTACCAAAATTGGGGATTTTGTTTAAAATTATAAAATTATAGAATTCAGAAAATTATTTTGATGAAATAAATATATTATTTCATATTATCTGTCAATGTTATCCAATGGTGATTTTTTTCAAATTTTATAGGACCAATCAAATTTTGGGGTGACATTTATAATATTTATATATATGATATGTATTGTGACTTTATAAAACCCCAAAAAATAATTTAATAAATACTATAATGAGTATCACTAACCAAAATTATGTTTCAACATTAAAATAATTAATTTTTAGGGTATGTTGATTCATTATATTAAACCATAATGATTCTTTCAAAACAATAAATATATATTAATTTTTAAAATTGATTATTTATATAAAGGGTAACATCCACATCACAAAGGGTATTATATTAATGACTTTAGTTATTAGACTTATGAAATAATTAATTCCAATTCCCTTTTTTAGAAACAATTGGAAAAACCATGGGGTTCATTGTGGTTTCTATTAAGTCATTATATAGTGTAAAAATATAAGATTATAAGTCAATAACGAATTCTTATAACATTTTCTATATAAAATGACTCAAACTGTAACACCAAGTGATTTTGAGAAATATGTTTTTTTGAATAAATTTATTCTTTTTATATTATTCATTTCACACAACACTGAAAAAAGATAATTTAATATTAAATAACTATATTTTCCTATGATATTCAAAAAACCAATTTTATAGTTGAATACAAGAAAACTAAATTAGATCTTTCTCTACATAGAAGACCGAATATAGCCTATGTTACACGCAACACAAAGATTCCTCAATAGGTTTCACAACATGCTTGAACAAGTTTTATTGACCTTAAAAATATTATAAAAGATTTTATTATTTAATGTAATAAGATATAAAAACATTGGCTAATTTGGATGTTATGAGTAAGATGGAATAACTTATAAAATATAATAGTTGAATTCATTGCTTAAAAAGTAATTAGAAATGAATATATGAACCAATTGAATATAAATAGAATCTTTTTATAAATTCTAAATTTATCTTCACAATGGAATGTTATCTTAATAAATAAATTAAATTCATTACAACTGAAAAATTAAATTAATGAAATATATATTTTATAAATTCAATAAATTATATTCTTTACATTAATTGAATATATATTATAGGAATTATATATGAACAAACACAATTTGACCCATAAAACAATTAATTTAATAAAAGTAGTAATAAATCCTTTTAATGGTGAACCTATATTAAATATATATTTTTACAATTATATAAATATTATATGTCTATGTAAAGTTCATTTTTTAGTGGAAATAAAAAAATTAGGTGAGTGTATTTTTGAAATTTTCAATGAAGTTTTATTTTTTAGATTAGAATAATAATTATATTTAATCCAAAACTGATTTTTCATTTAAATTATTCATGAGGATAAATGAAATATATAATTAGTTTTAAATTATAATTATTTCAATTATACATCAATTAATCTAATACATTATGTTGGGACAAATTTCAATTAGAAATTAGATATTAAAACAAAGAAATATTTTTAATGTTTTTTATATAACTAAACTTTAACTAACATCCCGCCTACAAGATTAATTTAAAATTAATTTATACCACTTACATTATTGGAGTATGTATTAATAGTTTCAAAATTTATAATAATAAAAATTAAAAATTTTTATTCAGTCAACTTATTATTGTATAAAAAATATTAGTGAATGTAATTAAAATTAATTAGCACTTTTAAGAGAAAAAATAACTTAACAAGCGACTAAAACATAATCATAAGGGTCAAAAAAACATAAAAATTGTCCAAAATCACTTATATATAGATATTTCTAACCAATAATAGTGTATAAAAAATTATAAACATTTTTTATCAAGTTGATATGTGTAAAACATGGATGAAAATATATTTTGAAAAATTTAACAGAATGTCACTCGTCCATCATTATAAAAAGGAAGACACTAATTCCACTTACCCATACATCTCAATACAATTTGTATCATCCAATATCAAACCAAATATATCATATAAACCCCTCAAATAATCCTATAATATTCAACTTGGGATGAAATCCATTTATGTAATCCCTTTCGTGCAAACCAAAAAAGTTACCTAAATAAGCTGTAACATAATTCCTCGGGATCCTTAGTTTTATTATCATTATATACCATTTTAAATATTTTTTTTAAATAATTATATAATAACACAATTATCCAATATATATTGACATATTATTATTCAAATTGTTCTACTTGAACTAACAGACACTTCTATCTAACAGGTAATGAGCATACCATTCTTATTTATGGTGAACTACTGCATCACATAACGATGTTGTACGTTTTCATTTACCACATATCATCGTTAAAAAATAATATCTAAACTATATTTTTTATTTTAAAATTTAAATTTATTATTTATTTATACTTATTTAATTATTATATTACACATACAATCATGTATTCTTTTTTGTGTATGTATGATAATTTCATTTCGTGAAGTGTGCAATACCACCTTCTTAATGTGATGCGATTCACTCACACATTACATTGAATTTATTAAGGATTTATTTAGTGTAGTTATATGATATATTATAAATAATAATGAAACTACAATTATAATATATATATCTTCATATATTTCATTTAAATTCTTTCATTCAATACCATAATACAATATAAACAAAATTATTTTATATGTACGACCTACCATCTACAAGAACTATTTATTTCATTTCCTTATTCTATAGTTTATCGATTATTTTAATATAAATATAATGTATTAAAATATATTTATATATTTTATTAAATTTTTTAATGATGATATAACAATAAATGAAAAAAAATTAATAAAATAAGACACATGGGAAAAATAATGTGAATATTACACATAACATAACCTTAACATGGATGTGTTAATGTGTAGGTAATATAAAGATATATATGGTATTAGATATATTATGATTTTTCAGAAAAATATTTCTAATAAAATTAAATTTATTATATAGTAGTTTTGAATGAGTATAAATAGATTCTAGACATAAGGTAAAGGAATTTCATATAACTTGTAAATTTCATGAGAAAGATGACATATTGCCCAATCACTTATTTAGAATTTGGTATATACTTCTATATGAAACATTGTATAATTAAATTTTCTTATTTAATGATATAAAAATAATTAAATGAAGTTATTATCTCACAGGTATCATGATTCTAATGTTACATAAGAAGTAAGTGTTTTCTCGCCACACTTTTATTATCCATGAGGCAAAATGTTTTTACCTATTATTTAATATATATGGGTTTGTTATTATAAGTGGATGTATTATATGATTATTATAGTTAATGTTTTTTTTGTATTCAAATTTCTATTTTACTATATTTATTTTTTAGGTTCTGTTTCAAAATATACCAAATCAGTTATGTATTTTTCTCTCAATTTACCAGCAATGATACACATTCCATGTTAGGCACAAATATCATTCTGTGACATGTATAAAATTTGATTGAAAATATTATATCATGAATATTCAACTTATATGGATATTCTAAGCTTAATTAAATTATATATTATTAAATGGTGAGTTTGATTCAATGGTACAATGTGATAATAGTTTATTGAAACAATATCATCATTTATAAAGATTTTTGTTGATTACAAATTCATTAATGAAATATAACAATTCATATTTGATGAAAATTCATAATGTTTCTTCTCATATGTGAGTTCATGAAATATTCATGTATTGGTACAATTTTCCCTCTCTTTGGTACAAAATATGATTGGTAAATGGTTTTTAATAATTTCTATCATTACCTATCTCTTTGGTAGAAAATATATGTTCTTTCAAGACTTGGTTTTCTAAAAATGATTCGATGAATTATTTATAAGTGTTAAATTTATTTTAAAGAAATATATTTCCAAAATATGTCTACATTACTTAAAATTTTTATATGTAAAATAGTTTTCAAAACTTTTTAAAACATTATTTATAATTATTCAATTAATTTTCATGGAAATCGGTTTTCAAAATATTTTCAATATTACATTATATGTTTTCATGAATAATTGTTTTAAATAAGTTCCAAATGAACTTTTATATGTTTTCTAGAAAACTGTGTTTCTAGCTTCCATTGAATGAAAATGGATTTTCAAATGGTTTTATAAAAAGTATTTTAACGAAAATCTTTTTTCTTTATGAAATGTTTCTTGTGATCATTCATAATAATTCTCCATCTAAAATGATATAATTTTTTATAGTTTATATTTTACTATGGATATGATCTAATAACACCTTTGAAAATAATGGTTGAATGGTTTATTTTTTGATTGAATGATTTTAAGACACCTAAATTTGTTCCATAGGTTATATGATTTTGAAACTAGCTTCTTTTCATGGGTTATGATTTGGTGAAATGTTAATGTAACCTATATATAGTCTATAGGAAATGATATGATGAAAGGTAAATAATACCCATTTCATTTCACTTGTTATGAAGATATGTTTATGAAATTAATCTCCTTTTATGGGTCATGATATAATGGATGTTTTTGTAGAATTTCCATATTGATGTAGATTCCCAATTACAAGATGGAGGGGAATTATAAGCTTAAAACATTCATTTTTAAACATAAGGAAAATTGTGTTTGAAAATGTTAAAAAATGTAAATATACAAGACCTATTTTAGTTCTACTAAACAATGTTTCTAGGTTCAAGAAATATGGTTCTGAAACTGAATCATAAACAATGCTTACATGGAAAATAATCAACCATAAGGTGTATAAATTATTACTTATCAGATTATAAAAAAGTACAGGAAAGTATAAGAAGGTTATACTTTATTCCTTTATCGAAATACATTGGAAATAAAATTGAATCAAAATAATTAACAAGTATGGAATCTTGTAACACAAAGAGTATGATATCCAACAACATGGGATAAAGGTCCCTTGATTTATACTTTCATGAAAGTCTATCTTGAATACAACAAGGTAAACCCTTGATAGAAATATCAGAATCTGTCTGGCTATCCTTGCAAGCTCTCGATCGATAAGGTAGTAAGGACCATTGTATTCTTATACCCAAAATCTCTCGATTGTACTCAGTAACAATCATAGTCACACTAAGAAATCCTAACAAGATGTTTAGTATGCACGAAGCAGGAGATTATCTCTCTCTATAAATTCCATAAGCTGCATGCTATCTCAAGATTGATCAACATGTTGTGTTCTCGTTCAAATTAGCTCTTATTTTTATGAACTTCTCCAATGGTCGGATCCCTCCTCCAACGATTATAGTTTTCCTTGACTATAAGAGGGACCTATACACATGTCACTAAAACAATAGTTAGTTTGAAACAGATTGTTCGACATCATTTCATAACAAGTATAAAAAAATGAAATTTCTTAACCAAATATATTCTTTGGAATCTATGTAAAAATAGAATTCATAGCTTTATAAAAGAAACATTCGTTGTCTATAAGATATAAAAACTAACACCCTATTTTAAAAAGAATTAGAAACCTGAATTTAATAGAATTCATAGTCGGAATATTGAAGATTTTAGAGTTTAAATTATGAGGAATTCAGAGTATGAATTTCATAGTATTCAGAGTGAGAAATTAAAATAATTCTAAGTCCTAATTTACAAGAATTAGGAATCACAATTTGATAAAATTCATAGTTTTCATTTCGGAGAATTCAGAGTCTTAATTTTAGAGAATTCATCATCAGAATTTCAATGAATCTAGAGTCTAAATTTTAGTGAATTCGGAGTGTGAATTTCATAGAATTTAGAGTATGAAAACATAATAATCTATATCCAAGGAATTATAAGATTCTATGTTTTTAGATATGAATCCATATTTTCCTTAATAATGAAATTATTTATATTTAGAGAGACTATAAAATTAACAATGAAAACATAGGTTAGGATAAAAATTTCCTTGTATAAAGGAAATATTCCTTATAAAAATAATCCTTATAAAAAAAATTAGCCTTTTGATAATGTGTTTTTGATTTTAAAAATATACAGTAAAGTAAAAGTCATAAAGAAACCTTATTAACACAACAATATTCCTGTTTTTGGAATGCACAAAAATCGTTACGAAAAAGAATATATGGACCTATAATTTTTCATTATGAATATATAAGAAAAACTAATCTCTATTTACATATGAATCATGATGAATATGACTAACACCCCCTTATGTTTTTAAATCCCTAAGTATTATATTCTTGAATTTTGTTAAAGATATTTATTTTTCTTTCATAAAAAAATATTCTTCGATAAAATCCCCCCTTAGATAGAGTTCCCTTATATAGAAAATTATATTCTTTATGTAGTATTATATTTAACATTCCTTTCTCCCCCTTTTTTATTTTCAAAAAGGAATTGAGAGAATCGAAAAAAATATGGATCCTAAAATATTAGTACTATAAGAAAAACACTTGAAGAACAACCCAAATTTTCATTATGTCAGGAAAATTATTTACAAGAAAGGTAATGAAAAAAAAGATCCGAGTTAAAGAATAAAGTCAACATTTTTTTTCCTTTGGCATAATCTTCTTGGAAATGGGATTCAACCGTGACAACTCATCAATAGTCTTTTTCCATGCAGACGTACAATCTAACGGATGTACAACCATCCCAGCTAATCAACACTGAAGGTCTCCCTGATCGGTAAGAAGTGAGCAATCTTCGTAAGCCTGTCCATGACAACCCAAACTGCATCATGACCTCGAGGTGACCTCAGTAACCCTATTACAAAATCCATCGCGATGTCTTTCCACTTCAACTCAGGAATGGATAACTGCTGAAAAAGCCCTGCTGGTCGCTGATGTTCCGCCTTCACTTACTGACAGGTGGAACACCTCAGGATGAAACAAGCAACATCTCTCTTCATACTAGGCCACCAATACTGATGGTGTAGATCATGTTACATATTGGTGACACTAGGATGAACTTCCCAAAACGAGGAATGAAAATCCCGCATCATCTCCTCACGTATATCTACTGGGACCCATACTTTCCCCTAGAAACGCATGATATTATCCCCGCTTACTGTCCATATAAGAAAAGGGTCCTCTCCTAACACACTTTCTCGTAGTACTAGGCCTTTTGAATCTAATATCTCTTTCATTATCAATTGATTAATAAGTGTAGATGTAAAAACAACAAAAGAATTAAATGTATACCCCTGATTGTTGTGCACCTCCATATGCATCTTAGAGAACATAGCCATAAGCTGCCACTCATTGCTGGCTCATGAATTTCCCGTATCTGAGTCCTCCTGCTGAATGCATTATCCACTATATTGACATTCCCAGGCTTGTAGGCTTGCTCAAAGTCAAAGGACTGTAGGTACTCGACCCACCTTCACTGTCTCAAATTCTGATCACGTTGAGTAAATATGTACTTGAGAATCTTGTGTTTGGTGAAACCCAAAAAATTCTCTCCCAGAAGATAATGTATCTAATAGTTCAAGGCATGGACAACTACAACCCACTCGAGGTCTTGTGTCAGGTAATTCCTCTCATGTGTTCTCAACTGCTGAGACCCGTATGCAATGACTCCATCTCCCTACATAAACACAACTCCCAGCCAGATACCTGATGCATCATAGTAAACATTATAGCTCCTGCATGGCTCTGGAATGAGTAGTATTGGTGTTGAAGTAATCCTCCATTTCAGCTCCTGAAAGGCTCACACACAAGAATTTGACCATAAGACCTTCACACCCTTCTTAGTCAAACTCGTCAGCTGCCCTACTAAGCTTGGAAAGTCATGTATGAAGTATCTGTAGTATCCAACCTGTCCTAGAAAACTATTCACCTCAAAGACGTTCTTTGGATACTTTGAAGAAACTACTTCTCTCACTTTCTCTAGGTTTATTGATACTTCCATCTCTGATATAACAACACCCATGAAGTGAATCTGATCCATCCAAAAGTGGAATTTTTAGAGCTTAACATATAATTGATGCACTCTAAATGTACTCAATACGATCTCAAGATGGATTATGTAGTTGTCTCGTGTGTTAGAGTACACCAAGATATCATCCACGGAGACAACCATGAAAGAATCCAAGTATGGATGGAAAACTCGGTTCATCACTTCCACAAAAAATGATGGCGCATTCGTGATACCGAACCGCATAACCCTATACATGTATAGTCCATACCTACGTTGGAAGGCTTTAAGAGGTATATCATATGTTCCAATGCACAACTGATGAAAACTGGATCTCATGTTGACCTTCGTGAACTCCTGGGCTCCGTGAAGTTGATAAAAGAGATCATCAATACTAGTAAAGGGATATCAGTTCTTCCCCATCAACTGGTTTAGCTTCCGATAGTCCACAAAACGCCTGAGGGTACTGTCTGCCTTATTTCCAAACAGGATAGGCGAATCCCAAGGAGAAGAACTGGGTCAGATGAAACCCTTTTCCTGCTACTCCTCCAACTGTTTCGTAAGCTCCTGCAACTCTGGTTTAGCCATCCTTTAAGGAGGGATGGACACCGATGCTACTCCAGGAACATGCTCAATAGAAAATTATACCTCAAGATGCAGAGGAAAACCTAAAAACTTCTCTGAGAAGACATCTCTGAAATGATCCACCACTTAGTAAATTATAACTGTGAAGTCCCCTGGTCATCTATATATAGACTAGAAATATGGGCTCTAACTCCTCTCAACCCATTATGTTCAGGGAACTCTTTGCTCACCTGGACATCCCATTCACCCTTACGAAGAAATGATTCAGCCTCTAGTGATGTGAAATTCATCCTGTGATGATAACAATCTATGACTTCATGGAATGGAACTAACAAATCTATCCTAAGAATGACATAATAACATGTCATCTCTAGGACATAGAGGTACCATAAGAAGTTACACCCACTAACCTGTAGTGGACACTCCCTGAACTGACGTATACTAGCCATTCTAGTCCCCAACGGAGTGTCTAGAGTCAAGATATCAGTAGAGGAAAAGATGCAGAGTCCAAGGATTTCCATAATAGAAACATATATAATGCTATGGGAAGCCCCTGTATCGAAAATATAAGAATCTTAAACATAGGCTTTTAAGATCATTTCTCGAACGGTAGAGGGTTTGGGATCCTACTTCTGTTAGGTCTACTCCACTACAAAAGTCTCACCTGTACCACGACACTATGACCCTGCCTGACCACTCTGAGATGATCCACCCTTATGTCGCTAAATGCTTCATGACTGACCACCATGGCCACAACCTCCAACTCAGTCTGAATGGCTGGAAGAACTCCAGTTCTCAGACTGGTGAGAAACTACTGGCACTGCTCCTGAATGCAGATTCATAGAAGAACCCTTGTCACTAGCTGCTGGTGAGAAGATTTGGAAGAAGCGCTACATGTTACCCATCTTGCCACAAGATCGGCACTCCACTGGGTATCTTAGGAAATGTGGCCTAGTATTCTTTCTCTTCCCACACTGGTAGCACATGACCTGGCTACTAAAACATGCATTCTTCCTACTCTGATCTCCTCGTGTAGTCTCTCTATGGTGCTTCCTTCTATCAGTAGGATGAATAATAACTCTAGATGCCAAACCACCCAGGATCACAGCTCCAGAATCACTCAGATTATGCTCTATGATTAGCGCCTATTTGATGAAAGAGGATATCGAAGTCAATCAGAATATATTCACCTGAGATTGGATGTCGTGCCTCAGACCATCCTCAAACATCCGTGAAAGGAACAACTCATCACCTCATTGAATAGGTATCAAACACTGCAGCTCTGTGAAGCGAGATGAATACTCCATCAAATTAATAGTACCCTACTCCATTCTCATGGACTCTCAGGCTTGATCGTCCCTAATGGTCTCTAGATAGATGTAATCATAGAAGATGTGCAGAAAATCATCCCATGAAATATTCTGCTGGCGTCGCGCATGTGATATCACATCCCACCACCTCTTGGTTGAGTCTCGAAGAATTTAGGTAGTGAGCTTCACCCTCTTCTATGGAGGTATCTCTAGAAGCTCTAAAATATTAAACGTGGCTTCTAGCCATGACTCTGGATCTTAGGGTCCTTTATCCCCTGAGAAAGTGGGATGATGCTGCTACTAAAAGACCTGTGTCAATTTTGAGATTGACGGGGCCGGAGTAAACACTCCCTAAAAAGTCTGCATCATCCTCAAAAATCCCTCTTTGAACTGTGCATCATCACCTATGTCAGGTATAACAACTGGTTCCAAGAATGGCATGCTAGGAGGATCTTCAGGCAGTCCCTGATCAACCCTATTTGGTGTCTGATCACTGCCTGGAAACTGGCGTACAACCAGAGGACATCTTAGTGGCATGACTCTGCAAGGTCAAGCTCACACATTACATCAATATTGTCAAGGACTATAAACTAGATGTGTAACAAGGGAACATGAGAAATAAAGCACTCATGTTTTACAAAAAAAATGACTACATGGCGAGTACAATTCCTTCACGACATGTTCCCTTAATCGATTCACATGGGCATGTACTCGTGGTTAAAAAGGTCATGTAATACCCGAAACACACGACATGTTGTATTAACACAAAACATATACATGAATCCTCCTTCCCTACCCAAGTACTTCTACACGTTTAAGCCACATGACTCTCCTAAGACAAGACTACATGGCGTGTCCACAGTAGACACGATGTGTACTAGACAAGCTTTACCTAGCCTGTGTTGTTAGTGACACGACTTGAAACCCGACTCACACTACATGTCTTGTTCTATACATACCCGACATGTACGTGAATGGATAACACCGACCCATGTAGTTAGTGACACAGCCGAGTACCTAGGTCAAACTACACAGTGTGTTCAAACATGACACGATGTGTATAGCTTAAGGTTTATTCATATGTGTTTTTAGTTACACGGGCAGATACATGGTCACACTACATGGCATGTTCAACTGGTACACAACGTGTTCCAACCAGACATTCCCTTCCCGTTTCTCTGCCCACATGGCCTATTACACGGTTAGCGATTACACAATGTGTACATAAAATACATGGCGTGTACTTATGAAAAAACAGCTTCTTCCTGAACAGAAGAAGACATGGTGTGTACTTAATATTACAAAGCATGTATTCTAGGTTTTTCCATACTATAATCCTAAGGAACTACTCCGGAACCCAAAAAAACACATAAAGATACATTGAAAGTGAAAAATTTTTATCCGTGAGGGCCCATAATCCACGTGATTCAAATCTTGGCATCAAATAGATGTTGTAACTATGAAGAAGAGGCAATTCCCCACCAAATTCTGGTCCATGAGGTCCCATAACACCTCAATAGCCAAATCCTGGCGTTCATTCCAATAAAAAATTACACAACAATGCCCTATAAAACAACAAGTATTTTTATCAAGGAATCTATCAGAACAACATGCATACTCTACACAATATCAATCACAACAACATACAATCACTGATGCACCCTAAATGGCATGAAAAGAATGCATGAAATGTGATTTCTAGCAAGTGCCTATATGAATCATGAGATGGAACACCCTCATATCATCGGGTTTCGACAGAAATAGAACCTCAATAATATTAACAGTAACAACACAAAACATGTGAATCACCCTATGATGAAAATTAAATCAACCATAAAGTTGAAAAACCCCGAAAAAAATTGCATTAAACGAGGTAGATTGGTTTTCCCTAAACACTGGTTAGCTACTCCAGACCACAGCTTATTACCATGGGCATATTTCATCCTATCCATGGATATATGATCCAAATAGTATGTCAAATAGAAAATAATTCCTCTGATATCACATTGTTACGTCCCGGTTCCAGAAGCCACCTAGAGGTGCCCCGTACCTAGTTGGTTACATGGCCTCAAGTGTATTTCCCCAAACGCCAGAGGCTATCAACTAGAAGTGAGGACCTTGTGCGTAATACTAGGAAACTATGCCCTCATTGAAAGAGTAACACAGTGGAAGAGAAACAAATATATAATAGTGGAAGCAGTAAATATACCAACGATAGTAATAGTGGATGATTGGAATAACAAACAACTGAAGTATATATATAAATGAAGCATGGTACATGTGTCTATGAAATACACCAAACAAATAAAAATGACAGAATACAAACAATACTAAACAAATTTACAATAAAACAAAATAAAATATATCCTCAGCTTCGCAATCCTATGCTTGGTCCCATACACTCCAGCTCCACAGCAAGTCATGTACCTCAAGTAGAAGGGCACATTCCCTTGTATATACCAGCAGCAATATAATCTGTTTGGGCCCAAAAGACTGGACCAAACTGGGTGTGAGACTAGATCCCAGTAGGCAACCACCCAAATACATGTGCCTAACAGTTAGTGATTATATTGAAGGTAAAAGTACAAAAGTAGAACACAAGAAAGTTCTAAGCAGAATACAATTCAACGTATCAAAATCCACCAATCAACCACGGTAACCCTCTAGGAAGTGTATGAATCCAATCCCATCTAGTTCAGTTATATGAATATATGATGATTATATAATGAAGAACTCACTATAAATTCCTCTTATAGCCAAATGTAATTCAAGACTCTCTGAGGAAGATCCCATGATCAATTCCCCATAATGTCTTAGGTAAGTCTAGGACTCTCTGAGGTTGCTTACACAGTCATTTCCCCTCATAGCCCCAAGGTCAGGGACTCTCTGAGGAAACTCAATCGGTTAATTCCCTGTATAGCACCATGTTGTTGAAACACACTCTGAGGAATCTCACTCGGTCAAATCCCCTTCTAGTCTAAAGTGCTCAAAGTATGTCTGAGGAAACTTACCCAGTCAATTCCCCTTACAGTCTACTACACCAGGTTCTCTCGACCCTATGTAGGTCAACAAGCATAGCATGGAAAAAACTGCCAAGGTAATTCTCAAGAACTACTTTGCTAAATCACTCAACAACATATCAAGAATGTTAGAATACAAACACTCCACCCTACAACACTAGGCATAGAAAGAGTCAAGGCGACCAATCAAGCGAAGCTGACCAATGGTTGAAAATATAAAATGCATGGGAAACACATCCAAAGCATAGTAATCAAACCATTTCATATCAATTTATCCTCTACTCAGGCATACAAGCATGGAAGGCAATCAACATGGGTAAAACGATAAACACACAATGCCCTATTCAAGGGTATTGGTCAAAATTGCACATAACAGTCAAATAATTTCAATGAAAAGTCACAAAAACCTTCCTCGGTGTTATAAGATTTCTATAAGTTAACCTGGAGGCTTGAATCACCATGGAATGCCAAGGATCTACAAAAACGTATAAAAAATTCAACCTAAGATATCTCACAAGAGAGGAGAAAAACAGTAGATTGGGCTCTATGTGAATGGATAACTCACCGATGTGATTCCAACGCAACCAATGATGTTCGATTTAGAGGGCAGACACTCTCTTTGGGATTCGTCAAAGATTTGCGGCCGTATGGTGTTCTCGGTCAAACGATACCTATATGTAGAACATTCTGGCAATTAGACGCAACCCCGATGCATTTAATGAAAAAAAGAAAGTACACGACATGTATTTTTGATGTACATGGCGTGTACCCGCTGTTTTTATACTCCACTTTAGGCAGCCTCTAGGTTACCCCACACGGCCGTGTGCATGGCCTCTACACAGCCAAGACCTTTCTAACTGCGGTTACCAATTACACGACGTGTACTCATAAAGTACTCGGTGTGTACATCGAAAATTTCTATAATTTCCTATTTTTCTCAAAAATGACAAGAAAATAAAAAACATACATGAAAATAAGATCTGGGTTCTTACATGAATTATAAGAAAAGATATTACATGTTTATGGTTATGCCAAAATTCCATATCTTACTCCTATTTTATGATTGAATAGATTATGTTGTAGATTTCGGAGTTGTGCCTTATGAACTACGTACATTTATTCCATGATTCATGATTATTATATATAGGGTATGATATTATAATTTCATTTTCAGGTCTCATACCCTTAATCTAATGTTTATGCCTAAATATCACCCTTTTATTCCTTATTAAGCATCTAATGTCACCCAATTTTTATGATTCCTTCCGCAAGTTATGAAGATATATTTTTTTGAATTTTTTTAGGTGTTGTTCTTGTCTTGGAGAAACTAGTGGAATGTAATGTAGAAAACTAATTATCTATTTTTTCATTTTCATGTTTCAAAATGTACTAAACTAATACATGCTTTGTAATTTCTTTACTGTAATGTTTTTCGTATTCAGAAAAAAAATGTAATGTCTATGTATGCCAATAATAGGTTATTATAGTTTGTATCGTTGTGATGGTTTAATCAACAACTCTAAAATAGAATGAGAAATCATTTTCGGTATCCCTAGGAACATTTATAAGTATATTTATAAGAGTGTATGTAAGGATATGTTTAAAGATGATGAAAAATATAGTTAAATGACATGGAATTTTGGTAAGTAATAGAGTTAGTGGTTTCCTAGAATTATAACCCTATCAGGAGGATACAGGTGGATGTGAATTTGATGCATATGTATCTTGGGGTAACAACACTGTCATGGTATATTGGTTTTGACTCAAATGTAACCTGGTATATGACAAAAATCCCTTCTGTGCACCTATATTGACACTCTCGGGGGATATGCTTTAAAAATGTGCATACTCTTTATGGACCAACATGAAGGATTTTAAAAGATGTTGGTTATAAATAAAAAATAACAAACCTGAGGTGTCATAGATTAATGAATGGTTCAAATTTTAAACATAATTTATGTGTTATTTCTTAATTATATGGTTCACCACTATGATAATCATTTCTTACTGAACAATTTCTGGTTTTAGTCAATGGAGGGAATGAGAAGTAAATGGATTAACATTGAATGTGATGAAATGATTGTTGATCGATAGTCAAATGGGATGATCACTAGAGTTACAGATGTTGTGATCATGCATACTTAATTTTCACAGAATATTATTAACAATATGTGAACAAAATAATAGTCATACACACCAAATAAGAGAAGGAATGAGTTTGATGATAATTCTAGAAATATAAATCAAATATGAAAGAAGATTTGGTTTCCTTTTTGTCATGAACAAGGAAGGAATCAACTAAATTAATTTCATATAGGAATAAAAACATGTTTTGAATTTGGAAAATAACCACGTAGTAAAATTAACTACAATGGACAAATGAAGGTGGTGGATAATGAAATGTAAGGGAATATTGTCCTCCATGGGACCACATCAATGGATAAATTCATTATGTGAGGATTGGATGTAAATTATGAAAATTTATTTCTTAAGAGAAAATATACCAAAATAAATTAGCAATTTGCTACAAGTAATGGTTATATTGTTGTTGATGTTGATATTGTAAATGGTATGGGAATGGAAGGAGGTATTAAGTAATAGGATGAGGTATCTATATTATGGATTATATATGATGTGGAATAATAAATGTTTTTAGGAATTTTGATTCAAGAATTATTCTATATGAATTGTGAAATAAACAACGATTTTTAGATTATGTTCATACCTAAGTATTTACAAGATTATGTTGAATTTATTTGATGGATTGGATAATTTTTTAAGGTAATATTATGATTTTGACATAGAGAGGATAACCCATTATATGTTCCTTATGTTAATTTAATATTTTTTGGATAATGGTATTTTTTCTATGAATTAGAAAAATTGATGATACTAATTACCTTAGAACTAATTATGGACTTATTGAAAAGTGGTCATGTAATAATTGATGATTTTTACAATATTTATTTGACTTATAGAATATATCTAATATACTTTGAAATAATAAAATGTGAATGCTTTAAATAAGAATTGTGGTAGTTCCAGTTATTACAATGATTCAATGGAAAATGTGATCAAGGTATTCAAATGTATAATATGTGACAACCAATATATATATTATTATATATAGAGGATCGATGTTATGTTGATTTAATGACCTTATTTCTAAAGAACTGTAATTTCAACTTTTATATGGGTTATAAGGTTACCCATTTATGGAACTTTTAAGATAAAAATTTTATGGAGTTTGTGATATAAATTTTTTTTCTCACCACATGATGACATATTCATATTGGATAACCTATTATAAAAATGATTATTGAATGGTATCTGATTACATATAAGTTGGGTTTTCTAGGATCTCATGATTTGTTAAAGCTTTAGGAATGAAAAAGTAACCATAATTGTTTTTTTGAGAATGTGGTGATTTATAAATTGAGGAAGGAATAGGGAATGATGGAATTTTACTAAAATCATGTAATTATATATCATTGTGAAAATTATTAATCTTTACGAAAGGATGTTGATTTTTTTTGTTAGGTTATCATCATTTCTGATGATATCAATGATGTTTCTCAAGACTCTTTTGGGTTATTTCCTTGATTTATAACATTATCAAAACCATGTTCTCTATCACTCTCCATCAGAACATGATAGTCATATTTCACTTTCAAATCCATGTTTTAACTTACCACAAAGGTTATCCACTATATAATCCTAGTGATATGTTACTTTTAGTGACTATCTTGTTTCAAATTTTTTATTTTTAAAGGACGTTTTATGATTCTTTTTTTGAAGTGGGTTTCTATAAAAGTAAACTTTATTTATTAACCCATTGATACCCTCAAAAAGTTTTGATGGAAAAATTCTTTTTAAGGTGATATAATGTAACACCTCAATATTTAACGAAATAGTTTTTTTAATCAATGTAATCCTTTGGATATTTTACATCTGACACAACATTGAAAACAATTTATTTTATATTAAAGTAGTATCGTTGGATTTCATTATATGAAACAAAAATTTAATCATGAACTCCACACAATATATATTTTATATTTCTTTACCAATAACATAGAGTTCACAATATATTACATAGAAGTAAAACATTCCTCAATTCCTTGCATAACATGGAAGACTAAGTGTTACAGAACAAAAATATATTATAAAAAATATTATTATTTAATATAATAAGATATAACACATTCATTAACCTGGATGTTATGGACATGGATTATTAAATAATAAAACAAATGGTTTAATTAATTTGTTACAAATTAATTAGTACTTAGTATAATAACAAATTGAATATAAAGGGATAGTTTTTATAAATAGTACTTTTAAGATCAAAACCATATTTTATCTTGATAAATAATATTAATTACTATTATTGAATGATAATAATGATATATATATTTTATATATTGGATAAAATATTTTTTTAAATTCATCAAATATATTTTATAGGCATGAGATACGAAATAATAAAAAATTACACATAAAAAAATATTGTTAATATAGTCGTATTACCAACCTCTAATGGAGAACATATTTTAAATCTATATTTTCTCTATTTTATAATTTTATATGTCAGAATTTTTTAAAAAAAATAAGGTTATGGTGTTTTTTTGTATTTTCATATGATGTTTCAGTTTTTTTTTGAATAGTGAAAAATACTAAATTTTATTTCAATGATAATTTTTTTTCACATTTAATTATAAGGATTAATTATATATATAAATGTAATTAAATTATTATTACAACAGTTATAAATCAATTAATAAAATTTATAACATTGAGATTATTTTAAAATTGTAATTATATATAAAAACCATGATATATTTTGAATATTTTTTGTTTAAAAAACTATATTATCATCTCACATATATCATGAATTATAAATTAATTTATACCAATAATTTGAATGGGATTGGGAAAAATGGATTAAATATTTTGAATCGAATTTTTTCTTAATTTTAATATATTTATAATTGTTTTTTACTAAAACAATTTTTGAATTAAAATGATTAAGTGGAAAGTCGACTTAATAAGGGAATAAACCATAAACATAAGGTCCAAAACGACCTAGAAACGTGTCCAAAATTAGTTTATTAGTAATATTTATACTATATACTCCATTTTATATAATGTTTTTTCCATTATTGGATCCTCTTTAAATGAAAAAAACATGGGCATAGTTACCTTTTACAAAATTTACAAGAATGACACTCCTCATCCACTATAAAAAGGCTCTCTCCCATCCCTCTTATTAAAACATATCAATCCATATTATATCAACCGATATCTAAAAAAATATATCCTCAACATCTCTCCCTTAAACTTACATGCCTTACTATGGGGATAAAGACATCCAACGAGGCCCTTTTGTGCAAACCAAAAGGAGTTACCCAAATAAGAGGTAACATCATCCCTTAGGCACTTTAGTTATATTTTCATTCTCAGCCAGCTAAATTATTCTAATTACATTATTATATAATAAAAATGTTTTTAAAATATAATTACATGTTTTTATTCTAATGTATTAACCTAAACAATCTCCCACACATATCTAATTGGTAATGAACTTACTGTTCTTGTGAAGAAGAACAATCACCACACGAAATGATGTTGTTCATTTATCATTTACCACATGTCATGGTCTTGAATTATTATAAAAAAAATATTTCAAAATTTTATATACGATATTTATGAAGAATTTATTATTATGGAATTATTTTATAACACATACCATCATGCATTCCATTTTGTGTAAGTATGATAATTTCATTTGGGGAATTGTGGGCTACCACCTCCTCAAAGTGTTTTAATTCATTCATATCAAACATGGAATGTATTAAAAATGAGTTTAGTTAAATTATATTATATATATTAAATAATAATTATATTATGAATATATATATATATATACATCAGTTACATTATTTCATTCAATACAACAATAATACAAATACAAAGATCATACAAACATTAGACCTACCATCTTCATGAATGATTTATTCCATTTATAACACATATATTATGAATATTACTATAATAAACATATACATAGTAATCACTGTATTTATACCATTCTTTACATTCATAATTCATGAAATAATTATTAAGAAAAAATATATATCGAATTAAGAAACATGCGAAAAAAGCTAATATTACCCCCAAGGTTGCCTTCATATGGATGTGTCAATATGAGGTTAATATAGAGATATATATGTTATTATATAAAATATTATGGCTCTTTATAATATTTATAATAATTTTTTTTAATGTGCACACAGAGATTCAAGACCTAAGTTAAATAGATTTCATCTCACTTTTTTACATTCATGAGATAGATTCCATATTCAACACTCACTTCAGTGGTATGGTATAAAATATTTTCTATGATAAATTGTATAATTTATATAAAATATTTAATGATATTAAATTCATTAAATGATGTTATTATCTCATTGGGTTCATGATTATAATGTTAATCAAGTTGTACGGGTATTATCGTCTAACTTTTCTTTTTCCTGAGACACAAGCCATGTTAATCTCATATTTAAAATATGTGGTTTGTATTGTAACCATGGATGTATTATATGATGATTATAAAAAAATTATGTTTATCTAAATATCCATTTTATGATATTTCATTCATAGGGTTTATGTTTCAAAAGTCACCAAATTAGTATTGTTTTTTCCCAATTTACCTTCATTGAGACACATGCCATGTTATTCACCTATATCATTCCATTAAGCATATAAAACTACCTTTGAAATATTATATCATGTATATAATTCTTTTCATACTTTTAAGCTTAATTTAATTTCATTTTCTTACATGTGGAGTATGATTCAAATTTTCTATGTGATATGGGTTTATTGAAACAATCTCATAGTTTATCAAGATTGTTTTTAATTATTTTTTCATTGTTGAAATATTATGATATATATTAAACAAACACTCATAAATTATATTATACTTTGGTGATTCCTCAAATATTCATGTATTCATTCCATTTTTACCTTTGGTATGTAATATAATTGGGGAAGTGTTATTTATAAATGTCTAAGTTTTCTTCTATCATCAGTCGAAAATTTATATTCTATCAAAAACATGTTTTCTTACAATGTTTTCTATAATTATTATTTTCTTATTCCTAGTATTTAAAATGAAATGGTTTTCAATAAGTTTTTGGATATGATTTTATATGTTTTCAAGGTAAATTGTTTTCAATATATTTTAAATAATTCTTTATATGTTTTTTATGTATTTCTAGTGAAAATGATTTTAAATTTTTTGTAATGAATATTTTATAATATTTAAGGAAAATTGTTCTAAAAAATATTTCAAGATCCTTTATAATTTTTTTACGTAAATTTGTTTTATATCATCCTTTATAGAAAATAAATTTTTAAATTATTTTATAAAATGTATTTTGAATGAGAATCAATATTCCATAATAAATGTTTCATATTATCATTTTAAATACTTTTCCATATAAGATGAAATAATTTGTTATAGTTTATCCTTTACTAGGGATATGATCTCTGTACACCATTCAAATTATTTCATGGATGGTATTTCATTGAATGGATTGATGTTTATGAAACATTTTTCTATTCTAATGATTATATGATTTTGAAATGTTCTTCTTTTCATGGGTTATTCTTTGCTAAAATGATTATGAAACCTGTATATTTTCCATATGTAATGATATGATGAAAATTTTATGATACCTATTTCAATTAATTGGTTATGATATGATTTTTATGAAGACTATATCTTTTTATCGGTCATGATATGATGATTGTTTTATTATGTTTTGGAACATGTATGTATGATTTTTTATATGATGGGTGGGACTTATATATCCCTCTAGTGCATGGGGTAAACATTTTAATCTCATGGTATAATGATTGGACTCAATTATATGTGCTTGTTCCACTTTGAGAAGAGGAGGATACCTAATGCCATAAAAATAAAAGACTATGACTAAGGATGGTCTTGTGTCCCAACCGTTAGGTGTACTCCCTATGAATATGGTAATATGGAAAAACTAGATCTATATTGGGAATATTGGGAAACACAATCCACTATAGGAAGATGGGGGAAACCCAATTTACTATTATATTATAGGGAAACACAATCCCTTATAAGGAATGTAGTCTGATAAGGGATGGTGGTCTGTCAAGACTTGTAGGTTTAGTCCCCATGAAGTTTCTTAATAAGTTACAGAAGTGTATCTTGACATATAAGTAATGATATTACATGTTTATTTGTTTATCACAGTTCCATATCATACTACTATGTTATGATTATATGGATTATTACCTCTATTTACTATTTATTATTGTCTTCTGAACATAAAATTTGTTTTCTATGATTCAAGTTACTATAACAATGGTATGATATTCTATTATTATTCTCAAAATATTATACCATTACTCATATTTTTATACTTATATTTCTCATTTTTTAGTTTCTGGTTATCTGAGATTACTCCCTTTTAAAATTCCTTCAACAATTTATAATGTTATGATTTATGTATAGTATTTATAAAAGGGGTTTCATCCATAGATATCCCAGTGTCAGATAGTATATCTCACTCAGATAACACATTTTATGTTTCCTTATTTCCTATGTCACAAATCAAATATAGTCTTTATGATTTTAATTATGTAAACTTTTAAGTATTCCACAAAAATGATGAAATTTATATATAAATCATGTCTAGTTTGTTATAAAACCTCTCATTAATCTTCACTAAAGACACTCAGAAAAAGAATTTATGCTTAAATCCACTCTCTTGATCCCTAAAAGGTGCTACAAACTCTTTATAAAATCCTTTAAATATTTTAGATGTTATCTCTCAATGAAATAGATACTCTCCTACAAATAATTAATCAACAACCTTCTCCATATTATATTTTTTTCAATTTTACATTTTTTAAATGTTATTAATCATTCATATTACATTTCTTATGATGTATATGTGGTGAAAGGACACATTTACTCCCATTTAACCATTACATGAATATTTATGTACCTCTTATGCTGTAAAAAATATCCCATATTTTTTCAAGATATTCATTTTTGTTGTGAATACCCAACCTCATTTCCACTCATGGGTATTCACTAAGTTATTCCAAAAATTAATTTACATTGGGAATCCTTGATTTAACCCACACTCCATAATAATGGGAATAAAATTGATAAAATATATTAGTATTTTTTATAATTTCCATGGTACACATATTCTTGAACATGTTATGAATGTGATGAAAGGTGATATAGTTATATATCTATACTGATGAAGGAATATCATAAATGGATATTAAACTATTTCAGATGAATATTATGTATATTATAATAATAATAGAATGAGGACTATAATAGTTTAGTCATTTTGGAATCGTGAAAACAAAATATTTTATCCTTGTGAAAGATCTTCAACATATCCCACCAAGAACTCAATCATTATTACATCTACCTAAAACTTTTATTCAAAACCATAAGAAAGGAATCATAAAAAGGGTGAGCTCAGATTCCGAGTAAGGCTAAATAACGCTAATGTGTAAGAATAACATGATCAAAGTGTATAAAACATTATCATTACATTTTAATATCCTACCCTTCTTATTAGATATCAAAAAAATTATAAATTAACAATACATGGATCCTTATTTAATTTCGAGAATAAGTCATGAAATTTAAACATAGTAATAAGACATATAATTTTGGAAGACACATAACCATATAACATGATTTTCATTGTATTGAAGGCATCGCTTGCAATACCATATTAGTATTATGGGTTCACTCTACATGCTATATTGGGAGTAATGATTGATTCATCTTTTCATCTTAGTAGAATTATTTCACTTCTCCAACCATTTTGGTAGTCATAGTTCACTCCAAAGACTATATTACTCTATATCATGAGACATAAATCTTTACCCAATGCATTGGCGGGTGATATATGTCCCACACAACTTCATAATGAAATCAAACATACATGTACCATATTATCATAAATAATCATATCATAACCCATGAAATAAAATGGGTCTTATAAACAAGTATTCATATCATAACATATCAAAAAAGATAAGTTCCATAATCATTAAATTAAAATTAGAACCACTGAAAGGGAAATAGATTTAACAAACATATAACACAAGAAATAAAAATAGATTTAATACACATATAACCCAAAAATGGTAAATTTGTTTCCTAAATAAATAACTTATGGAAGAGAAACTAGTATCATTAATACATTAAAATTAATATTAACCCATTCATATAAATAATGTTAATAGAAACATAAGATAATTTACTATATTTCAATCTGAAGCATAAAAAAATGTCATCTTATATGGATGATATTTTTGAAATATATTTCAAAAACCATTTTTGAATAAAATATCATTTCATTATATAAATGTGTTTTATTATATAAAACCATTTGAAGATCATTTTTATAGAAAATAACCTGGAAACCGATAAAGAGTATTTGAAATCATATTGAAAATCTTTTTCCAAGAAAACATTTTAAATAAGATTGAAATTTTTTTAAAAAACATTTTTTTAAAATTATTAAAAACATATAAAGAATTCTAGAAAATAATTTTAAAACATTTTTACATGAAAACATGTGAACGAAGCTTGAAAAGTATTTGAAACACATTTCATTGAAAATATATTGATAACTTCTAAATAAGGATAGAAAAAAATTTGGAAATAATTTTCCTTGAATTTTTTTTAACAATTTTCTAAAAAATTAACCATTTAAAAAATAAAATGTATCATAAATAAAATTAGAGTGGTTAAATACATTCATTTCATACGAAGAAAGGTGAACATTTCTTTTTCTCAATAAAAGAAATCATAAAAATGAATTATTCAGATAGTGATAAAAAGAATCTTTTAAATAGATTGGTTAATGAAAAAAGATTAAAAGTAACATTTATATATTTTATTTAATGGTACAATATTATTTCTAACCCTTTTTGGAAAACATAGATTTGATGGAATGCATATTTATGACTGAAAAGTGGGTAATGTAAGGCTTTCTTAAAAATACATTTTTAACTATCTTATGTAGAAAAGTATGGATTAAATAGTACAAATATATTAATAAATCAATAATAACTAGAAGAAAAACAAATTATTTAATTTTATAGAGAGATGGAATATAATATTCTATCAAAGGAAACATTAACATAGATAATATCGAAAATAAATGTGATTATCATTATGAACTATTATAACATTGTAGCATGGGATGATACTCTCCATGTATCAAAAAGATATTAAATGAAACAAACAATTTCCTAAAAAACTATTAAATTAATGATACAAAATTGAAAATGAATATATATGCACCTTGAAAATATATTTAAGGGCATAAAAAACCATTATTCTCAAAGAAGGTAAATTGAGACCAAACAATTTCACAGATTTGGTATCTTTTGAATCACAAACACCTTGAAATAAATATCTTATAATTGATATGTGAATACCCATAAATTTACCTATAATAACCATTTATAAAATCCATGTATATTTTACATACCACAAAAATGTAATGGGTGGTTAATAAGGCATGTATCTCAAGGAAATAAAAGGGAGAAGAAGTCCCCTTCCCTCATGTCTTAACTATCATCGTACTCATTCCCTACATCGGTATAATAATTATATTTTTAAGATAAAAATTATTAAAAACTATATTATTATATCTAATACCTTATATAGTATGATAAAAACCATATATTAATAGATTTTTAACCATCATAAGCCACGTTTTCCCTTCAGATAATATTTTCATCATTTTTCACATATATCTAAATTTTTTATATCACATTTCCATATACTTGTTAAGTGATTACATAATTTAAAAAAAGGTATAAATATCATTAATATCCATTATAATTGTATTATAATAATATATATAATATAGATGTATGAAATAGAATACACCATTCATAGAGATGGAAAGTCATGTGTATGAAAGAACATTGTTTCTATTTTTATTATCGTATTGAAAGACTGAAAATGAAATATGTTTATATACATATATAATTTAATTAAATAAGAGTTATGATGTTATATATATCATATATTTTTACAAAACCCATCCTTAATACATTCTATGTAGTGTCTGAACAAATCACATTATGGTGAGGGTCTGTAGTCCACACTTCCTCAAATGAAATTATCGTATTGAAAAAAATTAAACAAAAAAAAGATATGTGTATTAAAAGGAATAATAAAGCATAAATAAAGAATAAATAAAATAAAAAATATATATAAATATATTTTCCATCATAATGACTATCATCAGAGGTGGTAATGATGTTTGAACAATCATCATTTTGTGAGATGAATGTTCATCATAGAAAAAACAATATGTTTGTTATACATTAGATAGATGTGGGTGTAAGAGTATCTAAAAACCATACCCTAACAACAACATAGTATATTTAGGATAAAATTATTTTTATACTATCATGGAATAAATATATTGGAGGGGTGGAGATGTAAAATAAATAATGGAGTTTGATTGAAGGCAATACCTCTTAATCTGTAACTCCATTCTGTTTTGGCCAAAAGGCTTCCTTGGAAGGATTTCTGAAAAAAGGGAGTCTTCAAGCAGGATGTTGGATTTTCAGTGTATTCTTTAGATGTTGTTTAAAACTAAATTTTTTATGAGTTAATAAGATGGATAGTTGGTGGCCTTTTATTGGGAATGGAAAAGACACAATTGGAATTTTTGAAATCCATTAATGTGCACCATTTTTTTCCATAAATATGTCATAAAAACCCAGAAATACTCAAAAAATTATTGTGATTTTATGAATATTTACTAGAAAATGGGGTTTTCATATTTTTATATGTCCTTATCGGTCTTAAATTTATTGTTCTGTCCATATTAATGTTTAATTTTATCTTAACCGATGTAATTAATTTAAATTATTTTCCATAATCACTTTGCTCAGAGAATAATTTGAAATCATTAGACATTATAAATTATTATTATTCCTAATATAGATTTAATTTTATCAAAGTTTCAGTTGTAGTAATTGAATAAATTAATTTACAATTAATCCTATTGATGGGACGACACTACTAAGGTTTAAACTAGAAAATAATGATGAAAATCTTGATCTGTTTTTATATCCAGTTTCATTGTGAAATTGATTACAATGACATAAATAATATTAATTTATAAAACTTTTTAAACTTTTGAACACATTTAAAATATAATATGTCCTTATAAATAAATTATAAGAAAATGTTCTTTTGAATTAAAATCAATTATTTTTAACAATTCATTAAAAAATGAAGCATTATAGAAAAATTCCAAAAAATTATCTTATCAAAGTTTTTATGTTTATATTACAAATATAAATTATATTTAGACATATTAAATCAATAATAGTTAAAAAAAATTATTTAATAGTGGTTCTTTATTTACATGTGTTCAAACGACCTTTATAAAAAATAAATGTTTATTTGCATAATTTTATGTTTATTTTTATTTTTTGTCTAACCAATAAATTAGATGAAAATTAATATTATTTTATAGAATATATTTGATATATATTACATTAATATCGCGCAAAAGTTATAATTAATTTAATTTATTAATTTAAAATATTTTTTTGACCATAAAATTATTATTTTTCTTTCATATTCAATCGGTTTTCATATTCCTTTATAATTAATTGAAAAACTATGTATTAATATTATATTGGTGTAAACAATATATTTTCATAAATTATATACTAATATTCCTAATAGATAATTTAACATCTAGGTTATATCTTGTCATATTAATTAATAATATTTTAATAATATATTGTTATTTGGTAGACTCAGTCATGTGTGTTGCTCAAGCGATCGAGGAATGTAATTACATCATTTAACACAAGATAACTTGAGTGTTATATATAAAGTAAGATAAAATTTATGTTTATATAGTGCATGAATAACTTTGTGTTGCATAAAACACAAGCCAAACATAGTGGTTTAATATAATATAAACTATTTTGATAGTTATATGAAATTAAAAATATCACAACTGTTATATTAATTCATAAAATCTAGAGGTTCTACAATATACCTCCAATAGATTGGGTATTGTTTTTGTCTCATGAGATATCAAATATGAGTTTATATAGAGAAAATTATACAATATGGGACCCTTTCCACTGTGTGAATTGTTATTCATTATAATCATTTTTTTCGTCTTAAGTAATGATTTATGTTGTCTGTTCATTACCTGGTTTTCTTCAGGTTATATTTTTACAACATTATTCTATATTCATCTATATGATTATAATCCTTTTTATGTCTCATTTATATTCCAATTGACTATAAATTAATTGGTGAATCATTTTATGCAATTATTATTTTTGTTCTAGTATTTATAGTTATCCACTAACTTATGTACATCCTGAGGTTACCTCATGTTGTCTTAAAAGATCTATATAAGTTAAGGGCATGATAAGGACTTATATTTAATGTATTTTTATTTTTGTTGATTTTTAAACCCATGATCATAATTAATAAAGAACACATGTAATAAATATTTGTTGGGGTTAAATTGATCAAATATTTATAAAATAAATTAAATAAGTAAATTATATAATAGATATTTATTTTTGAAGTTAGTATCAGAGAAAATTAATTTTTTTTGTATTAGGATTAGAATGATATAATGAAATCCATAATGATAAGTCTTAAAAAATAAGAAATATCCATAAAAGGGGTAAATTATAGTGTAATTATATTCCACTAGTATACATACCTTGTGGGATTATACAAGTTTATGTGGCTAATAACAGCTGTACCTAGGGTTAATTACCCAAAAATGGAAACATTGAGTTCAACTCAATAATCGCCTTGTTTATAAAAATAGGCCTTACTACACAATGTGCTTTCCAATCCTAGTAGTTGTTCATTTTAAAAATAAAAATATTTTTAGCAACCAATATAATGTTTATAAAAATCATATGATTTAATATTATGAAACCTATCATGGATAAATCATAATGAATCCTAGAAATTAATATGATAAAGAATATATGAAATTATGATTTATCCATTAATTTTTCATGGTTTCCCATTTAATTGATTCATAGTTTAAAAATATCCATCCTTAATATTTCTTATGTTCATGTTTAATGGCTAGAATTTCAAAAAGATAGAATCAGGAGTTGAGAACATCATGATAATACCTTTTTAATTAGTTTAATTTTTGAATTAAAACATCAATCAAGAGGAATGATAAAATCTCCCCACCAGAATAAATAAATATCAACTAAGAAAATTATGTGTCATTGGTCACCAAAATTTTAGTGGATATTCTAATCCTTTAATATAGAAAATATGGGTAAAATCTATTGAAATTATATTCTCCATGCATTTATATTTGTAAGAGGTGTTCATTCTGGATGGTTAGTGTTTAGAAGGGAATGTTTGTCAATGGTGTATATTAGAAAAAATACAACACTGAAAGAGAATATTGACGTTATTGAGTGGACAGAATTATAGAAAATTACTTTCAAAAAATATTTTACATTCACTCACTATAATTTAATGGAGGGGTATTTCCTTATCCACAATCAATTGTATGATGATTCTATTAGGCTGTATGAAATGAAATTCACAATAATTTATTGATACATCCTTAGATTTTTCATCTACCCCAAATATAATGTTGATAATTTATTTTTAGGGATAAATTTGATTTTATAATATTCTATAGAAATTTGAGACATTGAAATCTCTATTGAAATTTTATAATTTTCCCTCAATATAAAAAATGAGGTCATCAAATATCAAACATGTAACATTTTTGGAGATAATAAATGAATAATGGTTTTTAATTATACTGGTTCAATTAAAAATCCTCAATGGAGAAATAATTTAATATATCACAATTTTCAAAAGTGTTTTAAGAAGAATCCATGAAATTACCCAAAGTGGAAAAGAACATTATTTTGGTTTGATAATAAAGGGTAGCTTGCTAGTTATTACTGATGGGAGAAACCCACCAATGTTATGAAATAAATGAGCACTTTGTTCAACCCTTTTCCTATTGTACCATGTATCAACATCAATTAATAAGGATACTATATGTATCAATTCACTAAAATGATTGTTTTTGAAGACATAATATGCAAAAGACATCTATGGGATAGAGTTCTAGGGTGATCTTTTTCCATCACAATAGCTAAGGTGTGTCATAAAAATGATATAATGATTGGTTTTATAGTTATTCATTCAATGAATGTGAATATACTACTTGATTAAGGTTCTATGAATTATTTTATATCACACATGTTTCATAGAACTATTCAAAACACCCCCTCATAACATAGAAGTTGTGTTGTTGATGAAGATGGAAAATAGGTCAATTATTTCATCTACAAAAAAGAACCCATCCCTTAATGTAATTTTTGGGATTAATTTCTTAGAAACCCATATGAAAGTCCCTTTAGAGTAATTTTATGAAATTCTCAGAATAGATTGTATTTTCTTATATATAACCAACATAAATTTTTGAGATAGGGAAACCACCCACTATATCAAAATTTACTTGATGAATCTACACAACTGCTTTAAGGGGGATGAATATCCTTTAGTATCATCGTCATCATAAGAATTTATATTATTAAATTATGAGAAATCATATCATTCTCAAATGATTGAAAATATTTAAAAACCATCCTTGAAGAAAAGCACACTTTAAGGATATATTATAAGGGGTTTCTTAATGAATTTTCAATATTTCATTCTATCTGATAAGTAATGTTCATAATCGAGATTATACCTAATTATTTTCCGATATCCATAAATTTATATCGAATAGAAAATGTGGAACATGATGATCTAATTAAGATTCTACATGATCATGATCACCATTATATATTTTATTAGGCAATGTATCAGAACAAAAAAATATGAAGGCACACTAAACCGAAAAATAAGAGTGTTCCCAATTAGAGTGGTTTGAAATGGTGAAGCCCGAGAGCTTCACCTCAAATCATATACACACCCTCATAAGTAAGGTCATAATAATTGTGATAGAGAGTTATATTGGTGGACAAATTATGAGTATAATCATGATATTCCAATTTTTTGTTGGATTCACACTAGGAACATAAAATTTCCACTTAGTTTCATAGGAAGCACATGAAACTACATAAAAAATGGGAAATAGAGTATGTTATGAGAATTATTATATCATAATGATTCCATTTAGAATAAATAGACCCAAAAAATTATTCATGTACAACTTGAATAGTGTCTATAAATATTATCTCGACAAATTTTTTGTTTTCTATATAAAAAATATTATAATATACTCCAAATTAGTTGAATACCCTGAGAATATTTTGTTGTTATTAATGAAAATGTAATGTAATGAATTTTGATAAATTAATATAAATTAATGTTCATTATAGATAATGTATCATAATAGGGGAATGTTATCACAAGAAAATGGATATATGTGGATCCTCAAAAAAGAGAGGCAATTGATAGTGGCCCTTACCAAAATACATGAAAGAAATCCATAGCTTCATTGTATGGGATGGGTATATTGATGATTTATGATAAAATTGTAATCATTTCCAATGTTAATAAATATGATTACTCAGACACTAGTCAGGTTATTTTGGACTGATGTATGTGAAGATGGAATAAATGACTTTAATAATAGTATAATATATTAACATATAATCAATGTATGACCCATTTGGGAATGGTTTGTGATCTATAGACATTTATACAATAATGGATTATTTTATGTACATGTGTAATATCAACAAGTGATAGCATATGAATAATTCCAATTTAATATCTCAGGGAATAACTTCCCAATACCTGAACTGGAATTTGATGAACTCATCTTCACATTGATGCTTTGGAAATATTTTCTCTATAGGGAGATGTGTGACATATATAGAAAAAAAATTGACATGTATATAATCAAACAAAAGGAGATAAATATCATCCAATGGAGGTGGTTTTTAGTGACTTATGAATGTTATTGTTCAATATATTATAATTCTGGAATATAAAAAAGTGTTATATGATATATGTAGAAATGATCTCACAACCCTATCTATAATGAGATTGAAATGAGATAAAATTTTCAGGATCGTGCAATGTATAGAATTTGGAATAATAAATGGATATTTATACTACCATGATAAAATAACGTATCATCATATTTTCTTGAGATTTTCATAGTGGACAAGAAAAGTGATGAGGTCATATCGAGAAATGTAGACAACATTCAATTGTTTAACTTTTCTAAAAATGGATTAAATATACTTTAAACCTTTAAATGTGTCCCGATAAAACCAATGCTAAATAGGGGAGTTCGTTATGATTTGAAAAGAACATAATTATATATTCATCCATGTATACTATAATATATAGATATTTGAACCCAAAAAATGGGATAACATAAAGAAAGAAATTCAAGAAATTTTATCATGATTATAGTTATTCCAATTAGTCAATTATGAACGAGATAAGTATATGTGTATGATTCCATCATTCTTCATACTAGAATTATTATTGTAAAACATAACCATTTATTTCATAATATAACTCAAAATGACCTATAAAGGAAATAATCCATTTGGATCTTATTTAGTAACCATGAAAATTGGCAACATTTATTTACTATCAAGGAATATTTATATCTTCAAAAAATCATAAAAATATATATAAAATAAGTGGTAGGACTTCATGATGTTCTACACTGCTGTATATTTGATCAAGGTATGAGATTATCCTAATGGTTATAGGGAATCGTTCTATAAGCATTGGTTACAGAACCTTGATTATGCACTACTTATCACACATAAATGGGTGGTCCATTGGAAATATGTGTTAAAACTCTCTATGATATCTTGATATCATGTTCAATAAAATTATAAATATATTGAGATCAACAACATACAATATTTTTTTTCTAATATAATAATAGTTTCTATTATGGAATTAAAATTCTATATTATGAGGATTTTTTTATATGAAGCGGTCAGACTCTAACATCATGGGATTAAGTTAAAGAGGAGTAGCTAATGGTATGAGATATTATGATATAAACTCTATGTATGGATCAAACCATTTAGAATAATATTAAATCCTCAATAGTTTAAAAATAATCCATCCAAAAAAATCATTAGTTATTCCTAAAATTCATGGTTAGAGATAAGGTATTACTTAGTATATCAACATGGAATAATATCATGATGTTTGGGAAGGAGATAATTATTTGACCCGTATATATCAAGCCCTTTGATATCCCTAATAAAGTTGAAATTATTACCAATTAACCCACACTCTAACCATATTGATCTCATTTACATGACATATTCCATGAATCCATCTAGATTAAGTAAAAAACCAGACTCCTCTCATGTATTGAATCTAGAGGTTGTACAATTATGAAAAGACCCTTCATATGAGTAATAGCATTTGAAGTTGCAGTATTGGTGAGAAAATGTTAAATGAAATAATACAACTCAACTAGTAAAAGAGTTGTGGTGGAACCAAACATTAGATGAAGTGACATGGGAGCTAAAATTGGGTATAAAACATAAATATCCTCATCTATTTTATTGTACCAAATAAAAATCATGATGGAAAACATCATTTAGAGGGATATGTATTGGTGTGATGTTTTATAAATTATATTATATTTTAAAAATAATAAATTCATTATAAAATAATGAAATTTTAAAAATAAAATGTATTAAATTTTTTATTATGGAACCTTATAAGTTATATCCTATCAGATTTAAGAGAACATAGAACATCATAAATGTTGATTATGTAGTTTTTTTACCATTATCATTATGATTTTGATAATTCATGCACTATGATAATTTTAATTCTCAACTATGAAGAAGTGATAGCCTTGACCAGTAGGACTTACTGGGTGATTCACATTTATCCGATCAAAAGAAGGATATTGAATCCTCGAGAATTATACATGACCAATCCCATGTCGTTATTTAAAAACTAATTAATGATAAAAACTATTTTGTAAAGAGTTAATGCTCGCTAATATCTTTACTCAATATGTGGCCACTGAACCACCCTAAGAAAATATAGGCAACACACACCTTACACATTGGGAATTCACATGTGTATCAAAGGGATATATATATATATAGAACATATCATTATGAGTTTTTTAATTTTAATTATTAATAAATTGATGATTATATTTATCTTTTATTACCATCTAATTTTTAAACAGTAATTTTTATAAAATTTTTATTTAGATACGGTTAAACAAAAATTGTATTTTTTTAAAATATATATTTTCAATATTGAAAAAAATTTGATGAAATCATGAATTATAGTAATAAATTTGATTTTTATATAATATTATTATCTCATAATATTAATTTAAATATAAATAATAATAAAAATTTATGATTGAAAATATAATTTTTTTAAGGGTCACAAAAGTGTAGTTGTCAAAAAACCAGTTTTTCTAATAAAAGTGTATTTTTATTAAAAAGTAAAAATTATAAAATTTAGATTATTATTGTGGTAAAATAAATATTATATTTTAAATTAACCTGTAAAAATTATCCAATGGTTAGTTTTTAATAATTTTTGGAATAGTCAAATATTTGTTTAAAAAGTAATTTGTATACATATTTATACATGACATGAATTATGACATAATTAAAACAAAAAGTCATTTAATAAATAATATAAATAAATTTCACTACCAAATTTCTCATTGAATTATAAATATATTTTTTTCATTTTATTTGATAAATTTTGTAAACCCCTAATGAACCCTCCAAATCTAATATTATATTTTATGTTTTTGAAATCTATTCTCTATAAAAATGTCTAACATTTTTGTCACCAGGTGTATAAATTAAATAAATTTTTTACTATACATGTAATATAATTATATCAACACTACTTTGGATAAAAACATGTGTAAAAACCATGGGATGATTTTAATTTTTAATTATTTTATTTAGTATATTCCAAAATTGATCTTTAGAAATCGATAATTAATTCTTCTATCTTTGTTAGGTATACCAACCAAAACTCACATTCATCGTCACTAAAAACCAATTGAGAATGATGTTGCTTGATCCATACCTCTATACATCCCTCCCAAGGTCCCCATATTATTTTTTAAAGCTCCACCAAATCCTTTATAAGCACCATCCAATGTAATAGATCTGATCGTTCACCTTTTTATATGAAAAACTTATTTATAATAAAATATTATTTTCAATCTATCCATTATACCTACCTATTTCTATAATTAAGATATAAAATTAAGGAGAACCACCTTACACACTAATCTAAACCTTTTATGAAAATTTATGTACCCTGGTTATGCTATAGAAATTGTCTGGTGATATTCCATGCCAAACATTTTTTAGTGAATACACATTATCATTTTCTCTAACTGGTATTCAACTAGATAAAACTATACTTCATTTATTGGTTATATTATTGAATTTTATAGAAAATCCATAATCACGTTATTTAATTTGAAGAAATATGTCCTTATATCAAATGATATTTATGGTAAACTTATGAATATTCATGTTATGGATGTGGTCAGTGGTAATGGAATTATATATACCTATTATACATTGGGAAATGATTTTATATCATGAAATGTTATGTACATGATTTGGGAGTAAATAGAATATATGTTGGTACTGTATCAACAATATTATTTTTTCTTGGAAGTTAGTCTGTTATAATATTTATGTCATGTTTTCTGTTATGACCACAATCAAATATCGCCTTCATGTTGTCTTCTTATATAATTATTTATTATTTATGATTTTTATTATTTACCATATTATTTATCATTGATATAACTATTTAATGACATGTATTACACTCACCATTTTATGGTTAGATAATTACGTTATGGGAATTTATTGGTCACTACTTTCGAATATATATCCCTTGGTTATTCTGTGAAATTTTAGAAGATAAATAAAATTTATGGGAATGATATAGAGTTTTATTTTTTATATTGGTATTTTTATTGGAGTATTTTTTTCTATAAACCAAATTACCTAAAGACACTATAAATAATAACTTCATTGGGTTTTGATGCATGTATATTCATATAATAAATAATTAAATAATATGTATTAATGATAAGAGTTTTTAGATATTGTTGTATAGAAATCTGTCTGTTGGTGTACAGTATAATCAAAAAAATAATTTGAAGGAGTTATGAGATAAATAAAAGGATAAAAAAATTCTGAAGGAATGATTTGTGGGTGATCTACTGAATCATGTCACAAATATATCATTATGTGACATGTATTTCAGAAGAACAAATGTCATGTACCACCCTAGTTGGAAAATGCATTTATTCGAACAAGTAAAGGACAACAATATGAGAAATTTTGGAGCACATGTCATGTTTCTATTTTTAGAAAAACATAGAATGTAATGATATGAAAAAACTAGGTGGTAGTTAGGATTCACATGTCATGTTCCTCTATGGTTAGGATAGTTTAGGTTTTGAACCTATTATAGTTGTCACAACATGATATGTGTTTCTTGAAACACATTACATGGGTTGTGTTGGTACACCCATAATTCATCACTGATCAGACAGATCATGTAACCATTAACACATGCCTTGTATGTTTACCCTTACACACAATATATAAGGAAACACATGGATTAGTTCATTATGAGTAAAATAAAACACGTTATCCTAAATTTAATTCCTCATAAATGTACAGAAATATGTTATTTCTCGAAAATCCCTTCTCATGTATTAAATTTGTGCTCATGGGCCGTCCTTCCAGAGAATTTATCCAAAAATAAAATGATTGTAAATCCCCATTTACATCGAAGTGGAGATGGATGTAAATAATTAATTTTATCCATCATATCTCACTGAGGATAGATATTGATATATTTCATGTAATTTTGAATGTTTATGGGGTCAGTAATCCCCATTAAAAATGTTTTTGGAAGGATATGGGTATCTCATATCTTAAAATTGGTTTGGTACTCTTGTACAGACTCTGGTAGTGGGTCTTGTATCTATATAGTCGGTATTCTCATATTAGTGGTATAGGATATTTCTTTTATCTTATACTAGGGTTGTTAATCACTTGAAAACTACTTATTCATCGGTGTGGAATATATCCCCCACTATATTTAAAAATAGGTGATTTGGGTTTCTTTATTTTAGTAGATTTGACTCTTATAGTTTATTATTGGATGTTATATAGTTGGATTGTTTTATAGATAGAATATCACATATATTTTGGATTATCATTTTCAAATATTATATTCAATTTGGATTTTTTATGGGTAACACTTTTACTTTTCTAAATGTGGTTTGAGATTTCTTTTTTCATTATTCTTTTAGGGATTCAGGGAATAATATTGGGTATGTTTAAAAACATAGTTTTATGAGGATATTATCCCACACATTTCATGACCAATAAATATGAATTAAAAATTGATGTAGACATTAGTGGATATAGTTTTTTTGTAGATTAGTCATCCTTAGAATTGGTAGTAGAAAATTTTGTTCATATATGCTGGCTGTTTATTGTGGGTACCATTTTATCTTAATATTTGGGTTGGTTTGCCTTCTTAGTTATTGGGAATTAATCTTTCCCCTATTTTACTATTGATTATGTACTGGTATACCATTTTGGATCTTATAATTTTTCACATACATTATATATAATAAATTTTTTGTTTATATATATATTATACATTTTAATATACGTTGTAGACATGTTGGTTGTGTACTGAAGCATTAAGTTATGGGGATCCATCATGTGTTATTTTACTACATAGTACTTTTCCTCAATGCTTAGCCTATTAGAGGTCATATTGGGTTGAATTATATAGATTACCAATAGAAAAAAGGCATTCATGTCGGTCAATTCATGTTACAATGAAATAATTTTGGGTTAGTGTATTGGATTGATCATTGAATCAGATATATCGGGAGGATTGGTTTGATAAATACAAGAAAATGGCATTGGGTCTTGAAATAAACTTTCTATATATAGAACCTAGTTTCAATGATGTGACAAATTTATCCAAACACTAATAATCTAATAGACCTCATGTAAGCATGGTACCATATAGAAATAATCATAGGTTACTATAAATGGTTAAAAAATAGTATTATATTGGGTCGTTGATTTCAATTTCCTTCTTGAGTCAAGTCTAAATATATTCTTAGTGATTATTGTCCACATTGATAAACTATATGATACCATTATATAAATGATTCTTGGTCATCAAGATATGTTATAATGTCACCATGATAGAGATTGAACATATAATTGATAATAATTTCAAAATAAAAAACATCCTTCCATGGGAAAGTTTAGGACGTTTATCCATTATGTGTCTAAGGAGTAACACATCTGGAAATTATTTAGTAAAAAGAACCATCTAATATAGTTCATGGAATTTTTTACACTAGTTCTATGGAGGATTATTCATATTGAAAAAAATGAGGATACACGTATGTTTAATACTGAATGGTTTCCATGATAGAGATCATTCATGTTCTATAGAGACCCTTACCCTTCGGTGTAATACGAATATATATACATAGTGGTTAGAGTATTCCAATTTTTTGAAACTACTACAAATTAATTGATTGTGTTGTAATTTAGTATTCTTCATCGTGTAGTGATCTGCCTGTTAACCTTAATCATCATATCCCATGATTATATAAAATTTATATGGTTAGTGTTTGTGAACCATTTTCATGAGCAATTTTAATCAATTATTTTGAGTTCATTACGCATTAATGTGTTTTTTAGGCTAACACATATTTCTTATTACGTGTTTTCAATAATTTATATCATGATTAAATATCATGGAATGATCCATGATAGAATCATTTATGTGATGAAGGTTTAGAATATCATCCATAGGGACATTAGATTGGGAATTTTTAAACTATGTTGTTCTGAAATTTATTTTCATAGGGAGTATAATTTCTTGATGGATATATTTAAGAAGGGTGAACTATATAATAGTGTACATCCAATGGATGAGTAATTATCTATGACCAAATTTTGTTAGGTATAATGGATTTTCATTTGATTTATTTTCATTCATAGTAATAAACCCATGGATCAAGATCCCTAACAGTTCACAATAGATCATGTTATCCATGGTATATGTGATTTGATGTATGTGAAGGATGAGGACATACATTGTGTGAATTAACAACCAATTATATATAAAATGGATAAAATATAGTGGATGGACCTCTATATTAGATGTAGAATCATAGCCATGGGCCTCTGATAGGCATTTAAGGTAGTCCATATGGAGGCGAATTTTGTTGATGAGATGTTTGTTTAGTAAAAATATAAATAGTAGGAGGAAAAATATTATCATCTTATTCCAAAACCACTAACCCTAGTTATTAAAAATACATCCTCAATATCTAGTGGGAATGGATGTGAAATTTTGTATTTGATGTATGGTTAGGACCATTAATCCCTCAAAATTACCTAAGTATGATCAGTTTGAACCTTATTGTGCAACTCTTACTCATAGATAGAAATTTGATACATTCCATTATTGTTTCATCCATAGTTTTATAGATAGATATTTTATTAGATCCCATATAATGACCGATTATATTATATCCTATTACTATAAGATATTATACACCCATAAACATATTTTGTAAATTTGACCTTGTGCTTAGTTGATAGAGGTTTTCATGGGTCCTCATCTTGTCTTTAAGAAATCCTTATGATGCCATTATTTTTATGGAATGACTATATATATTATTTTTATGGGTAGAATTCTACCATTTTAGGGTGATGTGACTCAATGCTAATAGAAACAGATTACCCTTCATGGAAAATATATACCATCAGTTGTGAAACGAATGGATTATGTGCATATGTTTTCAGCTGATGACCAATCATCTTATAAGATTATCCTTATGTTTTGTAGATTACCCAGAAGATAAATATCTTGATGTTTTTCAGAATTTAATGGATATTTTTCTTTTAGATATACTAGGATTTCCCTTTCAACTTTTGTTAAAATTCTACATTAATCATCATTATAGGTGAAAACCTATATCATTCACTTCTTATCAGAAGCCTTTGGATGAGATCAAGAAGTTGAGGGTGTAATTAAAAGACCTTGTCAATAATATTTTCATCATACCCAATGATTAATTGTGTTTTTAAATTTATGTGAATGGGATAGATATGATTTATATTAAATATCACTACATGAGTCATTTGGAATGAATGAAAAAGTATCATTTATTGAGTATAAATGTCCTATTTGATCGTTTTAATTGATTGAAGTGGTTTTAAATTATTTTTTTATGTAAAAATCTCACCATCATCAAATTTGGAAGGATAATATTTTAATAACGGAAATTCAATTCTACTATTGCCTTTTGATGATCTTAGTGATGAAATTATAAATAATTAACACCCTATTTTTGTTCCTCGGACATATATAATAGAACATTCAATTATTCATATAACATTTGTTGTTTTTCATCATTGAATATATATTTATCAATATATCATCACAATATAAGAATAGTTAGTATAGATGGATTATTGAAGACATAATTTTGGAGAATAAAATAAAATTAAAGTCAATAGAAATTTAAGTGTTCAGTTTTGGAGGACCCTTTCTGAGGGAATATAATCTTAGAAGGTGGAGTTATTGTGGAAATATAAACAATCAAGGTAGTTCTAGATAGATATCCTACCAAGAAGTATATTATAATTTTTGGATCTATTTTTAGTAAGGGTAATATTAGAGATTCAAGGATGATTTCTCACAGATATCATTCTGCACGAATAAAATAAATCATAAAGGGAGACAATTCATTTGGTCAGGGAGATTCTGGATATTTTTTAAGAGATGATATAAATGTTAATTACTAGACCTAAATTGAGGTTATTGAATGAAGTTGCGTATAAGGTATTCTTTTTTTCCACTAGTGATGGGATTGGTTTGTTTTGTTGATGCGTATTGAAGTTTTTTATTATAGGATTGTATAGTTTGTAACTCATTTAAAAAACTACAAAAACAATTATATGGAGTTTTATTTTGTAGTTTTATGCCAATGTTCATAAGGAAACTACAATTTTGAGAAGTATCTCATTGTACATATAGACAATATAAGTCCTAGGTGAATCAATATTCATAGTGATATTAATATGATAAAGAGGATATTTTTTGAGTTAATTAAGGAAAATCACTTTTTTGGTTTTTGTATCATATAGAAAATAATCACTATGGAATATTATCCTAATAAAAATTCCCATTTTTAGTTGTTGGGAGAAGAATTTGAGAAGTTTTATTCATTACGGCTATCCTTTGTGTATTATGTAAATGTGGAATGCATTCACTCCTTGGTGGGGGACCATCTTCTCCTTCATCATATGAGGGAAGCCCAAATATGAGGCATCGAAAATGAGGATTTTTATTATTGGATATTCTCATGTGACGCACTACATTGATAGGATGATGGTGGGAAGCATGTCATACTAATATGAGGATTCCAATATTTGAAATAATGTATTATATTTGTTTCATATTTAAACCTTATCAGTGCATTAGGATGTGAGGAATATATACTAGGACATACAAAATTAGTTTTTAGGGATTTTATGAAATAATGTATTGCTAAGTTTATATGACTTTGTTCAACCAATTATTTTGTGATGATGAAGAACCGGGTGAAATAAAATTCTGATCAACCCCATAATGTAATATAATTGAAGTGGCATCAAATAAAATTTTATCTAATAAAAGGCTTCCACTATTCGAGATACTTCATGATTTTATGTTGGTGAACATTAACTTAATAACTCGGTCTACCCACATACTTTTCATTTATAGGGGGAGAGGATAATAGAGAGATTGGGGCCCCTTTTTTGGGGGAGATCATTTAATTATACGACATACCATTGATGATATTTTAGGACCAATTCACTCAATTTACATATTGGTTTCAATAAAATTCTAAGAGGTATTTAGGGATCTGTTTTGGATGTGAATGATGTTCCACCCTCTTTGTAACAGTGAGACTGAGAGAACAATTCTAGTTCATGATGTTCTACTAAGGACATCAATTTTAGATTTTATCCAAATCTGGGATGATCACATTCCATTGTTTTATTTTTCATCAAAAATATATACAACTCATCTATTTCCGTGGATAATTTTTGAAACATATCTAGAAAACCATTAACATTACCCTTATGCTGGATAAGGGTATAAGGGTTATCAGTAATAGGACTGACATTGGTTTGTGTGAAAAATTAGAAGGTGAATGTGATGTAGTAGTTGATGTGGACCAGTTAGATTCATTATTAGTCTACACATACTAGTGATAGAGACCTTTGGTATTTTATTAGGGATATCATGTGTTCTTAATAATCTATACATGATACGATTTGGAGAGGATTTAACTTATAGGAATCCTTTCCCCAAAGTTTATCCATCTATTCAAGATTCTATTCATGGTGGGTGATATTTCCTACCACCTAGCACTTCACCAAAATTTTTACTCAGTAAATGAAGTCTTTCACATGATGATCCTAAGGAAATATGTTCCTGAATCATCCCACAACATTAACTATGGTGAGATAGACATTGTTGATGAAGACAACATCTCATATTATCCCATAGAAATTGAGGATCAAAAGGATAATACTCTTAATGGGTGTAGAATTCCACTAGTGAAATCTTGTTGGCTAGATGTGATCCTTTAGGATAGATTATGGGATTGTTAAAACCTGATGTAGCCTCATTTCTCTAAAAAGGTTTTATAGGTGGTTCTATTTTGATTGAAATTTATTGAAGGTTGGGTAATGTAGTGACCCTTATTATTTTTAAAATTTGACCCATTATAATAATTAAATAAAATTTTCCACGTTGGACTCCCGGATTGTTTTTCAATATCGTACCATAGAATTTCCAAAATGTTATATTGGAAATAAAATTTTATTTTTAGTATGTAATTTCCAATTCATCAGAACATTATTCACCCTTGAAAAATATTACTCAAATAGAAAATTTTGAACTGTTGTATCATTCAAAATTAGGTATCTATTCTATGTTTGGCATGCCAATAATTCAAACTAAGATCCACCATATCATGAAAATACTTGTGAATAAATTATTTAAAAAATAAATTGACTAAGTGATTGTTTGATTTAATTAGATATTTTACTTAAATACCCCATATATAATCCACATTAAACATTATCTCAAGGGTTAGTCAATATATCCCATATATTTAAATATAGATTTAATTGAGGGGATCCTGGATAGATCATGGAATTCAAAGACATCTATAGAATTGAGTAAAACAATTACTCATTAGATAAAAAAAATATGCATTGTTGGTGGACTCTTGATCAGTTATTTAACTATCAGAGGGTGATGGATTTTTATTCATATTTCATTATGTTTTAATGATTTTAATCATTCACATTATATTATTGATTTTATTTCCCTGTTTCAGGGATGTTGAAAATTAACTATTTCCAATTGTGGAAAATAATTTTTGTTATCATGCTAACATAAAATTATTGTATGTATTTCATATACAAAGATCATTGGATGGGTATAACAATGACCACTCATAATTCCACTTGATTATGTTTCTACAATTTCTCTACCCATATCATCATGTGATCAACACCATCATTCACATTGCCCTAAATATTGTCAGATATTCATTTGGATCATCTTGTTCTCATAATTCATGACCAATAATGATGGAATTGTATAATTATAAAAGATTTTTGAATGATTGGGGATCAATCAGTGATGGGAGATAATGAGAGTAATTTGGGTGGGATACGAAAATATTAGTGACGGTTTGGGAACCTTGGATATATTATTGAATTGTTTGATAACCATTTTTTGTATAGGTTATCCATAAATAGATCCATGAAGGTGAATCAATATCAAATCATAAATTTCGTGAAGATTTGGGTTATATTAGATTGTGATGTAGTGATAATAATGTGATTTTTTTGTGAAATGTGGAATAAAGGATGCAATACCTAATGAAACAATTTGTGTTTCAAAAAAATATATTATGTGAAACACTCCAGCTTGAAAATATATTTTTTCAATGATGTTATATATCCCATGGTGAGTGAATTTATTACCAAAATAATATTAAGATATTCTAACTAACATATAATGTATAGTGTTTACATGAACAAATTGATATTTTGGGGAAATGCTTTGTGGTTCAGGACCATGTGAGATATATTTCATCCCTTGGATTCCATGTGTTGTGGTCATACATGTGGATTACCCCACTTTTCGGAAATGTTGTGATGCATAGTGCACACATTGTAAGAGTTGAAACACATATAAAAGTTATAATGCAGTACATAGTTAAGGATAAATATAGAGGTTAAATTCTATATACCATTATAGTACATATTTTCATCTTTTCTAGAGTTAGTTTAATTTTCATATTTTAATTCCATAATATGAATTTTGGTCGGTATGTTTTCAATCCCAAACGTTTCTATAAATTAGGTGCCATTTCAAACTTCACATTGATATAAGAGATGATACCTAAGGTTATATAAGTATTTTAGTTTCTTTATCTTTTTATGTATAAATTCATGTACTGAGAATAGATTTCATAAAGTTAAAGATGTTGTTACTCCCCAATCATCATGTATGTGAGTAGGGGTAGGACCCCAATATCTTATATTGGGTTTGGTACCCTCCCACATAATTGGGTAATATTTAAACTATATAAATATTATGTACACCACACTTATGAGCTATGATGGTGTATGGTTCCTAAAATGTGGTTGATACTCCCTCAACTAATACTTATTTATCTGTGTAGCAAGTGTCCCCCTTAGAGTTATACATAGGTGAAGTTTGTTGTTTGTTTTTTGTAGATCGTATTCTTGGGGATATTTATATGATATCCTATTGAGAGGATGTTGAGGATATATATCCCCTATTATGTGTCATGTTATCATTTATAAATCATTTTTGGGTAATATTCTTTATGGGTTACACATTCATTCTTTCATTTTGGTTTTAGATAAATACTTTGTTTTTTACTCCATTATAGTTTTTTGAGGATATAATTCTTATTATATATATACCCACAAATATATATGGAAATATTTTACCACATTTTTTGAGTTTTTTAATATAATATTATGTTGAGTAGTAACCTAGTGGATATTGTGTTTATGGAGCATAGTGGTATATATTGGTTGTGGTACTAGATAATGTTCATATCTAGAGATTGTTCACAGTAGATATCTATTAGTCTTATATGGTATTAATGATTCATTTTTGATTTGTTAATCATGTTTTCATATCCCTTGTGATTATCGATTATATAATGGTTTATGATTATGTATATGGTATATTTTCATGCAATATATATATGTGACATTTTTTATTTATCTATAATTCATTTTTATTTCATGTGTTGAGGTGAGAAATGTGTACATGGGTATTAGTCTAAAGCCACTATGGATGTTTTATTTCCCTAATTAATGATATTATCCATCCCCTAGTCTATTGGTGGTTGACTTGGGGTGGCTCACTAAACATACGCCCAATAAAATGGGGATTCTAATGGTTTAGGTCATATCTATAATGATAAAGTCCAATAATTATTTTCATATTATTGAAATATTTTATGGATATTATATTAACAATATAGATATAAATATTACATTCCCTAATGTAAATATAAATTAGTTTTCATATAAAATAAATCTGAATGGTTTTGAGGATACAAAATTGATTCTTAGTTTTAGATGTTAAATCTATACATTTATATATTAATTAAAATATATCATATCTGGTACGTCCATTTTGATTATGAAATCAATGGTTTCAGTTTCAAGAAATATATTTACTGGTCTCATTCATATAATTTATATTAGGGATGCACTACTATAACACTATTCATAACTTTTTGACACATAATATTGTTTAAGATTGTTACCCATACATTAATGTTTTTTTAAAATAATTTAAAAATGATTCCAACTGAAACAATTTATTAAATGGCTTATATAAATATTTTAAAGAGATATGATTATGAAATGGTAGGATGGAGTCATCAAAAATTATTAATTATTATAATATTTTCTAATATCAAAATAATTTATGTGTGTTTGTTGGTATAAATGATTAGTGTTGTGGTAATAATTTCAAAAATTATTAGAACACTATGTGAGTTATAAAAGAAAAAATGTGGGTTGCAGTTTCACATATTGACACCACCAAAATAATTATGTCCAAAATTATAGAAATTTAATTATTTATATGAATTATTATATATTACTAAGTGAAGGTATTGGAATTTATTTTTTAAATTAGCCGAAAAGGAGAGGCTTCCAGTTATCTGCTTGTGAGGGTCATAATGTTCTTACATAATCCAATTTTTATATTCTTGGATTATGAGATTCCTTGATTTGTAATGTTGTTTAGAGAATATACCAATATTATGAGTTTTTCAAACATATATTCCGACACCATTAAATGTATCACCAAATGAATATAATAAATACTGTGACTATTTTAAAAAATGACACGAGTAGTGAGATCCCCTACACATTGGATGTATCCCCCAATGCATAATCATTGTCATTCTCATGAGGAAAACTTCATTACAGTCAACCAATTTTTTATTTGTGTAAAATGTGTTGGAAATTATGCCCTAATGAAACCCAATTGTAGATGATACCATGAATATAATATCTTCATGATATGTTATACCTTGAGACTGAGTTTTGTTGAATGAAAATTAATAATATATTCAAAATCATAACTCATGTACTCACCCATTCCACCTATTATAAATTCAAATAATAAATTAATAACCTTGGAATATATTCAATTCCACAATTAACAATTTATTGAAAAATAATTGTATTGATAACTCTAACCATTCATATTTGAACTTATCTATATAAATTATGAAAATATAAAATTTTATTTTATTAATTTATTTATATATCACACATCACAGGAAAGATACAATTATAGTGAATATTAATTGTAAATATAAGCATTTTGAAGTCTAAAGCATGTTCTAGTTAATGATTCTCATGGATTAAAAATTCACATAAAAAATTTTACATATTGTTATCAATTTAAATGAGGTTGGAACCAAAATCATTTTAAAGCATTATTTTATATCTTAGATAGTTCTATACATGATTATTTAATGATTATATATGATTTGAGTAACATCCTATGATGATTTATTATTATATATTTACATTAATTATTCAATATATTTTTCATTTCATGTTATATTTATTTTATTCTAAGGAAATAAAATCTTGAAAAATATCTTATAAAATCTTAATAGTTACAACTAATTTGATAATATAATGTATCTTTCTAACAAAACATGATATAAACCTATTTCTGAACAACTTATCATTTTGAAATCTATAAATATTTATATTTACTTGATTACATACCCCAATAATTTCTCCTACCATATTCATAAGTAATATTTTAGAAAATCTTATAAATTATTTAATCATTAATTCTTAAAATTTTTAAAAAATGATCTTCATATTATTATTTTAATTTATAATATATGTGAATAATATCTATAAATATTACCAAAAATTTTATTATGTATTCTCTAAAATATATTTTTTCCAAGTAAATATTTAATTTTTGAATATTTGTGTCTCCAAGTAGAATAAATATGTAATGATAGTGTTCATATAATCTTAGAATTTCTATATTTTATTGTATCCTCCCCATTTTGCATTAAAATAATGATACCATAAAACAATATACATCTTTATGATGTATTAATATTTATATAATTAATAAAACATGACACCTATTGAATGTAGATGATAATTTTTCTTTATGATTATCATATTATGATCATGAAATTCATGTAATGTCTCATTGATCGAACCATTTTCCTATCAGAAATGAGTAATACACATCATTGTGATGGAAAATGTTTAAAAAAATAAATTTCTTTGTTCCCTTGTTGTGTATTCATAAATTATTCTAATTTGAATAAGGTTATTCTTCAATGAATCTTAATTAGAGGCAATTTACAATGTGCATTATTTACCTATAACAGATAATCAAAATTTAGGGGATGATTGGGTAACTCATTATTAAATACTAATTCATATTTTCTTATAAAAAAATTTTTCTTCAGTTTCATTTCTACATTATTTATAAAATTTTTATAGAATATTCATATTTATGAGATAATAGTACCATTGCAAGCTATGTTGTTTCCAATGGTTATTTTAAATTCTAATTGAATTAATATAAATTCACATCGTGGTCTTTAAATTAGAATGAATTTTAGTAATAAATTATTGGACACAATAAATGTATTAGGAGAGCTAATAAATTCCCTATATTACATTAAAGCCTACCAAAGAAATGACAATTATATTTTTTAGATGAAATTTCAATTAACCTCTAATTGATGAAAAATAATATAATTGAAATATGAAAATGGAAAATTATTTTTCATTAATAATAACTATAATTGAATTCTTTGAGATGAAAAAAATATATTTCTACATAAATTTAATATTCTGAATTAATTTTTTGAATCATAATAAAATTATAAATTTACAGTTCTTATGTTAGATAGTAGTTGTATCTTCCATCAACTAATATTGTTTTCTTAAATGTCAACTATGATAACATAATATTTTCTATGTTGTATGTTCTTTTGAATTCTATGAAATTATTTATAGTCAATGACTATTTGGTTTTTTCGTAAATAATAATTTTTCATGTTTCTTATAGTTGAAACAAATGACCACATGCGGGGAACATATTTGAAACATTCTTCACAAATCATATTTATTGAAATATACATATATTTGAAGAAATATTGAAATTTGAATTCTACTTTTTCAAATAATAATAACATATAGAATTCTATAGAGACATTCTCGTGGGGTTTCATCCTTTGTTTTAAACACTAGGTAAGTAGTTCTTCTTTATACCATGAGATTTCACACTTAATCATAATACATGAATCGTAGTACTTATGTTTTTCTCATTTTCATAGAAACTTGTGATATTTACAAATAATTATATCAAATCATAATTTTATTTTTCTTTTTCATCATATTTTTAAATACATATGATTTTTAAATCCATTGAAATAAATTATCATTTATTTATTATAGTTAGTATTATTTACAGTAAATTAAAAAATCAAAAGAATACACCAAATGTAAAATTCTTTATTTTTTATCATAATATTATAATTTATCATTATTTAATTTCTTTTAATTGATTACATTATCCTATTCAATGAGGTGGTCATGATGTTTTTTTAATAATATTTTTCTTGAAATTAGTTATATTCTATCATTTCAATTTCATCTTTTGATTTGGTTTAAATATCAGTTTACATTGTTGATTAAATTAAATTTAAATATGTTTATTAAATAAAACTAAATTTACATTCTTAGTTCACATGTTCCGAAAGAAATATTATTCAATAGAATATATCCATTTTTTATATTAACATATATAAAATCATTAAATTATTGTTTCTATTTTGACATGTTGTATTCAAACCTTAATTGTTCCGATTTTTAAATGATGTGTGTCAATCAACATGATATGAGTAATTATTCAAAAAATGAATAAAACAAGTTAATTCTACCATGAGGATCTCAATTCCATCTAAAATTATGTTACAAGTCACAAATAGATTATAATATCTTTTTATGTTACATCTATTTTATAGATAGATCCATTAAATTCATTACATTTTTCAAAAACCATAAATGGTTCGTAATAAAATATATAAAATATAAAATATTTTAAAATAATAATTTAAAATAAAAAAATGAACTAAAAAAATTAGTCATTAAAATTTTAATGTAACGAAAAGTTAGGAAATCAGAGCTAAACCTTCTGTTTTTCTTTTAAATTATATTCTCAAACACTATCCTAGTAAAATTAAGAATACTATGATTCCTACTATAATGACCCATACATTTGAAGCATCATTTTTTAATATTTATATATATATAATAAAACATTATAAAATAACACCACCCCCATTACATAAATCTATATTATATATAAATATTAGGTACATAATCTATTAATTTAATCATAAAAAATCTATATATTTAGTACCATATAAATATCTCCCTATAATCCCTCAAATTCATATAACTACATTTATATAAATAAACTAATATATTAAATTATATGGTGAGAAAAAAACTGATAAAAGTTTAGTTAGAATGAAAAATGAATATCCTAATAAATATAGTATTAAAATGGGATCATAGTGTATATAAAGAAATAATATCATTGGTTAAATAAGTATATAAAAATTATATGGGAAAGGAATGTGATGAAATCATAAAATGTTTCATTATATGTATATTTTATCAAAAAAATAATTTAAATATTAAACTGAAAGTGTAATATAAGAATAAAATAAATTTAATATAATGAATTTAATAAATCATAGAAGATTATGGGCAATAATGAGGATATTTCATAGGAAACTAAACAGATAAGTAATTGATAAAAATATTTTTCGAAAACAATAAACAATATTTTAGGGTAAATGTTATAATAAATCATTAGGACTATGAAAACCCATAATTTAATAGAGCTTAATTAGCTATTAATTACATAAGAGTATAGTAAATACAAACCTAGATGATTATGGGGCATAGTTTATTTAGGTAATAAAGGACATAGAACATTAATGTGAAACATGTGTATAATATAATTATTTAAATACTATGATATATGAAATTATATTCAATATATTTTCAAAAACTATATCAAATAACATGTGGATGTATATAAGAAATGGGTGAGAAAAAAATACCAATTAGGTAATAAAAAACACATTGCACAATTTAAAGAATAAAAAGTTATCCAAGTGTCATATCAAAGTAGCATAAGAGTTATGAGAATCATAGTATTACAAAATGATTCATGATATTACTAGATAATATAAAAGAAACATAATAATGTAAAAACAACTTAAAATGTGATATCATAATCATAATTCTAGTAAAACTAATAGGAAATATAATATACTTTTCATATAATAACCTACATGCATCATATATGAAATCTATTGTGATTAAAATATTACCAATTTCATTGAAGGGTTATATAATTTGGATCCAAAACATCACTTTTAAATCATGTAGGTCCATATTTTTACCACATAGATCATACAAGAAAATGATTTCCTTCATCAAAATTTCCCACCGGATTGCGGAGAATAGGTTTTATACATGTAAATACCCAATCAATGATATATATGTATAACTAGAAGAATACCCATGTGTGGAAAAATATATGGGTATTCAGTAACCAAATGTTTGTCATGGAAAATCAAATAAAAATTTGGAAGCACAAAAGGATTACATCATGATTTATTTAAGGAATGAATGAGAGTGAAATAGGATTATCATTACATGTTAATAATATGTTTAATAAGTTGTATTTATAAAAAAATATATCAATTTATGAAATTTGAAATTTAAAAGGAATGATACAAGAAAGGTTCTTTAATAAAGTGCATAAGGATAGAATCACTTACCTCAAAAGGGAATTTCAAGAAGCTTTGTGAATGCATATTAAGAGTATTTTGGGACCATTTGAGGATCTTATATATGTTATTAAATTTTAAATTTATTATTCATGATTTTTTACTGATGTTTAGTGGGTGATTGAGTTGGTTTATATGGTAAAAGAGTGGAAAATTTGTTATTATTTTCCAAACATTGGTTTATGATCTATATCAAAAATAAATCCAAAAACCAATACATCCCAAGGTTTTTTTAAATGATGATTATTTTCAATTATTTAATAATTATATGAATATAAAAAATTTAAACGACTTCCTTTGTGATATGGAAGTGAGTCATGTTTATAAATAATTTAATTTAAACTTAAAATATAATATTCATTTTTATGGATTCATTAAGTGTAAGTAAAATTAATCAAATAATTTAAGACAACATTTTTTAAAAGATGAAAAATAATTTTGTACTTGTATAATAATTATAAAATATATTACATAACCTTTAGGATTTTTTATTTCATAATACACACTATATAATTATGTGATATTTAAATTTCCCAAAAAATCGAATATCTCAAACAATTATGAAAAATTTACCAATAGATAATATAAAAATACATATTTAATAACTTTTATTTATTTTTGAAAAATGATTTATAAAATTTAAGAATTTAGTATTTTAAATCAAAAATATATTTTTTGTAAAATAATGGGGTTTTTAAACTAATATTTTTCAAAGCCTTATAAAAAATTAATTGGACTTCAGAAAATTTTATTGTCATTTATATGTAATAAAAAATATTAAATAATTAAATTTTATTATAATTTCATTTATTTAAAAAATTCATGAATTCATCAAAAAATGTGACATGATTGAAACAACATATTTTCTAGAAATATAATTTGTGTTTCAATGTATGAATATTTAATTTTAATCCATATCATTATTAAATCATAAATAATTTCAATATCAAAAATCAATAAATATGATCACTGTTTTATTAATGATAATTAATAATAATTCAAACTTTTAGTGTTTTAATACATATCACTTTATTACATTGGATAAATCACAAAGGGGAAGGTGTGTGATTTTGTGATATTATTTGGGTGGTTTGGTGAACATGGTCTAGGATGTGATATTGATAACATTAATCATCTCCTATGTATGGTTTATCTCATGTTTTAGTGGATTAATCTAATAATGGATTTGATGATGTCAAAATCACAATGATTCTATCTTTTTGTAATCTTTTATAAATGGTCTTCATAGGGTACGATCCTACTGGTTAGGGCCATCACTTAATTTTTCTATTTCAAATCGACATTATCATAACACTTAATTCACTAATACGAATGGTTTATTGAAAAACATATATATAATTAGCAATCATCTTATAAATTTCATTGACCATGTAATGGTAAAAAATAAGTAATTTAGTTCATTGGTTTCATATAACTTTATATTTTAATATGTAATTTACTCATTTATAAAATATATTACTTTTAAAACTCTTTTAGTCATTACATTTATACCTCCTAATAAATTGATTCCTTGAAATGATATTTTCATACTCTAAAATATATTACTTTACATCAGTTTCATCTCATCATGCAGAACACATGTCGTTTCCTCATACATGTGTTTTTTTAATAAGACATTAACTAGTAGAGGTTTCTTGTTTCATATAACATTGTCTCTGTGGTATAAAGTTTTCATTGGATTCTCCTCAAATGAAAATTCATTCCATAATTTTACCACTTATGTATTTAGTAAATGTGAGGGTTCTAGCATGTACTTACTCAATAAGGATAAATGTAATACTTCTTATATATGATATATGTTAGGTGATAATGGTAGTCAACCATACATCAGTCTAATGTGATCAAGGATCTCAAACAGGATGATGTATCTAGGAATAACCCTTCCCTAATTCCAAAACACCATGGAATTAATACGTGTTGAAATATGAAGATACACATTCTCTCAAACCTCATACTTCATGTTCAAATGATGATTGTATGAATATATTTTCAATTAAATTTTTAGTGATTTTATATGACAGTGAATGATCTAATCAGTTTTTATCCTTTCAGGGATATGATTAGGCCCCGTAAGCTTCTCCTCTCCTTGTTCATTATTAAAAGTTGATGACTGACACACATTCCCATAAATTGTCCCATAAGGTTTCATTAGAATGTTATAAAGGAAAATCATGTTATATGAGGTATCCACTATGGGAAGGTGATGGTCCCAACTACTATGGAAATCTATTTAACATGATCTCAAAAATAATCTAGCATTTCAATAGAATATTTAAATATACAATTCTTCCAATTTACATAGTCATTATTGATGCATAGTTTTATATTCCATTATTTCTCAAGGGTTATAAAAACCTCAAGGAAAACATGATATCTCATTAAGATATAATAAAGTGTGGAACTCGATAATGTATTAACACTTCCTATATGAATTTACTTGTGATATTTTCAATGGAGAAGTCATGCTTGATAAGAATGAAATGGAAACAATTGGTATGGTGATCAAATACAACCTAGATGGATATATTTCATATAGATTTCTTGAAAATTCTAATGATTAAACCATAGGTTATGATTTCACATTTCCATAGAGTAATGGAAAATGGTTTCATCACAACCATATACATTAATCATTCATATATGACTAGTTTTCATATGGATAGGCATGATACAAATTCCAAAATAATTATATCCATGTTATCCAACAAATATTTTTGGTTCAAATATGAGTACGTCTTAGTTTTTTCTATATTAGTTTTCAAGGATGATATATGCACAGTCTCTGATGTTCCCTCATAATTTCTTTTTTTGAGTGGACAGATATTTAGGTTCAAAACCGTATTACTCCATCTTTAATAATGTCGGAGTTCATAATATTCGATACCATCTTATGTATAAACTCTTCATCTATGAAGAACTCGTTGTTATAATGATGAGTTGTTGGTTTAGGACTAATTTAATAAATTTATTATGGATATCCTTTTAATATTATAATTTCTATCATCTAAATTTATATGCATATTGAATTCCTTATGATCCTTATCGTGGATAGGGTTTCAATATCCTTTCTACTCAATGAATAATCAAACTTTTTTCATTCCTGGGATGTTAATGGATTGAACAATGTTAATCCTTTATTAGAAATAACCACCTTTTTGGTATGGTTTTATGCTAATTTTTATTAAAATTTATGTTAGGGTTTTATGATGTCTATATATGTCGCACATTTCTACATAGAGATATTGCCTCTAAAGCCTCAAAGGGTAGATCACTACTAAAAAATTATGATCATGAATTGGTCATTTATTCTCATAAGTTTTTAATTCGAGGGATGTATAATCAATAACATTTTTTTCATAGTACATATCCCATGCCCTTTTTGGATGCATTAATATAGGTCACAAAGATTTCCCCACTGGTGGTATTGTGAGAACCCTATTGTGATTGAACTCTTTTTAAGCTCAAGAAACATATTTTCATATTAATCATTCTTGAAACACATGAACTAGATCTATTATTGTTTGGTTATTAAGAAATAAAATGAAGATATTTTTCACATAAATCGATGATAGTACCCATCCAATCAGTGTAAACTATAGATTTCTATCATTTTGGTCAGTATGGGGTATACATAAATTACAAAAATCATTTAATAAACCAAATATAACACTTTCATAATTATAAAAATCCATAAAAATGTTAATCTATCCTTATATAATCCACATTTACCTTACGTCTTAAAAAAATCTTTTAATAGCATCTTCAATACATCATTCAAATTCTCCTCATGTTCCCACATATTTTTTTGTCTATTTTAGAATATCATCAATAAAGACAATAAATTTTTATTTAATTAATAACTAAATACTCAATTCATCATTTGGTTGATTGTTTCCAGATAATTAGTTATTTTAAATGGAATCAACAAGAATTCATGGTGCTCACACCTTTTCTGAAAGTAATCTTTGGGATGTACTCTTTATTTACCATTACATGACAATAACATGATCAAAGATATTCATTGATGAATTAGGAGCCTCTATATATATGATGAAGTGGGTAATAAATCCACAGAAGTGGATACATGTTCTTTATCATGATCTTTTTTAGCTCATGATAATTAATGTATAATTTAATTAAGTAATCCTTATATTAAATGAAAACGATCGATTCACCACAAGGTAAATCACTTATGTGTATGAACCATTTAACAATTTCTCCCATTAATTCTTCAATAACTATTTAAATTCCGAAACACTTATTCTATATTTATTCATAGAGATTTTTGATGGTCTAGTTAAAATATTATTTTAGAACTCAACGTCACGACCCTATGGAAGTCCAAAAATAAATTTCCGAAAAACATCAGTGAATTCACATACAATGGGAATTTCATCAAGTATTATTTTGGATTTAGTATTAATCCTTGACGTAGATATTTAATCCCCAAATGAAATAATATAAATTCCTAATATGATCCTACCAAATACAATTCATCATCTTCAGAATATTTTTATAGAATAATATTGTGATTTGTGATACACAAGATGATTCATTATCTGAAAAATATATATTATAATTATTTAAGCAATGAAAGTAGATTCTTATAATAGAATATAATCCAAATAATGGGAGTATCAGAATTTTTTTTTTAAATTAAGCCCAAAAATTCGTATTGGTGATGTTTAATACGAGTGTGATGTAATAATTAACCCATTTACCATATTCCCACATAATTAAACTTTCTTGTTTTTGGGTCGGGTTGATATTGTTATAATAAACGTTTTTGATAAGAATGAATTCATACAACTAGAATAAAATACCAACTTTTCCCTCTTTTAATGAATTACTTGCATTAATATGGAAAATTAGATTTCTTTATCCACCTTAATTTTTTTGTTGGAATATTATTTTTCATTATATGTTGAATATGGTGGTTGTTGACTTCGGTTGTCATTGACATTAAATAGTATTTGGAATTGGTTTATATATTGTACTGATTTTTCATTGTTGAAATGTTTGATGATAGCCTGAGGGATTAATAGGGAATTAAATTCCTCTCTAAAATAGGGGGTTTCTCCAATTAGTAGTGGCTCACTAAGTTACATTCCTTCCAATACATTATGGTTTCCAAGAACTATCCATGAAATTTTCTGGAAGCTTCTTCAAATATTTTTTATTAGTGGGATAATTGAAGATTTTACCACAACGTATTTTTCCATTGCACTACAAAAATTAAAATCCATTATTTTCTTATTGACAAATGTCCCTAAAGACCTATAAGATTAATTGATCTCTATTTTGACTATCTGGGAATTTATAATAATTTACTCATATACGTTAATGTCTTGAATATCAAATAATTTTCAAATATTGTACTATAGTAGACATAAAAAGAGTACAAATTTAGATTCTGGGTAATAAAAATATGATATTGTATCATGTGTATGTTTGGATGTTTCATGTTTATTACCCAATAGATTCATCATCATTTTCTATGAGTTTGAACAAATATCTATCCACATTAGGATAGAGAGTATGAGAAAACTATTTATTAATAAAAATAATCTAAATTTTTTCCACTTATAGCATCAAATTGCTTCCTTATACTTTTAAATATTGACTAAATCCCTCCATTGACCCGGTTACACATCTATATGATGAAATTTTATCATGAAATTCTATTTTATAGTTCATTGAAGAATATAAAATATCATTTTCAGGGAACTTATCCACTACACAATGATTATGGGATAGGATGATCCAATGAAATTCATATGACTTTTTTGTATAAAGGTTTTAATTTAACATTCCCTTTATTAGGTGTATTTAAGTATTACTTCTAAGTGAGGATTCAATTGTAAACATTATTAAACTGTAAAATCACCTTCTGAAATTCTGTGATTCCTTATCCTATCACGTTAGAAATCTTATTAGGTTTATCACCACGTTTCCCCTCACATTTTTTATATACTCAATTTCAATTATTTCCTACTATTAAAAATAAATAATGGGATAATTATGGGTACTAATTTTCTAAATGTTAAAAGACCTAAATGAAAACGATGAAAATTAATGGGTTAAATCATAAATGATATATATTCTTTAACCTATGAAATTATATTATTAGATCTTTGTAATCCATTAAATGTTTCAAAAAATAAAATCCTATTGGTATTTTGGATTCATTAATAATGTTTTTAATTGATATTTTAAAATTACAAAATAATTCCCTCAGGTGGGTCAATCCAAGTGTTATGTAAGGCTCGTTGCGAGGTATCATTTGATGATCATGTTTTTCTCAATAAACTATTTTTATGGTTATTACTCATAACTAAAACTATGCCACATCAACATCAACATGTATTTTCTTGTGATTTATTTTCATAGAATCCATTTACAAAAGACATTATAAAATTTTACATATTTTTCATATATTTAATCTTATTCATAAAAACGTCACAGGAGTTTTGTAATCATAATCCCTAAAAGTAATAAGATATTCCACAAATAAAATAATGAAATAGAAAAAATTAATGCAACTTAATTCAGGATTTATTAAATAAATATATTATTAATAAAACACTATAATATTGTTTCATGTATTGTTATTAGTTAATTATGTATGTAAAAAATTAGTTCTAAATATGGGAATAACGTCTATTTTTAAAAAACTATGAATCCTTCCATTATGATACATAGATATACTAAAACACTATGGGATAACCAAAGGATATGAATAATATAGGTGTGATCTATAAAGACTACTAAGGGATTAAAATATATCATGAGGTAATGTAATACATGTGAGATAATAGAAATATCAATATAACATAAGACTTGTGACAATCAAAATCTTGAGTAATTAGGCATGAAATGCTATGATAACAAAAATAAGAAATAGGCTTGTGTAAACAACCTAAAATATGATATCATAAACATAGGATAAGGGTAAACACTAATTTAAAATTATATATTATTACTAGGATAACCACTCATCCGCTAAACTTATAATCTCAATATATATAACTATTATCTAATTCATTAGAGGGGTATATAATCACAGGAACACCCATAACATTCATATCATGCATATGCATAAGTGTTCTACATAGGGCATACAACATAAGGGTTACATACATTAATTTTAACCTAATGGACAAGGAGAAAACGTTACATAAATATAATTCGTTAATCAATATAGTATTGGTAAAAATATGTTAATATACCAACGTGGAAATGGAGATTAGTATTCACTTGTAACGCCCCGACCCCAGCTACCCAGAGTCGGTGCATTACTTCGTAACATTGGCATGATCACAAGAATGATCAAATCTCGAAAGACCGATTGGTTTAGTAGCCTTGGAAACACCAGATATATTCAAAAGTTTTACATTACATCATAAAATGAAAAACTACTACAACAACATAATGTCTCCACAGTCCACACTATTATCCCCTCATAATATCCCTGCAGGTCATTCATAATTTACTTCTTCACTTCCTGGGAAAAATAAAACATAGAAAAGGGATGAGCTCAAATGCCCAGTAAGGATAACAATATAGAGGAAACTTTCATAAATAAGAATAAACATTTAAGGCAATGTATAACTAAAACAAAGCCTTTTAAACTTGAACATCAACATAATATGGCAAAAGTAAAATGAAATAATACCATTTACTCATTCACATGGATATTCTACTAATCGAATAATCACATGAAAAATCACTAACCACTTTCATAATGTTGGAATGCATAATGCTAGACTATCATAACCACATAGCCAAGGCCTCGTGCCAAGACTACAAATAAGATTTTGTCAAGGCCTTGTGCCAAGACAATAGTTTGTCTCATGAGACCTACCGATGCAATATTTTTAGAAGATACTTAAGTTTAAAATTGCTCAAATATACTCCAGTGTTTTTCTGAAAACATTAAGCAAGCTTCTAAAAACAAAATAACTAATTCTGAGATTGCTCGACTAATTACAGGCCATGATGGGTCCACGCCCAATCCCTTCCTGTCTACCACACTCGAGAGTCAGGTTTTATGAAAACATTTTTAAGCTTGCATTAAATACGTATACATTTGCACTGGATTTTCATATATTAGAGAGAAATATCTCTTTTTTGAAATCATTTATAAATCACATAATTATAATAGAAAACCTTTTGAATAAATGTAAAAGTCAAAGGGGTTTATACACCGTATAAAAGAAAGTTGTGTATAAAACCAAATATGCCTCAATGAAAGGAGATTGAGACGAAGTCCTTAAAAAGATCATTTTTAAAATAAAATAGATCTATTATGTGTATTCACTATAGGTACACATAAAGAATACAAAATAAGAAATAATAATATCATGACATAATTTGAAAGTAGGAGATTAACCCAAAGAATGGAAGTTGGATTAAGAAATTCCCTTACAAAGATCATTTATAAATAAAATAGATCTATTATGTGTATTAACTATAAGTACACATAAAGAAAGTACAAATACAAGATAATACATAACAATATCATGACATAATTTGAAAGTAGGAGATTAACCCAAAGAACAGAAATTGGGTTAAGAATTTCCCTTAAAAATATCATTTTTTAAAATAAAATAGATTTATTATGTGTATTCACTATAATTACACATAAATAAAGTACAAATACAAGATAGGACATAATAATATCATGATATAATTTGAAATTAGTAGATTAACCCAAAGAATGGAAATTGGGTTAAGAAGTTCCCTTACCTCGTGTCCGACTTGATCAAACCGTTATTTAACCTCCTGAATAATAAACTAGAGTTAATATCTACCTTATTAATAACCATTTTCAATTTCATTGTCCTTTTTATTTCACTTATTACAATGTTATGAACATTATGTAATTATTTAAGTTAATAACGGTCGTTTTGTCGATCATTGGTACTTGAGTCAACAATAAACTTCTTATAATTACAAGTTGTTTATGTGGTAGAATATCCATTATCTCCAGAATTATATTCATGATTTATATGTCATATATATCATATATATCCAGTATATACATTCATTCATAATATTACGTAACATTTAGAGGTAAGAAATGAAATGCACCGTTCATGGAGACGGTAAGCCGTACGTACGCATGAACGCTACTTTCATTTCTATTTCATATTTAATGGAATGAAATCATAATTATATAAAGGTATAATATAGTTCCAGTATAATATCATATATAATATCATTTACTCCATCCTTTATACATCCCACATATGGCATTAACGATTCACATCTCTTTGAGGGGGCGGTAGTCCGCACTTCCTAAAATGAAATTATCGTGTTTACCCATAATGGAAATCATAAATTATGCCATAAATGAGAAATACAGAAGCATAAGTAAAACATAAACTCATTATATATAATATATAAATTTAGTGACATCTTAATGGCCACCTTTGAAGGTGTTATATGAGTGATGAACAATCATCGTTTCGTGAGGCAGAAATTCGCCATCCACAGAAACCGTATGTTCTTTAACCATTAGATGTAGGTGTGTGTAAGTGTAGCTAGAATAATTCTTATAACAACATCCTAGTATATTGGGGATACTGGGTTTGTTACAAAATAAATTAATAAAAAGAGTTTAGGGGGTTGGAGAAGAAAAATAAAACAAAACAACATTAGAGAAGACATTACCTCAAAATCGGGTAACTCTTTTTGATTTGAGCCAAAGGCTTCCTTGATAAAAGTTCTGCCAAAAGTGAGGCTTCTAGGAGTAATAGGGGGAAGTTGGGAGAGTATTTGGGCAGAGGTTGGCCGAGCCAAATGGCTTGAAGGTGTGAATAAGATGGGAGAGGTGGGGGCCTTTTATAAGTGGAGAGGAGGGGCTCTTTTGGAAAGATTGAAATGTTACATTATTACACAATGATTTTAGGATTATAAAGGTCCCACACTTATATAATTCGTGGCTAAGGTGATAAGGGTTCGAAAGCTACCCATCCAATAGTCTTTTGACAAGTGTAATCCTTGGAATTTACATTATATTTTCATTTTATTAAAATCGTTAAATAATGAGGTCATCACTGCATCATAATGATGTCATAAATAATTTACTTTATTTAATGTCTAAAAATTAATAAAAAAATACTATGATGTAGGAAATCTTTTTAGCTTTCTAATTAATATTTATAGTCAAAATTGGGACTTGTGTAACCCCACATAAAAACTATTTTAGTAAAACAACTCTTGTTTGTGTCAATTTAATTTTAACATTAAATAAATGTATATTAATGTCATTTTCCAACCAAAGTGGCTCCATGGGGTCCCCAAGTTGACCCATAGGTTGTATTGGTCGGCCATGACTCATCCAATAGGAGTAGGACAAGTGTCAGGCTCATCTCATATTATGAAAACATTATCTTTACCTTAAACTACACTAATTACCTCTAATCGCGATTAAGAACTTAAAAGTTACTATTCACCAAAAATTATTTTAATCTCATTGAACCACATTTTACTTCTTAATGACAACCATGTATGTCGGATTTTTGAAAATCAAATCACAGAAGTGGTAATATTTCATTTAAACGAAAAATCAGTTATTTAACTACCACTTAGTGGTTTCACTATTCATCAAAAATTGAAGTTTTTCAGAACAATGCCAAAATTTCACCCTAAGCTATAATTGATATTCCGAATTCAAAAATGATGTCTATTTTACAAAATTACAAACAAATAATTTTCATTAATTAATTTTATAATTAATTCCCACTGTTACAAAAAATAGCGTGTTTCTAAGAAACAATTTATATCAAAAGATTGGCAATTGTTTATGTCCAATTTCATTGTTAAATTAATTTTAATGACCACCATTGGATAAAATGGTAAAAATATATTATAATTATACTTTAAAACTACTAAATAGTATAATTTATCACTATAAATTTTTTTGATTTAAAAAGTTGTTTTTAGGTATTTTTCACTATTCATAAAAAATTAGAAGTTCTCAGAAAAATACCAAAAATTCAACATAGGCTAATTTCGATATTCCAAATCCAAAAATGAAGTCCATTTTGATAAATAAAATTTATAAAATTTCAAAAAGTAGGTATTACTATTCACAAAGGCTAGTTTAATTCGTTGTGGTGTGTGTTAGAGCTCGAGGTTGCGTACAACACACGCTATTGCATTATTCGAAGTGAAACGTACCGTGGAAGCTTTGGGTGTTACATCACTACACTATTGTTTTTCATGGAAACTCAAAGGATTGTTTAAATAACATAAAGGGTATCATAACTATTAATTAAAGTGGTAAATGAGAGTTAAAGTGATATATAATTTCTTGGGAATATTATGGGTAGTAGTATTGAAGTTTAAAAAGATATATCATCTCGAAAAATTTGAAATCTAGAGGTATGACATTTAAAATTTGATAATAAAATGGAAGGAGGGGATCCCTTATCTTTATCGGGTATTTATAAATGTATAGAAGGATCTTATTTAAGGCATGGTGGAACCCTTGGGGGACTAGAGAAGTAGGGGAAGATTAGTATAATTATATAATAGTATTTAGTGAAGATGAATGGATGGTTGGTTGGTTAATAAATATTAATACAGGATAATTATTTATTAAATTTCAAAAAATGGTTCTGTGGAATATTTGATAATGTAATCAAAACAACAAACCATCCCATGGTGTTTGGACATGTTTTATAAAAATTTGGAATTATTTTTATTATTTAATAAGGTTGGGAACTGAATACACTGAAATATTCATATTGATAATTTGGATGTGAGTCATTTCAATAAAGAATATATTTTAAAATTATAAAATATAAAATAGGTTTTTGAGGAATTAGTAATGTTTTATAAAATTAAAAAAATAAATTTAAAAGAACATTATTTCAAAAGATAAAAATAATGTTTCTGTTTTATACTCATTATATAATTTCAAATAATTGTTATTGGATTCAATTATTTCAAAATTTGTAACTTATAATTATATAGTATATAATTGTTTCCTAAAAATTGATTATCTCAATACATAAAAAAATAACCATAGGATTATATATAAGAGATTATTTAAAAAATAATAATAATTTTACTTAAATAATCTTCTATATATGATAAGTTACATTTTTAAATCCAAAATACCCAATTATTGAAAAGTAATAGTTTTTTTGATCAAAAGAGTTTTCTGAACTGTAAAATAATTACACTTCACTTTGTAAAATCATATCATCATTAATATTTGATAAATATTAATAAATGATAATATTTTATTAAAATATTAGATATTTAAATAATTGTTAAATTCATCAAGAAGTGTGACTCGATTGAAATATTATATATATCCATAATAAAATTTATGTTTCATCCTATGAAAATCTATTTCTTATCAAACAAATAACAGATAATTTAGAAATTAATATTAAAAATAATAAAAATATTCATTATTTTATTAAAATAATTAAAAAATAAAACTATTAGGTTAATGATATATAACCCATTATTACAGTATAGTAACCCCTATGGGTAAGGTGTGTGATGTGGATTTTTCTTCGGGTGGCACATGGATCATGTTTTTTGAATTGATATTGATGGCCTTCAACATATCCCATAATTTTTTTCAATATTTATATGGTTTTCGAATCTCATAAGATACTTGGTTATGTTGAAAGGCCAGTAATGTATTCTCCAACAGAAGCTATGATAAATGGGCTTTATATTCTAAGATCCTACTCGTTGAGGTCATCAGTTCTTTTATATCTGTTCATTTTCCTTCATAATAACACTTATTATACTAATATAATGTTAAATATATAATAGATATAGGATTAAAAATTCTTTTATAAATTTGGATGTGCATATGATAGTCAAAATAACCAAATTAGTGCATGTTTTTTCTATAAATTTATTTATTAATATATAATTCAGTCATTAAAAAAAATAATTCCATTTATAAAATATCTTTTCATTGTAGAGATAATGTTTATAAGACATTATAATAAATAAAAATGTTATAATATTATAAAGTTATGGAATAATATATATGAAATATAAAATTGGATAGACATGAATGATAAATTATATGAAAATAAATGCTGGTCAAAAAGATTTCCACCTACAACAAGTCCAATCTAACTTAAGAAATACCTCTATCATCATTAATAATAATATTTAATTTTTAAATAACTAATTTAAGAACTATAAAAAAATTAATATACAGGCTAGGAATAATTATTGTTCATTTATTATTCATTTTAATCAATTTCTTCATAATATTATTTTCATTATATTTATTTCATAGAATCTAAAATTATAGTGGAACAGTTGAATACATCATTTTTAATTGAATAATATTCTATAAAATATAATAAAATATAATTTAATTATTAATTAAATTCTATAAGATTGTCGTTTTCAATGTTTTCTAATATCAGGTATGGTAATAGTTCAGAAAAAATATTATGTGTTATGCTAGTATGGGAAGTTTTATTAACACTAATGTAATAGATTAATATAAATATTTATATATTAATTATAACAAACATAAATTTTAATCATCATTTAATTTCATCATTACTTTTATTCTTGAAAATAAATAACATAATCAAATTTATTATAAAAGGTGGTGGTAGAGGAGGAATAACATCATATATGTGTATATTTAAACCATCCAAGGATTGGGATATGTATAATGAACTAAAGAATGAATGATGAATCAATAATTTATATTTATAATCAACTTATTTAAGACTAATATAATTTAGTATTTTTTTGCATTGAATTATTATATTTATAAATGTATTAAAAATATTCTTAAAACTACTTTTTGGATAAGTGCATATTACCTATCCCTTGAGACCACCATTTATCTATATGTTTGTTTCATTAAATTAATGATATCATGTTAGACTATTATCTCATTAATAATTTATAAATGTATTAATATAATATATTAGAAAATATATGTGTTTTTATAATTAATTTAGAATGGGTTTCAGTGGTTGGTTTTGTAGATAATATATTAGAAATTTTTTTTGTTATTAAGGTAATTAAAAATTCTTTTATTGGAATCAACTTTTTGGCGGGGAATGTAGAATTTAAACATTTAAAATGTATTTGGTGAAAAAATAATGATGTATTATAATATATAATATTTTCATAAAATAATGTTTATAGGATAATTTATTATTTAAAAATGATCTAAAATATTTCATAAAAATCATTAATGTGTATACTTAATTTCAGGATTCAATGATGTACGTCAATATTTATTTGAAAATTTAAAAAATAAACCTAAATAATATATATATATATATATATATATTTGTTCTTTAAAAATTTACTTTTTGGAAAATATTTTTTTAGAATAATACGTTCTCTATTTTAATTGAAAATTAAAATACTAGGGTATCAAAAATTAAAATAAATAAAACTAAAACCAGAGTACTTCCATTTTAAAATTAAGGAATTAAATATTATATTTCTTACCATAAATTTTATATATTGTATTTTTATTTTCATATATTATTATTATACCAGTGGTAAATATTTTCTCATGCAGATAACCTAAATGATACCAGTAATGGTCACCCTTAATGCTTACTTAATTTTTTCTATGATTGTGATACTATTCTAACAAAAAATATTCAATTCATATTGTTCCATATAAACTGGTCATGTTACCTTTGATAATCCTAAAATATCCATTAAAATAAACACCCTATATTAATTTTTTTGCATCCATTTTTTTAAGAACACAATGGTATTGTTTATGAATGTTTAATTTTATGACAACAATTTATGTAATATTGAGAAAGAAGTTTTCGATTTTTTTAATTTTTTTACTATATTAGATGATGGTTTGTTATGTGTGCGGAATTATTTTTTCTCAGTTAGGGAATTCTAAAAAAATTCTTATTGGTTCTATAAAAAGTAAAACTCATGAAATATTTAAAATGTTGTTTTCCAACAATCAAAGGTTATTCATATACATTGTACGGTAACCCGTTATAAAATATTTGATATAAGAAAATGTCATAAATGTCAAAATGTTGTTTTAGAAATCATAATGTTAATTCCATGATTTTGAAGTATTAATGAATGAATTTTCATGGTACTTATTGTGTTCATAAATTTATTCTCAATCTTTTTAAAATAGTCAATGTATATTCTTATGTTCATGTACATATTTCATAAGGTAATGAATCCTTTAAATTTTATTGGAATATTTAATGTTTTCCATATTAAATTTTATGGCATATAAATCTTATATAGGACTGAAAATACCTAATGAACTGAAGTATACACATTATGGGTTTTTGTGTAATAATTATAAGGTTCTTATATATTATGAGTTATCATTGATTATTTGATTGGAAATTAAATCTATATAATTATTGATATGTTCATTCATCTATTAAATATCATAATCAATATAATTAGTAGTTATTAATGTTGACAAAAATGAATGAAAATGAATATGATTTAGTTACGTGGTAGAAAGTTTCACCATAATGAGGATTGAAATTTCAGGAATCACAATGCCTTCCAACATGGAAGGAATTCAAAATGCCTATGGATTTTGTAGAATTATATTGAAGGAATTATCACACGTCACATCAAAATTTACTCTAAAATCATGACAAGTTTATTAATAAATTTTTAATTTTGTGAACTATAAAAATTTAGATAAGAAACTGAAAAATTTTCAATGGGAAGATCTATATTCCCTATAGTAATGTATTTCTCCAAATTGTTTTATGAAATTATTATTTTCATTTTTCTATGAATACATGATAAATAAACAATGATAAATTTGGTATCTCGGAATTGACAACCCAGTACTACGTGAATAAATATAACATTAGAGTTGAATAAAGTGGAGTAAATATATATCAAAAAGTTGAATCCAGTTCTAATCATTATTTTCATGGAAATACAGAATATTTCAAATAATAATGAGGATTTCCTTTAGGGAATAAGTTTAGCTATTTATATATTATTGAAGATTATAATGAAGTTCTAAACTTATTTTATAATAATTATGAATGTTTCATTTTTGAGTATATATTTGGTAGCATGGTTGGAGGTTGTACATGTGTGATATTAATTATTGGATCAAGAGTATATACATTTAAAAAACTTGTGTTTGGAGATGAAATTATTTGTATCAAGGTGAATAACATGTCATATATATGAGTAGGTACCCACAGTAGTGTCAAAACTATTAAAATTTTAATTTCATAGAAGTTGTTTCATTAGATTTAATATTTAATATGATTTATAGATTAAATTTGATTGGAACAAATTTATATAGGTCATTGATATAACTTTTGTGGGTAATCATAGCATCTTCAAATGATTTACCCCCTATCTTCAACATTATGAACCCCATTCAAGAAGCAGATCAAGTGGAATTAACTAATCAATGTTAACAATATTAGAACAAAAAATTATTAATATGGATATTTTTATTTCTACTAATAACAAGGTTTTCTCCACATTCATTTGAAAATGGACTCACAATTGGAAGAATATGAAATTGCCTTAGCTTCATCCACTTATACTTGATGTTAAACATTTTATAATAGTCGGTTTTATCCCGACGCATCTTACGGTTATGAGGATCAATTCAATGTTTATGGAACTCCTCAACTTACTTAGTAATATTGTTTCTTCATTATCTTACTTTCTTATTCCCCGTTATAAGTTGATGTTGATCTTTGGTGTGGATGTCATTTTTTTCTCAACATCCCTTTTTTTTATAACAAGGTGCACTATATCACCATTATGGGTATTTATGTTGGATCCTAAGATGGTTTCGATTGGAATTGAAGGTGGATTTTGGTGTCTTTATATTCTACATCCCTTGCTGTCCAACCCATCGTGTTTAACACTATTTTATGATGTGCACAATGTGGGATCTGGGTGGAAATGGTTTGGTGCTGGAGGGGGTTGGAAACTATCTCAGATCGTGTTCTTTTTCAATGATATATTTTTCATCTATCTATCCTGGATTATTCATTAATTTCTTGGATTGGTGCTTCTTTTTTATGATATCATCCAATATTTGAATGTTTTCTACTCGAATTTTTGGTTTTTGTTTTGGTTTTTTGTGGCATGAGGTTTGTACTATTGTTGTGTCATTTGAATCATTCTTATTCTGTGAGTATTTATTTATGGTGTTGGTTTTATCTAATTGACAGTTTTTAGTTCGATGTTCAAATGGTGGAATTTGGTATTTTTGTTCCTTGATGAAGAAGATTCAGTGTTTGGTGTGTTCCTACATTGAGGCTTCCATCATCTCACCACGGCTCAATCATCCTATCATAGTTCTCATTTCTTCTTTGGTCTCAAGTGGTCATCTTGAAAGCGGTTGAGGGATGGTTTTCTCAAGTGGGTTATGATATCCATGAGGATGAACGATTTTTTTTCACTCACTAATGTAGGCTCATCTGTATATGATGTTCTATTTAGATTATTTAATGGTAGAAATGTTGGTGTTATATTGGGGGGACAAGAAGAAATGTTTTTAAATAGTTGATAGTTATGTTGAGTGGTTGAATTTAGATTCTGAATTTGGATTACAAAATCCATAGGCTCTTGTAGTGATGGGAGTTGATGAAAATGGTGGTGTATCAAGGCCTCATAGGGTTCGGTGCTTGTGTTTATTTTTGAATTTCAAAATTCAATTATTGATCCTCTAACTTTAATATCCCACCTAATTTTCTAGTTACCACTCAAAATTAAAATAGATATTTGGGGGAAAATAGAATTTCATGTCATCTACAAACAATAATAACAATCAAGTTAATGGAAAAAAATTCTATTTTAAATTCTCAATGAAAAAAGTTTTTAATCAACAGTAATGGGTATCGAAATAGGTAATGTAACATGGGATACAAATTTAAATAACTTTTGAATGGAATGTGGAACAAAAGGCTGAAAATATTCAATTATGAATAATAATATTTGAATATTTATTTATTTATTATTAATATAACATTGATTAAAATGCTAAAATAGTAAATAAGATTATTAATAAAATTTTATGACCATGAAAAAATATAGAAGAATCCAAAATTTTTAAGGGGTTAATGAGAAAATAGTGAGACATGTTTGATCCAAAGTACACCACATTAGAAGGTACATGGAATCATTCCATTGATAAATTAACCAATGTTGTCTATTAATATGAAATGGGAAACACCCCAATATTTAAATATATATTAAATGGGGAAATTAATTTGGAGGCCCTAAAGAAACCCAAAATTATAAAAAATGAAGATGAATACACCATTTATTAAAAATGTGGGGATTAATAATGAAAAAATCTGAGAATCATGGATCTTATATAAATAAAATTATGAATGGTAAAGGTTATGTTTAAATTATATCCTTGATATCGATGTTTTAAATATGATTATATTGAAGATATTTCTATAAGGTACCCAAATAATAACAACGATGAAAATAAGAAAATGAAAATTTTTATTGAAATCTAAAAAAGAAGTAGGGTAAAATAATATAATAAGTAATCAAATATATTGAGATGAGAAGAAGTTTTCACGAATGAAGATAAAAAGTTTGATTAGTATGTATATAAAAGCTGACTCATCAAAAGTGTAACGCCCTGACCCTAATTATCAAGAGTAGGTGCATTATTACCTAACATTGGGATGATTACAATGAATCAAGTCCCAAAAGACTAATAAGTTTACACATATTGGAAAATAGATTACTTAAATAAACATTACATTACAATTTCTAACACAAAATACAACATAAATAGTTCTATGAGAATTCCATTATTCCCTTTATCTTAACCCGAAATATCAATCATAATTCACTTCTTGGAATCCTCGAAAAATAAAAAATTATAAAGGGTTGAGCTCAGATGCTCAGTAAAGGTAAATAATCGAGCACAATCTATAAATATTTATGGAAAGATGTCTAGAAATAACAAGAGCCTTTTTAAACACAATCTTTCACATAATATGTAAAAAATAAATCAAACATCACCATACAAACATGCACATAAATATTCTACTCGTTGAATAATAACAAGTAATAACTAATTTCATAATGAGGGAATGCCTAAAGCCGATCATTATTACCACATAGTCATGGGCTTGTGCCAAGGCTACAAATAATAATTTTGTCAAGGCATTATGTCAAGACACTGGTTTGTCTCATGAGAACTACCGATGCATTGAGGAGAAACTGCGGGCTCCACCCGTCACTTAGAAAGACCACTACATTCTTCATATGAAAAAGATGAAACATGTAAACATTCGTATTAAAACTAGCATACGAAATGTCAATACGTTAAACATAAACCATAAATTGTATAAATATAGAATATCCTTAGTCCAACATATCATAAGTCATTCAATACAATATGTATGATTGTATTATAATATATCAACATCAATCAAGAATAATGCCAAGTAAAGGAAGCTGACATAGTTGAAAATGATCATTAAAACATTTTGAGTGAAATATCCATTTTTGTGAAATCATTTAATTGTCACGCATTAATAAAGGAAGTAATTTAAAAGCAATTTTTGAATCAAAGTGTCCCATACAACTTTCATACTTTTAAAAGAATTATCATTTCAAAACATTCATGTCCATATAAATAAATCATTTAAATCATTTTGAAAACATGGACATTAATTAAGATAATTTAGAAAGATAAACCATTAAAAAATTTAAAATGAGGATCTAGTTAAATAGACCCTCCCATAAAACCATAACTGATTCCTTTTGAATTTTATTATGAAATATGGGTATCAATGATAAATATGTCCCTGTAAATACTTACACATAAACAATATCAGATAATAATGAGATTGAGGAAATAACCCTTACATTGGATTTTCCTTTGGTCGAGTGTACGTTTAACGTCCTATATAATGACCATTGAATTTTATTAATTTATAACAGAAAAATATTCATAAATATTAAATCATACATGATTCATTTAGGAAATTATACTACCCATTTAATAATGATTTCTATGATAAATTAAAATTTTGGGTAATAATCTCTGTCTTTACTGTACATATTTTAACTTGTTATTCTGGATCGTATCATTTAAGTAATGATTTAAATACATACAAAATATTATCCTTGATTTATATATCATATATATATTTACAATATTAATATTTATAATATAAAGATATATGAAATGGATGGAACTGTTTATGGAGACGGTAGGTCGTACGTACGCAAAAAATGTTGTTTTCTTTTTCAAATCGTATTGAACGGAAGTATGTGAATACGATATATGTAAGAACACACACACACACATAGATATATATATATATATATATATATATCTTGTAGAAATATTATTTAATATATTACAAACTTATTAATAATATATATTTTTATAATCTTAGTAGAATGGTGAACATGGAAAAGAATCTCATCGGGTCGGGGAGACGGTAATCCGTAAGTACGCAGGAGCGACAATATCATTATATTGATGCTTAAATAGTATTTAATTGGATGTTACATCATATATAAAGAATCGTTAACATGTTGTATTTTTTATCTACATCATTTATACCCATTATTATACCCATGGAAATAATGATGTTTTCGAATAATAAACTACACCACGACTTGGAGACGGTAAGCCGTACGTACGAACATATGGTGACAATGTCATTTATATGATGGAATGAATAAAAAATATGGTTGTACCATAATTATAATAAAATCAAATTATGAATTAGGTACTGGAGTTATTATTTTGGTGTGAAAACAACTATGAAAGAGGAAGTGGAAGAAGAAAAGAACATGAAAGAGGGTGGTGAATTTATTACTTCTTCTCTGGGTGTTTCCATTCAATTTGATCAAAACAGCTCCTTAAGATGTATTTTTTATCAATTTAAGGAATCAAGGATGATGAGAGGGACGTTTTTAGGATATTTCGGTGGGTTTTGGCTGAGAAAAATGGCTTAGGAGGTGTGATTTTGAGAGAATGGAAAGTAACCTTTTTTAAGAGGGGTGAGGGACACTTTAGGAAAAGAATAAAATATTAATTTATTATTCAATCATATTCGGTTTATAATGGCCCCAAATGATTTTATTTCAAAACTTATTTGGTTATGGGTCGAAATCCTCTAAACTAATATGTTTTAGAAAAATTTATGTTACCATTGTAACCTTGTCTTTTAGATTTAACTCTTAGTTAAATAGTTTATCTTTTACCATGTCTTCTTATATTCTTACAGTATGTAGTTGTTAAACCTACTAAAAACTTCCAAGAGAACATAAAGTAGTTAATTAATGACATATATAATATTATTTGATCCCTTGGATGAAAATTAGATTTTTAGGGATATTATATCAACCAATAATATAATATTTTTTTTAAAAATTAATTTATGTCAATTTTGACACTATTTAGTATTTGGTTTTTGTGAAAGTCATAAAAACTTGATTACTTCTAACAAGACACATTTAATCAACCCTATCATGTCATATTCACCTAGAAAATTCTTTGATGTCATAAAAGCATTGAAATTATATTCATTTTAATATTTATATTACCATTTATTTGATTATTTCATTACTAAGGTAATAACTACATCATCATTGTGTCATAAATAAATTCTATTATTTAATGTCTAAAAATTATAATTAAAATACCATCATTTATGAAATATTTTTATCTCTTGAATAAATATTTATAGTTGAATTTATCTTTTGTATAACCCAATATTAAAAATGGTTTAGTTATTAAACATTGAATTTAACACTTTTAACTATTCTTTAAATAAAATAATAATAAATGTCATAATCTAATCCAAGTGAACCCAATAGGATCATGTTTTATTAATAAGGTTATTTTGGTCGAATAACCCTTATACAATAGAACTAGGATAGTTGTTAGGATAATTATAATATCATTTTAACCTTTAATTACCCTATTTACTTATAACTGTGGTAAATAAAAGTCATAACATACTATTCATAAAACATTATTTTCATCTTATTGAACCAAATTTTACTTACTAATATTAACCGTGTCTTTCAGGTTTATGAAATATATTCATAGAATCGGTAAAATTATGTTTTATGGAAATTTTCATAGGCTTCAAGAAGTTGGATAAAAAAGTTAAAAGTTCAACAAAATTTTATACATCTAATTTTATTATAAAATGACTCCATTGAATTAAATTGAACTTGTATAGGTATTATATATCTATTTTGACTTAAAATAAATTTAAATAATATATATAATTATTTAAATATGAAGTCATTTTTAAATAATAACGTAATGTTTTCACTATTCATCAAAAATTGAAAGTTTTCAAAAAAATATCAAACATTAACCCTAAGCTAATATTGATATTCTAAATTAAAAAATGAAATTTATTTTACCTAATTCAAAACATATATGTTTCATTTATTAATTTAAAAGTAATTCCCTTGGTCTAAACCCAAAAGATGGGTTTTAAAAAGTAAAAACTATCAAAAGATTGAGATGTGTTTATGTCAAATGTAAATGTGAAATTACATATAATGACATAAATTGTATTAAATGATGAAAATTTAATATAATTATACATTCAAACCATTCAAACGTATGATTTAACACTACAACTTATTTCGATAATAAAATTGTGTTTCAATTAAAATTTAGTATTTTTCAATATTCATCAAAATATGAAAGTTATCAAAAAAGTACCAAAAATTTATCCACACGTAATTTTTATATCCCAATTATAAAATAGAATTTAATTTTATTAAATTGATTATATAAATGTGTCAAATTTTTTTAATGGATTCTCCATTAAGTAGGCTATAAAATTGAATTTTTTCAAAAAAAATTCTTTTATCTAAAAAAATGAATTTTTTCTTATATAATTTCTTTGAAACACATAATATGGATGTTATACTTATATCGAGTAAATATGATTTAAAATGCAGTAAATACTATTCATAACTATTTTTAAACGGCTAGATTGGTAAGTTGTGGTGCGCTCAAACATGGTATTGTGTGTAGCACAATCTATTGAATTAGTTTAATGAGATAAGATATTATGAAATATTGCTGTGTTACATTCTTCCCTTTTTAAATAAATTTTTCCGTAACAATTTGAAATATTTATTTAAAAATAAATGGTTAAAAATTTAAAAATACATTTTAGGAAAACCCACATCAGATATTGGGTTAATAAAATATATTCTTAATAAGTGGTAAAGGGAAATGAAAAAGTCACCACCAAATTACGAGCATGATTAGGAGAAAATTGGTGGAAATTAGACACACTTAATTAGAGAAAAACCCAAAATATTTACTTGTAGTGATTGAGGCCATCAATCACAAAAAACTACAAATTTGAGGGACTCAAAGCCATCAATCTATGATGATTTTAAATATCATTCATTCAACAAAGCATAATGTATTAAGATAACACAATTTTGGTTTTAAGATCCCTTCCCTATATTTTAAGAATTAATTTATTCGTAGAATAAGAGGTAAAAAATATACTTGAAAAGTAGAGTTTCATCCTTCAACTAATTCCTTCCACTAACTCGTCTTTTACTTCAAATGATAATAGAATTCAAAAAAAATTCAACTTATCATAATTGTATAAGATTTCAAAAATAATGAATTTATAATTCATTTTTCAAACTATTTAAAAAAGTCTACATTATAAAAACTAGGAAATAAAGTATGACAGTGGTTGGTGATCCACCCTTATCGCCTTTCGTTTGCGGGATCAAGTCGTGTGGCCTTGTCGGACATGACAGGTGTTCACCTGAACTCCATGTTTTCCATTTTAAGAGAATTCAAAACAAATCTCAATAAATGATGTATCATTAACAATAGTGTGCATTGTCAAACTTAATCGATTCCAACCATTGGAATTATCCAAAATAATTCTGTCCAAACTCACAGTCCAGAATTTATAAGGAAGGTAAACACAGTGAAGATCCTTTTTGCCTCGTAATAACATGTGAATACATTCATCATGTATTCATTTAGAAAAATGTAACACCCTAAATTATCATAAAACCGTATTGATTACACTCATTCTCACTTATTAATTATAGAATATTATATATAATCCATCTATCCAAAAATGTTGTAAACTCCAAAAATGATAGAATATACAAATCATTAATCAGTTTCAATGTTGTCAAGAATATCCAATATAATTTATCCAAATCAATCATATATTATTGCAAAATCACTACCTCAGTATCAGAACCATATTTTGGATTATCTTTTCTTAACCATATATTTTCTAAAAACATTAACCTCCTATTAAGTCAATTTTCTTGGTTCCAAAAAAACTAGAGTCCTTAATGAAATAGTACTACAGTACAATCATTTTATACACTATAATTATTATAACATGTACATCATTAATACAATACTAAAAGGAAATAATAATTTAATAATAAAATAAAATATATAATCATTCCTCTTCATCTCTAGTAGTATCATAACATGATTATTATCCCATCACAACATTTGGGGTATACTCTGAGGATTTGTACATTTCTTCGTGTAGTGTCCCAACACCTTGAAGATGAAGCATTGTACATTTGAATTCATTTTCATACCCTTGCATTCACGTACTTGGTGTCCTTTTATCCACACTTATAAAAAACTACCATTCCCTTAATGAATTTTCCAAGGTGATTCTTTCCATAGTTATCACATATGGGAAAATCCTTTTTCCCCTCTTCCCTTTATCCATATATTTCTCTTCCATCTTTTTCATATCTTTCTTCCTTTCAAAGACATTGGAATTAGAATATTATTTACTTATATTGTTAACACATGATACTGTATATTCATATCATGAGAATACATGGGGTAATATTTTCCTTTTAAATGTTGTCTTAATACTATAAATGATATGATCCTTCACAAACTTTCGATAATGCATATTGCTGGAATCCTCATTTCTTCTACAAGGCGCCATTTCTAATGAATGGGATACACAAGGTTAGTTTATGAATCTCAATGCATAATTCCAAACATGTAAAATAACAAACATTAATTTAAATGATTATACATATAATATATAATAATAAAATGTTTTCATTGAGGAAATATTTACCCTTAAATCCATAATAATGGCTTTTAATGAAAATTTGAATTATCCTTTGCATGTCCCCTAGGAGTGTTGTGACCAATAGTACAACAAGGCCCATTTTCGTGCACAAGTTCTCAATCGGCTCTAGCTCATTGTTGTGCTTTCGGGTTTAAGCACTAGGAAAATATTTTCTAGAGCCACCTCTACCTGCTCGTATCCATACATAGTTGTTTTTTTTGTAATACTCAAAAAATATATACAATACAGAAATTACAGTAAGTTCTTCTATACTAATTCTAGAAGTATATCTTAGGTTATTGTTCTTGAATTAGAGTTTATCTAAATATATTTCTATGGTTGTTTCTAAAATTCCTCTAATACCAACTGTAACGCCCCAACCCCAATTAACCATAGTCGGTCTATTATTACATAACATTGGCATGATTATAATGAATCAACTCCCGATAGACCGATTAGTTTAGTAGTTTCAGAAAATAGATTATATATATCTAATCTACATTACAATTTATAACATAAAATATAGCATAGATTGTTCATTGAAAAGGCCATTATTCACTTTATCTTAACTTCAAATATCAATAAAAATACACATCTTGGAATCTTGTGAATATAAAATATAAGAAAGGGGTGATCTCTGATACTCAGTAAGGGTAAATAATTTAGCAGAAGCTATAAACTATTTAGGTAACATGTGTAGTAAAAACAACAACATTTTTAAAAATAATCTTTAACGTAATATGGAAATAACTAATTAAAAATCTCCTTATAAACATGCACAAGTATATTCTACTAGTATAATAATAACATGTAATAACTAATTTTATAATGTGGGAATGCCCTAGCACCAGACCACATTACCACAAAGTGAAGGCCTTGCGCCAAGACTAAAAATAAAAATTATTTACAGGCCTTGTTCCAAGAAACTAGTTTATCTCATGAGACCAACCGATGCATCTAGGAGCAATAGTAGGTTCCACCAATCACTTACTATGTCCACTGCATTCCTCATATGAAAATGTTTAAACATAACATAAGAATTCGTATTAAAAGTAGCTTACAGAATGTAAATACAGTTACCATAAACAATGAATGGTATAAAAATAGTACATCCACAATAAAACATATCATAACACATTCAATAAAATATGGGAGATTATATTATAACAAATCATCCTCAATCAAGAATAATTTCCAGTAAAGGATGCTGACATAGTTGAAAATGATCAGTAGAACATTTTAAGATAAATACCCCTTTTGTGAAATCATTTAAAAGTCACACATTTATAAAAGAAGTAATTTAAAACTGATTTTGAATCAAATTGTCCCATAAAACATTAAAACATTTTAAAATAATTAACTTTTCAAAACATTCATGTCCATATAAATAACTCCTTAAAATCATTTTGAAAACATAGATATTAATTAAAAGGATTTAGAAAGCTAAATATTTAAAACATTTAAAATGATGATCTAGTTATAATGACCTTCCCATAAAACCATAAAATACTCCTTTTGAATTTTTTTTATGAAATAGGGGTATCAATGATAAATATTTCCTACTAAATATTAACACATAAACACTCTCGGATAATAATGAGATTGAGGAAATAACCCTTACCTTGCACATTAACTTGGTCGAGGGTACATTTAACCTCCTGTATAATGACCATAGTATGTTATAAATTATAACAGAACTATATTCATAATTATTATATCATACATGATTCATTCATGGATTTATACTACCCATTTAATAATTATTTCCATGTTAAATTAACATTTTGGGTAATAATCACTTTCTTTATCGTACATGTTTCAACTTTTTATTCACGATCGTATCATTTAGATCATGATTTAAATACTTCCCGAATAAAAAAATGATTTATATATCATATATATTTTTATTATATATATTTATAATTGATAGATATATGAAATTAAAGACACTATTTATGGAGACGATAGATCATACGTACACATAAACACAATTTCCATTTTCATATCGTATTGAATAGAAGTAAGTCAATAAGATATAAGTTAGTAAATATATATATATATATAGTTGGATTATTATTTCATATATTACATTCTTATTAATAATATATATTTTTATAATCATCATTTAATTGTTAACGTGGAAATTAATATCACCGCGTTGTGGAGACGGTAATTCATACGTACGCACGAGCGACAATATCATTATTTTGATGGTAAAATCATATGTAATTGGATGGTATATCATATATAAAAAATCATTAAAATGTTATATTTATTATTTACATTAGTTATACTCATTATTATTCCCATCCTAATAATTATGTGTTTGAATAACAAACTACACCCCGACGTGGAGACAGTTAGCTGTACGTATGCACATACGGAGACTTTTCCATTTTTAGGATTTATAGAATAACGAATATGGTTGTACCATTTTTATAATAACATCAAAATATACATTAGTTACTCGAGTTATTATTTTCATATGGAAATAATAAGGAAAGAGGAAATGGAATAAGAAAATAACTTGATAGAGGGTGGTGAAATTATTACCTCTTCTTCGAGTGTTTCTTATTGAGTTGATCAAAAGGGAACCATAGGTTGGATTTATGATCAGCATAAGGAATATAGGTTTATTAGAGAGATGTTTGGAGGATATTTGGGTTGGTTTTGTCTGAGCCAAATGGCTCTGGAGGTGTGATTTTGAAAGAAGGGGAAGTTCCCATTTATAAGAGGGGTGAGTGTGTATTTAAGAAAATATTAAAATATTAATTTATTATAAATTAATATTTGGTTATAATGGATCTAAATGAATTTATTTTGAGCCTTAGCTGGTTATGGGTTGAAATCCTCTCAACCAATAGGATTTAGACAAGTTTTGGTTACCATTGTAACCATATCTTTTGGATTTAACTCTTTGTTAAATAGTTTAACTTTTACCATGTCTTCATGTATTCTAACACTATATAGGTAATTAAGATACTCTTAACTTACAAAAGATTCTAAAGTGGTTCATTAATTTCATATATAATATTATTAAATCCCTTTAGAAGAACCATATATTTTTGGGAATATAATATCAACCAGTAATATAGAATTTGTTTTAAAAATTAATTTATGTCTATTTTGACAATATTTAGTATTTTGTTTTTGTGAAAGTAATCACTACTTTATTACTTCTAAAAAGATACATTGAATAAAACCAAACATGTCATATTCACCTATAAAATTATTGGATATCATAAACACTTTGAAATTATATTTATTAGAATATTTATAATAAAATTTATTTGATTATTTCATTAATAAGGTAATCATTGCATAATCATTGTGTCTTAAAGAAATTTAATTATTTGATGTCTAAAATTTATAAATAAAATACAATGATTTATAAAATCATTTTAGCTTTCTAATGAATATTTATAGTCATATTTATCTTATGTATAACCCTATTTAGGAAGTCATTTTAGCTTTCACCAAATATTATTTTTATCTTATTGAACAACAATTTACTTACTAATATTATCCATTTCTATGGAATTTTTGAAATTAATCTCACAAAATCGGTAAAATTATGTTTTATGCAAATTTTCAAATGCTCCTAGATGGTGGGTAAAAAAAATTAAATGTTCAACCAAATTTTATACATATACATTTTTTTATAAAATGACTCCAATGAATTACCTTTCACCTATATAGGTATTAAATATCTATTTTGACTTAAAATAAATTTCAATAAAATAAATAAAGATTTAAATTAAAAATTTGTTTTTAATAATAACGCAGTATTTTTCATTATTCATCAAAAATTGATTGTTTTCAGAAAAATACTATAAATTTACCCCAAGCTAATTTTGATAGTCGGGATTCAAAATTGATTTCTATTTTACCAAATTAAAAACAACTAAGTTGTATTTGTTAATTTAAAATTAATTCCTGTTGTCTAAACCAAAAAGCAGGTTTGTAAAAAGTAAAAACTATCAAAAGATTGACATGTGTTTATGTAAAATTTAAATGTGAAATTACTTATAAGGTCTCAAATGGTATTAAATGATAATAATCTAATATAATTATACATTCAAACCATTATAATGTAATATTTAACACTATAAATTATTTCAATTAAAAAAATTATAATTAAAATTTAGAATTTTTCTGTATTCATCAAAATATGAATGTTATCAGAAAAGTGCCAAAAAATTATCCAAACTAAATTTTTATGTCCGAATTCGAAAGAATAATTTAATTTAATTAAATAGAATATATAAACGTGTCATATTTTTGTTTAAAAATTATTATTCATTAAATTAGAGATAAAATTAGATTTTTTTTAAAAAAATAGTTTTTTTATCTAAAAAAAATGAATTTGTTCTTATATTATGTCTAAGAAACACATAATATGGATGGTAAAATTATAGAGTATATAATATTCGAAATGGAGCTAATATTATTCATAACTGTTTTTTTACAACAAGTTTGGTAAATTGTGGTGCGCTCGAACTCGGTGTTCTGTGTAGCACAAGCTATTGAATTACTTTAATGAGATAACATACTATGAAATCCTGGGGTGTAACAAAAAGGTATAAAATTAGAAGATGAATATGATGGAAAATTCACTATCTTAAATGCTCAGGAATTTAGATGTGAAAAGACATCAAGTGTGTAGGAATAATTAGATGCGCTAACATATGTGAATTACATATTTAAGCTTGAACTTGAGTCATTTATGGACAACAATAAAAAAATAAAGATGGTGAATATAAAATTTAGAAGGTATGATGATAAACATCCTTAATGAATGGAGAAATAAATCAAAAATATATATTAAATGGATGAAATAAAAAAATGGTTGAATGATATTGAGAATGATATTAGGGTAAGGGATCCTAAGGAAAAACAATCTTTAAGATAATAAGGGATAAAAAACATTAAATATGCCTTTTTGATGGGAATATTTTTAACATGATAACAGAATATCATGATATTGGAGTAGAATTCCAATAGGGATCATAAAAAGTAAGGGAAAAGTAGTCTAATGATTTCATTGCATTATACACCAACCAACTCCAAAATAAACCTCACTAATCTGAAAATATATGTTCCAAATCAAAATGTGGATTAGTTTAGGCCCATGAGAAAGATGAGGTGTTTACTTAATTATCAAAATAACAGTACAATATCCAAGTAATATGTTTTCTCCAATGAAAAATATCCTCACACTCTATGGAAATATGACATTTGTAATATTCCATAATAACTATTTATCATTATAGAAGACAAAGATTCAAAAGTTACTATTGGTACACTAGAGTGTTTGGGCACAAACAAATATAAATACTGGACCAAAATGTCACCACCAAGGAACAGGATGAAGTAAAGGGTGTTAAATTCTAATGTGATGAAAATTGAATCTCAAAGGAATACTAATGTGACTCAATAATCATCATATATACTAACACAAAATCAGGTTTTTGTGATTTGGATAAATTTGTGATAGATTTGAATTGTAGTGTAATTATTTTGATTTTTCCATGAGTAGTATTCACAAAAAATATTCAAATGATGTATAAGAAAAATTAATTGATAATATTTAGGAAAAAGTAATGTTTTATTGAGGTTTCATTGATGGATTTCAAGTGAACAATGTAATGGATAATTGGCCATATGTGTTACTCATATATAAGTTGTGACACTATAATTAGATTGAATATTAAAAATAACGATTTAGGGGTAGTTATTTTTAATGGATATTCTCTAAATATAATAAGAGATTGAACTACATTTATTGTGGTTCAAAACAAAAATTGATACGATATATTATTATTTTTATGGGAAGAAGAACTATCAATTTAGTCCAAGTCACCTCTATGACCAAGGACATGATATGATATTCAGGAAAGACTCATGAATTATTAAAATAATAATGAATTGATGGATCCTAAAAAATGGTAAGAGATTTTTTTTATTTTTATTATAATTAGAGATCCCACCAAATCCTATTATTTGAGTGTAAAAGATGGAATAAAATTGTGCCAAATATTAATTTTCCATCACAATAAAACATCCATGAGTCAAATCATAATGCAAGGTGTGATGATGGACCATCCATAATTGAATAAAGTGAATAATAATATATGGGAAACATGTAAAAAAATATATTTATTGAACTAATGAATTAGTGGACATAAAATCTACTATGCCCCTTGAGAATAATTGTAATAATTATATAGAACTATGTGAAAAAATATACCATTAGGGATTAATATTTTATCACTTCTATTGATTAATTCTTCTAATATTCCAATTTCACGTTAATGATTAAGAATTTTTCTACAATTTAATTTTTTTTCAATATTTACATTGGAAATTTATAAAGAGTTCGAAATATATATCAGAAAAATATGTTACGAAAATTATTTATATAACACATACAATGATTTTGAAATCTTTTTTACATACCATGGAATTAATAAAAAATAATTTTTAACCACTAATACCCAAAAAAAATTATAATATAAAGGAAAACATGATTTTTTCCAGATGGGTTGTACATTTATATCATAAAACACAATATCAATTTTCATTTAGTGGAATGAAATGTCTTTGTTTATGTTGAGATGATAGAGAAACATAAGGCCATATGAGATGTAGTACAAAAAAATTCAACTTTATGTTAAATTATTATTTATATTATCCTTTTTTAGATAAATATTAAAAATTCTAATTTATGTAAGTTTGATGAATAATCAAAAGAATGTAACTTAATTGAATAATAAACATATTGTAAATAATATAAATTATTTAATAAGAGGATGTCAATATTGGTCGAATACATTGATGTAATGGATTTTGATAACAAATGAAATTCATGTATTACAAATGATGAGTTTTTGGATAATTATAATGAAGTCACTGAGATTATTCCTAAGAACATATGTGAAAAACAATGAATATGAACCACATGTTTTTTATTTTGAATATTATCATACATGTGTTAAGTATATAAATTAAGTTTTCGAACAAAATAAATATAAAAAGATGATTAAGAAGAACATGGTAGTAGAGAATACAAAGGGAGATTAAAATTCCCAAATTTATACAAGGAAAAACTAATAATTTAAAACCAAAAGCACATATCTAATAAATAAAGCCACATTAAGTGTATATATATTGAATAGAATAAATTTTATTGAGTTATATATATGGAACACGACCGAATAGAAAATAATTACACATGGAATCTGATCCTTAGATATAATGATGAAAATGCTATTGGGACCATGTGGGTATTTTAGAATTATTGAATGATAAGGGAAAATTAATAATAAATAATAAAATACGTCCATACAAGGATTTTTTTAGTTGAATGGATTTAATTTAAAGATACACTAGTTCATAATGCAACATTAGAATCTATAAGATGTTCCAAGAAGATTCCTGTCATATTCAATATAGAATATTTCAAATGGATATCAAATATAATTTATCTAATTCCTTTTTTGATGAATAAGTCTATATTTATTAGTTCAAGGGATTTATTGTAGACAAAGATGTACATATTTTGGGAATATTAAAAAACAATTATGGATTAAATCAAGATCCAATGTCATGTTTTCCTGTCATTGATGGATACCATAGAACAATGAGATTAACTAATGATAATTTGGGAAGCATTTAATATATTAAATAAATGTAATTTTCACTATCATTTTAATTAAACATGTTGATAAAATTATTATTGATATATTTCAAGGGAGATTATGTAAATTATTTTTTGATAATATGAAAAAACAATTTGGAATGTCCATTCTATGAGAGTTCAATTATTTTAGGACATTTTATGTATTATAGGAGAAAGAATGACATTTATATACCAAGAGAAGCATATATGATTATTATAGATGCAATTAATGATGAATGTTAACAAAATAATATCTATAACTAAAAAATTTAGAATTAAGAAACCAAGGGATGCCGAATTAGATTGTGTAAATCATAAAAAAATTTAGAATGTTTATTAGATGTGTACTTATTCTTAATACATGAAAATGATATATTTTCTATAATATTATATTGTGTTATATATATGAAATTGAACTAATGGAATACCATTTTATCAAATCCCATAGATTACATAAATATATGAATGTTAAATTGAGTTATAAACTATTTTATTGGAAAATAGTGAACATAAATCAATCTATATTCACTAATGCATATTGGGTTGGTGATTGTGATTATAGAAAATCCAATTATTATGGATTATTTATGGTTGTAAGAAGCTATGTCATTCAGAAAAAAATAAAAAAACTCACTCATTATTGGTAACATCGAGCCTTAAAATATTCATTCTACCAAATATCATGTCTATATGATTTCGATGAGAATATAAGCATTAGTATTTGAGGGAGATTATTAAATGACTATTGTATATTTTATTTGAAAATAATATTTATATTTATTATTATAAAAATCATATAAAATACTCAATATCGATGAAAATAGTTATAAATTTTCACATAATCAAACATAATTTATCTAGTGGTTATATAAAATGAGATTTTATTCCAACACTGGATAAGTTTTCTGAAATATTCACAAAGGCTACACCTCATATCATGTTTGACACATTAATGCTAGACATGACTATTTATCCCATCCATCTATATACATAGGTATTTGGGAAAACCCCAATAATACATTGGATTTTATATAGGGGACTAATGGGTGAATAAATCATTTTTAGTTAGTTTGAATCATTGATCATTTACAATTATAGAATGAGAGTAAAATTTAAAAATTCTGATTGCGTGGATTGAGAGGGGGCGTATTCAAATTCATTGGAAAACGGTTTCTTTTCATATAAGTATATAATTATCTCAAAAACACTAATATATCCTATTATATAGTGATATATTTTTCTCACATGTGATAATGTTGTTATAAATTACATCATGAAATATGATTTTTTATTTTGGAATGTGATGAGAAAGGTTGAAAAAAAATCAATGGGGGTGATTGAATAACCCAATTGATTGGATGAAGAATGTTTAATATTTTATAAACTATTTTTTATGGGTTATAAGTATGACTATAAATTTTTTTAATGTGTTTTGAGATGTTTTAATATGGATGGGGATTTATTGTTAGGGATCTATACTAATTTGGCGATTCAATAAATTCAATGTTGGGATGGAAAAAACAAAATTACTAAAATATTTATATGGGTTTTTTCAAATTATTTATGTTCACCTTGTACATAATAAGGTGAAAATTTGATAAATACCAAAAATTGTTACATTAATTATCTTTATAATATTGTTTCAGACATCATGAGGTTCATTTAAAGACACTAAAATGTAAATATATGATTATTTAAGGCTCACATAGAGTACATCATATATTTTTGTTACATCATAATATTTTTGAGGTATCTTATGAATTTTGGGTAAATAATTTATAATTCACAAAAATCATAATAAGGTTCACAATAATTTTATGGGTTTTTATAATAAACCATTATGTACTGTAATTAATGACGTTTCATTCAACATTATTAAATTGCAGTATATTATAAATATGGAAAGTGAATATTATTAGGAATTTCTAAAAACTCTATAAGTTTTATTTTAATTTTTATAAGGATCATATAATATGTGGAATATCTAAGAAGATTAGAGTGGACCTTATAATAATAATTCTCTTGATCTTCTCATTTTGTTGTCAATCATCACAATCACACTAAATATAAATAATTCAATATTACAATGATGAATAAAAATATAGTTGATTAAGTTTATTGAGAGATAGTTATTTGGAAAGAAGGATTGAAATAATGTAAATCTCTATGTGTACCAATGTTTAAATAATTTAATAAACAAATTGATAAAGTGTTTTCTTAAGGAAGAAAAAAACCTGATCTTCATTGATAATTAATTAAATATGATGACTCAGATTAGATTATGATTTTACTGAGGAGTAATTGGAGATATTTTTTAAGCTGTAAAACAGAATTGAATGAGAATATCATGAAACCATTAATGAAGTAGAGATTCCATACTTCATTAAGATTGTCACAACCCACTCCACATAAAGTGTACCCCTCCTAGGTTGACAATGTGAGAAGGGAGATAATGACCCCCCCCCCCCCCCCCCGAGTCCCGCCTTCAGTAGGCCCCGGGTTGGCGACTAACACCAAGGGTATAGTAAACACACAAATAGGAGGCATTACCCTCTAAGAAAAAACATGTGGAAGAGAGAGATATGATAGACACCAACAAACTCCAACTCAAAACTGGAATATAAAAGAAAACTCAAGTGAACATATGAAATTTCAATAAAAAGTACTACAACTGAAAGGGAAAAACAACATGTACCCAAAAGAAACTAAAAACAGTAGCAACCACAAGCCGGAACTGCTCCTGAAATAACAAGCTAGTAGTAACCAGCCTGATCTCCAACCTTCTCCACGTGACTTGAGAAAAAACAATTTATAGATACATAGGGTGATTATAACAGTATACTCAGTAGGATCCTCCCCGAATCCTCTAATGAAAAAGTATTCAAATCATGCAAAAACATAGTGAACAATAAGTGAAACCAACGTGGAACCTAAACAGGTATACTAAGTTCCCAACGTCACCATGGATACTCTTAGCAAGTAATGCATACAAGAATATATCATATAATAAACAATATTATGGTTACCCTACTACTACTTCCCCACTGGTTTGCCTCTTTTCCCCAACGTCGTACGTCCTAAGCATCTCTCTCCAAAATGCTTGCCCGCAGACACTTGGGAGAAGCACCACAATATGCACCTCGTGAAACAAAGCCACCACGTCCACACACCAAAGTAACCATGTTGTTTACGGGAGCCACCACATCTTGAATAACGTGTATCATACATCAGGTACTATACCTCAAGCCATTACAGCCCATACACCAAGTAAGGATCCTCAAGCCATCACAACCTATACACATTACTCCTATAGAAGTTCATAGAAAACTATAACTAGAATATATGTGTGTGAATAACCACAAGACATTGAAGCCCTCTACACTTATATATGGTGAAAACTAACCAATGTGCCTGTTATCACAAGTATAATCCATGAGAAGAGAACGGGCCCAAAGGGGGTAGTCAGCCATCCATCCTCCCTCCAAAATGTTGGGGAAAACACCCCTAGGGCTCTGAATCCCAGGAGTGTCAGTTTCCCATACCGAAAGGGTGGAGTAGCATATAGAGACAAGAAAATTACATGATATACTATATCTCACAACCCCACTATGGGCATAACATAGTCTTAGACACAACTACAACTAACGTCTCTCAGAATCCAGGCTATTACATCATGACTTGGTATCATATAAGAACAAAACCATCTAAAGAGATTCATTAGATCACTTCATTCCCTTTTTAATCAGTTCCACTTTACATTAATTAATTCTTTAAACATTAATTAACCATGAATAATTCAACATTAAATTTCATTAGAATCACACCAAAAGTCAACAGTTCCTTCAAAATTTCACCCTCATCATTATGATCTAGCAAACGCCAACTCCATGGGTTAACACCATCTATTCAATTATTTATTATATAATTACATTCCCATATTCCCAGGCATTCTAGAAAAACATTCTATGCTAATAAACACATGGGTGCTTAACATGGTGAGGAGATGTACTACCTTTCGAGTCTTTTCTGCTTATATAAGGAACATATACCCATCTTTCCTTGAGAAGCTCAACACAGAAAGCATGTGGCATGCCTGGCGTGTCTTTGCTACTTATAAAAGAAGGGTATGTAAGACTATATTCCTAGAGAAGTGAGGAAAATCAATGTAGATAAACAACCAATCAATAATATCAAGCATCCAACAATCACATCCATCCCATTCCATCATCCCTGGTGTCCTCCCTAACACCCACATGCATAAACCGATGCATCTCGCCACTCTAGGCATCATCTACTACCACAACCAAAAGCCTCCCTAACCCCACATATCAAATCATCCATCCAAGTTCAAATCATAGCATAAGTAGTGGGAAAACAAACACCACATCCATTGGTCTCTTTTCCCTTTAAAATCAAGAGGGTAACAAATAACCCATTAATAAATTATCAAACAATCAGTTCTTTAATCCATAAAGAATTAATAGATTTATTATTCGTAGGCTCCAAATTCGGGAAACCAAATCAGTAAACTATCATAATTAATAAAAAATGCTTAATATACTAATTTTATTATCATTAGATTATAACAAGAACCAGATTCGTTTACATGCCTCTTTATCTTTAGCCTAACAATTATTAATTAACCCCAATTTATGTTCTTCACCGATTTCCATCAAGAATGAATATATAATCAACGCAATCATAGATATCAAACTATGTAGAAAAACAAGAGGCAATAACATACGATCGATATCAATTTATTTATCCAGTTAAAATATTTATTATGTCAATTTCTTTTTCATCCATGGGTATTAAACATCCTAACAATACAGTTTCACATAAAAGAAAAGAGAAGCAATGAATCCCCTGCCATAAACAGTTCCTCACGTTTTTTATCCACACAATAGATCATGATCCTCCTCTCGCGACAACTGCATCTACACGAGGATGCCACGGTACGACCGCACCAACAAATCCCTAAGAAAAACCCCATTAGAAGAATGGATATTACATGCTATAATATGGATAGGATAAAAAAGAGAAGATTATTCCAAAAGGAATGATGATAAAACATACCTTATATCAAAGATTGATCAATACAACTTGGTCGCATAAAAAAAGCGGAACCAATTCGACGAGTAATGTTTTATTGTGAAACTCCTAAAAGAAGGATTGAAAGGTTCTAGTGCCTCATAGCCGAGAACAAAGAGGAAGAACAAGGGAGTAACATATCATGTACCTTTTGAAGATTTAATAGGGTGATGGTTTAAGATAATCTCAATTACCCATTAAAAGCGGATCACATAAACCCACACTATTTGACCAAGTGAAAACATCCCGATCTATATGAATAGTTAATATAGGATTTATCGCCTTTGAATTAGCAATAAGTGTCCTTAAAATAAAGCTTTAAATGTATATTACATCAAATGAAACGTCAAAGGTGTGAAATTGTAGGAAGCTAGAAGCATTGTACACCTACTGTTATTGTACACCTACCATTACTGCACACCTAACATTAGAGGTTACCAATAGAGGTTACCGATAAACCTCACCGTTCTTTAAACATTGTACACCTACTGTTACTTTACACATATCGTTACTGTACACCTACTGTTACTGTACACCTATTTTTAGAGGTTACCGATAGACCTCACCATTCTGGAAACACTATCGACCTACCATTATAGTACACTTACCGTTACTGTACACCTACCGTTAGAGGTTACTGATAGAGGTTACCGATAGACCTCACCATTCTGGAAACACTGTAAACCTACCGTTACTTTACACCTACCATTATAGGTTACCGATAGAGGTTACCGATAAACCTCACCGTTCTGGAAACACTATACACCAACCTTTACTATACAATTACCGTTACTGTACACCTACCATTAGAGGTTACCGATAGACCTCACCGTTCTGGAAACACCATTCACTGAACCTCACTGATAGAACACTATTCACTGAGCCTCACTGATAGAAAACTATTCACTAAAACTCACCGATAGACCACAATTCACTAAAACTCACCGATATAATACAGTTCACCTACCATTATAGGTTACCGATAGAACTATTCACAGATGGAACTATTCACAGAATTGGAAATTTGACAAAGTGTTGGGGATAAGTCACCTTGACCTCCTGGAACACCACAAACATCGCATTTTCACAAAGTATTCGACTGGAGAGGTCCGAGCCATTACATTAGATACCTATCAAAATATTCTCGTCCTCGAGAATACAAAACCCAACTAAAGAGAAAAAACATAACAGGGTCCGAATGACCATCAATCTAGATACCTCTCAAAAGAGAGAAATCCACAAAATAAACAAAAGAAAATCATAAATAAAACATGATAGGTCTAACAATAAGGGGAACACCGTTACATAAAAAGAGTTAAACGTCAAACAACTTTGGGTACTGAGCATGTATCTGTGACTCACGTTCCTAGGTAATCTCCTCCATCCCATCGGGTCACCACAAGACATGAACTGAGGGAATAGAATTCCCATGACACTCCTTCTCCTTGTAGTCTTGGATCTCCATAAGTCGCTTCTCAAAGGATGCATCATCATAAACATCGATCTCCCCCCAATCGATGATGTGAGAGTCATCATGAATATAACGTCGGAGTTGTGATACATGAAAAACATCATGTATCTGACTCATTTCTGTGAGAAGTGTTACTCGATACGCCACTGCTCCAACACAATCTAACACCTCAGAAAGGCCCAACAAATCTGGGAGAAAGCTTACTTCAATGAAAAAACCTTCACTACCCACGATGGGGAGTCACCTTCAGAAACAAATGACCCCCAACATTAAACTCTAAGGGTATCCTTATTTCATCAACATATGTTTTATGAAGAACTTGCGCTGTCTTCATCCTCTCAAGAATCACCTGGACCATCTCTGTTATATTCTACACTAGTTCTGGTCTGAGAATTGCTGACTCTCCAACCCTAGTACAACACAACGGAGAACGGCAGGGCCAGCCATACAAGGCGTCAAATGGCTCCATACCAATGGTGGAGTGAAAACTATAATTTTAAGAAAACTCCACCAATGTTAAGGGCCTCATCCATGAACCTCCAAAACCATGAACACAAGAGTGTAACATGTCTTGAAGAGTCTAGATGGTTTAATCTATCTGACCATCCATTTGAGGATGAAAAGTAGTGTATAAGCATAGTTGAGAACCAAAATCATGTTGGAGACCTCTCTACACCCTGGAGTTAAAACAAGGATCTGGATCAGATATGATCATCCTAGGGACTCCATGAAGTCTCACCACCTCATCAAGATATTTCCTTAACAAAACATCCACTGAGCTTGATTCCTTGATCGCTATGAAGTGGGAAGATTTTGTTAAATGATCCACTACCACCCAAATAACATCATGTCCTCCAGGATCTTGAGGTAAACTAGTAACATAGCCCATTAATATGTCCTCCCTCTTCCACTAAAGAATCTCTAATGGCTGGAGAAGACAACCAGGAACACGGTGTTCGGCCTTCACCTTCTGGTGTAATAAACATCGAGACACAAACTCCGCAACCACACACTTCATCCCAGGACACACAAATTGATTCATCAAGGATCGTTATATCATTGTCACGCCAGGATGTAGTACTAAAATCATACTATTGAACTCTCTAAGAACTATCTCGTGCATCGTCAAGGGAACACAAATTCTTCCATGATACAACACTCGATGTTGTTCATCCTCATACCAACCATTAGGGGCCTCACTACAAAAAACTCTGTCTCTCCCAACCTCTACCTCTAGATCTCCAAACTGGGACTCTTCCACCTTCTCCATCAGGGATGACTGTACCGTCATCTGAAAAATACAACCTCTACCCCCAAATTCTCCCATAACAAGATGTAATTTTGACAGTTCTTTCATTACTCTTCAGGAATCACCAGATTCACGCACAATATCACTACGTGACCTTCGGCTTAGTGCATCAGCTACAACATTCCATTTTCTAGGTGTATACAATATTTCGAAGTTATATTCTGGTAATAAATCCAACCACCGACACTGGCATAAGTTCAAGTCAATTTGGGAGAAAACACACCTAAAACTCTTATGATCGATCAAAACAACAAAGCGCTCACCAATGAGGTAATGTCTCCACAACTTCTGAGAAAACACCACGGCTGCCAACTCAAGATCTAGAGTGGCATAGTTACGTTCATGGTGACGTAAATACTGAGACCCATAAGAATCAAATGACCTCTACTGCATGATAACACAGCCTAACCCCATATGCGAAGCATCGTAGAAAACATCAAACAGAACTCCCTCAGCTGGAAGATGATGAACTGGAGCACTTACAAACTTCTACTTTAGATACTGCAATCCTACCTAACACTGATCATTCTATATGAATGCCTAATGATTTCTGGTCAAAGCTGTTAGAGGAGTCTCAACTCGTGAGAAATTTGATATGAACCTCCTATAGTAGCCTATGAGACCAAGGAAACTTCACACCTCTGACACTATCTTGGGGGCTGCATAAGACACAACTGATTCTATCTTCGATGGATCCATAGCTACTCCCTGTTGGGACACAACATGCCCCCATAAATGGACTTCTTGATCTTGAAACTCACACTTCGACAACTTCCGAAATATTTTATGTTGATGATCATCTCCTAAAACGGTTTGTAGATGCTTTGCATGCTCCTACTCTGATATAGAGTACACAAGGAAGTCGTCGATGAAAACTACCCCGAACATGTCCAGGAACTCACGAAACACAGCATTCAGCAATCCCATGAAGATAGTTGGAGCATTCTTCATGCCAAACAGCATTACCACGAACTCATAATGCCCACGAAGACAATGGAAACTAGTCTTTGGGATATCTACATCCTTCTCACGCATCTAATGATATCCTAACCGCAAGCCGATCTTTGAGAACAAACTTTCACCCTTCTGTTGATTGAATAAATCATCAATCCATGGAAGATGATGTTTATTCTTTATTGTCACTTTTTTTAAGCAATGATAATCGACACACAACCGCAAACTGTTGTCGGCCTTCTTCACGAACAAAACTGGTGCACCCCATGGTGACACACTTGGCCAAACAAAACTGAACTGTAACATGCCATCAATATATATGTGTAGCTCTCATAACTCAGAAGGGGATATACTATATGAAGACATAGAGATAGGAGATGCTCATGGCTGTAGCTCTACCCCAAGATCAATCTCTTGTCGAGTGTGTAATGCTACAACCTCTTCTGGAAAGACAACAGGGTAGTCCTCCACGACCCTAGGAAATTCCAACTACTGAACATATGAAGAACTCAACATCTACTCAGCAATCATGGATGATAAGGGTGGAACACTCCGCTGACCCATCCGATGATCTCGCTCACCAACAAACACCAATGGCTCCCCATTCACACCAATGAATATGACATTCTTCTTGAATAAATCCACAATTTCCTGCACCGAATACAACTAATCCATGCCAAGGATGACATCATATGGTTGTTTTCGTAAACATAGGAAATCTCCCCAAGAGCGGTGTTTCCCCAACACTTGCTCACAGTCTCTACATACTTCAAACAAGTCAGATCGACTTTCAACTGGCATAGTCAACGTCCAGGGCACTAGAAGCCTCTCTACCTGAAGTCCCAACGCATGGACAAGGGTATGTGATATGAAGGAGTGAGTCGCTCCTGAATCAAACAAGGCATTCCAAAAGGTAGAAAACAAGCCAATGGTACCTCGAATGATGTTTGGCTCACCTGGAGAAGGAAATTCTAGAGCATGAAGCTGACCATGACCTCCTCCATGACTTCTCTAACCCTGATGATGATGACCACCATGGCCGCGCTCTGGTCTCTAAGGATTGAGAGCATCATGGGGTTGTCCTCTACCTGCCTCGTCTACCCTCTGATGATCTAAATCTGGTGCAACCGGCTACTTCTGCCTCGTCTAGAACTGCCTCAACGGAGGAACCTAGAGGGTAGCACCTGGTGCATGATGACCACTATGAAATGTCGGGAACTCCCACTGATGATGACCATGACCACCATGAGAAAAACATGAACCTGATCCCTTGAAATAGGCTCGAGAGTTGCTGCCTATGGTGAAACGAGACATGAAGGTCTAGGAACTACCCACAGCTGAACGGAAACACTTATGCCCTGAAAACTAGGATCCTCATACCACAACTCTTCTTTGTGAGTAATCATGTTGATTCACCTCTCGTGATGATCTGGTCCTGGCCAAAGTCCTCTGGACAACCTCTACCCTCGCCAAAACCTCAGGATATGTTTTCAGCATAAATGGGGTGACCTGGAACTGGATCTCTAGACCCAATGCCTCCTCAAAATGTCTCACCCTGGCTTCCTCATCTGGGAATATGTCCGAAGCATATTGAAAATGGTTCATGAAAGGGATTCCAAACTCTCGAACACTGGAGATCCCATGATGAAGGGTAAGATGCTCTTGGAGAATGGACCCCATCATAGTCGAATAAATAAACTCGACTCTAAACATGTCTCCGAACTCCTCCCATGAGATCATTGACTCCTCACGATCCCTAAGGAACAAGAACCCCCACTTCCTCGCTGATCCACGTAGCATCGTCACAACCCCGTATACCCAGTGCTCTTTCCGAGCACAAATTGAACTGAAGCTGATCTCGACCTACTCTACATAGTATTATGTGACTGCATATGAAATGGATCCCTCATACTTCTACAGACCCTGGCGCTGAAACTCTCAGAGTGTCTTCCTCCAATTTTCGCCGTCATCAACCTCTACCCTACGATGATATGCTGGAACAGCCTGCTGGAAATTTTCTACACAACCCTGACGAGGACATCGACCCGGAGCCATCCATGTAAAATAAATAACCGCTAGTACTCATAAACCAAGAATATGGAACACTCAACATTAAATAATTAATTGTTTTCTTTTATTCATTTTAGTTTTACCTATCCCAAGTTCAATCCATTCAATCACACACACAAGGAAGGATGATGCATGATCCTTTCCTAGCTCTCTACCGTACAACTAGTATCACCTTGTTTAGTAGCCATTGTAATCATAATGATCCATACATTATATCATAGAGGGCCTTAAATGCCTATGTATCAGCCAGTGTCCAGTGTTTTTCTCACTTGTTAAACATGAATGAAAGCATTTCCCTACCAACCAATACAACCTCACATGTGCCTAACTCCTAACTCCATCCTATCCCTCAACCAGCCCTCTGATACTACTATGTCACGAACCCCTCCCCACAAAGTTTACACCTCCTAGGGCGGCAATGTGAGAAGGGAGATAATGACCCATGAGTCCCACCTCCAGTAGGCCCTGGGTTGGTAAAGAACCGAGGGTATAGTAAACACACAAATGGGAGGAATTCCCCTCTAAGAGAACACAGGTGGCATAGAAGAGATATGATAGACACAAACCAACTCAAATTAATAACTGGAATATAAAAGAAAACCCAACTACACATATAAAATTTCATTCAAAAATACTATAACTGGAAGTGAAAAACTTCAAGAGCACCAAAGAAACAAAAAATAGCAGCAACCACAAGCCAGAACAGCTCTTGAAACCACAAGCTAGTAGTAACCAGCCTGATCTCTAACATGCTAAAGGTGACCTAAAAAACAGTATATAGATACATAGGGTGAGTATAACAGTATACTCAATTGGATCCTCCCCAAATCCTCTCGTACAAAAGTAACGAATTCATTCTAAAGCACAGTGAATAACAAGTGAAAATAACTCTTCACCTAAATAGGTATACTAAGTTCCCAACCTCACCATGGCTATTCTCACCAAGTAACGCATACAAGAATATATCATATAATAAAGAATATCAAGGGTACCACACTACTACTTCCCCAGCGGTTTACTGCTTTGCCCCAACGTCGTACGTCCTAAGCATCTATCTCTAAGAAGGCTTTCTTGAAGACACCTGGGTGAAGCACCACAGTATTCAACTTGTGCAACAAAACCACCACGTCCACAAACCAATGTTACCAGGTAGTTTCTAGGAGCCACCATAACTCTCATAACGTGTATCATACATCGAGTATTAAACATGAATCCATTACAGCCCATACACCGAGTAAGGATCCTCACGCCATCATAGCCTATACACGTCACACCTATTATAGTCCCTAGAAAACTATATCCAGAATATATGTGTGTGAATAACCACAAGCCATTAAATATTTCTACACACATATATGGAGAAAACTAACCAATGATCCTACCAGCACAAGTAAGTACCATGAGAAGAGAGTGGGGCCAAAGGGGGTAGTCACCCATCCATCCTCCCACCAGAATAGTGGGGAAAACACCCCCAGGGCTCAGAATCCCCGGGGTTTCAGTTTCCCTTACCGATAAGGTGGAGTAGCGTATAGAAACACAAAAAGTACATGATATACTATATCTCAAAACCACATTATGAGCATAACATATCCTTAGATAAAACTACCGATAACATCTCTCAAAATCCAGGATGCTACTTCTAAGACAAGGTATCCTATAAGCACAAAACCATTTAAAGAGCTATAATAGATTACAACATTCCCTTTTTTATCAGTTCCACTTTACGTTAATTAATTCATTAAACTTTAATTAACCATGAACAATTCCCCATTAAATATCATTAGAATCACACCCAAAGTCAAATGTTCCTTCAAAATATCAACCTCATCATTATGTTCCGGTAAACACCAACCCCATGGGTTAACACCATTTATTCAAGTATTTATTATAGAATTACTTTCCCACATTCCCTGGAATTCTAGAAAAATATTCTATGCTACTAAACGCAAGGGGGATCAACACAGTGAGTAGATGTACTACCTATCGAGTCTTTTCCACTTATAGCAAGAGCATATACCCATCATTCCTTGAGAAGCTAAACATGGAAAGCATGTGGCATACCCCGAGTGTCTTTGCCTCTTTCAGATGAAGTGTATGTAAGACCAGCTTCCTTGAGCAGTGGGGAAATGTAAAGCAGATAACAAAAAATCAAAAAATGTAAGAATCCAACAATTACATCCATCCCACTACACCATACCTGGTGACCTCCCCGACACTGACATGGATAAACCGATGCATCTCTTCACTCTAGGTGTCATATACTTCCACAAACAAAAGCCTCCATGACCCCACAAATCACCACAACCATCCAGGATCACATCACATCACAAGCAGTAGGAAAACAAACATCACATCAACTAGGATCTTGTCCCTTTAACAATCATGATGGTAACTTAGAACCCTTTAAAGAATTATCAAACAATCAGTTCTTTAATCCATCTTGAATTAACAGATTTATTATTCATAGGATCCAAATTTACGAAACCTAATCAGTAAGTTGTAACAATTAATTAAACATTATTACTGTTCTAATTTGATTAACATTAAATTACAATAAGAACCAGTTTCGTTTACGTGCGTCTTTATCTTTAGCCAAAAAATTATCAATTAATCCCAACTTACAGTCTTTACAAATTCTCATCAAGAATGAACATCTAAGCAATGAAAGCATAGATATAACACTATCTTGCAAAATAAGAGGCAATACCATATGATTGATATCAATTCATTTATCCATTTAAAATATTTATTATGTAAATTCCATTGTCATCCAGTGGGATTAAACATGATAACAATACAGTTTCATGTAAAGGAAAAGATATGAAACGAATCCCCTTCCTCAAAATTTTAATCACGTTCATTATCCACACAACGGCTTGCGATCCTCCTCTCACAACAACTGCATCCACCAGAGGCTTCCATGGTATTTCCACACCAACCAAACCCCAAGAAAACACACATTAGAAACACATATATTGCATGCTATAATATGGAAAGGAGAAACATGAGAAGATGATGCACAAATGAATGACAATAAAACATACCTTATATCGAAGATTGATCGATACAGCTTGGTCGCATCAAAATAGAGTGGAACCAATACGAGAAGTAAAGTTTGATTGGGCAACTCATACAGGAAGGATTGAAAGGTTCTAGTGTCTCATAGCCGGGAACACAGAGGAAGAATAAGGGAGGAAGATATCTTGTCCCTTTTAATGATTTAATGGGGTGATAGTTTATGATATGCTTAATTCCCCATTTAATGAAAATTGCATTAACCCACGTGGTTTGACCATGTAAAAACATCTTGAGCCATAGGAATAATTAATATAGGATTTATGGCCTTTGAATCGGCCTTAAGAGTCTTTAAAATAAGTCCTTAATTGTATTTTACGTCAAAGGAAACCTCAAAGGGGTGAAATTGTAGGAAGCTGGAAACAGTGTACACCTACAATTACTGTACACATACCATTACTGTACACCTATCATTAGAGGTTACCAATAAACCACACCGTTCTAAAAACACTGTACACTTACTATTACTGTACACCTACCATTATTGTACACCTACCATTAAAGGTTACCGATAGACCTCATCGTTCTGGAAACACTGTACACCCACTGTTATTGTATACCTACCATTAGAGTTTAACAATTGACCTCACCATTATGGAAACACTATACCCATAATGTTACTGTACACCTACTATTATTGTACACCTACCATTACTATACACCTACCGTTACTGTACACCTACTATTAAAGGTTACTGATAGACCTCACCGTTCTGGAAACATCGGACACCTACCGTTACTGTACACCTACCATTACTGTACACCAACAGTTAGAGGTTACCGATAGACCTCACCATTCGGGAAACACTGTTCGCTGAACCTCACTGATAGAACACTATTCACTGAACCTCACTAATAGATAACTGTTCATTGAACCTCATCAATAGAACACTATTCACTAATCCTCACCGATAGAATACTATTCGCCAACCATTATAGGTTACTGATAAAACTATTCACCAATCAAACTATTCACAGAATTGGAAATTTGGCAAAGTGTTGGGGATAAGTCACCATGACCTCCCTAAACCCCTCAAACACCACATTTTCACAAATTAATGGACTAGAGAGGTCTGGGACATTACAGGGATAATATTTTTCTCTTTTTTCATGAAAGTAAAATGAGGAAATTATAAATAGGAATGTTTCTGGTTGGTACTATGAGAACATAGAGAACTGATATATCATAAAAGTAATAATAACAAGAGATAGACAAGGTCTATATCTTGTTTGGATCATTATCTTTGAGGTAAGGGAGTTTGTGGTAGATTATTTTGGGGATTAAATTTGATGGAGAAAAAGGATGGTGTACATATATCTGAATATCGTGAAGAAGTGGGAACAATATTTTTTTATCATATTGAACTATCATATATGAAGCTGATAATAAATATCTAGATAAACTAGAACCTACTTGTGATCATTCTCACCTTGTTCGAAGATAACTGCTTCTATTAATGAGAGGATATGTTTGCTCAGATATATTATGCATCGTATTAGGAGGATATTATTTTTTTTCAAAAGCATTAGGGTATAGATATGATACTCAAAGTATCCACTTGTGTTTTTTGTGTAAATTTTATAAATTTGGGTGAATAACTGATTATATCAATTTGTATGTCCTGGCAAAGAGGTTAAACCATATAATAATTGTGTGTAAGATATTCTTTGTTTCATGCCATTTTAAAGAAATGCTAAGAGACATGGTTTAACTAGAATGAATCCTAACAGGTCATAATGGTTATGTTCACATAAAAAATATATAACCCTTGATTCAAACCCTTGTCTTTCCTAGTGTTTCATCCAATTCCTATGGAATATTTATTTTATATTTTCATTTCAAAATTTATATTTTATTTAATTTATATTTATTTTTATTATTTTGTATCAAAGTCTATGAATTTCATGGGGGATCATCAGACATTACATTTAAAAATGTAATTCCTTATATATAATCTCATTTATCATTTAATTTTTTTTACTCATGTTGAATGTATTTTAATATGGTATTTTATTATAAATTAATAATATAGTGGTTATCATTTTTCTGGTTTTATATGATCCATTTATCATATACCAGTATAATCTGGTATCTTAAATGATAATAAAAACAAAAATAATTAAATCATGATATATATGTGTGATGGGGATGAGAATATCAGATTTATCTTTGATAACTATTTTCTATCTTAAATAAACAGGTCTTCGAGAAAGATTGTGTAACAACACATAAATACTAAAATAAGAAAATTTTAATCAATAAATTATATGCTATGCGACATTGTTTTTAACTTTCATTATATGATAATCTATATTTTTCTAGTGTTATAAAAAATGTGTTTTTTAGAATTTCTTTTCTACACGCAATACCGAGTTTTATCAAACAATAATGAATTATTATGATTTTTATTTAGTATAATAATTCTAACCGTGCCATTGGAATTGTGTTTTATTATGTGATTAAATTAATTATTAATATATATATATATTAAACATGTTTACTAATAATATATTGAATTTTAATATTATAATAATCATTCAAAAAAGAATAGCTTTTAAGAAAATGTTTTTTCTAATAGAATATTTAATCGCCCCAGGAAAACATAATATAAAATTAATTATTAACAATATTAAAAAAAATCTCAAAAAAATATATATTTCAAATAAATGATACTAAAATTATATAAGGGTTAAATTTTTTGATTTCTCTGAGAATTTAAATTTTTCGATTATTAGTGAAAAAGACTGGATTTTAATTTTTAACTAACATTCAGTTTAAATTATTTATAATGAATAATTATATTTAAAAAAGATTAAATGTAAAAATATTTTAATTATACACATTTTAATCAAATTTATTTATTTTTTATCAATTTCACGCAGAATTATTTATAATTGTTATACTATTCAAATATTTAACTTTAATTACCCACTTTTCCCGTCACATCTTTGTGGTTAATTTGAAATAATAATTTTTTCACCTATGTGAATTGAATTTGATAAAATACATTCCATATTAGGAATAATAATAATTTATAATTTCTAATAAGGTGAAATTAAATGGTTAAAAATATTATTACTGATAATAGAAGAAATTAATTACTGTATTTTTGATTAAAAATAGTGTATTTAGGGGTTAAACTTACAAAACAATGTTTAAAATATCCCAAAACTAGCGAAAACCCATATTATGGAGACCGTTATACCCTTATGTGTTTGGTCTCGATTTATATGACATTTAGGGTCAGTTTTACAAGAAATTGGCCAATATGATAGGTTATGTAAATAAAAAGACAAAAAAAATACTTTTCTTCCTTTTAATATATACAATACATTATGATATGAAAAAAATATGTTTAGTTATATATATATATTGGAATGATAAATTTGTTTTTTAAACATTATATTTTTTATGTAATTTTTATATAATAATTATTTACTTAAATTTATTAAGAAACTCTAATGTAATAATTAATTAGATAATAATTATCTAAAATATATGATAAAAGATATATTATGGTTGAATTAAATTGAATGAATTATTTCTACCCATTAATAGTTTATATTAATATATCATTTAACACTAGTTTTATCTAAATAGGAACAAATTTTATTATTTTCATGATATTAATAAATTTAAATTACAGAAATAATGTAAAAATTGACATTAACGTTATTTTATAACAAATAATATTTTATTAAATGAATAAAAATAACTAAAAAATACCATCTTCCAAGTGGGTTTTAAATGTCAATAAAAAAATACATTCCATTCAGGGAAACAATTATCTTCTTTAATAAACATATTTACCCTTAAATAATAAAAACGGTGTTACTGTTGTTAGGGATAATATAGTGTTTTTTTAGATTACATGTGCTTCTGTTAAAAACTAATTTCCAAAAAACATAGTATTATTATTTTAAAAATATAATAAAATATTTCTAATATGAGGGTCATAATTTTTTTTTCATTCTATATATTATTCTTAACGGATAAATTACTTTTTTATAAAACTAGTTAACATAATAAAAAAATGGTAAAATAAGGAATCATATGTGTTAATGAAAAAAATATTTTAAACAAGTGTTATATTTTCTGGTGGTGGTGTGGATAGACTATATCATCCTTACACCATATAATTAACAGTCTTGGATCCACATGATTTATGAGAGATCTTCCAATAGTGAATAGTTCTATGAATTCACATGAATGTTACTTCTCCTCAACTATAAATGGGGCCTCACCCCCCCCCCCACCACATATTCACACCTATCATGTTAATTGGACTGACCAATATCATCCCAAATAGGCCAAAAAAAGTTTCCCCTAATTTCGGAATCCATATTATTATAGAAATAAAACCTTTTATCATTTTAAACATAATGAGGATAATTGATGAAGAGGTAATGTTCTTGTAAAACCGTTGTTCTTTTATTTCATTCTCTAACTCCTTAAGTTACTATTATTCAATTATTTTCTATTAAAATAATTATTTTTGATTTACTGAGAAGTTTTCATGATCTTTTTTGACCAAAATCCACACACACACCAATAAAATGAGTTAATAAATCATCATTTTTGTGTATGGCCGAGTGTCTCCTCACGAACCTATGTCATTAGTTTTTTACATTACCATCATTAATGGTTAGGAATAAATATGGATTTATAATTTATATATATTGTTCATAAAAATTTTAATGATAGTATGATTCTTTAATTAGTATATTAATATACAAATTTGCTTTCAATTTTTGGCAATATAATATCATCACTCGTTTGTACGGTGGACTAATGTCATACAAAGCGATGTGGTTCATTTACGATATACATTGAATGTATTGTGGATGTATTTTATAAACATAGGTGATACATATGAAACAATATAATAATATAGTAATAGTGTATTAATATAGATAATTTTATTTTATTTCTTTCAATAAAATAATAAAATGGAATTAATGTTCGTGTGTACGAGTTCCATATCCATGAATAGTGCATTTAATTTCCAATCACCATAATTGTGGATTATTATCAATACATATATAATGAATATATATGATATTTATATCACGGATAAAAATACTTATTTGATAAAACCATTATCTAATTATGATAGAAAAAAATAAATTTCTAAACATACTCGAAAAACAATGAAATTAACACCTGAAACAATTAAATTAATGGAAGATTACTAAACAAAAGTTGATAAGATGTTATAAAATCTTCATATATTATATTTTATATATTAATAATGTTCTTATATAAATTAATAATTTTTTAAAACCATTACATAATAGGGTAATGAGTGTTAACCAAAAAAAAGTGTAAGGTAAAGGATTTTTCCACAATTTACATTTTTTTGAAACATATTTGTTATTTTGCCCAAATTCAATTTTATTTGGGGTATATGATTTCATTTTGATATGTACTATGATAAATATTTCATTATTATTATTATTATTCAATTAAAATTATTTAATTCAAACAAATTTGAATTAAAAATTACAAAATGGTAAGAGTTTGTGCATTATCGCTTTCTTTTATGATTGTTTACATTGTATTAAAAAAACATGTTTCTATAATAATTTTTTTTTGAAAATTAAGTTTCAATTAAATATCCATATTTTTGTGTGATGGACATGATTATTTCCAAAAAATTAAACACTTTTTTATATACGGCGGTTACTTTTAATGATAGTTGATTAACTGCAGAAATAATGATAAATATGTATCGTTTACTCAATAAAAATATTTGATAAGGAACATTTTGTATAAATTAAATCAATTATTATATAAATTCGTAATTATTTTTACATCAAATTAATGGGTGGTGTACCAGTTAATTTGTGCCCCTCAATGCATTAGTAGTCTAATGAGATGAATTTGTAGGTATAATATGATGAGTTTTACCCAGTATGATTGAAATTATCATGAGGCTATATCCTAAAAATAAAGTTATCCTCTTCCAAGTAGACATGATTTTATATAATTAAGAACATCCCTACTTCATTAGTGATATTTTGTTATCCGTGATATTTTCACTATGACATTCTCTCTTGATGCGTTTTATTATCATGTATAGATTAAATAGAATTTAATTTTAGTTACTAACCCTTCCAGATAGGTTATTCCTTATATAATCATTCCTTAAATTTATTTAAACGGAATTTTTTTTATTTTTTTTATTTTTCCATAATAATTATTTTCATTGACTAATTACTACTTTTCTGATACACAAATATTATTGATCATTTTATATCTCCCTTATTTTGTTATCTTTCCAAATATTATAATGAATATATCATTGAATGTGATATCAATGGAGGAATTTATTATATTTTGTTATGTATTATGCTTTATTTTATAATTCCAATGTAAAATGGGTATCATGTAAGTACCTAGTTATCCAAAATTTAAAAATATATTTTTTCTTTAGGACATTATTACATTTAATCAATCGACATTAATGAATTATATCACCAATAATAGGAAACATGGGTCAGGGTCGGTATATATATATATATATATTGAAGGATATATTATATAACTAGATGTTTCCAGTTTATTGGTATCACAAAAAGTCTAGAAATAGAGGTAGACAGTAACATTTGGGATATCAGATTCTAAATAATGGAAAGATAGATGATAAAATTTTAATGTTTTGATAATAATTATATTGATGATTAATAACAACAAAATATTTTTTAATTGATTTAGAATACTCTATAAAGGGACATATAAGAGTGAAATTTATTTGTTTTATTTATCATTAGGGTTTAAAATATTACAAAGTGCATGTGTTGTGATGTTTTAGCGAGTGTTGATAAAGTGATTGGTAATTATAATATGATAGAAGGAAATGGAACTGTATCAACTAGCTTGATTAATATATTTATAGAATAGCGAAGTCACATAATATAAAATATTTAAAAATATCACTTTATTTCACCTCTAAAATAGAGTACTAGTGTTTCTCAAAAATAGTAAAAGTAATTCCAACAAGAAAAAATTATATTATTTCTCTTTTATTTTGATGTGAGTTTAAATCATAAATAATATTTTTATTTAATTCAAGAATATATATTATGATCAATGTGATTCAATACGTGATATTGAGGAAATTCCATTATATCCAATATTAACATCAATTGTCTCTAATTTTTGAATACATACAAATTTTATATAAATTTTGGGTTTGAAAGGATATTTTGGAATGTGTAAATTTTTAAAAAAATATGTAATATTAGATCCTGTATTAGAAATAAAATTATGGTGTGGAACCCATTTTTTCATTTTATTTCAGTTTCAGTTTATTGATTAAGATGTAATGGTATTTAGAGAAGGAACATCTCATATTGATAAAGTCTATTGGTATATTTTGGGAACATGAAAATGTTTAGGGAGGACAATATATATTCAACTGATTTTAGGTCTTTTGTAAATGTCATGAAAATAAATAAAATATCGTATTAAGAATGATAAATACTCAATTAAAATTTACGTGTGGTTTTTTGGATGATGCTAGTTTGTAATGGTCCCTTCAAAACGTTGGAGGTGAAGAAAAGTATTAAAATTTTATATATATACTCATGTAAATTTATGAGAATCCTATTTATGGGAAATTTTCTTTTTGATGTGTATATTCCATTGCAATAATTTTGAGGAATTTAATTTGTTGGGTAATCATGTCAAAAACATATAAATCGATAAAAGACAAATTTAATCAATATGTGTGATTTTTTAGGCCTGAATAATAATTTATTCAAATTTAATCTTTCTAAAATATTTTTCTTTGATGGATTATGAGGTGAAAAATTTGTGATGCTTGACTGACTAGTATATTTTTAATATTTTAGTTTTCATTCTTAATAGATATTTTTGAAAAAATGTCCTTGAAAATATAATCATTTCTTTTTTATAGATGGTATACATCACACAACTCTATAGAAAGGATAGAAACATAATATGTGGAAAATAGATAATATATGTAGGTTTGATTGATCACATACTCAGATAATGGAGTTTTAGAAAGAGGTAGAAACATTATAATGGATACAAAGGGAAAAGGTATAAATCAATAATCAATAAATCGATATTTTATTAATAAATTCTATAATTTAGGAACATAATTACATTATATATTTCACTTGTATTATAGGGCCATATATCCATGATTTGAGGACATCATTTCACTCAACATCATAGGTGGTGAGATTAACAGACATTACTGCTAAATAAGTCAATAAGAATTATCCTGTGAATAACGAAACCCTGAGAATTTTCTAGGGTGATATAATGTATGAAAAATGATAAAACATATATATTATTGTTGAAGCGACTGAGTGGCATACTATGGTTTAAGAATATTTTTATTTTGGATGGTCATCATGATGATACAAGTTTTTTATACAATTTTTAGATAGAGTGTAAGGATAATAAATGGTTACATGGTTAAAGGAAAATATGTTAGATATGAAAATGGTGTAGCTTATTTAGAGTTGGAAAGGTGGAACACATTTCAAAAAAACTATTCTATATTGGTGAAGCATTGGTCTGATTTTCTGAATAATATATACGAGAAAGGGATGAAAATTTGTGATACTGAAGGAATAAAAAATCTAAATACTATTTATTATGGAATATAGAGATAATGTATACCTAGGATATAGTGTAATGTATCTTATATATGTCATGTAAAACAAAAATGGACCATATGTTGATGTTGTTTTATAAATATTTATAGGGATCAAAACATGTTCATTCTTATTGTGGTATATTTTATTATGTTACCTTAATCTATGATAAAACATTTAATTTGGAAGTGTTATATTTCATATAAATGTATAAATATTCTTGAACATCCTTATATAGTGATCTATAGAGGAACATGAGTCCAATTTAACGATCATGTTTTTATGTTTTGATAGAGGGGGATAGTTTAAAAATAAGGAGTTCTGATGGATTTGTTAATGAAATAATATTTTTAGAATACATATCACATTACACCAAAAATATGGTGTGGCATAGTGGACGATCGAGACATATAATGAGAGAGATCAAATAGTGAATCTAAATTCCTATTTCATAAAAGAAATTGTTGTGAATAAGAAAACTCTATGACATACCTCATGGATCAGAGTTCTTAGGCACCAATAAAATAGAATATTCTTGGATATTTATAGACAATAATATTTTTTAATGTCACTCAAATAATATTATATACAAACATATCTTCTGAGTATGCAATTCTTAAGGAGAGTTATGAGAAAGTAATAAATTATCAAGAATGTTTATTTATAAGGAATAAATGTGAGGACATTGGATTTCAGCTCTAGTCTAATGATGGAAAAAATAATTAAAAAATTAAGATTTTCATTTCAAGGTAATGATATTTTGGTTGTATTTTAACATAGAATATGTTGAAACTATGAAAAAGAATCAATGAATAATTATATGGATTATAATAATTCAAATGTTGATGATCTATATAGTTTATTAATATATCATGTCTCAAAAACATATGTTGGGGTAAAATTTTATGTCCCAATTTTTTTTTATATTTTTCGAGTATTTAAATGATAAGATATACCATAAATCTCAAGGATTAGGGATTCAAATGGAAGAGTTAAGTAATAATTAATTATAGATTTTGCACAACATCTAGAGTTGATGTTTTCTATTTGTGTTACAAAATTAATGTTGTTGTTTGTAAATAATATAAATTATCTACTTATTATTCATTTTGATGTTCCTAAAGATGTGTAAGAGGTGAAAAGTCAACATATTTTGGTTATTTAGAGTAAAACGGAATAATTTAATGGAATCAATTAATATTCTTTATATAAATATTGATAATTAATATCTCTATTGTGAAAATATAATATAAAAATCAATGGGTCTTCCATTTAAAGGAAAAATAGGAAGGTATGAAACATATAAAGTAAATATTTTAAGTCAAAATTATTCACAAAATAAATGGATCGGATGTTAGTGAATTATTTTCTATAATTACTATAAAAAAATACTAATAGTTATTTATATTATTACAAATGAAGGCCTGTATAATTAAAAATTAAAAAAAATGATATTTTATTCATGGATATTTATAGGAGGAAATATTTATTCCGAAACATGATGGGTTCAGGGGATCTTGAATAAATACAGCGAGAAAGCTATAATCAAGGTATTATCATCTCAATCAAAGACTCATGAAATTGTTGAGTATGATTTATAATTTCATTGGAGAATTGATTTTTATTAGTAAAAATTGCGCCATTACTCATATTGAAAGTTGTTTGATGAAGGAATCTATATAAAACATATCATGTATATAGATAAAAATATTTCTTTTGGTCTAAACATGTAACTGATTAATGTGATTAAGGTATATTTATCATAATGGGTTGAGATGAAGGATCTCGAGGGAGATAATAAAAAATATTGGCATGAGGTTTTATAAGCTAAAATAATTGATTTATTATTAGTTTTAATATATATAATTTTGGAATGGATTATAAATTTTTGATCCAACCTATGTTTACCCTAATAGCTAATCATTTAAAACATTCAAATAAAAGAAAAAAATTTATTTGAAGATCATTCAAAATAAATTTAAAAGGTTCTAATAAAAATATTTTTGATCTTTATATATGTCTGGGTTTTTACACGGCTATACATTGCTCTAACATTTATATTGGATTGTAGGTTAATATAAAATCATAGAAATTGGTATTGGTAATTAGTTAAGTAGATAATCTAGAATATAAAATGATTACAATGAATAGACTTATATACTTATATCAATAACACATTGCATAATTACATTGATGAAATCATTGGATGTTATATGAACACATTGAGAAGTAATAATCAATTTTTGTATACCTATGAAGGATCATCGAAAACATGGAATGTAAAAATAAAACGAATATCATCACTATCTATCATATATGTATAATATGATGAAGAAAAAAATTAGGAAGGATATGTTATTGGTGAAGTTATTCTTATAGGAAGTGAGAAGGAAGTTGGAGAATAATGCATTATTATGTGATAGTAAGAGTGTGATCCCGCTTGCAATGAATCTGGTGATTCACTCAAAAAATCATTTTCAGATGATTTATAAAATTAATTGAAAACTTTTAGATGATGGAGTACCAGTGCAATAGATGATATATGTAAGCTATATTATATAAGATATTTTAATAAATGTTTTAGTTTTGGATAAACTGAGGCACATATGTTCATCTATGGCTAAACATTGTGTTTTTGTGTGACATATAAGGCCCCAGCCTTAAACCTTACTTAATCTTGAGTTACTTCAAGAATACACGTTGAGGATATTTCCAGGTTTAGAGTTTTAGAGAATTAGATAATAAAACATGCATTACATTCCACATTTAAACAAAGTGGTTATATAATTGATAGTACTCATTTTCCCATCAACAGAAACATATTTAAAATAAATCATGGATTCTTTCTTAACACTTCCTTGACACTATCGTCACATAATGTACCTTTCCCTTGACCTATGAAAAACATTTCAAAAACTTGGGATGAGCATAAAAATCTCAGTAAGGGATACAAATGTACGAAATGAAAACATTAGTCTATTCATGAAATCATACTTTACTCATAAAACATAATCACATACCTCATCAAATCATGAATAAATCATAAAATCATAAGACATAAATGTAACTTGAGGCATTAATAACATTCTTACGTAGGGAGTAACCCTCATGGTTACGTTTGGAATACCCATCACAGTATATTACCTAAATCTCTTCAGAGAAACCTTGACGTTTAACTCCTTCACGTTACCCAATTCATTGGAGAGCTATATCGGGCTCACCCGCCTTTAGTTTATCACGGAACCACCCGTCTTCATAACAATTCCCAAGAACCATAATATAATCGTATCAAATAAAACATGCATAAAGGAAACATAACATTTCCACTTTTCAATCACAAGATATCAATACAACACATTGATATAAAAACATTATGAAAACCATTTTCAATACCAAAATAAAATAAAAGTAAAACATGGTATTTATTTTCCATTCAAAAAAAGTTATGGCTTGTAGATGAAGATGAAACTCAAATAACGGTCACGGCGGCAGAGAAGTCGTTGTCGTCGCATACGTAAAAAAACATTCCTTTTATCGTTTAGTAAAATGATTTCTATAAAAAAGATTCCTTTTGAATGAATGTAAATGTCAAATGGGTTTATACACCGTATAAAAGAAAGTTGTGTATAAAACAAAATATGCCTCAATGAAAGGAGATTGAGATGAAGTCCCATACAAAGACCATTTTTTTAAATAAAATAGATCTATTATGTGTATTTACTATAATTACACTTAAAGAATGTACAAATACCATATAGGAAATAATAATATCATGACATAATTTGAATGTAGGAGATTATCCCAAAGAACAAAAATTGGGTTAAGAAGTTCCCTTACAAAAATTTGACAGCCTAACGGCGTCACTTCAAAATTCAGAAAATGAGTTAATGAGAGATAAAAAGGGTATCTCATCACTTGGACATAAAATTTACATCAATAATGATATATAATAACATATCCCAACATTACAATATGTAAATTAAAAGACCTAACAAAATATGTCTTTAAAAAGAGGAGGGTGAAAGGTTCCCTTAACGACTTGGGTATCTTTCGAAACATATAACCCATGAAAGAAGGACAATATAACATTGATGTAAATACTCATAAAATAAATTATACTACACAATGAGTAGAATAATGGGCAGTACATATACCACTCAAAGGAAATGTTGGCAAATGTAGAATAAATCTCAAGGGAATTAAAGTGAGATGAAAAATCCATTACGAAAACTCGGCAGCCTAACGGTGCCACTTAAAACATAAAAAAATGGATTGATGAGATCAAATAGGGTCTCTCATCAAATTAACATAAAATTTACAGAAAGAGTAATATAAAAGAAAATCACCCAACATAACAAAGAGGAGCTTAAATGAAGTGACATAAAGGAGAGTACTTCAAAAGAAAGAGAGAGGTTGGATCTCTTACGAAAATTTGGCAGCCTAACGGCACCACTCAAAACATCCAAAATGGATTGATGAGAGGAAATAGGGTCTCTCATAATATGAACATAAAAATTACAGTAAGAGTAATATAAAATAACATCAAAATCATAAGAAATATCAGCTTAAAAGGAATGACATTAAAGAGTGTACTTAAAAAGAAAGAGAGGGGTAGGATCTCTTACCTCGTATCCAAATTGATTTGATCGTTCATTAATCTCCTGAATAATAAAATTGAGTTAAATTTTAATTGCTTAAGAACATTTTTCAAGTTCATTATTCCTTTTATATCACTTATTACAATGTCATGAACACTATGTAATTATTGAAGTTAATAACGGTCGTTTTAACGATCATTGCTACTTGAGTCAAAAATAAACTCTTTATAATTACAAGTTTGTTCATGGGGTAAAATATCCATTATATCCAGAATTATATTCATATATATCATATATATCCATTTTATACATGCATTTATAATATTACATAACATGTAGAGGTACGAAATGAAATGAATCGTTCATGGAGACGGTAAGCCGTACGTACACATGAACGCTACTTCCATTTCTATTTCATATTTAATGGAATTAAAACATAATGATACATAATAGTATTATAATAAAAGTATGGCATCATATATAAAATCATTAAATCTATCCTTTATACATACCACATATGGTATTAACGAATCAAATCACTTTGAGGGGGTGATAGTCCGCACTTCCTAAAATGAAGATATTGCGTTTACCCATAATGGAAATCATAATGGTATGCCATAAATGAAAAATAAAGAAGCTTAAGGAAAACATAAACATATTATATATCATATATAAATATAGTGACATCCTAATGGCCAACTTTGAAGGTGTTAAAAGAATATTGAACAATCATCGTTTCGTGAGGCAGAAATTCACCATCCACAGAAACAGTATGTTTTTTAACCATTAGATGTAGGTGTGTGTAAGTGTATCTAGAATCCTTCTTATAAAACCATCATAGTATATGGAATATAATGGTGGTTTTACAAAATAAATGAATAAAAAGAGTTTAGGGGGTTAGAGAAGCAAAATAAAACAAAATAGCACAAGTGAAGATGTTACCTTAAAATCGGGTAACTCCTTTTGGTTTGAACCAAAATGGTTTTTTGAAGAGATTCTTGGCTAAGGTAAGGATTCTAGGATGAGTAGAGGGATTTGGAGAGACAAAATGATCAGATATTGGCCGAGTCAAAGGCTTGAGGGGTGTGGGTAAGGAGGTAGAGGTGGGGGCCTTTTATAAGAGGAGAGGAGGGGCACTCTTTGAAAGGTATAAAATGTTACTTTATTTTCAAATGTTTTTTAGATTTTAGAGGTCCCACATTGATTTATTTCGAGTATAAGGTGATAATAGTTCTAAATCCACCCATCCAATAGGTTTTTACATGTTTAGGTCTTATATTTTATATTATCTTTTCATTTTATTTAAATCGTTAAATAATGAGGTAATCGATGCATCATCATGATGTTATAAATAATATAATTTATTTAATATCTAAAAATTATAAACAAAATACTATTATGTAGGAATTCTTTTTATATTTCCAATTACTTTTTATAGTCAAAAATCTGACTTGTCTAACCCCATGTAAAAATTGTTTTAGTAAAACAATACATGTTTGTGTCACTTTTTACTTTTACTTTAAATAAAAGGAAAAAATGTCATTTTCTTACCCAAGTGGCTCCATGGGGTCCCAAAAATAGACCCATGGGTTTTATGGGTCCTCTATGACTCATCCAATAGGGTTAGGAAAAGTTTCAAGATATTTTCATTTTATTATAATATCATTTTTACCTTAAATTACACTAAATACCTTTAATTGCGATTAATAAAACGTTAAAGTTACTTTTCATCAAAAATTATTTTCATCCCATTGAACCAAATATTACTTAAAAATGAAAATAATTTATATTTGAATTTTTAAATTCAAATCACATAAGTGTTAAAGTTCCATTTAAACGAAAAATCAGTTTTTGTAACTACCACTTTGTGGTTTCACTATTCATCAAAAAAGAAGGTTTTCAGAAAAAAACCAAAAATTCACCCTAAGATATATTTGATATTCTGAATTAAAAAATTATTCCTTTGTTACCAAATTCATAACATAGAGGTTGAATTAATTAATTTTATAATTAAATTCCGCTGTCAAATCAAATAGCGTGTTTTTAAGAAACCATATATATCAAAAGATTGACACTCGTTTATGTCCAATCTCAAAGTGATATTAATTCCAATGACCACCATTGTATTAAATGGTAAAAATATATTCTAATTTCACTTTAAAACCAATTAAAAATATAATATAATCATATAAATAAATTAGATTAAAAAATGGTTTTGAATTAAATTACAACATTTTTCCCTATTCATTAAAAAATGAACTTTATCAGAAAAATACCAAAAATTTACACAAAGTAAATTTTGATGTCCCGATTCTAAATAAGAATTTTATTTTGTCAAATATAACACATGAAATTGTAAAAAAGTGGATTTAAAAGAGGTTCACCATCAAATGGCGTTTAATCGACCTTTTAAAGAATATTAGAATGTTTACGCTTAAAATTGGATTCATTCGCATTTTTAATCCTCTAACATTTATTGTAAAAAGTAAACGTATTTGAGAAAAATATAAAATCATTTTGTATTTAGTTATATTCATTCCCATCATTACAACGTCTAGGTGTTAACTACTATTTAAAATAAAATTATTTTATTATTAGAATGCAACGTAAGATTTCAAAGGAACTCGTTGTTGCGTATGGGGTAAGCCATCGAGCATAGCATTCCCTTAAAATTAATATTAACATTTTATAAAAAAATAGGGATAAATATAAAAATCACATATTATTTATTTACCTGGGGTGTTACATCCTTCCCCCCTTTTGGGAATTGCATCATCACAATTTTAAAATTGGGCTCGGAAACATCATTGAAAGTACCACAACGGAACAAGAGTCGGTGAAACAATCACTTTAAAAGAAAGAAAGATACGTACAGAGGTCACCTGAGTTAACCCATACTAGGATTCCATGTAGGAAAACATGGATATTGAATAAAAAGAAAAGGTTCATGTTCTGAGGAAGAGTGATAGAAAACATGTTTAGGAGAAAGTTAACCATAAGAAAATCACAAACTTGTGGTGGGTTAAACGGTATTCGATTCCAGAGTAAGAAATGTTAATAGACAACATTTTTGTTTTAAGTTACTTTTCATTGAGGAATTTATTTTTAATCTTAAGGAATCATACTTACTTGTCATGTTGACTTTCAAATTTTACTAGATTTCTTACACAAACTCATAATTTCTCCAAAAGATGAGTATTTAGGAAGACTTGTTCGCATTAAGAGTACTATAATCAATTTATTAAGAATCACCTAATCCATAAAAGAGAACTATATATTTCCCATGTCTTTAGACCCTTACCAAAATCAAAATTGTTAGAACAATATCTGATAAACTAGAAAAGGATAACCATTTATAAAAAGAAAATCTACTCATAATCTCCAAAATTTGTCCAACAAAACCCAAAGTTCAACAAGGACCATTCGATAAACAATTTGACCATAAAATTCTTCAAAGTAAACCAAACTATGATTGAAACCAAAATATTTGAAGTATTCAGTCACATAGTCTTCCAAGGTACAAATTAATACTTATCTCCAATTAACATCATTTTCTCTAAATGTCTCATATTGAAAAGTAATTTACCTAATCACATATCCTCCATGATAGGTTAATAATTTCCATAGATAACCCTAAAATCAACGTAATCTTAATTCATAAAATCATATAACTAAAAAGAATAATTCTTACTAACCAGGGAATTCACGTAGTCCAGTGGTAGGAGATAAAGACTAGTCGCACTTTGGCTGTGTTTTGATTCCCACAGCTTTGCCCGATGCGACGGATTGTCACACGGCCTGCATGTTTTCCTTTTTATAAAACTACAAAAATAACCCTAACATGTTTTAACCTCAATAGTTTCCTTATACCTCTCATTTTCATCCAAATTCATTATGATCTCAACATCTTAATTCTTGAAGTCTTATTTCACCACCATAAAATAAAACGATTCCCAAAATGAATAACAACATACCTTGATCATGACATCCACTCTGTTTCATCGTCATCTTGTTCACGTAGGTAGAAGTCCCATTCATTACAATAATGATTTAAGGATCCTTCAAAATCATTTGCTTCCTCCATCCAAATACACCTTGTACAACAAGGGGCATATGGGTATTCACAGAAAAATAGTTTTGGAAAATAATCATGTATGACATATAATTCCAAAACATCTGATAAAACATGATTTCTATAAAATAGTCAGACAGAATTTGAGTTTAAAATTTCTGTTATTGGTCCTTTTAAAATACCATAAGAATGTGCTGAGAGACTATATTTTAAAAGAAAATATAAATAGGTTGAGTAAGGGTCTCCTTCCTCAGCACCATTTTTAAAATCATAATATGTTTCAAATTCTTGTGATAAGGTAAAATATTTTAAAATACCATGATAATATTTACCTTTCTTGAAAATATGTGAATATTGTGAAAATAGTATTTGTCTAAATACAACCCATGATCCACAATGATAATGAGGTATAGTAGAGGTGTTTGATATCTCAAACAACTACTTGCAAGAGAGTTTTATGCTAGAAAAAGTTTCACAATCATCCGAACATGACTTTGCAATAATTATTTCAAGAATGTCATTAGGAAGAGATATGAATGTCATTTGAGATCCTCCTTCTTCCATTCGTAACTGACATTAGTTGACCTGAAAAATGTTATAAAACAAGGATTTAACTGAAATAATATATATAGGGACTAACCATGTGTCTAAAAAAACTCATAATCCCTAATGTTTTCTAAACCGACCTCTGATACCAACTATAAGGCCCCAACCTTAATCCTTACTCAATCATGAGTTACATCAAGAATACACGTTGAGGATCTTTTCAGGTTTAGAGTTTTAGAAAATTATATCATAAAACATGAATTACATTCCACATTTAAACAAAGTGGTTACATAAAAGATTGTACTCTTTTTTTCCATCAACAGTAACATATTTAAAATAAAACATGGATTCTTTCTTGACACTTCCTAGACCCTATCATCACATCATGTACCTTTCCCTTGACATGTGAAAAACATTTCAAAAACATGGGATGAGCATAAAAAGCTCAGTAAGGGATATAAAAGTACGAAATGAAAACATTATTCCATGCATGATATCATACTTTACTCATAAAACATAATCACATACCTCATCAAATCATGAATAAATCATAGAAATCATAAGGCATAAAGGTAACTTGAGGCATTCATAACATTATTACGTAGGGAGTAACCCTCATGGTTACGTTTGGAATACCCATCATAGTATATTCCGAAAATCTCTTCAGATAAAGATTAACGTTTAACTCCTTCGCGTTACCCAATTCATTGGAGAGCTATATCGGGATCACCCACCCTTAGTTTATCACGGAACCACCCGTCTTTATAACAATGCCCAAGAACCATAACATAATCGTATCACATAAAACATGCATAAAGGAAACATAACATTTCCACTTTTCAATCACAAGATATCAATACAAAACATTGATATAAAAACATTATGAAAACCAATTTCAATACCAAAATAAAAGAAAAGTGAAACATGGTATTTATTTTTCATTCAAAAAAAGTTATGGCTTGTAGAGGAAGCCGAAACTCAAATAATGATCATGGCGGCGGAGAAATTGATGTCGCCACATACGTACGACAAAAAAAACATTCCTTTTTTCATTTAGTAAAACGCTTCATATAAATAATATTCCTTTTGAATAAACGTAAAAGTTAAAGGGGTTTATACACCGTATAAAAAAAGTTCTGTATAAAAAAAATATGCCTCAATGAAAGGAGATTGAGACGAAGTCCCATACAAAGATCATTTTTTTAAATAAAATATATCTATTATGTGTATTAACTATAATTAAACATAAAAAAGTAAAAATACAAGATAGGACATAATAATATCATGACATAATTTGAAATTAGGAGATTAACCCAAAGAACGGAAATTGGGTTAAGAATTTCCCTAACAAAAATTTGACAGCCTAACGACGTCACATCAAAATTCAGAAAATGAGTTGATGAGAGGTAAAAAATCTATGCCATCACTTGGACATAGAATTTAAATCATTTAGGATATATAAGAACATATCCCAACATTACAATATATAAATTAAAATTCCTAACAAAATAAGTCTTTAAAAATAGGAGGGTGAAAGGTTCCCTTACCGACTTGGGTATCTTTCGAAAGATACACCCCATGAAATAAGGACAATAAAACATTGATTTAAATACTCATAAACGAAATTATATTACACAAAGAGTAGAATAATGGGCATCAAATATACCACTCAAAGGAAATGGTGGAAAATGTAGCATAAATCTCACGGGAATAAAAGTGAGACGAAAAATCCCTTACGAAAGATCGGTAGCCTAACGACACCACTTAAAACATCCAAAAATGGATTGATGAGATCAAATAGGGTCTCTAATCATATTAACATAAAATTTACATAAAAAGGAATATAAAATAATATCCCCAACATAACAAAGAGTATCTTAAAAGAAGTTTCATAAAGGAGAGTACTTAAAAAAAGAGAGAGGTTAGATCTTTTACGAAAATTCGGCAGCCTAACGACACCACTCAAAACATCCAAAATGGATTGATGAGATAAAATAGGGTCTGTCATAATATGAACATAAAAATTACTATAGAAGTAATATAAAATAAAATCCCAATCATAAGAAAGATGAGATTAAAAGGAATGACATAAAAGAGTGTACTTAAAAAGAAAGAGAGGGGTAGAATCACTTACCTCATATCCGACTTGACTTGATCGTTCTTTAATATATTGAATAATAAAATTGAGTTAATTTCTATGTTCTTAAGAACCATTTTCAAGTTCATTATTCCTTTTATATCACTTATTACCATGCCATGAACACTATGTAATTATTTAAGTTAATAACGATCGTTTTAACGATCATTGCTACTTGAGTCAAAAATAAACTCTTTATAATTACAAGATTGTTCATGGGTTAAAATATGAATTATATCGAGAATTATATTCATATATATCATATATATCCATTTTATAAATGCATTTAAAATATTACATAACATCTAGAGGTAAGAAATGAAACTCACCGTTCATGGAGACGGTAAGCCGTACATACGCATGAACGCTACTTCCATTTCTATTTCATATTTAATTGAATTAAAACATAATTATACCTAATAGTATTATAATTCCAGTATGGTATCATATATAATATCATTAAATATATCATTTATATGTACCACATATGTTATTAACTAATCAAATGACTTTGAGGGGGCGGTAGTCCGCACTTCCTAAAATGAAGATACCGCGTTTACCCATAATGGAAACCATAAAGGTATGACATAAATGAAAAATACAGAAGATTAAGGAAAACATAAACATATTATATATCATATAAAAATATAGTTATATCTTAATGGACACATTTTAAGGTGTTAAAAGAATATTGAACAATCATCATTTCGTGTGGCAGAAATTCACCATCCACAGAAACAGTATGTTCTTTAATCATTAGATATAGGTGTGTGTAAGTGTAGATCAAATAATTTTTATAACAACATTATAGTATATGCACTGTACTGGTGTTGTTACAAAATAAATTAATAAAAAGAGTTTAGGGGGTTGTAGAAGCAAAATAAAACAAAATAGCACAAGTGAAGACGTTACCTTAAAATCGGGTAACTCCCTTTGGTTTGAACCAAAAGGGTTTCTTGAAGAGCTTCCTGCCTACGGTAAGGATTCTAGGATGAGGAGAGATATGTGGAGAGACAAAATGATCAGAGCTGGGACGATCCAAAGGCTTTAGGGGTGTGGGTAAGGAGGGAGAAGTGGGGGGCCTTTTATAAGAGGATAGGAGGGGCACTCTTGGAAAGGTAAAAAATGTTACTTTATTTTCAAATGTGTTTCAGATTTTAAAGGTCCCACATTGATTTATTTAGAGGCTAAGGTGATGAGAGTTCTAAATACACCCGTACAATAGGTTTTTCACATGTTTAGGTCTTAGAGTTTACATTATCTATTCATTTTATTTAAATCGTTAAATAATGAGGTAATCGCTTCATCATCATGATGTCATAAATAATTTAATTTATTTAATTTCTAAAAATTATAAAAAAATACTATGAAGTAGGAAATATTTTTATATTTCCAATGACTATCCATAGTCAAAAATATGACTTGTATAACCCCATGTAATTTTTTTTAGTAAAACAATACATGTTTGTGTCATTTTTACTTTTACATTAAATAAAAGAAAAAAATGTCATTATCTTACCTAGGTGGCTCCATGGGGTCCCAAAAATCGACCCATGGGTTTTCTTGGTCGGCCATTACTCATCCAATAGGGTTAGGAAAACTTTCAAGATATTTTAATTTTATTATGGTATCATTTTTACCTTAAATCACACTAATTACCTTAAAGCGCGATTAATAAAACTTAAAAGTTACTTTTCATCAAAAATTATTTTCATCCCATTGAACCAAATTTTAGTTAATAATGAAAATAATTTATATTGTATTTTTTAAATTCAAATCACATAAGTGCTAATGATCCATTTAAATGAAAAATCAGTTTTTGTAACTACCACTTTGTGGTTTCACTATTCATCAAAAATTAAGGGTTTTTAGAAAAATACCAAAAATTAACCCTAAGATATATTAGATATTATGAATTCAAAAATGATGTCATTTTTACAAAATTCATAACATATAAGTTTCATTAATTAATTTTATAATTAAATTCCTCTGTCAAATCAAATAGCGTGTTTTTAAGAAACAATATCTATAAAAATATTGACACCCATTTATGTCCTATCTCAAAGTGATATTAATTCCAATGACTACCATAGGATTAAATGTTAGAACTTTATTCTAATTTCTCTTTAAAACCATTTAAAAATATAATCTAATCATATAAATAAATTATATTAAAAAGAGGTTTTGAATTAAAATACAACATTTTTCACTATTCATTAAAAAATGAACTTTATCGAACAAATACCAAAAATTTACACAAAGTTAATTTTGATGTCCAGATTCTAAAGAGTAATTTTATTTTGTAAAATATAACACATAAAATTGTCAAAAAGTGTATTTAAAAGTTGTTCTCCATCAAAAGGCGGTTAATCGACCTTTTAAAGAATATTAGAATGTTGACGCTTAAAATTGGATATATTCGAATTTTTAATCCTCTAACATTTATTGTAAAAAGTAAAAATATTTGACAAAAATATATAATCATTTTGTAGTTAGTTCTGTTCATTCCCGTCATTACAATGGCTATGTGTTAACTACCATTTGAAAAAAATTATTTTATTATTAGAGTGCAAAGTCAGATTTCAAAGGAACTCGTTGTTGCGTATTGGGTAAGCAATCGAGCATAGCGTTCCCATTAAATTAATATTAAAATTTTATTCACAAATAGGGATAAATATAAAAATTTCATATTCTTTACTTACCTGGGGTGTTACATGAAAACTATTTTATGGATGATGTAAATAATAATTTTGGATGAAGTGAATCAAAAACATATTATATAAAACCAATAGTGGTATTTTAACTGAACTATGAAAGTTTATAAACATATATAAGTGATTTCAATGAAGATGATCAATTATTTATGTGGAAATTTCTAAGAAGTAATTGTACATGTATAAGGGTATCAATTAAGATGCATAAGAAAATACCATCATCTATTAAATTTTATGTAAGAATATTCATAGTGTTATATAAGAGTAAAATGATTTTCTTTCACAGTTAATCCCTGATCAAAATTTGAGTTTTTTTTATGAGAAGGTTTAGGTCAACATTATTAGGAGGAGAGTCATATACTATTGTTGGAATGATAGGAACCCAATTCAACTGAATGGGAATTAATAGATAGAGTTAGGAGGGGTAATTTATTAAAAAAATTAATACTCATATTTTTATTTCATTTATAATAAATACATTTAGGGTTTTTATTATATAGTTGTACTAAATCCAAAACACACAAAATTCCGTTGTTATTTTTCCATATGTGAATGAATTGATTTCATTCATTGTTTTTTTGTTTCATAGTAGAATCGTTCTTGATATAAAGCTGATTTAGTGTGAAATATTAGATTGAGGATCCATTATATGGATACCCATATTGATTTCCAATTGTTTCAAAGAATCCATAATTACTTCATAAACTAAGGTTTCAGAATGATATTTTGGAATGTGGACATTTTAGAATAATGGGAACTTTAATATTAAAAGATTTCTATTTATAACAAGTGAATTAAAAGAAATCATACCATTTAGTTTTGAAATATATAACTAATTTATTTTTATATACATCTCATTCATGATGCATACTTTAAACTATATATATATTTATATATTCTTATAATGATTTAATCTATATACATCATGATTTAATAAAAAAACTAATCTCTATTGATCTCATTAATATATATATATATATTATAAATAATTAATTTTATTACACATTAAATATAAAAAATTTAAGTAGACTATTATAAAAAATTCTGATATGAATGACATGATAATGGTATATAAAATTACATTTCCACTTCAGATTAAATAAAAGAAACCAAAATCCCACTGATGATCATATATAATGTGATGGGAATCCAAAGGCAACATTTATATATATAACCAATTCCCACTCAGTTTGATAGAATTCTCACACAAGGCCCCATTATACACAATAAATAATAGTGATTTATTTATCCAATAATTCTATCATATATATAATACATATATTCAATTTCAATAAAACATAACATTTGAATTATAATATATAAGAAACACATCATGGTTAAATAAAATATCTAATTATATAATACATGTAATTGTTATCCTTAAATTCAGGGTATGAAATTTGTATATAATTAACTCAATATTTTAGATTAAGGATCCATATTTTAACTCATAATAAAGTAACATAAGAATAATATTCAACAAAAGGCAGTAAATAAATAAATAATTCTAAAATTTTGATAATCAAATTATGAAACAAAAAAATATATAACAATTAATACAAATAATTTATATTTCAAATAATTACATTATATGAACATTCCATATATTATACAAAAATATGAACATTTATCATTTTTTAGAAAATAAATATAAGAAATTAATATTTATAATTAAATTATAAGGATGAAATTTTCATATTTATCAATATATATATCATTTGATTTATTAAATCTTATCAATTTATTATGAATTTATTTGAAAGATTTAACTTTCCTAATATAAAAATAATATTTAAATATTATATATTTTAATACAATTTTAATTAAGAAAATTAATTATTCAAAAACACTATAATTTAACATAACCTTGATGGGGTCAAAAGTTACCAAGATACAAATGAGCATCATCCCAGTTGGTGAGGTCTCTCTATGTGCCTCCAAGAGACATGAGATCAAAACAAGGAAGATGCATAATTTTGGGTACTATAGTTGTACTATAGCAGGTACTATAGTAGTACTGTAGAAGTTATTGTCCAGTGTAGTAGTAGCTGGAATAATTCAACTTGGGCCATCGGTTTGGGCTTGGAGTGTTTAAGGCCTTCAGGTCACCCATGCCTTCAGGTCAGTAAGGACTCCATGCCACCTTTATGGCCTTTAGGCCAACTCAATGCCTTCAGGACACATGATCAAATGAAGTTTCCCCAGACAAACTATAAAAAAATGAGTAGGAACATAGGTGGATAGAGTAGGTGCACTCACCAGAGTAGAACAAACCAATTTGGAAGAAGGAGAGGCTATGGAAATGATATCTGGACAAACCCGTGCTTCCACGGGAAGTATAGTCGAATGACCATGCAAAGGTGGATGGCTACCTTCATAATTTAGATGATGGGGAAGGGAAATTCATTGTAGTTATATATAGTTTAATTCCCTAAGACCTTCGGGTCATTTAATGTTTCTTAAGCCTATGGGCCATGTAATATCTTAAGCCAATGGGCCTTGTAATGCATCCCCAAATCACTTCAAAGTGGGGTTATCAAAAATCACTAAAAAAAGAAGACTTTCGGTCCATTCAAGAAAATTTACCAAGATTCCTTTTTTTATTTTATATACATTCCATACACGGGTTTTAAGATTATTAATTTTTATGAACAATTTTTATATATTAAATATTTTATAAGTATTTAGTAATTAAATTATGTAAAATCATAATTAAAATTATTGATTCAACCAATACAAAATTTAAATATTAACACATCATCCTGATTTTTTAATGATTTAGAATATTTTGTAATTAATTATATATTATTTTTAAATGATTGTTTTTATGTATCCATATATCAAAAAGGACACATACCATATATCGGTGCCTTTGATATAACTAGGAATAATATCATCCAAAACACATTGCACAGATTTTCTATATAAAACATTTATACAATATGTTTTAATCAAATATATATTAATATTAAATATCTATTATTAAATTTTTCAAATCCCTACCACCACTTATATTAACACATGAGGTTGTAAAAAAATATGAATTACATTTGCATTCAACAACATTTGTACATTATTCTTAATGATATAGTGCTTTGTTTTTGAATCCCATGACCAAATATACACAATCATAGATATCTAAAACAAAATTATCATAATTTATTTTAAAAATTACATCCACATCAATAAAATTCATATCTTAGTTAATGATATCCCTATAGCTACACCAGTGGTATCATGTTCTTCATATGATTGTAAATTTTGTTTCATAAAAACTAGATTTTTTCACACCAAAAAATGGATTCTTGTTGATACAAATAAATGGTTTTTGGACATACATGTATCAAATTTTTAGAATAAATACATAAAACATAATGAAATACCAACTAGTATATGTTTACAACAATATATAATGTTTAACAATATTATGATATACATAATATTATTAATGTTTTCTAAGGTTTATCTTCCATGAAATTATTAAATATCACTAATGAAAGGTTAGTTGACACTTCCCTTCATAGGAAATCCACTAACATGATTAATCAAGGCATCTATCAATAATATCCCCCATAACTAGTACAGATTGATAACACCTAAAATATAAACAATCCAAAGGTAATTGTAGAGGGATAAAGAGAGTGCGATTCAGTATTGTGAGCTTAAAAAAAGAGCTAATGTTATTAAATAAATTTTAATTCATTCAAATTGATAAATAAAAAAAGAGGATACATATGATATATTTTATGAACCAACCCCACTATAACCCCTCTCAGAATGGATGTAATGAAATGTGTGACCCATGAACCCTCCTTCAATATGCCACAAGTTTGTGGCTAATAGGGAGGGTATAGAAGACATATACATGATAGAATTTGAACTCAAAATTCCATGGAATATAAAATTTATATATAATTATCTCCATATTATGTTAAATTAACCATCGCAATATAAATATTATATGAAACATAATGGAAAACATGAAATCCTAACTACCTAAATTCACACTGTGACAACAATGAATCCATGACCATCGAAAAACTCTAACAACCTCTAAGGTCTATTAAATTCCAACCAATTCACTAATGAATTATTGAAGACATCAAAACAACCAAAAAACCACAAATACACACAAAACTCACATAAATAGGGAGTATAAATGTAACACCCCAAGCTTCCACGGTACGTTTCCCTTCGAATAATGCGATAGCGTGTGTTGTACGCAACCTCGAGTTCTAACACACACCACAACTAATTAAACTAGCCGTTGTGAATAGTAATACCTACTTTTTGAAATCATATATATTTTATATTTCAAAATGGACATCATTTTTGGATTCGGAATATTGAAATTAGCCTAGGGTGAAATTTTGGTACTTTTCGGATAACTTTTATATTTTGATGAATAATGAAAATTACTAAATTTTAATTAAAATCATCTTTTTTAATCAAAAAAATTAATATTGATAAATTATGAATTTGAGTGGTTTTAAAGTATATTTAGAATATATTTTTACCATTTAATTTAATGTTTGTCATTGGACATAATTTCACAATTAAACCAGACATAAACAAGTGTCAATCTTTTGATAGTTATTATCTCTTAAAAACACGCTTTTTATTTTAACAACGGGAATTAATTTTAAATTAATTTCTGCCACTTCTGTGTTTTGAATATGTAAAAATGGATTACATATTTGGAATCAGGATGCCCAAATTATGTAAATAGGTAACTTTTATTTTTACACATTTTGAATAATTACTGCGGTAAATATTTTATTTACCATGGTTAAAGGGTAAATCCGGTAAATAAAGGTTAAAAAATAATATTATAATAATACAAAATTACCCAAAAACGTGTCCTAACCTTATTGGTGGAGACATACCCGACCATGGACATCCTTGGGTCGATTTGGGGACCCCTTAGAGCCACTTGTATGTGGTAGGGACACATTATATTAATAAAGTTAAAATAAAAATAAAAATGGCATAAGCTTACATCTTTTAGAAGAACAATTTTTACATAGGGTTATATATGTTGGATTTTCGATTATAAATATTCATTAGAAAGATAAAAAGATTTCCTACATAATGATTTTTATTTATAATTTTTAGACATCAAATAATTTAAATTATTAATGATACAATAATGATGCAATGTTTACCTCATTAATAAATCATTTAAATAAATAAGATTATAATGATTAAAATATTATTTAAAACCTGTCCAATTCTTATTGGTTGATGTTATTTAGTAAATGAGTCATCTTATATTCGACCTCAATGATTTTTGGACCATTATAAACCGAATATAAGTATATTATAAAGTAATACTTTCACTCTTTTCTAAAGATCCCCTCCTCTCCCTTATAAAAGGAGACCACTTCTACTCATTCCTCACACCTATCAAGCCACTTGGCTCGTCCAAAACCTGCCCAAATACTCTCCCAACTTCCCTCACTACAACCTAGAGGCCTTAGTTTGATCAGAAAGCCAACCTAAAGAGCCCTTTTGATCAAATCAAAAGGAAGAACCCGGAGAAGAGGTAATGTTTTCACCACCCCTTTTCAAGTTCCTTTCTTCTTCCACTTATTCTTTCTTTGTTCTTACCATTCTAAAATAATAACTCCAGTATCTCACATATACTGTTATGTTATTATAATTATGGTACAACCATATTCAGTATTCTATCCACCCTTTGAATAACATGTCACCATACGTGCGTACGTACGGCTTACCGTCTCCACGTCGTGGTGTAATTGTTATTAAATATATTATTATTTGGATGGGTATAATAATGATGTTCAACTCATGTAAATAATAAATATAACATGTTAATTATTCTGTATATATGATATAACATCCATTTATATATTATTTTAATATCAAAAGAATGATATTGTCGCTCGTGCGTACGTACGGACTACCGTCTCCACGAACGCGATGAGATTCTTTCTCCATCGTATCCATTCAAGTATAATTATCATTTGATGATTTAAAAATGATGTTTAAGGACTTGATATCATTCTGGATATGAATAATATGAAACCTATCCATTAAAAACATGGCTTACGTAAGAAACATATAAAATAAATCAAGTAAGTTAACACCCGAAACAACGATAATACTAAGATATTATTATCAAATCAATATTAAAAGATCATATAGGATATCATATTAATGTATATGATTATTTTATAATTTAATAACAATTATTTCACCATTATACAGGAGGTTAACCTACCCCAACCAAGGAAAAGTACAAGGTAAGGGTTATTTCACAATCTCTTCATTATCCGAGGTTGTTTATACGTAATAATTTACTGGGATCTCGTTATCATCCACATCCATGTTTCTTCAAAATGTATTTCAAAACATTTTTAATATTTAAAATAATATGGGTTAAAGTCATTTATACCCTTGTTTGACTTTTTATAAGAGGTTTATAAGGTAATCTTTCTGTCGTTTTCCAAACAAGGTGCTTTTTAACCTTTTCGACAAAATTAAGATAAGAACGTTTTTTTAACTTATACGGCGGGTGCGGTTATTTTCCGCCGTTATAAAATCGTCAAAGCTTCCCTTACAAGCTTATAAGAGTATTTTCAAATAAAATGTTTTATTTTATATGGATCTTAAATGATTTCAAAATAAAAAGAGATATTTCTTTAAAATGAATTTTGATTTCATCTATGTCAACATCCTTTGATGGATTTTACACTTATTTAAAGTTGATTTGTTATGATACAAAACTTATATATTATATTGAAAGTTTTGTGATATGTTTGACTGTAGATGTGCTATTTTTTATATACCATTCATGGTTTATGATGAAAGTATTGACATTTCGTATGCTAGTTTTAATACGAATGTTTATGTTATGTTTAAACCTTTTCATATGGGAATGCATTGGACTTAATATGTGATGGGTGGAGCCCGCTATAGCTCCTCGATGCATCGTTAGGTCTCATGAGACAAGCTAGTGTCTTGGCACAAGGCCTTGGCAAAATCTTATTTGTACTCTTGGCACGAGGCCTTGTCTATGTGGTTATGATAGTCTGGCATTATGCATTCCATCATTATGAAAGTGGTGATTGATATTGCATGTGATTATTCTATTAGTAGAATATCCATGTGAATAAGTGAATGGCATTATTTCATTTTATTTGTGCCATACTATGTTGAAGTTAAAGTTTAAAAGGGTTTTGTTTTAGTTATACATTTCCTTAAATGTTTATTATTATTTATGAAGGTTTCCGCTATATTGTTATCCTTACTGGGAATTTGAGCTCACCCCTTTTCTATGTTTTATTTTCCCAGGATGTGAAGAAGTAAATTATGAATGACTTGCAGGGATATTATGAGGGTTTAATAGTATGGACTATGGAGACAATATGTTGTTGTAGTAGTTTTTTTATTTTGATGATGTAATGTAAAACTTATGAATATATCTAGTGTTTCCAAGGATACTACACCAATCGGTCTTTTGAGATTTGATCTTTCTTGTGATCATCCCAATGTTATGTAATTAATGCACCGAATCTGGGTAACTGGGGTCGGGGCGTTACAGTTGGTATCATAGGAAGTTTAGTACAAACCTTGGAAGCTAGATTTAGATAAACTCTGATTAGAGCACGTAGACCTAAGATGAACTTTGAGGATTAGTGTAGAAGAAATTCCTAGAATTTTTGTATTGTAGGGATTTTGTGAGTTTTCCGAGAAATACATCCCTGTCTGGATACGAGCAGGTAGAGGCGGCTCTGGCATAGATGTACCTAGGGGTAAAACCCGAAAACACCGCTTTGAGCTAGACTCGAACGGGAACTGGTGCACGACAACGGGCCTTGCTGCACTCCTGGTTACGACACTCCCGGGGGATATGCTTAGGATAATTCTCATTTTCTTTACAAACCATTATGAAGGGTTTATGAGTATATACATCCTCAAAGAAGACATTTTTATGATTATGGATTATATCCATAAATAGTTCAATTTATGTTAAGTGTTTTATAAGTATGAGATTATGTATTTTGATTCATAAACTGATCTAGTTTATGCCATTGTTTAGAAATGGCACCTAGTGGAAGAAATGGAAACCGTATCAATGCACGTACTCCATGTAGGGATTGCCCTCCTGCTCAAGATAATTATAGTGGGGCTGGTGATGCAACTGGTACCGATCAGCTAATCACCATACTGGGACAACTTACTCAGGTTATGAATAATAACCTTACCCGTATGGAGCACCCTGATCCGCAGCGTGGAGGATCAATGTTAGATCGATTCATGAGGCAACAACCACCAACGTTCAATGGGAGTACAAATCCCTTAGTAGCTGAGCAATGGATAAATTCCCTAGAGAAAATATTTCAGGCTTTGGGGAGCAGTGAAAGGGAAAAAGTTATCATGGCATTTTACCGCCTCACTGGAGATGCTGATCAATGGTGGTCATTGATTCAAATCATGAAGGAAGATGATGAAGTATCAAATATGGAATGGAGGGAGTTCAAAGATCTGTTTTTAGAAAAATACTTCCCTCGCGACCATCGAGCAGATATGGAAAGTCAATTTCTAAGTCTGAGACAGAAGGAGGATAAGAATGTCGTAAAGTATGAGGCTAACTTTACAAGGTTAGAAAGGTACGCTGGTGATTATATACGTAACCAAAGAAGTAAGATTGATCTTTTCTTTGATGGGTTAAAACCATTTCTCTGTCGAGCATTAGTCTCAAAATCCTTTTCATCGTACGAAGACATTGTCTCATGTGCTATCAAGACCGAAAAGGAATTCTCTAAGTCTTATGACTTTAAAGCAAAGAAAGAGAAGAAGAGACCTGCTGATCAATCTGGGAATGGAAATAAGGGGAATAAGGGAAAGGTTGAATATCCATCCTGTGGTAAATGCGGGAAGAAACACCCTGGTACTTGCTTGAAGGGAATGGGAGTCTGTTACAAGTGTGGTGAAAAAGGCCACCAAGCTCGTGATTGCAAGGGGAAGAAGGAAGCTACCAACGTTCAGTGCTACAATTTCAGGGAAATGGGGAATATGCAAATGAATGTCCTAAGCGTCAAGAGAACTTACCTCAGAAAAGGCCAAGGGATCAAGGCCAAGCTTATGCTATCACTACTACTAAGTTAGAAGCTCCGAAAGACGTGGTGGAAGGTAATTTAATGGTTTCCTCAAGTTTAGCAAATGCATTATTTGATTCTGGATCATCACATTGTTTCATATCTTCCCAGTTTGATAAGAAAATTAGATATTTTCAATTTGATTTAATAAAAGAGTTGTCAGTTAAAACTCTTAAGGGAAGTATCATTGCAACAAAGTTTTGTGAATCAGTCCCCATTAGAGCACATAAATGTTCTTTATCCGCTGATCTCATCGTCATACCTATGATTGAGTTTGATATAATCCTTGGTATGGACTGGCTTTCGGACTATGATGCGAAGAATTATTGTAAGAAGAAAGAGGTTATGATTCTTGATGATAATGATAAGGAACACCTTATTTTTAGAGTAGAATCGTCACCACCTAATTCTTATTTAGATCCACCCCCAGTAGCTTAACTTAATTTAATTATTGGGGAGGAAGAGAATGAAATAACTGTCGGTGAGGAAAGGAATGTTCAAATAGAGGATGTACCTGTTGTGAAAGAATTTGTAGATGTATTTCCGGAAGATTTACCTGGACATCCTCTAGAACGAGAAGTTGAGTTTTCCATTGATTTGATTCCTGGATCAAGGCCTATATCGAAGACCCCTTATAGAATGACCACTGTAGAATTAGTCGAACTAAAGAAAAAACTAGAGGACTTGAGTAATAAGGGATTTATTCTCCCTAGTGTTTCTCCATGGGGAGCCCCTGTTCTTTTTGTTAAAAAGAAAGATGGATCTATGAGGTTATGTATTGACTACAGGGAGATCAATGCTATAACGATAAAAAACAAGTATCCCCTACCTCGTATTGATGATTTATTTGACCAACTGCATGGAGCTCAATACTTTTCAAAGATTGACCTTCGATCTGGATACCATCAGTTGTGTGTGAAGAAGGAAGACATTCCGAAGACAGTATTTCGAACCAGGTACGGGCATTATGAGTGTACTGTAATTCCGTTTGGATTGACTAATGCACCCTCTGTATTCATGGATCTGATGAATAGAGTTTTCAAGGAGTATCTCGATGAATTTGTGGTGGTATTTATTGATGATATCTTGGTATACTCCAAAACCTACGAAGATCATGAAAATCACTTGCGCATTATCTTGAAGACTCTGAGGAGGCATGAATTATATGGGAAGTTTAGCAAGTGTGAATTCTGGCTTCAGGATATTTCTTTTCATGGCCATATTGTCTCTAAAGATGGAATCTCTTTTGATCCTTCTAAGACCAAGGCAATCCAAGAATGGCCAGAACCTACGAGTATAACTGAGGTACGTAGTTTTATTGGTTTGGAAGGTTATTATCGACGTTTCATCCAGAATTTTTCCCGATTGGCTAACCCATTAACGAAGCTCACATGTAAAGGGGTTAAAATTGTTTGGACAGAAGAGTGTGAAGAATGTTTCGAAGAACTGAAGAGAAGATTAGTCAATGCTCCTATATTGACTCTACCATCGGGGAATGATGGGTTCGTTATTTATAGTGATGCATCAAAGAAAGGACTTGGTTGTGTCCTTATGCAGAATGATAGAGTTATTGCCTATGCATCACGACAATTGAAAATTCATGAACAAAACTATCCTACTCATGATCTTGAGTTAGCAGCTGTGATCATTGCTTTGAAGATATGGAGACACTACCTCTATGGTGAAAAATGTGAGATTTATACTGATCACAAGAGTTTGAAGTATATTTTCTCACAAAAAGAACTCAACATGAGGCAAAGGAGATGGCATGAATTACACAAGGATTATGATTGCACGATACACTACCACCCGGGAAAAGAAAACAAGGTGGCAGATTCTTTGAGCAGAAAAGACCATGGAGTTTTGAACATGATGAGAATTGAAAGGGATCCAATTTTCATGGATCTAGTGATGATGGACATGGGAATAACCAGGGATGGTGAAACATCAATGCTTTTTAAAATGGTTGCCAAACCATCTTTACTAGAATGGATTAAGAGTTCTCAGACCGATGATGAAGAATTTCAGAAGAAGATTAAAGCTGTGAATGATGGGAGATTGAGAGACTTTGTGTATGAAGATGGAATTTTGAAATTCGGGAAGAGACTTTGTGTTCCCGATTTACCTGATCTGAAAAGGGAATTGCTAGATGATGCTCATAGTTCCAATTTCTCTATACACCCTGGGAGCACCAAAATGTATAGAGATTTGAAGGAACATTTTTGGTGGGACAACATGAAGAGGGAGATTTCTGATTTTGTGTCAAGATGTATGGTTTGTCAACAAGTCAAAGCTGGAAGGCAACAGCCTGGAGGAGTCATGCAACCTCTTCCCATACCGGAGTGGAAATGGGACAATATTACGATGGACTTTGTCATGGGGCTACCAAGGACTCCTAGAAGGAACGATGCAATATGGGTTATTGTTGATCATCTTACCAAGTCAGCACATTTTCTTGCTATAAGAGAAGATCTACCCCTGGAACGTCTAGAAAGACTATACATTAATGAAGTTGTGAGACTTCATGGAGTACCCCTATCGATTGTTTCTGGTCGTGATCCCCGTTTTACTTAAAGATTTTGGAAAAGTCTTCAGAATTCCCTGGATACTGAACTTCATTTGAGCACTGCTTACCACCCTCAGACAGATGGACAATCAGAACAGACTATTCAAACCCTAGAAGACATGTTGAGACCTTGCTCACTTGACTTTCAGGGTATGTGGGATCAATATTTACCACTGGTAGAATTTTCCTATAATAATAGCTTCCATTCAAGTATTCAGATGGCACCATATGAAGCGTTATACGGAAAGAGATGTCGTACTCCAACCTGTTGGGATGAGGTTGGTGAAAGAAAACTTGTAGGCCTAGAACTGGTGGAGGAAACGGTGGAAAAGGTGAAGGTAATCCAAAATCACATCAAAGCAGCTCAAAGTAGGAAGAAAAGCTATGCCGATAATCGAAGGAAGGATTTTGAATTTCAAGTCGGTGATCATGCTTTCATGAAGGTATCTCCATGGAAGGGAGTCATACATTTTGGTAAGAAAGGTAAATTGAGTACTAGGTACATCGAACCTTTCGAAATTCTAGAACGAATTGGGGCTGTAGGTTACCGATTGGCAATGCCGCCAAGTCTCTCCAAAGTTCACGATGTGTTCCACGTATCTCTGTTGAGAAAATACATGCTTGACCCAATGCATGTACTCACCTATGAGGATTAGAACTGGAACCCGATCTGTCTTATTGTGAAGAGCCTGTCAGGATTCTTGATACAAGAGAACAAGTACTGAGAAACCGGACGACGCGTCTGGTAAAAGTTTTGTGGAGAAATCATAAGATGGAAGAGGCAACGTGGGAACCCAAGGAACTTATGATGAAGAAACACCTGAGTCTTTTTATGCAGTAATACCCTAGAAATTGCGAGGACGCAATTATTTGAAGGAGGGGAGAATGTAACACCCCAAGCTTCCACGGTACATTTCCCTTCGAATAATGCGATAGCGTGTGTTGTACGCAACCTCGAGTTCTAACACACACCACAACTATTAAACTAGCAGTTGTGAATAGTAATACCTACTTTTTGAAATCATATATATTTTATATTTCAAAATGGACATCATTTTTGGATTCGGAATATTGAAATTATCCTAGGGTGAAATTTTGGTACTTTTCGGATAACTTTTATATTTTGATGAATAGTGAAAATTACTAAATTTTAATTAAAATCAACCTTTTTAATCAAATAATTAATATTGATAAATTATGAATTTGAGTGGTTTTAAAGTATATTTAGAATATATTTTTACAATTTAATTTAATTTTTGTCATTGGACATAATTTCACAATTAAACCAGACATAAACAAGTGTCAATCTTTTGATAGTTATTATCTCTTAAACACACGCTTTTTATTTTAACAACGGGAATTAATTTTAAATTAATTTCTGCCACTTCTGTGTTTTGAATATGGAAAAATGGATTACATATTTGGAATCAGGATTTCCAAATTATGTAAATAGGTAACTTTTATTTTTACACATTTTGAATAATTACTGCGGTAAATATTTTATTTACCATGGTTAAAGGGTAAATCCGGTAAATAAGGGTTAACAAATAATATTATAATAATACAAAATTACCCTAAAACGTGTCCTAACCTTATTGGTGGACACATACCCGACCATGGGCATCCTTGGGTCGATTTGGGGACCCCTTAGAGCCACTTGTATGTGGTAGGGACACATTATATTAATAAAGTTAAAATAAAAATAAAAATGGCATAAGCTTACATCTTTTAGAAGAACAATTTTTACATAGGGTTATACATGTTTGATTTTCGATTATAAATATTCATTATAAAGCTAAAACGATTTCCTACATAATGATATTTTATTTATAATTTTTAGACATCAAATAATTTAAATTATTAATGACACAATAATGATGCAATGTTTACCTCATTAATAAATCATTTAAATAAATAAGATTATAATGATTAAAATATTATCTAAAACCTGTCCAATTCTTATTGGTTGATGTTATTTAGAAAATTAGTCATCTTATCACCGATTATAAACCTAATATAAATATATTATAAAGTAATACTTTCACTCTTTCCTAAAGATCCCCCTCCTCTCCCTTATAAAAGGAGACCACTTCTTACTCATTCCTCACACCTCTCAAGCCACTTGGCTCGTCCAAACCCTGCCCAAATACTCTCCCCAAATTCCCTCAATACAGCCTAGAGGCCATAGTTTGATCATAAATCCAACCTAAGGAGCCCCTTTGATCAAATTAAAAGGAAGAACCGGAAGAAGAGGTAATGTTCTCACCACCCCCTTTTCAAGTTCCTTTATTCTTCCACTTCTTCTTTCTTTGTTCTTACCATTCTAAAATAATAACTCCAGTATCTCACATATACTGTGATGTTATTATAAATATGGTACATACCATATTCAGTATTCTATCCACCCTTTGAATAACATGTCACCATACGTGCGTACGTACGGCTTACCGTCTCCACGTCATGGTGTAATTGTTATTTCAATATATTATTATTTGGATGGGTATAGTAATGATGTGAAACTCATGTAAATAATAAATATAACATGTTAATTATTCTTTATATATGATATATAACATCCATTTATATATTATTTTAATATCAAAATAATGATATTGTCGCTCGTGCGTACGTACGAACTACAGTCTCCACGAACGCGATGAGATTCATTCTCCATCATATCCATTCAAGTTATAATTATCATTTTATGATTTAAAATGATGTTTAAGGACTTGATATCATTATGGATATGAATAATATACAACCTATCCATTACAAACATGTCTTACATAACAAAAACATATAAAAATAAATCAAGTAAGTTAACACCCCGAAACAACGATAATACTAAGATATTATTATCAAATCAATATTAAAAGATCATATATGATATCATATTAATGTATATGATTATTTAATAATTTAATAACAATTATTTCACCATTATATAGGAGGTTAACCTACCCCAAATAAGGAAAAGTACAAGGTAAGGGTTATTTCACAATCTCTTCATTATCCGAGGTTGTTTATACGTAATAATTTACTGGGATCTCGTTATCATCCACATCCATGTTTCTCTTCAAAATGTATTTCAAAACATTTTTAATATTTAAAAGAATATGGGTTAAAGTCATTTATACCCTTGTTTGACTTTTTATAAGAGGTTTATTAGGGATTCTTTTCCTTCGTTTTCCAAACACAAGGTGCTTTTTTAACCTTTTCGACAAAATTAAGATAAGAACATTTTTTTTAACTTATTACAACGGGTGCGGTTATTTTCCCGCCGTTATAAAATCGTCAAAGCATCCCTTACAAGCTTATAAGAGTATTTTCAAATAAAATGTTTTAGTTTTATATGGATCTTAAATGATTTCAAAATAAAAAGAGATATTTCTTTAAAATGAATTTTGATTTCATCTATGTCAACATCCTTTGATGGATTTTACACTTATTTAAAGTTTATTTTTTTATGATACAAAACTTCTATATTATATTGATGGTTTTGTGATATGTTTGACTGTGGATGTGATATTTTTTATATACCATTCATGGTTTATGATGAAAGTATTGACATTTCGTATGCTAGTTTTAATACGAATGTTTATGTTATGTTTAAACCTTTTCATATGGGAATGCATTGGACTTAACATGTAACGGGTGGAGCCCGCTATAGCTCCTCGATTCATCGGTAGGTCTCATGAGACAAACTAGTGTCTTGTCACAAGGCCTTGGAAAAATCTTATTTGTAGTCTTGGCACGAGGCCTTGGCAATGTGGTTCTGATAGTCTGGCATTATGCATTCCATCATTATGAAAGTGGTTATTGATATTGCATGTGATTATTCGATTAGTAGAATATCCATGTAAATAAGTGAATGGCATTATTTCATTTTATTTATGCCATACTATGTTGAAGTTAAAGTTTAAAAGGATTTTGTTTTAGTTATACATTGCTTAATTGTTTATTCAAATTTATGAAAGTTTCCGCTATATTGTTATCCTTACTGGGCATTTGAGCTCACCCCTTTTCTATGTTTTATTTTCCTAGGATGTGAAGAAGTAAATTATGAATGACTTGCAGGGATATTATGAGGGGTTAATAGTATGGACTATGGAGACGATATGTTGTTGTAGTAGTTTTTTTATTTTGATGATGTAATGTAAAACTTATGAATATATCTAGTGTTTCCAAGGCTACTAAACCAATCGGTCTTTCGAGATTTGATCTTTCTTGTGATCATCCCAATGTTATGTAATTAATGCACCGACTCTGGGTAACTGGGGTCGGGGTGTTACAATAAAAAACATATAATGATCCACCCTAAAATCTCTCAATAAATGTTGAATAAAAAAGTAAAACATTTGAAATTATAGAACAAAAAAACTCTTCACCTACACCAGAAGTACAATGTATCCATCATTTACAAGGATCACCAAATAAATATAACACAAAAAAATGTAACATGTTATATAAATGGTATATAAAATGTTGGTTTCCAAATTATACTTATATCGTGAATTAGTCACCGAAAACCACTTATCACACATCCATGTTTGTTCATCCCCAATATAAAACAGAACCCTATATTCCACATCATATACAAACCAAGATAAACATATCCACATAGTTATGAAAACAAGTTCATCAAAAATAATAACATAGATATATTTTAACCCAAATATATATAAACATCACTTTAGACATTACAACCCTTGTTTATATACACATATCAAAACCATAATCAATCACATGTTGTTCATGCACACATATCATAATCATATCCCTATATGTTCAAAAAAATTGTTAATTATATAACATAACTGAAAGATATATTATGTTTGATCAATAATCTAGTATTATATAACTTCAAAAACCAATATGTTGGGAAAGAAAATTTGAATTGAAAACCTCATATTGACAATGGTTATATTACATGATATGTGGGATAAAATGTATGAAATAATGTAACACCATATGATTTTAACTGAAGAATGTTTTCTTAAACAAGGTATATTAAATAAACAACTTATCTTATATGATAATGTGACACCATTATACTTTATGATATATTTCATTATAAGTAAATTGGATATACTAAATAGTTTTTAGAACATGCAACCCTGAGTCAAAAATAATCATAATATATTACCCAATTATAAACAAGACATATATTTTTTCTAAATGGATAAAAGTTACTAAATTATAAAAACTATTGTTATCAATTAATGATCATTTAAAAGAATAAGTAATGGGTTCTGAAAAAAATTATTTTTCAAAAAGGTGGTTTAGTTATGCATTGCACGCATATTTTAAAATTAATTATTTTATGAATATTATAAAATATATTTGAGAAAATACTCTTAATTATTAAAATAATGAAATTGAATTTATCTTTGCGTGAATTTTTTATTATTTCTCAGAAATGAACCATTTTTCAAGGAATATAAAAAATTAATCATTTTTTTAAAAACTATATTTATATTCAAATAATTAACAAGGTAAAATTATATTTAATTTTTTTTGTAAATTAATAATTGTTAATATTTTAAAATTTTAACTAATTTAGGGAAAAAAATCAATTTCATAATGAATGTTGATGTAAAAACCTTTATACAAATGAGAACTTTATCTTTGGAAACTCGTACTTTCATCATGAATATAAGTATATTTTTAAATTAGATTTTACCAATTCTAAGAATTGTATTTTCAGAAATGGATTTAATATTTGGAATTTTAACAATATACATTATAAAATAATTTAAATTATGTTTTTTACTGTTATAAATAGTAAAATTAGTAATAATTAATTATCTTAGGTAGGGTAATCACTAGTTTACCAAATGTTTGGCTAAGAATATAAGGGTAAAAAATGATACAACAATTTCACAAAAACCATTGGAATTCCATATTTATACCATATACCATATATGATTTGATAAATTTACATTTTTAGGATTTTGGCATTATAAAAATTGGGTATGACTTCTCTATTCAAATATATGTGTGCCCTCTCCCCCCATATAAAATTCCACTCAGTTACATCACTTCATCAAACCAATCGACAGCTTCTTCATTACAAAAACCATCCAAAATTTCACAAAAAAATAATTATAAAGATTATTGAGGAAATTTTATTTACAAAAGTCCATCCATTGGGTCCTTAATAGACCTTACAAATGATTTTTCTCTAATGTGAATATATTTTTCTTAATAATGAGCTTTCATTTTATTAATTATTTTTCCAACATCAAATATGTATTAACACATCCAATATAATAGAAACATTTTATACCTTATATTTCTACGTTATAATAATTTTTTACTAGTTGTTATCATTCCCCACATATGTCAAATGGAATAAATAATTGTTGATTATGTTTACGGTGGACTACAACCTCAAAATCTAATATGACTAAGTTTCCATAAATAAGTATTAAAATTGTATATAATGACATATTTAATGTATATATATAATATTTATTATATAATTATACTTATTTAAATATAATATCACATATATAATCTTCATTTAAAATCTATTTTAAATATTATTATGTCATTCATGTGTATAGTGAACTATCGTCTTGTGATGCGATGTGATTTAATTTTCGCATTAAATTTACATGTAAAGTAGTGAGGAAATATATAAAGAATATATTTGATTTATATTACATGATATTTTTTCTATGATACAAATATTTCACCAAAATATTAACCAATTCAGTCGTTAATGGAATGAAATCATCGCTCGTGTGTGCATACATACTACCATATCAATGAAGTAATGTGATTCATTTTCCACGAAAAACCATAAATAATGATTATAAAAAGGTATACAATGAGTTAATATGATAGTTTTAACATTAATATATTTTCTGATTATATTTATATTTATCCTATACCTAGGAACTAGGACATTCATGAATGAAAATTAAACAATAATTAAAAAATTTACACTTAAAATAGTGAAAATAAAAAATATTGTAAACAAACATGTCATAAAATGATATAATGGGATCATATATGATATTAAAATTATGATTACGGTTTTTTGATAAATTAATTATAGTACCTAAACCATTATAAATTATATAAATTCTTGTTTACCCCAAATAATGTCTAAGCTATGAGACTTCATATCAATTTCACATCATTGAGACATGTTGTAATGTTATGCACCTACATTATATTATATGGTGTAATAATTCCTCTTTTTCATGTAATATAATGAATATTATATAATTAGTTTTATTATATTTCTTCATTGATATTATTTAATCTAATTGTATTTGACATGAAATTTTTCAATTATAAATGAATTTCACAAATCAATTTATTTTCAGAGGACTATATTACATCTTCATTCCCTTGGACACTTAAGATTATATGTGTAATTAAAATTTAATATGTTATATTTTATTTCGAATTTCTTTGTGGATTTACAAACGATAAAAGTAATTTATTCAATGATTAATTATCACTTCAATGATATTATCATGGTAAAGGTTTCATGGCTCACATTTACATTCATGGGAAATATTCCATATTAACCATTAATTTATTTTTTGTTGGTTGTATATACATCCCCTTAGATATGATATATGATGAATCTCTAAATATTCATGTTATATAAATTTTTGTTTGATTATTCTTGTTTTATTTAGTATAAGATTCAAAACATACAAAATTAGTAAGGGTTTGTTTCACAATCTAATCACTATTCGGTGATTTTTATTTTTAAATATCCCATAGATAAATTATTTTATATTTCTTTATTAAACATAGAATATTACCTTAACCTATTTTTTTCATATTCTTCAATTAGTATCTCCACATTCATCTCTTAGATAATTATAATAATTTATATATTTTTTTAATAAAGTAAGACTTCATTTCTCTCTTTGTTTGGAATTATATTTTCATCCAATAACTTGTTTTTTAAAAAACATAAGAATTATTTTTATTATTCTATAAATTATTTATTAAATACATTTTTAAAATTGTTTGCTCTTTTAAAAAAATTAATGGAATAATCATGTCATCCTATAATGAAGGATGATTTGGATTTTATAAAAAATTTCAAGAGAATATTTTTTTAACATATACGACATGTAATCAATTTCTCAACATCATGACATCTTGATGTTTTAAAGATTCCTTTACAATAAAATAATGTATACACGAATTCTAGGCTATTGGGGTTTGGGTCGTCAAAATTGGAATTATATGATGATTAGTAGAAAACATGTAAAGTATATATATCACAACATATATTATAGAGAATAACCCTATGATAGACTATAAAAATATGTCACGAACCATGATGATTCATTATAGAAATTGGTGTCCTACCCGATCCGTGGAAAACCTCGAAGGGTGTTACCTACCCCCTTAGGCTGGTACAAGTGCCAAGGTATAATTAAAACAGAGTGATAATGTTTTACCTTAATTTAAATTCATTAAACACGCAACAATAATCAATAAAAAATATATGAACATTCAAGCAATCAAACCATAAACAATGTTCATAATTTAATTGTAATTTTTAAGTCAAAACTGAATAATTATACAACAAAAATGAACCACGCGACTAACTCAAAAACGACCACATGGAATGAAGTATCACCCTCAAGAAACCATCACAACACTACACCATGAAATATAGCTAGAAACCTGAATCACTGGCTCTGAAAGCTTTACCCTTACCTATGTCAAACATTACCTAGTCTACTTACACCCAAATGTGTAAGTAGGGTGTGAGCCTAAGACCAGTAGAATTCCTCCAGAGAAAAGATATAATTATATAAACATTATATGACAAATATCTTTTTGTTTTCAAATCAAAGGAAATTGTAGTAAAAAATTAATGGGAAAAACATTGAATGAGAAATAGTATATAATAAACAACATTAAGAAAGAAACAAATTTTAATGAAGAATGCATGGTTCTAAAATTACAATCCAATCATACCGTATGACTATGGTTGGTGCGATATAACCAATGAGAACTATTCCTGGGAAACACACATTTGCACTAGCTGACAAAAGGATGTTAGGTACATCATATCATAGCGATATGTTGCAGATAACAATGACCAACTATGTTCTCATGCACGAGCCATTAGTAAGGAACACACCCATAACCTAGTGGGCTCTAATAAATCATCACTATTTAAATAGCATTGTTATATTCAATCTTATTATGTGGAACTGGGTCATAGCTAGTTCTGAATCACCAGAATAATAATCCTATTAGGCCCACCTAGATACATGGGCTTCTATTTGGTATTCAATCAAGTTCCATATGTCACATAAGACCACTTGTACCTGAAAATTCTATTTATAAATCATACACACACCAAACCAATTATCAAAATTTTTCTCACCCTCTATATAATTTATTAATCCATTAAAAGGTTTATTAAATAGTTCCAGGAAGTATCACATGGATTTTCCCACAAAAAACCCATTAAAACCCCTATTTTAGGATCAAATGCACACGAACCCCAAATCAAATAATAATTATCAGCCCCTTTAAAATTTTATAAAGTCCATTCACAATCTATAATACGCAAAAATGTGACACAATATGGGGTTCCACTAAAAACACGCCCCATTTCATATAAACATGCCACATAAAAAATGCATATTAAACTCTTTCAAAAACTACATTCATACCACACATATCAATTAATGAACATTGTAAATTAATTAAAAAAGAAAAAATTCACCAAATAATTTTTATACGTTAAATCACCTACCTTTGGTGTCAAAATTACCAAAAATTGGTGTGAATATTTAACCGCACCTCAAATGCACCAAAAGAATGAAAAAATGATTCGTAATCTTAGATATTGAACTAAAAAACAAAACATTAAAACATATGAACAAAACCCTAGATGTTGGAAAAATATAAACCTATGAAAGTGGGAAGAAACCCTAAAATTAAGGAAGAATTAAGAGAGAAGTCCACATATATGTTGATTCTTAATGTTTCTCCCTCAATAACACCTTCAATGTTGGTGTTAAGGGAGCTTGGGGATCATAGAGACCGAATATGGCTTAAAATCCTATGTTTGAATAATTTGTGTCAATATGGTGTAATTCTCGAATAGAAAATGGTAAATACCCATTTTTATTGACTTGGACACTCTACATGGTTAGTCTGCACGATATAAAAAACCATGTGGAAACATTGCGCACACACTGCCCATAGCACATGGTTAACTGGGTTGGGAGCACATTTACTACTAACTGTGCGCCAACCATGTGTTTGAGCCATTCCACCGAAAACTATCCCTTTTTATCTAAATGTAAAATGTGAACCTATGTGGGAATCATAAATCAAAAATAAAAAGGAAAATACATGAAAATAAAGACACATATGTGAAAATTCTCCCCCGCCTTGAAATGTATGATCCCTCATAATGTTAACTCAAATATTAATCAGAAAATAAAAAAGGGATACAAATTCTTAACCCATTCTTTATAATCCCATGTCTCATGAACTTCCTTCCTAGGGTACCAAATGACAGGGACCAACATAATAAACTTCCCAAATAGCACCATCTCTTAGGAATCCAATATCTGCACCATCTATTCAAACACTAATAAATCAAGATCAATCTCCAACTATTCCCAATTAACCAGATGGGACAAATACAAATTATACTTCATTAATTGGGATAAATGAAATACATCAAGAATTTCTATCAAATGATAATGGAATGATAACCTATATTCTAACTATCCATTCTGCTCAGTGATTTGATAATGCCCGACATAACTCAGCATCATCTTTACCTGCCTCCCCAAACGATGAAGAACCATGCGAGGGGCCACCTTCAAGAACACATGATCTCCCACATAAAACTCATGATATATACTCCTTTTATTAACATAAGATTTGTGGAGAATTTTTGTAGTTAATAATCAATGCCTGATCAACATGACTTTCTCAAATATCTTTCGCATAAGGGTCGGTCCCGAAAGTGAGTTATTGCCTTCCACAACCCATCATAAAAGAGACTGACACAGAAAAACATATACCAACTAAAAGGATCCATCCAAATAGAATATTGGTATCTATTATTATAAAAAAAATCATCTATTATTATATTGCTACCCTATGATCCCTCGAAATACAAAACACATACCCAAAGCATACCCTATAGAATTTGATTTCCCCACTCCATATGTCATTATGTTTTAGGATGGTTTTCTGTACTCATCCTAATCTGGGGCCCCAACACCTCATAGAGGCCTTCCCAAAACTGAGAGGTAAAAATAGGGCCTCTATCTAATACGACTATGGATGATACCCCACAAATCCTTGTGACCTTTAGAATATATGACATGCCTATCACATCAACTTTAGTTTTATATATAATTAGATAAATGCGGAATAATAATTTTAGGTGATAAATCACTTCCCAAATGGTGTTCCATCACTAAGGTGTATGAGGAACGACAAAAATGAAAACCATATAGACCTCATCCCACTTTGAGGAATGAATGGGTAATGGTTGAGGCAAACCAGAAGGTCTTTGATACTCTGGTTTTACTTACCGACATGTATACCACCCCGAAACGATGTATTATTGTCCCAACATTTCTCTAGACACCAATATTTCTTCTAAAAATCATAATAAATATGGTTAGCCCGAGGATGAACATCCCAATGATATTAGTGTAAATCTGGCATCACCACCTTCCTTAGAGACAACAAAACCACTGAACATACCTTAATGCATAAGATCTCATTGGGATATGCAGATCAATCGAAATATGTCTCCCACATATGAAGAAGAAAAATATATATGCAATATATCTCATCATCGGGATTATCTAACTAAATCAACCCCAAAAGGGTTGGTGTGAATTGTTCACATCCCAAGAACACTCCTCCGATGTGATCCTTGGTCTCCATGTGCATCTGGGAAAAGATCCCAATCAAGGTCTATTCATCACTAGACTACCTTAAAGCCTACAATGAAACTTTTCTACTCAAGGTGTCAGCCAGCACATTACCCTTTCCTAGGGTATATAAATAACAATGTCGGTCCCAGAAAAGACTCAATCCAACAATAGTTCCTCAAATTTAAATATTTTTGTGAAAAGATATATGCTATGATTTTATAATCCGTATAGACCACTAATTTCCCACCAAAAATATAGTGGTGCCAAGTCATTAGGGAATGCATCACCACTGTAAATTCTTGTTCATGGGTTAGGTAATTCTTTTCGTGTGTTCAGAGATGGATAGAATCATATTCCACTACGTGATCATACTAAATAAGCACATACCTGAGGCATATACCTGAAGCATCGCAATGAACCACATATCCTTTTCCTGACTCTGGTATGATCAACATGGGTGTTGTATTCAACCACCACGTCAACTAAATGAAGGATACTAGAAATTTTGGGCTCTATTAAAACTACTCCCATTTCTAGGGGAGCATGGTCATGGAAAAAGCAAGACTAGAGAAATCCCAAACAAACATCCTATAATAACTTTCAAGACTGAGAAAACACTTGATATTGTATACATTTTTCAGTTTTTCCCAGGAAATAATTGCACTGATCTTCTGGGTGTCCACTGAGACCCCCTACTCTGAGATGACATATCCAATAAAATTCACATACATAATCTAGAGTGTAAAAATGGAAATGTTTTCATAAATAAAATGATCTCATAGGGTTCCCAAAATGATCTGTAAATGATTCTCATTATATTCATTGGATCCAGGTTACACTAGGATGTAATCCACAAAAAAACAATGAAACAGTTGATACATTGGTGGAAATCCACATTCATAAGAGCTATAAAATCCCCGAAATTTGTTTTCAATCCAAAAGGAAAGACAAAATATTCAAAGTGACCATACCTGCTTCCAAAATCCTTCTTCAGGATGTCTGCTTCTCTCACCATGACTTGATGGTAACCTGAATGAAAGTCTATATTTGAAAACGACTTTTTCATATTCAATTAGTCAATGAAGTGATCAATTCTTAGAACAGGGTATTTACTAATAATGGTTATTTTATTTAGCTTCAGTTAATTGATTCACAGTCAGAGTGATCTATCATCCTTCATTAATAATAGAAAAGGAACGGCCCAAAAAGAGACACTCGGGTGAATGAACCCAAATTTTTCTATTATTTCCAATAGTGTCTTTAATTTCTTCATCTCTATGAGTGGAATACAATATGAGATAATATATATTGTATTTTTTATTGGTGCCAAATCAATTATGAACTCCACGTCTTGCCCTTGGGTCAGGCCCAAAAAAACATATGTAATACCTCTATTAACTCATCCACTATAAGAGGTAACCCACACCTGGGAGAACCACCACAGTCCTCCACTGTCAGTGAAAATAACTAAAAAACAGATTTCCCCACACATAGAGTGGAGGCACCGTGCGGCCCGTACGAGTATCCCATACCCCAAGAAATACTTGAGGACTCCAATCATGTCTCATGACACTCACCCGGTGCCTATAGAAATCAATGTTATCATGGAATCTCACCATCTAGTCCATGTCAAGGATCGCATTGAAAAGTTATATATCTATGACTACGAAATCCAACTCCATCATAAAACCTAACATTTAGATTACACTAGAAGGGAAATTATGACCTGGCTCATTCTTCATACCCAATCGTGTCACCAACTACATAAGAGATGATATCATCTCTATGGGTATGTTAAAAATATTTATAGGATGGGAAATATAAGAGAAATAGATGAACCAGTGTCAAATAAAATTTTTCATACAGAAGATGAAATCAGAATATACCTTGATCTATCAAGGGACATGCATCCTACCTCGATGGTGCATAATACAAAGCATGAATATGCCTTGTCTCTTCTTGAGAACGACCACTCACCTATGGAAATAACCTAAACTAGATCAATTCAAAATATTATTCAGTCCTTCCACCATGGCCCCCGAATTGAAATCCCATCATCCTATATGGTTTCGATTGAACTGACACTCCCCTGGAAGCCACAAACCTTTCCACACTCTGGTATGGGTGTTTCACCATGAAAAGATGTTTCATGTGACCCATAACTCCACCTAGATGATAAGGCATAGGGGGATATGTACATGAAGGTAAGATGATACCTATCCTCCCACACTGATGGAACATGATAGACTATACATCAGAATCTACCTATGATGAATTCCTGGAAAAATGGCATGTACTTCCCCCTCTTTTCTTCCACTGATCCACCTGCTTCCTCTTCTTCACAGATGAACTTCCACTGCCTAGAATTTACAATACCCATCAGAACTAGACTTACCTTTCTGGTCATTCCCCACCATACATGCTCGATGAACTACCTCAGCATAGGTATTATGCTTATAGAGGAACACCTGATAATGGATCTCTAGTTACAAACACCTATCAAACATATGAGTCTTCCTTTATTCATTGTAGACTATTTCCTGTTCATATTGGACTATATCATCCAAAAATTCTGGATACTCCATCACAAATAGGCCCCCCCTGAACATTATCCATATACTCCACGGATCTGGCATAAGCCAAGACCTCAGGACAGTACTAGTCATTAAAGATAGTCATGATGTCCTTCCCACTCATCTTCCCATGATTCCCAGCTTTAGGTACTATGTCCCACCACATTAATATGAGACCCTATACAAGAATGATGCACACATTACTCTGAATTCCCCCTAGAGTGTCATGAAACTCAAAAATGCTGTCAATATTCTCATGTCACTACACTGCATTCTGGGGATCTATTCTAACTCAGTAAAAAAGATGTTTTTTCATGAGAATATTATATGATTTGTCTTTCCTTGGACCAGATTTATATTCTATAACTGGAGAAAGAGAAGTACCTACTCCATTTCCTCAAATCTTGACATCATGGACCATAGCTTCGCCCATTATATGATCAAGTAGTTTGGGATAAATCTCTCTAGCGTCATCTTGTGGGATCATGGGAGTTCATCGGGGAGGCATTTTGCTACAAAAACCACAGTAAAAAGGGGAAAAATTAATAAAACAACTTCAAATAATTTCCAAAATAATATCACATATAAATAAATTAATCATGTTATGATAATAAAATGACCAAACAACTTTATACCCACTCATTTTCAACGTGAGGTATATACCCCGCATGTCTCACATGGAAATGAAGTCAAACAAAAAACCCCCAACATCCCCTAACAACTCGAGGCCTCTACTGATGGGTTTTTCCTAAGGACTTTACTTGCATCTAGAACTCCATGTCCTAGTAGTATTATCTTTTTTCTAACCAGACTCCTCTAAAATAAAATTTCACAATGAGATAAACGTACTTATGATACAATTTTTTCATGAACTATGTCAGGTCATCATCCAAAATGGCACCCCAACCAGTTCATGGAAAGGCCAAAATATCTTTCCCTATCCCTACAAGATGGAATAAGTTTTTGGGTATCATAAATTGAGAGTGGGACCGATTTACCAGAATTTACATGCATTAAACAACCAACAGTAATCGACTAACCAAATTTAAAAATTTATACCAAATAAACGATAAACAATTAATAGAATTAAATTATATGGTTTATGTCTGTTGACGCTCCTTTTTCGTCACAGAGTCCAAAGGAATGTAAAGGGAAATGACTTAGCACAAATTCATTCAAGCTTTGAATAAAACATCAGAAATCAATAAAGGCATGAACAAGGGATCAAGAGCACATGTGTCGCGCATGTTCTATCACTGTCACGCAAGTCCACTTGAGCGACGCATGGTGGTCGCGCAAGTGACATGAGTGACCTGTGTAATAACTGCCCGGGGTCTTCTCCTACCTATAAATAGACCCTGTGGGACCCCCATTCGGAGAGTATTTTTTTCTAGAAACTCATATTTGAGCTCCTGGAACCCTTGTCTCTTCTTAAAGCTTCCGAACCACGTCTCAGGTAATTTCTTACCTAGAACGGAAGATCTAATGAGGGGGAGGAAGGCCTAAGTGTTGAAACTCATCAACACTTGCGCGCCTGAGTGGCCAGCCCTTAAGGGAAAAGGAGACACTTGCACGACGTCTTGATCCTTCAATAGAACTTGCGCTCCCCTCATCTGGAAGAACCTCAAGAGGATTCTAAAGGCTTTAATCAAGAGTCGCTCAAGTATTACCCTGCTGGTTAACCATCTCGCAAGTACATCATGTGTCGCGCAGGCATACCTGCACGACCAGGACTTGCGCGCCCACGCAGTACCTGCGCGCCTGCCAGGACTTGCACGCACCTGCCTTTTTGGGTGCCTTTCTTGCCCATTTCACCCCTCTTAAGCCATTCCACCTTTCCTATTCAAGATTCAGTCTTCAAGGCACTCTTCAAATCCATTTATGGCATGATTTCTTGATTTGACTTCCTTATCTGAAAGGAATTCTATGGAATATTTCTCAAAACCTAGTGATTTACACATCTTTATGTCACTAAAGATTGAGATTTCATTCATCCTACCTCATCCTTTAAGTTGAGAGAATCCTTAACCTTGGTCTCATTTTCAGGAATAATCCCCAGTTATAAGTCCTCTAATTTGGGCATCCTCTTAGGAGTAAGCCCCAGATCCCCTAACCTGGGTTTCCATTCCACGAATAAACCCCAGTCTCAAAAATGGGCATCCTCCTTAGGAGTAAGCCCCAACCATAATTCTCTTAACCTGGGCTTCCTTTATAGGAGTAATCCCCAGTGTCAAATATGGACCTCCTTTTTAGGAGTAGGTCCCAGTCATAATTCTTAACTTGGGAATCCTCCTTAGGAGTAAGCCCCAATTTTTAAAGTCCCCTAATTTGGGCATCCTCCATAGAAGTAAACCCCACACATTAATCATTGACCTGGGCCTCCTTTTTTAGGAGTAATCCCCAGTCTTAATTTCTATTAACCAGTCCTAATTTACCTTTGATCTGGGATTCATTTTCAGGAGTAAAACCCAATCATAATTCTTCTCTTAATTTGGGCCTCCTTTTCAGGAGTAAACCCCAAGTTAGAGTATTAAAAATCTCAATGAAGCACATATACCTTTATGGACCCTGTTCCTAGATTTGTTCCCTAAAGTAAATTCTAACCTTCATTTATCTAGGAAGTCATACATACAAAAGCCCCACATTATTTATTATGATTGCATATTTCATGGCACAATTGTCTAATTTTTACCAATACCTCTTGTTTCTCACATCGAGCATGACTCACGTGAGTTTAGAGTGTAAAGGTAATTATGAAATCTTTCTTTGATCCATCAATCATAAAAATCATACTCCCTTACTCGAACTACGTGGGTTCTGATTCCTTTTATAAATAGAGGATGCGTAGGTAGCCCATCTGCGGGTTCGATCCCAACTCTGAAATAATTCATGTCCTTCTGAATGAAAATAAACTTCAAGTGCCCCACTGAGTGGCTTTAAAACCAGCATGGTCATCATAATGACCAAGAGACTTCTATATAAATGTGTCGAAGGGTACCATTGACCAAGAATCTCTAATAAATACAGATGATTCTCTATCGATGAAGAACCTAGAATACATATAAAAGATTCTTTAAATTTCCTACATATTTAATCATTGATTGTCAGATCTAAAGGAAAACTCATTTTATAATTGGTAATGTAATAAGGATTCACGAACATAACTTAGATCTATAAAGAGAGTCCTGGAGTAGACAATAATTCCCCTCAAAAAGGTGTGATGAGTTCGACCTCCCTTCCTCTCAGCCAATGCCAATTCCTAAGCCTCATCAGTCCACAAACTAATGAGCACCTACCTTTGGAAAGTAGGTCCGAATGGATGTGGAATCATTGGATGTTTCCGGTTCTACAAACAAACCCTTTAGAAACCGATCAGAATGTTTGAACCTCCCATCAAGGCGGTCATCGCTGGATTCTGAGGGAAACAAAAATGGTGAACCTGACATGAATCCTTAACCACGTTAAAATGATGTTTTACCTATTTGTTAGGCCCCTATTTAAAACTCAATAAGAGGGCCAACAAAAAAATCATTGAGATGTGTGCTCATCCAAAAGATGGGGCGGCTGAATTTATCTTGATTACGTCTGTTATATCAAAATGGGACTCTTTTCCCATGATCTTCCGCATTTCTAGAATGGATGCTCTCATGTTCACACCGGTGAATACTGCTGCTGCAAATGCCAGTACTGCTACTCATGCTGGATCGTCATCCGCTTTTAGGATGATATCACATACTCATAGTCTTCAATGCTGGGTATCAAACGCACCGGTTAAGGAGTACCATCAACATGGTACCATCCCAACTTTGGAGACTGCCCGACAAGCCCTCTAAGTAAACAACTCACATCGGTCGTCCAGACAACGATGACTAGTGATCAAGAAGCAGGCGGTGCTGACTACCGTCTCCAACCGTTTCGGGTCGTTATCCCTGGAATGCAATCACCATTCGCTCCCTTATTCTGGGGAGGTGAATGAGAAGGTCCCACATGACCTTAATTCAAACAGACATGAGTCCTTCTTCAGTGCTCCCACCAACAATCACCGCCAGACTCGTGCGGATGTTCACCCTCAACATGATGAGGGTACCGACTCCAGGCATTCGGCTCAGGTTACTCGAACCCGAGCAAGAAAGACGAACCACCATAGGCAGAATCCGGTCAACAGTGATCAGGTTCTCATCTCTTCCATCTCCAAAGAAGTCCACCAACCTAACTTGGTGGCAAGCAATGAGCAGGCACACACACCTGCCCATTTTAATTCAGTTGTCCCGAAGACTCTTCTGGCAGCATCACGCCAATCATGCCAGGCAATTCTGGCAGAGTACTATAGGCAGGAACATACACCTATTTATACATCATTAGCTAGTCAGCAGGATCGTCTGACTACATATGATGGATCTTGTCAACCATGTTTGGAGAAGTGAAATCAGAAGGCACATACACCTGCTAGTATTAATAAAGCTGACCAATAGTCTCGCTTGGTAACATTCGGAGAAGTTAGTCGGAAAGCCCCGACAACAAATAGGAGGGAGACTGAACTCTCTTACCCCACACTTGAGTACTATTAGGATTCACTAACATGAAATGGAGGACACGAGCAGGCACATACACCTGCACCAAGCCCGGAATGGACGTATATTCCCATTCCGGCAGCTGAAGTCACCAAGAATATTCTATCAATGGAGAATGAGCAGAAACAAATGCCTGTTCATATTCTGGATGCCTTCCAGGATATTATAACAACTTCAGCGGCATGTTAGGGAAAGACACATAAATCTATCCCTACCAGTGGAGTGATACATCAACAATTCACTCCAGAACAGACACACACATCTGTTCCAGTCCAAGAGGGTTGTGGGGAATACTCCCTCATAGCATACGGACAACCAAGGCAGGAACATACACCTGATTTGAGTAGAGATCGTCAGCCTAACCTGTCCATGTTTCCTGATCAGGGATATACACCTACTCAGAGAAGCCACATTCATCAACAAGTGGTTTCCAAGGTGAGTAAGAAGGCGTCTAAGAAAAAGACCTACCTAGCACAGTCAAGAGATCAAGAGCCAATCTGTAAAAATGCCTTGCTCTATGTTGGAGTTCTTGAAGCCCTGAGACAATTATCTGTTGGAATTCAAGATTCTACTCCCTCAGTTCCCAATAGTGGGAACATTAATTCCAATGGACTTCAACAGACACTTCCTCATGAAGGCTTGCTTCATGATAATTTGGTCGATCTTTAACTTTCATCTTCAGATGAGAGCCATAGGAACCCTCTGTGTGGTCAGAGGACCAAGGAGCAAGAAATCACATCTTTTGATGTAACCTATTTTGGTGGTCCTCCCCATGATGATAATTTCTCTGCGAAAGCCCTCTCCGCAGTAGTGATTCACATTGCCCGGAAAATGCTCCAGTGGAAAATGTAGTGCCAAGAAAGCCCTCTTATCTTGAGGCACTTGCAAATACGAAACCAGTCATGTCTGAAGCTTCATCGCAAGAAGGTGAAATACTTTCTCGATCAGAAGATAGCCCAGGGTGTAGGTCATTCTCCAAACCACCCCAAAGTCATGCATCTTCTAGTTTGATCAATGATTTCTCTACCAATCCTGTTGAATCCAACGAAGCAACCAGGAAACACAAACTCTGGTCAAATCAGGTAGAAGAATATTTATCAAATGATAAAGAGGAAATGCTGAACATGAGAAAACAACTGGTGAAAGGTGAAGTGCCAGTCATCTTTTGGCCTCTGGCTGACTCTCAGTATAATATCCCAGAAATTTTGACGGAAGATGAAGTTCATGATATTCGTCCCAACATATGGAAAACTATTTTTCAGTTGAAAAAGAAATTATTATCTTATGATGAATATGAAAATAATATTAAGATAATATAAGGGTTACAACATCAGATTGATTTGGCGTCTCTATCAGTATCTCGATATCCGAAGGCTGAAAAGCAGCAGAGAGCCCTTCAACGTTCATGCCTTGGCGCACTAAGAAGATTGCGTTAGTTAATTACCAATGCCCCATCTGGTATTCATGTCAGAGGATGGAGTGTTCATGGAGCACTGCATTTCATGGTGCTCTCCAGTCAGCAAAGCCCGCCGAAAATGGTCTCATGAAATGTTATTGCCCATGGCTGGCCACAGTCAATGGGCTTTGTTTGTAATCAAAAGCTTGCCCACGAACAGGCTTCAACTAGTTCCTCTCAAAATAAAGAATACAGAGAACAAGTTGTCGAATTACTCTTGTATCAATAAAATGAGAATATTGAACAGGCCTCTCGTTTGGAGAAATCACGTCACCAAGTGACACAAGTGTCGGAAATCATCCAATGGTCTTTTGAACCGGGTGATAAAAGCGGATATAGGTTAATGCATCTAGCTAATTTTCGGACTAAGGTTCACAAGATCTGGAGGACTTTCAAGAAATTCTCAGATAGAGCATGTCAAGAACCACCCTAGCTTGCTAGACTGAGTGTTCTTTTAAACCAACCCTCAGAATCAACAAAAAGGATTTGGGGAGTTGAGTGAGAACAGCAGGAATCGCCCCAGTCCACTGGACTGGGGACTTTTTCAAATATTCAATCCCCTCCTTAGAGAAAGTCGATCTTTTCTCGATTGGGGAAGAAACCTCAAGAGGAACGAAGAGCCAAATTATCAGGATATTCCCTCCAAATTACGGTTCGTTAAGAAGTTCCTGAGGGATCGAATCAACAAAAGGAAATGTCTCATCAAAGACATGGAAGAAGTCAATATCACAGAAATGCTGATAGAAGGGATATAATGAGTTATGCATCAATCAATTTCATCAATGCCGTTATTGCTGATTCACCAGATGAGGCTCACTCAAGGGACTCAGATGAAGAGGTTCCTGCTCAAGAAGATGTACGCACTGACACAAATGAAGAAGGTGTGCGTACACGAAGTCAAAGGATTACTCAGAACATAGGTAATCCTTCGAGTAACCCACTTCCCCCTCTCTGAAAAGGATCCAACAAAGGGAAGGGAAAGAACCAGGTTCCATATCCTACATCTAGAGAAGGTCAATCGCTGTCACTAGAGTAGAGGTTTGCACCACAGGAGGAAGAAAGGAAGGAATTAAGAAGGTTGACTGCAGAACTACTTCAGAGTAGTCTTCTTCTTAAGCATGCTGGAGTCAGTCAGCCAAAGGAATTTGTTGCAGCTACTGATATAGATCAAGAATATCCTCCTCTATCAGTACACCCTCACAGGTCTAATCCTATGGGTCAATTGCAACAACAGTTGGCAGTACTACCATCAGTTGCAGTACCAATCGCCACATCTGTCCAAGCTCCAGTCATTGCACCAACCCAAGTCCAAGTTCAACCGGATGTTTCTCAAAAGTTAATAACTACTATTGAGTCATTAATAGATCTGTTAGAAACTATGGAAGGGAAGCATTCACAAGTTCAACTAGAAAAGAAAATTTACCCTGAATGGGTAGATTCAATCTCTCCTCCATCCAGTTTTGGGAACCCTGTATTCTCTATTTTTAATGGATCAGGTGATCCTGAACAGCATTTGACGCATTACGTATCTTGTTGCGATCTTATGATGGGAACTCCAGAGCAACAAGAAGCAGTGAAACTCAGATGCTTCGTGTGAACCTTGAAAGGACCAACTTTTGTTTGGTATACAGGCTTGCAATCCCGGTCAATTACCGGATGGGAGGATCTTCTCCAAGAATTCCTCCTTCAATTCAACTCATCTTTGCCAAAGACAATAGTTTTCGATCTTACAAACTGTAAGCAAAGGGAGAATGAAAGGTTTTCTGATTTAATTGCTCGATGGAAGGGATTAACATATTCCTTGATTTTAGAACTCCCTCAAGAAGTGTTGTTTCCAATCTATGTGGAAAATCTGCGTGACGAATTACGCATTCTGTTAATCCCTTTGAAATACATAGAAGGGTTTCGAGACCTTACTTCAATCGCTCAGCAGATAGAAGATTCCCTTATACAGGCTAAGGCTAAATCTCGTGTAATTCCATCAACTCTAGGAAGGAGAATGGGTAAAGAAGAAACTACTACATTTAGGATTAAACAAGCACTTGTACTTATTTCTACCTCAAAACCTTCATCTTCTCGAAGGGCTCCACCTTATGAGTTCCAACAAAAAAGGCCTTTTCATCCAGACGATCAAAAAGATCAAAGGTGAAATCAATTTGAGGATCTGAAGAGCAAAACATACTCTTTCCGAAATGAACAAGTTCCTGGTTATTTCATTTCGGGTTTGGAAAACAATTTGGTTCAATTGCCAATGCCCAAGAGGCCAAACAGAAAAGGAGATGAAGACCATCACAATTATTTCCCTTTTCATCAAATGTTGGGGCATCCCATCCAGGAGTGTTTTTTATTCAAAGACCTCCTACAAAAGATGGTCGACTCGGGACAAGTCACATTGAAAGGATCCTCATCCCAGGTAGCATGTGTCACTACTACAGTTCGAGAGGAGGAAGGTGAATGGAAAGAATTCAAAAGAAAAAATTCACATAAGTATGATTATTGGATGGTCAAAAATACAATCAATCGAACTCATGCTATTTTGTGAACACAATTAAAGAAGCCAATTGTGTCTTCTTCCATGAATGTTGCGGAAAAACCCTCTTCGTCAGAGGGAATGTCTTCAATTAAACGGCATGATTCGAAGAAAGAAAAATAATTAGAAGAAGATTAGTATGTGTCAAACCCAAAGTTGTCTTTGACTTTGGCGGACTTCATGCCATCTACTTCAAAGCCACGTGCACTGCCCCACCAAACGGGATAGCCTAAATAGGCTAATTAGGCAGAGTCTTCATAAGACGAAGAGTTAATCTTTGGTTCTGTTAATTTGATTCAATTAATAGATCCATATGCCAGTCGCAGTTTCAATATCAATGAGCCTGAATTACCTGTATCAAACAGAGGAATCAGAGGATGTTCCAGGGGCTCAGGATACAGGGGAAGACGTGGATCTTTCAGAATCCACTATTTCAATTCTACCCATGCTAGAACTGTGTACGCAATAGAAACTCGTGGTAGAGCCCTTCAGCGAGCTCAGGAAGAACAATCAAGTTCTTCTACCAATAACAAATTCAGTCCTGGCACAGTTATTTTGGAAGATCGGTTGAAGGTTCAATCTTCTTCCTCTCAGCAAGTAAATGGGTCTAATCGGTCTAATCATCAAAAACCAGGAATATTGCCAACTCCTATCTCAATACAAGATGCATCAACTTCCAAAGAATCTTCATCCAAGGTACCTGCTAAACCATATATTCCTATTTGGAAACGTAGACCTATAGATCAAAAGTATGATATATTGAAACACTTGGCGCAAGTACCAGCCAAGTTATCAATTCTGGATGCTATGAATCTGTCAAAAGATCTTCTAGAAGCACTCATCGAGGCATTGTCAAATCCTCATGAGTTTGAAACTGAAATTGCTGCAGCTGAAGTCTATCACATAGAGAATAATCCTGCAGAATTCCATGCAATAATATCTTTTACTCATGAATATGAAGATGATGTTATGCATGGACATATTAGACCAATGTAATTTTCTGGAAAGGTCAATATCATGGATGTTCGAAGGGAATTTATTGAAAATGGTTTAGGAGTCAACCTCGTTCCCATTCGTACACTTCGTCGATTGGACCTTAGGGAATCTGTTTTATCTCCTTCTACCATGATTCTACAGGGATATGATAAAAATGAACAAGAACCACTGGGTGAAGTTACAGTCAGAACTCAGTTTGGAGATCTTGTATCGAATTCAGATTTCATTGTTGTTGATCAAGACTCAGCCTTCAACATCTTGCTTGGAAGACCCTGGCTAAATCAACATGCGACTATCCCTTCATCATACCATCAATGTCTCATATATTGTTTTGATGGTCAAGTTGGGACATTGTATGGTGATAAGGCCCCGTTCAAGACATGTGAGTCTCAATAAATTGAGATGGAATTCTATCACATGAAGCAAAGGGAGAAATCCATAACAAAGGAGGTTACCAAAGTTAATGCTCCATATGGTTGGGAAAAAATTCCAGTAAATTAATTTACACATGTGAGTACAGATTATGTGTTTCCTATCAGTCAAATTGACAAGATAGACCCAATTCAAAATAGTCTTATAGAAAAATCCCTAATGTAAATTACGACAATCGAGCCAGACAACAGGGGAGAAATTGGTAATCTACCAAGCAGTGATGAAAGGACAAATGGTGACTTCTTCATTTCATCTGCTGAAATAAAACAAGTCTACGCATCACCAATTAGGCCAGAAGAAGTTATAGCAACATAGGAGGTGAACAATGATGTCGATTCTCAATCCATCATCTCCTCTTTATTACCCAAAGAAGACCCTTCATCATCAATCGGGTCAGAAATGGAAGCTTCTTCTTCAAGAAATGTAAATTTTGACATCTATTTGGATCATGGGAATTCTACTCTATCATTTACTATGAAAGTAGAAATGGAAGAAATAACACATGATGAAGAAGAAGAGGATGATCTCAGAGATTCTCCTCCAGCATTTGAAGAGGGTATCTCTACCAATGTGGATGAACTCAGAGAAATAAATCTGGGTACAAAAGGAGATCCACGCCCCACTTTAATCAGTGCGGCCATGACTCTTGATGAGCAAGAGATGTATATTTATTTTATAAAGAAAAATAGAGATATATTTGCCTGGAACTATACAGAAATGCCCAGTCTTGATCCTGATTATGCTACTCATCATTTGGGTTTACCTGAAGAACATTGAGGATTTAAGCAAGTTGCGAGAAAAACACACCCAACTTATGCTTAAAAAATTGAAGCTTAAGTGGATAAGATTATCAAAGCTAACTTCATTAGAGAAGTTCAATATCCCAAATGGTTGGCTAATATTGTCCCTATAATGAAAAATAACAGGCAAATTAGAGTTTGCATCGATTTCGGATATCTTAATCGGCTTTGTCCTAAGGATGATTTCCAAGTTCCGATTACAAAACTTATAATTGATGCAACAGCTGGATATGAAGAACTTTCCTTCATGGATGGATATTTCGGATATAATCAGATCTGAATGGCCCCAGAAGACGAGGAATCTATAGCCTTCAGAGCCCCTCAGGGTGTGTTTTGCTACCGGGTAATGCCCTTTGGCTTAAAGAATGATGGTGCAACTTATCATCATGCCATGCATCGTATCTTTAAACCCTTATTAAGGAAGTTTGTTGAATGCTATGTAGACGATTTGGTAGTTAAATCCAAACAATGTTCTAATCACATGGCTGATTTGGAAGTCATATTCGGCAAGCTTAGACAACATAATTTGAAGATGAACCCCTTAAAATGTGCTTTTGGGGTAACCTCAAGAAAATTTCTCGGCTTTGTTGTATGCCATCGTGGTATTGAAGTTGATCCTAAGAATACCAAGTCAGTCCATGGTATGTCACCTCCTAAAAATTTGAAAGAATTAAGAGGACTTCAAGGACACTTAGCCTATATTCGGCCTTTCATCGCCAATTTAGCAGACAGAATTTTACCCTTCACCAAATTGATGAAGAAGGGAGTCACATATCAGTGGACAGAAGAATGTCAAGAAGCATTCGATATTCTCAAGAAATACCTCTTGAGTCCACCGGTACTCATGACACCTATTGAAGGAAGACCACTTATCCTCTACGTGATAGCTCTAGAGCAATCATTGAGTGCCTTCCTTGCTCAAAAGAATGATGTTGGGAATGAAAACAACCTCTACTATCTATGTTGAACCATGCATGAAGCAGAAACCCAGTATTCAAGTATTGAGAAGTGATGCCTGGCTTTAATCTTTGCAGTTCAGAAGTTGAGACACTACCTGCAACATCATGAGGTCCAATTGGTATCTCGCAATAACCCTCTCAAATTTATCCTAAGTCGTCCAATGCTTACAGGACGTCTGGCAAGGTGGGCAGTAATTTTACAGCAATTTGACATTAAGTATGTGTCTCAAAAGGTGATAAAGGGCCAAGCTCTGGCTGATTTCCTAGCTGAACACCCTTCAGTGGAAGACACATCATCAAATATTGAACTCCCTGATGAGTAAGTCTTCTCTATTCAAGAAAGTCCTCAGGAATGGGAAATGTATTTTGATGGTGCTTCCAGAAGTCCAATAGGGAGAAAAATGGAAAATCCAAAATTCAACAATGTTGGTTTAGAAATTGTGCTCATTTCTCCAGAAAAGGAAGTGTTACCTTATTCCTTCCTATTGTGGGAAGGTGGTACCAATAATGAAGTAGAATACCAAGCTTTCATCGTAGGTTTGGAATTAGCACTTAAAGCACAAGTGAATCACTTAATGGTGAAAGGTGATTCAGAACTAGTAATAAAATAAGTCAATGGGGATTATGCCATCAGAAAAGAAGAACTAATCCCTTTGTAAGATTACGTCAGAGAATTAATGGCAGAATTCCCTTTGGAACCGAAATTCTCTTCTGTCCCAAGATCACAAAATTCTCAAGCTGATGCATTGGCTAATAAAGCCACAGCTCTGGAAGATCCAAATCGGGATGAGACAACCATCAGTATTGCCCACCATCATGCAATTTCACCTTATGTTCGGATCAGATTAGAGGAAATTAATGAAATTTGTCTCATTCCTGAACTTTATGGTCATACTACAGGACGGATGTCACCTATCAGGGAATACCTTCAAAATGGAACACTTCCACCTGATAAAGCTGAAAAAGAACAAATCTGGCGACGTGTGGTTAATTTTACTCTTTATGATAGACCAGATCACCTAGAGAAAATTCTCTACAAACGTGGTTTTGATGGAGTTATCGTCAGATGCATTGATGGTGAAGAGACAATGGTTGTCGTGAAAGAAGTGCATGCAGGAGTCTGTGGTGCCCACCAGTCTGGACATAGACTGTCTGATCAGATTCGAAGGCTTGGATACTTTTGGCCTTCAATGATACGAGATTGTGTCGATTTCTAAAAGAAGTGTAATTCATGCCAAGTACATGCCAACTTCATTCATCAACCTCCAGAGTTTCTTCATACAGCTAAATACTCATGGCCATTTTCCACACGGGGAATGGATGTGGTGGGACCTTACCCTTCAGCTACGGCCAAGCAGTTTAAGTACATTCTTACTGCTACTGACTTCTTTTCCAAATGGGAAGAGGCAATACCTCTCAAGGAAGTCAGTTCTAAATGTGTTGTTAGATTCATAAAGTCTAACATCATTACCAGATTTGGTGTCCCTCATACCATATTGACAGAAAATGGCACCAATTTCTGTTCATCCGAAATGAAGAAGTTGTATCAAGAATACAACATCAAATCCAACCATTCATCTCTGTATCATGCAGCAGCCAACAGCCAGATAGAAGCCTTTAACAATACTCTTTCAAATATACTGCAAAATATGGTATATGAAGATAAGAAGTCATGGCCTGATAAACTCTTTCATGCTTTATGGGCTTATCGGACTACCACCCGAACTGCAACTCGGTCAACTCCATATTCATTAGTATATGGAACAGAAGCCGTCTTTCCCATTGAAGTTCAACTACCCTCGCTCAGAGTTTCCATTTGTGATCAATCATCTATAGATGAATAATCTCAAAAGTGATTGAATGAATTGGAGCGGTTATATGAGAAAAGATTGTGCACTTTGCACCACTTGGAAGCCTATCAGAATTGAATAGCACGAGTTTTTAACAAAAAAGTTTGTCTACATTCATTCACTTAGGGAGAATTGGTTTTAGTTCTCAGAACTCCAATGATACCAGGAAAGAAACCTCCCAATCTTGAGCCAAAATGGGAATGACCTTATTCAATACATAGGGTCTACTCCAATGGAGCTTATTCATTAATCTCAATGGATGTAGAACTCATCACTACTCCAACCAATGCCAGATTTTTTAAGAAGTATTTTGTATAAACTGCAAAGTACCTTTCTCTTCCTTGCTCTATGATGTTGAACTATACAGCAACGGTCCATACATATGACCTTAAACTATTTTTACTTTCGTCCCACATGACGTTAAACTGTGAAAAAGTTCCTTAAATGGTCATGTATGACCTTAAACTGCAACTTGGTCCTGTATGACCTTAAACTATGTCATCAAGAGTCCATGCATATGACCCTAAACTATTTTCAAGTCCCTTACATCCAGCAAGACAATAAACTGTGATGTCCTAACTACATGATGATAAACTGTATAAAAGTCCCTTACATCCAGAAAGACGTTAAACTACATAATCATCAAAGGCCCTATATGACCTTAAACTATTCGCACATTCGTCCAACATTATGTTAAACTGTGGGAAAAAAATCCCCAATGCGTCCAACATGATGTTAAAATGGTGTACTCTTTTTTCCTCCTTGCATGACATTAAACTACATAGTCCCCTTTTCGTCCAACATGACATTAAAATCTATTGTCCCCATCGTCCTAACTACATGATGCTAAACTGTACAGAAAGTATGTGATATGTCTTACATGACATTAAACTTTATTTTGTCCCTGCTATATGACACTAAACTCTGCAACACCAATAGTCCTAACTGCAAGACTTTAAACTGTATAGTCCCTTTATATGTGCTACATGACATTAAACTACGCATCGTTAAGGTTGTTGTTACCTCTTGTTTCTCGCACTGAGTATGACTCACATGAGCTTAGAGAAAACCTCAACCATAACACTCTCTCTGGGCCGCTAACCATGTGTAAGTCCTAACATCATTTTTTAGGTCATTGTCCCCAAGAACAACTTGATCATTAATTAATTCTTTAATTGAACCACACAGACTTTGATCCTTACCTTCTAGGCTGGGTATGTAGGCAACCTCCCAAGGTTCAATCCCAAAACCAATCTCTTCACGTCGGCTCATCTCCATCTAATACGATGTTAATTCGTGAAACCGCCCTTAGAATCAATATCTTTACATTTGTTCACTTTCATCCTTGTTATACGACGTTAAACGATACAAAACTTTTGTCTAGTATGACAATAAACTAAATTTTTTTTGATACCCTCACATGAGAGGGATCCATTATTTTCATTGATTTTTCAATCATGATTCATTTCAAAGACTATGTCCATACATGGCAATGCCCGAACCTTTTATCTTGGGTTAAACCATCGTTGCACTAAAGTCCCCTTCCACCCTTCACATGTACAAACCAAATTTGTACAGAGGGTATTTCTAGAACTACGTGGGCTTGATTCCCATCCTTATGGGATACGTAGGAACGTTCGAATGTCCCTCGAATCCAGTCCCAAGTTTTTGGGCCTAACCCCAAATTCCATTTTGAGCCTCTTGGCTGAAAAGTCCCCCTGAAAACACACACTATGTATTTCTTACAATAGTCCAAGCTCTATGACCCTAAACATAGATCTCTAATCTTATTTTCCCACAATACGATAAACTGTAGTTTAAGAACTATGTATGGCTTGATTCTCATCATTATGGGATACGTAGTGAAGTCCAACATTTCAATTCAGGACCCAGCCACAACATGATTATGGTTAGAATTGATCTATGTACCTCTGTATACATTGAACAATACCCATATTTATGTGTCATAATCCTAACCTTAAATATTTTCAGATCCTCATAACCCTTTTCATGAATTCTAGTCACAAAAATGTCAAACTTCTATGAGTTCTTTTGTCTGACTATGTAGCGTGTTCCCATTGGGGGCCTTGCATAAACAGTCTACATAACAGACTTGTTAGCCTAAAGATACTATTATTTGACTATGCAGCAAATGCCCTTAGGTGGACCTGCATAATTCAACCCCCTAACGGGTTTGTCGGATAGTGGTAACTTTATTCTTGGGAAGAATGCCTCTTTTGTCCTTATTTGTCTTAAACGACAGTATGTAGGGATCCGCAAAAATAGCCATCCTTAACATATTTGTCCCATATCCTTTTTCATGATATGAATGTATTCAAGTCTATGGTTTGTATTATCCTTCCCTATGTTTGGGTCAGACCTTCGTAGGAGTGATACTCATCTAGTTCTTCGATAATCTTGTTTGGAAATATCTTCTCCATATTCAAGTACCTCTTTCCATATAGTAAGCTCTATTCTTTGGAATATTTGAATCTCTATAAACATTCACTAGATTTTAGCACTAGGAAAGTAAATTTCTGAGAGTTCTTTTGCCTGACTATGCAGCGCGTACCCATAGGCGACCTTGCATAAACAGTCTACATAACAGACTTTTTTGCCAAAAGATACTATTTTATTTAACTATGTAGCCAATTCCCTTAGGTGGCACTGCATAATTCAACCCCCTAACGGGTTTGTTAAATAATGGTAACTTCATTCATGGAAACTAATTCTTCTAATGCCTTTTAGCACTTTTTCATATCATTCATCAGATTAAAATATTCTTAAGTTATAGCTTACATTTTTTCCCTCATACTTGAGTATGGTAATATGTTTTCAGATGAATTTTCGAGGAATTGAGTCAATTCTAATCCATTTCGGTCAAAGATATTTCGACCTTAAACATTATCCTTTTTATGTCTGACATGCATGACTTTAAACTGCCCACAAAAGATATGGGAACTCTAAATAAAAGTCAAGTTCCCATCTCACTAAACATACATTTTTTATGATTTAGGTAACATTGAGCAATTAAAAGGCTCAACGTTTCTCGGGTTATTTACATTAATCCTAGTAAAAATCAAACTATGCTTACTAGGCCCATTGTCTTAGGTAAAATCTAAAGAATGTAGCAAAAGAGAATGCAGGTAAAAATGGTTGAAGATGGAAGTGTTTTACATTGATACATAAGAGATAGAAGGACATCCACAGACTGGAGTCTCTTCTCTTTTTTAAGAATTACAAGAGGCTTTCAACATAACTCTCCATTTGATTTACGGCATCCCGAGCTTCATTAGCAACCACCTGGAATTCATTCATTCACCTAGATAAAATAAGAGATGCAGTGATACCAGCTCTTCTTGGAACAATTGTAAAAGGATGTTCTTGAGTGCGGTTTGAGAAAATTTTCTGCTGATCAAACAGTGACTCTCTTTCTGTCCAAGAGACTTGGAAGATGGATACATGGATTTGAGAATGGGGAATTGGAAGTAAAGAGCCATTTGGAGAGAGTAATCTTTTCAGATATTTCTCTAATGCCATGTTTGTCTTCTCCCCACCAATCGGTAGCAAAAAAAATTCATCCCATGGGTTTTCCATTTTCATATCTGCAAGGAAATGACATGGAGGAAGAATTTGAAAGTTCACACCATTGTTGTTTCTCTTAATGAAAAACATAACCGAAATAGAGGAGTAAGAGTGCAGCTACATTTCAAGCGTATAGTTCTTTACATCTGGAACATTGACTCCTTGCAAATGACTATGACCATATAGAGGAAGATAGATGCTCTGTGGGAAATTAAGACGATATTTCTTCAAGTACTTATCCAAATCTGGGAGACTGTTGTCGCAGATATCATAGTAATCATGGCCAATGATGTTCATCATGTCATCAATCCGCATGATATCTAGTTCATCAGCCGTTCCAATTCCCTTGGGATCCATTGAATCTACACAAAAGTTGAATAAACTAAATGGGTTTATTTTTCATAAAATTTGTGAAAGATTTTGAGAAAATGGCAAAGGCATTAAGGCACGCAAGTCTCAATTTGGCATGCAAGTGTTCGTGTGTCGCGCTAGTTTTTGACATGCATGTATAAACCGTGCAAGTACAAATACCTATAATGAAGCGCAACAGCAATGAAACATCAGAAAATAGAGCAATCTGCGCGGCGAGAGCTCGATGGTTTGAAATCTGGAAATCTAGATGCTTGGTACGGAAGTGAGGCCCTCTATTTATAGATGCGGCCAGAACCCTGGGCGCTGTACCCCTGGTTTCCAGGCCCTGTGCGATGCGCACTTGCGCACCGCCCTCTGTGCCATCAAGACTTGCGTGCCACCATTCCTTTGGATGTCTTCTTTTCCACAGAGTCACATCCTCATTTCTTTCAAATCCAACTATGAGGGGGTACTTTTGTTGATGCTCCTTTTTCGTCACAGAATCCAAAGGAATGTAAAGGGAAATGACTTAGCACAAATTGATTCATCCTTTGAAGAAAACATCAAAAATCAACAAAGGCATGACCAAGGGATCAAGAGCACATGTGCCGCGCAAGTTTTATCACTATCGCACAAGTCCACTTGTGTGACACATGGTGGTCGCGCAAGTGACTTGTGCGACCTAAGTAATAACCGCCCGGGGTCTTCTCCTGCTTATAAAAAGACCATGTGGGCCCCCCATTTGAAGAGGATTTTATCCAGAAACTCATATTTGAGCTCCCGGCGCCCTAGTCTCTTCTTAATGCTTCTGAATCACTTCTAAGGTAATTTCTTACCAAGAACACAAGATCTAAAGAGGGGGAGGAAGGCCTAAGTGTTGAAACTCATCAACACTTGCGCGCCTGAGTGACCAGCCCTTAAGGGAAAAGGCCACACTTGCGCGACGACTTGCTCCTTCAATAGAACTTGCGCTCCCATCTTCTGGAAGAACCTAAATAGGATTCTAAAGGCATTAATCAAGAGTCTCTCAAGTATTACCCTACTGGTTAACCATCGTGCAAGTACAGCATGTGTCACACAGGCATACCTGCGCGACCAGGACTTGCGCGCCCACACAGTACCTGCGCGCCTGCCAAGACTTGCGCGCCCCTGCCTTTTTGGGTGCCTTTCTTGCCCATTTCACCCGTCTTAAGCCATTCCACCTTTCCTATTCAAGATTCAGTCTTCAAGAAACTCATCAAAACCATTTATGGCATTATTTGTTGATTTGAATTCCTTATCTGAAATGAATTCTATGGAATATTTCTCAAAACCTAGTGATTTACACATATTTATGTCACTAAAGATTGAGATTTCATTCATTCAACCTCATCCTTTACGATGAGAGAATCCTTAACCTGGGTCTCCTATTCACGAATAATCCCCAGTCATAAGTCCTCTAATTTGGGCATCCTCTTAGGAGTAAGCCCCAGATCCCCTAACTTGGGTTTCCTTTCTAGGAATAATCCCCAGTCTCAAATATGGGCATCCTCCTTAGGAGTAAGCCCCAACCATAATTCTCTTAACCTGGGCTTCCTTTTCAAGAGTAAGCCCCAGTATCAAATATGGGCATCCTTTTAAGGAGTAAGTCCCAGTCATAATTCTTAACTTGGGCATCCTCCTTAGGAGTAAGCCCCAATTATTAAAGTCCCCTAATTTGGGAATCCTCCTTAGGAGTAAACCCCAATCCTTAATCCTTGACATGGGCCTCCTTTTCAGGAGTAAGCCCCAGTCTTAATTTCTCTTAACCAGTCCTAATTTACCTTTGATCTGGGATTCATTTTCAGGAGTAAAACCCAATCATAATTCTTCTCCTAATTTGGGCCTCCTTTTCAAGAGTATGCTCCAAGATAGAGTATTCAAAATCTCCATTAAGAACATATACCTTTATGGACCCTATTCCTGGATTTCTTCCCTAAAGTAAATTCTAACCTTCATTTATCTGGGAAGTCATACATACATAAGCCCCACATTATTTATTATGATTGCATCTTTCATGGCACAATTGTCTGATTTTTACCAATACCTCTTGTTTCTCACATCGATCATGACTCACATGATCTTAGAGTGTAAAGGTAATTATGACATCCTTCTTTGAGCCATCAATCATAAACATCATACTCCCTTACTCGAACTACGTGGGTTCTGATTCCTTTTATAAACAGAGGGTACGTAGGTTGCCCATCTGCGGGTTCGATCGCAAATCTGAAATAATTCATGTCCTTCTGAATGACAATAAACTTCAAGTGCCCCACTGAGTGGCTTTAAAACCGGCATGGTCATCATAATTACCAAGAGACTTCTATATAAACGTGTCTAAGGGTACCATTGACCAAGAATATCTAATAAATACAGATGATTCTCTATCGATGAAGAACCTCGAATACATGTTAAAGATTCTCTAAATTTCCTACATATTTAATCATTGACTGTCTTATCTAAAGCTAAACTCATTTTATACATGTTAATGTAATAAGGATTCATGAACATAACCTAGATCTATAAAGAGAGTCCCAAAGTAGACAATAATTCCCCTAAAAAGGCGTGATGAGTCCGACCTCCCATCCTCTCGACCAATGCAAATTCCTAAGCATCATCAGTCCACAAACTAATGAGAAGCTACCTTTGGAAAGTAGGTCTGAATGGATGTGGAATCATTGGATGTTTCTGGTTCTAGGAATAACCCCGTTAGAAATCGATCGGAATGTTTGAACCTCCCATCAAGGTGGTCATCCCTGGATTCCGAGGGAAACAAAAATGGTGAACCCGATGTGAGTCCTTAACCATGTTAAAATGATGTTTTACCTATTTGTTAGGCCCCTATTTAAAACTCAATGAGAGGGCCAACAAAAACAATCATTGACATATGTGCTCATCCAAAAAAGATGTAGTGTATGAATTTATCTTGATTACGTATGTTATATCAAAATGTCACTCTTTTCCAAAGATCTTCTGCATTTCTAGAATGGATGCTCTCATGTTTACACCTGTGAATACTGCTGCTGCAAATGCCACTGCTGCTACTCCTGCTGGATCGTCGTCTGCTTTTAGGATGATATCACCTATTTTGCGTCTTCAACGGTGGGTATCAAACACACTGGTTAAGGAGTACCGTAAACATGGTACCATCCCAACTCTGGAGGCTGCCTGATAAGCCCTCCAAGTAAACAACTCACAGCGGTCGTCGAGACAACGACGACCGGTGATCAAGAAGTAGGCGGTGTTGACTACCGTCTCCAACAGTTTCAGGTCGTTATCCCCAGAACATAATCACTATTCTCTCCCTTATTCTGGGGAGGTGAATGAGAAGGTCCCTCATGACCTTAATTCAAATAGACAAGAGTCCTTCCTCAGGGCTCCCACCAACAATCGCCGTCATACTCGTGCGGCAGTGCGCCCTCAACATGATGAGGGTACTGACTGCAGGCGTTCGACTCAGGTTCCTCAAACCCGAGCACGCAAGACGAATCACCAGAGGTGGAATCCGGTCAACAGTGAGCAGGTTCTCACCTCTGCCATCTCCGGAGAAGTCCACCAACCTAACTTGGTGGCAAGCATCGAGCAGGCACACACACCTGCCTGTTTTAATTCCGCAGTCCAAAAGACTCGTCTGGAAGCATCATGCCAATCCCGCCAGGCAATTCCGGCAGAGTACTATAGGTAGGAACATACACCTGTTTATACATCATCAGCTAGTCAGCAAGCTCGTCTGACTACATATGATGGATCTCGTTAACCACGTTTGGAGAAGTGTAATCAGCAGGCACATACACCTGCTAGTATTAATCAAGCCTACCAACAGTCTTGCTTGGTAGAATTCAAAGAAGTTAGTCAGAAAGCCCCGAAAAAAATAGGAGGCAGACTCAACTCTCTACCCCCACACTTGAGTACTGTAAGGATTCACTGACACGAAAAGGAGAACACGAGCATGAACATACACTTTCTCCAAGCCCGGAGTGGACGTATATTCCCGTTCCGGCAGCTGAAGTCACCAAGAATATTTTATCAATGGTGAAAGAGTAGAAACAAATCCCTGTTCATATTCTGGATGCCTCCCAGGATATTATAACAACTTCAGTGGCATATCAGGGAAAGACACATAAATCTATCCCCACCAGTGGAGTGATACATCCACAATTCACTCTGGAACAGACACACACATATGTTCCAGTGGAGTGAAGTCACCAAGCATATTCTATCAATGGTGAAAGAGCAGAAAAAAATCCCTGTTCATATTCTGACTACATATATTATATCATAACTATAATATTCATTATTATATTTAAAGAATAATTTCATGTAATATTTTTATAGGTCTTATGATTCAAATGTTAACTAATTGGTAATGGTTGAGTTCATAATCACTAAACTATTAGAGATTGATTATCCTTAAGAATCACATTGCGAAATTATTTTATATTTTTATCCTAAAATCTACATATTTTATTCACCTCTAGTTAATCATGACCTTTTTCCTTTTATTCTCTAAATTCAACTCATTGGCCCCAAAAATGATTCAGAAAATGCTATTAATAATACTAGACATCATTTATCTCTTCGGTCGAAAATATATATATTCCATCTAAAATAATGTATTCTAAAAATGTTTTGATGATTTTTGTAACATTACATAAATGAAATATTAATTTTATTTTCACCAATGTTTTAATTTTTGTTTTTTAAGGAATCTTACTATTGATTCCCAAACAAGGCCGATTATTCTTTTACAGGAAAAGTTAATACATTATTTGTTTAAACATGTACACAATGCATATAATTTCCTAATTTCATGTCCACTAAATTTTTTATACATTCAATTATAATTTTGAGTAGTTATTTTCAATGAATATTTTATTCAAAATATTTTTTGAACTTTTATTTTAATAAATATTATAAAAATAATTTTTTTATTTTCCATATAAATTATTTTAATATAATTTGATGTTATTTATATTCATAAAATTCATAAATCATTTATTTTACTTATGATCTGCTAGGGATATGTTTTATTGATTCAATTTCTATTGATACAAAACTTATTATTAATATTGATAATATATGATTAGTTTGACAAGGTAAAATATTGTTATTCTCTTCATAAATTTATTTTTATTATCTCTAGCTTTACCTTGAAATAATTACCTTCTTATTATCATTCGATATTATATTTACCAAAAATATCATTATCATTTATCATGTATATGGTTATTAAATAAATCCTATATCATTTATACATATGATATTTTACTTTTCATTTTATATAATTGATTAGGGAAATTACTGTTGATATATGTTCCTTACTCGACACTGATATTTATTGATAAGGAATATTGGTCTTGAATTAATATAAACATTTGATGTTTAGGGATCACATTATTCATGATGATAGGAGTTATAATAATTCATATATATCCCATTAATTCATCATTAGTCTTGTAAGTTGAATTAGTATGTGATCCATAGTTAAATGGTTTTTTTATGTGTAACTACACATCACATTTAAATTATATTGGGAACTCACTCAAAAGAAGAGTTATCATGATTCCAAATATAATGAAATCTAATAAATAAGAGATTAGTTAATTAAGAATTAAGTTATTATTTTTGATGATATTTTCATAATGATATTATCCTAAACATAATTTCATTATCAGATTTTTGATTAAATGGAATGAGTTTTCATTTCTTTACCATGCCAAACTGATTATACCTTGTGAAATAATTATAGTGAAATAAATTAAATGGTATTGGTGTTCATATATTTACCATTAAATGTTGATTATACTTATTGATTCATGATAGAATCTGTTTTAGTGGACCCTTTTTGATCATTTAAGCTTATCATTTTTTTGTTCCTTTCCCATGAATCAATGCATATTACTATGAATGATATTAAATAATATGATAGAGGGAATAATGATATTATAGAAATATATTATGTTTTAATTATTATAATCAAATTTAATATACTAATCATGTATGTATCTAGTTTACTGATACTAGAAAAAAATTTAATCTATTGGTGTGGAATTCATTGTATCTTATACCAATGTAATAAAGTGGACACCAGCTCTAGGCTACTGGGGTCAAGGTAATTAAAAATAATAAAAATTATAATATGTATATAACAACACAAAACCCATTAATGGAAAATTACATAATGTTATGAAAGTGAACTTATCCAATCATCACTATACAACTCCACTTCCTCAATTAGCCAAATTAAGATAACATATTCTAAAATCAACACGCATTATCAATAATTTCCTTTCAAAAAATCATTGTTTTCCCTAAAATATATAGATTTAAATTCATTTTATAATTCATTAATTATCAAATTCACATTATTAACCAAGTCACATTTTTTAAATCAGCATGAATATGAAAAATTCACTATAAAATATGTGCATCTTCATGAAGAATTATTATTAAAATAAAACATAAAAACAAATTACAACTTTGACATAATAATATCTCATTATCCCATCATATCCCACTAAATTCACTAGTTTATTCATAAAATTAATTAACACCACATAATTATGTTATCATAACCCATTATGCATTATCTTATTCATTATGTAATAACCATTCTAGAATTTAGGGTTATTAGGACACAATTATCATTTATTAATATCATGATCATAATTACAACCTAATTAAACACCATATCAACAATATAAACATTATATAAAAATTTCACATACATCACTCCCATCATTACTCATCACCATTGATGAGGCCAGAGGTCTGCACGGCCCTCAAATTTACATTTAATAACCTGCACTGGCACAGTGGTGTAGGGTCGATCCACAGAGAAGGCAGGTGAGTGAATTCTAAGGTATTGAAACTAGAAAAACTTACTATTGTTAGTAATTAGGTAAACATCTTATAGTTCTTTTTAATTTTCAATTTTCAATTTTTTTAACAATTTTTTATGATGAAGTGAAAATAAACGACATTAATTCTCTAAATCTCCTATTTACTTAAATAAAAAATGATACAGCTAGATGAAATAGTAAAAACTCGATATCAGAGAAAACGTATTCAGAAGTGTTGAGTGTTGATCAAATGGTATGCTCTGTTAAGTTGAAATATACTGGTTATAAAAATAATTCCTCATTAGTTTTAATTTAAATCTATAAAATTTGTGGTTAATTCTTCCTCGCCGGAAGAAATAACACTCTGTCTTACAATTCTTGATGTTCTCCAAATCAAAAACCAAATACAACAAATTGTTTTAACTATGTTAACAGAAAGCTATCTCGCTGAATGTTTCTGTAGTTTGTACTTTAATGATTTGATAAGAATAATCCAAGATCAATCTCACCAAATGATAAAGGGATTAATTTTTAATCGCAATATGGGGCAGTCTCAATTTTAGATTTGAGAGTCAGATCTAATCTCACAGAATAAATCCAAATCTCATTGGAAGAAATCTATTGAAGAAGAAGAAAATATATAACCAATAGAAATTCCAATATCACAAAATAGTAATTAAGAAAAAATCATTTTCAATTCAAAATCAGTAAAAAAAAAAGAAAAAAAAAGAGCAGAAGACGAAGAATCCTCCCTCTATGACTGATGTTCATGAATTGCTGCTTTGCTCCAACAACTCCATGTTACAGGTACCGCTCTTGGTGTCTCCCAAGAGTTATTCTCTTGAATTTTGTATCAGTGAATTCAGATTTAGACTCCCCTCTCTCGTCAGTCGTGATCGTGGAATGACAAAAATGAGAGCCTCCTTACAAATTCTGATGCATCTCTGTTTTTAAACCTTCTATCATGAAATGTATATCACCACTAACTTCAACCGGCATTAAAAGTCCATCAGTTGTGCACCACACACGTCTGTTTTCTTTTTTGCGATAGACATGTTGCACTGATTATTCTCACAAAACTAACTCCCGCTGAGTTAGTTGTGTGAATCTAGATGTATACACGTCTTCTGAATGAACATGAAAAGTTTGAACATAAAAATAAAACAATTAAAACATAAAGAAAGTTAATTAAAATTTTAAAGTTATTTTATAGGTTACTGTTATAGTAATTAATGTTACTAAATAAATATATTAGAATATAGTTATTTTTATATATTATGATTATTAATTTATTATAAAATCTTTAATAATGTTATTAAGTTATTATTAATAATTAAGTAATTAAAATGTAAAAATTAATTAGATTACTTAAATTATATTAATATTAATTAATTTATTAATATAATTATGCTGTTAGAAATAAATTTAAATTGTTAATATATTTATATTAGTTAATATTTAATATAATTTATTAAATATAATTGTTTATAATTTAAACTAATAAATCATTAATAATTAGTCTTGTATTTGAATTTATAACATATTTATTTATTAATATTATAATTGTTTTAACGTATAAATTTTACAAATTATATTATATTCATTTGATTAATTTATTAAAATTAACTTTTAAATTATGTTTTATTTTGGCTTTATATTATTTATTAGGCCTATCTCTCCCCACCCCCTCATCTCTTCTATTCAGCTCCGCAAAAGAGAGGGGTAGGGTTCCTTTTCACTTTCTCCTCCGCAACGGTGGGTTCGCGGCTCCTTGCTTCAGCAACGAGTAGGTCCAGGAGCAACGAAGTTCGAATTCAATGGGTGGTGCAACATTAGCCTCAGCAGGATGTGATTCCACCTCCAACAGATGGTGGTACACAACTCCTCCTCTGGATCGGCTCCGGGTTCCAGTGGTTTTGAGAGATGCGAACCATGGTACCCTCTTCATGAAGCACTCTTCAAGAAGTTAGACTCCTCCATCTGCAAAACAATAGCAGTAGAACTCCATGAATGGCTCATGCATGCGGCAACAACTTCATCTACTCCAGAAAATTTTAATTCTGATTTAGGTTTGTTTTTTTTCTCTATATAAATAGGATAGTTCAAGTAGGATTACAGTGGTCAGAGAGATACGGTGAGACCGTATTGAGGATCAAATGGTTTGTCTGTGAATGATGGAGATGGTGTTAAAGGAAATCAGTGGAAAGGGTAATAGAAGCAAGGGAAAAGTAGTGAGATGGTAAATGGATGAGTTATGGTAGCATCGAGAATGAAACGGTGTAAGGAAACACCTTAAAAGGAATACACTAAGACAGTTTGGAGTGGCACCTTGAAGGGTTGAGATAGTGAAGGTGATAAAAGACACGGTGCCACTGTAATGTGGTGAGACCATGAAAGAATGGGAAAGCGGTGCATGGCGGCACCATGATAGGAAACGGTTGCTGAGGCACCGTGACACTGCAAAATAAACAGAGAAAATAAAATAAATTAAAACATAAATAAAATAATTAAAAAACTAAAACTTAATTAAAACAATTGAAAATTTAATTACAACATAAACATTAATGAATTTTTAAAACCAATTAAACATAATTTAAATTAATAATAAATCCAATACGCATAACATAAATTAATACTATACTAAAAATTGAATTTAAAAACAATTAAATTATAAAAAGATAATATTAAATTAAACCAATTCTAAAATAAATTTTAATTATTTATAAAAGACTACTATTTCAAATTAAATTAATTAAAGAAATCAGACAACTACTATTTTATTAATCAATTTATGATAATTAATTAAGTATATGAAATTAAACAAGTGTAGAAAATTTATAAAACTAAATAAATAAAAAATGAATTGGTAAATGACATAATATATTTAGATTATACTATATTAAATTAATTAATAACTAATACATGATATAAATAATTAAAACATCATTATCTAAGTGCAAATGAATACTTGATTAATTAATTAATGTTAGATTATTAAAATTGGCACATAGAAACTACCAAGATAAATAAATAAAATCATTAAACAATAAAATTAAATTAGTAAATAAATTAAATAAATTAAATATTATAATAAACGATTTATTGTAAAAATTAAGTAATTATTAAAATTAATAATAAAAATAAAAACGATCCAATATTTATTAAAAAGCGTTAAAATAAATAATTAAATTGCTAAAAAATTAATTAAAAAGTCGATGAAAAAATGCACATCAAATTCCTCCACACTTAAGCATTGTTTGTCCTCAAAAAATATTATGTTTTATTATCTTTGATAATAGAAAACAAATTTCATTATATTTCCCAAGATGTAACACGTCCAACAATTTGAAACAAAGGAATTCAAAAACATGTGAATAGGATTTTAGAAGATAAATTGTTCATATGAATTTTACTTAGAACAAATACTCAATGGTAGACATGAAAGTGATGAATCAACAAGAAATGATAGTGTCTTGAATCATATGTGGTACTACATAGTGACTAACTTCAATCCTGGCTCAAGTCCATAGTCCAAGAGTGAAAAGAGGTAAATTTAATGTGGAATTAAGAACATTACATTAAGAACATTATACATTGATATGTTCACCTAGGTTCCTAAAATAAATATATTTTTTTGTGAATAACATTATTGATACAACCTAAATGTGTAACACCCCAGGTAAATAAAGAATATGAAATTTTCATATTTATCCATATTTGTTAATAAAATATTAATATGACTTTAAAGGGGATGCTATGCTCGATGGCGTACCCAACACGCAACAACGAGTTTCTTGGGAATCTTACGTTGCACTCTAATAATAAAATAATATTATTTTAAATGGTAGTTAACATGTAGTCGTTGTATTGGTGGGAATGGATAGAAATAACTAAAATATGATTATATATGTTTTTAAATTTTTTTACAATAAAAGATAAAGGCATGAAATACGGAAAGAATTCAATTTTAGGCGTATATGTCCTAGTTTTCACTAAAGGTTCACTTATCACCTTTTGATGGAGAACCGTCATTAAATATAGTTTTTTTCACTCTTATACATCCTTTTGGACCAAATATAACTCTTCTTTAGAATCAGGACATCAAAATTTACTTTGTGTAAATTTTTGGTATCTTTCTGATAAAGTTCATTTTTTAATGAATAGTGTAAAATGTGGTATTTTAATTCAAAACCTATTTTTAATCTAATTTATTTATATGATTAGATTATCTTTTGAATTGGTTTTAATGTGAAATTAGAATATATTTTTACCATTAAATCCAATAGTGGTCGTTGGAATTAATTTCACTTTGGAATCAGACTTAAACTAGTGTCAATCTTTTGATACTTATTGTTTCATAAAAACACGCTATTTGCACTGACAGAGGGAATTAATTATTAAATTAATTAATGTGACTTATATGTTTTGAATTTTGTAAAATGGACTTCATTTTTGAATTTGGAATATCAAATATAGCTTAGGGTGAATTTTTGGGATTTTTCTAAAAAACATCAATTTTTGATGAATAGTGAAACCACTAAGTGGTACTGATAAAAACTGATTTTTCCGTTTAAATGAAATTTTGCCATCTTTGTGTTTTGAATTTCAAAAATAAGACATACATGGTTGTCATTAAGATGTAAAATGTGGTTCAGTGGGATAAATATAATTTTTTTGGTGAATAGTAACTTATTAAGTTTTTAATCGCGATTAGAGGTAATTAGTGTAGTTTAAGGTAAAAATAATATTTTAATAATATGAAATGAACTTGAAACATGACCTAACCTCATTGGATGTGTTACGGCCGACCAAGACAACCCATGGGTCAACTTGGGGACCCCATGAAGCCACTTTGGTTGGAAAATGACATTAATATCTTTTTATTTAATGTTAAAGTGAAAATGAGACAAACATGAAATGTTTTACTAAAACAATTTTTACATGGGGTTATAGAAATCAGAATTTTGACTATAAATATTCATTGGAAAGATATAAATATTTCCTACATCATAGTATTTTTTTTATAATTTTTAGACATTAAATAAATTAAATTATTTATGACATCATGATGATGGAGCGATGACCTCATTGTTTAACGATTTAAATAAAATGGAAAGATAATGTAATATCTAAGACCTAAAAATGTCCAAAACCTATTGGATGAGTGGATTTCTAACCCTTATCACCTTATCCTCGAAACACATCAATGCGGGACCTCTTAAATCCGAATACCATTTTAAAATAATGTGACTTTTCTTTACCTTCCAAGAGTGCCCCTCCTCTCCTCTTATAAAAGGCCCCCACCTCTACCTCCTTACCCACACTCCCAAAGCCTTTGGCTCGGCCAAAATCTACCCATTTTGTCTCTCCACTTCCCTCTATTACTCCTTGAAGCCTCACTTTGGGCATAAGTCTTCCCAAGGAAGCCTTTGAGCTCAAACCAAAGGGAGTTACCCGATTTTAAGGTAATGTCTTCACTTGAGTCCTTCTGTTTTATTTTTCTTCTCCAATCCCCTAAACTCAGTTTATTAATTTCTTTTGTAAAGAATCCAGTATCATAAATATACTAGGATGTTGTTATAAGAATGATTCAAGCTACACTTTCACTCACCTACATCTAATGGTTAAAGAACATACTGTTTCCGTGGATGACGAATTTCGGCCACCCGAAACGATGATTGTTCAACATTCTTTTAACACCATCAAAGGTGGACATTAAGATGGCACTATATTTATATATGATATATAATATGTTTATATTTTCCTTAAGCTTCTGTATTTTTCATTTTGGGCATACCTTTATGGTTTCCATTATGGGTAAACGCGATATCTTCATTTAAGGAAGTGCGGACTACCGCCCCCTCAAAGTGATGTGATTTGTTAATGCCATACGTGGGACGTATAAAGGATGGATTTAATGTTATTATATATTATGTTATAATGGAATTATAATATACCCCTATATAATTATTTTTATTTCCATTAATGTATGAGATAGAAATGAAAGTAGCGTTCATGCGTATGTACAGCTTACCGTCTCCACGAACGGTGCATTTCATTTCTTATCCCCAAATGTAATGTACTATTATAAGTACATGTATATAATGGATATATATGATGAATGATACATCTAAATGATGAATATGATTATGGAATTAAAATATATATACCTCTCATTTAGTTTTAATTCCATTAATATGACATAGAAATGAAATTAGCGTTCATGCGTACGTACGGCTTACCGTCTCCATGAACGGTGCATTTAATTTCTTACCTCTAAATGATTATGTAATATTATAAAGAGATGTATATTATGGATATATATGATATATATGATATCCAAATCATGAATATAATTCTTGATATAATGAACATTTGACCACACGAACAACATGTAATTGTAAGAAGTCCACTTTCGACTTAAGAACCAAATATCGACAAAAGAAACATTATTAAATTAAATGATTACATAATGTTTATAACATGGAAATAAGTGATTTAAAAGGAATAATGAACTATAAAAAGGTTCTTAATAAAGTGGAAATTAACTCAAGTTTATTATTCAGGACGTTAAAGAACGATCAAGTCAAGTCAGACCCGAGGTAAGGGATCCTACACCTCTCTTTCTTTTTGAGTACATTCTTTTATTTCATTCCTTTAAAAGATCATATTTCTTGTTATTGGGATATGATTTTATATTACTCTTACTGTAATTTTTATGTTCATATGATGAGAGACCCTATTCTCTTTCATAAATCCATTTAGGATGTTTTATGCGGCGCTGTTAGGCTGCCAAGTTTTTGTAAGTGATTTTTCATCTCACTTTTATTCCCGTGAGATTTATGCTACATTTGACACAATTTCCTTTGAGTGGTGTATGTACTGCCCATTATTCTACTATTTGTGTAATATACTTTCGTTTATGAGTATTTACATCAATGATTTATTTTCCTTCTTTCATGGGGTGTATGTTTTGAAAGATACCCAAGTCGGTAAGGGAACCTTTCACCCTCCTTTTCTTTAAAAGACTTATTTTCTTTGGTCTTTTAATTTACATATTGTTATATTGGAATATGTTCTCATATATCCTTATTGATTTAAATTTTATGTCCAAGTGATGAGATACACTTTTTATCTCTCATCAACTCATTTTTCTGTGATGCCGTTAGGCTGTCAAGGGAACTTCTTAACCCAATTTCGATTTCTTTGGGTTCAACATGTAGTTATTGAATATGTCATCTTTTGAATATGTGTGAATGACCTTTGATTATTTTACACTTAATATCCACTTATATTTGGTGTATTCATTTGTTACACATAATTATGTAATTGATTTATCCTTAAACCAAGGATACCGTCTTTGTATGGGACTTCGTCTCAATCTCCTTTCATTGAGGAATATTTTATTTTATACACAACTTTATTTTATACGGTGTATAAACCCCCTTGACTTTTACGTTTATCCAAAAAGATTCTTGTTTATACGAAGCGTTTTACAAAACGACAAAAGGGAATGTTTTTGTCGTACGTATGCGGTGACAACGACTTCTCCGCCGCCGTGACCATTATTTGAGTTTCGGCTTCCTCTACAAGCCATACATTTTTTTTAAAAGAAAAATAAATACCATGTTTTACTTTTCTTTTATTTTGGTATTGAAAATGGTTTTCATAATGTTTTTATATCAATGTTTTGTATTGATATCTTGTGATTGAAAGGTGGAAATGTTATGTTTTCTTTATGCATGTTTTATGTGATACGATTATGTTGGGCTTCTTGGGCATTATTATGAAGACGGGTGGTTCCGTGAAAAAATAAGGGTAGGTGAGCCTGATATAGCTCTCCAATGAATTGGGTAACGCAAAGGAGTGAAACGTTAAGGTTTCTCCAAAGAGATTTATGGAATATATTGTGATGGGTATTCCAAACGTAACCAAGAGGGTTACTCCCTACGTAAGAATGTTATGAATGCCTCAGGTTACCTTTATGTCTTATGATTTCTATGATTTATTCATGGTTTGATGAGGTATGTTAAAGTGCCTATGTTTTATGGGTAAAGTATGATTTCATTCTTATGTATATATGAACTCGTGTGTCCTTTCCATATTTTTATAACCCTTACTGAGCTTTTTATGCACATCCCAAGTTTTTGAAATGTTTTTCACAGGTCAAGGGAAAGGTATATGATGTGATGATAGTTTCAAGGATGTGTCAAGAAAGAATCTGTGTTTTATTTTAAATATGTTTCCGTTGATGGGAAGAATGAATATTGTCTTTTATGTAACCACTTTGTTTAAATGTGGAATGTAATGCAAGTTTCATGATCTAATTCTCTAAAACTCTAAACCTAAAAAGATCCTCAATGTGTAATCTTGTAATAACTCCAGATTAAGTAAGGTTTAAGGCTGGGGCCTTATTTTTGGTATCAGAGGTCGGTTTAGATAACTTTAGAGGTTAGGGTATTCTTTAAGCATAAGTGACATTACCATAATGGTTAGGATTTCAGAAAGAGTCCTAGTTTTAGATAAAGTGAATGAGTAAGTATATCTTAGTGTTTACATTCCTCATTAGTACATGATGGTTTTGTTGATATACTCACACTGAAATTTCTGTTATTAGTGAATGGATGGATCTAGTAGGCACCAAAGAGACAACAGGTTTGAAGGAAACTGTGCTGGTTCTCTGATTAAGATACTAGATAAAATGGAGGATTCAATGAGGAAACTCGTGGTTGTTTGAAACCAAATATCAAGGAGTCATGATCAACCACTTGAACCTTGGTATGTTCTGTAATGCATCATGTACGAGATGACCAATCGATGTGGAAGTTCAGGTAATATTTATAAAGGTAACCATTAGAGTTTATATGATCCTTAATTTTGAGGTAATTATGGGTTATTATATGATATGATGGAAAATGAAAGGCATGAGATAAACTTGAGGATAAAATATGTTATGATCATTTTTGATGATTTTAACTCTTTTTGGGGAATGATTTAAGAATTGTATAGTTTTGGAAAAAGGACAACACGCAGACCGTGTGACAACCCGTCGCGTCGGACAAAGCTGCGAGAATCGAACCCACAACCAAAGTGCAACTGATATTTATCACCTACCACTGGACTACGTGATGTCCCTGGTTAGTTTGACTGATTCTTCTAGTTATATGATTTTATGAAATAAGAGTAAGTTGATTTTGGGTTATTTATGAAAATGATTAACCTATCATGGAGGATATGTGAATAGGTTAATTACTTTTCAATACGAGACTTTAGGAGCAACTGCTGTTGTTTGGAGATAAATGTTACGATTTAACTTGGAATACTATGTGACCAAATCCTTCAAATATTTGGGTTTCAATCTTATATTGGTTTAATTTGAAGAATTTTATGGACAAATTGTTTATCTAATGGTCCTCGTTGAACTTTTGGTTTTGTTGGACAAATTTTGGAGGTTAAGAATAGATTTTCTTTTTATAAAGGGTTATCCTTTTCTGGATTATCTGATCTTGTACTAGCCTTTTTGGTTTTGGTTTTGGCTAAAGTCTAATGTCATGGGAAGTATATAGTTCTCTTTTGTGGATTAGGTGATTCTCTAAAAGTTTATTATAGTACTGTTAAATTGAACAAGTCTTCCTAAATACTCGCCTTTTGGAGGAAATATGAGTTTGATTAAGGAATCTAGTAAAAGTTGAAAGTCAACATGATAAGTGATTATTTTTCCTTATGAATAAATTCCTCAATAAAAAGTAACTTAAAACGAAAATGTTGTCTATTAACTTTTCCTACTGGGGAATCGAATACCGTTTAACCCATCACAAGTTTGTGATTTTCTTATGTTTAACTTTTTCTTAGACATGTTTACTATCTCTCTCAATCAGAACATGACCCTAGGTTTTCTCCTCCATGTCCATGTTTTCATACATGGAATCCTAGTATGGGTTAACTCGGGTGTCCTTTGTACTTCTCTTTCTTTATCTTAAAGTGATTGTTTTGCCGACTCTTGTTCCGATGTGGGACTTTCAAGGATGTTTCCAAGCTCAATTTTAAAAATTGCGAGGACACAATTCCCAAAAGGGGGGAAGGATGTAACACCCCAGGTAAATAAAGAATATGAAATTTTCATATTTATCCATATTTGTGAATAAAATATTAATATGACTTTAAAGGGGATGCTATGCTCGATGGCGTACCCAACACGCAACAACGAGTATCTTGGGAATCTTACGTTGCACTCTAATAATAAAATAATGTTATTTTAAATGGTAGTTAACATGTAGCCATTGTATTGGCGGGAATAGATAGAAATAACTAAAATATGAATATATATGTCTTTAAATGTTTTTACAATAAAAGATAAAGGCATGAAATACGAAAAGAATTCAATTTTAGGCGTATATGCCTTAGTTTTCACTAAAGGTTCACTTATCGCCTTTTGATGGAGAACCATCATTAAATATAGTTTTGTTCACTCTTATACATCCTTTTGGACCAAATAAAACTCTTCTTTAGAATCGGGAGATCAAAATTTACTTTGTGTAAATTTTTGGTATCTTTCCGATAAAGTTCATTTTTTAATGAATAGTGTAAAATGTTGTATTTTAATTCAAAACCTCTTTTTAATCTAATTTATTTATATGATTATATTATCTTTTGAATTGGTTTTAATGTGAAATTATAATATATTTTTACCATTAAATCCAATAGTGGTCTTTGAAATTAATTTCACTTTGGAATCAGACTTAAACTAGTGTAAATCTTTTGATACTTATTGTTTCATAAAAACACGCTATTTGCTCTAACAGCGGGAATTAATTATTAAATTAATTAATGTGACTTATATGTTTTGAATTTTGTAAAATGGACTTCAATTTTGAATTCGGAATATCAAATATAGCTTAGGGGGAATTTTTGGGATTTTCTGAAAAAACATCAATTTTTGATGAATAGTGAAACCACTAAGTGGTACTTATAAAAACTGATTTTTCTGTTTAAATGAAATTTTACCATCTTTGTGTTTTGAATTTAAAAAATCCGACATACATGGTTGTCATTAAGAAGTAAAATGTGGTTCAATGGGATAAAAATAGTTTTTTGGTGAATAGTAACTTATTAAGTTTTTAATCGCGATTAGAGGTAATTAGTGTAGTTTAAGGTAAAAATAATGTTTTAATAATATGAAATGAATTTGACACATGTCCTAACCTCATTGGATGTGTCATGGCCGACCAAGACAACCCATGGGTCAACTTTGGGACCCCATGAAGCCACTTTGGTTGGAAAATGACATTAATATCTTTTTATTTAATGTTAAAGTAAAAATGAGACAAACATGAAATGTTTTACTAAATATTTATTTACATGGGGTTATACAAATAATAATTTTGACTATAAATATTCATTGGAAAGATAAAAATATTTCCTACATCATAGAATATTTTTTATAATTTTTAGACATTAAATTTATTAAATTATTTATGACATCAAGAAGATGCAGTGATGACCTCATTGTTTAACGATTTAAATAAAATGGAAAGATAATGTAATATATAAGATCTACACATGTCCAAAACCTATTGGATGAGTGGATTTAGAACCCTTATCACCATATCCTCGAAACACATCTATGTGGGACCTCTTAAATCTGAATACCATTTTAAAACAAAGTGACTTTTCTTTACCTTCCAAGAGTGCCCCTCCATTCCTCTTATAAAAGGCCCCCACCTCTACCTCCTTACCCACACTCCCAAAGCCTTTGTATCAGCAAAACTCTACCCATTTTGTCTCTCCACTTCCCTCTCTTACTCCTTGAAGCCTAACTTTGGGCAGAAGTCTTCCCAAGGATGCCTTTGAGCTCAAACCAAAGGGAGTTACCCGATTTTAAGGTAATGTCTTCACTTGAGTCCTTTTGTTTTATTTTGCTTCTCCAATCCCCTAAAATCTTTTTATTCATTTCTTTTGTAACAAATCCTGTACCATCAATATACTAGGTTGTTTTTATAAGAATTATTCGAGCTACACTTTCACACACATACATCTAATGGTTAAATAACACACTGTTTCCCTGGATGGCGAATTTCGGCCACCTGAAACGACGATTGTTCAACATTCTTTTAACACCTTCAAAGGTGGCCATTAAGATGGCACTATATTTATATATGATATATAATATGTTTATGTTTTCCTTAATCTTCTGTATTTTTCATTTTGGGCATACCTTTATGGTTTCCATTATGGGTAAACGTGATATCTTCATTTAAGGAAATGCGGACTACCGCCCCCTCAAAGTGATGTGATTCGTTAATGCCATACGTGGGACGTATAAAGGAAGGATTTAATGTTATTATATATTATGTTATACTGGAATTATAATATACCTCTATATCATTATTTTTATTTCCATTAAAGTATGAGATAGAAATGAAAGTAGCGTTCATGCGTACGTACGACTTACCGTCTCCATGAACGGTGCATTTCATTTCTTATCCCCAAATGTAATGTACTATTATAAGTACATGTTTATAATTGATATATATGATGAATGATACACATAAATGATGAATATTATTATGGAATTAAAATATAAATACCTCTCATTTAGTTTTAATTCCATTAATATGACATAGAAATGAAAGTAGCGTTCATGCGTACGTACGGCTTACCGTCTCCATGAACGGTGCATTTCATTTCTTACCTCTAAATGATTATGTAATATTATAAATACATGTATATTATGGATATATATGATATATATGATATCCAAATCATCAATATAATTATGGATATAATGAACATTTGACCACACGAACAACATGTAATTGTAAGAAGTCCACTTTCGACTTAAGAACCAAATATCGACAAAACAAACATTATTAACTTAAATGATTACATAATGTTTATAACATTGAAATAAGTGATATAAAATGAATAATGAACTAGAAAAAGGTTCTTAATAAAGTGGAAATTAACTCAAGTTTATTATTCAGGACGTTAAAGAACGATCGAGTCAAGTCGGACCCGAGTTAAGGGATCCTACACCTCTCTTTCTTTTCAAGTGCATTCTTTTATGTCATTCCTTTAAAAGATCATATTTCTTCTTATTGGGATATTATTTTATATTACTCTTACTGTAATTTTTATGTTCATATGATGAGAGACTCTATTCTATTTCGTCAATCCATTTTGGAAGTTTCATGTGGCGCCGTTAGGCTACAGAGTTTTCGTAAGGGATTTTTCATCTCACTTTTATTCCCGTGAGATTTATTCTACATTTGCCACAATTTCCTTTGAGTGGTGTATGTAATTCCCATTATTATACTCATTGTGTAATATAATTTCGTTTATGAGTATTTACATCAATGATTTATTGTCCTTCTTTCATGGGATGTATGTTTTGAAAGATACCCAAGTCGGTAAGGGAACCTTTCACCCTCATTTTTTTAAAAGAATTATTTTGTTGGGTCTTTTAATTTACATATTGTTATGTTGGGATATGTTATCATATATCCTTTTTGATGTAAATTTAATGTCCAAGTGATGAGATACACTTTTTATCTCTCATCAACTCATTTTGATGTGACGTCGTTAGGCTGTCAAGGGAACTTCTTAACCCAATTTCGATTTCTTTGGGTTCAACATGTAGTTATTGAATATGTCATATTTTGAATATGTGTCAATGACCTTTAATTATTTTACACTTAATATCCGCTTATATTTGGTGTATTTGTTTTTCACACATAATTATGTAATTGATTTATCCTTAAACCAAATATACCATCTTTGTATGGGACGTCGTCTCAATCTCCTTTCATTGAGGCATATTTTATTTTATACACAACTTTCTTTTCTACGGTGTATAAACCCCTTTGACTTTTACGTTTATCCAAAAGGAATCTTTTTTATACGAAGCGTTTTACAAAACGACAAAAGGGAATGTTTTTTTCGTACGTATGCGGCGACAACGACTTCTCCGCCGCTGTGACCATTATTTGAGATTCGGCTTCCTCTATAAGCCATACATTCTTTTTAAAAGAAAAATAAATACCATGTTTTACTTTTCTTTTATTTTGGTATTGAAAATGGTTTTCATAATATTTTTTATATCAATGTTTTGTATTGATATCTTGTGATTGAAAGGTTGAAATGTTATGTTTCCTTTATGCTTGTTTTATGTGATACAATTATGTTGGGGTTCTTGGGCATTATTATGAAGACGGGTGGTTCCGTGAAAAACTAAGGGCGGGTGAGCCCGATATAGCTCTCCAATGCATTGGGTAACACGAAGGAGTGAAACGTTAAGGTTTCTCCAAAGAGATTTAGGGAATATACTGTGATGTGTATTCCAAACGTAACCAAGAGGGTTACTCCCTACGTAAGAATGTTATGAATGCCTCAAGTTACCTTTATGTCTTATGATTTCTATGATTTATTCATGGTTTGATGAGTTATGTTAAAGTGCCTATGTTTTATGGGTAAAGTATGATTTCATTCTTATGTATATATGAACTCGTGTTTCTTTTCCATATTTTTATAACCCTTACTGAGCTTTTTATGCTCATCCCAAGTTTCTGAAATGTTTTTCACAGGTCAAGGGAAATGTACATGATGTGATGATAGTTTTAAGGATGTGTCAAGAAAAAATCTGTGTTTTATTTTAAATATGTTTCCGTTGATGGGAAGAATGAATATTGTCTTTTATGTAACCACTTTGTTTAAATGTGGAATGTAATGCAAGTTTCATGATCTAATTCTCTAAAACTCTAAACCTAAAAAGATCCTCAATGTGTAATCTTGTAATAACTCAAGATTAAGTAAGGTTTAAGGCTGGGGCCTTATAAAATGACTCCCATATAAACCAATTGACCCCGTCATCATTTGGCGTTCATCATTCCCCTCACCTTAATGAACTCGTTTTTGACCCTAGAAACTTTATTAATTTTTCACAAGCCATGAATCATGTGCTAAGAACTATGCAATGCTCGTATTTAGAGTGTATAGAGGGCTTATGGTAAAGAGAAACGCACCCAACATCTAGGGTCTCAGAGACTCACCGTGGGATCCGAGTTGCCTAAACTACTCCAGTTTCAAAAAATTTATATCAAAACCATTTAAATTGGCTCATTAAAATAATTACCTTTTATAATTAAAAGAAAAAAATGAGTCACTTATGATCAAAATAAAACTTCAAATTTCAAAAGTTATGATCCTAATTACCTTAAAATGGTTCCCATATTACCCTAAAAATTAGACTCTAAACCAGATTTCCACTAAATCACTAAGAAAGACCACTCGGCAATCATCCAACCACATTAATTTTAGATTCAAAAAAAATATTTAATTTTAGTGAGGTAGTTTTCCTAAGGCAAAACTGATTTTAGAATAGAGTAAATCCTAAAATTATGCAAGAATTTTGAAAAACGTTTAACCATTTTTACAAGAATTTTTAAATTTCAATGGGAATTGATGGGCCTTCAAATAAGCACAGTTTAGAACAATCAAAAATTGACCCCTCCCCCACATACAAAACCCAAAATTGTCCCCAATGTTGACTTTAAAAGGTGTAAAAGAACAATTAAACAATTAAGGTTCAAAATAGATTTTCAATTTAGTAGATTTATGACATGTATAAAGGTCACATTAAAGTTCAAAAATATTGTTCACCACAAGGAATAAATTAAAAGCAGGTTCATTAAAAAGTAAAAACATTAACATTTATGTCCAGTGAAAATGATTTTCAATATAACTCAAAAGTAGCATATAATGTGTGGGTGCACAATTAAATGGGTGTAAGCATTTTAACAATGTATGACTGAAATAGATGTCCAATATAGCATAATGATGCATGCTGAACACCCTATAGATTAATTCATTCTAATGAAAAACACAATTACCAGCAAGAATGTACCCACCCCCCCGCCACACACACTTAATTTCATGTAGTGAATGAGTTTTAAACAATGAATTTCAGTTCATAGAAACATGCACATGCATATTTTTTTTAATAAAAACAGACTTTTGTACTGGCAACAAACAAGCAAAAAAAAATTTAAACAAGAAGAATTTATTTTAAATCCACCACATATAGTGTATAATATTTTTATGAAAGACATGTATTATATTTTAACAAAATCTGTAGCACAAGTTCTTAAACAAGCATAATTTCTCAGTGAGTAGAATGTTTTAGAAAAACAGGAGTTGAAATACATGCATAAAATTAATGTACATCCCTGACTAGGTTCTTTTCCAGATATTATCATAGGAATTACACTCCTTAAATGACTCAATAGCATCCTAAGAACAGAAATAATGAAAACTAGGAAAAAAATCTAGAAGAGAAATAGAATCCCAGAGACAAAAAATCATAACTTTATTCAGTACAAAACCGTAAAAGACTGAAACCAAATATTGAGCATGGGTTGAATCCCTTGATGCACTAATTTTAATGTCTTAAGTTAGACTTTATTTAATTATAAATTTTTATTTTATAACACAAAAAAGACCATAGGTTGCCTCCCATACAACGTTATGTTTAAAGTCCCCACGCAAACTCACCTAGGTACTAACCATAGTCACTAGGTGGATGTGTTTTCCTTAGTAGGAACCACCACATGTGTTTGGCCCAATAATTTTTAACATAACAATAAAAATTGTGGGATCCCAAGCTAAACTCAACAAAACTCTCATTGAATATAAAAATCCCCAAATAGCTCCCACTAGCATTTATGGACATGGTGCTCTCAACATCCATAATTATTTCAGATTTGACAATATTAACATTTTAGGAAGTAGAAGCAATGTATTAAGTGCTTCAAAGGGTATGAAAATGTCCTCAGAGCTATCTTCTTCAACTTCAATACTAACAGATTCACGTTCAAGGGTGAAAGTTGGTAAATTCTGATTAGAAGGTTCACAAGGAGATTCAATAGAATGTTAGGCAAAATTATGAACATTGAAACTCAATTATGATTCCCCCTCTAAACCATTATCAGTAAAACAAGAATGCTCAACACCCTTCAAATTTTTGGATGAAAGTGATAGATAGGGAAGATAATTTATTTTATTAAAAACGGATTCAGGTCTTACAATGTGGTAAATTTCTTCCAAAAGAACATCATCTGTTAACTCACATTGAACATCTACTTATTCTATCAAAACAGTTCTGCCTAATTCAAGTATGTTCTCAACCACTTTTTCATGTTCAAATTTAAAATACTCATTTCCCAAAACATGGTGTGTAGTGTGTTACAAAAAAATAAAATTATTGGGAGTGATATTTAATTCATCTTCAATAAATTCAATTTTCATATTGTTCAAATTTAAAAAATTACCCCCATGTATAACATCACTATTTTCAATTTCAGTATACTCAGTTTCAAATAAGAAATCTATCTAAGAACAGGGAGATGAAAGCTCTTCATTTAATCTTTCGTCAAACATCATACCCTCATCCTCAAAATCATCGGACATCATTTCAGATATATATGGGTTTGGGGTTTCAAATCATGGAAGGTATGTGTTCAGTTCAATTTCAAATATTTCAGATTCCATGTTAACTAGAATAATGATCTCATCCAGATTATACCTAATATCATGTTCGGACTCATTTTTCACAAAATTAGATAAATTTGGTGAAGAGTTTTTTACTTTCAAGATTTCAGTTTTAAGTTTGACTTTAACACGAGTGACATCATTCTCAAAATTTCCAAAAGAGTGATTTTCCTTCAAAGAAGTTATAATGTAAAGACCTAGGAAATCTTTTTCAATCTGTTTTAATTTTTTTTCAAAATTTTCCAACTCAACTTCATTAAAGTGTTTGTTGGATTTTCAATGTTGTGTTATTTTTTTAATGAGTTGGTTATTTCTAGATTTGGTTCAACAGATTTTAGATTATTCAAAGTAAATGGTTTCTTGTCTAGTTTCACTATCACTTTCCTCTTCCACTTTATTTTTGAATCTTGTATAAACAATGTCCTTTTCATTTTCTTCAAATTCTTCCTATTTTTAAACCCTTTGTAGTAATTCAAAAAGCATGTTTTCTAATATTTTCATTCTTTGATCTTTCTCTTGAGAATCCCTATGTTAAATTTCATGTGTTTGGTTAAACCATATTTCCCAATTATTCTCCCTAGCATCTAGTTTGGTTTCAATTAATTCATGTTTTTCTAGGAATTCAGGATAAGATTCAAACTTTTCATCTTCTTTAATGTAAAAATCCAGTTGTGGCTGGTTGTAAATACACTGCGAGGCAGTGTGTCGATACCTGTCACAATAAACACAGTAAGGTCAAGTGAAAAAGTTTGAGAAGTCAAAACATTCCATTTTTAAACTAAAAACAAGTGAGATTAAACACACAATAGTTCATAGTGAAGCAGGTTTTTCAAAAACAACACAAACAATAAGTTCCTGTTCAATGGAATTTTTTTTAAACAGATTATTTTATATGATTTTTTGATTTTATTTTTACATTTTTAATATTTTCTAAAACATTGAACACTCAGCACGTGCCTTCCCTGACAATGACACCAAATTTGGATGAGGCCGAAGATCTCCACGGCCCTCAAAATTACATTTATTAACCTACACAATCGCTGTGGTGTAGGGTCGATCCACAGAGAAGGTACGTGAGTGAATTATAAGGTTCTAAAATTATAAAACCTCACTATTGTCCGTAATGAGGTAAACAACTTATAGTTCTATTTACAATGAAATTTTTTATATTTTTATTATATTTTTTATGATGAAGTGAAAATAAATGACTCTAATTCTATAAATATCCTATTTACTTAACTGGAAAATGAAACATATAGAAGGAATAGCACTAACTCAATATAAGGGAAAAAGTAAACATAAGTTGTGAGAGTTGAACAAATGGTAATCTCGGTTAAGTTGAAATATAATGGTTATAAAATTAATTCATAATTAGATTGAATTCTCACCTTGAAAATTAGTGGCTAATTATTCCTCACCAGAAGAAATAACAATCTTTATTACAATTCTTGAACTTCGCCAAATCAAAAACAAAATACAACAATTTTTTAACTATGTTAACAGAAAGTTATCTCGCCGAATTTTTCTGTAGTTTTAACTATAATGCTTTGATAAGAATAATCCAAGCTCAATCTCACCGAAAGATCAAGGGTTGATTTTTTAATTGCAAGATGGTGCATACTCAATTTTAGATTTGAGAATCGGATCTAATCTCACCGAAAAAAATCAGAATCTCATTGGAAGAAATTTAAAAAAGAAGAAGAAAGTATATAATGAATAGAAATTCCTATTTCCAGAAAAAGTAATTATGAGAAAATCATTTTCAATTCAAAAGCAGTAAATACAATGTAAATAAAATAGGGAAGAAGAAGAAGAATCCTCCCTCTGTGAATTATGTTCATGGATTGCTACTTTTCTCCTGTAACTCCATGTCACTGGTACCACTCTTAGTTTCTCCCGGGAGTTCCGCACATGAATTGTGGGTTCGTGTAATCATATTGAGAGTCCCCACTCTCGTCTGATGTGATCGTGTAATGAAAAAAATGAGGGCCACCTCACAAATTCTGTTGCATCACTATTTTTATACCTACTGTCATGTAATGCATGTGACAGCTCACTTCAACCGACTTTAAAAGGCCCTCAGTTGTGCAACGTAGATGTCTTTTTTTATCATGACAGGCACGTCAAACTAATTTTTCTAATGGAACTAACTCTCGCTTTGATAGTTGGTGAATCTGGATGTATACACATCTATTGAATGAACCTACAAAGTTAGAACCAAAAAATAAAACAATTAAAACACAAAAAAATTTAATTAAAATTTTAAAGTTATTTTTTAGTTTACTGTTATAATAATTAATGTTAATAAATAAATATCTTAGAAGTTGGTTATTATTAAATATTATGATTATTAATTTATTATAATATCTTTAATAAAGTTATTAAGTTGTTATTAATAATTATGTAATAAGAAATTAAAACATAATTACATTACTTAAATAATATTAATATTAATGACTTTATTAATATAATTATTTTAATAGAAATAAAATTAAAGTGTTAATATATTTATATTATTTTATATGTAACTTAATTTTTTTAAATATAATTGTTTATAATTTAAACAATAAATTATTATTAATTAGTCTTGTATTTTAATTTATAACTTTTCTATTTATTAATATTATAATTTTTTTAAATTATAACTTTTACAAAATATATTATATTCATTTGATTAATTTATTAAAATTAACTTTTACATTATGTTTTCTTTTTTTGTTATAAATATTTATTAATCTTATCTCCCCCCTCATCTCTTCTATTCTACGCCGCACTAGAGAGGGGTAGGGTTCCTGTTCACTTTCTTCTTCGCAACGACGGGTTCACAACTCCCTACTTCAGCAAAGAGCAGGTCAAGCAGCAACGATGTTCGAATTCAATGGGCGGTGTGGCATCGGCCTCAGCGGGTTGGGATTCCACCTCCAATAGATGGCATCACATAGCTCCTCCTCTGGTTTGGCTCTTGGTTGCAGCAGGTTTGAGAGATTCTAACCATGGTACCCTCCTCACGAAGCACTCTTCAAGAAGTTAGACCCTTCCATATCCAGAACAGCAGTGGTAGAACTCCAAGAATGGATCATGCTTTTGGAAACAACGTCATCTTCTCCGAACAACTTTAATTCTAGTTTGGGTCTATTTTTTTCTCTATATTAACTGGACAGTGCAAGGAGGATTACAGTGGCATGAGAGATACGTTGAGACCATATTGAGGATGAATCGGTGCGTCCGTGAATGATAGAGATGGTGGAAAAGGAAAGTAGTGGAAAGGGTTAAAGTGGTAAGGTCAAAGCGGTGAGACAATAAATGGATGCATTAAGGTAGCACCATGAATGAAATAGTGTGAGGAGACACTGTAAAAGGAATACGGTGAGATAGTTTGGAGTGGCACCGTGAAGGGTTGAGATAATTAATGTGATAAAAGACACAGTGACACCGTAAAGTGGTGAGACCATGAAAGAATGGGAAATCAGTGTGTGGCGACACCGTGACAGGAAATGGATGCTGAGGCACCGTGACATTGTAAAATAATCAAAGAAAATAAAAAAATTAAATCTTAAATAAAATAAGATTAAAATAATTATAAAAAATTATAACTTAATTAAAACAATTGAAAACATAATTACATCATAATATTTGATAAATTTATAAAACTAATTAAACAAAAGAAAAATTATAAATAACTTCAATTCGCATAACATAAATTATTACAATAATAAAAATTGAATTCAGTAACACTTAAATTATGAAAAGTTAATATTAAATTTTAAGAATTATAAAACAAGGTTTCATTATTTATAAAAGTCTACTGTTTGAAATTAAATTAATTAAATAAATTAGATAAATTATATTTTATTATTCAATTTATGATAATTAATTATGTTGATGAAATTAAACAAGTGTAGAACATTTATAAAACTAAATTAATAAATTAAGAATTGTTAAATGACATCAAATATTTAGATTCTATTAAATTAAATCAATTAATATTTAATACCTGAAATGATAAATTAAAACTTCATTATGTAAGTGCAAATGTAGACTTGATTAATTAATTAATGTTAGATTTATAATATTTACAGACAGAAACTACAAAGCTAAATAAAAAAATCATTAAAGAATAAAATTAATGTAAGAAATAAATCAAATATTTTAAATCTTATAATACATGATTTATTATAAAAATTAATTAATTATTAATATTAATAAAAAATACAATAGAGCCGCTATTTATTAAAAAAATTAAAAATAAATAATAAAATTAACAAAATTAATTTAAAAGATGTGGCCAAACATGTGTTATTAAGGCCACAAAAACCATCAACGTCATACCACTATTAAAAAAATATAATAGATACCATAAAAACATCATAAACAACCCACCCCTTGAGATAAAAAATAAACCAACCTTGAATTCTTTTGATCATAGAAGGGGTACTAAAATTATAATCACTATGATAATGAAAATAATGATTAAAATAACATAGAATGTAAATATAAGATAGTCAACTTTTTATTCTATATAAATAACACAATTTTAGTTTTCAAAACATCCCTTCCTTTAATATCATTTATTTTTTTTACCAATAATGAACATGTTAAAAATAATCAACCAAAATGCCAATAAAAAACATACATAAATAAAATTCAATAATACCAATATACAAAATTAATATAATATAATTCGGTCACGATTAAATCAAAATAATATAATTTATAAATTGTAAAAAATAATTACCACTTCATTTCTTATAATTCATATTCTCATCCTTTATTATCTTATTAAATGATTTTTAATCAAGATAATATGAAAAATAATTAAAATATGATTTTATTGAGTTATAAACTAGTTTATTAAGTATCAAATGTTCTTTACTGTAAATAATTTCATAAAATTGTTTTCCTAAAAATAATCCCATTACAATTTCTTTATATCCAATAACTTATCTTCTTCGTTCAATTTAATCTCTTCACATAAATAGTAATTAATAATTCTAATTTCATCTCCAAAGAATAAAATAAATGAGATGTTTTGAATCCCCTTGAAATGGTTTATCAACGGTCAATGATAAATTGAGAGATGATTAACAATTATCATAGCATTGTGAATCATTATGAATAAGGGAAAACAACTTATATCCATCATCCTCAAAACAGCTCCCAAATCAACATATTCCAAAACAAAAAATACACCACCACAATTGCTTAATATAAAGAGGAAATAAAAAGTTTGATGACTATGGGAGAAAAGTGAATCCTAAGATGACATGGTAATCTTTGAATGGATCATTAACTTAATTACCAAATATAAGGGCCTATAATAACCATAATACACTCCCATAATAACTCATGGTAGATGCTAATGAAGAAAAAAGATTAATTCAAGTGGGTCCTTTAATTTATTAAAAAGTAAAGGGATTCGTGATCACACTATGACATAGATCATCACTATCTAATGATATAATTATGTCAGCATTTTTACACAACACAAACATGTGTTTCCCTCTGTTCTCATGGTCAATAATTATTTTAATTAATGAAAATTAAGGGAATTATGGTACAATGATAAGAATATTTCCATAATGATCAAAACAAAACGAATCTTAATAAAATCCCCAAACATTCCTTTTTAATCCAATCAACCCTCGAATTAAAAATAGTGAATCAAATGCACCATGATTAAAGAGTCTCTTTATACTAATAATTGATTTAAATTCAACAACTAATTATTTATTGTGAAATTCTAGTATCAGGGCTCATCCAGTCATACAAAGTATAAACCCGAATCATTATAAGGTTAATCATTCTAAAAAATAAATAACTACACTATAACATAATATACACATTTAAAAATATTAAGACACAACATAAATTTATAATTCCACATGATGTAGTATTATACCTCAAGTCACAACCTGACCATTTATAACATGGCACAAAAGGCCTTATAATATAATCTCCTCGACAAAAAAAAAATCTAAATTAATCCCTCATGGACATGAAATGATTTTTGTTTAAAATTTAACATTCATATATGAAACCTTCTCAATCCCTCAATGATACCTTAAAAACATGATGGCACCTTCCAACCAAAAAACTGAAAATGTAATGGATAATAAATATGTTTTCCATTACATGATAAGTCTCTCTAATGAATCTGATTTACAAGAATGAAATCTAAACATATAACTTACAGTCATGTGAAAAACATCCAAATATATACCTCTCAAAATTGAAACTATTTTTCACTAAATAAATTCATTTATAAAACAATAAATGGAAACCGGTATGTCAATAATACAATCAATAAATAAGATCAATACAATTATCACAATAAAACATAACAAATGTATCATATTAATATTAACCAAACATTGAGAATCTCATGATACTAAGTTCATATCTATTAATCATGTTACTATGTGCACTCATACAATCCCACAAATCTCCATTGGACCTGAACAATGGGAATAAGTTTCTTATGAAATACTTTATACAAAAAGTTACAATTTTCAATATTTTAAACAATTAATGTATAATCTTCTTAAATATGAATATCACACCAGAAAATTATAATATATTTATTTGGAATATATCAATGAATATGAGACATATTAAAAACTAATTTGACATGATCTATATATAGAAAATTATGCTACCTATACATAACCTCACTAATATTATTAAAACCCTCAGAAATCCCAATTAAAAAAGGATAATGATTACACCCATAAAAAAACCATTATTTCCCATTTCATATTGGCTCCTTCAAAAACTCGTGAAATATAAGGATGAAATCAAAAGGACTCCTCATGGGACCATCCTTAAACATGAAATTGTCCTGATAAGAATTTATTTTCTCATAAATCACGTGAACTTTATCTATCATACTATGCACCAATTCTGGTCCATGAATTACAAAATATCTAACCACAATATAATACAATGATGTACTGAATGTTTATCCTCGAAATGATTTCAATATATGTTTAAAGATAGTTTATGGATATATATTATTTTAGGAACTGTAACCCTAGTGTAATTGAATTCCCCATTAACATTTGAAATCTTGAATGCATGTCTTAAATATACCAACTGATGTATGTATATTCCTCTATATAGGAATAAGGATATGTGGATTAAAAATATTTATACCGGATAACTATAATCTAAAATCATGTTCGAGACCTTTCCATATATTTGATCTAACTAGAGGATTGTCATCATAAATGATCATCGTCAAAACCGGAAGAAATTACCCAATCAACTCTAAATATCACCTTGAGAAGACATCCATGTCATAAAACTCGCTAAACTATATAAATTCACATGGAATAATAAAATGATACATGAAATCCTAGATAACATAACACCCACCATATCCTTAGCAAAAAATTTGATAAAATCTGTTGATATATCCTCACACATCCATCAAGAAAACCCCAATAATTACATCAAACAACTTGGAACATTATGTATGTGCTGCAATATTAGGATTACCAGACACTAAGATATGAACTATGCTACTGAACTCTTCAACCATAACATCCATAAAACTCTTTATGTATTGATATATATTGCTCACACCAATATGCACAGTAATTGTTGAGCTATGAATCTCACATTGAAACACCTGACACACCACCTAATATACAAGGTGCATCCCCTTGAATAAAATAGGATACTAATAATCCTAACACTATACCCCATGGGTGTAACTATAATAAACATGATCTCATCAAACAACTTTATAAGAATCTCCCTATTAAAAATACTCTGCCTACAACATCATGGAATAGTGAATTGTATTTTAATAAAGACAACCTTTACCATTATCTTTATCTATATCACGATGCATCATCGAATGTGCCTCCATCAATCAAAATTCGCCTCAACACATGGAAACAGTATCCCATAGATACATAATAGTCAGCACATGTACAACAATTATTCCCTCTCGACTTGTATTGAAGATCTCATATTCATAATCCTATATTAAATTTACATTTGAACATTGATATGACTTCCAATCACATTATGTGAAAATCTTTATTTATCATTAATGATATGTGAAGACCACAAAGTTCCCGATGATGAGATATTTTCATCACACATTTTGGGAAAGCATAATTTTTACATGACCGATATTATATGAAGGATATTAACGTAGTTGATGTTAATACCATTATAGATGATATATCTATTATAATTTAAAATTATACCTAAGAAAACATTTGAATCATAATAGAAGGACAAAAATTACACGATACTTTTATCAACAATTTAATATTATATTCAATGTCATGTTTTACATAAAATACCAATCTAAAAAGTAATAAAAAATATTTATTACTAATATAATATAATAATAAAAAATTCTATATTAAATAAAATATTTCACAAAATTATTGAATGAATACCAAATATTATTAGGGACACTTATATTTGAGAATAATTTTTTTAATAAAATTTGACTTTCATTAAATATATTATGTTTTCCTTTAAATTATATACTTCAAAATATTAAAATATTAAATTTAAAAAATGTACTTCATTTTGAAAATAAAATTCAATAAAATATCATTGGTGAATTTTTTTTTATTTTTAGGATATTATTTTTTTGGTGAATAATGAAAATAACAATTTTGGGAAAATCTATAAATTTTATGAAATTAGATTTTAAAAATGAAATAAATTATTTTAAATCATTTTACCTTATAAAATATATTTTCAATAATTAATATAAATATCTTAGGAATACCTTACATAATTTATGATAGTCACGTTTAACATTTTGGAAACTCAAGTTATATTTCACAATAAATTTTTTTATGTGATTATATTAAAAAGTAGATTATATTATCAACATAAATAAAATCCAACAATTTTAATTTCATATATGAGGTATACATTTTAGTATAAGTAAAAAATGGAAATTTCATTTTTAAAAGTAAATATTATATTATTAGGATTATTGTTAATGGAAATGATAATGGTAGTGTTATTGTTTTAAAACAATTATTTTATTAATATTGATTAAATATTAACCCTTGAAATAAATTAAAATCAATAAATAAGTATTATTATAAAATTAATAATACTAAATATAAATATAATAGAACATATTTTATAGTTAATAAATAGTAAATGAAGTTGGAATACTTAATTTTAGGAAAACATTTCTCTAAAAAAATGTATTTCTATATACGATAAATATTATTATAAAATTTAATTTCCTAATTTTTAGATATTTAATTTTATCAAATAATGGATAAATTATGTTTTATAACACACATATTTGATAATATGGGTTATTTTTTGAATTTGAGAAAATATATTTTACATAGTTATAAACTAATAGACCTAGTAAAAAATGATAAATGCCAAAATATAAACATGAATCAAATTAATCCGCTTAAAAATGGTGGAAATTCTTGATTGCAGACATAATAATATAATATCACACAATACTCCATTGTATCGAACATTTGGAACCATTTAACTATGAAAATTTTCATTTTAATATTGAAAAAATAATAGGAGTTCACAAATGTAACCTTTTATATACCTTGAAAAGGGGATCACTTACACCCTCTAATGATTTACACATCCCATTATAAATTTTCATCAAAACATAAAATAAAATAAACTCATAGAAGTTTCTTTCACTACCTAAATCCCATAGTTACCATATTTTACCCCATTCCCTCCATTTCCTTGGATATTTTCATGAGAATGTTCAGGGACCAAAAGTGAGAATTATATAATCATTTTCTTATTATTCAGAATATTTATCATTAAATAAAATAAAAAAATAGTAATATAATTACTTAAGAATAATTATTATACTGAACATTTATTATATATATATATAGGGAACCCATTATTTATTACATCCCATCCACATAGGAAAGAACATCGATCATGTGTTTTTGAATACTTTAGCCTCACCGATGCGACATCTTCCATTTAAAAAAAACATAACTAATTCAATGTAGATAATTTGTGAATAAATATGACTCATACAATTTCATTTTTATTATTAAGATAAAAATTATAATCCACACACAAACCCTATCATTCATTGGGAAATGAAAAAATTAATCGTGCATTGTGTATAATATCACTTCCTAAATGAACTTTTTTTTATTTTTCATCGCAATTTCAATTTATTATAATAATGAATTAAAATATAATTTAAAACCATATTAACATATAAATAATATAATTATTTTTTTATTGTTTATATTCTGATAAACATAATAATTTTTTTACTATACTCACCCATCGAATTGTGGATTTCTTTTTTTAAGTCAGTTTAACCAATTACATGAATAATTCTATAAGACAATATCATGAATTACTATTGAAATAAAAATAATAATAAAAATATGTGGTAATAATAAAATAATTGTTAGATTAAATTGGTAGAAAGGTTATATAAATTATTTATGTCATTATTAAAATATCAATTTCAGTAGCAAAATTTTCAGAAATATGTAGACACTGAAAACACAATAAAGATTCATTAAAATATAAAAAATTTGAATTTTTCAACGAACCAGGTCAACTGGAAAACAATATGGCCACAAAAGAGAAATAAAATAGCATCAGAGCTCCCATGCATCCTGTATTACCATCACATGAACACCAAATCCAGGACCAAATCCAATAATCCAAGACTAACACAACCATTGACTCAAGATTGTGTGTCCTGCAATGCAGACTACCACACAAACAACACAATCCCAAAGCCACCATAAGAACCATCACACCAGGATGAAATAACTTGGGACAATAGACTAGGAGTCCATAATATAGTTTTAAGTGGAGAATCCATACGAATGGGCTGAAACCCTCAAATCATTGCCATCAACAGAAGCATCACAACTTTTCCCACATTGAAGAAACACTGAGAAATGAAATGAACCATCCATAAATGACATCAAAGAAGATAGAACACCAGAAAACTACAATGAATCTAGAAGCACCCAAACAAGACTCCTCTGTCACAGACCCTAGCCATCAAATAACCGTTTAGATTATCCAAGATGGGGTATTGTACGATAGAGACTACATAAAGAGAGGCAGATGATGACAGTGGGCCTTCACTCAGAGAAAAGAAGAGGAATATGGAACAACGAACAATGGATTATGTACTACACAAGAAGAGAAGGTCAATGTAGTTGAGTTTTTAAAGATGTAGGGGTGAAGAGGTGTGTCACTATATAGAGGAAGGTGATGGGAAGAAAACCATAGTTGTCAATAGGGTGCACGCCTTGGCAGAAACTAGGCTATGAGGAGAGCTGGGGGACAACAAGGAGAGAAGATGAAGAACGCCAGAGAAGGACCTTCACCATGTGGGATGAGACGATAAAGATGAAGCATAGGTGGCAATTCTAGGAATAAATCCTAGCCCGAATTGAGAGGGGAGACCTGGATAGTGGAGGCATATCACATAAAACATTTCAATAAATGATGTACATTAGGGAAAAAATGAATTAAAACAATAGTATAATTAAACTATTTCAAAATAGTCACGATCGTTCAAACATGATATTTAGAATAGATAATAAATAATTGAAATGAATTTATAGAATATTTTTAATGATTTCATTAAAATGTTATATATATATATATGAAAATTTTAAGAAATTAGTTCATTAAATTGATATATTTTATAAAGGGGATTCAATCAATTTATTGTATGTTAGTAATTAATGTATGGGTTTATTTTTCGATTTTCAAATCCATGAGTCATGTTTTATATTGTAGACTATCATTTATATTATATATTATATTAAATTATAAATTTCATTCTATTATAGTTAATATGTTTCCATTCATGATATTTAAATATCATATCATGATAACTATCTTATTATTACATTACCATTACTATATTTTTTTGAAGAATTAATTAACATTCATTAACATATGATTGTTCTTCATGAAATTGTTTGATATATATTGGGTGCATTATAAATTTTGATTTTATTATATGGTTGCTTCTATTTTTTATTTATTTACACATCTTCCCAATGAAAACCTTTTTAAATATCACCAATATCATGAATTATTTTAATCATATGGGATTCTGTTAACTCAAATTACCATTTTTATGTGACAAAAAATTACTTTTTAATCCTTCATCAATGGTTGTTATTTTTTTAATATAATAATAAAATTTCTATTTTATCACATATGAAATTTAGGCTTTAGATCTATGATCATTTCTCAATGAATTTTTTATCAGATAAATGTGAATACTTGTAAAAGAAAAATATCAACTACATTATAAATGTTTCATAATGAAATTATATGTTAGTTATTAACAAAAAAACGTTTTACATTCCATTTTTTAGAAAAAAAATATGTGTTTCATCATATTTTCTCTAAATTTCCCTTATACTCTTTCCAAAAAAAAAATTTATACCTATTTGTATGATGTTTTTTTAACATCGGTATTTCAGAATTTTGAAAACATAATTATCATTTAAAACTATATTTTTTTCTCCAATACTGCTAGATGAATATTTATTAGCACTAAATCATTTTATGAACAATTATTGAATATTAGTTTCGAAAATAAAATTCTTCAATGTTTGTTGACATCCTATTATTGAAATCGTATATCAATTTCAATGCTAGTACAATAAAAATTAATTTTAAAATTTTGTTTTATTCACAAATATTCACTCCACCATTTCAAAATTCTCCATTCAATGTGACTTTAAATTAATATTTTACACCAATTTAAAAAATGTTTAAAAAAACATTCCTATTATTTATTTATTTTTTATATTTATCAAATAAGTAATTTTTTCCTTGGAAATAATATTTTTTGAATCACCCCATATTGTTCCAATAATATATTACTTTAGGTTATTTAATATTGGTAATCATTTATTCACATTATTGGGTTCAATTCCATAGATACCATTTTAAAATGATATGAACATAATATTTATTAAAAGGGATCTTCAGGATATAGTATATAATATTTTTTATGTCACACATATGTATGGATTTTAATTTTGAGACATTATATGTATGATAATTCACTAAATTGGTTTGTAACTGATTTATCGCATAGATTTTTTTCATATTATATAGCCCACATATGGGTTGGGACTAATATTATAGTATGACTGTTTGGTTATAATAAAATAATAAGATGATTTGGGCTTGATAAATTCTTAGGATGTTTGGGGTCAAAAAAATTCATAATATTGTTTGGTTCTAATAAATTCCCATGAAAAGTTTTTCATAGTAATCCTATGATATGGTTTGTGTATATGAAATAACATTTCTTAATTGGTTTATGTTTATATATCAATAGACTATAATTTTAATAATTAAAATTTTATTTCTTCACAATATGAAGTGTTGAGTTTTTTCTCACAGCTAGACATGTAGAAATTCTCTTTGCCAAAAACATCAAACATAGATATTTTTTCTACTCATATTCTTATATTTATCATATGATACTATTTGTACCAATGTTCTTTGTTACGCTTTCTTTTACTGTTTATTGTGTATAAACATTTCATATGGCAAAAATTATTATATATGGGTAATTTTTTATCTTCTTATGATTACACGCACTTTTTGTATGGAATATTATATTTCATTTGATAATAGTTGTAGTTTTACATTTATTTTAAAGAACTCATATGGAATTATTCTCTTCAAAATATGAATTTTATTCCTTCCCATTGATTATCATTTTTTTTTATCTAAACATTGAGTACATGTTGATTACTTTTTTCTTAATATGTTATTGAGATCATCCCTTCGGTTATGTATCCTCCCCACATGTTATTGAAAAATTCATAACTTTTTTGGATTCCTATATGGGATTATAGAGGTGTTCAATTATTTGGAAATTTTTAAATGTTTTATAAAACAAATTTTTTATATATCAAGTCCTAATGACACTAAAGAAATATTTCCACCAATTTATGTGAATTTATATTAAGATTTAATTCCAATGTTATATTTGAGAAAGTTAATCACTGGGGGTAAATATTTATATTCAAAATTATTTTTATCACTACACTTAAGAGTATGGGTTTGTGGAACATTATTTGGTATCAAATGAATGTTTAGCTAATTTTGGTGAATAGTTTTTTCAATTTTAATTAGGATTTTAAAAACTTTTTGAAAACCATAGTGATAATTAGAAGTTTATATATATGTTTTAGATCGATTCCATTTTTTATGGGAAAGCATTGATTTCATATTTCTCATAGATATTAAATTATTTTATGGATAAAACATGTGGATGAAGGATTTGGCATCAAGAAATATAATGGCAAAAACCATGAAAAGTGTATATTAGGTATTAACTCAATTATCATCTTGTGTGTGAAAAAGATGCATAAATATACACCAATATTTGAAAACAAGGGGACATTCAATAGATAACTCACATTCTGTCAAATAAATAATTCTACATCATTTGATTATGATGTTATATAATTACGATATATAAGAAAATAGAAATATGGACATTACTAATTGATTATTTAAAAAAATATTCATTGGTTATACATACATTACAATATTGTTTAGAAATATTATTCCAACCATGCCAACCCATTCTATTGAAAGTAATGAGAATAATACCATCATTACACATGATATCCACTAACTATATAGAAGACACATTCCATTACCAAACCGACACTAAGTGACTCAGATGGTATCTACTAGGTAATTCATGGAATGGTCCAAACTATGTGATTCTATATGATTATAAATTTTCTTTAAGGCACAATCTAGTTTATACTATAGTTTAAATTCCATTAAAATTGTCAATGAACTATTCCACAAGACTATAACGGGTCGTGGGGGTATTTTTTGGGTTTACTACAGAAAAGGAGGAAAATAGTCCATCTTGTGTATGGGGGATGATTATTGTATAGTTAGTGTGAACTATGAACCATAAATATATAACCTATAGAGGGGTGGTGAATAGTTGAAAAAACAATGCATGCTTTGTGACAAAACCATGAATGAATGAAAAAACCCATCCTACACAGCCATCACATAGCTTTTTAAACTAGTTAAGCTTCTAAGGAGGTCATGTGACCTAGACCCCTCTTGGATAGAAGATGTTTCATGGTTGGAGCATGGTTTGGCCAACTGTGAAACCAATCCATCCAACTCATTAACATGGGGGAATTTCATGTTTTTCACTCATAATATTTATGAGATTTCCACTATTATTTACAATTTTCATCCTATAGTACCTACAGAATATGAGATCTTCCCCCCAAACATCCCAAATATAGAACTCCCTTGTTTTTATGATTTTTTGAGGGCATATGGCTATGAATCAATTATCTGAGTGAGTCAAACACGCCATTATTATAATACATAAATATTTGTGATTGTGTTGTTTTCCATCCCTATATGGAGCTCTAAAATCACTTTTATAAATATATATTTTTATTAGGGATAATTTTGGTTTTCATTCAAATCAAATATAATGGTTATGTGGGTATTCATTTACAAACATGAGGTAGGTTGTTTACAAGTTATACCCCATAGTCTAGATGTTTGATTTATGTGAATGTGATTTTGATATTATGATCTTCTTCTATCCAATTGGTTTTTTGTCAACAAAATAATAAATTTGTTGGGTAGATGATGAATTAAACATAACGTGATCTCAATGTGGTTATTTGAGGATGATTAGACCAAGATAAGGGCTACCCATGGGATGTACCACGCCTTTTAACATGGAATTTAAGCATTTAAAAAGGTATTTAATAATAAATAAGATAGAATTGATGATAATTTTGTTGTAATATTAACACAAGTTACAATGTCTAGATAAGGATAATTGTGTTTTGCTTTTAATGTGTTTTAAGGATAATTTGGCCTAATAAAAATGTGAAATGATTTTACAATTTTATTTGGTAAATGTGTTATAGGATTCATGAATAATTTGCACATTGATTTGTGATATGTGTGGGGTATTAAACATGAGTATTTATGATCATATGTCCTGTTAGACTATGACTATAAACCCCAACCCTATATTGAATAGGTTAGGGTGTTAGAATGAGGCTACTTTCCGCTAACAAATGCATCTGATATGATTACATGGACTATGGTTATGAGGTTAGTTATTATAAATAGAATAATTATGTGGTTGGAACTATGATTTAAGTGACTTGGTTGATCCCCATATTCCTTATCTAATGCACCATAATAGGCCATTTATTACTTGATGAACATGAGTAACATTGGGATCTAATGATAAATGTGGTAAATAATAATATGTTCAAATGATGGAATGTTCTTATTTATTTCATTCAATTTATTGATCATTATATTTATGCATACTCTATTTATTATGTCTGGATATTTTTTAGACAACGTTGCTGGTGGCTGACTTTTTCTTACTCACAACATACTCAGGTCACTATTGGGTATAGGAGAAAGCATCATGGTTGTAGGTCATGACAACGGTAATGGCCTTATACAAGTTGGTTGACTTGGTATAGGTATGTGAATGGACGAGGGAACTAATCATGGTGAATGGAATATTTTTGTTATTCCTCAGTTGGTATTTAATTTTTCTATTTCATTACATCTAGAACTCGATGACATGACATGACATACTTACTGTTGGGTTTTGGGCATGTACCCAATTTTGGGGAAATGGATTGGTGATGCATGTATAGTGTTAATAAAATTTTATTTATGTGTAATTCACATATTATGTCTTACAATGATAAATAGGTTATTGTATCTACACATGTCACACTATACCCCTAATACTAATCAGTATCCTCTACTGTATTAGGGGGCATGCAAGAGGTCTTATAGTGGACCAGTTTAGGAAACTTGTTTAATGGATTTATAGATTGGGGTGTTATGAGATGATATAAGGGAATTTTTATTTTCTATTTCATTATAGTTTGTTAATGGTATGTGGATTTTAAAATTTTTGGGCATTGGAAATGATCTTTTCAATTGGAGTAGGTAACCGATATCTAGGGGAGAACACAATCACGTAGGGTGGAATGACAGTTCTTGATATTCATTGTTAAAGTTGAATGTTAATTCCCAATGGGGGTATTCCCATAATGTATGGTGTTATTATTTTATGATATTTTCTTCATGGAGAAAAATGTTATGAGTTTTTTCTTCCATGATTCATCTTAGAAATATAGAGATATTTGTGTCAAGCATCGTGTTAAGCATGCATGTGGAATTTTTTTGGATTAGTAGTGGAAATTGGAATTTATTTGAAAATACCGTTTATTTTTAAATAAAATGTTACAAATTGAGATGATATAATTGTATAAAAATTGAATGAAATTTGAAAAACAGTAAAAATAGTTCCTAAAAGTGAAAAAATATTTTGAATGTGAAAATTGGTAAAAAGGGTGTCTAAAGGAAGGAACATGTTCAATTGAATTCTGGTTTGAACTGTGTGGATCATCTCTTGGAATAGGGTGGTTGAGAATAGTGATATAGACGTGATATTGTATATTTGTATAATGTAAGTGGAATTGGTTTTTAATGTATAGTAGTGAGTCTTATTTTGTGTAATTGTGGAAGCCTTATGTTATGTGTTTTGAGACATGTGTTTGGAATTATTGAGATACATCGCCATGATTATGTAAAGTGGTTGATTGATAAAAATAAAATAGATAATAATGATCCTCCAATAGATAATCAAGAAAACCCATTGGTCCCAAATATTAGATTTTAAGATATGGTCTCTGATAACATCAATCATTTTATGTAGATGATAGTGTGAGATCTGAGGAAACTTGCACCAAGTATGTTTGATCTAAATGAGAAATTGCAACTAAAATACACCCAGATGTATGTCAGAGAGGGTGGGAATGTGGTAGTTGAGTTCTCTATAGATTACATTTGGATAATTCAATATCATTAAGTGCATCATCTTGATATGAAATCCAAGTTGGATTATTATATGTTGTATGGACCAGAGAAGTTCCATTGGGAAATCTAGGTTAAGACTGAGCATGTTGATGGAATGTTGTGGATGGATTTCTTGGATATTTTTTTAGAAAATTATTACATAGAGATGTTGAGAGAGTAGAAATCTACAAAATCTTTTAGTATCATCCAATGAACAATTTTAGTGATGGGTTATGGTGGCTTCTTCACAGATGATAAATGCTTTTTCCTAGCATTGGAATGGAATGTGGCAGTATCAGTGATGCATTTTTTAGATGGAGAATGAAATCATATCAATTCCCTAGTAATCATATTATATTTATGTAGGTTTGATGAGTTGGTGCATTAGGACCCCATTTTTTATGGAAATATAATGTAGGCTTTAGGGAGATGATATGTTGTTCTAGGTGGGAAGACCAGTGGTACAAATTTAAATGTAGGAAGTTTCAGTTTTATATTATTTGACTAGGTAGTTTTAGATGTATATCCATTGATGATGATTTTTCTCTCAGTGTGGTGATTATGAGTTATTTTATCTATGTGGAATGTTAGGACACATTTAAAACTAATGTACCCAAACATAGGTAGAGTGTCGAGCATACAACAATATAAGACATGTATAAGGGTTCGGAAAAAACCCTTAGTAGGTTGGAAGTGATGTGGAATCAAGGAATTTATTTTATATATGAATGGGTATGTAACACCAAACTAGGTAGGTGGTGCGAATTCTTCTAGCCATATTGGTTGAGGTGGAAGATGTGGTTATTCCGGTCGAGAGTGTCCTCATTAATAGGTAGTGCAACACCAATGACTTCGATCAAGACCCATGAGTGGGAGACTAGTAACCTGTATGTGGTTCATCCTACAATTAGTAGTGTTAGGCTAAACAGTGTATGATTTTAGGTATGATCCTTGTAACTTCCTCACATAAGTGTTATTTATTTGTTACTCGTTCATCACAATCTTTTATCTTTTTTGAGTTTTTTAATGTGTTGTTCTAGTGGGTGAGAACATGTGTGGGGTTATGTTGAATGGATCATCATTAGGTGCGAGAACGGAAATTATTTTGGTCACATAATGAGTTTTCCCTCATGTTTGGTTGTTGTTTTATCCTTTGGTACTAGTTTGTTCTTGACATTTCAGGTTTTGAACTAATTTATGGAATGTATAGTGTGGTGTTGTATTAAAAACATATTTATTATTTCCACTGAAGTTTAAAATTCAAATCACATGATAGTATTGTAGGAATTTTCAAGGGAAATAATATTCATGTCAGCCTTGCATGTTCATTTCAACAATCTATCGGTGACAAAAAAAATATCTTGTGTGCCTTATGCTTGATTATGGGGGAGTAGAGATATTTTTCCCACATCCTTTTATGGATCAGTTCTCGGGTTTTTTCGATAATATTCTTCAAGTTTTCCACATGATATTAAGACTGAGTTCAGGATTTAAATGGTTCCCATAGCTGACCCATTATCTATTCAACTGTATAGTTTTTTAATTGAAGATCTATATGAACATAATGATCATTTTGAAGAACTACAGGATAAAGGGTTCCTTCACCCATGTACATCAACTTAGGTATCTCCATTTTTTTCATATACGGAAGACATGATGTTCCAGTTATCTACTGATTACCAATGGTTGGATTAGATGAACGTAAAGAAAATATATCCCCTTATTCACATCAAATAAAATTTTTATCATATTAATGGTGCATATTTTTCTAAATAATTTTTAGTTTAGGGTATCATAATAGGATGGTGACACCAAATGATATACAACAAGTATAATTAAAAAATATGTATGGTTTTTACATATTCATCCTGATTCCCTTCGGATAGAGATATGATCTGTCGATTTTTATGGCCCAAATGACTTGAATATTACATTTTTACATGTATATGTTTTTGGTTGTTTTTTTGATGAAATATTAATGTAATCTAATATTCACAATGATCATCCAAAACCCTTTACATCAACTACATTACACAATGAGAGTATAGGCTGTATATTGATATATCCATGTGTTAGTTCAAGAATGACATGGTAGTCCAGATCATTTCCCTAAAAGGTGTATTAGTAATCCTAGATAAGGTTCAGGCTATTGTATCATAGGATCATCCAATGAATTATTTTTACAATAAAATATTTTTGGGTTTGGTGGAATATTTATATATTTTCACCAAATACTTATCACACATGGATGAAATACCAATGGGCATAACCATGAAGGTTGTCCAGTTTGAATGGTCATAATCGTGTAAAAAATCAGTCTACGAGCTGAATAAATGATTAACCATAACTCTGAATTTTCTATATAACATAATATTGGAAGGGTGTACACATTATTTTTTGGATTCATATAGTGTGGGACTTGGGGATGTAATGATGCAAGTATATATAGTCGTGTGGTATGGATAAGAGAAATTAAGGCCACATGAAAAAAAATACGCAACACATTATATTGAGTTCTCCCTAGTATTTTTTGATTTTTATTGAAAGAGGAACTAAATAATGGGTGAAAATTTATTATTGTAATCCAACTATAAGAGCCTTATGTGCATTTTCACCCAATGTGATTTGAATATTCACAAGTGAATCTGGGATATGTACATGAAGAACATTGATTCTGAGTTATATTACATACCAGGGAAGGGAAAACGTTTTCTAAATTCTTTTATTAGTAAGTGGAAGTCTCAGATAGTCTAGGAGTCTTGCCCTGAGTAGAAGATGATGGCCCACATTGTAGATAATCAAATATATTTTTAGGAGGACCTATGATAGATGTAATTTGTGTTCTTGTACTTCATTTCTTACTCTTGATTCATATCTAGGATAGGTATTATGAGGATCTAGAAAAACTGGCCTTAATGGAAATCATTGATTGTATGGAGTCCCCTTATCACTAGAAATTTGGTGATTATGATATAATTTATGTTTGTGGCCGAGTGGTTTTACATACATGTATGTTTGGGAAGTTAATATGTGATTTTCATGACTTGAAGTTGAAATTCCACATTGGATGGACAAAAATTTATCATTATCTTTTTTGAAATTATTTATTTCATGGAACAAGTAAAGATGTTGAAGGATTCATAATGCAATGACACACTAATCAGTAGGTGAAGGACATGCATCAATGGTTGGGTGGTATGTTATAACCCTTTTCAATTAATAAATGTAAGTGAGATAATGTCACTGTGGATTTTTTGGGAGGTCTTCAAATGGTTACCTCAAAGAATAATACTATTTTGTGGTTTGTGTGTTAGTTGAATATAGTGGCCCATTTCTTATAAATATGAGATTCATTTACCATAGATCATTTGGGTTACCATTATGTCCGAGAAAAAGTGTAGATGCATAGAGTACCTCAGTCTATCATTATAGATTAACATCCACATTTTACATTGCACTTCTGGATGGTTTTAGAGATGGATTTTGTGACTATAGTGTTTTTTGTTAATATTTACACTTCTAGATAGATGGGCAGTCAAGGCATATTATTCAGGTACAAGAGGTCTTGTTGATTGAATGTTTTAAAGAGTTTTTTGGATCTAAGGAACAAAAAAATTAACTTTTGGGGTTCTCCTAGAAAACATTTATCAAAAAACTATTTATATTGAACTATAGAAGGTTCTCTATAGTAGGATAAAAAGACCTCCATTATACTGGATATTTGTTAGGGAATCAGGGTTATTAGTGTTGAGCCTCATGTATGAGTCATCATTACAAGTTTATTTGATACATAAATGTATGGATATAGCTCATAGTGTTAAAAAAATAATATATAGATTCTGAGAATCTATATATTTAGTTTATCAAGGGTGATCATATATTTTTTTCCTGTGTCATATCAATTGGGTAACCATCAGATTCAAAAAAATTGGAATTTGGTGTCTAGATACATCAATCTATTTGATGTTGTGGAGGTAATTAGACATGTGGCATACTGATTAGAATATCTATAGTGGTATAGTTTCATTAATGATTTTTTTCATGTGTCAAAGCTTCTATAGTGTCATCCTGACACATCTAATGTGATTGATATGGGTGATGTAGATATTGTGTTTGATGAATCAATTTACGGGAATTGATTTTTATTATTGATATTGGGGTGAATGTTTTATGAGGTAATACCTTACCATTGGTTAGAGTGTTTTTCCAGCTTGGTAACACTCTAGAATATTCATTTGATAGGGTGGTAGATTTATAGGCCCTAAGACTCTATATAATTACCTTGGATGTGTAGTGATTCTTAGGAGGGCATCTTGAGGAAGAGTCTACATAATATTGGGATGCCCTAAGATATCAACATTCTTTTAAAGTATGTTCTTTTATAAGTTCTTTTTCTAACTCCCTTTAAATTTGATGATGAAATTTATTCATGAGTGTAAAGGGTGTCATGGGTTTCTATGGGGGTTGGAGAATGAAAATGAGTAAAATAGGCTATCTATTGCTAGGAGCATGATTAGTGAATCATTGTTTCCAACCATAAGCTAGAGTCATGACCCATAGAGAGCGGTGCAACATGATTGGAGAAACATTTCACGGTGGGTGACTGAACAATACAGTCCTGGATATAGTTGATCTTCATGGCTACCATAGGCTTCGTCATGTTGTGCTTGATTCCCATGGGTCCATGTGAGCTAGCCCAATCTTGGGCCATAGGTGGTGCGTGTTTGGTGTTGGTTGTTGTAATTACATGTCCAAACCATATGCTTCATTAAACATGTGGGGTTTTCTCATTTGTTTTCTATTTGTTCTCTATAATACTATACCTGTATTTTCTCCTTTTTATTTCTATAGTTTCAAAATGTGATGAAATCATTATCCTAAACAACCCAAGGCTCAATATCCCATATTTCTATGTCGTTTGGAGTGACTTAGGTATCAGATAATATCTTTTAATGAGTATAGAAATCCTATTTTCTCTTTTTATGGATTAGGTATTATGTTTATGTTCTACTCCTTCTAACCATACAACCCTCTTTTTTAAGTAGATATTATGTTCTATGTCTATAGTTGTTTTCCGTTTGAATCATATGCAATTCCTAATATAGAATTTAGGTACTAAATCAATTTTTGTGGTCTACAAGTTATACCCATTGTATTGGTGATTGATTTATGTGTATTTCATTTTTAATTTCTCCTCTTATGCTGTCCATTTTTTCCTTTTTAGGAAATGATAAATTGGGTGGGTAAATGAGGATTAGAACCCCTAATGATCCATATGGGATGAATTGAGGTAAATTATACTTGACTAAGAGACAATCATGTGGTGTTCCATCCCTTTAAAATTGAATTGGAAGGTTTAATAATGAATTCAATGGTTATCATTATTGAACCAATGTTAATTATGGTCTCATGATTACATTAGTTATGAAATGAAACTATTGATATTTTTGATAAGTTGTTAAAATTGTGTTTGGGGGGATTTTTCATAACATGAAAATGGCTAATGTGTTATGAATTATAAGTTATAAATGCTTCAATGGTTTCAAGAAGAATTTTCACATAGATTAGTGGTCTGTTTGGGGTATCAAACATGAGGCTCTATGACTATGGGTCATGTTGGACATATAATCTATTACCAACCGCTATATTTTTTGGTTTATGGTGTCTCCATAAGGATCTATGCACATAACCAATGCACATGATACGATTACATGGAATTAGTCTATACGGTATGTTTTTAAACATTTTCTTGATAAGTTGTTTACACTATGACATAAGGTACTTGATTTCTCCCCGGGTTCACAGTCTAGTTGACCATAATTGGCCAATGTATACATGATGAACATGAGTAAAACTAAAAACTAATGGTAAAAGTCTCATATATGATTACCATCAACTGATGGAACATTTTTAGTTGTTGTTCATCCCTTTTATTCATTCTAATTCTATTAACACTATTTTTTAGAATGGTATTTTATTAAAACCATTATTTTTGGATAACTGGGTTGTACTCACGCCCTTTTTGGGCATCCATTGGGTACCCTTGTAGATGTCATGGTTCGAGTATAGGAGATGTGTAAATGCCCAATGATTTCTAGAGGATTTGGGCTTTGGATGCACACAGTTGATGGAATTAGACTCGTTGTTGGGAGCTGTTTTGGGGATTTTCAATTGTTATTTATTTTAAGATTTCTATTCCTTATAGAATTTTATGACATGAAATGAAATACTTTATATTTATTTTAAGTCATGTACATTGTTTTGGGGAAATTGATTTTTATTGCATGTTTTTATTTAACACTATTTTCATTATTTATTATTTACTTGATGTGGCTTAATTTGATGAATATGGTATTGTCTACCCACACGTCAAACTAAAACCTTGTTTTAAGTTGGAATCCTATATAATACTAGGAGGCATTCCTAAGGCCTTGTAGAAGACCAGAATGGGGAAGTATATTAGTGGCTCTCAGGTTGTGGCGTTACAAGTACCGAAGTTAGATAACCATTCTCAATACAAAATAAAATGAAAACCATGATGACTAAGGGAATTCACATGAATTCCAATAAAAAGTTCCCAAAACCAGTTACAGAATGAATTTTTTATAACTAAATAAATTAACTGCAAAATTACCCAAAAAATATACAAATTTTTAGCCTAAATAGGTTTAATGCCGAAAATGGGCGGTGAATTAGGGTATGATAGATTAAAAAATCAACCTTTTCATCTTATTTTATCATTTAAACAAAATATTTTAACTCCCATAATCATATTAGAGTATAAATGAAAAATAAAACATTCACACAAAAAATATTATGTTGTTTAGTTCATTTACAAGGTTTGGAGTAGATCCATTGTCTCTCTTTGTTTATAACCATTTGTATACTAAAAGATTCATAGTCTCTCAATGTAACTATTCACACTACTCTTAAATATTCTTCCATTAATCCAAATCACCTCATAATTTTTTTAGCAAATGTATAAGTGTTCGATGGATTAATATTTTAACCCAGAAGTTTAAATACCCTTCATTACATAGATATTTAATCGTAGATATTTTTTCTATAAGCATTTTTCCTTGTAAAATGACATTAATCCCCCATGAAAATTAATTCACAATATAGCTCATCTTCCCCAGTAGCTACCATTACATCACTCATAGATGAATCCTCATGACCCAATACTCTTTTGTGAGGTAAAATACACCCAAATTTGAGTTCCTCCATATACAAAAATTAATTTTTTAACCAAAGGTCCATCACTAACATACATCCTCCATTACAAAATCCACTGAGTAGCACCACCATTTTGAACACCATTTGTACATATCCAGATTAATATAATAACTATTATCACTAATAATATTTCATCGCACTCAATAGTCTTAATTTGGAGTAGTTTATAGTAGTAAATAAACCCCAAAAACCAAGTAAAATATTACTATTAATTCTTTTGTGAATTTCCATTCAATGGAAACTAATATCAAAATTCATTTAACATAGAAAAAAACTTTTACTTAGGTAGACTTTAAAAAATCTCGTTCTGATTAATATAAAAAAACCCCATGTTGATAATATTTTTCCAATGCTCTTAATATTTTTTTTCTATTATTTTTTCAAAATACATGATGTGAAGTTCACATAGAAATGTTCTTGTTTTTTTCCAGTTTCATTTTCCAAAAAACTTCCCCAAATTATTTCAGGTTCTACGTGATCAAATGATTTTTGTACATATGTAACAATACATTTTAATAAAAATACTGATTTTCTTTCCAAAAATATTGAATACATTTTAGAAAATATGAAAATTTAACAAAGAGTGTTTTTGATGAAAATATACTGGAACATTGTAAAAAATATTTTTCAATGAGAACAATCAACCAAAAAAACAAAAGACCCTACTATAAGGTATTTTTTCAATAACCACCCCCATTCAGTTTGTTGAAAATGTTTCAAAAAAAATTAATTTACTTTTTTGTTGATAATCATGGGGATACTTCCTTTATCACACAACAATTTAAGAATGGGTCCCCAGAAAGAAATAAGAGATTCACAGAAAATTCACTCTAAGTCCACATGAGCCATGATTTGTGTGAGAAAAAATAGTATCCTTAAAAGTTTGTTAATAAATCACTTCGATATCAAAACTCCACTTCAAGGAACTCTAACATTTAACCGGAGAAGAAAAAATCTTTATCCAAACTAATAGAATTCATTAACCGTGAACCACCAAGGCTAACTATCATGAAATATGATCATATATAGAACATATTTAATATCAAAAAATTTAAAAATCCCATGTTCCACCTATTCTGTTGTACACCTATCAGCTTCTTCAGCTTTTACCAAATCATATTCCCAATTTTCATTGAACTGAAATGTCATCCCTTTGTGTTTTACAATATATTATTGAACATATATAGACCGATAGGTTTAAAGTAAAAAATTCCATAGTGATAGAAATTTCTACTACCAAGATTTTTAATGTTTGGGGAGAAAAATAAGTTTCTTTTTCATATGGGTGATACTCCAACACAAATTTTGGTAAGTCCATCTTCATAATATCTACAAAATGTACATCTATTGGCACATGCTACATCTTAATTATACCCTGATCCAAATTTTACTTGGTAAAGTGATACTTAATTTCAATGTGATTCAATCATGTGTGATATAATATATTGTTTCAAATATTTACAGATCATATTTTATCAACATTGATTTTGACATCAGACTTTACTTAAACGCCCATATAATTATGCTTCACCTTAATAAATAGTAATTGTGTGTAATCCTTATAATACTCAATATATTTATCTTCATTACTTATCAATTGAATATAATATTTCTACATTAAAATACATGAAATGAAAATTCCAAGAATATAAAATTTAGCACATGATGTTTACTTTCAATCATACTCTGAACTAGCCAAATCAACATCTATATAACCTAATAACATTTTTTGATAATTTTAATTTTATAATAAATTAATTATATTGTTTCCTAGATATATTAGAGTATTATTTTCCAAACATTTATGTGTAATCGATATATATTTCATTGATACTTTTTAGACATCTTATGTGGGAAACAAATAATAGTTTCATGTCATTGTTAAGTGCGATAAATTATCCAATGACTTAACTCTATTTTATAAAATATGTTTATTTTCCTTCATCATATCATGAATGATTCATCAAGGATGTAACCAAAATTTTCATTTATTTCAAATTGTATATTCTATATATTTTAATATTCTCTTTTGAAAATAATGTTTGAGAAATAAATAATACATGTCATCATTGTGTCACCTACAATCCAAAGAAAAACCCTCACTTTACCAATTATTGGAATATCAAACATGAATTTGAAGAATTTAGTAAATTTTTATAACTACACTTCATCTAACAATCAAATTATTATCTATTCTAACTATACCTACATCGTCATTCTATGATTACTCATATTGTTATAATATAGATTTTAATCAACTCAACCATGTTTAAAATTAATCTTCATCAAATGCTGATCAATTCATGAATATCACACTCCTGGTGCCTCTGTTTATCCCTATAAAACAATATTTAGTTGAAAAAAAGTAATATCATCATCATGGAAAATATATATCAAGTTTTTTGAGGAAATATTCTTCTTCCAAAACCCCATTAATAAATGACCATTTGACATCCATTGAAAAAATTTTAATTTCATTTTCATTATTAAGGCCATGTTTTTTCTAGCATTACAATTTGAGTAGATGTATCGTCGTTATATATTCCATAAATTTTTTAAGTTTTTCATCCACTACTATCATGATATTTTTGAGTTTACCGCTCCATATTCAATCAGTTTTTTCGAGAAAATCCATTTGTTTTTGAAAAAAATTTATCTCATGGAAAAATAATAATACCCAATGTTTTATTCTTTTTAGTTTGGCCAAGATCATCATTCATCAATAGAACCCAATTTACCACTATTATAGCTTCTTCAAAACACATTGGCTGTAATTTTGATTAGAAATATGTGTAATGTTGTTCCTTTATCCTTTTGTCTCAACAATAGTTTTCCACGATCACCAATTATGCATTTCCATTTAATTTTTTATCAGATCTTTAGTTTTTGTGAACATATAGATATATGTTTATCCTTTTCATTATATTAATTATCTTATGAATATACCTCATATAAATTTACACCCAATGATATATTGAACACTTCATCTCACTCCTCATGAGGCACTTCATATATTTGCTGAAGATTGTTCAGACATCGCACCACAACAACATCATTTCACTCATAAACAATTTCCAACTACATTTCAAATAAACTTTCTAATTTTATGTCTCATGATTATACAAAAAATACCTACATCTCTATTTTAATAAAACATCATATGATTATCCCTATTGATTATGGAACAGTTTCATTTAATGAATAAAAAGTAAATGAATACCATATTCTATTCATACCACATATTGTATAGAGTATTGTCTTTCATTGGATACAATAATGACTTGAAAAAAATATACCATTGTATACATTTAGTCATTCCCAAGCTTCTCTAGAAGTCCATTTTCAATAATAGTTGGTGTGTTTATATTTTTGTAAATACAGTTTCTTCTCTCAACCAGCCCCATTTTTCTATGGTGTTCTTATTTCAATGACATGCTTCCTTAACACATGTATCCTGAGACAATTGTCCACTTTTTAGTTTGTGAACTCTATTCCATTATTAGTTCAATACATTCTACTATTTTGAATAAGAATATTTTTGGCTAAAATATAATAACTTTTTATGAATATGAACACCTTGTAATTATTGTTCTTAAGTAAATCATTGGAAATTATTGTAAACTCATTACTGAATATGATAGAGATTGTCATACCATCATTAGATAATGCATAAATAGGTCCATAAAAATCATTACACACAAGTTCTTGAACTCTAATTGTCATTTTATCCTTTTTATTATACGTATTTCAAATGATATTACCTTATTAGAAAGAATAAAACATATGATTAAAAAATTGTGATAAACTAGGAAGATATTGAGTAGTATCAAATTACACTAGATCTTCCAAGGATGTTTGCCTCAAATAACCAAGTCATTTCTTTGACGACCTGTTTTACTCATACCTGTATTGAAAGAACATACTTTCTTCAACCCTCTTATTGAAGAGTTTACATATTATGATCTTTCCCTAAAAAACAACAACACCATTCTTCCAAAGAAGATAAAGAACATATTGTTGAATTATATATCATGAAAAAGTCACACATTTGATTAAAAATAACATGTCTTTGTTGATTCCTTCTATAATAAATGAATTATTGTGTCTCATATCTTTTCCCCCCCAACAAGGTTTTTCACGATCCAATAATCTTAAATAATTCATCACTTACAAATGTTCCTAAAAATCCCTTGCCATACCTAATTTCTATTATTTGATACATAATTCACTTCATATTAGAGTTTCATAAACTATACATGTTTCATATTCGAATATGATTCAATGCATTAATGTTAATATCCATAACCAATTAAAACTCTACACTATTCTTTCTAATCCTTGTCATTGAATTCATACTTTATATTGAATGATATTATTTTTTTCTTTTGAGTATAATGGACCAAATCCATTGTGAAAAGATGCAAATTTATTTTTCATTCATAATTTTTTTAATCCCTTGATCTACTATGTAGAGACACTTTTTCTCCATTCTGAATGATTACTAAAAATTGTTGATACAGATTATATTTCTATTTTTCTAAATCTTCCACGCCCAAAAACTAGTGATAATTAATATCATTCATGAATATTGAACTCCACTTGGCTTAATTTATTCCTTGATATCCCTTCAGTGCCTCTTTTCAAGTGATTTATTTTAGAAATATCACTTATTTCCAAAATAATAACACATGAGATGAGGTGTATTGTTATTTGATGTTACTGTAGGACCCGTTATTTTATGGTTTCTCAGAATATTCTTGATCTATTTCTTACCCAAATCAATCATCAACCTTAAAGAGTGTAATTTTTTTCTAATTCTAGACATCACTACTTTATTATTTCAATTAGCACTCATACTCGTTTTGTGTTTTAATTTTTCATTATCTTCTCCTAAAATTACTTATACAATTTTGATGGAAATCGATAATGATTGTTTTCATTTTCTGGCATCACTTTCACCTTACATCATGATATCATTTAGGTAGTCATTATTTTTTATTAATCATCAATAGTTATTCATAGGAAAATAACTTGCTCCTCATGTTAATCAATGAATCTTTCTTGATCATTAACTATATAAGTAAAAATATTGAAATTCCTAATATTTTCATCAAGACTGGGCTTGTACACAATGAATTTTTGTAAGATTTTTGGGAATTTTAGATTAATGATATTCAATTTTAGTTTTCATAATAGGCTTATCTTCTTCCTACAGTGGAATATTTATTTTGGAAAAATGAACTACCCTCTTTTAATTCTTTATCATATCTCTCCAAATTCCTAACTCCTCATATATATCATATAATTAAATATACAGATCAAAAAATCCATATACTAATCATTAATCGTTATCGTATTGTTCCCTTCATTCTGGGTTACTTTAAAATTACGATTATACCATATTCTCCATGATACTTATTGTAGTTTATCTCTTATTCCACAATTTCACATAAATTGATATTTTCTAGAAAAAAATCACTTTGAAATATTCTTACATTTCACATTGGATTAAGACTACTTCCCCATAATTTCATCATTATCCTTCTCTTCATCTTGAAACATCCTGTGTTACTTTTTAATAGATATCCAACCATTCCGAACTAAAATTATCCAAGAAAATTTTACCTTATATCAATATTTTTCAACATTATTAATTTCAGGAATGGAAAAAAAATAACCTCATCAAGAATATATTATTTTTATAAGTATTATATAAATATATTATTTATGGAATTTAGTGGTACCAAATTAGATTTCCCTTATTTAATAGTCTCATTATAATTATTTTTTATCTTGTACACGATATGTGTACAATGAAATCTATCCAATGTAATATCCATCATATCTTTATACTCCAGTATAAAGACTTTATAATTGAATTGAGGGGGACGATTTCTCAAGATAAAAATAATAAAAACATTATACTATTTAGAATTTCACATATATAATGCATGTCATCCACAACAACAATATTCTGTCTAATGATATCATATATGGACCCATTAGAGTGAATTCCAAAGTCCTCATATTTGTTCCATATAACCTTAAATTTATCATCTTGTAAATTATAATCAACTTCATTGATATTTAGTATATATTTTCACATGGAGTTCAATGACAAACATGACAACACCTTTATGTAAATTGTGTTGAATGTTATTCACCTAAGTGATTAGTTCCTCTAGAATAGACATCCAATTATCTTTTGTTAGTTTTTGATAAATATCTATTATCCATAAAGTCTAAATACCTTGAATTGAACTAATAAACAAATCAATACATAATGGTAAAAATTAGTGTTTCATATGGTTCATCTGTATTATAAATTATTTTCCATAAATGTGTGTAATACCTTAATGATTAATAACATATTTTTCATCTATTAAGATAGAGAAGATACATTAAACCGTCCCTACGATACAATATTTTATCACATATAGGTAAAATACTAGAATATGAGGTATATTTAATAATTAAATTATATATATAAAAACAAATTTCACATTATTAATTAATTTTTCATGAATCAAATATCTTTTCTCCCTCTATCCCACAATACATAATAATTGGAATGTACCTATTTCACATGACATAAAAATGATGTTTTCTCCCTCAATAGGACACATATAAATATAATATATTTGAAATGTTCAAATGTACAAAATATTATAAATAATACTGATTTTTCAATTTTTAGTGTTTAGCCACAGTCACTTATTGTTTTAAAAAATCAATAAAATAAAAGATAAAGTCTCTTTGGAAAGATGTTTGATAACATATAATTTAGAATATACTTTAATTGATGTGAATTTCCTATGAATATATTATAATATATATTAATTTTCTATTATGTTTCATTTCTTCCTAATAGATAAAATCAATTTAATTGTGCGGTGATTTTTTTTGAATATTCAATTCAAGAAAATATTTTTTAAGATAGAGAACTCCTTTAATGCATTTTCGATAATCCATGAACCAAATATATTGAGTATGTCATCATATACCTTAACATCATGAATGGATAATGCCTTATGAACCATAACCCATTTTATAGCAATAATGAACTACAAATAGTGATCCTGTACGAACTAAAAATTCCACGATGTTTGGAAAAACATTGGGAGACACTTACTTTTTGATCCATCGCCATTGGGAACCACTTTGAAATATAGAAAAATACTTCCATTGATGATTACTTCCAAAAATATTTCATTCCAGAAAAATATTTCTTTAGGTTTTATCATATAAAATAATAAACTATAAAAATCTATTATACACAAATATAATTATTTCCTATGTAAATTATCATTCACCACAAAATTATATCACTAAGTGGTTCACATAATGTAAAAAAACAATGTGTTGGACTATGAAACAACACCTTTTGCTGTAAATGTTTCAATACCCCTTCAAAAAAATTAAATTTGTTCAAATGTGTTAAATGTTTTTTATTTACTATTTCATATGCTTGTTATGTTGTTATTATATTAATGTTTACATTGGTCTTTCTTCCTTTTCCAAGAAAAATAAAAATGTTCTCATTTACATGATATGTTTCATGGAAAATTTTATATGTTGGAATACTTCCTTTTCCACATAATATCATTATATATTATTTCCTAAACAAATTTAAAACACTATGAAATAACGCCACCATTAATATACATGATTTTGGAAAAAATTGATGGATAATTGTCAAGGAGCTTATTCGACAAACTTATTCGACAAACTTATTCGACATAAAAACAATAGTTCACCATTGGAAGGGAATATTTCACAACAAATCCCAGAGAATGAAAAAATAATATAAAATATATGGTAATAGTATATTTTTGGTGTCACATGATATGAGAAAAATTAAGCACCGACAATCTATAGTAGCCTACAAGACCAATGAACTCTAAACCACCATAATTTTATTAGTATCCTATCAAGGAAAAATTTACTTTATAATAGAATTATTAATAAATAATACAAAATAAGATAAAATAGAACATCTTAAATGAACCTTTATCATGAAAAACATACACTTAGTTATCTTCTAAAAGAGATGATACTGGTGAAGAACCTTTAAGATTATAAGTCAAATTCTCAACATGAACATCCATAGATTTTAAATACCTGAAAATGATATCCACAAACACACACAATAAAACAATCCAAGAAATTTTGAAAAATATATTACATAATACCCTTAAATAATAATTTTTCATACATGATACTGGATGTATTGAACAAAATTTCCATTTTCACATTATAGAGATCCTTTTTTTAATTGTATAACTTTTAAATATAAAATGAAATATTTTTATATCTAGGCACTAAGATTTTACTTGATTTCGAGACATAGTAAGTCTAAAATTAATTTTAGAAAAATATTACATATATTTTACATCACACCTAATAAGTTTTTGAGAGTTAATGGAATATCAATTTTTTGAAGTCTTATATTGGAAATTTGATTTAATAGCCGAATCCATTGTTTGGTGTTTACCCTAGGTGTATCATAAAGATGTTTATCATCAGTCATTATAATGAGGTGACCATTGGGGGATGAATTAAAATTAAAATTAATTATTAACTTATTTACATTAGTTTAAATGACCTAAATCTAATAATCCATAAATTTGTTGTTATAACATTTTTCTAGGGTTAGTTAGATATACCTATGAAGTTTTTTATAATATCTTCGTCAACCATCTTTGGTGTATCGTGGTCTAATGAGGGATGGTGATTAGATCGAGTAGAATCGATTGGTTGTGAACGTAAAAGATTATCCTCATAAAAAGAAATAATGTTATTTACCACTGATTAATATATCATTGAGAAAAGTATAATCAATTTTGTTTTTCTCCCTTGACTAAAATATTGATCACAATATTATTTTTTATTCCTTGAAATGAAATTTATTTAATCCATCCCATGATACTATGTGTTGAATTAAATTGTTCATTTGATTTATTATGGGCTATTCCATGTTTCTCAAAACAAATATCCCCAATAAATAATCATTGGTCATTAATTTTTTGTCAAATTAATGATGAGCCTTTATTCTTCTGCATTCCCCCACATTTTATTCATTTTCTTCACTATTGGGATATAGAGCCATAGTTCAACATTACATGGATGTTCTGAGAGTGATCAAGCACCTAGATTCTTGATGGATGTTAATGAAATAATAGAATTAGAAATATTAGGATGGATTAGTATGGAATGACATTGATAATCCATTGAAATGTGATCTGGAGTGATGATGGGTGACATGAATAAGAGTGGAATAAACAGTAAATATTTGTGCAATTAGCTAAATTTTGTTTTCCAACCATTAGTGGTTTGTAAGGAACTGATGGAGGTTATTTATATTTCTTTAGAGAGAAAAAATTAATGTTTTGGAAGTTGAATTCATTTATTTAGATTTAGTGTAAATCATTTTTCTATTTCAGTAAAATCATCATATGCATGATTTTTGCTACATTGAACAGACACAATATATTCCTATTTTTTTTTGGAATACAGGGAATAATTTTTGAGTAAAATAACACATCCCATGGGGAGGTACCACATTCCATGTGACACCTAGCTATCTAACTTAGTGTTTATATAGGGTACGCACCATGGATCCCATGTGGGCCAAAAATGATTCATGTTGGGAACCTCCATGTATTGGAACATGTCTATACACACTATCTTTTCCTGAAACCCAAGCATGTCTAAGAGGACAAAAGCTATCCATAGGTGTCCATGAAATATCATGTAGTTCACATAAAAAATTCTTATAATGAATTGGATAAATATCAATAAGCTTGAAAGGATACAACCATGTAGAGGAGTGGGGTTACACACCACGTAGACCACATACACACCATGTTCTTCTTATGCATTTTCTACCTATCAAATATCCTTCATTTTGAAATATATTTTGTCCTATGATTTTGATATCTAGAGTATTTATACATGTAGAAGGTGATGGTTCTCTCTGGAATGTATTTTTAGATATGACACGAAACTTATTTCGAGAAAAAAATTCTTGGGGGAGGCTTGAATATGGTAGTGATGGGGAAGGATCATTAGTGAGATATTAGCAAAATTAGGAGCTCCCTTGTTGCATGAGGAAACATGTCCTCTATTCATAGTGATGATACTCCACTATCATATTAGGGAAGTATTCCTTCATTATTATTTTATAGGTACAAACTAGAAAATGCCATGTTCCACCAAGGAATCAGTCCTCTATCCATTTAGATGGTACTCCCCAATCATACAAGGGCAAGCAATCCATACTTTTGAAAAGATAAAAAGGCGGAACTCCCCTATTATAGAAGAGTTTAGGTCCTCTATCCAAAGATATAGTTCTCCCCTATGATAGGAGGTCATGGATCATATTTACATTTTGTATATATACATAAGGGGCACTCCCCTTTCAAACAATGGGATGTGTTCCCTATCCACATAGGCGATAATCCCCTATGGTACCAGGGTGTAGATCCATCTTACTCATTATATAGATAAAGATGTGGAAATGGACTATCAGTTAATGTTGTTGGTCTTCTACACATATATATGTAATGTCACTATCATACCATGGAATTCATGCTCTATACACATTGTATCAGCATAGATTAAAAAAATACAATACCACGCTAGGTTATACTTCCTCTCAAAATAGAGATTGTACTCCCCTATCATATTAGGGAACATGTCCTCCATACTCAATGAATAGATTCAGAGTTGGAATTTCACTATCTCACCAGGGCACAAGTACTCTAACTACAAATATGGGACATCTACATCATTCCAAGTCATGGGTTCTCCATACATGGTTTACAGATATATAGACCCCACTCTTCTATCACACAATAGTGTTATTCCATTATTCAAAAAGACAATACTCACTTTTCATACTAGAGTGTGGGTCGTCCAAACTAGTAATATATATATATAGGTGGTATTATCTATAATACATAGTCATAGGTCCCATATCTTTTAGAGATTACGCTCCATCGGTATGTAGAGGAGTGTTTAGGTGTAAACACTCCACTTGACATCTTTAGATAGACACATGAGATGCTATGCATCAATGATTGACCATTGGAGCTACAGGACAACTCATTAGCCAAGATGGTCTCTAATATGGATATCCCCATTGTCTGAAGATTGGGTTTATATTAATAATATATATATATTTTTACACATATATATATAGGTAATTGGGTTTCATTTTCCTCTTTCAAAGCTATCAGTTGACTAATTTGATCATTTATTTTATTTCCCCCAGTTTTGTTTTCAGTGTGTCATAATAGGTAATCATATACTCACTCATGCATGAGCATATACCACACTTGTTCTATCTTATGACATTATGGGTAGATCAATGGTGTATTAAGGAGAGTTCAGGTATGCATGGGTGTATCTAAAATGTACAATGATGATTCTTAGAAACCAGAAGCTATGGTCTCTCATCATTTAATTTTAATTTCATTTCATGATGTACATAACTTCTAGTTGGGAATGTATTTACCGCTTTACTCTTTATATTATGATGTCTTACAGTTTTTTCATACCAAGAGGATATTATATTCATGGTTTTTACACCATTTGATATATTATTTTATTATTATTCCTTTGTACTAATTCATCGATATAGTTGGGTGAGTCTGTGTATAAGAACATTATGAAATCACATTCCATATTGGTTATTCATTATTAGCTCATGTGTCTATAAAATTAACAATTATATTGATCATAGCATTGTTTCAGCTTGGTTGTTAAACAGCACGAATGGCCCCAGTGGTTTAGGTCACGAAATATTTGTATTATAGGATGTTTGAACTTGGGACGATGATTGGACTATTATCCCCTTATGAATTTTAGTTGAGAATATAGGGTAACTATGTCAAAGTGTACTAACTATAGAAATCAGGCTAGGGAACCTAGTCTTGGTGAGGGAGTGGACATATCCATTTACCACAGATCAGAAAAACATATTTTTATCATGTTTTACTAATATATTAGTTCCACGGAATATGAGTACAAGGATCATAGATGATTGAATCCTTTGAAAGTACATAATTTGAAATTTCCAGATATATATATATATATATATATATGCTCATAGAGAATGGTGCATCTTATCTCATGCAGGATGGATCCCTGATGAAAACAATTGAGGTTTACATATCATATTAGAGAGTTTACATAATGAGTGACAATGCCTCCCTTAAGGTGGTTGGTCATGAGGATGTCTTTCTTTATGATGGTCAACATGTTGCCCATTATCCTACTGATCAGTTAATAGGCCAACCTCTGGTTTTTCATGGGGATTTATCATGTTAGAATACATTATGTATGGATACTATTGGGGATGGATTATAATGTTATGGTTTTCAAAACATATCATTGGATTTTTGACGAAGGTAGCACATGAGATGTAGGGTCAGCAACACCGACCTAAAACATGCTTGTGACACATGTCTCATCACAAGAGTCAGCATCTTCCCCATAGACCACATGAATTGTTTACTCCACCATGGAATTAACATTTCTATTCTTGTGATAGGTATTTACATAACACATGGTATTCTCTTCCCTCCATGTTGTAGTTAATGGGATAGTCAAAATACCACTTCTGTATAGGTATCAGCAGGAATAAGGAGGTTTTTGGGTTATGAGACATGGTGGAGGAGATGCAGTGTAGTAGTAGGTGTCCAGATCTTTGATTTGATTCTACCATCCCCACCCCTGGTAGATGAATCTTGGATTATGAAGTTGGTGGTTATAATATTGGACAACCTCAGGTGCTGGATTTTATTTACCTAGAGTATCTAGGAGTGTACCAAATTATGAGATATATTCCCTCTACATTGGTTGTTGTTTTGATAGACATGGGTATGATCCACTCTTTTGAATCCATTGTTCAATAATTTTTCAAGGATACGTGTTGTGATACTAAACCCATGTGCTGGTGATATTTTACCAGATGTTATACATGTATAAAAGAGGAACAATTCCCCAATAGTGATAAATTATTAAGTTGTAATTCATAATGTGTGTGTGTGAGTCATTGCTGCCCAAAGAGAATAGTGTTAGGTGTTGGGGTGGACACCTTTGACTTTTGTTTTTTAGCTATTTTATTATGATATATTGTTAGAAAAATGTATACTTTTTTTATAATGGAGTTAACGGAGAATAATTTTTTCCATTAAATGAATCTCCCTTACGTTTCAAGTGGGGTTCGTGGTACAACCTATGTCTTCACTTCCCCAGTTGTCTTTTTCACCTAGTGTGTTGAACCCATTTACCCCTAAGTATATCCTAAGATAAATGGCTAGTAATACTAGTGGAGACTTGTTTATAGACCCTTTTTGGAGGTTCCTTGAGGATAATCAAAAATAAAATTCCTCTTCTGTTTATGTGACTTGAGTCCTGGAGGGGACAGATATCCTCATAAGTAATCTATTAATAATTTAACTCGGAACCAACATTGGTTTCCATAGTATATATTATTTACCAACCATCCATGATCATTTTTATTCCCTAATTTACTATGGAAGTGTTTTTTTCAGGTTGAGAAGAGGGTTTCATTTATTGGTAATGAGTTCTCCGTACTAGAGGAGGATGATATAATATGTTGGAGGTTATCAAAATATCATTATTATTTTTCTAGTAGACTTGAATAGTTGTAGATTCTGGGAGAAATCTCTTTCAAATAGTGTTGGTGGATTATTAGGATGTATTTATTTGGATTTGGTTGATTTATATCCACTCCAAAAGATAAGATTCAGCAAGGACTAGAACTAAGGATCATCCCTTCTTTTTTCAATAGCACATTATGTGGAACCTATTATGCATTATAAGATGAAGGTATAGTGAGGAATGTGTAGTTAATTGGGTTTTATAAGACCCAGTATGTTCACCTATGTATCCAAGGGTTGGTATCCGGTTGGGTGAATTGGTACTTGAGGTAGTGTGTTTGTTGGTGTCACATTAAAAATTTGTGGCAAAGAAGATTATCCACTCCATAGAATCATTGAGTTATTCGACCTTTTAATTAGGGAAATGATGTTCTCAGAGCTTGAACATCATGACAGTTTATCACTATCTCTAATTTTTTAATACAATATACCTGTAGCGGATTTTCAATACAGCAATTTCTGATTTTAGTCGATGGTGATACCATTTTGGATGTTGTAAGCCTTATTAGTGTTATAAGACTTATGGACTAAATTCTTAATGATTCATGTGTTGGATTGTGATAGTATTATTTAGATACATCCATTATAACTCATCATTTATTTTGGAGTGAATGATTCCACTATGTATACCATGGAATACCTTGTGTTGAAAGATTTTAACCCTCTTCTTGTTCATAGATCCATGTATTTACAATTCTAGTATATCAATCATGAGATATTACAGGACAAGATATTAATTGAAAATTTTCTCGACAAATTATTAAAATGGTGGAATATTATAAATCATATTCGAGGATAAATTTTTACATTGGTCTTGCTATAAAATTAGGTGGTAAGTAATTTTTTTCCTTAAAAGTACATATTGTGGAGGTGAGGATGTATCATGATATCTTGGAATTCTTTGGGATGTCATGGGAGTCATAAAATTATTTAATGGTAATATTTTTTTCCCACATATCTGATGGTGATGAAAACATATAATTTCAATGATATTTCTTGATACTTGAACCTAAAGGAGGTATTTCATATATTTTTAATTACATTAATGATCGTTGCATATTGTGATTCATAATATAGAACATAAGTAGGTATAAGACATCATAAAACATTGAGCACTTGGATGATGTTGAGTACCGTGTTTAACCCTAGTCAGACGGTTGGGTAATTTGGGATTTTTTATTTTTTGGTAAACATTATTTGGGATCACATATTGGTTTTATGGAATATCTAGGATGACTGTTTTTCATTGATATTCATTTCATAAATTAAGGACAATGACTACCCCACCGGTGTGGAATCTTTTTGAGGCCACGTATGAGGGAACAAGAAGGTCATTATCATAATAGTTGGATAATGTTGGTGACTATTCTGGAGCCCTAGTTTTTGTGTTGGTGATGGTTTTGAGGGTGTTGTTCATCTAGGTGTACATCATAACTACCAATAAAACAAAATGAGTTCATTTCAAACCATCAATAAAGCACTTTAGAATAACATATTTGAGGTTTTTTACAATGTTGATTGGATATCTTCGGGTTTCATAGGAAAAATAAATTTCCTACCATTGTTTCATGTTTTTGAGGTAGTGTATTGATTAAACATTTCAAAAAATTTGTTATGGTTTCTTCTCTTCTCTACATGTTACAGTTGATCAGGAATTTTTATGACTCGTTATATGTTATTGAAAATGGTAAAGAGGGATGTGAGAGTCGATTTTCCTTTATCAATGATCTGACTGAGTAGAGAAAAAAATAGAGATACTCTTCATGATAATGTTTCTTCCTTGTTTTCTTATTACCTGGAATCCCAATATATCATCGAGGGATCGCCCGAGAGAAGGAGATACCGATGATGGATCAGAATCTCCACCATTCTTCTTAGTTTTTTTATTTCTTTTTTGGTTGAAAAAAATTTGAATATGGGAATATTATAGAGACTCCATTTTTCTTATGAAATGTTGAAATATATTATGATATATTTTTAGAGCCATCTACTCAAAAGATGCATGTTTCCAAGGCCCGGTGAACAATGAATTAATTTTATAAAAAAACTTATATGTATCATATATCATGTACACACTATTTTTTGAATATAATTTATTATCTCCTTAACAGACTATTAGATCCGAAATATAAGTGCCCATTTGATTTCCAAAATTGGAGTTTACCCTAAGAGTGACCTAATTTTGGTTGGTGATAGTTTTTTGGATGAGTAATCCTTTCTTGGGTGAATTTAAATTAATTTAAATGATTCATATATTTATTTAAATTAGTATTTAAAATAAATATTACTCTATAAATATTCTTTTATGAAATTTCACAATGGTTATATGCATAAACATCTGAGGCTTTTGAAAAAAAGCTCAAACACCCATAATTGGTGGATCAAGGTCAGATGAGGTCTGATGATTGAATCAAGTATAATCAACATGTTTTGGATGAAATAGATCATCCTCGTCACCGCAAATTTTTTTTACTCAACAAAAATTGATACAATAATTTGGTCAGTCTCATTAATTGCACTTTTCACACTGGATTAAATTATTTTTCATCTTATTATCTTTTAATATTTGATCACTGATGAATTTAGTCCTTTTTGTGAGCCCATGTATCATATTATATTAGTAATTCACTTGTCTTCCTCTATAATTTAATTTTTATAATAGTAAATGTCATTGATTTATGATATTTGGCCATGAGAACCTGTAAATGATTGTTTCAACATTGTTCTTGTGAATTTCCCATACTTTTTTCTTCATAGTCTTTTTTGTTGTGCTATGGGACTAATATTTGACCTTTCTAAGAGGTCCAGAATGTGATAAAACCCCATGATTCATGGTGTATGTGTGTGAAATGGCAATATTAGTAATTTTTGATTCATTTTAATGGAATGATATTGATACTCTATTGATCTATTATTGGGAGTGGCTACAAGAGACATGATTCATAGTGGAAAACATGGAGGATCAATGTGGGATTTCTCAGTTTTTGATTTCATGACATTAGAGGGTCAAAAAAGATTGGTAAATATGATTTATACTAGTTTAGGGTGGTCAGATGGTAGTTTTTGTGGTGGTGGTAGTAGATATGGATTTAACATGAAGCATTCTTCGCTTTCTATAATATTGTGATATACACATCATGTAATGTGATCAACACATTCTGTTTTATCGGTAATTCTGTTGTGGATAACATTTCGGTATTGATTTAAATATGTGTTAACTTCCTTCTAATGACCATAAAATCAAGAATATTGTGATAATTAATGTGTTTCATGTTTTATGTTATTATTTTATTATATGAGATAGATTGAAAACATTTTCCTAAGTATGAGTTGTCGTCAAACAATGACTCACGAGTAAGGATATCTCACCATCACCATTGCCTCACCACTGAGATGGAAATATGGAAATGTATGAGACATTTATAGTTAATTTTCACACTATGGATGACTCACTTCCAAATCATAATTTTTTCAATGTTTGGGACACCACCAACAAATTCTCACCCTCAACGTGAGAAAATGTCAAAGAGTCCTACATATAGAATGAAAAATTGAAAAAGGATCGAGATGAATCACCATTAAAAGTGTCAATTCAATCTAGACACACCACCAATTTGACACACCACATTATCCATAAACTATTATAGTGTGACACATCCAAACGTTGAGTCACCGCAAATTCAGGGAACTGTGAGAAGTGTAGTCATTCTAAAGACTAGACGCCACTAATTTTCTACCTTATCATTTTAAATTAAATATTAATAATTGATAGCTTATTGAATTAAATCCCATTAATTATTATATTGATTATTTATTCATTACTCGATATAGAATTTATTAAATTTAGTTTTGAAATGGGAAGTACGAGGATAAGAATATCTTGTGGAATCTCTATGATTTTTCTATGGTAAAATGATGAAGCAAAATCTCTCATATAGTAGTGATATGTGGTTAATTAAAAGATATACATGTACTCATGATGAAATATTATTAGCTCTTAGTTTTTCCATATGTGAATAATTCCATACAAAAAATATATTTTGATTAAAAAAACATGTCGAATACCTCAAAGACATCCTATATAAATAGAAGAAGAAGATTGTGACACTCTTTTCATCAAATTTTTTTGAATCATTAGTTGGTCATTATTTCAAACTACCTTAGAGAGTCTTTATCAATAGATCAAAAAAGAACAATACTATTTATAACATTATATATCTTATTTTCATAGTATTCTTATTCACATTTTCATTACATTCAACGTGTAAAAACATTATTTTCAACAAAACTTGTCTCATTCCTTAAACTGTACTATACATGATATATTCAGAAAAAATCTTTTCTCATGTTTCCCAAATGTTTTGGTAGAGGTTCGGTTTTGATCTATTGTCCATTTCTACTCAACTGAAAAATATGGTAGAGGAAACGTGTGTTCTAGATAGTATTTGTACTATTATAACACTTGACACTAGTTGTGGTTCAAAAATATATTTTATATAAACTTCTTAGTAGTAGGTGATTTCCATGTTGATACGATTAAGTATCTACTTGATATTGAACCTCCTTTATTCAATTACCACTGTGTATTTTATTTTACAATATTTATTCGGTTTAGAATTATTCTCTTTTTTAAACATTATAAAAACCATTGAATTTATAGTCTATTTTAGAAAGTTTTTATATAATGTATTGATTTAGTGATTTTATTTAAATGGATAAAAAATAATAATTCATATTGTTTTACCTTAGTTCTAATAAATCATTAAAACTTATTTCAAAATGATGATACCTATATCAAAATACAATTTTATCTAACCTGGATATTTTATTTAAATTGGTGGATTTTATTTAACTAAATTATTAATCGAATTTTTATTGGATAATAAATTCACCCCCTTTTAATATACTCACTCTGACTGAGATGTGGTATCAAAGACTTATGATTTGGTATTAATTTCTTCAAAAAAAAAAATCAACTGTGAATTTAGTTGTGCATTAAGAATATTTAATTTCCCTTAGTTGTAAAATTATTTCATGAAATGGATAATTTTTGAGAAGGTTCTTCTAATAATAGACCTCACTTTTAATTGGAACAGTGATGATCAATATAAGATTAACATGAAAATTCATATAAGTATTATGGGTTTTGATATTTGGGATCTTATAGAAGATAGTTAAGATCTTCTTATTAAAACTAGAGTTACTTAGGAGGATGCTACTAATCATGATTATAGTAATAAAAAAACCCATTAATTCCATATATTTTGCTTTAGGAGATGATTAATTCAATAGAATTTATGCTTGAAAACCCCATTTTTGAGATCTGGGATACATTAACTATTTATCAAGAAGGAACAACCAATGTCATGGAAATGGGTTTAAATACATATACTAAGTATGATTCAATTAAAATTAATCCAAATGAACTAATCTCTGACAAGTATATCAGGATTAATGATATTGAGAACACTATGAGATCTCTTTGAAATCCAATGTCTCTTAAGGATAAAATCATGCTATTGTTATGATTATTTATAGAAATAAGGATATAAATATATGCTTAAATTAATGAGTTGTGTTTCATCTGTAAATTCAATGTCATGGAACTGATTAGTAATATGACGATGTATAAAGAGGAACTAAAAGTCAACCAAGAGGAATATGATGCGACAAAAATAAATTTAGTATCCTTCAAGACTACTACATCCAAAAAAAGTGAAAATGTAATGAAAAATATACATGATGAAAGTTCACGTGACAGTGAGTTATCTCTATATAGTGATTAGGAGATGTCCCCCCTAGTCAGAAGGTTCTTGAAATTTTATAGGAAAAAGAATTTTTTTCACAAAGCATTGTTATAATGAGATGTATGCGAAAAAATAAACTAGGAAAATGGTTTGAAAAAGTATTATAGCCTCACTTAAATTTCCATCTATGAATGAAAATGAATGGTACATGTCGATGAATACATTCCAATGTTGAAATAAAAAAATAAATATGATAAAATAGAATAAAGGTATAAGAAATCAATGAAAGGAACTTGTAGTGCATATAAGTAGTCCTCATGTGATTCTAATTCATCAAATGAGCCAATATACAATATAGCCAATATGTGCTTAATGAATATTTTCCTTGAGGTGACAACAACTTCTAATGTTTTACCTGTGCATAATTTTGATCATTTTGAGAATGACCATAAGGATGATAAAATGTCACTAGAAGGGATTTCTAAATATTTAAAAATTCTGGATGGAAATTTTAATAAACATTAGGATAAGTATGAATTTTAAAAGAGTAAACATTATTTAACCGCCAATAAAAAAACAAAATTATTTTTTTGAGAAGGAAACTATTTCACTGTTAAAAATAGAAAATACTAAAATTTACAATCCTATGAGAAATGTAATATAGATTTAGAGGGGTTTACCAATGGTAAAGAAATTTATACAAACATTTTTAGAAAAAAACAATTTCTCTAAAATATGTTTTCTTGTAAGATACATAAAAAGAAAGAAAATATTAGTAAAAAAAATATTCTCCAATGTCCAAATCTGAATGTTTCAATTCTACTTATTTTTCTAGAGGACAAAATAAATTTGTTTCAGAAATCACATAATCTATTTACTAAAGACCTGTTAAGAAAATATGGGTTCCAAATTCCTTAATCACACACACTTCCTGACCCCTTAAAATATAGGAACCAAAATCATTTCCAATATAATTGTTTTGTAGGAAAATATATTAAATATTATCTATAAAATAATATGATTCATTGAAAGTGGTTCTTCATTGAATCTGATAGTATAATATTATAGATTCAAGAATCTAATAATCTTTTTATAGTGGTCAAGTAACCATTGGTGATAATGCAAGTGAAACTAATTTGAATTAGATAAATTGGCAACACAAATTCTTTTTTTAGTTTATTGAGTATTACATTTTATATTCTAAATTAGAATTTTCAAAAAATTATGAAATTATGTGACGATGGATTTCATGTAAAATTTTATAATAAATCACATGATGTTATTTTTTAAAAAGATTCTATAGTTTTTACAACATTACAGAATGATAATATTTATGTTTTTAATCATAATTATTTAATGAATCAAAATATTTCCAACTTTACTATCATTTATAAAGAATCATGGATTTTTCATAAGAGACTAGTCTAGTGAAATATAAACTCAATAAGGTGGATTACCAGGAAAGGGTTTGTCAAGGATCTATCCAAACAATAGTTCCAAAATGAAAAAATATGTAACCCCTATCAAAAAAAGAAACATCCAATAATTTCAATTAAATAAATAAAAGATGTATTAACTTATCAACGGCTTGAATTGGTTTAGATGTATTTATTTAGACCATATAAAGTTTCAAGTAATAACGGGAAGTAATATTTCAATGTATTAATAGATGAATACTCTAGGTATACTTGTGTGTTCTTTCTAGATCAAAAAATTGAATCATGTTCATATTTCACCAATAATTCTAGTTCAATAATGAACTTATGTGGGATACTGATTATGTCTCAAAGAACCTATTTTGGATGTGAGTTTGAAAATCAAGACACCAAATCATTTTTCTCTCCAAATGGCCATAGTCATAAATTCTCTTCTCATTGGACCCCATAGTATAATGGGGTTGTAGAACTAATGAATAAAACACTTTATGATATATCTCAGACTATGTCAAATTATTATGAATTACATTTCTATATTGGGTTAAAGGCATTAAATATTGCCTACTATATAATAAATATATTTTTAGATAGACTTATCTAAATTAAGACCCCTTGTGTGCTTTGGAATAATATAAAATTGAAGGTTAATTACATAAGTTTTTTTGGTTGTAATGTAATTATTCATAAAACTATGGATAATCTTTTCCAATATTCATCCAATGTTGTGGAATGAATTTTTATAGGTTATTCAACTTATAGTAATGGATGAAAAGTTTTTAATAAAATAACCAATTCTCTAGAAGATTATGATCGAATAAAATAAAATTAGACATATCCACATGAACCTAGGACATATTTATAAAACCATGAGGATGATTTAACTTCATTGAACGTAAATCACAATCGTACTGATTCTGATGTTAAAAAGTTAGTGAAATCATATAGTGTTAAGTAATTTCCAAAACATCCAAAACCAAAACCTAGAGATGATCCTAAGGTGATCATCTGTACGTTTTCTAGAGTTTTTAGGACCCTCATGACCACCTTTTATATGTTGTAGTTGGAGACCTCTATATTGGTACTAAGACTGCCTTTTTTATTATAATCATGTTGAACATCAAGCATTATTGTCTCATATTAAACTGAATAAAATGAATTGTGCAATCAATGATGAAGTCTAGGTAATTTAAATGAAATGATAATTAAATAAATTCAAAAGAAACAAACATGGGAAATATTTTATAGAAACAAGGAAACCATAACTATATGATGTAAATTTGTATTTAGAAACAACGTACATAAATCATGAACAAGAGTAAGGAACATGTCTAGAATTGGTTTATATGGATATATTCATGGATAAAGAATAATCAATGTGGAGAACTTTTCACCATTATCCATACGTGAATCCATAAAAATTATGTTTCCCTGTATAGCTGTTCTAGATTTACAACATTTTCAAATGGATGTCAAGGGTGAATTTCTGAATGGGCAAATAGCTGATGATGTTTTTGAAGAAAAACCCCTTATTTTCAAAATTCCCATTGTAATACTAATGAATTTAAATTTAAAAAATGTATTATATGGTATTAAACAATCTCCTTGATATTGGTTTCATTAAAAAAAATTTCATATTTCAATTATTATTTCTAATCCAACTCATTTTATAAAACGAAATTCAAAAGTTGTTTTAGTTATTGAAAATTTTTTAGATGAATTTTTTTTGGATCTTCTTGAATTTCATTTTGTATTGATTTTTCAAAAGTGATGAAAACTGAATTTCAAATGAGTTTAATCAGTGACCTCAGTTTCACTTTTATTTTTCAATTTTTTGAAAATAAATATATAAAAAATTTAAATTAATGTAAATATAATAAGGATAGTTTAGGATCATTTAATTTAGATTTCACTAGTATTAGTGATATTCTTATGACTATGACCTATAAATTGGATCTTGATGAAGCTCAGAAACTAGTGGATTAAACCAGATACATAGGTATGATTAGATGTCTTCTATACCATACTATTATCCATCCAAATAATATTATCATGGTGTGCATGTGTTCTCATTTTTACATTATTCTAAAAGAATAAAACGTGGTTTCTGTAAAAGGAAATTTCAAATACCTGAAATATATAACAAATTTATAATTGTTTAAAAAATGTGAAGAATAATTTTTATTTTATAGTTTTGTACTTTCGGATTTCAGTTGATGTAAGGTAGATAGAAAAATCTCCTCTAGAACATATCACCTTTTATGAATGTCACCACTATTTTGTGGTAGTATGAATAAAAAATCAATTTCACTATCTATAATAGAAGATGAATACATTGTTTTAGGTAGTTTATGTGAAATAATTTTGTGGACAAAACACATATTAAAAGACTATGGATATCAATCCAAACATGTCCCTATAAAATGTGACAACACTATTGCTATTAATATTTCTAATAATTATATACCATATTCTAGAACAAATAATATTGATGTAAGACATCACTTTTTGATAAATCATTTTAAAAAATGGGATATCACCCTTGAATAAATTATTAAAAAACATCATCATATTCATAAGTTCACTATTTCATTGAATTTAGAGAGAATTAATTATATAAACCATGGATTTGGTATGATGATTTTTTGTTTAGATTAATTTTCAGGGACTCAGTAATAGGTATATTTTATTGTTTTGAATGAGTGGTTATTGGAATTGAGATTGTCGGAATTATCATTCTTGTATTTATGACCATTGAAACTTCACACAATTATAGACTTCTCACTGTTTGAATGTTTCATGTCTTTGTCAATTTTTTTTTTCAAGTTGTATGTTATGAACTATCATTTTCTTTATTTCAGTTATGGTTTATTTCATAACTGGATTTAAAATTTTTCCCAATTTTTTATTTTGATTTTCCAAATCCCATAATTCCCAAATGATAATAAATATGACACTTTGTCTAATTTGAAGACACCTCTTTCATGGTTCCTTTTTCTATTGAACCTCATTGCATCCATTTTCTCACCCAACCATAAACCATTCTACCTTCTTTAACTATTTTCATGAGCATGTTAAATTAGTCTACATGGAAAATGTTATTTTTTCATGTATGAATTCTTCAGATGAGTCACATCCAACAAATAAATAGAAAGTTGAGTCTCGTAGCAAATATGGAATTGAACAAGTGAATAACAAGCTAGAAAATGGGTTGTAGAACCAAAAAAATACTTCAAAGAAGAATTGATACTTCTGAGAGGATCATTGGTGTATGAAGTGTTAAAACCCATAAATGGATGGACAAGTTTATATCAAATAAGTGACCTTTTTATCGATTGTTAGATTATTAGTTTTATCAGTATTTAATGTTTTGTTTTTATGAAGAATGAGTATATTAGATTTGGAGATGTGTTAATATCATTGAATTTATTATTATTCAAAATAGAAGGACTTGTGTTTGAAATTTCAACATGAGAGTGCTTTTAAAGATTATCAATGAAACATCTCAATTGAATGAGATAATTTTATCTAAGAAAATGCTCTAGAAATGATGGAAGGTGACGGAACATTATGAAGGCCAGTTTTATCAGAGTTATATGGAAGATGAAGGATTCATTTAAAATTCTTCTAGTACATGTTTTTCCCAAGGAAGGGTTTCATTGTAATTCTATGTTCCAATATTTTTATCTTATTATCATATAAAAAGATGATAGAATATAAACTGTTGATGATATCTTATGCCTCATATAATGTAAATTATCATGAAAAAATCTAGATAAAAAATTTTGGTCGATCAAAAGATGATTTCACCTATATTTAATGATTTTCATTTGGTTTCTAAAGGTGAAGAATCAGAAGTTTCATGTTCATGTTTTTTTATTTTATAGACTAATCTATAGAAGAATGAATATCAATTAATAGTTAGTTAAAAATATTATGATGATAATTATAATGATACTGGTGAAAATTCTGATGATGATGATGATGATTCAGATCTAGATGATTCAAGTCAAAGAATTATAAGAGTGGATATTGAGACTCCTCATCAACTTCTTGATTTTCATGAAGGTCATATTTCCATATCATAATATAGGCCTATTTTATTTGGTGGTGTGTATTTTGATACTATAGAATAATACAATGTGTCTGTTGAGGTGGATAAATCTCTATGTCATTAAGGTGTTTATTGGGTTAATGATGTACTTTTTCTGTGGATTAGACAGTTTTTGATATTTGTTTTATTTATAAGATGTCATTTATTACTTCTATTGAATATCAAGTGGTTATGTAGATGGATGTTGAGCATATACATAATATTTTTGATGTTTATTTGAGAGATCTAGAAATCTATGATAATCCATCATATTTTAAGAACTTGAGGGATGTACCTTCTATTGAACGAAGAATATTTGAGACTATATTGGTGTACATGTTGTAGAGACCTCTAAAATTGATGCTTCTTATGGGGTTGACCATATTGAACAAACATTTGATTGATATGTTGATCCCATTTCATAGTAATGGGATTTATTTTATGATAATCTTCGATGTTCACCAAAAATAAGGTATTTCTTTTAGTTGGTACGAGAGAGAACATGAATAATCAATGGATTCTCATGTTGGTGTTTCTGGTTTGTTAGGGAGGGATTCTTCTATGATAAAACATGAACCTATTTTTTGGAATTTTTCTATTGATCTGGTCACCAAGGGTGAGTTAGAATATATTAGTAAAATTTTGTTTTCTATGTTTGATGAGATGCTGAGGAATTATCTTCCAAATGTCTCTATGATTTTTGAGAATAAAAAAAGATATTTCGTTGAGTTCATGATTCTGTATTTTCAACTAAATATTATGAACCATATTCATGAAGTGTATATCGAGAATAAAAAACATTCTAGTGAGTAGGAGTTACTGTGATCGATTGTGGAAGGGATGCAATCCTTTTTTTCATCATGCACGTATTTCATTCATAAGAGTGTTGAAAATATAATTTCTATGGTGTCTAGATCAGGTGCTTATTCTCTTCCTTCCACTAATGTTGATTTTCTACGATCAGTGGTCAGGGAAGGGCTCATATCTATTTCAGGAGGAACTGCATGTGTTCTTTTATATAAGCTTTTAGATACTATAAGCTCAATGTGGTATAAACATTATCATGTTCTCAAGTTGATTACATAATATGATAAGGACAATATGTCTAACATGGCGACTGTAACTAAAGAAATAATGTATTATCTCTTCATGAATATATACTAGCCATTCAATGGATGCCAATTTCATGTTTTTCTGTGAAAAATTGATGATGCCTCCAGTCAGTCAAACCTTCAAGTATGAAGTCAACCAAATCGATATTCTGAATCATATTCTTCATATACATATGGATAAAATAATTTAATTTTTAGTGCAATAGATCAAGGTGGTTCTATTATAATTTACAATATCAACCATATGAAAAAAATTCAAGTTCAAGGGATTGTTGTTGTGGTGCATTAAGCCATGCAGGTCACTACCCATATGTTTCCACCAACAACTAATCTAAAATTATTCTGAGCTGTAGATACCAAGAATCAGAGTACTCCTCCACCCACATGATTTTAGACCATTTCAATATTTCATAGTGAGGACATTCGGAACCTCAAATCCAACCTTATCAAATAGAATTGGTCTTTGAATATTGTTCCTACAACTATTTCATGACCTCCTTTAATTCTTCTAGATATTCCTATGTGGTTCTTGCTAAACATTTTTTCACCATTACTTATTCCTCATCTAAGGATAAAGGAAAATCTCTTTAGGACCCTTAAGCCATTCTTAAAGACCATTTGTGATTATACCATATGTCTTTGATGGGAATTTTGTCTTGTATAACTTATTTTTTTAACATTATTTTTTTTAGTTGATCATCACATGTTCCTATTATTCCATTTCTCATGAATATCTTGTGTATTTATTATTCTATTACGCTTTCCATTTAATTCTGCACTTTCCTGACCATCTGAAAAGGGGCAGAACATATATCACACTTCACCACTATAATTTCTATTGATATATAACTAATTTGTGTAACATTTATTATTTGTTACTATTTGTTCCACATTAAATCTTTGATTCATACTTTATCATGGTTAACATAGTTCTAAACATTTATGATTTAAAATTGATTCAATGAATATAAAATTCTTTGATTTCTGATCATAAAAAGTTAGAGACTTTTGACATCCTAGTTTTAATGTTCATAAAATTATAATTATTGACATAATTAATTTGTTTCCTATTTTTTGTTAGCATTTTTTATATGATATTTATTTATGAAATTTTTGAATATATATGAGTCACTATCACATAATGTATCACTACTATGAATGTCTCACTATTTCCATTATCTCACCATTGATATGGAAATATGGAAATTTATGAGACAAAAATAGCGATGTATCACTGCCATGGATAACTCACCACCATATAGTGAATTTTGAAATGTATGAGGCACTACCCACAAATTCTCACCATAACCTTATGACATTGTAAAGGAATTAATACTAATAGATAAAAAAATGAAAATGTATTGGATAGAATCATTGTCATAAATTTCACTACAAGCCTAACACAACATTAGTATGAAAAACTGGAAATGTGTATCATAGAAAGATCAAACATTGTTCCAATGTCATGCAATTAGACACTGAGTCACCACTTGTTCAAGATTACGCTAGTTATGTTAGAATTATAAAGACTCGCCACTTTTATTTTTCTTACATATACTTTTAAGTTTAATATTAATAATGTATATTTTATTTTATTTTATTCAATATATTATTATAATGACTCTTACATCATTTGTATATAGAGAATAAATTAACATTAGTGTTAGAACATGTTGTACGAGGATCGAAAGATCCAGTGGATTATCATCATTGCTTCTACTATTAAAAGATGAATCATACTCCATTGTGTTTAAGTGAGAATTGATAAATGAAAATATATACTCTTACATGTGAACTGATATGAGTTTTTGTATTGTGTTCCTAACATGAATAATTACTATCTATGATTAGGTGTAGAGGAAGAGAATCCCATTTTATATCTAGAAAACTTCTTCTCATATTATAAGAAGATGTTTCTGACACCCATTCTTCATAAAAATTCTGAAACCTAACTTGATACTCATTTCAAACTACATTCTTGTGTCTTGGGTTGTAGTTCATAATATCCCAATTAACACTATCCCATTAAATATTTTATTTTTTAAGTCTTTATATTCATATATTCATTATGAGTAGTGTTTTCATTATTTTTTTGTACACACATTATCTCCAGCTTCATATAGGAAAAATCCTGATATCCGCTCTAACAATATTTTTATCTCGTTTTCCACATGTTCTTGTATATGTGTGATTATGACCTATTATCTATTTTTATGCAAATGAAAACTAAGAAAGTGACCCTTTGTGGTCTGGATTGTTGGTTTAATATTGTAACACCTGATCCAGGTTGTGGATCAAAACATAATTTAATATAAACTTCATGGAAGTAGGTTATTACCATGTGGAGAAGACTAAGTCTCTATATGATACTGAACCTATTGTATTCAGTTTTCACTTTGTTTTTTTTTACTTTATTTATTTTCCTTAAAACTATTTCTATTTTCAACTATAAAACTAAACTACAATATAGAAAATATTAATAATTATTTATATAATGTATTGATTTAGTAAATTTATTTTAAATGATAAAATAGTAATGTATATTGTTTTAACCAAGACCAAATCAATATTTTATAAGTCTTTTAAAAGGTTATGACCTATATTAATATATTGGTTTAACTAACAGGTTTGTTTTCTTTAATTTGCGATATTTAATTAAAATTCTCAATTTAAAGAATTTTTATTTGGTAATAAATTCAACCACCCCCCTTGGAATACTCACTTTGACTGACAATTTCACATGTCGATTGGAGGATCCAGACTATATGTGACACAAATCCTTCATAATTGGTTCATATAGAGGGATCATGAATGGGATCTCAAATGTCCCCACACACTATGAATGTTAGGAAATGATGTTTATTGGAATATGGCAAGACACACCTACATGTCCCAAAGGATATGATCACAATCAAGTGCACATTATATGTCCATAGGTGGACCAGAAAAAAATTTATTACCCTTATAGATCATGTATTACAACATGGAATGAAATCTTTGTGCTTGATTGGACAAGACCAGGTAGAGTACAAGGGACACACACCATGTGGACCCCATACACAATATTTTCTTCATTATGAATCGTTTAACTCTCATATCCCCTTCATGTTGACAAGGATTTTGGAAATGAGTTTTGATACTAAGTGTTTTTCCTCATTGAATGTGATGGTTTCCTTCAGAATCTTGTCTTTATTTGATGTCAGATATTCTCATCATGACACTTCCAAGGGATATGGTGATGAAGGTAGTGATTTGGATGGTTCATTTGATATATTGAAAGTAGAGGTAGCACTCCCATGTCATACTAGGATGTACGCCTTCAATATATATCGATTTTATTATCCTATCATAGTAGGGAATAGGTCATCCAGAATCATTATTAATATACATGTGTGGAACTCCCCTATCCCAACATGTTGGGGGTCTTATATCCATAGATATGGTACTCCACTAACATTCTAATGTTTACATCCTCCATACTCAATATATAGAAATAATTATAACAGTCCTCGGTCACACAAGGACCAATACTCTATTTTCATAGTGATAGTAACCTACTATCATACCAAGGCATGGATCCTCCATAATCATTATAAATATACAAAGGGTAAAATATTATATAAAAAGGGGAATGGATCCTATATCCATGGTGAAGGTACTCCAATATTATACAAGGTAATGTATCCTCCAAACTCATTTACCAAATACAGAGGCAACGCTCCCCTGTCACACCATGGGTTAGGTCCACTATCAAAAAAGATTTTACTCCCCTTTCGTACCAGGTTGAAGTTCCTATAGACTAATTATATAGATTGAGTGGTGGTACTCCCCTATCGCAAGTGGTTATCGGTACTTTATCCATAGAGATAGTATTATCCCATTGTTCAACGAAATATTTTATCTATATTCCTTTTTAAAAACACATTGCTAGACCTCCTCCCATCAGACCAAGGAATGTGTAATTTATCCACTAAGATGGTATTCCCCTGTCGTACCAGGGTGTGTGTTCTCAATACTAAATGTATAGATACCAAGGTGTCACTCAACTTTCACACCTGGGTGGGGGTCCTCTATCCGCAAATATACTAATCCCCTATCAAACTAGGGTGTAGTCACAACATAATTATAACAAAGAAATAATTATGGTACTTCCCTATCATACCATGTCATATGTCCACTATCATTTGGAGATTTTTTGCCTTTTCACTATGAAGAACTTGGGAGGTTTAGTCCTTACACATGAATTCTTTTTACAGACACACGATATGTTATACATTGAAGGTTGACCTTTGGAGTTTGAGGCAGGCATATCATATTAACTTATACTATGAGATGGATATCCACTTTGTACCTTAACAAGGATTCTTTTATGAGTATATATATATATGTGTCTTTGAATGATCTGACTACTACTATTCTATCTTTTATTTCACCCACGTTAGTTTTATGGGATTTCTAATGGGAATTTTTATTCTCACACATGTATGGTAATTTCCCACATATGAAATTTCATATGCATAGAGTTAATATATATGTAGACTATTTTTTGGAGCTTAGGGTCACATTGGTTTACATATCATGTATAGTTTTCAATCTTAGAGAAATGGATCTGGGCCCTCTCATGTTTTATTTAATTATTATTTTTGTAGGGATGTATTTCATAGTTGAGAATGTATTTTTTTTCATTTACTCTTTATATTACGTTGTAGTACTCGTTTTTATTCTCTATTGTTTACTACATGCTTGGGATCTACTCTATATTCTATAGTATTTTTTTTATTTCTCAAAACATCATCAAAGAGATCGTTGGGTGTCTGATAACATGTGAATTAGTAAAATAACTCCAATATTAGTTATTAATTCTCGGTGGTGGTCATTATCCCCTGTCCTATGAGATAAACTTGGTGTAGTTGTAGATCTACCTTCTGCTATCATGGATGGACCTGATGTGTTCGATCATGAAAAGATATTGATGTTGGAAGGTATATTTCTGGATATCTTTATCCATTAACCTCATTGGATTATACACTAATAAAAAATAATTCTATAGGAAATGTGTAGTTCCATTCAACTATTATAATAAGTAATCAATACATTGAATAGGATAATATATCTTCAATTTAACATAATTAAATAGATGGTAACTAATACCCAATTGTAGACTTCCATACACAGTCTTTGTGAACAATACAAGAGCACACCAAGGTGACACATTAGGATGAATGAAACCCTTCAAAAAATGTAAAATATTATAAATCCATATATACAAAAAGAGATAATTCGACATCATATATAGAAACAAAATAAAATTTATTTGGTGTTGTAACTATTTAGTAGACATAATATCAAATTGAGGTGGTCACATCAATCCTCTTAATGTAAGACATCTAGAAATTCTTCAAAATCCCTCATGATAACCCATTCATTAACTAACATTAAACACACTATAAACACTATAAATGCATAATATATGTTCTTGATAGACTAAAAATACACATGATACCCGAAATAGAAAGAAAATATAGTATTCTTACATCACCATTATAGAAATACACTCTCCATTAGAATAATTCCAAAATATCCTACAATAAATATTACTACTCCCATACTAGTATGAGATCATATGATTATGACAACAAAAACAATAAATATCATAATGAACAATGCTTCCCAAACACCAAATCACAATATCTGTACACAATATTAAACCAAACATGATCAATAAAAAATATAATCAACACTAATGGAAACAATACTCTCTTTGATTTATACACTATTTCATAGACCATGGGGACCTGAGTAAACGATTTCATATATACTAAATCAAAAAATAGAAATTAATGTATTTGATAAGAATATGTTTCTCACACAATGTTAGGTCTTACAAGAATTGGTAACCCTATGACATGTAACTGATCTTCTCATACTCCTCTGACCCTTTATACCTACTGAATACCAAATCTATTAGAATGCTCAATCCTATTCCTTTGAGGAAAAGAGTCATCCAAAATCTGTCCTCTACATGCTATAACTCCAATCTATTATTAAAAACCATGATCACTCAAATAATACTAAAAACACATCCACTTATGTAACTACTAAAAGGGATATACTAGTCATAGTCTAGAAGCTACAAATTAAATATTAGAAAGGATTAAAACACAATATTCCTATGTTAATTACCAATATATGAAAATTTTAATGTCCAAAAATCTTGTAAAGGTGTATGAACACACACACACACACACATATATATATATTAAAAATGTATGATGGAATCTATGGTTACCTTCTTGCTAGATAAAACAGGATCTCTGACGAGAACATCAAGAACTTATACACCTTGTTTTTTCAATGATTTGTCTTTAATACTTCTATATTGAGAGGATGTTATTTGATATTGTTTTCTCCATAATTTCATCATCCTATACCATAACCTCTAAAAATTTGAAAAACATGAAATGGGTTGCATGGAACATGATAATTTTATGTAATCCATCTTCAAAATACCTCTCCATTGCCTCTTTATTTTATAGAATATGTAAATTATAAAAATAATGTTATTAAAACAAAAGCTCGAACTCCATAACAATACAACTTCCCTGCATAAGAAAATTAATCTATGAACATTGTACCACATTCATACTTTAAGAATGAAAATCAATCTAAAACCAATACTAAAACTTCTTTAATAATAATTATGGGTCATCCAGTTCAGTAATGAGTAACTTCCACCATGATTTATCATTTACAGACACAAAACTAGATGTTAATAGAATCATGTTCCCCTTCCTATCATGAATCAAAGTAAATGTGGTTTCAGAATCATAAATCACCTTTCAAACTACCAATTAGTAATATATCTCTTATAATATAGCAGTGTCTTGAAATAATACCCATACAATAGATTTAGAAAAGAAAATAAATTATTAACTTCTATACATTGATGATTTTTTGGATCTTCTAACAACACAAAATTAGTACAAACATCATATGGGTGTTTTCCATAAGGAATCACTTCATGGTAATAGGATGTTTGTCACAGATATACCATTAAAAATGGAGTTATTTATATAATTTAATTAATATCATTTTAAACTTCTAATCATTTTCCTTATTTAATCATAGGTGAAGACATGTATGATTTATGAACATTATCTAGGAGTCTACCATACAAGATTGATCTCTTCACATAATAAGTCATATAATAATAAAATACATACATCAGATAAAAAGGGACCTTGAACAATAGTGTCTTAACTGATATACTTTTCTTATATCTTGTACCAATTTTAATCAATATAATTAACATACAAAACCCATGTAGCCCTTAATGGTTTCAATCCCCAAAAACTATCTTAATTATAACAACCCCTACTCTAGTAACCTAGAGATGGTTTATAAATTATAAAATATCTATAGATTCAATGGATATAATCCCAAACTATTGATCTATTTCGTAGTCTTGGATAAGTATACACAAAGAAGATATCCTTTTAACAATGAGAAAAAAATATAAAACATAATAAAAGAGAATTTTTAGTATTTTTGAAAATCATACAAGGACTTCCTCTTCATATCATGTGAAATGAAATAGAATATGAGTGATATAAAATTTATAATAAGATTTAATTAAAATAGAATATATTATGAGTAAATAAAAAATATGTATCATTTTTATATCCCTAAAGAGACGATGTGGTGGGATGTGGGTTTTGGAGGCATCATATTTTGGAATGATAATTGGGTGGGTTGACCATTATACTACACACCTACTCCAACATGATTATTTATTTAATAATTTAAATTTCCAAATATTATATACAATGTTATTGGTGAGGAAATAATGTAGATATTTGGGGAAATTACACTATAAAAGGATCATGATTTTCGTGTATTTTCTTCTTTATCAACCATTTTCATCAAAAGTTAATATGATCATGAATGGACACCCAAAACGTGGGTGCAAGACTTGTGGGACTACAAGCTATAGTGAAATAATATTATAGTGAGGTTAGATTTATTATTTATGGTTTTATGAAACAAATCTATTCTTATGGATTAAAATGTTTAAAGGAAAATATTATCTTTTATTTTGGGTTTCATGTGTTGTGAGGAACATAGTTGTGAAATGATATATCATATTTTCCTTAATGGGGAATGGGTACACAACATCTAATATTACACTAGTCTATCCGTGGTCATATTAGTGAGTTGAGACTCATTGTTTTTTATAGAGGGTTAGTTATAAGGGGATGACCATAATTTCAAGGGAGGTATAATACATGGCATGGTACTTCTTATTATGTGTTAGTTGTTATGTTAGGACAAAAATAGATCTAAAGAAGTATATCTATCCATGTTCACTCAAATTCAAGTCGAGGGAGGTATTTGATATCTAAAAACGAGTCTATATTTCTAGATGGGGAATCCTTTTTCATATTTAATGTGGCTTCATTCCCATCGAGTGATATTTACTATGCCAATGGGTTCTATTTTTCTTTGGATTTGGGTACACTTTGTTCTGCAATCAAGTGGATTGAATATAAATATTGATGGATCCTAGGGATGGAGTGGGATTATTGGTGCATCAATTCAGTTATTTTTATAGGCCAGGTTGTTCCATTGGAGCAGAGGCTCAAGAGATGTTCCTTGGGATCACCTTCAGCAACATGTATTACATTGTTATTTCTATTGTAGAATCAAAATATAAAATTCTTATTGATATTATTTTGAAGAAAACAAGAACCTAATATAGAGACCCAACATTTTAATACAATATTATTACCGTTGGAACCATGTTTATTCTATGAATAAATTAGATTATGGTTTGTGTTTGTTGTAAATCCTCAGTGGAAGTTTAGAATGTGTGTGAGCAAAGTGGTCAAACATAATAAGCAGATAACAGTATTGAAGGTGGCACTATTTTCCAGTGTTTGCCAATTTTTTGGGCCTAAAAATCGACAAATGGAGAAAAGTGGTTCTTGGCAAAGAGACTTGCGCACCGTTGACTTGATGGAGAAGAAAATTGTGCACCATTTGTTTTTCAAGATCAAGACATGAAAATATGGAAAATGGAGAAGGGAACCCATGTTTTAAGCTTAGTCTCACAGGTGACTCGCGCGGCAGAGACTTGCACGCCGAAACATGGTTACTGATTGATGACTTGCACGCCATCACGTTGGGTATCCAAATGCCTAAAAATAGATGTCAAACCCTCCTCATTCTCTATGAAGTTTAGACGTAGAGAAAATCAAAGCTCTCATCGCGCAGGTGTAGTGGTCGTGCAAGTGGTGGTGGGTCATGATAGTTGATGTTGTGCGATAGATGTTATCTGCACATCTAATGTGGTTTGGATGAGAAATGGATTATGTCGTGAAAGTTTGAAGTTGAAGAAGGGAGTGTCGCCCAAGTTCTTGAGGTAAACATGCGCGCCCGTTTGGACTTGCACGCCGAGACTTGCGTGCCATCTTGAAACTTGCGCACTGGGCATGGAGAAGCATGCCAGGTGTAGTTGAAACACACCAGTCTTTTTGGAGCTACACGAAAGCTGGAAGATTGCCTGATAACTTCGGAGCAAAGTGAGATTAGTCTACAGGTGAGAGTTGGACATTAATAGAGAAACTACATAAAAGAAAGGACACATTCTTTTGCAATGATGAAGAGACCTTCACGTCTATAAACATAGTGGAACTTCACCAAGGGTAGTGAGCTAGTGGGAGTCAATGGGAGTGACCCGAGGGACGCAGTAGGCTATCCCTGAACAATTGTAAAGGAAGTGAGCCTGGGATAGAGTGATTGTTCTCAGACCTTTGTAATCTATAATGAGTGAAGATTAGTGGAATTTTGTACGACTGAAAACATGTCAGCATATGCTCCTTAGATGTAGCCCATAGTGGTGAAAGAGTAAAAAGTTTTATGTCATCTCTTTTCATGTGAATGTTTTATTTATTCTCATATCCATCATACATGTTAAACTAGTTTCTACCAACGTGGGAACAATATCTGTCAGTTTAAAAGAAAATGTTGTTACCCTGATTCACTTTCCTCCCCTCTTAGGGTGTCATGGGGTCCTTCAAGTGGTATCAAAGGGAGGTTACTGGTGTTTGAACTATTTTATACCACCATGGAAAATTCAGTTAGTGTTAGAGGGAGTTCCCCTCTTTGATGGAATTAATTTTCAAATTTGGAATAACAGAGTGATATCTCATCTAATATCCCTTGGAATGGATGTTCTGTTTTCCACTATGCAAGGTATACATGTTACTAATCCAACAGGGCTGGCTATGATTTATGCTGATAGGAAAATTCTTGATGCTGATGATAAAGCGCATAATGCTCTCACTGCATCCCTTTCAGATTAGACCTATCTTAAGGTGAGGATTTTCACCTTATAAAAGTCCATGTGGGATAAAATTGAAAATATTTATGAAAAAGGAATCAAATTGAAGGAGGAGAAACTACAATTCATACACAATAGGTTTGATTATCTAAAGATGCTTCCTGATGAGAATGCAGACTCCTTATTCAATCGAATTACTGATGTGTATGGAGCAATTCAGGGACTAGGTGAAGAAATCAAAGACGTTGACATTGTAAAGAAAATATTAAGAAGACTTACACCATTGTACAATGAAAAGGTTTCAGCCCTTGAGAAAATAGATCATTCTAAACATTTATTGGATAATCTGTTGAGCAGCCTAGTGGAATATGGAATGAGAGTCAAACCATTAGATGCTACTACAAGAGTAAGAAAGGAAATTTCATGAAAATCCATATAGAAGCAAAAAAATTCAAAATATAGTAGTGGTGAAGACGATGAGGAAAAAGAAATTCTTCCTCTCATTTCCAAGAAGTTCCAGAAGGGAAAATGGAAATTCAATGGGAAGTTACCTCTAGCTTGCTTTTGCTGTGGAAAAGTCAAGCACATTGCTTCTCAGTGCTTAAGAAAGATCGATGATGATGATAGCGATGCTGAAAACATTGAGAAGCCTCCGAAAAGTTTTTTCAAGAAAGGAGACATCAAATCTAGAAATAATTTTATGAAGAAGTGTTTTGTTTGTGAAGAGGAAGAAGATGATAATGAATTCTATGATGAAGAAGAACTAGAATTTAAAACTGGAAACCATGATTCTATGATGGCCACTATTGAAAAATCAGAAGGTAATGGTAGAGACAATCAGTTAAAAACTTGCGGCAATTCCGAGTTGCAACTTTAGGATATTGTTAGCAATATTAAGATGAAATGTAAGAGTTACAATAAGTGGAAATCAATTGTAGAAGAATAAACTAAATATTTTGATCATCTTGAAGCTGAAATTGAACGAATGGAAGAATTTTTGAAAGCACAGTCTAAAATCATTGAAAGGAATGATGATGTAGTGGATCTTAAGATGAGAATTGAAGTGAAGGAAAAGGACATAAATGACCTCACATCCAGATTGGACGAAAAGAACAAGGCTGCTAAGGGTCATTATGAGGAATTTGTGACTCTTAGGAGTAAACTTCAGACTGAATCAATTTCAAAATAATCAATGAAGAAAATATATTTTGGAAGGTTCTCAGACAGTGAGCTATTGGAGAGAGAAAAACGTGGCTCTAATGGAGTTGAAAATATTTTAAATGATCATAGACCTGCCTGCATGGGAAATAGTGAAATTGGTTGTGATGTAGAATCGTCAAATGCTGCAAAGAAATGTGACCAAATTAATGGAAAGATGAAAGTTGGTGATGTAGGAAAGTCTTCTGAAGTAATGAAACAGAAACCCCCAATTAAATCTGAAAGAAGAAAAGAAGATTGTCCCTGAGACTCAAGGAAAAAGGATCCCTCATAATATTATCCAACATAAGAAGAAATGAGGATAAGTAGAAGTGAGAAGACATTTCCCCTCATGAAGTTTCAATTCTATGGATATTTGGGCCATAACATGTCTTATTGCGAAGAGGCAAGAAGCTATATGAATGGAGAAGATATAGGAGTTCAACAGAGCAAACCATTTCATATCCTGATTCTTTTAGAAGAAACAATTTATATGAATACTGTTTTTGTGTTTCTAACATTGGTTATAAGGCTGTTAATTATTGGCAGAGAAGGGGCATGTACACCTCATACCGAAGTTCGAGAAAAGTCATGTCTCATCAGCAAGACAATGTTTCTATTTCAAACAGGTTTTCTCCTCTCAAAGAGGATTTCTACTATGAAGAACCTAGGTACATAGAAGAGATAATTGGAAGTCCATCAATGCTCTATACTCAATCAAATGTCTCATGAAATGAAATGAATAAATTTCAGAAATCCAACCTTGCAGAGGTGGCCCTCAAATCTACAAAAAGCAACAGTACCTAGATTCTGGATATTGGTTGTTCATCTCATATGACAGGTAATTCTGGCCTATAAACGAATATAAAAAAGGAGGTTGATGGTATAATACGATTTGGTAATGATGGAACTCTGAAAATTAAATGCAGTGGAAGTAATGCATTAGCTAATGGAGAGATAAAGAAGACTAAAGTACTTTACCTAGATGGCCTATGTCAAAATCTTATCAGCAATAGTCAACTCTGTGACTCGAGAATTATAGTTACTTTTAATCAGAAAGGTTGCACTATCAAGGGAGAGATAGGAAATTCACTTATGAAGGGATGCAGAACAGAAAGCAACTTGTATCAGGTTTATTGTAATGAAAATGTTTGTTACATGGTTGTTGAAGAATAAACAAATTTGTGGCATCGTAGACTAGGAAACATCAATCAACAAGACATGGAGAAAATATCAAAATTGGAGATTATCATGGGCATTACCAACCTAAAGCACGATCATGAAAAATCTTGTTATGCTTGCATTCATCGAAAGTTGGTCTGCAGTTCATATCGGCCAAGGAAGAGAAGGGTATCTCATCTTCTTGATCTAATTCATACAGATGTATGCGGGCTAATAAATATTGTTGGAACACATGGAGAAAGGTAATTTTCCCTTTTCATTAATTATTATAATATAATGGCATGTTTAATGGTCATTCATAGGAAATAGAAATTTCTTGACTACAAGAAAACATATCGGTGAATCGCTGAGAATGAGACTAGATGAACAATAAAAGTGTAGTGATCTGACAATGGAGGGGAATACACGTCCATTGAAGTTGAAAATTACCTGGAGAAGAATGGGATACATCATGAGGTATCTACTGTGAGAACTCCACAAAAAAATGGAGTTGTTGAACATAGGAATCTACAGGTGAACAACATGGGACGAACTATGCTGATTGATAGTCGTATTCCATAACATTACTAGAAAGAGGCAGTTCAAGCTACAATGCATATTCAAAATCAAACAGGACTTTATATGGGTGAGATGAAGACACCATATTAATTGTGGCATTGAAGTAATCCGTCTTTGAAATACATTCATGTTTTTGGAAGTAAATGCTTCATCATAAACAAAAAAGGAAATCAAAGGAAGTATAGTGATAATATAGATGCATGAATTTTTCTCAGATAATCAATGAATAACAAAGCCTACAAGTGTTTCATCAATAAATTAGGAAGGATTGTGGAAAGTAGTGATGTTAAGATAATTGAAGAAAAGACCACAAATGGTTCAAGGATGTCATATTCTGATGTGATAGAAAGTGATAAAGAAATTGAATGTAGCGAAAATATAAATACAGAAATAGAGGAAGCTGTACAAAACACTCAGTAGTCACATCATGATTTTGACCCAAAAGAAGAATCTAAAGAAGAAACTATGGATGGAAAGAATGCAACTAAACCTCACAAGAGAAATTGAAGAGCTGAGATTGATCCATAAAACATAATTGGGGATAGAAGTGCACCCACACAAACAAGGAGGATAAGGAATAACACGCAATCTGAATTTCTGTCAGTTGTGGATCCATCCTCATTTGAAGAAGCTGCAAAGGATGAATCATGGGTGAATGCCATGAATGACGAGCTAGATCAGATTGAAAAAAAAAATTACATGGGATCCGGTCCAGAGACCTGAAGGTCACAATGTGATTGGAACAAAATGGATCTTTAAGAACAGGCTTATTGATCATGGATGTTTTATTAGAAACAAGGCTCGACTGGTATGTAAAGGATATTCCCAGATAGAAGGTGTTGATGTTGAAGAAACCTTTTCTCTAGTGGTTAGACTGGAGTCAATCAGGCTGTTCCTTTCCATGGCTCTCGAAAGAGGATATAATGTATATCAAATGGATGTCAAGACAACATTCTTAAATGGTGTACTCGAAGAAGAAGTCTACATTGAAGAACCAGTGGGATTTCTTCTTGGTATTGATAAAACAAAGGTCTGAAAACTAAAGAAATATTTGTATGGCTGGAAATAGGCACCACGAGTGTGGTACTCCTGGTTGGATTCTTATCTCAGGAATATGGAATTCAAAAGATAAGGATTCGATCAAAATCTATATGTGAAGGATTATCCAAAAGATCAATTCATGGTTCTAGTCTACGTTAATGATATCATATTTGGTGGCAGTAGGAAGAAATCGGTGGATGAATTTGCTAATCACATGAAATCAGAATTTGAAATGTCTATAATTGGGGAGCTCACATATTTCATGGGGCTGCAGGTGATTCAAAGGCAGGATTACACTTTCATTTCTCAAGAAAAGTATGAAAGAGAGCTACTGAAGAAGTTTAATATGCAAGACCCCACACCAATATCAACTTTGATTGCAGTTGGAAGTAAAATTGGAATGCATGAGGTTGGGGCATCTGTAGACTCCACTATGTACATGAGGATAATTGGGAACCTACTGTACCTGACAGCGGCATGGCCAGATATTGTCTTTTCAACCTGTCTAGCGGCCCGCTCTTCAGAGTAATTCAAAGGAGGAACATATGACAACAGTAAAAATAATCATGATGTATATTCAAGGTACTCACAATTGTGGCTTATAGATTGTTTCAAGAAGAGACAGTGAATTATCAGCATTTTTCGGATGCTAACTGGGCTGGTGGTGTAGTGGAATGAAAGTCCATCAGTGGTGGAACATTATATATTGGGAATAAATGTGTTGGCTGGCTGACAAAGAAACAAGAACGTACTTCTCTTAGTACTTCTGAATCTGAGTATATCTGTACCACAAAATAATGCACTCAACTACTATGGATGAAGAAAAAACTTACAGATATTGGTGATGAGGTGAAGCAACCAATGATTATTTACTGTAATAACAAGAGTTCAATTGATCTTACAAAGAATCATGTTCATCATTATCGTAAAAAAATATTGAAATTAGGTATCACTTTATCAAAGAAAAAGTTGAGGAAGGCGTGATTAAAATGGATCATGTGGGAACTGATGAACAAGTGGATGATATCCTAACCAAGCCACTTCCAGTGGCTCTGTTTGAGCAGCATCGACTGAACCTCGGTGTTCAGCCACCTCCTAGTGCATAAGGAGGATACACAATACCACTCTCCCTAGTTATGTTAACTATTTTTTTAATCTGTTTATGGATGTGATGCAGGTTTTTGGGGGAGTTACTATCCAGTGGGTGTGTGGTTTGAGCTGTGAACAATTATTGGTCATTGGGTTTATTGACAATGGGGGAGAAAGGAATAAATTTAGGCATGTAATGATTTTTTGACACATTGAGAGTTCAATGTCACTGATGGGTTGGGAAGGAATACATTGGACATGAACCCAATTCATGTTTTCTCTCTTGTTTTCTACACTGAGCATTTCTCATGTAGACTTAGAGTGTTGGCTGAGTTGATTCTTGTGTTTGTGGTTTGACTATGGATGGTGCTTTATTGAATTTATTTACTGATTGACAACAAACCCAAAGGGGGAGATTGTTGGAACCATGGTCGTCCTATGAATTAATTGGAGTATGGTTTTTGTTTGTTGTCAATCATCAGTGGATGTTCAGAATGTTTGAGAGCAAAGTGATCATACTGAACAAGAAGATAACATTATTGAAGGTGGCACTATTTTCCAGTGTTTTCCAATTTTTTGGGCCTCAAAATCGACAAATGGAGAAAAGTGGTTCTTGGAAAAGTGACTTGCACACCGTTGACTTGAAGGAGAGGAAACCTGTGCCCCATTTGTTTTCAAGATTAAGACATGAAAATATGGAAAAGGGAGAAGGGTACCCAAGTTTTATGCTTGGTCGCACAAGTGACTTGCTTAGCAGAGACTTGCACACTGAAACTTGCACACCGAGGGAAGACTTGCACGCCGTCGCGTAGGGTATCCAAATTCCTATAAATAGAGGTCTACCCCTCCTAATTCAGTGCGAAGTTCAGACTTACAGAAAATTAGAGCTCCCATCACGCAGGTGTAGTGGTCGCACAAGTGGTGTTGGGTCGCGCAAGTTGAAGTTGCGTGACAGTTGTTAGTTTCCCATCCAAGGTGGTTTAGGCAAGGAAGGGGTTAAGTCACGCAAGTTTGAAGTTGAGGAAGTGAGTGTCGTGCAAGTGGTTGAGGTGAAATTGCATGTCGGTTTGGACATGCGCTCCGAGACTTGCACGCCGTCTTGAAACTTGCGCGTTGGGCTTGGAAAAGCACGCCAGGTGTGGTTCAAGCACACCAGTCTTTTTGGAGCTGCATGAAAGCTGGAATATTTCCAGATTCCTTCGTTTCAAAGTGATATTAGTCTACGAGTGAGAGTTGGAGTTCAATATAGCATCAATATACAACAGAGGTTGCATTCTTTTGTAATGATGAAGTGACCTTCACATCTATAAACTGAGTGGGAATTCACCAAGGGAAGTGAGACAGGGGGAGTCAACGGGAGTGACCTGAGGGACACGGTAGTCTATCCCTGAACAATTGTAAAAGTAGTGAGCCTAGGATAGAGTGACTGTTCTCAAACCTTTGTAAATTACAGTGAGTGAAGATTAGTGGAATTCCGTACGACCGACAACTTGTCTACGTATGCTCCTTGGATGTAGCCCTTAGTGGTGAACCAAGTAAAAAAGTGATGTGTCATCTCTTTGCATGTGAATATTTTATTTATTCTCATATCCATCATACATGTTAAACTAGTTTCTACCAACGTGGGAATTAGATCCTTCAGTTTAAAAGAAGTAGTTGTCACCCTGATTCACCCCTCCCCTCTCACAGTTTCTTGGGGTCCTTCAATTACATCATTTAGAATATAATAAACATAATAGTATTACATAATGATGATCCATAGGTTTAGTGTCTTGGGTAAAAAAGGACCACACATAACATTGACGAAATAAAATATAATCATTAATTTAATCCATTCTTCTCCAGCGTCTTATTGTCCTTTGAAAACTCCTTAGTACACATAATCGCCATAGCATATACATCTAACAGGGGTGATCTAAATGCCAAATAAGATGATAGATTTGAAAAATATATTAATGTGTGATCACAATAATAACAGAGAAAAATTATCATAAACTTCAGAGAAGGCATTAATAAAAGAGATGAAATGTGGAAATGCATAAAAATGAAATATCATGTCTAGTGGTAATCTAAAACACATAGTGGTGAACATTGATATCATCATGTTCAAGAATAATTTCCCTATAATGAATGAGACTAATCACAGTACCAAATTCATTGGTGAGATATATAATTCCGGGCACACCCATCACATCATAACATTCATATTATGCTATATAATTTTAGGAGCACCAGTCACATCATAACATTGATATTATCATGAATGCCACATGAAGCATATGTCCAACTTGATGAAAAAATAACCCATGGACTATTATGGTTTTCAAATCATAAATTATACGTTCTTAAACATTTGGATCCCAAATAAATAGGTGATAACATTATTGACATAGAATAATCAACGATTAGTGATGTAGAAACAATATTTGAGAAGAAGAAAGAGGGTATTTATTTTTAATAGGAGTTCATTTGGATAAACATTGGGTATGGCATAAATTCAATTAGAAACAATTTATATCCCTGAATAGGTATTATGAGTATGAAAAAATGATTCATAAAAAATGTCTATACGAAAAATGGGCTGACTGACGGATAACCCAAGTTAAGAGTTTTGGGTTTGTGAATTTCCCCTTACCTTGTATCTGAACGATTTTTTAAGATTAATATCTTTTACAACCACAATATATTCATTAATTAGCGATTTAATATCCTTTTATTCATTAATAATATTCATTACTGTTTTATTGTATTCATTTATTTGATTCTAGATGAGTTATAATGGTTAAATTCATTGTCCATGAATGTTTGTTTTTTAGATTTCTTGAACGGTTTACTTGTATTGATGAATGAGTGATCATTTAAAACCTGGGTATACATCCGGTATTGTAATTATATTTTATTTATGTTCTTAATGAACTCTAAATTAACTTCTATGTAATTTTTCGATATACCATGATAATAAATCATTAGATAAGAATTTAATGATGATCGTTTGGGTTACTTCAACCAGTTTTTCTCCCACAATGAACTTGTTTTGTTTAATCATTTAGTAATATTTTCAAAATATTTTTCTAGAACAGTAAATTAGATATAATATAAATAACATAATCATTTTCAACCATAAAAATGGTTTCATGACCATATCTAAAGGCGGTAAAGGAAAATGAAAACATGGCGTGCTTGAAGGTGATAAAGTAACACCTCACAAACAATTTTTTCCTTTCTAAAATAAAAAATTAAAATGAGATTTGGGTTGGATGATATCATCATCAGTATTAAATTTATTCCAAAGAACCATGTCCAAAGAAAGGGCATGGGAGAGAGGAGGTAAGGGCCCCCTTTCTATGGGGGCCTAAAATAGTGAAGGCCAAGAGCATCACATCGGATCAAATTGACACCTTCTGGTTTAAGAGCGGTAATGTTAGGGAGACATCTGATGCTAGAGCCATGCTCTTCCATCATAGACAAGTGATCTGTGACCTTTTTACCCTCCCCCCATGTATGAGTAACCTGGATGTTATGGTTGAGAAAATCTTTGAATCTTCTGATGGTGTACTCAATCGACCAAGGGATAGATTTGGTGCCATGAAGGGAGTCATGTAGAATCATCGTGTCTGTTTCCACCTACGTGAGAACCAGGTTTCTCTGTTTACATAGGGTTAGGCCGGTAAGAGCTGCATTCGCCTCTGCCTGTATTGGGGTGTCGCTACCATAATATGAAGTGAAAGATAGGAATACACTTCCCCTGTATTAGATTGGTCTTTTGATGAGACCACATGCTATTGGATTTTTGGGAGGGGATAGGGACAATGTTTGGGTAGAGTTTAGAAAATTCCTGAAGCTTTGGTGGTTTGAGAAATGAGGGTGTGAAGCATGGTATTTATAGTGGATGAGAGAGGGGTTTTCTCAATATTATATTCATTGTTTTATTATTTATCCACAAGACAAGTAATTATGATGATTCAATGTCCATGATTAGTAATAAGGTCCTGTGAGTATTAACTAATTCGGATTTTCTCATAGTTACATCACCCATGACTCTATAATTCAAGAATTTGACTTATTTTGTAAATTATTGTATTTCTCTATTGACAAAAAATTCATGAATTTTAGACCTTCTAAAAAATTGACTCTAACAATTTTTTTGAGGTGTAGAATCCAAAAATAAAGTCCATTTTTCTGAAATAATTTTCTAAATATATTAAATTAAATTTAAAAATAAAATAATAGTTTTATTGAAAAATACCTTTATAAAATCTTATATTTATTTACTCTATGATAATGGTATATCATACTTTCACATAAAGCGTATATATATACATTCATATGTAAGGTTACTATTCATAAGGGTAGGTTACTATTCATAAATGTAGGTTACTATTCACCAAAATTGTGTTTGTTTTATTAGACCCCAAAAATCAACCTGTATGCAACCGTGTATATCGGATGTTCGAAATTTAAAACAATGAAGTGGAAAAAATTTGATTAATGGTCACATATTATTCAATGTCATTATATATAATTGTGCATCCTAATGTGATTATACTATAAGGCATAATTATAATGAGGGAATTCCATTGATAAAACATTGGTTTGTTACACATAATGGGACATTACATACATCCTCTAAAAATTGATTTTGATATTGGACTAGAAAATTATGGTGGGACACACATAGAGATAAAGGAGCTTTGTTGCAAATTCATTATATAGAAATGCTGGTGATAATAATATATTAATAATTTTTAATTTCATTAGAAATGTTCGTAAATATTGTAAAATATTACTTTGTAGTGATTCAATCAGCTAGAATATTTTTTTCCATTCCTAATATTCTCTTATAATTTTAATCTTTTAGAATAAAATATTACATTTCAATCATTTGGTATTGGATAGTATAAAACTATAAATACATTCAATTCATTCAGTAACATGAGAACAAAAAATATGAATAGATAATATAAATTCCTTAATATAATGTATATTATTCTGTAATTTTTCAATATTGTAAATAAATAATGTCTTACATCGTTATCTCATACATCATGATATCTCTACCATCAATGCCTTGTCTCAAGACAATTTAATTTATATATAGGGATACATTAAAATAATCCATTTAGTTGTTTTTCAAAACTACTTTTTAAAATCAAACATGTTAATATATCAAGTCACTATATAATTATTGTCCCCACCAATTAATACTTTTCCAATTCATTCATAATATATTTACTTATGAAGTTAATCACACACAATATTCCATTTCAATAAATATATATATGAAATAATGAATACAACATATCAAAATTTCTCTAGTCAATCAAATAACCTTAAATATAAAACACTATACATGGAATTTGAATATAGATTAGGAAATAATTATATCCATGATACAAATAAAATGAATATTTATTATAAATGTAATTTCTATTGATAATACAAAACTTAATGTATTAGGATAATGTTAATGACTACAAAATTAATTAAGTGATATGAGATGACAATCATAATAAAAGATTTTGTTGTAGAGTATTTGATTAAGGAGTATAAGGAAATGTAAATTAAATATTTAAAATATGTTTTGATAAATATTTTCTCTTATAAATGAATTTAAATATTATAGAAAAATCTAAAGGGTGTAAAATTATTATGGATGTGTGAAAGTGCATTAATAATGTATATATTAAAAAACATTCTATTTGAATTTTTATATTGAAATATGAAAAATGAAACTTTTGAGAATGAATTTGAAATAATTAATATATATATATATATAAACTACAAGATAACATAAAATTTACAGTATAAATATCATTTGTAAAAATGAATTACATTTTCCAAAAAATATTAAAAAATATTTGACATGGAATGAAAATATACATTCAGAAAAATTAAAATAAGATAATCTGTTGTTTAAAAATTCATCTAGAATGATATAAATAAATTGAATCATTAATTATCATTAATTAATATATTTTCATTTTGGATACATAATTTTGGGTTTATGTACAATATATATAATCTAAATAGAGCATATTTCCCAATATGTCTTAATAGAGTGGACGTCATGATGAAATCTCATACTTCACATTTACCCTTAATTAAACATAATTTAATCTCTTGTATAATGGTTTAAAAGAAGTTATTAATTTTTATTAGAATCAAATTAATATTTATTGTATAACATATGAATCTCTTATAATAAATAATCGATTTTTCATTGATAATATTTCATTATTAACATTGTTTTGGGTATTAACTACTTTATATATTCATGAATATTTTTTAATTAATATCCAGTCATTATTCATTGATTATGGTTCAATAATATCCAAAAGAAGTTAATCGGCATATTAATATCATATATATATATATATCTATTAAATTTATCATTATTACCATCCTTTTAAAGTAGAAATGAATGATGGATCACATCACCTTGTGGATATGGTAGTCAAAACATATGCTTAATCAATGTTATCATTTTCTAATTGGATTGGATGGATAAAATATATAAATGATATCAATATTATAGATGAATATTAATTTTATAAATATCTTATATATTCGCTATTTCTATCTTTATAACCATCCTCATTAATTGGATATAAAAAATAAATTACACTGTTATGTAAAAATAGTAAGACATATGTATGCATGATATATGTTTTTTCTTTTCATAGAATGGAATAGTCATAGAAAATAATTGTACAGTAATCATCTGAAAATAAAAATATATTTATGATAATAGAGATATTATTTTTCTATGGTCAGAATATATTTTGTGGAAATTGATAAAGAAGGATATTGGAATGATTTGAAAATTACAATTACCTCCTCTTCAAAATATCACCCTTAGATCTTCTCTAAATACACCTTAGATTGGTCTTCTAAGAAGACAAAAAATACAAAAAACAAGGATAAGGATGTTGAAATGATGGTTTATTATGTTTTTGCTGAGAAAAGATCATATAGGTGGTCTATAGATGAGATTGTAGGTTGTTCTTTTTTTATTGGTCGAAAGGAAAAAATGGAATTTATAAAAATGTTTTAATATAATAAAATCATTTCCATGTTAAAGGGTAAAAACGTGGAAATGATTTGAAATATAATATTGGATATGGTCAAAATCCATAAATATAACAATATTTCTATAGGCTTATCTTGTATTTTAAACATTATCATTTGGTTTAACACCTTTGTTAAAACTGTTTAACCTTAACCCCTGTAAAAAGTTTTTCAGTCTTAAAGGGTTATAGATTTACTTATAAGGTAATAACATTATCATAAATAGTAAAGGTATGAAATTTTATACTATTTATTATCTTAATTTTCTTATTTATTTATTTATATTATTTTACAAAACAGAGTTTTCATAAAATATCAATAGTGTCAATTTTGACACCAATACTTAATGTTTAATTTAAGATATCAAGATAAATTGGTAATTTAAATCTATACATTTAAAAAATATATAGGATTTCATATATATTTATAAAACCCATGGTACACTATAACTCACCCAAGGATTATTAAATTTACTTTTTTATAAACTAATTTATACTGTTTTTCAATGAATTGAATAAATATTATCAAGGTATTGAATGATGTTTTTAATAAATTATATCATCAATATAAATTAAAAAAATTAACTTAATACAAAAATTAATTTATATATAAAATAAAAAATTCTATTTGAAAACAGATTTTTATATACCCATTAAATAATAATATTTATATTTAAATCATGAGAGTAATAATTTTAGAATTGCATTTACATATATTAATATAAATGTTATAATTAAAGGAATGTGGTCTAGAATTGAATTTTTTTGAATATTGAATATTAATTTTTTAACAAAACAGATTTACCAAGATAGAGAAATGTTTTATGGATATTATTAATAATTATCACAATTATTAACCATATTTTGCTGATTTACCATTTATATATGTGATAAATTTTAACAACGTACCTATTCAAAATGCCGCAAAATGAAATGGAGATATTAATCCATTTTTATCAATTTTAATTTAAATATGGAATTCAGTTATCAAGATTAAATTTCTAGAGGAGGGAGAAAACAAGACTACTATAAATTCATAAAACACTATGAAGAATAATTTTTTTAAAAAAAATTTATGCAAAAAAAAATATCTTATATTTATATTTTGAATTTTTGGATTCAAATTAAATTATTCTAATAAAAATGGATCATATTTTACATTATATAAAAATCCTAATTGTAATGGTACTTCTAAATCAATTTTTTAATTAAAATAAATTATAATATAAAAAAAGTCATTATTTTTTACTATTCACTAATATCAATCATATTAGAAAAATACAAAAAACACACTATTTTAATTTTATATAATGAATTCAGAATGAGAAATTTATAAATTTTAAAAATATTGTTTTTAAAAACATTTTTTAATAAAACTATGTGTATTTTTTATTGATTGATTAACAAACTAAAAAATATATTATAACTAAAGCTCAAGTTTCACATTAATCCCTCCTTCAAAAAGATTAATCCTTGAAAATTCTAAAATGAAAACTCATAAATATATTTGGCTTGTTTTATATAATAACTTGTTTAGGTTACCTCATGAGATCTTATATCCAATGATTTCTCCAAATTACCTTTACTAGATGAGTCATCCAATTTCTCACCACCTATTTTTTAGTGTCCATGTTTTGGATAGGATTCTCAATGTAATATATATTAGGTTCCAATTCAATATCATTCAATGTTATAAAATGCATTGGTTTGGGAATGTAATTCGTTAATAAATTGATATGGAACACATCATGTACATTTGAGGGGCTAGGATTCATTGTTGAACAGTATGGAACACATCCAATGGTTAATTGAGTAATTAAACACTTCCTGTACTTAGGTATAAAATTTTCATTTTTACCAAAACATACAATAAAAAGTATTAGAAATGATATCTAGAAAATGTTATCTCACAGAGGTTGTTAAAAACATTTCCATAAGTTATTAGATTTTCTCCTTTCCCAACTTTTATATTCTTTAATATGGATTTTAATATTGTTTTCCTTATCCATTGTCCCCATAAAATGTTCTTGGCCTACACAATCACATTCACCATTTTCATCCCAAAAAAGGTAGTACAACATCAATTTCAATATAAATCATCATATGACTCTCATTGAAAACATGAATGGAATCTATGGTTATTGGAATACTCCACCAATGAAAAATAATGATATCATGTACCTTGAAATTCATGTGATCATGACATCAATTGGTTTTATAATGATTTAATAGTCCTTTTTGGATATCCATTTGATTGAGGGTAAACGTAATTACTCAAATAAATATCAATTTCATATCCTTATAATGAATATTTTGTAATATTAATGTGAATTATTGATCATTATCATACACACATAAAGAGGTGAACCAAGAAATTTGGAAACAGAATTAATATATATTCATTCATGGTGCTTGAGTGGTAAATAATTTTCTATTACATGTAAATAATGAGATTTCATAAGGTGATAAAAAATAACACATATTGAATATTTCTTCCTAGGAATATTTTGTAATCTATGGAAAATGAATATAATAATGTCATCCAATTAAAACTTAGGAATAGTTATAGGTTACAAAACGCCTCTAGGATTTTTTCTGTTAACATTCACCTATTCAGAAACCAATCATCTTTACACATTTATTTAGTTTACCTATTCATATATTCCCATATTAAATTTTTCTTCAATAACCTATAAATTATGGGGATACTAGGCTTTATAGAGAAACCTGAGCTATGAGAATGATCTAGTAATTATATTTTTAGATCATGTATAAAAAAACTCTTATCCTATTTTGAATTTTCATAATTCCATATTCACATAGAGAGTCTTCCAATGTCCCATCATTTGCAGATTTTATATTCTTTTGAAAATATAAATCATCATGATAAGAACATTTTACTAGTATAAATTATGATAGTTTGGAAATAAATTTAAAAATGAATAATATTTAACCCTCTTTAATAATTTCTATTTGCATATATATTAAATCCATGAACATATGATCCCTACTAATGATAATTATGGCTAGGTTTATTTGATCATTAATTATCAATTCATATTGGACATTAATTTTCATCCTTATGTTATATTATTTTGTGAGACCATAATCCAAGAATACCTCCATCCATTACCTTATACTCTAGTTATTCTCTAACTTGGGAAAAGATGTATTTTTGGCCCTTATGGTCAATGTATATCTCACATAATTCACACTATCAATAATGGCTCAATATCTTCAAAGAAAATATTAAGGATTCTAATTTAAGGAAATGTATATGATAGTTCTGTTCATGAGTCATTAACTATCGTGGATCATAGGAAATAAATTTATCCTTCTACATAAGGACATGACCATGTCACTTCAATAATGAATCACTATATACCCCAAAGCCTTAATTTCTTATTATTGATCCATAATTGAAGAATTCGCCAATATGAACATCAATTAATAAAAATATTCATCACATTCTTTTATCCAGGTAAACATAACTTCTATACATTTATGATTGGTAAACAAGCTATTTAATTAGGGAATTTTTCCAATAAATCGACGATGGTAACAAAAAAAATCAAATAAGAGTATTTAACTCAGTAATATTGATTTTTTAAGGCCATTAATATACTATAGTTTTATTTTTAGGATAAAATATTATTTCATACCTATAGAATATATGGTAACAAAAATACAAAATTAATCCAAAATTTGTTATTTATAAATTCTCCATATAATAATTTTTTCCCACAGACTCTCAAGAATGTAATGTTTTTTTCTCCCCATCCTCATATCATAAAGAGTAATTGAAGATATCATTGTTAAACACCACAAAAAAATTATATAAGGAATCCTTGAATACACTGTTCATCATATAAATAAAAGTAGATTGTTCAGATTTTAAACCAAATAGAAATACTATAAACATGTATTTTCCATACCTTGTGAGAAGTAATTTCATCATAATGACATCCTTCTTTACATGTAATTTATGATACCTCGAATGATGGGAAATCTTTGAAACTTATCATTCTCTATAATTTTGATCGATTTAGTTATCAATCTGAGGAAGGAGATAATTTATATTTACAGTCATAACCTTTTTTTCTTATAATTAATTCATATACCCCCAATCAATTAATCTTCTTGAACAAAAAATAGGGTTTTCCCAAGGTGAAACACTAGGGGTGCATAAATCCATTTTCACATGATTTCAGTAATTTTTTCATCATCACCACTAATTTTACATGCTCATTCAATGAGGAATATTTGATATATATGATTGACTAAGTAATTAATGAATTATATATTCATTTTTGCATTATGGTGGATGTCAATGTAATTACTTAACAGATACATTAATAATTTTCCTCAATATAGTTAAATATTATATTTTATGATTACCCATTTTATCTGTAGATTACATATGACCTTATAAACTAAGAATACAATTTAGTATATCTATTTTGAGTGGATGTATGTATGACATATATTATGTGGTTTCCCATATCAATGTGATTAATTATATATATTCATCAGAAATAAAAATTTCCATTACTTAAAAAAAATATAATATATTTTGAAATCTAATCTATAATAACGATTGTTTCCAAATAAACAATACATATAATAATAAGGTATGTAAATAGGTAATTATGATGTTTTATAATGGGAATTGATTGGGACATCGTTATTGGAATGAGATTTTATCATGGAGATTAGAATGAAAACTATATTTTAATGGTGATAGGGAAATATATAATTTTCATGGAAAATATGGAATATTTGAATTTTATTCAAGGACAATAATAAAAAAATCATTATAAAAATATAAATATATGATTAAATTACCAATCATCATATATTTAATAAAATCTTACAAATGTGTATTAATCACATAATCTTGGACATATTCCCATATCCACTTTTATAGTATGTTCACATGATCCAAGGGACTTTGGCATGAATATTTCTAGTTTTTTCATCAATAAATCACTAGAAATAATTAGTCTCTTTATTCCCCTCTAATTCAATTGAAATATGACCAATTTCATTTCACATTTTACAAACACCCATTCCTTTTTAAAAATTTCAATTTTGTTTCTCTTTGTAATTTTTACTTGATGGAAATTTTTTCCCCTTACTTATTCTATGTAAATTTTCTTATATGTTGGTTCTCACCTAACCTATTATTACCATTATTTCCATTGAAAATATAGGTTCTATAAAATTTATTCTATTTTTATGGAATGTAATAATATTTTGACAAATAATGAAAATGTTTTACAAACCAATTTCTTTACGAGGTTTAAATAAAGGCCTTCAAAAAAAATTCAACCTCACCATAAAGGTTATTTTGTAATCCATACAATACTTAAATAATCGTTTAATGGTATCCCCATTCATTGAAACACTATCTTAATCCTTTTTAAATAATATTATTAACATTATATTCAATTCAATTCATGTCTCAAGAGGGAAATATTTGGTCAAGTGTATTAATTTAATATATCATCTCTCAATATGATAAATTTCTTCATCATCTTTAGTGTTTTTGATAAAATTCTTATATTGATCATTATCACTTATAAGATAATAGAAATACATCATAACCATTTTAATTTCATTACATGTCAAGATAATAAATATAATTTCAAGAGATATAATCCATTTTTCAATTATTACTAGAAAATAAGTTACAAATTTTTTGAAGGATTATATTGTTGAAAGAAATCCAATATAGGAGTATCATGTCATACAAAATAATGTTACACAATATGTGAAATGTTATTATATATAACCTAGGATAGATTCCCTAATTTAAACATGATCTCTTTAACTTAGACACTAGTTATGTTAGCTTACTAATTAGATAATTCCTGATATGGTACAGGGGTATTGGTTCCCTTTCACCAATAAGAAACCATTACAAAATAATGGGATACAGTTTTTAGTTCATAATCTGCATGAATGTTGATTCATTAAATAAAATAAAAATTAATAAAAATCAAAAATAATAAATTTGATTGTTGTCATTCATATGTTTTTTATGTTCGTATAAAATCTCATTCCAATGTTTTTCACTAAACATCCTAAAATAATAAATATAAAAACACCAAATCTAGTAACCTAGATCTGATGGATACTTTATTACATATGAACAGAAACAAGGGAACCAATATCTAAGGACCATTAATTTTATCATTTTTTGAGAACCAAATATATTCATTATGACCTTTTACATTTGAAATTAAATTAAAGAAAATCCCAATATTCCAGAATAATTGAATTTTGTTCCATGATTAATTTTTCATATGGTAGTGAAAGGATAAATAATAAGAGTGACCTCAATTTCTCATTAAGGTTAAATTAAAATACATGCTATTAAGAGTTAATAATTTATATTTTCAGGCATAGAAAACACATTAAATACCTTAAAGATCCAGTTTTGGATTAAATAATCCTCAAACACACTCTCAGACATAGTTTTGGGGCCAATGAGTGGGTTGAGTGATTGAGTCAATGGTTTCATGCAATGTTATTGTTTCGCATTCAATAAAATTATACATCAAACAAGATGACATGCTTTCTGGATGCCTATGATTCAAAACGTGTTACCAAGGCATATTATAATAAGAATGAGGTTTTTCATGTTGAAAAAAAACTATTATGCATAACCCTATCACACAACTATACTGTTGAAAGATAAAGGAGATGTAAAACTAGAAATTCTACATGGCCATGGCTGAGACATATTGCACATTGAATGTGTGATACCCATTTTTTCACATAGAATTGTCTATAACAATAGCCAATGATATTTTGTATAAATTAAACTTTCCCCTACATTTTAAGGTCTCTCTAGAAGATTAAGTAATGCACTTTTTTGTGGAACTCCCTATTTTTACTGGAATCATGCAACACCCGGGATCATGGACCCTTAATGGTGAATAAATTTTCTGACAGAACTAATGAGGGCCCAAACATGGCATTACCAATAGCAGACTTGTCTATATTCAAATGCTATTAGGACTGGTTGGGTTCACAAAAATTGAATATCCCTTCATGATACCCTTACCAAGATATAACTTAAATTCATTTACATTACTATTTCTATTATATATATATGTTTAACATTTACTAGAATTCTTCTTCTCATGAAACTCTATTTCCATGAAACCAAATAATGATACATACATCAAAATTCTGGTCCCCTACCAAATGTTCCTTTTTCCACTAATACAGACATTAAACCACAATGTCCTCCAAACAATATGTACCCTAATTCCCATTTTTCTTATGAATATAGACACTAACATTGGAACTCTTTATTTCCACTACTCCACATTAGAAAAAAAAAGTATTTCCAACAAGGAGGCCAATGATTAGTCGAAATATAAGACCTAATGGAGGATTATTTGAGTGAAACATTGATTTTGTCATGATGAGGGTTATTTATGATGAATTTGTTCCAAAAATTACATTAAACCCCTCAAGGTGGATCCCTTATCCACTTCTGATATTCATAACATGAAATTTCATAGTTCAACGTAATTGTAAAATTTCATGACAATGTCCCTAGGACAAGAAAAAATTATATAGCCTTACCCTAAGGGATGAACATAAGATGACCCACTAATGATCATAATGGGATTCCACATTCACTACAACCATGTGATATAAGTCACCTACAGAATGTATATTCCACGTGTAAGCCACACATCATCCCTCTTGAACACTCGTTCCATGAAACCAACATCCATACTTCATGATGTTAAAATTTATGAATCATTCCTCTAACTGATCCTTAAATTGTGGCATCAAATTACATGGGTTTTGATCCTGGTCTCTTAAATAGTGTATTTAGAAAGAATCCTCTTGGTTTGAACCCCAGAACGACCACATACAACTATGAAATACTCCCTATATGGGACACACATTTTTGATCCGCCTATGTAGTGTATTCTGATTTATCTAAATTTGAAATTAAACATGAGGGACAAATCCCATAATCTATGATTCACATATTTATTCCTAGGGAGACACTTATTTGATCAAACTCTATAGGGTATTATGATGTGTTTTCATGATTCATTAAACTCATGGGATACACCCATATATCTAGGTGTCAAATATTCACTCCTAGGGACACAACTCCATTATCCACCTCCAAGAGCATTCTCATCCATCTTTAGATAAAATTAAATATACAATCCACATCCATCACCAAGGTGTTATATATTCCCTCATAAGGTGAATCCTCTTTAATTTTACTCCACATGTTGTTTTTATCCATCTGCATGCGTTGGTAAACTATCATGATACATCATTCACCCATGTATGACATCTTACCTCCTAGAGACACAACACTTTGATCTACCTCCAATGGTAATTCTAATATTTCTCCATGTGATGTTAAACCTATAGAACACACCCTTCATCCAATAGGGAGATCTTCCCTCCTAGGTAAATCCCATTTGATCCACCCCAATTGGAAATTTTGATTAGTCTATATGAGATGTTAAACCTGTATGACACATTAGTCAACAAGGTGTGACATCTTCCCTCTTAAGGACACACCTCGTTAATGATCCTCCATAGGTTGTTATGATCCATCAATAAAATATGTTAATCCAAGAAGAACAATAATTCACCCTGGTGTGACATCTTCTTTCTTTAGGACACACCTCCTTCACCGACCTTCAATGTGAATTATAATCCTTTTCCATTATAAGTCAATCTTTTGGGACACAACCTTCATCCATGGGTAAACAATTAGGTCATAGAGACACACCTCCTTGATCATCCTCCATAGAGAGTTTTGATCCATCACCATGGGACATTAAAACTATTGGGCATATCTTTCACAAAGGATTGAGATCATCTATTAAAATTATACATCCTTTGTCTACTTGTATATAGAATTACGATACGTCTTCGTGAGATGTTAAACATGTGGTACACATCATTCAGAAATGTGGAACATCCTCCCACATAGGTACATACCACCATGATCATCCTCTATAAGGTGTTTGGATATATCTCCAAAAAACATTAATCCTATGGGACACATCCTTCACCCAGGTGTAATATCAACCCTCCTTGGTATACACCTCCTTGATCTACCGTTAAATGGTGTTCTGAATCATCTCTTTGAGGTGATAAACTTACGAGACATATAATTCAAACAAGTAACACCCTGATAATTTTTAAAGTAATATTTTTTGAATTGATTTATTCTTTACAATATTTTATATTTCACAGAACACTAAATATAGATTTTATAATAAAACACAAAGTTTGAATTAAATTATACAAACCAATATTTTTATTCTTTCCTACACATAACACATAGATTAGATTGGGGATCACATCAAACTATTTTTCACTTATGTTACACACAATTATATGTTATTGTGTTATCTTGTGTTACATGTAAGACATAGTTTTACCAAAATAGTGTATACGATTAATATTGTTATCAAAATATTTTTATAGTAACATGTTATCTATTTTTATTTAAATTACATATAATTTTAACTAAAATATGAAAATATTATTTAAACAGGTATATAAAATTAATCATTTGGGATGTCAATTAGTTTTAAATGAATTTAAAAATTATTTGAAAATAAAAAAATTTATAATGAATACTAATTTTCAATGTAGAAAATCATTTTATCTGAATACATTTACAAACCCCAGATATGGATAATGTTTTTAACAAAAACATTATATTACATATCTAATATATTTTTTTAAACTCAACGGATATATTTTATTGACATAAGATAATAATAAAATTTATTTTTTGAATGAAAATGTATTTTTTTTTCAAAAAGGTAATTTTGAGCATATTTTTATGAAAACCCCTTTTCAATCAAAATATTGAAAATTATATTATTTTTAAATAAAAACATAAACATGTAATTTTAATTTGATATATAAAAATTTACATCGATTGAAATTTTAATATTTTTATTATAAATTTCATGTTTTGGTAAATACTAAAAATAATTAATTTTAATTAAAAAAATCTTTTTCATAAATATAATTTATATTGTTAAATTATATATTTATGTGGTTATCTAGTATAATTAGATCATTATATTACCATTTAATATAATTTAGGGCATGGTAATAAATTTCACATTGAATTTACATATAAAAACATTTCAATATTTTGAACGTTTTCACATTAAAATCATTTTTCTCATTCTGTCAATGAGATTAATTTAAAATTAATTTTAAAAATTTATATGTTTTCAATTATGAAAAATGGATTCCATATTTTCAATCATAATTTAGAAATTTTTATGAGTAGGTCTCTTTTCTTTTGGGAGAATATGAATAGTATCATTGGAAATTTTTATTACCACCATTATGGGTAAAACATGTAATTTTGGATAAAAAAATTTTATTAATAATTTAAAACTACAATAAGGCTTGGAAAATGATGTTGGAAAAATTTAATAGCAATAATAACACCTAAAGTTCAAATTTTAATTTTCTAAATTGATAGTTATCCTTGATAATGACTTAGTTATTATTAAATATCGATGAAAGTGACCTAATTTTAAACTCTGACATTTAAAAAGTATTATATTTTTAAATTTGGGTTCAATTGAAGATATGGTAAAAATATATATATTTTGGAAACCTATAATATTTATCAACATCATGTAAATTAATTTCGAATATTCATTGACTATCCAATTATTATAATTAATTAGAAAATGATGATATGGTATTTGATAAATTAATGAAACAATAAATTAAATGATGGTATAAATAGTAAAATATATATATTTTTTATTATTAAAGGTTATTCATAAATTTTATAGTTTATTATGATAGGTTATCGGTGAATTTTATTGAAATTTTTTGAATTTATATTATATTATTATATTTTTTAATGGTAATTTAATAAATAGTGTCAAAACAGACATTAATGATATGTTTTTAAAAATAATTTTTTATTAAATTATTTAAAAATAATGAAAATATTAAATAATTTTATGGGGTGATATATGGTGGAAGGTATATTAAATTACACGTTTATTTCTTATTGAATCTTTTTAATGTAAATAATTTATTCATCTTAATATATAAATTTTTTTACCATAGTTAAAATTAAAATGGTGTAATTAAGGGTTAGTCAAATTTATAAGGATTAAAATTACACCACATCTTCTGTAAAATATTTTTTTTTATTTTACAACTTTATCATATATTATATTTGCATAATTGTCCTTTTAATGTTTTTGTATGGATAATGTATTTATTGTAAATTATTATTTTCAAAAAATCTAAAAGTATACCTCCTCTCTCATATAAAAGGGAATATATCCATCTCTGCTCCAAAAAATTATAAACCTATTTGGTTCAGAAATATCCAATACAAATATCCAGAAAATGTTTCACCATTCATCCAAGAAGCTTTACATTGGGCATAATTCTAGCCAAAGATGTCTGTTTATGAAAATCATAAAGAGATACCCAAAGAATAGAAAACATTCATGAAAAATGTTTTTGTTTTATTCCATCCGTAAAACCCATAAATAATTTTTATTTGATGATTATATAATATAATTATTCTCCTTAATATTCTGGGATGATTTATATTTTTGTTTTTTCCTACACATACACACACTTCCATCCAATGTGTAGCGAACCAATAGTCTGTGTGTTTGGCAGACTACCACCTCACAAAATGATGATTGTTCATTTTTTCCTTTACAATAAATCATGATGTAAATTATAATTTTTACTATATATAAATATTATATCATTATGCATATGTAATTATTACAAACAACATACCTTTATGCTTTCTATTTTGTAAAAATATGATAAATTAGTTTGTGGATGTGTGGATTATGAACACCTCAAACCAATGTGATTTGATCACACTTCACAAGGAATGTATTAAGGTTGGTATTGGAAAAAATATATGACAAATATAATAATAATTAAATCATAATTATAATATATATATTTCATCAAATATATTTTATTCAAAATGAAAATATAACAGAAACAATGTTAAATCGTACGTACGACATACGACCTCCATGAACTCTGTATTCTATTTAATATTTGTATATATTATAAAATATTATCAATATTTATATAAATATTATATATGAGATTTTTTTCATGTTTTACATTAATTAAATAATAAAATCATGATCTATGTTAGAGTACCAAGAATAAAATTCAAAACAAATAAGAAAAACAACAAGGATATTGCCTAGAACATTCCATTGAATGGAATTGATAATAACTGGGTAATATAAAGTCATATGTAAATAAAATATTGAATTATATAAGAGAATATTGTTATATAATTGAGGACTAATAAAATTATATTTATTATAATATATTTTTTCATAAGAATGCCGAGAGTCAAGACATAATGTAAGTGATTTCTATCTCACTTTTATTTTCCGTGAGTCACATGCCATATTCCCCACAAATTTATTATATGGGGTATATATACATCCAATGAATTTATTTTTTGGGTATTATCCTAAATATAATTGTATTTATATATCAGTATATGTTTAATTCTGTCAATGGGAACATGATTCAACTGATTACAAAGTGGTCAGATGATTTCTTCCTTATCCTTTATTTCATTGAGACTTATTCCATATTCAATATTTATTTATTTATTTCTTGTTTATATACATGAAATTAATATAATAAATTATAAATAAATATAATTTTTGGGTATTTACATATATATTTGATGATCTCTCATTAATGTGGTTTACAGTTCTAATGTTTCCAAATCAGAGATGTAATTTTAGCTAAAGTTTCCTTCTTCAAGAAAAATATTATGTTATGCACCTATATTTTTTTAAAACATTAATAAACAATCCACTAACATTTTGTATAATAAATATCAATCCTCTCATGATATTATAGTCATCAAATAAATTTATTCTCTCTTCGGCCAAAAATATGTGTTCTTTCATATAAATAGTTCCAAGAAATGTTTTGAAGCTATTTTAAATGATCATTACAGAATTTTTAACGGAAATGATATTCAAATATATATAAAAAAGTTATCAAATTGTAAATTATATTATTTTAAGGTTATTATTTTTGATTTTTTTTAATATTTTTTTATTTTAATTTTGTTTTTAAAAATGGAATGAATATTTTCTTCAATAATATTTTAAAATGACCTTTTATAATAATTTTCAATATACTAATATGTAATTAGATGTAACTTATGTTTTAATGGGTATATAATCTAATGACACCATTAAACATCCTTCATTGAATGGTTTTTTGTATTTGATGGATTGATAATTATCCATATTTTCTTTTCCATGAGGTATGTTGTGATGAAATGTTCATAAACCCCATTTTTTGTCATGATTCTGATATGTTTTATATTATTGTGGCACACATGTTTATGTTTTTTAATATGAGATGGGTGGGACATATATCTCATCAAAATTAAATGGGTAAATATTTATATCTCATGATATATAGATGAAGACAAGTTGATGGGATTGATCAACTTTGGAATATGGGGAATCCCAATCCACATTGGGAAGATGGGGAAACACGATCCACTATGAGAAAATGGGGAAACCCAATACCTTACAAGGAAATTATTATGACTGGGTTTGGTTGTGTTTATTTTCATGTTTTTTTAGTCCCCATGTTTTTTCCTTTTGGGTTTTTGAAATATTCCAAGAGTTATAAGAAATGATATTACATTTTTATGCATCTTCATCAAATTCCATGTCTTATTAATATGTTATGATATCATGGATCTTCTGATTTAATCCCTTATAATTATTGTCTCTTGAACTACCAATATTTTTTTAGTACAATGTTATATTCTAATTTTATGATCATGTTCTCATACCCTTTTTCTCAAGATTATGATTATATATACCTCTTATTTAACCTTCATGAGAATCTGATCTCACCCTTTTCATATGTTTCTTTTCCATGTTGTTATGAAAGGATTTATGTAGGAAAAATATGTGGGATATTTTTGTGGGAAATAATGAAAATATTTCACCACACAAGCTGATAGGGATCAATGTCTCCAAAGGCACTAAAATGTTATTGAATTTGGGAATGTGTTTGTGTAATATATGAAATGATCCAACAAAAATATGTGATGACAATCCATTTTAGGATTGAGTCATTGTTGTTGGTTTTAGAGAAATGTTTTAGTCAACTATTAGAAACATGATTGAAAAAACAATTCTGAAATCCCTATGTACATTTCAATGTATATTACATTGGATGTATATAAGGAAATGCCTATGGTCTCAATCATTTTAAAGTAGGTGTCCTGATTTAGGAAACATATAATTAATTTTTCAGGATTATATGTTTTCTATGCTATGGTATGTGTTGTTTATACTATGATATATGGTCTTACATTATAACAGAAACTTGAAGAAGAAATGTAAAATTTTAATACTTTATATGTTTAATATATTTTATTAATAAAAATTCATGTCCTAAGTTGAAATATCCTAAAAATAATGATGATGGTGGTATGAGTATTTGTTATACAGCTTAGGATAAAGGGACCTCAAATGAAATGTTAATCATATGGAATGTTCTAATAATATTTTTTTATTTTAAACATAATAAAAATGATTAGATTGAGTTTGGGTAAAATTATGTAATGATTCATGTTTTATATTCTTGGAAATAATATGATGATGATTCATGATTCATTATTAAAGAATAATGATGGATGTTTAAATTGTATATTTTTTTCATTCAATAATTATGATATCTGAATAATAAAAAATATTATTAATTTCATTATGTGTTTTTAATTAAGGATTAAAATGATTAATTTATATTGTGTTAATTTATTTGGAAAGGGATTTAATGTCAATGTGACTTTCATTTGGAACCCAATATTAATGGAATGATAAGTCTTAATATGTTCCTAATGTTGATATAGTGATATTTCTCAAAGAATATTGATGGAATCACCTATTTTGATAATCACAAATCATGTTTAAATATTGATCATAATATATTAAGTCAGTATTTAATCTTTTTAATATACATATACAATTATCTTATTCTCAACAATATAAACTCTTGAGACACATGACTTTGCTACATCAACTTACAGTCCATATTTACCTAAATACAGGCTCACTGTTAAAGGCTACTGGTAAGAGCCTTCTGTTCAAAGTCATCGTTATAGCTTATTATCACCTTAAGTCACTATTGATAGAAGATCACTGTTGAAGATTTACAGTCACTATTGGAAGCTACCGGTACACAGTTACTGTCACAAAACTACTGATGATCTACTTATCAAAGCTCACAGAGAATGAGTTACTATCATAAGGCCACTATTGTAACAAGGTTTCTGCTAGAAGTCCACTGTTAGACTCTTTCTCAAGTCTTCTGTTGAGAAATTCTTTGTTCAAGTCTGCAGTTGGAAAGGTTACTATTGAAGTAGTCTGATGTTACAGAACTACCAATTAGAAGCTTACTGTTAAAGGTATACTGTTGATCCTTCCGATGGAGTTCACTGATGAGGATCCACTATTACAAAGAATAAACAGCTACCATTAAAAGACTACAGTTGAAGTCTACAGATGGAAAGACTATAGTTTACAGTTAGAAAGACCACAGTTGAAGCCCTCAGCTGAACAGTCTACCGATGAAGTCCACAGTTGTAGAGATTGAAGTCTACCGTGTGACATGCATCTGCTACCAGTCTAATGATATTCCATTCTTTTCTTTACCTATTTTTTTAATACAATTATAATGGTCATGTCTGGAAAAATTAATACACGTGACATTATTTAATGTTATTTGCATGGATATCAGGAGACAATACGTTGTACGATAAAGACCACACGTGGTTGAAATATTTCTCTTGTCAGCCCCTACTGGACAACAAAACACAACAACAAGAGACTATATAAAAGACATAGAAGAGAGACACAAAAAGATAGACCCCGAACATACTAGAAAGAAGAAGGGAAATCTCAAGCACTAATCCAAAAAGAACAAGAGCTTCACGAATATCTATTGTAAAGAACCTTCTAAAATTTGTAGTAGTGTGCTGTTAAGAGTTTTTGAATCCTAGAAGCTAGTCATGTCTACATCTAGAAGTCATAGCCTGGAAGTTGCAACACTCTATTTTGGAGGCAACTTGTAGAGAAGGACCAAAGCTTTATTTCATTCATCCCAACGAGTCCAGAGCTAATCTGCCAACATAATAGAGAATTACAAACTTATCTCTACTATCTTTATCTCTAATGTGTTTAAATACATTTCATTTGTGAGCAGTGTGTATGTGTTACACACACTGACTTTTGTGATTGAACTGAGGGATACTGAAAATCCACATACCAAGCTATTTTCAGATTTGTTTCCCACCTATAACTGTGGAAGAAGCCTGGTGTGGCTTGGTAGTTTATTTCTTTACCCACACAGAACTGTGGTAGAGGTTGAAAGACCTGGACAGTTTGTGAAAGCTGTTGTAAAGCCCGATACAGGCTGTGTATCACTTTTAATATAATTTCATAGTGGCAGGTGATCACCAAGTGGAGAGGATTAGGTATTGACTTAACGTTGAACCTCTTGTTTAAATTTGTTGTGTTTATATTTTATTTACTCTGTTTAACATCTATCCGATGTGCTTATATTTTCAAAGACAGAAATCTGTTTTTACATTCACTCTGATTGTTAGTTCGAGTTAGTGTGTATATATGAGTTGTTTAGTAAACCTCTTTAAAAAGTCTAATTATTTCTCATACTAATTCAACTAAGGAGTAATCAACCTTTAAGAAACCTACTAAATAATAACTCACTTATATCTCTACTGCCTTAATTGACTGGGCTGTTCTAATTTGGGGGATTTTAATCCGAAAAGTTTTTAACAAAAATATTAATTGGAACTCAATTCACCCCCCTCTTGAGTATCCAATCTGACCAACATTTTGTATCAGAGGATTAATTCTTATTTAGAAATAAAAGGTTTTCAAACCCTCTGTTTTCAAACTGTGATTTTAGTTTTACTTAAAGATCTTAAATTTCTGTTAGTTCTAAATTTTCTCTCTTTAAAATATTTTCTAAAATCTAGTTATGGACATTAGACTAGAATGTGTTTCTACTAACATGCCACCTTTCTTTAATGGTGTGAATTATGGTCAATGGAAAATTAAAATGAGAATCATTTGGAAAGTATTGTTTTTGATATTTGGTATGCTATAGAATCAGAATATAAAATTCCCAAAACTACTAGATCTACCTGGGATGATGCTACAAAGTCTGACTATAATAATAACTGTAAAGATATGAATGATCTTTACTGCACTTTAGGAGATGAGGAATTTAACTAAATTTCGGCATGTAAAACAGCTCATGAAATCTGGGACACCTTGGCTATTTCTCATGAAGGAACAACCAATGTGAAGGAAATGAGATTAAATACATATAATATTAAATATGATAATTTCAAAATGAGACCTGATGAACCCATTTCTGATATGTATCTTCGGTTTAATGAGATTGTAAACAACATGAGTTCACTGGGAAAAGTTGTTCCAGAAAAGGAGAAGATTATGAGAGTATTGAGATGTTTTCCTGACAGATGGAGATGCACTTCTCTATCCATCTGAATGTCATGTGACATCAGCAAGCTACTAGTTAAGGAATTGATTGGTAAACTATTGATGTATGAATAGGAATTGAAGGTGAAAAAAATAAGAATATGATGAAACAAAAAAGAAAATCTGTAGCATTTAAGTCTACTGCCTCTAAGAGTAAAGACAAGGAGAAAATACATGTACCTACTGAAAGTTTAACTAGTGAAGATTCAGATTCAGACAGTGATGAAGAAATGGCTCAAATTGCTAGCAGATTTAAGAAGTTCTATAGGAAGAATTTTTTTCATAAAGACAAACTACAAGGGTAAATATGATCAACAAGGTAAGTGGAATAAGGATTGGAAGAAATCTAATAAGGAAGATGATATAGTCTGTTATGAATGCAAGAGAAAAGGACACAATCAAGGCTAACTATCCAAAGATAAAATTCAAAAAGAATTATGACTATAAGGACAAAAAGTACAATAAAACCATGAACGCAACCTGGAGTTCTTCAGAAGACAGCACAAGTGCATCAGAAGCTACTAACTTTGAAAAGAATCATGCCAACATGTTCTTCATGACTAACATATCTGAGGTACCTGTTTTCTCTATTCTAAATGATTATTATTATGAAAATAATAGTGACTGAGATAATGATGCAAATATGTCTAATGATGAACTGTTTTAATGTTGCAATGTACTAGAAGATACCTTCAATGAACTAAAATATAAATACAAATCTTTGAAGAAACATCATTCCCTGACTTGTAATATTAAAACTGATCTATGTGTAGAAAAAGAAAAGAATGCTCAATTGTTGAAAGAAAATACTCAGCTCAAATTATCTAATGAACAATTGCGAAAAGATATTGAGATGTTCACTACTGGTAGGGATACCTTGACACAGTTTCTAGGAAGACATATTGCTCCAAAATATACAACTAGTATAGGATATCATCCTGGATAGAGACACATTATCAAAACCAAATTTGTTCCAAAATATAGACAGTTCACTGCTAATTCTGGGAAATCTTTTGAGAAATAATTTTCTAAAGGACCGAACCAAGTATTTATGTCTCAAAATATGTTTGTTGATTCCAGAAATTCTATAAAGCAAATATGGGTTCCCAAAGTTTTATTGGCTAACCTTTCTGGACCCAAGAAGATCTGGGTACCAAAATTATCCCATGTTTAATCTGTTTTGCCGGGATGTTCTTTAAAGCGTTCCAGTAACACTCTATGGTATTTGGAAAGTGGATGTTCAAGACATATGATAGGAGACTATTCATGCTTTAAGAGTCTAATTAAATTTGATGGTGGGAATGTCAGCTTTGGTGACAATGCAAGAGGAAAAATCATCGGCTTAGGCCAGATTGGTAACCCTGATACAATATTAATTTCTAATGTACTTTTTGTTGAGGGATTAAAATATAATTTACTTAGAATATCTCAGTTATGTGATGATGGCCTTAATGTTAAATTTGAAAATGAGTCATGTAATTTTTTTAATTCAAAGAATGACTTAGTTTTCACTTCATGTAGAAATGAGAATGTATATTCTATTGATTTATACTCCTTATCCAAACAAAATGTTTCTTGTTTAAATTATTTTCATAAAGAATCATGGTTGTGGCATAGAAGATTAGGACACTATAATGTGCACTCACTTAGGAAGCTATCTAAGAAATGTTTAGTTAGAGACCTATCTAAATTGGAATTCCCAAATGATAAAGTGTGTAATCCCTGTAAAAAGGGAAAACAACACAAAGTTTCTTTCAAATCAAAGAAAGAAGTTTAAACATCTCAACCACTTGATTTGGTTCACATGGATTTGTTTGGACCATCAAGAATTTCAAGTTTAAATGGAAATCACTATGTTTATGTTCTTATAGATGTATTTTCTAGGTATACTTGGGTATACTTTCTAGCTCACAAAAGTGAAGCTTTTTCCTACTTTTTCAAATATTCTAAGTCTATAGAAATCCTTAGTGGACTTAAAATTAAAACCCTAAGAAGTCATCATGGTCGTGAGTTTGAGAATCATGAGTTTGAATCCTACTTCATGCATAATGGCTATAGTCAAAACTTTTCTGCCCCTAGGACACCCCAACAATATGGAGTTATAGAAAGAAGAAATAGGACCCTTCATGAAATTGAAAGGACTATTCTTAATGAGTATGACTTACCTATTTAATTTTGGGCAGAATCTGTAAATACAGCTTGTTACATTATTAATAGAGTCTTAATTAGACCTATTCTAAAAAGGACCCCTTATGAACTTTGTAATAATAGGAATCCTAAGGTTAATTAATTTAGAGTTTTTTTACAAAGTCTTTATTCTTAATACTAAAGATAATCTTGAAAAATTTGCTCCCAAAAGTGATGAAGGAATTTTCTTGGGTTATTCTATTTCAAGTAAATCCTATAGAGTGTTCAATAAGAAAACCAAATGTGTAGAAGAATCAGTTCATATCAAATTCGATGAGACTGATCCGCATGACCCTAAAGCTTCTCTTGAAAATCATGAGGAATATTTATCAAATTTTAACCTTATTGAAAAAAATAGTGAATCCCCGGTAAAAATATCATCTTCTAGAAATTTTCCAGAATCTGCACCTGCTGATTTTGAACTAAAAGACAACTATGAATAATTAGTTCAACCCTTCCTAGAGGTATTAGGACTCTCAAGAATCATACTCTAGATGCTGTTGTAGGTGATTTAAATAGAGTAACACAAACTAGAGCTTCTCTAAGAAACCAGGTTGAACATCAAGCTTTTCTTTCACAGCTTGAACCCAAAAATATTAATGATGCAATCAATAATGAATTTTGGGTAATGGAAATGCAAGAAGAACTAAATCAGTTCGAAGAAACAAAGTTTGGGAATTAGTGGAAATACCCAAGGAAACCCTAACCATAGGCACTAAATGGGTGTTTAGAAACAAAGTATATGAGTTTGGGAATATAGTTAGAAATAATTCTAGGCTAGTTTCACAAGGATATAGACAAGAAGAAGGAATAGACTATGAGGAGACCTTTGCAACTATAGCTAGACTAGAAGCCATTAGGATACTACTTGCCTATACAGCTCATCTGAATTTAAAACTTTATCAAATGGATGTTAAAAGTTCTTTTCTAAATTGATACATAGTTGAGGATGTGTTTGTTGAACAACCCCCTAGTTTTATAGTTCCCCATTTTTCCAATCATGTTTTCAAACTGTCTAAAGCTTTGTATGCCTTAAAAAACCTCCAAGAGAATGGTATGGTAATCTCAACTCTTTTCTTATTTCAAAATGTTTTACCAAAGGGATAGCTAATCCTACTCTTTTCATTAAATAGATTTCTAAAGATCTTTTGATAGTAAAGATTTATGTGGATGATATTATTTTTGGATCTTCTAAATGTTCATTATGTGTTGATTTTTCAAAAATGATGCAAAATGAGTTTGAAATGAGTTTAATGGGGGAACTCAAATTTTTTCATGGATTTCAGATCTTTCAAAAAAAATGGCATTGTTTTGAATCAAAGAAAATATATTAAGTATCTTTTAAAACGTTTTTCTTTGGATGGTAGTAAAGGTAGTGACACACCTATGAGTACCACCTGTAAGTTGGATAGAGATAAAGCTGGAGAACCAGTGGATCAAAGCAACTATAGAGGTATGATAATGAATCTAATCTATCTTACAGCTAGTAGACCTGACATCATGTTTAGTGTATGCATGTGTGCTCGCTTTCAAGTCAATCCAAAAGAGTCTCATTTAACAACTGTGAAAAGAATTTTAAAATATCTCAAACATACTCCCAACTTAGGATTATTCTATCCAAAAGGACAATCATTTGATTTGTTGAGCTATTCTGATGCTGATTTTTCCAGTTGCAAGTTAGATAAAAAAAGCACCTCTGGGACATGGCACATTTTAGGCAAGTCACTAGTATCTTGGTGTAGTAAGAAGCAGAATTCTGTTGCATTATCTACTGCCAAAGCTGAGTACATAGCTACTGGTAGTTTTTGTGTTCAAATTATGTGGATGAAACATATTTTACTAGACTATGGATTTCAATTCAAACATGTCTCTATAAAGTGTGACAATACAAGTGCTATTAACATTTCCACAAATCCAGTATCTCATGCTAGGAAAAAGCATATTGATGTGAGACATCACTTTTTGAGTGATCATTATCAAAAGGGTGATATCACTCTTGAATTCATTGGCACTGAACAAAAATTGGCTGATATATTCACAAAGCCTTTGAATTCTGAGAGGTTAAATTTCATCAAACATGAGTTAGGTATGATTAATTTCAGCATAGGGGACCTCACAGTTAGACCTCACAGTCGACCCTCACAGTTAGACCTCACAATCGAACCTCACAGTTAGACCTTGCAGTTGAACCTCACAGTTGACCCTCATAGTTGGACCTCACAGTTGGACCATAATGTTATACCTCACTGTTTCACCTCACCAGTATACCTCACTGATACATCTCACTATTGGATACCTCGCTGTTTGTTTTTATTTTTGTGGGAATTCGAACCATTTTTATATCTTTTTATTATTTATATTTTATTTTGTTTTAATCCCTAAATGATAAAATCAAAGGCAATGAACACATTTCAATCCACCTTCCTCTCCCAATCATGAACCTTGCTCTCGAAATTCCTAAACCCTAACCCTTCACCTGAGCCCTCGAACCTCTCTCAATCTCTTTGTCCAGAACCAAGTGACCCCCGACTATCAATGAGGATGTGCCAAGGCCTAAGAGAACTCGAGCTGAATCCAGTGGCACTAGTAATACCCCATCGGGACCTGTAAACCCGCATCTGAGCAAGAGACAAATCTTTTCTGAAAATAAGTTAAGTGAAGAATGGTTACTGTCAAGAAATTAATTAATGCTGAAAGTACTAGATGCCCAAGGATGGACCGAATGATTTTCCTACAAAAATGGACCTTACTACCCGAAGCTTGTGAAATAATTCTATGAATATATGACATTCGAAGAAGAAGAGGATGTGCATAAGCTAATGTCCAAAGTCAATGGAAATGAAGTTAGTTTCTCTTCTGCTGAGTGGGCTGCCTATTTGAGAGTTCCTCATGAAGTAATATTTGATTACTACTCTGGAGTGGCTCCTCCAAACAGTGCTGTTATTGAGTATGAAAAATATTTGGAAAAACTGACATGAGATGGAAAATCAAGAAGGATCATTTTAGCTAAGATGAATGGAGAAGACAAGCTCTTATTAAAATTCATTCAGCATGTACTTAGTCCAAGGAGAAGAGACATTGTTTTACTAAAGTACCAGGACATATTCCTGATGTACTTACTGAAGCATGGAAAGAAGATTAACCTATGTAGGTTACTGATGGTACAATTGGAAGATATGATCAAGGAAATCTCGAAGTCCAATGCCTTATTCCATGCCAAGATTATTTCAATTATTCTAAAGATAAGGGATGTGGCTGGAAGTCAAGAAGAAATGATAGTAGCCAAGAAAAGTGTATGTATCTCCAAGGTAATTTTCAATTTCATGAAAATTAGCTGGAATCCCTGGAAGAGGAAATGGTTGAATGATGAAGGAAAGGTGTATGAAAAGTTTGACCCTAGTACTCATCCAACTAGGCTAAAAGACAAAAGAGATCCAGGCCTGAAGCCTGATGAGCTAGAACCGGTTTATTCTGATGAGGAGGAGGCTGAAGGAGTTGTGGACCCTCAAAGAGAGAACACCCCCATTGATGATAGGAGTGATCCTGATTTACCTCATAGTCCTATAAGGACTGTAGCATTTGGATCAGCTAGCCCTCCAAAAGAACTGCCAAGGAGAGAGACTGTTCTGAAGGACAGTGATACTGAGACCACTGAAGAAGAAGAAGAAGCATGTCAGAATGTTTTGTAGGACACCTTTGAAGAGGATGAGGCTACCGAATCAGATCATTTTACTCCTGACGAAAAGGAGGCTGCTGCTGAAGCAGATAATGAGGAAAATACAGAAGAAGAGCTCAACATGAGCCCTCAGATTGATAATACAGACAATATAGTGCCTGATCAGAAAGTAGGAGTGGCATCTACTACCATTGATGAGAGAGTCATTGATGACTCATAAAAGGATAGGACTAACCCTACTATTGAACTATCTGAGCAAATGGTTGTTGCATCTGCTGAAGTTGCAGAGGAGGTTGTAGATTTACCTCGAGTAGAACGGTTAGAGGAGATTCCTCGGGAGAATGCTCTAAGTGAGGGGGAGTATCTTGGTTCAGTTTCTATGTTGTATGACATCGAAGGTTGGTCATCAGATCCAGGATATATGGTACTTGGACTCAGTTATGGTGATTCTGATGAGGAAGACCATCCCCAAATGGATTCAGTTATCCTACCTATTGTTCATGACAATTTATAAACTAAGGAGGACCTTGAGTCCTTAAAGGATGAAATTAAAGAAGCACTGAGAGATTCAGTGGAAGATTTGATGAAAATCCTGGTTGAAGAGATGAGGAGTGTGGATCCACCCCTGCAGCTACATATGGGATGTGCTCTATCTAGTCCCGTGAAGGAAATGATGGATGAAGTCAAAGAATTCCATAATCAAATTGAGAGTTGTACATGAGCTGTGGTTGCTCTAAGATAATCGATTGCTTCATTGACTGCCATGAACAGTTCTCAAACCCAAGGGAATGCTGATATTAGATGTATCAAAGAAGTTGTAAAGAAGTTTGTTGAAGTATTTGAGGCTTTTAAGACATCAGTAAAAGAAAATTTGAACAGTCAAGATGCACTTGTTCAGAAGGTGGTTAGTAATTTGACACAGTCTTTCAAAGAGACAGTAGCTTTCTCAGCAAAACCCCTTCCCTTATCCAGCTCCACTGTAAACATTGACCAGATCAGAACTGTGATCCAGGAAGAGTTGGCTAAGGCTAGTACTAGTGGTAATAAGTATCAGATACTCAGATACTTATTACCACTAGAGAAGTCACCAGTTTTGTTCGTGATCACCTACGGGTAGCTACTTCTTCTCAAGAGTCCATTAAGAATAAGGTGGATGCCTACTTTGAGAAGGTCTATACCAAGCATCAAATGACCAACCATTTCAAGATCTTGATAGAGAATATGAAGTTGCCTCCATTGACTCAGGCATTCAGGGAGCAGGTCAGCAAGATGAGAGAATTGGATCCTGATTTGGATATATTTTTGGAAAATAAAGATGATATCTTATCTGCTATGGAAAGAGGAGGATGCATTATTATGGATTTTAGAAAACTTCTTCTCCCCTTTCTCCATGTGGACTGCACCCCTGTCAATATCCCTCATGCCTTACCTACATCTCTACCCATTGGATCTTCTTCTATCATGTCTCCTTCTGAAGCTATCAGAAGCCTTACTCCACTGATCCCTCAGCAATCTACCCACTACAGACCCACATGAGATTCTGTTTTTGCCCCTCCAGTCATTCCTACAGCCATTCCTAAACCTGTTGATCCACCGGCTCCTTCTCCATCTTCTTCTTCCAAAGGGAAAGACCCCTTACCTATGGATGCTGTGGATTGAGTTTGTTTATGTCTTTTTATAGGGACTCTGTATTCTTTTTGCTCATGAAATTTATTGTGTTATTAATAAAAACCTTCTCAGTGTTTCTATCATTTGTATTTCTTTTTTCTAATCACAAAGGGGGAGAAATATTGTGCATACTATTCTTACTGTTCTAATTGAGAAACTAATATGAAAATACTGTGCTAACTCTTGAAATGCTGTGCTTATTAATCTCTGATACTTGACAAAATTTAATACATACTGACATAATTTGTGATTATCAAAAAGGGGGAGATTGTTGGACTCACCTGTTTTAATAATCACAAATCATGTTTAAATATTGATCATAATATATTAAGTCAGTATTTAATATTTTTAATCTAAATATAAAATTATCTTATTCTCAACAATATATATTCTTAAGACTCATGACTTTTCTGCATCAACTTATAGTCCATATTTACCTAAATATAAGCTCACTGTTAAAGGCTACTGGTAAGAGACTTCTGTTCAAAGTCACCGTTATAGCTTACTATCACCTTAAGTCACTGTTTCTAGAAGATCACTGTTGAATATTTACAGTCACTATTGGAAGGTACCGGTACATGGTTACTGTCACAAACCTACTGATGATCTACTTATCAAATCTCACAGACAAATAGTTACTTTCATAAGGTCACTACTGTAACAAGGTTTCTGCTAGAAGTCCACTGTCAGACTCTTTCTTAAGTCTTCTGTTGAGAAATTATCTATTCAAGTCTGCAGTTGGAAATGTTTCTGTTGAAGTAGTATAATTTTACAGAACTACCAATTAGAAGCTTACAGTTAAAGGTCTACTATTGAGCCTACTGATGGATTTCACTGATGAGGATCCACTGTTACAAAGAATAAACTGCTGCCGTTAAAAGACTACAGTTGAAGTCTACAGATGGAAAGACTATAGTTCACAGTTGGAAAGACCACAGTTGAAGCCCTTAGCTGAACAGTCTACCGATGAAGTCCACAGTAATAGAGATTGAAGTCTACCGTGTGACATGAATATGCTACCAGTCTAATGATATTCCATTCTTTTCTTTACATATTTTTTAATACTATTATGACAGTCATGTCTGGACAAATTAATGCACCTAACATTATTTAATGTTATTTTTAGGGATATCAGGAGATAGTACGATCTACGAGGAAGACCACACGTGGTTGAGACATTTCTCTTGTTGGCCCTTACTGGACAACAAAACACAAAAACAAGAGACTATATAAAAGACACAGAAGAGAGACACAAAAAGAGATACCCTGAACATAATGGAAAGAATAAGGGAACTCTCAGACACTAATCCAATATAACAAGAGCTTCAAAATTATCTATTGAAAGGAACCTTCTACAATCTATAGTAGTGTGCTGTAAAGAGTCTTTGAATCCTAGAAGCTGGTCATCTCTACATCCGGAAGTCACAACATGGAAGTTGCGACACTCTTTTTTGGAGGCAACTTGCATAGAAGGACCAAAGCTTCATTTCATTCATTCCAACGAGTCCAGAGCTGATCTTCTAACACAATAGAGCATTACAAACTCATCCTTACTATCTTCAGCTCTACTGTGTTTAAATACTTTACATTTGTGATAAGTTTTTATGTGTTACACACACTGACTTTTGTGCTTGAACTGAGGGATATTGAAAATCCCCATACCAAACTATTATTACCTTTGTTTCCCATGTATAACAATGGATGAAGCCTGGTGTGGCCTGGTAGTTTATTTGTTTACCCACATAGAACTGTGGTAGAGGTTAAAAAACCTGGACAGTTTGTGAAAGCTATTGTAAAGCCCGATACAGGCTGTGTATCACTTTTAATATAATTACTTGGTGGCAGGTGATCACCAAGTGGAGAGGATTCGGTCTTGACTTAAGACTGAACCTCTTGTTTAAATTTTTTGTGTTCATCTTTGATTTACTCTGTTTAACATCAATCCGTTGTGCTTATATTTTCAAAGATAAGAATCTCTTTTTACATTCACTCTGATAGTTTGTTCTAGTTAGTGTGTATATCTGAGTTGTTTAGTAAACCTGTTTCAAAAGTCGAATTAGTTCTCATACTGATTCAACTGAGTCAACCTTTGAGAAATCTACTAAACAATAACTCACTTATATCTCTACTTCCTTAATTAACTAGGCTGTTCTAATTTAGGGGATTTTAATACTAAAAGTTTTTAACAGAAATTTTAATTGGAACTCAATTCACCCCCCTCTTGAGTATCCACTCCGACCAACAGAGATGTTAGATATGAAAAAATAATAATTGGATGGCACTTATTACCTTGGAACCGACTAAGAATTCATTGAAATTGTTGTTTATACGATCGTGGGTGGAGTTTATGAAAATTTTAGCCTTAAGGAATACATACAATAAAGTTGGGATTATGAAATAATTCATTTTTTTATAAGAATTTACTATAATTTCATTATATCAAGAGAATACATGATAAAGAAATTCACATGTTTGTATGAGAAAACCACAGGAAACATTATGATATATGGGAGATCAAATTATTTTCTATTTTTGAGAAATTTATTTACCTTATTTTTAATGATTTGGCCATTCATATTTTTGACGGGTTATATTGTTTACCAATTATGGATCTATTTATGTTAAACATCAGATGATATTTTCTAAATGAAGTCATTTTCAATATTTATTATGATTTATGCATATTGGATAACTTTTGGGTACATTTTTTTTTTGATAACGACAGTTGGAATGAACTATCAATCTATATATTTATCTCATGATCTGCAAAAGTTACAGGAATGAAAAATTCACCTTCATTTGTGGGAATAATATATGGATTATAAATTTATCAAGGCACAATAAAGGATTAGGTTGTTTTTAAAAAAATATATATATATATTCAATTGAAAATTATTCAACATTAGTAAAAAGGGTATTAAAATAAATAAATTGGGTTATCATCATTTCTTGTGTTATCAATGACGTTTTTCAACTCTATTTGGGTTATGGATTTGTTATTTTCCACATAAACCAAAACAACTTCTCCATCACTCTCCATATGAAATACATAGTAATTTTTTTATTATATTTCTTTTTTTTCTTGACACGTATGTTCTCCTATTTGGAACCCTCATTTTGCGTTACTTTGTGTAACAATTATGATTCTAAAATTACTTTTTATAAATAAGTAATAGTATTCATCATTAGGATGATAGTTTCAATGAAAATACATTGAAGTATTAATCCTTTTATAACCATGATGAATTATTAAGGAAGAAATTATTTTAAGGGGGTATAAAATAAAACACTGAGATTTGGTGGATTATTTTTTTTCAAATTAATTTAGTATTTTCGATATTTTTCATGAAACCCAACAATAAATAATGATTTTTTGGGAAAAAAAATATTTTGACATTAATTACATGAAAGAATATACTATGATTGTGCTAAATGAATCACATATAATATCTTCCATTACACTCAGCACTATTACTTTCTTATGTTACACACAATGTCATGTTCTTTTTATAAATTTTTTTACATGAAAGGACGAGTGTTACCAAACTACAAATTAATATTACGACTGTTATTAAAATAAATTTATAGTAACCACCTAGTCATTGGATTGGAAATTACAAATGAGATAAAATAAAATATTCAAATATCATTTAAAATAGTACGCAAAATTAATCCATTGGGTTAAAAATTAAATATAAATTAAAGTAAGAAAATATTAAAAATAATGAAATTATATTTATATAAAAACAAATTTTCTATGTAAACAAAATTATCTCAATAAATTAAAAAAACACAATTGGATAATTATTTTGATAAAAATTATATATTACATATTCAATAACTGTTTTTACTCGAATCTGATAGATTTTGTAGCAATAAGAAATGAATAAATCAAATATTAGGAATATAAAGATTTATTTCTCAAAATTGTGATTTTACCACCTTTTAATAGAGAACCCATTATAAATATAATTTTTGGAAATTTTATAATTTTTATACAATAAAGGTAGTTTTATTATTTGAATGTGGGTTATTAAATTTTACTTCAGTTGAATTTTTTTTCTTTTTATGATAAGTTTCATGATTTGATGAATAATGAAAAATACAGAATTTTTATTTACCAATGATTTTTTATCATAATAATTTATATTGTAAATTATATATTTGAAAAATTTTAATATATTATTAGATAAGTATTATTTTTATCTTTTAATTTAGGTCATTAGAATCAATGTCATAATGAATTTAGATATAAAAATATTTCAATCATTTGATCATTTTCACATTAATAAAATATTTTCTTTTTCCAACAACTGGATTAATTTTAATTTTTTTAACATTTTAAATGTATTTAATTATGGAAAATTGATTACATATATCAAATCCAAATGTAAAAATTTATTAATTAAGCCCCTTTTATTTTTTATAATATTAATAGTAATTTTCGTATGTTTTATTACCACTATTATGACTAAATTATGTAATTAAGGGTAAACATATTTTATAAATATTATAAAGATACCCTAAAATATTTTCAAATCTTATTGGATGAATTTAATACATCCCCTACGACCTAATTGTTGAAATTTAATTATTTATTTTACACTTTTCCATTAAAAGGACGTATATATTATTAAAAATCCAACAGAGTGACAAAATTTTATACTCTTGCATTTAATAAGAACTATATTATAATTGATGGTGAAATGTAAGATATTCTAGACTATATATTTTATTAATACAAATTATATTTTTAACTAAATAATAGAAATTTATAATTGATTTTTATTTATGAAATAATTGTACAAAAAAATTACAAAATTAGATGGAGTAAATATTCAAGTAATGAAACAATTAATTAAATGATACTATAAATATTAAAATAAATATAACATATCTAAATTAAGGTCATCCGAAAATTGTATTGTAAAATATGACATGATATAGGGGAATTAAAATATTTTTTTATTTTATTATGTTTTATTGAGTTTCATAAATTTACTGTAATGAATAGTTCAAAAATTAGCACTAAAGATATTATATGAAAATAATATTTTATTCTATTATTTAAAAAATATAAAAAATTTAGATAAAGAATATAAGATTAGATATGGTCTGATATATTTTAAATTTTTTATTTATGGTCTAATTGACATATTATAAGTAAAAATTACACCCCCTCAATATAGAAAATTTTGTTACCATAGTATTAATAAAAATGGGTTAATCATGGGTTAATCAAAATGATAATGTTTAAAATTACACCAATACATCTATAAAATCTATTATTTTAGTCTTTTACAAGATTTTTATGTCAAATCATTGAATCAATGGCCTTTTAATGTATTTTCATTGATATTGAATTTATTATAAATTAATCATTTTTGACGTTCCAGAAGTACCACCCCCCTCTTATAAGAGGAACTTCTCCTTCTCTTCTATTCATACCTTATAAGCTATTTGGTTACAAAAACCATATCCAAATATCATCGCATATTTAATCCCTTCATCCTAGAATCCTTACTTGGTTAATAAATATAATCAATGATGTCATTTTGTGAAAATCAAAGTGAGATACCTAATGAAGATGAAACATTCACCAACGAATTTTAATATTTTCTAATTATTTTGATTTAACATTTATATAATAAACTCAGTATCCTATCTGTACTAATATTTATTTATATTAATGGTTCTACCTATTCCTACAGTCACTTCCATCTAATGGGTAATGACCATATCATTTTTGTGTAAGAAGGACTACCGTCTTGAGAAACAACGACTGTTCAATTTTCCTTTACAACCTATCATTAAAGTCGTTATGATGGAAATATCATGTATATATATATATAATTTATGATGTATTTATTCTTCTATAATTTTTACACCAATCATACCTTCAATCTATGCATTTTCTGTAAACATTATAACATGGTTTTTGGATGTCTAGACTATCGCCTCTCCAAAGAGATGTGATTCGATCATACTCAACATAGAATATATTAAGGTTGATTTTATTAAAATTAAATGATATATATTAAGTAATATTTATATTTTTATTACAATATTTATATATATATTTAATTTAGTTACTTTATTTTAGTATGATAATAATAATGAAATATTGTTCATGCGCAACTCTATCCCACCCACCCCATTAACGGTGTTTTTCATTTCATATTTATGTATTTATAAATTATTTTCAATAATTATATAGTTAATATACACAATATTTATATCATGTTTTACATTTAATAAAAAATTAAATTTTTATCTATGTATTAGTATCAATAATACCCAGTAAAAATGTATATGGAAAAAAATGCAGATATTGCTCGAAATGTAGCATTAACATGGAATTGATAATAAGTGGGTAATATGAATTCATAAATAAATCATATATGGTATTATTAATATGATGGGTCATAATAATTTTTCACATTAAATAAATATAATTCTTTCATAATTTGAAAATAAAGGAAAATAAATTGACGGACGATTGAAGTGAAAAATGATTAATAAAGAAAAAATGGTGAACAAATAAAAGATTTTGTAAAGAGGTATCACAACCTCATCACAAATGATTGAACATGCGAATATCATGTTCATGCTATTCTCTATAAATATAACCAAATGGGAACTGAAGATGGGATCGATGAATAAATAGATCTACAAATTGAGAGATTAGACTAGAGATCGATAGATCTATACATTACAGACTCCACTGATGATATTCTCTTCGTATGAAACATTTAGGAGGATAAAATAAATCATATGGTAGTCCAGAAACTCAACATCCGTTTTAGTAATACATATCCAAAATCATATATCCAATATCCCCTTCTCAACCATGAGGCATGTGAAGAAAAAATCATTGCGAGTGGAAAAATTCCCAACATGGAAAATCAATACGTGGATGGAACTTGATACTGGATAGTTTCATTCTATGCAGATGGATCCTAGAACCACATAGAAAGTACAATGTGGATTGAAATTAGGTATGAATTCCACAATGGTATTAAGATGGACCTCATACCCATAAAAACAATGCATTGTACAAGGAATCCCATCACATGTAATAACGTGTTACATGGTCTATGGTATCCTTGGGTTTTCTACTCACAAGGTTTAATCAATAAAATTAATTGTATCATCAATTATTATGATGTCCCTCTATGAATCATCCAATGACTTATAGCTATGAACTCTTGCAAATCCACTAGACATTCTAATAAAATAATTTCACAAATTAGTGTGCCCTTTTCATTTTTAATAACCATGGTAATTAGAGTCACAAGGGTTTTCCTAGTTGTAATGTGAACCCTCAGAATGACCATGAATTTTAAATTATCATGGATGAAAGGATTCCAACCATGGCATGCTCACATGAACCTAAACATTCTAGGGATTGAACGGAGATGATGCCCAATCCCTCAAATTATTTCCAATGCTAAAAATTCTCCTCTTTCCTATAACCAATTCCAAGGTAGCCATCATGAGATAAGCCCCTAGTCATTCTTGTGGGAGGCCGAACTCTTTCTCTTATTCACATCATCCCAAAACATATATTGATAGATCTCTAATCATGGAAATCTTGGATATCAAAACAAGATATGAAATGGGAACACTCATGAAACACTCTCTATCCCTTTTGGATATTGATCTATCCATCAGCAAATGGAGTAGGACATGAAATATTTGGATCCCCTACCCTCTTTTGTTTCTCACACCGATCATGAATCAAATTGGAATAGAGGTGGGTAGAAATCATGAGATTCGCACGATAAAAAACAGTCCCAATAGAAACCCCGAATGGTATAATCCCCATCTTCATTCCAAATTGACCAATTGTCTAGTATAATCCCCATTGAAATCCCACCAAATTGGAAGCCTCGATGCATATGACTCAATCATACTCACTTGATAGGACTCCTCTAAGGTGTAATTCCCAATCAAGTCAAACTATAAGGACATTTATTCAATCCTAACTATGATATGTACAAATCCACCTAGAGGTTCGAACACGAATCTCAAATCCATCATGATTTTATATGGTCCATATCTTTTGTATGGTCATATATTCCCAGGGGGCTACATCTTTTTCTTGCACCTCAGACAACCTCGGTGTAAGTCCCACACAATCCTTGACCATGAAATCTTTCACTGGTATATCTTTTCCATTTAAAAATATACTGCATGGTCAGGTATTTGTCAAACAATATATAGAGGATATGTATCTAGTTAAGAGACACTGAACTACATGGGTTTTGAATTCAATCATAAGGACATATATGAAGCAAATTTTTTGGGTTTGGTCTTGACGTCACAACTGCTCTCACCCCCTGTATACCGATAGGATCTATAGTGATATTCCATGTGTCTTAAACCAATAATTTTCTTAGTGAAAAATCATATAATATAACGTATATTTGAAAAATGGTTACATCAATGTAGAAAATTGGATACATATAGATTTCCCCATTGATGGAGATCCTCTGATACATACATATGATTTTGAACTAATGCATTTTTATGGTAAGTAATTTCCTAAGAATAATCCATGGAAAAACTCTTGGTAATGTAATATGGATTAAATAACATATGAACATTACTTAAATATACAATAGAGTCTTAGAATAGGAAATAGTCCCCCCCCCCAAATGGGTGGGGAGATTCCATGTTCCCATCCTCTCAACCAATTTGAGTTCCAATGATTCATTGGCCAAATCATCAAATGAATGCCTTCCTTTGGAAATAAGGTCCATAAATCCTGGATTAGAGAGTCTTTTAGTGTTTCTGGCTCTGCGATTAAACCCATTGGTGATTGATCGATGTTTTTATAATACATATCATTAACTTCAAACAAACTAAACCCGATGTATTATACCCAATCGTGCATGAAACATCTTCATATGAAATAAAAATGGTGAACCTGATGTGAGTCCTAAACCAAGGTGGTGTTTTAACCCAGCGTTAGACCGCATTTTCATCTATAGTGGAATATGGATACATAAGATCATCAGCAACATGGGTTTTTGTGAGATTATTCTTAGAAGAGGGTTATTTTCTTTACATTTCACACATTTTTTTGGAAACATTTAGAGAATCCTTCAATACAACGGCAGCCAAAAATTTATCATTGACTCATAAGTTATCTAATGCACTGAAAAAATCATCCAAAATAATATGAATCCATTTCCCTCCTAGTATCTCCAATGATGGGTCTCAAATGCACTATTAAAAAAGTAAAATTAGAGAAGTACTCTCCCAACACTAGATTCATAAAGAAAATACCTCTTATTGATGAAGCCTAAACATCCACCCAATCAGTGGTGGACGATAGTCCAGCACATGGAGGCTCCACTGGCCATCTCTAATCAGTTTAGTATCTCATCCTCAGAATGCAAAAATGATTACTTATCATATCATATATATTAGGATTCTTCCATCACCAATGACTTCATCCCTACTGCATAGGGGTCCTACTCAAGGTCCCGTTCTGAAATTTTTCATTTTAAATTCCTTATGGCCCACAATCCTCGCTCTAAGGAATAAATATATTGTACAAATATGGAAGAAAATTGCGAGGATAAATATATTCATACCCCTTATTATGATGCCCGCCTGGTAAATATGCTCACCCCCTATGTGAAATCACTCATTCTCACAAATTCTTTCCACACTCCCCAAGAAAATAGGGTGAAAAATAATATGTAGATGAAAACTCCTTCCAATGAAAATGAATCTCATCTCCCATATTTGATTGAAACTAGCTATGAAGATGTGAATGTTCCAACTCCCACATATGAATTCCATTATAAAAATATGGAGAAAACAAGAAGATTCAAAACAATGTTAATGAATATGTAGCTATCTGTTGAATACAATGTCACTAAAATACAATGAGATTCAAATTCGTAGAGATTCATATCAAGCCTCGTAAAACAAACACATTGTAAAATAAGAATATAAAAATACCTAACTATATATTTTAATCCTAATAGTCAAATACATGAAAAAAACAGTTGTTATATCCTTATGATAAACTAGGGTCATACATATTCCATTGCCCCCACATAGGGGAACTATTAGTACTTTCATTTAGAGAATGGAGGACCAGAGCAGGAACATATTCTCCCTCTGAAATCTGAATAGTATCATATTCCCATTCTAGCCAAAGGTGTATCTCCATACATCTTGGAAATAATAGAGGATAATTCATCAATGATGATCCATGTCCTATATACATGTCAATATGTCATCACATCCACATAAATAGACTAGAGTTGATCCCGTAAGCCTGAATCCCCAAGTGGGGTGAATGATCTATTGAATAGGGTGGTCACACTAGAGAGAAAATCAATCCCTTATCCCATTCAAGAGGTTTTTCAGCCAAATTCCTTGATAAATGGAAAACTGGATATGGAAAAAATACATTTTCCAACTGAGGGGCACTAGTTCACCATGGTGGACACTATAGGGAAAGTATATATCCCTTAAAGAATACATGATGCTTTCTAGTGTATCCTGTTTTCACCATATGAGTCACTCAAACCAGAGCCCTTATATGAAAATCCTCACCCACAGTAAGTGGACCAAGATTCCCAAAATAGAGAACCCAAAACAAATCCATAATAAAAGCATCTGTAAAATGAAGAGCATACTCAAGATCTTTCTCTACTAAAGGATAGAGTTCATTGTTCTACCATACAATTATCTATGGTGGCTTATGATACTACCAACCCATTACCAAATTACATATGTGGAATTTTTAGTTGTGAAGAACCTCCACTTAATATTTTTTACCAGTAAATCTGATTTTAATCCTCATAGTACTCACTAGGAATGCCTAATTTATGGGAAATAGCTGATTTATCAAGAGATCCTATTTCATGATTAGCACCATGATAGCCCTCCGGGAGGACATAAGATCAAACATTAAAAAGGTCACCCCCTTACTTTTTTCCTCCATGATGTTCATCCTTATGTTATTCATTGAATATATTATCCATACATTCAGAAATCAAATTGTGATGGCAGTATTCTCCATGATAGCATTTACTGTGTAGGTCCTCTCCCCATTGATGTCTCAGTTCAACAGGAATATCCTCATATTTCCATCCTCCTCCCTAAAGGTACTCCCCATGGTATATGGGGAAAATATTTTCATTGAAATTAGACAACAATCTATGGTGGTAGCTCTTCCCATTGTAGTATAAATTTTGAAGGTCCTCTATGATATCAAATCCAGTATTGGATGAAAGGTCCTCCCTTTACTGGATCAAATGCATGAAATTCCTCATATGTTTAGGAACTTAGAAGGGAGGGGTTAATAATTTATGATACTTTTTCAATGAAAAGTGACATCCATTCCCAACCAGGATATGGCCTAGGGATATGGTCAAATTATAAGACACCTTCATACTAGTCACAAAGGAATGAGACCCATTCCTACCCTATTACTTGTGATAAATATTTTAAGAAGAGGTTATGTAACGAAAATCAAGTTGAGGGGTCCCTGGGTGAAGAAAGAAATGATATGTTTTTAATCAGACACAATTATATAGGGATTACATACAAGTTATGTTTTGGACCAAAGACACTTATCAATTCAACATACCAAGAGAGTTGTCAAAAGAATTCATACATAACATTCATCTCAATCTCTTGGAAACTATCTGCTACTGATTGCAAAATTCAATCCCTATTATGGGTAAAATGACCATGTCAAAATACTATGAGAGATTTATCATCAAATCAACTTTGAATTACATATATCTGTGTGGTGACTTCAATTTGGGAGGTGGAAGAAAGATCTTCAGCTAACATTCTTCCAAATCTTGCATAAGTTTTGTAATCTTACTGGCAATGCCACATTTATAAATCATACACGGTGATGGGGAGCGAATGGAGATATAAATTTTATCCCAATTCAAATTTAGCGGAAAGCATCAGAAATAAAATCATATAATGTCATTATCCCAACATGATGATCAAATTTAGTTTATGTTCAGGTAATGTGTCTTAACAAACAATGATAGGCCCTCTATAGGGGTCAAAAGTTATAGGCTTGAAAGGAGTAGGAGATTGAAAAACACATGAACCAAGAAACTGAGAACATTTAGTAGGATTCTCACCTAATGAAAGCTAATCATCAAGCATTGATAATTTACTTTGAAACGAATATATCATTCCTTGATGCGGAACATGATATAGAATACAAAGAATTGGAATCCAAGAGATCAAGAAATCTTTAATAGCAGCAAAAATCACCATTATACAACATAATCCCCTTCCCAGAGGGCATAGGTATTCTTTAGCATAAAATTACCCTATTATACCAAAAATCTAGGATAGGGTACACCATTTAGAGAATGATTGCAACCACAACCCACAGGGCTAGGGGAATTTTTACCTCAAATACTCACCCATAAAAAATCAGTCTTTTCTCAATGAGGAAGGACAAAACATAGAGAGGTATCTCATTACATCCCATGTCGTGACTCATTCCCCCTAGAAGGGAGTCATATAGAAAATATTTATATAGGTTACCTTCATGTTACCTTTCACCAAGATACCTGAAGAGGCTCCCAAAATATATGGATAGGATCTAATAAGGAGCAAGGAAGAACTTACCATTTAGAAGTTGGGACACCAAAAATGTGTTTTGTATTATTGAATTTAATGGATGTAAATCATATGGAACACATAGATAATGATGAAAATACATAAGAATTTGGAGATGATGACTCTTCAAAAATTCTTTTTCATGCCATGAGTGAAGGCGTATTTACACAGAACCATAAGGTTGTTCAGATTTAGGTTATTCCTTCAATCAATCATCCACCACCTCCTCCACCAAACCCAGACAATGTGAGGAATAAAAATAATTTTACATATGAACCAAATCTTCTTATATTGAGAACAATACCCCTATAGTTTAAAAATGATTATCAAAACAGGAGGAATAAATGGAAGAGTTGTAGTGAATCAATTCCCAATTTCTACACAATGTACGTCAAACAAAAGGGGTTATCCCAAACAATTATGTATGGACAAGACATCTACCCCACACATCACCTTGTAAATTAAGATACTAGGACATGATCATGGATCAATATCATGATTTCCACAATTTAATAAACTAGTTGAAGATGTGCAGAAAAATCCTCAAAAGATACAACCAAACAAACAAACAATTAAAGTACCTGAAGAACCAGCATGTCAGATCTTTCCCCAACTATTCACGCCAATTCTCAGGTTCAACAAGATAAACATAACGGGATAATGAATACCATTGCTTCATTTTATGCTCAATTATAAGCTATGGAATGGCAGTGTACTTTAGTACATCTGGAATTGAGGCCTCACACTGACTAGGTGAGTAATACTCCACTGCCACCAAATTTCATGATCCACATGTTCTAAATATTCAATAGATCACGTGACTAAAAAAATAAAATGCATTAAAATTATTATTTTGATCCCATGGTGATAACCATGAATAAAAAGGATGTAGTGAAACTCATATGATTCGGGTAAACTATAAAATTTTCATTCATAGTGTGGTACAACTATTTTTAAACTCATCCAATAACATGATGGGAGGATCACTCTAAATAGATTTGTTTTCAATTCATCACAATGATACCAAATATGACAGTTAGTGGTCTCATGATGAAAAGGCATTAATAGATTGAGATAGTCTAAGAATTCATTTCCAGATGAAAAAATATTACTTACTATGTGAATCAGCCACTCCCCCAGGTGTATATTCTTTCATTGTGAATTAATATCCTCTATGATGAGCTATGAACAACACTCATCCCAGTAGAATAGATGATGGAGGTTTGATATTTTAAATATATTACCCAACTGATAGAGGTCTCGTTATAGTTGAGTAAACTCAAGTCATGGGGAGCCCCACCAACCCCTAGAAAAATACTAGGAAGACCTAAAGTTTCTTCGGTCAAATCATAAGACAACCCATGAACCTTCCCCATCACCGAGGCCGATACTGTATCATACAAGACACCCTTGGGTACGAACAGTAGCCACCACCTTAAAAAGATGAGCAGTGGTGACCCTAAAAAATTAGTTTGAGGAATGATGGAATAAAACATTCTTGTTATGATTTGATCTTGTCCAAATCTATTTTATAGCCACTATTGACTACAATTTAAACAATATTCTAGAGTTGATAAGAGATAAATGATTTAGTCTTTCTAATTGTCCAAATAATATTCCCTTTTACTGGATAATGGGTCACACTATTCATGAATGTTTCATCACCACATACCTCCTATAAATAATGATAGTTTCTAAAGAATTAAAACTCAGACCACCACAAGCACAAGAAAAATATGTTTCCATCGTTGACACTGAAGAATGAGAATAGTTTCAATTATTTGTTAATATAAAGTATAAGATGTCTCAATGATCATTGATTCAAAAAATATTTCAAAGGTACTACTGATATTTTCCATAGAAACTTGAAGCTTCCAACAGTGCCCAAAACTACCGCTAATAAAACAATGTTGACTCTATCATCCCCAGGACCCTCCAGAAGTCGACAGTCAAGAAAACAGTCACATAAGAATGGTAAGGGGAAAATGAAGAAATACGAACTTGTGTCAAGGCCATGATTAACATTGACCATCATAGATTTTATACCATCATATATAAATGAAACGAAATCGCCCTACCAAATAGAACCACCAGAGGTAGTCTTTCATGAAGATTCATCATCACAATAAGAGCTGAATTTTTGATCAATTATTTTCATTCCATTAATGAGCCCTTATCAGATGAAGAATGTTGATATGAACCCCAGTTCCCGACACCCGTTCGGGTAACCAGAGGAAGAGACCTCAAAAGACTGGGATACTGAGGATGACACTATCGTGGAAGAAACTATGTTTATGTCTTCACTCCTACTGAAACCATTAATGTGGTAGAAACTTGTGGAATTTATATTTAGAGGACCCAGTAAGAAAAAGAAATTTCCCCTAAACAATCATGAATCCACTATGGCTGGATCATTCAAGAATATCAAGGATAAGAAGAACGGATATCTAATCTCCCTTGGTGTACAGGCTGACCTGCCTAGCCCAACTCACATAGTATAGATGATCCTCCATATAATTTCCTGATGGCCGATCCATCTTCATCTAACCTCGTGCCCCCAAAGTACCTATGAATGAGAATCATTGTGAAGGTAGGTTCCGAACATTAGACAAGATGTTTGATTTTATGAAGCAATTGGGCTCAGTGCCGATAAAACTATCAATCTTGGATGCCTGGATTCATTCAACATACCTCAGAAAAGTGGCCAGTGATGCTTTTTCTATGCTCAGAGAATATTGAAATTAATGTGGCTATCACTAAATACTCTTAGATAGAGACCACCCAAACCAAATTCCATGATGTTATCTCCTACATGGATCAAGATGAAGACACCATTATATAGTGAAACATAAAACCTTTATACGTGTTTGGTAGGATAAATGTTTATGATTTTCAAAATGTCTTCACTAAAAATTTCTCTAGAATTTATCTCATCCTAGTGAAAGAACATAGCTATCTTGGATAAAATGTGGAAAACATGGAACCCTCAGCTGCAACCCTATAGGGTTGTGAAAAATGTGTGCAAATATCATTGTGCTATATCAAGATGAAAACAAAATTTGGGTACCTCATAGATGACTCATAATCTCTGGGTTTTCGGAAAAAAAACATGACCATCAACATCCTACGAGGAAGGAAGTGGTTACATTTGAACGCAGTGATTCATTCTTCCTACAACCAGTACATCAAATATTGAATTATGAAAAAATGGACATTGTACGCTGATAAGTCCAAGTTTTAATCTTGTGAGTCACACTATATCTATGAAGGATTCTTCATGTAGAAGGGGAAGTGACCCTTTATCGAAGGTATTGATTAGGTAACTTCCCCCTATCATTCGTAGATGGTCCCATCTAACCCGTTCAAACAACCCTCAGCATAATATTTGATTAACAACAACTATATTGGCCATGTGATTCCATGTTTTTATGCATACTCAACATTTTTCATGGTCTCCCTCATGGCCACTGATTCTAGATGAATTAAAGAATCTGAAAAATCCCTTGATGCTGGGTAATTCTGAGAGGTAAAGTCTATTAAACCATCTTCAGAGTTCCCAACAATACTTGTATAACCCATTTAAAAGGTAAATGATGGAATTACTATTTTTTCCCTCATTATATCCTCTCTAGAATCAACGCCAATATCCACCAGATTAGATGATGTCACATTACCTTTTGAATTCCATTATCTTGACATTTCCTTTAACACTAGAGAGCCCATCTCATGAATTGTGTCTCAATCAGAACAATAGGAAAAATATGAGGAGGTAGAGGAAGATGAAAGAGTCATTCGGAATTAACCTCCATAAATAGAGGAATTTGTCACTACCACCATTGACGATCTCAATGAAATAATTCTTGGTACGGAAAAAGATCCATGACCAGCCCTCATTAGTAAAACCATGTCCTCATTAGAGATAGAGGTATATACCTATTTACTAAGGAAACATCAAGATATATTTTCCTATAATAATAGAGATATTCCAAGCCTCGGTCCCTAAGTGGAACTCACCACATGGGCTTTCTAGATTATCATTGGGTTTATAAAAGAAGCATGTATAAGGACACATATTACACATGCTTCCATGATAGAGGTAATAGTTTAAATGATCATCAAATCCTACTTCATTCGATAGGTACAATACCCCATCTAGATGAAAACTATTGTCCTAGAATAAAAAAGAATGAATAAATAATAGTTCACACCAATTTTCGATATATTATCCTTCACTACTAGAATGTTGATTTCCTAGTCAGTATTAAAAAATTACCAATAGATGCAGTAGATGGATGTAGAACTCACTCCTTCATGGATGGTCACTTAGGATACAATCAAATCTGAATGGATTGTGAAATGAATAATCTACCTCTTTTAGGTCCCCTAGGGATTTATTTTTTAAAGTATTATTCATTTTAATTGATGAATGCAGGAACATATATCTACTTGACATGAACTATATCTTCAAGCTCTTCCTATGAAAGTTCATTGAATGATATTTTGATGATATGGTCATTAAATCACATCTACTCACAGTCCACCTATAAGATATTTAAATCAACTTTAAGAAATTAAGACATAACAGTCTGAATGTAAAAATTGTAACATGTTCATTTAGTGTTACATATGGGAAGTTCCTCATCTCCATTGTATGCCATCATGGCATCAAATTTGACCCTGAGAAGATAAAATCATCCCTTGAAATTTCACCACTGTCACGGCCCACCCTCGGGGTCCGTGCCGTGACTACCCCAAGCCCGCCTTCCATAGGCCAGGGGCTGGCGACTAGCACCAAGGCATAAATCCCGGTAAAAAGGGAAGGCATTGCCTTTGAAAAGTAAACACACACCACAGAGTAAACAAGCAGAAAGTAAACACTAAGCAAACAGAGTACGACTGAAAGTGAGGAAAGGTAAATGGGCCAGTATACAAACCCAAACTGAAAGTAAAGTACAACTCGAAAAGGGAAAAACAGCAACTGAAAAGTAAAGGCCGCAACTCCGAGCTGTCCACCGGAAATCCCACCTGAAGGGTGGGTACAGATAGCTCCTCTGCTACACGGGTCCCGTCGTCCGCTCCGAGCACATCCCGCCCAGTGGTCCACCTCCGGGTACCGACCCGCTCTGCAAGCCTCAGCTATGGTCAACGCTGTCCGTCGTCTGCAACCAACACAACGTAGTGCGGGCGAAGCCCGTGCAGGGGTGAGTATAAGCTACTCAGTAGGGACCCCGAGACCCCTGAAGGTCTCTCAAATCCACAAAGGATAAACCACGAAGAAAAATACAATCACGAAGTAACAACCGACACTGCTTAGGTATATGCCCATACATATACCTAAGTCATTAATTAAAATACGCTCCAACCTCCGAGCCCAAGTACAACTCAGTCCACGCAGGAAAGTATACGTATTCCACATAGGAAAGCAAAATATAATCCACACAGGATTGCACAACACAATCCACACAGGAAAACAACAGGATTCAGCTCACACATGTATACTTCTTCAAGGACGATAAAGATGATCACTGATCCATCTAAGTCGTCGGACCCACGAAGGATCGATAGGTAACTAACCCCCGCAGAAGACCCACACAGGATCGGGCTCACACAGAACCTGTAGGCGCTGGCTCACACAGAACCGCTGAGCGCAAGGACCCACACAGGATCGGGCTCACACAGAACCTGTAGCACTAATCCACGTAGGATCGCTGAGTGCTGTAGTCGTCGTCGTCAAATCCACGCAGGATCTCTGTACTGTCGTCATCAAATCCACGCAGGATCTCTATACTGTCGTCGTCAAATCCACACAGGATCTCTGTACTGTCGTCGTCAAATCCACACAGGATCTCTCTACTGTCGTCGTCAAATCCACACAGGATCTCTGTACTGTCGTCGTCGCAGTCACAGTAGCAGTCGTAGCAGTAGAACAGTCGCAGCCAGCACTAGGGTTCCCGCACACAGCAAGCTCGTACGGAGGATCCGCTCCACGAGCCGAGAGGCTGATACATCAACTGTCACGAAGACCGAAGTTGATGTATCCAAAAGTTCCGTATCGTCAACCAGGAACTCAACGCAACAGACGGCGCGTCGATCGGACGTCCGGTCTGAGAGTTATAGGCATTTTCGTCTCCGGGGCCCGGTTGCTTTTTAAGGCAAAACCAACCCGACCGTACTCCACCTGCGTCCAAACCTCGGGCGGAGTATGCCAAAAGATCAGTCTCACTAAGAGGAACACTACGCAACTGACGGCACGTCAATCGGACGTCCGTAGCTCAAGATATGAGCGTTTCCGCTCCGAAGGCCCGGTTGGTTTCGTGAACGAACCAACCCGGCCGAACTCAAAGTAAACCGAAACCTTGAGTGCGATATACCGAAACGACCGTCTCGATCCAAGGATCGCGTTGCCGCAGACGGTTCGTCATTCGGAGGTCCGAGGCTCAAGTTATGAGCCAAAAACCGAAACTGGTTCGAAACGGGGGGGTCTGGGTCCGGGCCGACCCGACCCGACCCCCCCTGGGCGGCGGCCGGCGGCGGCGGTGCGGCGGCGCGGCGGCGGCGGCGGCGGGCCGCGGAGGCGGCGGCGGCGGGCCGCGGCGGCGGCGGCGGCGGGCCGCGGCGGCGGCGCCTGGCGCCGCACGTGGTGGTCACGCGGGGGGGCTTGATTGCCCCCGCTGTTTTGAAGCGGCGCGGCTTTGCCGCGCCGATTTTGAAGAGACGGCCCCCGCACGTGGGGGCCGCTTGGTCACAAACCGGGGGGGCTGTTTCCCCCCCCTCCTTAAAGAACCGCCCCCCCCCCCCCCCCCCTCACGTGGGGGGGCCTGCTGGCGCCGAACAAAAGGGAGGGGCCGGTTGCCCTTCCCTTCAAAGAACCCCCCCTCTTAAAGAGGGGGGTTTTCAAGGGGTTGGCCGGGGAATTAAATTCCCCGGTTTTTAAAACATCCGGCCGGCCAGCTGGCCGGCCGGTTTTTACCAACGGGACCGGAAATTCCGGTCCCGCCCTCGACTTCCGACGCCGGCGGCCCGGCCGCCGGTCTTTCCTTCCGCCGCGGCCCGGAACCGGCCGCGGTCTCCTCGTTCCGCCGCGGCCCGGAACCGGCCGCGGACTTCTCGTCCCGCCGCGGCCCGGAACCGGCCGCGGTCTTCTCTTCCCGCCGCGGCCCGGAACCGGCCGCGGCGTTCGTCATCCGGCGCGGTGCGACGGCACCGCGTCCCTTCGCCGTGCTTTGATATTAATCAACGCGGCGCGACGGCGTCGTGTTCTTGTTGTTACTTCCAAGGTGCGTGCGACGGCATCGCGTAAGATATTCGCACGTTCATCCGCGTGGTGCGACGGCACCACGCCACTTGCTTTCCTCCGCAAAATAATTAAACAAGAACGATGGAGGGGGGTTCAGCCGTGTTCGTGCGGTCCGGCCCCCCTCTCGTTAATAATAATAACGCAACTTAAAGAAAATCATGTCACACGTTAATCTTGCTAAAAGCACGATCAAGAATAAAATGAGGAATCCAAAAGAAATTCGACAACCCCTACCTCGGGTTTAAGATTCAAAGGTTCGGCTACGCTCCGCGGAAGACGGCGTCGCGGAGGTCGGGTGTCGCGGAAGCCGTTCGTCAAATCCGATGACGAAGGGATGCGTTCGAAGAGTCACGTCGTTCGCGAAACTTGTACGCCGACGAAGATGGTCCGAGGAGGAAGCGGCGTTCCCTCTCGTTGACACCGAGGACGAAGAAGAGAGGCGTCGTTCTTCGTTCTTCGTCAGAGTTTGAGCGTTCTTCGTTCTTCGTTCTTCGTCAGAGTTGAAGATGAAGAGGAATGCTCTCAAAATCTCTCAAGGGAACAAACGATCAACCAAAAATAAAATAAGACTACATCTTATTTTATTCTCACTTTGCCAACCTTTCAAAATTCAAAAGTTGAATTCAATTCATTAATTAAGTCTAGAGTTGACAAAATTAAATGAAAAGATAAATTGGCAAGAGTTAAATAAGGGGAGAGTTACATAAATAAGAGGAAGGGTTTTGAGAGGTTAAGGAATTTGAAAAGAAAAAGGGGTTCGTGTGGGCCCCACCACACTTAATCCTCCCAAGGGAGGTTAAGTGGGTGTGGGTCCCACTTCTAACCTCCTTTGGTAGGTTTTTAAAATAAGTTAAAATAAAATTTGTTTTGCACAAATTTTATTTAACTTAACTGAAAAACCCCAAAACGTAACTTTCAACCCGCAACAAACGCAACTCCCGAAAAGGTCTCAAAAAGCGATTATCGGCGCTGCGAGTTCATCGGTGCCCTCGGATTTCAATTCCGAGCACCGGATCAAAAGTTAGGAATTCCCGCTCGTTCGTTCACTGAACGTACCCGAGCCCAAACTTCGGAAATTAATTCCGGGCACTCCGGGCCTCGGAATCAGGTGCCGTCTGAAACCGCGCTCTTGTAAAATTCTAAAGAAAATTAAGAAAAAAAAAATTTCCTTGAATTTTACGGGTCTTTACATTACTCCCACCTCAGGGCTTTACGTCCCCGTAAAGCTACATCAAAAACTAGGGAAACAAAAGAGGGTACTGAGCACGCATCTGAGCCTCCCGCTCCCATGTGCTCTCCTGGAGATTCTCGTGTTGCCATCTGATGTGCACGAGAGAAATCGATCGCCCACGCAGGACCCGCTCCTGTCGATCCTCTATCTCCACTGGGACCTCTGTAGAAGTCGCCCCATCGTCAACGTCAAGCTCCTCAGCTGGAATACGTGGAAGACGTCGTGCACCCGGTGCAACTGAGGTGGTGGAGCCAGGCGATAAGCCACCTCGCCAACCTTGCTGAGGACCTGGAAGGGTCCGATAAAGCGCGGAGATAACTTGCCGCCTCGGCCAAATCTCCGAATACCACGTCGAGGTGAGACCCGCAAGAAGACGTGGTCGCCATCCTCGAACTCCAGTGGCCTCCGCCTCCTGTCAGCATAAGGCTTCTGCTGGCTCTGAGCTGTACTCATCCGCCCCTGGATGACCTGGACCATCTCAGGTCCCACTAGAGCTGCAAGATTTCTCTTTTGCCGAAAAGAGAAATCTAGTCTCATCCGCTGGATGAACCACATTCTTTGCCTAAAACAGTCAATCCTAACATGGATGATACTAATCCATACTAAGGATGACGTCGTAAGGCCTCGACGCTACTACTAAGAGATTCAACCGTTACTCTCGCAAGGGTTGAGTCACACTGTCGGCATCAGTGTGTGGTAACTGGGTCTCCTCCAGTAGATGTCTCACAAGTGAGGGTCAAGTCAACAGCCAAAACTGGAACCTCTTAGTAACATTACGATAGAGGACAGGAACGAAAACATCACAAGGTATGCGTCTTTTATTATTGCAGCTCGTAATACAAGACGCTACACAAAAGCAACAAGGAACCAGAAGTACAAAGGATGTATCCACTAGTTCTGCTCCTGTCCATCGGCTCCCAGGGCTCCATGATCGAAGGCCTCGGCTGCCTGAAGCTGAGCTCTCCCCTGCGGTCGGGGTGGACCTCCTGGTGGTGGTGGTGGTAGAGCCTCAAAGCGTCGGCCACCACCAGCTGCTCGTCCAGCTCCTCTGCCTCGTCCGCCTCCTCCCTGCGGACTGCCACGGTCGAACCTCTGCCTCTGCCTAGGTGGTTCCTCAACCGTCTGCTGCTCCTCCGCATGGCGGGTCGGGCAGTCACAAGCCATGTGGCCTCGCCCGCCGCATGCATAGCACTGTCTTCCACTCGAAAGACTAGCTCCGCGTTGTGTGCCCTGCACTGCTGAGCCAGTGCCCTGAGGTCTGGTCTGTCTGGACCCCTGAGTCATCCGTCGACTACCTGCTGCAGATGACTCAGCCACGTGCCGCCCTGCGGTGGGTCTCTGTGCTGGTGTAGACTCAGCAAGGAAGCTCTCGATCAGAAGGGCCCGCTCCAGTACTCCTGTCTGAGTCGGTATGCTGAGGGAGATCAGCGATGCCCTGATCTCGTGTCTCAAACCCTGCTCGAAGGTCCGGGCCCGGAAGAATGGGTCCCGTACCATGTCGGTCGAGTAGCGCGAGAGATCGGTAAATCTCGCCGAGTACTGGGCGACCGTCATGCTGCCCTGCCGCAGCTGTAGAAGCTCCTGGATGCGCACCGCTCGGAGGGTGGCCGGGACGAACTCAGAGCGGAAGAGGCTCTCGAAGTCCGTCCAGAGCAAGGATGCCTCATCGTGCACCTGGAGCATCAAGCTCCACCATCGTCCTGCTGCTGCGTGTAGTAGGCTCGCAGCGAGGATTACCATGAGGTCTGCTGGTGTCCTCGCTAGCCTAAACACTCGAACCACTGCCTCCAGCCAGTCCTCTGCTGCCTGGGGATCCGTCTCCCCGCGAAACCTGGGCGGTCGCTGGTGCTGAAACTCATGCAGTGCGCTGAGGCGACGTGCATCTTCAGCGGCTGCTGCTGGAAGCATCGGGGGATCGGCGGGTAAAGCTACCGCCGGTGCCACTACTGGCAAAGGGCCCTGCACCGAAGCCTCGTCGCTCGGTGGGCTGTCGTCTCGCTCGACTCTCGGAACCCTAGCTGGCTGCCGTCGCGGGGCCATCCTGAAAAGGAGAACAAGAGCACCACAGTCAGAACAGTATACCTGGTGAGCTGGCACAAGTAATCACAAGGAAAACTTGAGACTTTCATAAAGCAGATCAGTATACCCGGTGAGCTGACACAAGTAATCACAAAGAAAACTTGAAACACACACGCAATCAATGTTTTCGTGCATTAAGTCGGAAATCAGAAGTCAGGGTCCTGGTGTACGGATACGTCGGCCGCCGCACCAACACTGGACTCCCTGGACTGATAACCACACTCAATACGCTAAACATTATTGCTTCACATAGAAAAGATCAGAGTTCGCGGTAGAACCGAACTCCTCTGATACCAATTTGTCACGGCCCACCCTCGGGGTCCGTGCCGTGACTACCCCAAGCCCGCCTTCCATAGGCCAGGGGCTGGCGACTAGCACCAAGGCATAAATCCCGGTAAAAAGGGAAGGCATTGCCTTTGAAAAGTAAACACACACCACAGAGTAAACAAGCGGAAAGTAAACACTAAGCAAACAGAGTACGACTGAAAGTGCGGAAAGGTAAATGGGCCAGTGTACAAACCCAAACTGAAAGTAAAGTACAACTCGAAAAGGGAAAAACAGCAACTGAAAAGTAAAGGCCGCAACTCCGAGCTGTCCACCGGAAATCCCACCTGAAGGGTGGGTACAGATAGCTCCTCTGCTACACGGGTCCCGTCGTCCGCTCCGAGCACGTCCCGCCCAGTGGTCCACCTCTGGGTACCGACCCGCTCTACAAGCCTCAGCTAAGGTCAACGCTGTCCGTCGTCTGCAACCAACACAACGTAGTGCGGGCGAAGCCCGTGCAGGGGTGAGTATAAGCTACTCAGTAGGGACCCCGATACCCCTGAAGGTCTCTCAAATCCACAAAGGATAAACCACGAAGAAAAGTACAATCACGAAGTAACAACCGACACTGCTTAGGTATATGCCCACACATATACCTAAGTCATTAATTAAAATACGCTCCAACCTCCGAGCCCAAGTACAACTCAGTCCACGCAGGAAAGTATACATATTCCACATAGGAAAGCAAAATATAATCCACACAGGATTGCACAACACAATCCACACAGGAAAACAACAGGATTCAGCTCACACAGGTATACTTCTTCAAGGACGATAAAGATGATCACTGATCCATCTAAGTCGTCGGACCCACGAAGGATCGATAGGTAACTAACCCCCGCAGAAGACCCACACAGGATCGGGCTCACACAGAACCTGTAGGCGCTGGCTCACACAGAACCGCTGAGCGCAAGGACCCACACAGGATCGGGCTCACACAGAACCTGTAGCACTGATCCACGTAGGATCGCTGAGTGCTGTAGTCGTCGTCGTCAAATCCACACAGGATCTCTGTACTGTCGTCGTCAAATCCACACAGGATCTCTGTACTGTCGTCGTCAAATCCACACAGGATCTCTGTACTGTCGTCGTCAAATCCACACAGGATCTCTGTACTGTCGTCGTCAAATCCACACAGGATCTCTGTACTGTCGTCGTCGCAGTCACAGTAGCAGTCGTAGCAGTAGAACAGTCGCAACCAGCACTAGGGTTCCCGCACACAGCAAGCTCGTACGGAGGATCCGCTCCACGAGTCGAGAGGCTGATACATCAACTGTCACGAAGACCGAAGTTGATGTATCCAAAAGTTCCGTATCGTCAACCAGGAACTCAACGCAACAGACGGCGCGTCGATCGGACGCCCGGTCTGAGAGTTATAGGCATTTTCGTCTCCGGGGCCCGGTTGGTTTTTAAGGCAAAACCAACCCGACCGTACTCCACCTGCGTCCAAACCTCGGGCGGAGTATGCCAAAAGATCCGTCTCACTAAGAGGAACACTACGCAACTGACGGCACGTCAATCGAACGTCCGTAGCTCAAGATATGAGCGTTTCCGCTCCGAAGGCCCGGTTGGTTTCGTGAACGAACCAACCCGGCCGAACTCAAAGTAAACCGAAACCTTGAGTGCGATATACCGAAACGACCGTCTCGATCCAAGGATCGCGTTGCCGCAGACGGTTCGTCATTCAGAGGTCCGAGGCTCAAGTTATGAGCCAAAAACCGAAACTGGTTCGAAACAGGGGGGTCCGGGTCCGGGCCGACCCGACCCGACCACCCCTGGGCGGCGGCCGGCGGCGGCGGCGGCGGCGCGGCGGCGGCGGTGCGGCGGCGCGGCGGCGGCGGCGGCGGGCCGCGGCGGCGGGGGCGGCGGGCCGCGGCGGCGGCGCCTGGCGCCGCACGTGGTGGTCACGCGGGGGGGCTTGATTGCCCCCGCTGTTTTGAAGCGGCGCGGCTTTGCCGCGCCGATTTTGAAGAGACGGCCCCCGCACGTGGGGGCCGCTTGGTCACAAACCGGGGGGGCTGTTGCCCCCCCCCCTCCTTAAAGAACCGCCCCCCCTCACGTGGGGGGGCCTGCTGGCGCCGAACCAAAGGGAGGGGCTGGTTGCCCCTTCCCTTCAAAGAACCCCCCCTCTTAAAGAGGGGGGTTTTCAAGGGGTTGGCCGGGGAATTAAATTCCCCGGTTTTTAAAACATCCGGCCGGCCAGCTGGCCGGCCGGTTTTTACCAACGGGACCGGAAATTCCGGTCCCGCCCTCGACTTCCGACGCCGGCGGCCCGGCCGCCGGTCTTTCCTTCCGCCGCGGCCCGGAACCGGCCGCGGTCTCCTCGTTCCGCCACGGCCCGGAACCGGCCGCGGACTTCTCGTCCCGCCGCGGCCCGGAACCGGCCGCGGTCTTCTCGTCCCGCCGCGGCCCGGAACCGGCCGCGGCGTTCGTCATCCGGCGCGGTGCGACGGCACCGCGTCCCTTCGTCGTGCTTTGATATTAATCAACGCGGCGCGACGGCGTCGTGTTCTTGTTGTTACTTCCAAGGTGCGTGCGACGGCATCGCGTAAGATATTCGCACGTTCATCCGCGTGGTGCGACGGCACCACGCCACTTGCTTTCTTCCGCAAAATAATTAAACAAGAACGATGGAGGGGGGTTCGGCCGTGTTCGTGCGGTCCGGCCCCCCTCTCGTTAATAATAATAACGCAACTTAAAGAAAATCATGTCACACGTTAATCTTGCTAAAAGCACGATCAAGAATAAAATGAGGAATCCAAAAGAAATTCGACAACCCCTACCTCGGGTTTAAGATTCAAAGGTTCGGCTACGCTCCGCGGAAGACGGCGTCGCGGAGGTCGGGTGTCGTGGAAGCCGTTCGTCAAATCCGATGACGAAGGGATGCGTTCGAAGAGTCACGTCGTTGGCGAAACTTGTACGCCGACGAAGATGGTCCGAGGAGGAAGCGGCGTTCCCTCTCGTTGACACCGAGGACGAAGAAGAGAGGCGTCGTTCTTCGTTCTTCGTCAGAGTTTGAGCGTTCTTCGTTCTTCGTTCTTCGTCAGAGTTGAAGATGAAGAGGAATGCTCTCAAAAGCTCTCAAGGGAACAAACGATCAACCAAAAATAAAATAAGACTACATCTTATTTTATTCTCACTTTGCCAACCTTTCAAAATTCAAAAGTTGAATTCAATTCATTAATTAAGTCTAGAGTTGACAAAATTAAATGAAAAGATAAATTGGCAAGAGTTAAAGAAGGGGAGAGTTACATAAATAAGAGGAAGGGTTTTGAGAGGTTAAGGAATTTGAAAAGAAAAAGGGGTTCGTGTGGGCCCCACCACACTTAATCCTCCCAAGGGAGGTTAAGTGGGTGTGGGTCCCACTTCTAACCTCCATTGGTAGGTTTTTAAAATAAGTTAAAATAAAATTTGTTTTGCACAAATTTTATTTAACTTAACTGAAAAACCCCAAAACGTAACTTTCAACCCGCAACAAACGCAACTCCCGAAAAGGTCTCAAAAAGCGAATATCGGCGCTGCGAGTTCATCGGTGCCCTTGGATTTCAATTCCGAGCACCGGATCAAAAGTTAGGAATTCCCGCTCGTTCGTTCACTGAACGTACCCGAGCCCAAACGTCGGAAATTAATTCCGGGCACTCCGGGCCTCGGAATCAGGTGCCGTCTGAAACCGCTCTCTTGTAAAATTCTAAAGAAAATTAAGAAAAAAAAATTTCCTTGAATTTTACGGGTCTTTACAACCACCACACTACCTCAACGAGCTGAGATGAATTCATGGAAATTTGGTCTATATTAGATGGTTTTTATCCATAATTGTAGGAAAATGTTTCCACTTTAGTAGTATGAAGGAGAAAGGGGTTGATTATCAATGTAATGATGATTTACAGGAAGCATTCAACTACCTAAAGAAATATATCTTATGTCTTAAAGTGGTAGTGATGTCGGTCAAAGGATTACCTCTAATATTGTATGTGACTATCTTGAATAAATACATTTCTTCTTTCCACACACACAGAAATGATGCTAGAAGCCAAAATATTGTTCATTATATCATATTAACCATGGTCAATGTTGTGATTCATTACTCAGATGTCATGAAAATAAGTTTCACAATTATATTTTTTTCATTATAAAAGAGGAACTACTGTTATAATCACGAGGTTCATTTGGTCTATTTTATTAACACACTCAATTAAAATCCTATTCATCCTATGCTATCTAGACATCTATCATAGTGGGTGGTCATCTTTCAACTGTCTGACATATAGTTCATTCCTCAGAACGACATCAAAGGCTATGCATTAAAATATTTCTTAGAAGTTCATCCATCTGTTGAAATGAGTTCATCATATTTTTCACTACCCAATGTAGAAGTTTTTTCATTAAAGGAATATCCCAAAACAAGGGAGATGAAATTTGATGGTGATTCCAAATGTCCATTGAGAAAGAGGATATAAAACCCCATGTTGAACAATGTGTTTCTAGGGATCATAATCAAACCCCAACACATAATGTACTACCAAAATCCTTCATAATTTTGAAGGGGTTCACAAACAATGAAGTAGAATATTAGGATCTCATCATGCGGATTGATCTAGTAATTCAAGTACATGTTAGACATTAGAAGATAAAATCTGATTCAGAATTGGTCATAAAGTAGTTCATTGGTAATTATGCTATCCAAAAAGAAGAACTGATCCCATTTATAGACCATGTTCAATGACTAATAGAAGAATTCTATTTTGGAATGATGTTGAATCGTGTCCCCTGATCACAAAAAACTCAATATGATGCATTATATAATGCGACCAAAACTTTAGATGACACATATTTGGATGAAATCGTGACCATATTATCACAAGATTGTATCTTTATTTATTCGGGATAACATAGAAAAAATTAATGACATCATTCCCATACATGATCCATATAGTCCTAACACAATCTGGATGAATCCCATTGTAGACTATATCCAAAAGGGAGATCTACCACCAAATAGAATAGAGAGGGAGAAAATTTGAAATGGAAGGATTAATTTTGTTTTGTATGATAGCATGAATAAAAATAAAGGTCCTATATAAGTGGATCCTTGATGGGATCCTTCTTAGGATTATTGATGGATAAGAGTATGATGGCATCATGAAATAATTACATAGTAGACTCTATGGTTCACATCAATCGGGATCCATGATTTCCATTAAAATTTAAAGTCTTGGATAATGCTAGCCCACTGTGATTTTGGAATGCACTGAATTCACCATGACGTTTCATTCCTTCAATGTTTTTTACCCACAAAACGCAAGAGTTACTACACACATCCAAGTACTCCTTTATATTTTCTAAAGGGGAAATGGATGTTGAGGGACCATATCACCCTACAATAGAAATGAAATTAAATTATATCATCACAACAACCAACTTCTCGTCCAAATGGGTGTATTCTATACCCCTCAATGAATTCATAGAAAGAAACATTGTTTTCTTTGTGAATGAAAAAAATACCAAGATTTTGTGTCCCTAAAACCATACTGATGGAAAATGAAAACTATTTATATTCTACTGCGTTGGAGAAATTATACCAGGAGTATGGTTTAATTTCCAAATGTTCAACCTACTATCATGCACGAATAATGGAATGATTTAGGACATCAATATGTACATATCTAATCCACTCCAAATTATGGTAGATATGTATACGAATTCGTAGTTTGAAAAACTCCTTCTTGCACTATGGGCCTCCAAATCAATGACCTGTAATACCACCTAAGAAACCACATACTCATTAGTATATGGGGTAGGGTCCATCCATAACAGTAAATTTCAATTCACCTTGCTTAGAATTTCCAAGTTTGATCAACTATCCTCGGATGATAAATCCTAGGAATGACTAGATGAATTTGAGTCTTGATGAAAAGAGAGTGCATTACTTTCTTCATTTGAATAGTTATCAAAACCATACTGCATGATTCTTCATAAAAAATGTTTTCCTCTGGTCATTACTTAATGGGGAAATGTTGTTAGTTCTGAATACACAAATGATAATTGGAAATAAACTTCCAAATCTAGATGTGATATGATAGGGGAAACATGTCATACATAATTTCTACACCAATAAAGCTTATTCCATGATTTCAATATATGGGTAGGTCATTAATTCTCCCACCAATGAAACTTTCCTAAATTAATATTTTCTATAACTACAAGATATATCATCCTAACAACATGATAATAATCTGGATTGAAATTATCCTAACTGCATGTAGATAAACTGAATAGAAATCATTATATCTACAAAATGATATGTTGCATGAAAATCATCTGGACAACATGCTAGTAAACAGAATAGAAACATTCCTAACAACAGGATGAAAAAATATATAGAAATCGTTCAGACCACATGAAAATTATCTATATAGAAATCCACCTTACAACACGATGATAAAATGCATTAAAATCCTACGAAACAAATGATGATAAACTTCATTGAAATCATCATTACTTCATAATGATAAACTACCTAGAAGTCATCCTAACTACATGATGGTAAACTGCATGGAATATTTCCTAACAGCGTGATGATAAACTACATAGAAGTAATCCTAATCGCATGAAATTATTGTTCTTGATACATTTTCTTCTTCTCTTCGCGTAGGGTGATCAATAAACTCTCCATAGTAAATTAAACGACATGGCTAGATTCCTCACCAATGACATGAAAATGAATGGCTATAGTCTTAACTACATGATCAGAAACTACATGTATGTCATCCCCGCATAATGACATTAAATTTCATACCATCTTCCAAATAACATGATGATAAACTATAGGATAAAACATCATATTTTCAAGATATTAAAATATATAGTGATTGTTGCTTCAATCAATAGTTTCCTATATATGATATAGATCTATGTGGTGGAGTAATAATATCCCCCTCCTACATGAGAGCAAAATCCTCATAAGAATACACTTTTAGAAAACTATGTACTATTTTATTCCTATCCATGAAGGGTACACAAATACACCTAGATTATATATCATGGTCCAGTCACCCTAAGAGAATGTTTATCAAAGCCTCATTCCAAATTTACATGGGTTATACTAGTACATGGAACATCAAGAACTACATACAACTTGATTCATGTCAACACATGACACAATGTAACCCTTGGATTTTACATCATGGTCCAACCACCCCAAACTAATATTTAAAAATTCCACATTCCCCATGTATATGAGTGAGACTAGTGTAGGGAAAATCAATAACTACACACAACTTGATTCCTATCAACACAAGATACGTTGTCACAATGGTATTTAACATCCTAGTTTATCCACACTAGAAATGAAAAATTCCCCTACCAGCATATGGGATAGACATACATTGGTAGAATTCCTATAATGAACTATGTGTGTCTTGATTCTTATCCTTAAAGGATACTTATTGATTCCTGGGTTCTACACCATAGACCAGATGTAATAAAAGATCACAAATTTCCCACTCACTATCAACCCTATCAACATAGGAAACATTATAAGAGCTATATATGGCTTGATCCTTATTTCAAAATGGCATGTAATGATTCCTAGATACTACATCCTGGGCCCGAGAACCCAAAAAAATTCCCCTACTTCTGTCCAAAAACAATGATCTATACATTAGGTTTCACACTAGGATTCCATATGAGGGTTTTTTACAGTATCAAAATTCCCCCCATGTATGAGTCAACACTATGTAGGTTGATTCATAGACCATGAAAAATTATGTTATAGATGTTTCATTTGTATCCAGATATATCCTATCCATCTATCAGACATTCTGTACTGGGTAATTTAGGATCTTCATAATCCTCTAACAACCATCGAAAATGGAAGGTTAGTGTCATGAGAACACCATTGTTGGACTATTCACTATATTCCATGGTGTTTGGACATTACTTTCCCATAAAAAATGCATATCAACCAAATGAAAACACATCCTCATGAGAGTATTTTCATACATCAGTATACCTCAATGGATTCTAGGACCCATGTCATTCCTCCCAATATGAGAATCACCGAGATCATGGGTTAAAATTTTTCCCCCTTCACATATGGATCCAATTAGAATATCATGGCCTAATTGGACTATATTTTTATTCAGTGTTCCAATGTAAAATTTTCTTTGGTTCATGGTAATAATCTAAACAACAAATATCCATTCAACATGAAGAAAAGATATTTTGAAAAATTCCTAAACACATGACATAAAATTTATTGATAAAAATACTTACCACATGAAGATAAATGGAACATTTCCTCAGCAACTATGAAAGGCATGATTCTGGTCAGCACATGATTGGTAATGACGCCCTGATTCTACACCATGGTCCATCCACCAAAAACAAAATTACCCTTCCCTATGTATGGTTCAGTACGGCATGGGAAATTTCAAAAACATCAATGAATTTTATCAAAAATTTTCTATGAATTAAAAAAATATTCATAGGAAATTCCAATATGAGGCTATCCACTTTCATGCTCTATTATACAAGACAAAACTTCCCCACTCATATGAATGAATCAGACCCGCATATGGAGTAACCCTCTAGAGAACTATGTCTAAAATAATTCTTTCTACCATATAGATGTCCTCACAACTATAGATTAAACATCATGGATAACATCCATTCCATATTCATGGTCTAGAAATGAATAGAAAATCCCCTAACACATGTGTAAGGGAAATGTCTCTAACCCTTTCTCAGTAAATTTTGAAATGAAATGCCCCTTTCATGCTCTAGAACCCTCTATTCACTAACTAAACTCTATGACTTGAGAGTTATGAATCCCCATAATCGTCCTCATCTATTAGATATTAATGCTTAGTTCCCTAGGGACACCTCTATTTGACTACACACAACATAACCCAGTGTCTAGACATAAGTTTTCCCCATCAAAGGCTCGTCTACCATTCACAAAATATTCTTTACGAGAGGATTTTTCTACCTATGTATTCCCTTTGATGTTTAAGTCCCATATCACCCCTTTGATTTGGAAACCCTTTGTATTATTGTTGACACCCTTTCGTCCCCTTAATTAATGAATATGAAAAAACATTCCTAGTTCAATTACCATGAAAGGGATGAATTAGTTACACCTTTTGTTAGAGAATACTCTAAATCCAGAATGACATGGAAGTAAGATTTTACACTACTCCGCTAATGTTTTGGTTACATGATGATAAGATTCACTATGTTTTAGGCATCTTTTACAAAACTCAAATACATGTGGGAATGTTTTCCCATCTATATTATGTAATGATTCCCTCATAGATTTTGTACATCACTCTTGATCCATATTCCATGATCTTTTAATGAAAATAAAAAAAACACGAACCTAAATTAAAGTCACATGGCCATAATAAGTGGATTACCAGTGTAATGGAGACACCTTTGATGGAATTAACAACATTCCGAAGTGGTTCACACTATTTTCCCAAAAAATGGAGTCATTTAACCAGAGATAAATTCATCCTCAAGAGAGTATCTTCCAACCTCTAAACACCACACTGGATTTCATGCCCTAAAAAATGTTTTGAATCAAGGTTCCATAAGAATATGGTTATGAAAAATACCTCATTCTTTTCATGTATAAAATCAATCATGAAATTATCGTCCAATAACCCTTATTGGTTCGCTCACCCTAAAATTCATGGTCAAAGATGTTTGATATAAAACATCAGTAATTGTACTCTGGTTTGCATGAAATTAAATTTCCCATTAAAAGAGTCATGGAAAATTCCATATGGATTACTCTAAAAGGGAATAATAAACTAAAGTTAAGTATCAACTCTCTAAACCTACACATTTAATGGTTTTGAAAAAAAAATCGAGTAATCAATAATCAAAGAGACACAAAGCTTGTATGGTAAAAAATCCGCAAAGGGAGGTCTATGAAAAAGTTGAGTTATTCCCTCTATGCTTGTTTCATAATAGGTTAGGCAAACAATAGGGTGAAAAAAAATACAGAAACATAAAATGGATTTTTAAATAACACAAGTAGAAGTAAAAATATGCTCAGTTAGTCCCTCAACGTAGGTAAAAATCCAAGCATAATTTGATCATATAGTTTTAGTTATCAAGGATTTTGACATAAAACAATATTTGGTGGAGGTTATAATTTAGAATTAAAAGAAAATTAACTTACTAACTGTGTAGGAATTGATAAAGACCCACTAGAGAGTAAAAAAATGTCTTCATTCAATTAAAATATGATGAATTAGAATCCGAAATCTGGATCCTTACTATACGAGAGAAACATTTCAATTAATATAGTTTCATAATTAGTTAATGTTAGGTCCACAAGGTTGAATACCCTGAGAGGGGGGTGAATCAGGGTATGACTAATTTAAAATTAAAGCTCATTCTGATCATGTTTTGCTATCAAGAAGAAAACTCTTCTCTCTCTTTCCTGTTGCATAATATAAACAGAAAGTGAAGCATGCACATGATACATTAATTTTTACTTGGTTCACCCTCACTGGGCTAAGGCCAAGGAGCATACACCGGCAATGTGCCGATGTGAAAAATCCACTAAATGTGAACTGTTGTTTACAATATTTGGGATAACTTACTTCTATTCCCAGGATCACTGCCATTACAAGGTTTAGGGTCAGCTCATTGCTTTCCCAAGGGTCACTCTCTATTTCTCTCTCTCTAGATCACTACCGGTGGAGAGGATCACCTTCTTCCTCTTCCTTTGCTCACTGCTCTGGAAAGGATCCACTCACAGTTTATAGGCCTGTAGGTCTCTTCAGTAGCACTAATGAATGCATCCTTTTTGCATGTATATTCTTTGTTGAAGTCCAACTTTCACCCGTAGATGAATCTCACTTTGCACCGAAGGTATCAGGCAATCATCTAGCTTCCAAGCAGCCCAGAATCACTACCCAGAATCACCCTTACTTGGTGCCCTTTTCTAATCTGGCACGCAAGTCTCGGTGTGCATGTCAAAACTGGCACGCAAGTCCACCTCAACCACTTGCACGACACAAGATTCTGCAACTCCAAACTTGTGTGACACACACCCTTTATGCCCAAACCAATATTGGCGTGCAACCAATAACTTCCATGCTTCATCAAAATCTGGAACGAAAGTGTCACCAAACCACTTGAGCGATTCCTTCTTCTACAACTCAAAACTTGCGCAACTCACTTCATTTCTCGCCCAAATCACCTTAGCTGCGCAAATATCACCTGGCGCACAACTTATACTTGCACGACCACACACCACTTGCACGACCACTACACATGCGCGATAGGAGCTATGATTTTTCTAAGTGTTGAAGTTTGCACAGAATGAGGAGGGGTCGACCTCTATTTATAAGAATTTGGACACCCTGCACGACAGAGCACAAGTCACCCCTCATTGCGCAAGTTTCAGCATGCTAGTCTCTACAGTGCAAATCACTTGCGCGACCAACTCTAAAACTTGGGATCCCCTTATCCCTTTTCCATATTTTGATGTTCTGATATTGAAAAACATTAGGCACGGAAGTTTCATTGCCTCCAAGACCTTGATGCGCAAGTCCCTTTTCCAAAACCCACTTTTCTCCATTTGTCAATTTTCAGGCCCATAAATTTGGCAAACACTGGAAATCAGCACCACCTTGTATCTGATATTTTTGTACAGCCTCCATATCATCCATTCCATTATTGAAATTCTTGAATTAAACATGTATCATTTACAACAACCATTGAACTCGACATGACCCAAGAAATCTCTTTTGTCAACAAATTTGTATGTCATGGTTTTCTTTTTCAACAATCAAAACACAGACGTCCACCTTATCAACAAACACAATCACCTCAAAAATGCTTCAATGATACCTTAAGGGATTTTTTCCCAACATTTAACATATATTTATTAGTTCTTGGTTTGATTACTTCATGGTGCGATGATGTTCTGATAGGGTTTTAGTCTATGTGGCCATTCCATCCCACATCCCCTCTTCTATCATAGATGCGTCAAATCTGGACTTTTCCTCCTCATCCACTAACCACTCCCCTTCACCGACTACTAACTTAGTATGAATCACTTCAGTATTATGTTTAGTCAGTTCCAAATTTATCCATTTCATTTCTTGACAGATCAACTCCAATGAGGGTCCTATGATTTCTTAGTTTACCCTATCACTTCAAGACCATCCCAGCATGTTCAATGGATTTTTCATGAAAGGCCTACCTCATAGAAGCAACATGATTTCTTTACTCTATAGAATGAATGTGAGAAAAGATAATTCTATTTCATTCCCTAGTAGAAACCAACTCTATAGCTATATCATGGATACCAATATAATTAAAACCTCTTTATGTTAGATTTGAAAATATGTGGTGTAATATATGAGGCGTCATCAGGATGTTTACAATAGGGGATTGATTAATAATCTCTCGGATGTTACATCATATTTTTTGGTGACAAGGATGATGATTGACCTGATCCTCCTGGTCTATTTCATAATCACTCATCAAGGAAATGATGTATCCTAGAATGAATGTAGTTTGGTAGGGTATTGATTCAATAACATCAGCACTACTCAACCCCTCAACAACTTCTTCTTTAGTATTATAAAAAGAAGGTAGGATCAAAGCATCAACCACCATCACAAGCAATCATGGTTGTGACCATGAAATAAAAATATTGGATGAACTGGGTATCTAAATCACAAAAGAAAAAGTGGTTGTTAATGCAAGTGGTAAATTAACCTCCACATTCCAAAATGTCATTATATCTAAATTCCATTAGGTTATAACCACATGATAAAGTTGGGGCTACATACTTGCCAGAAAATAATCCTTGGGTTCAACCAAAGGCACCCATGGAGTGGGACCATTCTCATCTAGATTGATAGAATCTTGGAGATCACATAAAAAATGTTCCGATGTGAAAAATCATAATGAAACATGGAATGATAGACAATTATAATCCTGAATGATCATGAATTACTCCATCCTCTTTGTAAGAATCCCTTAAATGAGTGGAATCAATATTTCCTGTGGAAAAGTAAACTCCTAAAGAAACCCCTCTATTGGGACAGACGTCACTTTATTAGCAGTGATCAACCTCATGGGACTCAATATCTTCTTGATGTCATCAATTTTTTGGGCCCCCACATCTAGTCCAGTTGACACTGGAAAGGTCTTCAATTGTTTCTCATTAGGGTCTAGATGGACAAGCTCTATTAAGGTTTCATCCTTTGATGATTCACCAAACATTGGGAAAAATGTTGTTTGGTCTTATATAAAATCCCTCCATGGGTTTGAAATTCTTCGGAATGCCTCAGTTGGCTGAGATTCCAATTTTTTCTTGGATTAATCCATGAGTACCAATACATACTTCATATAATGAGTTAGAGAAACATAATTATTTGAAATTTCTACATGTTAACTCATTTGAAAATTAACAAGTTATGTTTATGATTATTGGTCAGCGGGTGAAGGCATGTAGAATGACAACCTAATAATGAGATACTACAACTTCCTATAATCCATGTTTTTATATATAATGAAAGCTATTATGGTTTTTTATATTTCACGATATGACATGGGGATGAATAACTAGTTGTAATTGAGGATGGAATCAGAAATAGAAAAACTCTGGTGAGATCTGCAAGGAGTGACTCTATTGCTCTATGGCTCCAAGATAACCCTATGCAGTAATCCCTGCATCCGAATAAACATGTTCCCCTATTACAATACCCCTAGTGGTGTATTTCGGAGATAGTGTTGTGTCTTGAGCATCCTCAGACTCATAAAAGATTAAGGAATAGATGTTTAGGATCATAATAAAAATGAAAGGTATGGTTGAGACAAAAAAATATTACTATATCTTTATCTGTACCGTCTAGCTATGAGATTATTTCACATATGTTACTTGATCTGGCCAAAAGGTATATCCAAGGAAGAGTGGTGGTAGATATCCATATCATATAGATATATATCTATATCAGATAGATGTTAATGAAGATAAATCCATGCTAGATCAATGGCTTCTACAAAGTGTAGAAGCTCAAAGGGTTCTTCTTAAATCATCTCCCAGACATCTGAATTAGAATCTCTTGAAATTATGTTATCTCAAACTTTCCCAGACTCATGGATTTATACTATAATGGGGATGTGTAATGTGGTAGGATGTGTCTGGGGATGTGAAACTTGCATCATTATTCATAATCTCTTCCAAGGTGCCTCTATCGCCCTAGAACCCACTAGGGTTTGATTCTTGTGAGATTCCTGGTGTAAGTGACGAATCATCCCAACTATAGTCATTATCAGTTGGTCAATGATATCATCACCCCCATAGGTATGTCCATATTTATCATTATTCACATTAAACTAAGAAATCACCATAGAATGTACTATACAAGAATATCTACCGTGATTCTTTTAAAAATTAATCAAGGATTCTTGTTCTTGAAGGTAGAGATTCATCTTTTTAGGGTCATCATCATACGAAATTTCAACAGGCGTAGACACATAGCCAAAAAAATAGAGAGACAACTTTATATTAAAGATAGTGTACAAAGAAAGAGGGGACTGAACGCGAGAATACTTGCTACCCCTTAAAGACTCCCATTGTCTAAATTCCACTTGAAATGCATCAATAAATGGGATGGATTATTTGACATCAATAGCGGTGTTCGTGGCATTAGAGGTCGAATCCAATGATAATAAAGCATTCCTTAACTCTTTAGTAACAACATAGTTATATGGATGCCTTCCAGATCAGGAATCTCAATGTTTTTCTTTTGTTTTCCTTTTTCCTTAGGAGCTTTAGGGGCCCAAACAACAGGAACCAACTTTTCAATTAGACCATTTAGATATGATGAACCGAAATATTGGAATAACATCATGTTAGGGTTGTCTGGAAACCCAATAGATTTGAAATAATAATGCTTCCATTTGTGTCTTCTTGAGTAATCATTATACAACATTATCGATATATCATTAAATGTTTTTCCTGGCATGCATTGTTAATAGTGGGAGGGAGCATCATCTGAATATAGTTAAATTGGAGGGTAAATCTACAAGGTAAGTGTCACTCAAAAAAATGTTCCCCATCAATTAGATTAACTAATACACCCTATCTCATAGAATAATGGTTGGATCATTTATCAAATTTTTCTAATTCATTATTCAATAAAGCACCAGTAAGGGAAGAGTATGGATCCAAAGAGAAGCGGTCATGAGAATTGATTTGGATTATACATTCCTATATGTCCCACTCTTTTTACACAACCCATTATATTGGTATGAACCCTCATAATATTTGATGGAGTGGCCAGATATGAGAACATGGAATCATCTGAGGATTTATAAATGTATAGAATCCCATATATTCTCACATCCAACCCTAGATAATTCAAAAAGGGCAAACCAATGAATGTGGTAGTTTTAAATCTTTGATCTTTCCCAATAAATGATATATTTTCACTAATAATAGAATGGATAAGTTGATACATCTTCCAGTGTCCAATCGAGCCACCATGTGATATGTTGTGACTCTAACTCTAGTGATGGAATCAAGCACTAGAAAATTCCAACCACTTAGAAACTTGACCAGGAAGGAAGCTAATATGAACAACTAGTCTTCACTAGTAGAAACCTATTCAAATTTATGTTTCAATGGTCATGTAGGTCATAGTGTTCGTGTATGGGGATATTGACCACTTCACATGGATAATATGTTAATCCAATAAGAAAATGTATTTTCATTCTTTTGATTTGGGTCATTATAATTTGAAATGACTTTTTCCTTGAAATTTAATTTCTGGGAAAGATGACGAGTCATCTCCCAGTCATCCAAGGTAGAATAAGGGGATATAAATTTTTGATACATGTCTCTAAAAATGGGAATCCCCAAAATCATTTGGACATCCCCAAGGCTGATGTAGAACTCCCCATGAACCAAATGGAAGGTGTTAGTGTCTTCTATCCTCCTACAAAAATGATACATGAGGAGAGATTGGTTTTGTTGAGAATATGTATGAGATAGCCAAACCACTTCGTATATCCCTATAGATTGCAACTCGACTTTGAATTCCTTAAAGATATGGAAAACACATAAATCCCACCCCCCGGTCCAAGTTGAATGTTCCTAAGGGGCTATGTTTCCATTTTGGAAACCAGCCATATTGTTCATTCACTATATCATTCCCTGTAATGTTTTGGTAACAATTTACATTTTCATCTAACCCCTGCATAGTTCCCTCTAGCGATTAAAGGGTATAATTCAATAGAGAGCTGGTAGTGTATATATTATTTATTAATTATCCCTTGGATGATATGAGGTCCTGAGGAATGTTACTATTTTCAATTATCCAGGCTATAGGTTGGTTGGACCGATGTAGTGTAAGAATATCTACATCAGATGGTAGACCACATCCATAAAAAGGAACCTATTACATATTCGATATATTCTTTCACTAATACTAAAATGTTCTCATAAATATTGATGAAATGTGATGATACTAATTTTTCAGTCAACGTAGTCTATCATGACCATTCACCTTTCATCAGAATTTGAGAGGGAAGAAAAACCAGCAGTGGTGGTAGAAGTAGCTTGTGAAGGGTCCATCCATTCTTCTATATCACATTTCCATTATAAAGGAATAATAATAACAAAATTAACAATGGAAACAAGGATAATAAACTATTAATTTGTGGAGGAACCATCCATAAAACCACAATACACATGAGTTCATGAATAGATTTCTCATGAAGTGTTGGAAAAAAAGTAATCATTTGTGAAATGATCAATATTCAGAGAAATACATCATTACATGGAAATAAAAAATCATCCTTCATGATTGATGTATTTAAGTTCTCAGGTGACAAATATAATAATGCAATAGTGTTGGCGTGCAACAGAATAATTTCACAGAAGTTTGAAAATCGATATAGATTCACAGGAGCTCTTAGTCAACCAGGAAACACTATAAAATACATTTGATATGGGGTCTATATAAATAGGAAATGGCTGCCCCTATGGGTCCACGCTCACACTACAAACCAATAAAAAACAATACTTCATTCAACCTCAGAATAGCCTTAACATCATATCTTGATCAGAACTCATTCTAATGATGGGAATTTTTTGTGTTCTAAAGTCATTGAAAAGGAAACAAAAATAATCCCTTAAAAATTGGAAAAGGAAGAAAACAATTAATGGAAGATTGATGGGGAAAATATTTAATTGAGAAAAAATCTTGATGAAATAAATGTGGTTGTGAAATATAAGTCCTTCACGGATCTCCACTATGTATGGAGATCTTCTTCACAAGACGCCCAAAAAAATAAATAGTACATGGGATGGAGATAGTGATTACATATTCCTGAAACAAAACAAAATTCATTTTCAGGATGGAGGTGAAAAATTCTTCCTCGGAAATGATGATCTCTCACAATATGAAATGGTTACTGGGAAAGGGGATATTGTTATCCCCTTATGAATTAAAAAAAGTCATTCATGGGAAAAAATTAATTATTTATTCCCTAGAAATGATGACCTTGATCCCATGCAGACTAAGTCATCCGCAGGCCGAGTATGTCCCTAGGGATTCTGAAAAAAGAGGGCTTGCAGGATTGTCATATATTTCTAGACATACCAGTATCCAGTAGCTTCAAATGTCTATAAATAGAAACTGAGTGAAATAAAAGGAGGATTGAGGAATTGAAGGATAAAATAATATTGATATCAAAATGATCGTCATACAATATACTCTTTTGATGATTTCCCATAGGTAATACCAACCATGTATCATTAAGGAGGATAAAATAAATCAATTGGATGTCCGTCAACTCAACATTATTTGTGGGAATACCCCCTCACAATTAATAGAACCAATATCCCCTACATAACTAAGAGTCCAATATAGAAAAAAGTAATGTGGTTGGGAACCATCTCTATGTTGAAAATAAAACGCGGATAGAACTTCATCCCACAGAGCATCATCATATTGAGATCGAACCTGGATCTTCCTAGCAATGAGATACATAGACCAAACTCATGTTCACATACCAAGATGGTATATGTAAAAACACTTACCTACAAATAACTATTCTATGAATATGAAAGCCCATCTTGTGTAATAATATGTCATAGGAAACCAGGTATCCTAGGGAATTCCACTATCATGCTTCAATCACTCCCTTCGGTCGTATCACCAGTTCCTATGATAGTCTATCAATGAACCAGTACAATGGAATTAGGACAAGACCACATTCAAATCCACTATAAGTGTATGATAAATTAATTATGAACATTAGTGTTTACTTTTGAGTTTTCATACCCAGGTTATGATGATTCACATGGGTTATTAGAGTGGTATGGTGAACCCTTGGAATGACTGTGAAATTACATTCCCACTGTAGCAAGAATTCTGACATTTAGTTTCTCACAAAAACTTTCTATTACAGGGTTTCAATATCTCTACTAGTCATTCCATCCAATTATGGAAAATTTTGAAAATTTATTTTCTTACCAAAAAGAATTCCAAGGAACTCCTCCTGAGGTAAACCCCTAACCTATCTTATGGGAGGTCAGGATCTTTCTTCTCCTCTCCTCATCCTGGAACATATCTTAATCGATCGCAAAAAATGGATATCAAGTATTTCAAAAAAAAAATTAGAAATTAGCATAGTCAATCCCCTCTTACTCTCCATACATCTGTTGGAGGAGTGGGACATGCTATATCTGGATCCACTGCCTCATATTGTTTCTTACACCGACCATGACTCACATGTGTATAAAGGTGGACAAAGATCATGAAGTCAACAATATCCAAAAAAAATCTTAATGGCCCCCCTACATAGTAAAATCCATGAATTCAATTAAAAATGGACTTTTATATGGTATAAGCCCCAATAAAATCCTATAAAATGGGAAACCACAATGTTTAATCACCAATCATGCCTCCATTGATTGGCCTCCTTTGATGGCGCCCCACTATGATGAATTTGATTCCCCACAAACATGGATATGTTGAAAGCCTCTTAGTGTTCCAATCCCGACACTAAAGTCCACCTAAATGTTTTATGGGCATATCCCCGGAAGGGTCATATTCACATGGTGGACCAAATCACTTTTGGGTATCTCAGAGAACCTCAGTGTAATCCCACACCATCCTTAACAAGGAAATACTTTTTCTAGTTATCCTTGTTTTATTTTGTTAAACCGCATGGTTGGGGTATTGTCACATTACCTTAAAAGGTGATGTGTCCTATTAATAAATACCGAACTATGTGGGTTTTGATTCCTCTCACGAGGATACATTGGAGGCCATTCTATGTGTTTGATACTGACGTCACAATAGTTCTCATCCCCCCGTATATTGATAAACTATAGACCACCATCTCATGTGGCATAAAACTGGTGTTGTTAAAGTGATTGATCAAATAATACATGATCTATTCATAAAATTGTAACATAGAAGGAGAACCATATATACATTTGAATTTTACCATTGATGGAGATACATTGATTCACACAGATGATTCTAAACTGTTACATTACTATAGTCTGTTTTTTCTTAAGGATAATTCGTGGACACTTTCTGCGGAATGAACTATGTATTCACAAACATATGAAAATGACTTAAGTCAATAATAGAATCATAGAATTGAAAATAGTTCCCCCCAAAAAGGGTGTGATGATCTCATGTTCCCTTATTTTTATCCAATGTGTGCTCACACGTTTCTTTTGAAAAATAATCTAATGAAAACGTACATTTTAAAATTAGGTCCATGAGTCCTGAATATGTGAGTTCTTTGTATTTCTAGATCCACCAATAAACCTTTTGTAGGCCATTTGAAAGTATTATACTCGATAGAAATTATTTCACACAAACTAAACCCCTACAATCTGTCCAATCTTGCATAACAAATCTTAGTGTGAAAACATATATGAAAATAGTTCTATAATAGATTTATAGTAATCATGTACTATTTATATAAAAGTTTTTCATGTTTAAGAAAAGAGTTAGGAAATAAGCTATCGTATTTAAATATCACTTCTATTTTTTGTGAGATACAATCCATGTTCATAACCTATTTATTATTTTTGGTGTACATACATTCCATGAATTTATTTTATTAGTCATATTTTGAATATAATTGTATGGAAAAATCTATATTATTTAATTCCTTCATGGAGAATATGATTCGACTAATTACAATGTGGAAAGGTGATTTCAAGTCTCACATTTATTTCTATGATAATTATTTCATATTAACTATTTTTTTCTAATTTGATGTATAAATACATCTCGTGATTATAATATTTGACAATTAACCTCAAATTAAAGGATTTCTACATATCCATTTGATGATCAATATTTCATGTGGTTTTTGGTTCAAATGTTTCCAAATCAGTAAAGTAAATATATCTCAATTTTCCTTCATTGAGACACACGTTATGTTATGCACCTATATTTGTTTTACAATGTGAATATACTAACCTTTGACATGTTGTACCATGATTATCATTATTCTCATTATATGATATGTTTTAATTAATTTTAATATCTCTATGATCGGGAATTTGTGTTCATACAAATAAATGTTTCTTAAAAATGTTTTAAGAGTGTTCTACAAGATATATTATGATGTTTTAAAGAAAATGGTTTTGAGATACGTTTAAAATAGTTTTAAAAGATTAATTTATATGTTTCTAAGGCTATTTTAAATAAAAAGGCATTTATAAATTTTCGATTATTTTAAATTAATTTTTAAAATAGAATGGATATTTTCCTCAAGATTATTATTAAATGATATATAAAATTCATTTTCCCTCTATTCCAATGTTATTTGATGTAACATATGTTTTAAAAGGGATATAATCCAATGATACCAATCTTATTTTTCTCTAAATTGTTAATGTTTAATATTTATTGATACTCATGAATTTGGCTTCATTTTCATGATTTATGTAATAATTAAATGTTTATAAAACCCATTTCTTATCATGATTTAATCACAAGATTTATGCTCTTATGGAATACATGTGTGTGTTTTTAATTATGTGATTGGTGGGACCTATATCTCCCTAAAATACATTGGGAAAATATTTCTATCTAGTCTCATAATGATGGAATCAAGTCAATGGGATTGATCAACTATAGAAAAAGGGGGAAATTGGATCCACTATGTGAAGATGGGGAGACCATATCTACTAAGGGAAGTAGGGTAACCGGATCACTTACATGTAAAGGATAGCGACTGGTGATGGTGGTGTGTCTCACCTATTAGGTATAGTAACCATGAAGTGAATTTTTATGTTTTGGAAATACAACTTGACTAATAGGGAGTGATATTTCATGTTTATGTGTTCAATAAATTACAATTTTTATTCTTATGTAATAGTTTTATAGATTTTTCTATATATTAACATGTAATTCATGTCTTATGTAATTACAATATCTATTCCATGATTCATTTTTATGATCTATGATAATAAGGGTATAATCATTTTATTTTATGATCATATTCTCATATCCTTATCCCCATGTTTATGATTATATATGTCCCTTATTTACCCCTATTGAGCATATAATATCAATTGTTTCATATGTTTTTTTCCGAGTTTATAAAAATGTGTATAGTTAGGAATAAAAAATTGGAAGATAATTTTGGGAAACATTAATGATCCTTTTCCAGACTAATTCCTTGGATCCAAATGCACAAAATTATTATGGTGTTTGGGTTTGTGTTTTTGTAATATATAAAATGTTTATGAAATATGATATAATATCAATGTACATTAAGACTGTGTCATTATAACCCTTGATTGATGTGATTCATCCTTGGGAAACACCATATTAATACTTCTCGATATGGTGTTATGATCCATCTCCCTGAGATGTTAAACCTGTTTGACACACCCTATAACCTAGGGGTCACATCTTCCCTCATAGGGATACACTTTTCATCAACCTCTTCCTGAGAAAAAATAAATTATGTCCCCATATCTACATGATATTAACTCGTTTCATTGACCATAACACATAATCTATGTAATAAAAATTGTATACATGAGGTAAAAATGCATAGAAGATTTATTGTCAGGGCGTTAATTGCATCATTATTAACACATGATGGCTTGGATTCCTCACTTAAGATACCTCATATAATATCCCCTAAAAAAATGGAAGATTCACAAGTTCCCAATATACCCAATATATATACATTCCTAGTTATTACCGACATGGATACTTTCATATTGAAGGTTATTACTCTATTCATAATGCATTGGAATAATTAATTGGAAACAACATTGAGATGGGCCTAAGAATGTTTTCCATGATCCTGACTAAAAATTTATGGGAGACCCAAACAGCCAAAAAAGATATAGGAAGTAATCCATTGAGGGAGGAACTGTCATCTCATCATTGTTATTCAATCTAGGAGAAGACACCACCAATGAATGTGATGAATGGAAAATGCATTTGGAATATGGGAATGTAGGGTAATAGAAGTAAAACTTATGATGAGCTGGTAACACCATGAATGCATTAGAAATGTAAATGGTGAACCTGGTGTGAAAGTAACCTCCCCAGATATGGGGAATATAATTATTTAATAAATCAATGTATTTTAATGTCACTAGATTTAGACACTTGTCACTAGGACCCACAATGAAAATGGTGGTTCCAACATGAAATTCACAAGTGGGATGGTGTAGATTGCTTTACGAATCCTCATTCGAAAACATCATCAGTACAGATACTTCTCTGCTTCAGATGATTGGAGAATATTGGGGGATTGGGCATCAATATTTATATAACTGTACTAAAAAGTGATTCCAAATTCCTTACCATACTCACTCAATGTAAAACTAGAAACCAGGCACATTCACACAATGTGGAATGAGAAACGTCGTTCCAAAAACACCACATAATTATATATACAAAAAATATTCCACCATTAATTTCATTAATGGTCACCTAGACCTCTTCTCTCCATCTATGATTATCCAAATGATGGTGGTCGACACCCTGAATCACCGATATGTGTATCAGGTGTTCATTCCCTCTAGTAATATGGCACATGAGGAACTAGAGTCATCTATTCCTCATCAACACTGCTACCCTCTTGGTCCAAATTAGGGGAAAACCCCCTTTATGGAATAGATTATCTTAAAGGGTCTCTTCACAAAGTGCTATAAAAACTCACTCCCATACGTTGGGGATGTATCAAATGATCATGTCACACCGACATTAGATTCTTCCTAGGATATTCCATGGAGGTCTCCCAACAGGACTCATCAACAACAACACCAACGGATCCCACATGCTACAGAATAGGGTGATTTCATCCCCACTCCAAAATCCCCAGTCCATAATGATTGATGCAAATGTGGAGGGAAATCGAGGGACACTACACGATGAGGGTAATATTCTACATCATTGGAGGCACATTTGCTCATCGTTGTATCATGCCATATCCCATTGATTGGTGAACATGGATAATCATTTTATGGATTGGGATTGAGTCATCAATTGCCCCATTGGTTGGATGAGTTTACTAATAAAATTCGAAAAACCAAGGATAGATATTATGGTTAATCATATGAATTCGAGAACCAGTATGGATTCCCTCCTCTTTGTCCCATTAATAAGAGTGGATTTACTCCTCATGCTTCCATAATTTAATATGGAGGCCCTCCATTTGTCACTACCAACTTAAGTGTAGTTACTCATTATGTTTTAACCTACCATCAAAGAGTTACTCCCTATGAATAAGTGATACCCAACCCTAATGGACAATCCCATGGCCAAAGAGATAGTAGTATTCATTATAGGTGAACCCCTATGAAGTGCCATTTCATAATCGACCACATTGATCACTCAGATTCATAGGTGAATGTTTTCTCCATTATAGATCTTCCACCCTATATTGTAGTGTCTAAGGATGGATAATGAAAAATGATATTTGTAATCCATGATCCCTATGTCCATATGATACCATGATCCCTCCACATGTAATTTTAGGTGGAATAAATTCTAACTCCCTTTTATGGAATCAAAGTGTGTCTGCCTCTATTACTGCTTGTTTCTTATTCTCTACCTCCAACCGATAATTTAGAGAGATGTTTGGATCTTGGATGAATCCTTCACATGGAAATCCCTCCATATATCTATTAGTCATGAGCTTTTGGTGAACAGCTCCTCATATAGGGATGTGATGATGAGCTTATTGTTGTCCCTAAAAGATATCCTTGCATTATGTAGAGGTTTTACTCTCATAGTGACTACTCCCTAGGTAAAACCATATCAGAACCTGTATATATTAGTTCTCCAAAAAATATTTATCCCCACTCAAATCCATTCTAGGGATAACCAATTGAAAAAACACTCTTCTAAACTAGAGGGCCTACTATGGGTTCAAGATAACAACCAGCTTTCGATGGTGTTCTGGACACTTTCAGCCTTAGAAATTGACATCCTGGAGTCCCTCATGGAGTACCAGATAGTGTGACTAAACCAAATCATTTAGGTGATGTATCACCCCACAATGTTCCTAATGTTTCCAATATAGGGAGTATGTATCACCTTGATTCCATTTTACTATCATTGTACATGGTTTAATATTGTTCCATTTCGGGTAGCACAACACCAAAAGTGGTATATCAACTACTAGACCATTCAAAAATCTTGTTCCAATTTCCTAAAATATATCCACTGTGTTATAGGAAATGTATCTATACAAATATAAATTGGAGGCTGGGGATAGTATGATTCTCTCCATTTTAACTTTATATTGCGATTGTCCAGACTATACCAAAAAAATTAAATTTTCCATCACGCAACCACTTTGATTAAAATGGATATATGGTATCTTCATTAGAATTAGAGTAGTGGCATAAAAATATGTAATTATATGGATGATCCACCCCAAAAGGTAATTTACCATGCTGACCCTATAGAAGGTGTGTTCCTTCGGTAGTAGATGTTATCACATTTCCTTATTGATCCCCCTAATTAGGCTTTTCTTCTATCCAATTTTAATATTTTCAAGGGAAAAAAGAAATTTTAAAATCTACACATGTTGAAGGATTAACCTCAAGAGGATTCAATGTCCATGATAGTTATCTTTCTTTAGTAGGATTTTAAATAAAAAATGTTTACCATAGAACTCATCTATGGGCGGTGCTCGAATAATTGAATTCGACTACAATGTTGTGATCAAAGACATTAAAAAAGAAACAAGGAATGTGTCATGGAAAATCAAACCTCCATGGATTGACTATATTGTTAATTTTTATCAAATCACATTAGTGACCTCTGATATATATAGAGAGGGATATGATCTATCGGACACCCCATCATAGAATGTAATCATGGAAATAAATATGTTGTGGTCCTTTAGGTCCCTAGATTATTATTGTCTAATGGTGGATGTAGAAATGTGTGGCGTAATACATACGTATCTCTTTAATAATCACATATAATGACGTTAGGTTAGTTTAATATATTTATACTATTTTCTTAGGGATAACCTTTACCTAATCTTGGATCTTTTTTCTATACAAATTTCCTACGAGATCACAACTTCACCAGTGGGGTCCTAGTTATTTCCAGTCAAGCACCATCATTCGTTCTTGGTTTCCCCTATCATATAGTTAGAGAAGTAGCCTGTGGATATGGGATGTGGCTATGGTATGATTTGTTGATCCATCCCATGAAATGTGGTTCTCATCCTTGGTATATTGGTTGTGTCACTATACATGTTGGTGAGAATACCCCTTGATAATGATCCTATAAAATTAATTTTTTTAGAAGTCCTCAAAAATATTACTTGACAGATACAATCACTACACTCCTAGTGTCCATGGAAACCTAAATAGTGGAAATCCCACCCAATGGAATTCCATACCTAGTGTGGGTGGAAGGCCATGGGGTGTTAGCCAAGTGGTACCCACTGGTTGTACCCCTCACTCTCCATGGGAACTGGTGCAGGCTTGGGTCCCACTAGACTCAGACACTGTGTGTATTAAGCACAGGGCCATTCAAGGCATTACTTAGCTAGAGAGTGTGTAGCGCACCTGGGTTTGGTCAGGGCCCCCCGTTGGGAGTCAGTGTTAGCAACCCACTTTTTAGCACATGAGCCTCATCCTAGTGGGTGAGGACTCACTAGGTGCATCCAAGAAACCCGATATCAAATCCAGGTGGAGGCATATTTCTGGGGTAATGTATCGATCATTGTAGCAGGAACTGTTCGGTACTGTAGTAGCCGGAACTATTCTTCCATCTAGGCCTTCGGGCCACCAGTTTGGTCATTGGGTCCTGTAAGGCTTTCGGGCCACCCAAGGCATTTGGGCTAGTTGATTCTCAAGGACTTTTTGCCACCTTAAGGCCTTAGGGCCACCCCAAGGCCTTCAGGCCTCATGAATGTAGGCCCCAGACACACTACAAAAAAAAGCAGCCCCAGAACAGGATTCAGAGCAGGGGCACTCACTAGAGCAGAGCCAAATGGATTGTCAGAATGAAAGGGTATGGATATGCAATCGGTACCATCATTTTCTTACACGGGAAGCCTAGCCAGACGGTCATGCAAAGGTAGAGAGCTACTATCAGGATGAAGATGCTGCGGAGGGGAAGTTCCTCATAGATAGCCTAGTTTAATTTCTTAAGACCTTCGAGTCATGTAATCTCCTAAGCCTATGGGCCATTTAATCTCTAAGCCTACAGGACTTGTAAGGGTTTCCCCTTATCCCTTGAAAGGGGGGATATCAAAAAAAATGAAGGCCTTCGAGCCATTCAGGCAGTGTGGGTGGAAAATTTATGAAGACCCTATGATATTGAAAATCCAAGAATCCCCACATTAAATGGGATGGGTGACCTACTGAATAACCTAGGACACATTATTTAATTATGTAGACATATGTTGGGGACCCAACGATAGAATTTGGGTTCAAAACTCCATTTCTTGTTTGAAACTATAAGGGCCCATGTTCATATGATACACGAAACTAACTATATCTTCCCTTAGTAGTTGGGAGGACAATTGTAAATAGTTCTTCTATTGGTTCAACTCCACCGTGCACTAGACATGTATTTTCGACCACTTAAAGTGAATTTAGGAGACTGAAGAGTGATTCGTAGACATTTAAATCATGAGGAAGTTCCTCACATATTAATTTTACATTCTACTATCCCAAGAATAGTTTCTTATGAAGTGTATATGGAAATTTTAGGGTCAGTTGGTCCCCAATGTCAACACTCAAAACAACCCAAATGGCTTTCAAGAGTTCTTGAAAAGGGTTTTTTATAGAGTAATAATTGTAGAGGACTTGGTAACAGTCATTATTGTTTCCTCTTTGAGAACCCAGGAGAACATCTGTCAATGTAGAGACTCCCTCTATTGTTCATGCAAAGGATCTTGAGCTGATTCACCTATTGGCTTTTTTGAAGATTATCTTGGCTGAGTCAAACCCTATCATTAATAGCTCTCCTAGCATATAACCACTATGAAACACCATTACATGAATATTCTACTATGTGAGAGAATATATATTCAACTCCCATCATGATCAGGTTCCCATAGTTCATTTCCTATTTCCATGAAAAAAAATATTGCTTTAGGGATTCACTTTTACATTGATAATTAATTTTCACCATGGAGGGAATAATGAAATTTATAAATTGTATGAAGCCCCATGAGGCTAGAAACACTACTTGTGCCAACAATAATGTGTACCACATGACACATGGAAACAACATAAATGAATGATTTGTGTCCAATGATTGTATTCAAGACAACATATATCTGGGCTTTGTCAACTTGGGTCGTGTTTCTATGTAGGTTACATATCTTTATATTGATCTTGAAAGTGACATTGAAGGATTTAGTGATTCCTAATATTATTATAGACATGTAACATGTAAATATGATGACTGGATGGCTTATAAATATGTTTTATGTGATCGTTTTGGCATTTATACTAGCTAAGAAAAGCCATATCCCCTTGTGGTTTCTAGGCCTCCTTCAGCGGCGACTTATACACTTGTTTGACATCCTCCAAGATATAAGAATATTAAAAACCATCGGTGAAAGAGAAATTATATTCCGACACTGGTGACAAATCCATGTCATACTCTTGGTGAATTGAAGCCTCCTATGATAGGAAATGTTCCCATGGTCTTCCATGACATGGACTACCCCACTGATGATGACAAGGAATATTACTCCTATATTGTTGTTGACCGAGTAGAAAGCATCAAGATTCATGAGAATGAAAAAATTTATGCATGACCATTGGGTTTTTCCAGCTAATTATATCAAATAAAAGGTCATGTACATGTGAGTAGAGAGAATACTCAAGACAATGCCTCAATATAGGCCATTCATGCATCTGAGACTAGAAAAATGTTTTTTGTAGATCACATCAAGAATTTACTTCACATTTGGATACTTCGGGTATGAATTTTCAAATGGCCATGTTAACATATAATGTCTCCCATATTATTGTGCAATAATGAGAGGAATATATCCATATCTTTACATTTTAAGAAATTGTTTGTTGGAATTTTTTCAAAAAAGGTGAAATAGTTAGCCGCAAAATATTTCTATCACTTTCTAGACTCCAATGGTTTAGTTAGCTAAATCATTATAATCTATTGGGATCCCTTACAAATTATACCCCTATATGGAAAAAATATTCTTTTTTCACATAAATGTGATGTTTTGAACAACCCTTCTAGAATATCTATATGGTTTTTGAACCATGAAGATATTTAATTTTCTAACAAAATCACAAGGCAATTTCAAAATTCCCAAAAACATCATATCCAGTTCTATGAAGATGTAGCTACCATAGAAGACTGCTATGTAGTATAATATGAGTGAGATGATTTTTATGTCATCATATAATTCAATAGTTGAAGATGAATGCATATTAATACAGGGAATATATGCCAATTTCACATTAGCGAATATTAAATGGAATGGGTATCCTTATTTTCCTCATGGATATTGTTCCTAGGATCAACCACATCCCATCCCAGATACTCGACACTTTTCGATTTATAGAGGTGGATCTGAAATCCTTCAACCTTATGATTTAGGGTTCTGATAAGAGAGTATAATTTTTGTAGCAGGCATCAACTGAATACCTTGGTCTAAGGATTATATTCAGCACCAAATTCTTAGTTTTATAATAGTATACGACTTGCAACACACTATTGGGTAGGCCCTATATTCAATTTCATATAGAAGTCCCTTCCTCTTATCATCAATTTTTTAAGTACTCATCTATGACTGAGTATGGGTGCATCTGGGTGATGCATACACCACTGACTTTTGTAAATCCCACTACATGGATGATGAAAATTATAAAAGAGAGGGGATATAGTTTTAGAAAAATGAGATTGATAGAATCAGTGCTCCCAATGATCTGACCAACACTGTTTTCAATCTGTGGGAAGACATATATGAAAGCTTCATCCTAACGATTCATTTTTCAAGGTTCACAATACTTTACATAGGGTTTGATTTATTTTATCCACATAATAGGTTTCAGTGTCCCAATAAATGAGTTCTTGTAGATTACCTCATACTCCTACATTGGGAAGGGGTTGGTGATAAAATAATCCCTTACTCATATAAAGTACCTAGATGTTCTCCATGTGTCCAAAGATCTATACCATTAACCTCAATTTCTTTGAGTTGTTTTGACTAAATAAAATCTAACTCACCACTATTTAATCAACATTAATCATGGATCCTATGGTAAAATTCAAAATGGAATTGGATTGATAGCTTCTGCCACACTAGTTTGGAATGAATAGGAACCCCTCATTGAGGATTAAATTTCACCCCTAGGAGGCTTTAATGCTTCCCTTGGTCCAACTATCCAATAATAACCACCACTTCCCATTGATTAATCTTTATCTGACGATGAATAGGTATTGAATGACACTAGACCTTCATCTAGAGAATGTGTCTCTACCTTTTTTGATGAGTTAATAGGGGTGATCCATGGAACTGAGGAATATAAAATGTTGGAACTAATTAGTGAATCCATGTATTTAGATGAGGAAAAGTAGTGAATGGCCATTTGAAATATTCCCATATAATCTTCTCCTAGAAATATGTTCAGATTCTACAATTGGACCGTCGGGTCGTAGTTCACTTCCTCATCATCCAAATGAGTCATCATACGTTCATGAAGTATCCCAGAATGCATAACCCCTATCACAGGTATATATTCAAGTCTAGGATATAAAATATTATCAAATGAAACTTCATTTGGGATATACATTACCCTATTGGTTATCCATCATCATTATAGTCAGGAATAAGAATGTGATGATTATAGTTTGTATCGACTTCCGAGACCTCAACCACCATTTCTTAATGAATGAATTTTCCCTCTGAGTTAAATTTTTTCTAGTTGATTCCACCATAGGGTTCCATGACCTCTTTTCATATTTGAAAACTATGGGTGATTTCTATTATAGATATCCCTCAAGTGTGAGGATCCAACTGCCTTTTGGGTCTACTCATGGAATTTCAATTATTTGGTGATGTTATTTTTTTTACAAATGTAGTGGCCACATATAAATGGATGATGCACCACATCTTCATGAAAATTAGTGGGACACTATAAGAATTATAAGTGGATGACATGGTGGTCATGTACCACTAGTTTCATGACTATATGAAGGACAATCAGAATGTGTTTGGATTATCCTCTTGATTAACTTGTAAATGAATCCCTTGATGAAAGCATCTGCGGTCACCTCCTAAAAAATTATCAGATTCACCATAAGCTATTGAGGCATTTAGGTTTAACTGGACAAGAAAAATTCCATCAATCATATTCCTCCCCCAAGTAACCTCTTATAATGGTGAGGCCTCTAGGACCACTAAACTTACATTCGCGAATATATTATTAATCTGACTGGAATGTGTAATTCATTTTCATGTTTCCTGAATTAATTAATTTTTTTTTGTATGACGATGTGTTATAGAGTGTGTTTGAGGATATCATATTTTACCACATATAGACTCAATTTCAGATGCCACCAATTTTGGACAATCCTATGGTCCCCTACATGGCAACTGCTAAATGGACCCATGATTTTCATAAATACTAAAAAAAATATTAGGGAAAATAAAATAGTGTTTACTATCTCATTATCAAGATCCTCAATATCGATACATGATACAAATCTATTGATAATGGATTTAATACACTAGTTTTGAAATACAGAAGTTGTGGTAGTACACGCAATGGAAATAGATACAACTTCTTTCACAAGTGGAACCGTTTAGGTATATTCCAAATCACCCCATGAGAAAAGGATAACTATCATTCTAGGTAGTGATCCTATTATAGATTAACATCATGTTTGTTCCAGGGAAATACATTAAAGACCATGAACTAGTAGACATCAAGATACCCATTCTAAGCAGTATGAATTTTCCATGGAAATTTATTTCCAATATGTGACTATCCATTGAGTGGATCGGGTTATACCGTATTTCACTACTCATTTAGATGGTGCCTCCCAGATCCATACTAGTAGAGAGATTAACAGTACAAAGCACATCAGAGTAAGCTTGGGGGTTTTCATTGTCACTCCTGGAAAATCCATCCTGCCAAACACATTCATGTTATCATAAATATGAACCAACAATGAGAAAACATATCATTATCTCATTACTGGTCTCAATTATTACATTGATATTGAATTCCTCCACATTTATGTGAAGGGACATGCTGAGTTAGTCATCAAAATGATCAATGGAAACTACATCATCAGAAAAATGGAGCTTCTACCCATATTATAGAGAACCCAGTAGCTGGTGGATCAGTAACCTGGTCGGCCAGAAGTGAATTATGTCCCTCGATCACAAAATGGTTGACCTAAAACCTTTCAATGAATGGCCACACCCCTCATATAAACCGATCAAAATGATCTCATCATTATTGTGGCACATTGAAGGGTTACTTCACCAGTTATTTCAGATGATGAGGATAAGAAATAGGTAAATGAACTTAATAAAGTCATCTCTATTCATAGAACCACATTTTCCCCCACAAAAGAGGAAATTTCTTATTGGATAACAACCTTTATTGTTTACCTATCGTTGGAAATTCTACCACCAGATCGAGCGATCATGATTAAATTTGTCGGCATACAACATATCATTCCCTCTATAGTTCCCCTTAACTAGAGAAAACCTTGTAAATTCATGTGTTTATAGGGATTATAAACCATTTCATCCTAGGAGAATATACTATCATGTTTATGAAGGAATTCAATATTGGGTGATATAGTGACCATTAGTTGGGATTAAAACTCCCCCACCCGATATGGTGATTGGGATTCTTCTAGGTCACCTTGATTTCTGAAAACATTTAGTTTTACAAATTTCAGGTATATGAAAACATTGTTTATTTTCAGATGGATCTTATAAATACCACCATGTATTTTTATCCCTTTTCAGTATGGGAACATGATTTTGTTGGGCCATACCTTACAGTGATAAATCACTAGTGCACGTTTATTTAGATAGTAAATTAATTCTTCTCTATGTGGGAATAAACAATTCACCTCAGGGAATTATAATATATTCCTATGATTTAGTTATTGATATCTCATATCATTCAAAAATTTGGAGTTCCACAGCCTATTCTCACTAATAGAAACACAATCATTCAGGGTGAATAGTAGATGATATTGTACACCAAGAATAAAATTTTGTCCAACCAAACTTCCCAAAATCATGGATAAGAAAACAGGAGGATTGAGATATCAATTAAGATCATATCTAGAATATTATAGGAAAAAGTGGGCCATATAAAGAATATTTTTCTGGAATATTTCCCCAATACCCTCTTTGTCTATCATATATTGACTTATAATTCCACAAATGTGACCCCATACTTCATAGATTGTCGAAAAAAGGTAGTCTTCCCCATCAAGGTTTGTATTTCATTTCTTTAAAACACATTATATTAAAAATAATCAAATATAAATTCATAAGTCCATATAGATGAGTTGGAATCCCTCAAATAGAATAGGCTCTAGACCTTTCACTATCTAGAGGTGTTAAAGTGGACGGTAGCGAGATAATTCCTCAAGATGGATCAAATTCACTTCTTCTTCTAAGGTGATATGTTACATGATCTTATAATGCCAATGGTCCATGGAAAATAAAAACCAATGTATAATCACGTGTTTAAATAACCGTACATATTTTATAAGGTCTATTATAATAGAACATACTATTTTATCCCCATGGATAGAGAGTATATCATGCCTCCAGCCAATTCAATTTCCTCATGTAGTACATTGTATGAGGAGCACAGATGGTCAGGGGAGGACAACAATAAACAATATGTCGATGGTCTATGAAAAACAATATTAAATTATTTTCAATCAATCTTGGCATTGTTATCTTATAATAAATTCAAAAAATACAATAATTATGTTAACGAAATACTTATTGCCTCTATAGTATTAGTTGTTTGACTAAAAACTATATTTCATGATTTCCTAAATTATTGTTATTAAATTATTCCCTTACCCTAAAACACCCCATGATTACTATTAAATTGAGATGATCTACCTAGAATAAAACTAGGATTCTTTATATGATATGTATGAGATGATCAAATAGATCATATGTTTTATATAATAGGGATGAATCATATGATGATTATGTTTTGTTAAAACACCACACCTCTCATTAGATAAAGATGTATCATATAATATGTGGAAAACTAGAACCATCATCCTCAACAACTTATATTAAACAATAACTGTACCCCATGTCATATGCATGGGATTCCCCATTATAATCAGGAGATTCTTCAATTCCCTCATTAGATATAATTTCCCTCTACTTAGTTGTTTCACTTATACAATGTCGTCTTTCAAGAACAACATGTTTCTTGATTACCCTCCCCATTGGATATGTAGAAATACTCAAGATCCTCTTCATTGGACCCATCATGAACTTTTTCAACCCATAGGCCCCTTTAACCTATATAAATTACAAGCATTATGACCTTAGGCTATGTATATTGTTTTTCAAGATATCATTGTCGTACATGGTCTTCCCTATAACATGTCTTATTAGGTTTTACATATTCCACTCCACACACATTCCCCTTAGTGAAGCCTCCTGCTATTCAATTAATCATTACATTGAACAATTTTTAATCGTCAACAATTCCCATGATTTACATCATTAAACCATGTTCCACTTGTTCTATGGTAATTTTTTGGTTCATGCGCCTTCATACACTCCTTTCACATTGGGTTCTACCTCTTTCATGCTTTCTGAATACACTAAAAAATATATTATCATAATCCAAGAATCATGAATTTAATCTATTCTCTATATTCCATGCATTAGGACATTAAAATTTTCACTTTTGTATCCTATGAATGACTTTAACATAAGAGAAATTGTATTTTTGATTGCATTATGTGATGCGGGGCCTCCTAAGACCCTCCTTTCAAATTGGGTTTTAACTCTTTTTCATAGGAATAAGATAATTTCATCCCACACCAATATAGTCTAAGATATAAGATTCTAAACTAGGATCCCTAGTCTATTAATTAGGAACATAATCTATGTGAATTGATCCCATATTTAAATTTTAATATTTAACCCTTCTGATTCAGTAAGCCTATATATCCAAATACTAATAGATCTTCATGTGTCCTAATCCACTATCCTGTGGGATACATATTGATTCAGAGACCTTCTATCTTATTGACCGGCCTCTGATTCACTACAAACCAATCATCATTTGTTGTTCTATAACCCAAAAATACTCCCATGGAACATCATTTTATGTATAGTCATCATTCATCTACCTTGACCTATAAGTAGGATGGAAGGACCATATATCTCGATATGAGGAAGAAAAAACATACAACTCATAGTGCAAGCCCCATCAAATTCCTCATGGCATTCTATTAAAATTGATCATTTCCCCATATATAAATAGGATGGCTCTTAAAGATAGATAATATTACCCCACGTAGAATTGGTATTCCCATTGTAGACACTATGGGATGAAAAAACATTGACATTTTTGTCACATGATGATAAACTATGTCGTACCCTTATATAAATTTGGGATGAATCATATCTTAAAATGATATGATTCAATATTATCCTTTGAGAGAGTATCCACTACAGGAGTTTTCCTCCAAACATAACATTTTTGAGAACTATATATATCTTGATAGAAATATTCATGGGATACATCATTACCATAGAATATTAAATCTTAAGACCATATTTATCCTCAAAAAATCGTAGTATTTTCTATTGCGTAATAGTGCGTGGTCAACCAGGGGTACTGTTGGTCACATTTTGTGCGTAAAAGCATCCCTTTATCCCATATTACATGTTAGGTTTTCACTATTACATGACATAGAACCCCCTTTAAGCACCCTTTCTGCATTTTTTTCAATTCTATGTGACATTAAACCATAAATTATCCTTTTATTTTAAGCCCTATGTAATTAATCTACCAGTAACCATAGTTCTAGTTTCATGAAATTAAACTATCAATAATATTTTATTCAAAACGTGATTTTAATTTTCAACCTTTCCTCGTAAAAACATCGATACATCATGTGATATGTATTAGATGAACCATAGATTTCCTAATACAAAATCGAGATGCATCCTAATGTGAGATTCTTTTGATATCCTCATCAAAGAGGGAGTCAGTCTACTAGAATCAGTCTCATACCATAACATATGTCATAACTACACGTGTCTTGATTCCTATTCTCATGGGATAAGTAATGACCCATGGTATCTCGTCCTTGTCCCTTCCCTTCAATAGAGTCACTTCGATGTATTTCTTCTTTGGGGTATGTGTGATCTAATCCTACCTGCTTGTTCATTGGAACACTTTATGCTATCTCCAATATTGATAATCATTATCCTCCTAATCAGAATAGACCCCCCAATGATAATGGTTCTTCATCAAATTGTATCACATACCATAGTGGCCTCTCACCTCAAAGGATCGTTAGTTTAAATAAGGGATATCATGTTTAAAACTTGGTCAACATTCAATCGTACTTCTGTTTTCCCCATATTTTTCTAAAAATGGTATATAACAGTTGTTTTAAACATGGAAAATAGTTTTTCTCCATTCATAGGTTATTCCATCCTCTTACTATCTAGGTACAGAAAGTCACAATCTCCCCCATGGTACTTTTCATTCACTTAGATCCCTCATTATGTTCTCCAATGTAAGAAACATGTACTATATATTCGTCCATATTTATCACACCGAACACGTTTCATGTGAGATTAGGATTTTTGAGGGGGATTTCATCAATCAATTCTAAGACATGTTTGTTCCTTATTTGTACAAAATCTATTAATCTAAACTAGGATTCCATTATTGAGCATCATGAAACTGATTGGGGTCCAGTAACCTCAGAAATATGTTATGTAGAGTTGGGACTCTTGGCCATCCTTTCACATTGTGATTGTCAATCCAACACAATGTACATAACCATTTGAGAATCTCATTCATGGTATCATCATCACGACCATATATTATGTGCTTGTTGTCTTGTAGGTATTTTGAATGGCATTGAGTGAACCCTAGTCCCCTATTTTCACATTGGGTTCCTTTCCTTTGATGTCATTCACATTCCAAAGAGACACACCACCCAATGGTTCCAGATTTATATACATAAACTAAAATACATGGTCCACGTATCATGACCATAAATTGTGTGAATTTTGTCTAGGGGTTTTATACTATTCCATTAGGTTTCCTCCTCAACACCTCCATCCATATTTGATATCCATTTCTATTTTTTAAAAAATTCTTGGAGACAAAATGCCATTTCTTCCAAGAGTCCCAAAAATATATTACTTTCAACCTTCCCCATATGTTTTTAGGGTGTGTGGATTCCCTTGTCCCTAATTTCATATCTGTATTCTGCTATATTATACAATTCCATATAGTATAGTTTTCCCATTAGTCAGAAGTCATTGTCCTAATACAATAATCCAAATTTCTGAACTCTATGGTAATTAATTATGAGTCCATGTCTAAGAATCGTGATAATAAACTATGTCCAATCTCACTTAAGAATTTGTTGTACTTTATTATACATTTTTCCCCAAAAAGGACTATGGGTTGTCACTTTTCCGTCCTACTTGTTTCCTTCTGGGGTATTCACCCCATGCCCCAAACATCTATGACCATATACTATGATTTACGGTGTAAACAATATGACCTCAAAATGATTTCCATGGTCCAATCATTGTAACCTTAAACTATATGAACCCAGCCACATATTACTTCTCTTTAGGGATGGTCTTCTAAAATACATTTTATTTGTAGGAAAGTATAGGGAGTCCCCCATTATGATACACACATATGTGTGTGATTCCACATAGGAAAGGTCGATACCATTCACATTGGTTTGCATGTCCCAATCACATAATATTGATGTGTGTGATACATTTTCCTCACTATGTGATGTTAAACGGAGTGTCCATCAAACTCACAATACGACGTTAAACTACATTTTATTCATCCTCATTACATAATTTAACACATGAGGGCATTATAGAACCTTTCATGATAATTCTTTTCCTATCATGCAGGTCACCTACTAAATCATGTATGTTCTTCGACTGTCTCTAAACATATCAAAAAAATAACCCACTGGATGATGAGTTTAAACCTTTCATAGACTGATACTGCTACCAAATCTTCTTAAAGGCTTGGTGAAATAAATCCATGAAGGTTGAAATCCATTGGAACATTAAATCACACCAACTTCATGATTTAGGTGTCCCTTTTTTTATATCATCATTCTTTTACACATCCAAATACCCCCCCCCCCTATGGGAATAGTTCCTCAAAACACTCATTAACCTACCATTTTATGTACATTCCTGAGGAGACATTCGAATACATTTACAAAAAATTCATGTGTACCAGAAATGGTAAGAGTTCATCCTCCATTTTTTTGTACCCATCCTTTAGAAAATAAAATTGGTTGTTTTGTTTTGAAGATGGTCCGGGATTATCGACCATCTTCACGCCTCTCTCCTAGTCCTATTGTATCCTCACGATATATTCTTCCTTCACCCAATCTATTAGATAATCCTCAATATTCTAGATCCTCCCCCAATCTAACTATGTTGTGTACCCATCTATATGAGGTATCAACTCGATTTCTTGATCCTCAACCATTGAAAAATAACCCCCAAATTAGATAATTTCAACATCATTAGAATTGAGGATAGTTGACCAATAACTCACATTCTCATCAAAACAATAAATTTCATTATCATTTTCCTTGATATTCTGGTTATTATCAATTTTATCCTTCTACAAAAAAATTTCCAAATATTTTCTCTTAGAACAGACCTTATTGAAAAGATATTTTTAAACTAGAGCATATAGAGATTAGGATTACATCTCTCAGGTGCCCATGTTATGTAGCTAGGGGTTAAAATACCACGTATGGATCACCTAGAGCGGCTCTAAGTTCTTGATGATGAATCACTACATGCTCTTCCATGCCCTATGCCAAAAAAATCAGTTCTCTTTAGGGGAGTTATAACTAGAGTATTATAACTCCTAGATGGGTGAATGATTGTATTTAGGGAAGGCCACTATAAATTAAGTGGAATGTTCATCGTGTGTAATACATCCAAGGGGGTATGTATCCCTTGTAAGAGGCCTCCATCTTCATTTACCCATCCTTGGTGGAATCACATCCACCATCCTTGAGCTCCACCCCAACAGTGGAGTCGTCCTTGATCATAATATCCTTATCTCTAATAACCATGACTAGGTAAGTTAGAATTACTTAAAACTCAATTTATTGTTCAACGATTAATGATTGTGCCTCAGATACCAAGAAAAATAATACATGTTGTGAAAACACTCTCTTGAGCACTTATTAAAATAAGAGCATCTTAATCAATTTGACATGTGAGGAAATGTCATGAAAATATGGTTCATGTAAGATATAAATTATTATAGAGTCTATGATTTTTGGTGTGGTGTGGTCAGGGAGTCTGTAGAGGGTGTGCGAACATAGGAGACCCCTCCACAACAGTCATCAAAAGCTAGCAGTGAACCCCCAAATGTTGGAAGAGCAGTATCTTCATGTGAATAGCCAATAACATTATGGAAAAATTTCCATTAACATTTTAAAAGGTTTAGTTTGGATGGAAATTATCCATAACGTAAGGATATCATATGTTGATAATGATCATCCATGGGTAACCTTATTCACAAATAGTAGAATACATCATTTAGATTCTTTTATGTTGCCCCCCTTATTGAGTGGGAGGAATGAAGGCTTTGAAGCCACCACTCAAACCTACTATACAAGCCCTCATGTTGAAAAGAATCAGTAATAGGCCCAAAACTGTAGAGAGCCAAAGCTTGACGTACATGGACATTACATTACTTTTGTGGAATACTTAGTACATAACAAAAACACACACACACGAGGACCGTAATAGTTTAGTGTCTTTGGATACTCGGAATATAATCTTCTAATCGTGGTGAAAGATCTTCAACATCTCCCATAAAGATCTTCTTTTTTTTCTAAACCTAAATCCTTTGTTTATGTCCTGGGGAAAAGAAAACATAAAAGGGTGAGATCAAATTCTCAGTAAGGGTAAACAAAAGAAATATCAATCACGTCATATTCATAAGAACATATCTTTTGGAAATCTTAACCTCCAAAAGAGATCATAATTTCATAACATGGGATAAATCATAGTAGTCAAATGTAATCCCAATAATCATAACATAGAACATGAAACTTTGTGTCATACACACATAATCATAGAGAATCATTTCATATTAGTCATGACTCATTGCCAAGACTGTCTTAGTGGACAAAGTCCCTTTCTGAACCGAGTCACCCTCGTTTCAGTCCTGTTTCACTGAACCGGTACAACCTACCATTCCACCCATGTCTATCTCATGAGATATAAAATCTTTACCCAATGCATTGGAGGGAGATATAGGTCCCACCCATCTCATAATGATACCATTCTTATGTGTTCCACAAAATCATAAACCATACATCGTAGCATAACCCATGTAATAAAAATGGGATTCTTAAGCATCATGACATCATAAAACAATTCATATAAGATAAAGGAATTCATAAAAATAATTCCATCACAACATAGTCAAATAAATGTAATAATAGGGATAGAAACATAACCCTTTATTATCTAAGATGGAATATAATTTTGATAAAACACTTGAACTCCATTCTTGAGGAAAATATCCTTTCATCTTCAAAAACACTTTTCCTTTCATAACATGTCATAAAATTCTAAACTAAAAGAAGTTTATTAAAAATAAACATGAAAACTTGTAAAGGAATCTTCTTGGAAATAATGTTTTAGAAATCCATTCATGTCGCATAAGTTAAAAGAAAACATTCTTCTTGTACTTTTGTTGGAAAAGTCAAAAAGTACCTCGTACGAAAAACGACAAAAGATTCCTTTCATATCGTTTACAAAAAAACTCGATGAAGGGTAAAAATGGATTTAAACAATTTTAGGTGGATGTAAATAATATTAAATTTTGATGAAACATGTATGTGGATGATAAAATACACCCAAGTAAATTTCAAAGTATAAACAATCTCGGATAAAAATTGAGATTGTGAGATTTTCCCTTACCTTAAGTCTGATTTTCTTCGTAAGTGTCCGAACCTCCTGTATAATGATTTAAATAATGTCATTAACTTATTATATAATCCTATTAATTGTTATGATATCATATATGGTTCACTTATGACTTTATATTACCCATTATTTTGTAAATTCCATGTTAATGAAGCATTTTGGGTAAAATCGTTTCATTTATCGTAGGTGTTTGGACTTGTTGTTCTTGACATTATTATTACATATATCATGATTTACTTACTTAAAGAATATAAAACATGATTTATATATCATATATATTCAGTATATACATATATATAATAGATAGATAAATGAAATGAAACACACCGTTCATGGAGACGGTAGTCCGTACGTACGCATGAACGATGTTTTCCTTTCCTTATTGTCTTGAATGGAAGTAAGTAGATGTCATACATATATACATAAATCCAGTAGCTTTATAATGTCATATATTTCATTATTATTTCTTATATATACTTTATAATAATTCTTAAATGATTAACATGGAGAATGAATCTAATCGTGTCGTGGAGACGGTAGTCCGTACGTACGCACGAGCGATGATATCGTTCTCATGATCGTGAACTTGTGTTGAAGTGTATGTATACTATTTAAGTATCAATATAACTTTATAATAATCATATATAGTTACTAATTACACCATTATACCCATCCAATTAAGGTGGTGGCAGAAAATAGATTACACCACGGCGTGGAGATGGTATTCCGTACGTACGCACACGCGGTGATTTCCTTTTTCTGTAGGATGGATAGAAAGTTAATTAGAGTTGTTTCATATTTATAATAACATATCAGTATATAAGAAAAACTGATGTTATTACTTTATCATGAAACAACTAAAGAAGAAGAAGTTTAAGAAGAAATAAATTGAAAAAGATCGGTAATGGATATTACCTCTTTTTGACGCGCCTTTTCTTAACCTCCACTTAAAGAACTAAGGATGGTCTTTGAAGAAGACCAGGACCTCTAGGATGATACTAGGGAAGTGGAGAAGAGATTTTGGCAGTGTTTTGCCGAGCTTGGAGGCTCAAATTGGTGTGAGGAAGAGAGGGAGGAGGTGCCCTTTTATAAGGGAGGATAGGGGCACCTTTGGAAATCATAAAAATATCAATTTATAATAAATCTAAACCCACTTAAAAACCTCCAAAAATGACTCATATCCGAAGATTAGATGATATAGGGTTGTAATCACATCAACCAATAAAATTTACACATGTTAGGAATTTATTTTAAACATTATCAACTTGATTTATCCTTATTTATCAATTTAGTTTTATTTGTGGAAATAATATTCTAAATTTTAAATTATTATTAATAATAACATATGTGTTGTGAATTTTCCATAATTTGACACTTTATGAAATTTTAGACCATATAAAATTTAATTTATAATTTTTAAATATTTTTGTGATTTTAAACAATTTTATAATATGTTATTTTTATAAAATAACATGTGTCAATTTTGACACTATTCATTTACTTGAATTTAAATAAAATATATATACAGAGGATATGTTCAAACTAAAAGCTTTAATAGATTAATATAATGTCATATGTATCTAGAAAATTAGTGGAGAACATTAAATAGTGCATATAATAATTAATTTAAAATTTTCAAAACCATTTATTTTATACTTTAATAAATAAAATAATTTCAACATCACTATTGTGTCATAATTAATGATAATTATTTAATCCCTAAAAATTCTAAATAAATTACTATGATTTAGATAATTGTATTAGCTTTCTGGATACTATTCATGTTCGAAGTTTCATTATGTTTATCACCAAATTAAAATTATTATACTTATAAGATTTAAGAAAGTGACATGTTGTCACATTCTTTGGTTTTAATAATAATTAAATTATTTTCATGGAAAAAAGTCCATAAAATGAATCTAATCTGACCCTTAGGTTATATGGGTCTACTTTTAGCCATCCAATAGTATTTTTCCAAGTGTTAGGGTAATTTTATAATATTATATTTACCCTTAATTACCCGATTTACCTTTAATTATAGTAAATAAAATTTACCGTAGTTACTATTCACAATGCCCAAAAATAAAAAGTAGCTTATTAACATAATTTGGACCCACTGATTCAAAATATGGAATCCATTTTTCCAAATTCAATACAAAAAAGATGCAGAAATTAAATTAAAATTAATCCCGTTGTCGAAAGAAAACGGGTTTTTCTTTAAAACATTGCAAAAGATTGAATTGTTTTAACCTACTAATTCAAGGTAAAATCAATGATAATGAAATAAATTATATTAAATGGTAAAAATATATTATATTTATACTTTAAAACCATTCAATATTATAATTTATCCACCTAAGATATTACAATGAAAAAAGTTGTTTTTAATTAAAATATAGCGTGTTTTTACTATTCATTAAAATATGAAAGTTATCGGAAAAATATCAAAACTTTATCTAATGTAAATTTTTATATCCTGATTCAAAAGAAGAATTTTATTTTGTCAAATTGAACATATAAACATGTCAAAAACTAGATTTAAAGTGGGTGCGCCATCAAAAGGCGGCAAAACTGTATTTTTTGAAAAATACTTATTTTACCCGAAAAATTTATTTTGTTCTTATACCATGTTCTAGAAAATGTGTAAGATGAATAATAATGTTATAAAATTAAAAATTTATTTAATACTATTCATAACGGCTAGTTCATGAAAATATTATAATAATATATCATTGTTTATTAAAACCCGGTATTGCGTACAACACACGCTATCCCGGAAGGTCGCGATTGCGTGTAATGCAAGCCAAGTCAGGGTTGCGTGTTGTGAAAGAATCCTTCGTTGTTTCGTATAACAGAATCCAACCATATTTCATTTATACATTGAATATATATATATATACTCAATGTTGCGTAGAATAACTATTATCAAAATTGTGTGTAACACGATCCAAGAATTGTGTTGCGTATTCTGCAAGCTAATACGGTGTTGCGTATAGACCAAGGTAATCTTGGTGTAGAATATAATACAAGACATTAATGAAATTAAAAGAATATTTTTCATAAAATCTCGGGTTGTTACATTCTACCCCCCTTAAAATGAATTTCGCCCTCGAAATTCGTCGGGGTTATAAATGGTTTACTACTCGAAAGTTTGTTTAATAGAAACCCATATCGTAAAAAGGAATACCAAAACATGGCTTTAAAAACTAAAGTATGAAATGTAACGGTTACCGAAATTAACTCATCACTGGGTTTCCACGTACGACAACACAGGTGAAAATATGGATATGGAAGAAAAATCTAACCATCAAGTTCTGATGGAGAGTAGTAGAGAACATGGCTATGAAAAAGAAAAAAATCGCAAAGCCATAAATTTGTGATGATCTAGGGTACCATATGATTCATCAGATATAAGATCACTAGGACAAAATTTTTGGTTTTCAAAATCATTTCCCTAAAGTTGAAGAATTTGAATTAGAATAAATACTTACTTTATTTTGGTACAATCTCACTGTTGTTCGTACATTGAAAATTTTTCACTTCATCTCTTAAATAAATGAAGTTGAATTTGTTATTCATGAAGTGTTAATTGATCATGTGATAGAATGATGGGTCATTAAATCTGTTTCAAAACCCTTTATTATCTTATATGGAAAATAATTTTGATAAAACACTTGAACTCCATTCTTGAGAAAAATATCCTTTCTGCTTCAAAAACACTTTTCCTTTCTTAACATGTCGTACAATTATTCCGCAAAAGTAATGTAATGTCCTCTAATACCAACTGTAGAGACCCGAAGCCTGACGTACATGGACATTACATTACTTTTGCGGAATACTTAGTACATAACAAAACACACAAACAAGGAACGTAATAGTTTAGTGTCTTTGGAAACTCGGAATATAATCTTCTAATCGATGTGAAAGATCTTCAACATCTCCCATATAGATCTTTTTTTTTCTAAATCTAAATCCTTTCTTTATGTCCTGGGGAAAGGAAAACATAAAAGGGTGAGATGAAATGCTCAGTAAGGGTAAACAAAAGAAATATCAGTCACGTCATATTCATAAGAACATATTTTTTGGAAATCTTAACCTGCAAAAGAGATCATAATTTCATAACATGGGATAAATCATAGTAGTGAAATGTAATCCCAATAATCATAACATAAAACATGAAACTTTGTGGCATACACACATAATCATAGAGAATCATTTCTTACTAGTCATGACTCATTGCCAAGACTATCTTAGTGGACAAAGTCCCTTTCTGAACCAAGTCACCCTCGTTTCAGTCCTATTTCACTGAACCGGTATAACCTACCATTCTAGCCATGTCTATCTCATGAGATATAAAATCTTTACCCAATGAATTGGAGGGAGATATAGGTCCCACCCATCTCATAATGATACCATTCTTATGTGTTCCACAAAATCATAAACCATACATCGTAGCATAACCCATGTAATAAAAATGGGATTCTTAAACATCATGACATCATAAAACAATTCATATAAGATAAATGAATTCATAAAAATAATTCCATCACAACATAGTAAAATCAATGTAATAATAGGGATAGAAACAGAACCCTTTATTATCTTAGATGGAAAATAATTTTGATAAAACACTTGAACTCCATTCTTGATGAAAATATCCTTTCTTCTTCAAAAACACTTTTCCTTTCATAACATGTCATACAATTCTAAACTAAAAGAAGTTTATTAATAATAAACTTGAAAACATGTAAAGGAATCTTCTTGTAAATAATGTTTTAAAAATCCATTCATGTCACATAAGTTAAAAGAAAACATTCTTCTTGTACTTTTGTCGGAAAATTCAAAAAGTGCCTCGTACGAAAACGACAAAAGATTCCTTTCATATCCTTTACTAAAAACTCGCCGAAGGGTAAAAATGGATTTAAAAAATTGTAGGTGGATGGAAATAATATTACATATTGATGAAACATGTATGTGGATGATAAAATACACCACAGTAAATTTCAATGTATAAACAATCTCGGATAAAAATTGAGATTGCGAGATTTTCCCTTACCTTAAGTCCGATTTTCTTCGTAAGTGTCAAAACCTCCTATATAATGATTTAAATAATGTCATTAACCTATTACAGAATCATATTCATTGTTATGATATCATATATGGTTCACTTATGACTTTATATTACCCGTTCTTTTGTAAATTCCATGTTAAAGAAGCATTTTGGGTAAAATCGTTACATTTATCGTAGGTGTTTGGACTTGTTGTTCGTGACATTATTATTACTTATATCATGATTTACTTACTTCCAGATTATAAAACATGATTTATATATCATATATATTCAGTATATATATATATAATAGATAGATAAATGAAATGAAACACACCATTCATGGAGACGGTAGTCCGTACGTACGCATGAACGCTGTTTTCCTTTCCTTATTGTCTTGAATGGAAGTAAGTAGATGACATACATATATACATAAATACAGTAGCTTTATAATGTCATATATTTTATTATTATTGCTTATATATACTTTATAATCATTCTTAAATGGTTAACATGGAGAATGAATCTCATCGCGTCGTGGAGACGGTAGTCTGTACGTACACACGAGCGATGATATCGTTCTCATGATCGTGAAATTGTGTTGAAGTGTATGTATACTATTTAAGTATCAATATCAATTTATAATAATCATGTATAGTTACTCATTACACCATTATACCCATCAATTAAGGTGGTGGAGGAAAAAATATATTACACCACGGCGTGGAGACGGTATTCCGTACGTACGCACGCGCGGTGATTTCCTTTTTCCGTAGGATGGATAGAAGGTTAATTAGAGTTGTTTCATATTTATAATAACATATCAGTATATAAGAAATACGGATGTTATTAATTTATCATGAAACAAGTAAATAAGAAGAAGTTGAAGAAGAAAGAAATTGAAAAAGATCGGTAATGGATATTACCTCTTTTGACGCTCCTTTTCTTAACCTCCACTTAAAGAACTTAGGATGGTATTTGAAGAAGACCGGGACCTCTAGGATGATACTAGGGAAGTGGAGAAGAGATTTTGGCAGGGGTTGGCCGAGCTTGAAGGCTAAAATTGTGTGAGGAAGAGTGGGAGGAGGTGCCCTGTTATAAGGGAGGAGAGGGGCACCTTTGGAAATCTTAAAAATATTAATTTATAATAAATCTTACACCACTTAAAAACCTCCAACAATGACTCATATCCGAAGATTAGATGTGATAGGGTTGTAATCGCATCAACCAATAAAATTTAGACATGTTAGGAATTTATTTTAAACATTATCAACTTGATTTATCCTTTTTTATCAATTTAGTTTTATTTGTGATAATAATATTCTAAATTTTATATTATTATTAATAATTACATATGTGTTGTGAATTTTCCATAATTTGACACTTTATGACATTTCCGACCATATAAAATTTAATTTATAATTTTTAAATATTTTTGTGATTTTTAAACAATTTTATAATATGTTATTTTTATAAAATAACAATAGTGTCAATTTTGACACTATTCATTTATTTGAATTTAAATAAAATATATACAGAAAATATGTTCACACTAAATGCTTTAATAGATTAATAAAATGTCATATGTATCTAGAAAATTAGTGGAGAACATTAAATAGTGCATATATTAATTATTTTAATATTTTTAAACCCATTTATTTGATACTTTAATTAATAAAATAATTTCAACATCACTATTGTGTCATAATTAATGATAATTATTTAATCCCTAAAAATTCTAAATAAATTACTATGATTTAGAAAATTGTATTATCTTTCTGGAGAATATTCATGTTCGAAGTTTCATTATGTTTATCACCAAATTAAAATTATTATACTTATAAAATTTAAGAAAGTGACATGTTGTCACATTCTTTGGTTTTAATAATAATTAAATTATTTTCATGGAAAAAAGTCCATAAAATGAATCTAATCCGACCCTTAGGTTATATGGGTCTACTTTTATCCATCCAATAGGATTTTTCCAAGTGTTAGGGTAATTTTATAATCTTATATTTACCCTTAATTACCCGATTTACCTTTAACTATAGTAAATAAAATTTACCGTAGTTACTATTCACAATGCCCAAAAATAAAAAGTAGCTTATTAACATAATTTGGACCCACTGATTCCAAATATGGAATCCATTTTTCCAAATTCAATACACAAAAGATTCAGAAATTAAATTAAAATTAATCTCGTTGTCAAAAGAAAAAGGGTTTTTCTTTAAAACATTGCATAAGATTGAATTGTTTTATCCTACGAATTCAAGGTAAAATCAATGCTAATGACATAAATTATATTAAATGGTAAAAATATATTCTATTTATACTTTAAAACCATTCAATATTATAATTTTACCACATAAGATATTACGATGAAAAAAGTTGTTTTTAATTAAAATATAGTGTGTTTTTACTATTCATTAAAATATGAAAGTTATCGGAAAAATATCAAAACATTATCTATTTTAAATTTTTATATCCTGATTCAAAAGAAGAATTTTATTTTGTCACATTGAACATATAAACATGTCAAAAACTAGATTTAAAGTGGGTGCTCCATCAAAAGGCGGCAAAACAACATTTTTTGAAAATACTTATTTTACCCGAAAAATTTATTTTGTTCTTATACCATGTTCTAGAAAATGTGTAAGATGAATAATAATGTTATAAAATTAAAAATTTAGTAAATACTATTCATAACGGCTAGTTTATGACATTATTATAATAATATATCATTGTTTATTAAAACCCGGTATTGCGTACAACACACGCTATCGAGGAAGGTTGCGATTGCATGTAATGCAAGCCAAGTCAGGGTTGTGTGTTGTGAAAGAATCCTTCGTGGTTTCTTATAACAGAATCCAACCATATTTCATTTATACCTTCAATATATATATATATATACTCAATGTTGCGTAGAATAACTATTATCAAAATTGTTTGTAACACGATCCAAGAATAGTGTTGTGTATACTGCAAGCTAATACGGTGTTGCATATAGCGCAAGGTAATCTTGGTGTAGAATACAACACAAGACATTAATGAAATTAAAAGAATATTTTTCATAAAATCTCGGGGTGTTACAAAAACGATGCAATTAATCACCTAATAGGGAACCCTCACCCCCTCTATTGGGTGGAGCTTGTAATGTTTTGGCTCCCTCTAGTATAATAATATTTTTATTCTGTGATTCTAAGAAAAAGAGGTGAAGGATGTGAAGTGGAATGTAATTAATATGGTTACATTAAGGAATAGAACCAAGATGAAATTACATGATGTAGTAATATCAACACCCTCAGAGGGTCTTAATTGTTCAAAGACCGATGCCTAAGATTCATTTTTGTTAAATCCTTATTTATCATCACCAACCAATGTCTCTTTAGTTGATTCGTCGTTAGGTGGATTCTCCTCACTTTTTTGCTCACCAACAATAGTCAGTCAAATTGGTGTATGGGGAACCTTATGTGTCCCAATATTATGGGAAAATGCATCAATATATTCCATATATACGAAAAACTTTTTGAAGGGAACCCTGGTGGTGATCTAGGAATTCCCCACCCTTGAGAGGTCACTCCATTCCTAAGTCAGCATCTTCCACAACTACTATACCACCTTTTTCATTCATAGTATTCCCAAGGCCACCAAAATAATATGGAAAATATCATTATATGTTTTCTCCATGATATACCCCCACATTTTTATTAGGGCCTCCCCAACTCTATAGCTTATATCACAATATCCCCTGGCCTGCTCCATTTATTTCTTCTAGGGAATCCCCTACCATAAAATAATTACATATGAAACTATGTCTTCTGCCACCCCTACGGCATCTCCATTCAATGATATTATGGATGCTTGGATCTCTGCTCAAAGAGCAGCCCACCTGCCTCCTTCCCAATGCAACAACTCAAGGGCTAGTGTGAACACCGTTATACAGTTATGCAATATCATGCGTAGGTAAGCCATTACTGAGTTTCTAGATAAATCTTAGGAGAGTTTTGAATTATTATTTGTTAATTGTAGCATGATGGTACCCATGTTTTATTACAAATGAACATCCAATGAGGATGAAAATGGATATTGGGATGAGGCTCATCACAGATCCCATTTTGACTCTCCTTTTTAGTTTATGGATGCATCAAATGTCTAAAAATTCATCACATTTTTCATTATAATAGATGATATGTTACATAAAATTACATATAAAATAACCTTTAAGATCAATATGACTAGTTTCATCAAGAATTAGGTACAACACATAACAAATTTAAACATGAAAAACTTCATATTTATTGAAAAATTCCTTATCATGATCGCACATAAATCTAGGCCAGAATGCAAGCCCTCAAAAATAAAGAGTCGAAAAAATAAAATGCCTAATATGTAAACAAAATTGTGCAGAGACTACTAAGCAAACCTATAGGAACACCTCGTCTTGTCTGAACTAACAATGTTCTATCTGGTCCAGGTCTACCCTGGGCTCTGTTAAAAGGTTTCTTGTCTGCCCGAGACATAACAGGTGTAAGAAAATCCCATTTGGGGGTGACTAAAACAATAATCGACTGGACACTTAGAAACCAAAAAGAAATAAAAAAATTAAATGGAAATTCATCTAAAAAAAGAATATTTATACAATACATATAACAAGAACATAATCAGATACACACAAACCTTGACCTGAAGACAAGAGGTATGTCACAACTCCTAAACACCAACTCTAGAGATTCAGTCTAAATATTCGACAAAGAAACTCATCCGGGAGCCCAAACTCCTTAGTATGATAACACTGATGACATATACCATAGAAGTACTATCCATCAAGAACTATAATGAGATAGATACAATTATTGATATAAAGATAAATATGATACACTCTCTCAGAGAGTAATCACTCTATGAATGGGGAAGATGACAATACATAGATGGGGATCACTTTCAAGGCCATTGGGTGACACTGCAACTCATCTAGATTTACATGCTAATTAGAGGATCAACGTATCGTAGGTTTGGTCACACTAATGCCATGACACTACATAGGGTACAAGAATGGTTATAGGATCCTAATCTCTCCCACATAGAGGGGATTCCTGACTATATCCTATTAAATTTTTGTAAATGGGCCATAAACCATTGAATAGGAAATGATAAAAACTAACCTCCACAGGAATAAGCATGGGAATCAAACCTAAGGAAACATTTCCATGATACATTGTAAATGATATTCAGGCCACATAGGAATGGGTACATGACATTTAGTAGGGTCACACACTATGTTCGTTGAATTTTGGTACTACATGTGTTCAATGACCTGTGTCATCAAAACATTTATTATATAAGAGGTATACCCAAAATATACAAAGGTTCACACACCATGGCCTAATATCCGAGTTCCACCAATGGAAATTATTCATGTGCTACGTTATGGTGTTGACTCGTGTTCACCTTCCCATATAGATGTATACTATGTTACTCGGGTATTTGGTCATTGTTTGGAAGTGTGGCGGAGTACACACTGTGAAAAAAGTGGTGTATCCCACCTCATGTTTCTGTACCTCCTGAGATACACACCGAGCCATGAGAATGATGCCACAAGATGTTTTATAGGGGTTACACACCATGTGACACCTTACTGCCCCCCAAAACCCTAGTATCCACTTAGGGGGGCCACACGCCATTTTTTCAGGACTACATTCTGGGTTATGTGGAATTTTCGAGATTGTTGTGTCTTCTAATAAATGCATTTATTTATTGAAAGGTGTTATATTTGAAGTCACTTTCACCCTAGAACTGAATATTCAAGGCTCTCTCCCCATGTCAATAATGAATCGGTGGGTTTTGGGAATCTGATCATGTCTAAAAACTGATTCTGATGATCTACTCAAAAGTCAGTCAAATAATTGTATCTCCAAAAATAAATATATCCTTCTACTTTCATCCTCATCTCACCTCTAATAGGACATAATGATGTTGGATATATGATTTTTCATCATAATTCCATAAAACGGAGGTGCAAAGATCACCCATTCATATTACGTAAAGAACGTGATGAACACAATGAACATAGGGGTGAAACATACAATTGAACAACCCAATTAATGATCCTCCATCTTGGTTTGTTTCAATCCATGATCCATTTTGTATGAATGATCATGATAATAAAAGAGAAAAATAATTATCCCCAAACAATACCTACAATAAAAAACCTCCCACAAGAATGATTGAACCGTGGGTAAACCTGTTTTTGAGTTGATCCATGTTCATCATTAAATCCAATATTAGGGAATAGTAGTAATAAAAAGAATACTCCCAAACTAGGGTTAGGGTCTTTCAATGTTTAAGATTTGTTTTCAAAGGAGATCCATCAAGAATTGTCATGATCTTTCTTCTAATCATCATCCATCGAAAGGTTTCACCAACACATTTCTCCAGATCATTCATGTATTTTCCAAGGGTTTTGAATTCTTAACCTGGGTCCATTTCATATAGTTTATCGTAAATAAAAATGTCATTGAATTACCTTAATATCATAATAACATAAATTTTAAATTTATTTTATTCCCTATGTATCTAAAAACTAATATTCACAACTGTCCCACACCAGCCGATGTTTGATTGGGCCTAAGGTAAAGTAGGAACTCTAATTTCAAAGGTTCCCTCAAATTTATGATATGGGCACTAGTTTAGATGTTATTCCACTTTTTATAGAAAAATTATTTTGTGAGCTATTTAAATAAATTTAATATATCTCAAACATTTATTCCGGGCACACCTGGCCTGCGAATCACAAGCAATATCAGCGCCTGGTCTTTAATTATTCCCATATAAAATTTAAAAAACAATTCCCAAAAAAATAAATGTAATTACATTATTTCCACCTTATTGCTTTACATCCCTATAAAAAAGGAAACAAAGTCTATAAAAAATGATGTCGGTACTACGCATGAATCTTTGCCTCACCCTCCCATGTGCTCTCCTAGAGAATCTCATACTACCACCAGATACACACTAAATGAATTTCTCTCCCACACAAGATCCTCTCACATAGATTCTCTATCTCCACTAGGTACTCAACAAAATTTTCTCCATCATCAATGTCCAGTTGACCCCATTAGATGATGTGCAATTGTTCATTCACATACCTCATTATCTATTACATGCAGAATAAATCATGTACCCAATTCCACAATGTGGGTAGAACAAAGAAATACTCCACCTCGACAACTCTATGATGTATATAAAAGGGCTAATAAATATCATAGATAACATTCCACCCCAACCAATTCTCTATAATCCCCATCAAGGTTATCCTCTAAGGATGACATGGTCCCATTACTAGAACTAAAAAACTCCCTTCCGTCAGGAATCATATAATTTTGGATAGATTTTTTCCATCTCCATCCACACCTAGATGATATGCACCTTCTCAGAAGTAGGTCACAAAAATTTCAGGTCCATGAGTGATGACTCTTCTAGGTTAGTCCAAAAGATAGGTGACCTACATGGTCACCCGTATAGAGCCACAAATGGTTCCATATTAATTGTGGAGTGGTAGCAGTTTTTTTATATAAAAACCACCAGTGGTAGGTGGTCATCCCAACAAAAACCGATGTTTATGATGCAAGCCCACATAATTTCCTTAAGAACCTGAATTATCATCTCCATATGTCCATCCATCTAGGATAGAAACACCATTATTAAGTGTTACTGTGTCTCCAATGCCTCTCGTAATCCCTTCCAAAAAGTGGATTTGAAATGATCATCCTGATCAGAAAATATCATTGATGGGAATCCATGGAGTCCAAGTATCTCCTAAATGTACAGGTGTCCCTAGATCTCTTCACTAATCTACTCTCGAATAAGTACAATGTAGGTTAACTTGGTGATTCATTCAATCATCAACCAGATGGAGTCATCTAACCTGCACATACCTGGTAAACCCATCTTGATGTCCCTGAATATCACATTCCACTTCCATTCAAGAACCGTAAGGGGTTGTGACAAACATGCTTGAACTAGATTCTTAACCTTTATCTACTGGCATGTAAGTCGTTAAGAAAAAATACTTCCCCAACGTTCTTCATCCCTGTCCACCAAAACTGATGTCAGAGGTCTTGATACATCATCGCCACACTAGGGTATACTGCCAATGGGGATTTATGAAACTCCCTCTGAATGACCTACTAAAATACCACTAGTACAGACTATTAATCCTTTAAAAAGGTTAATTTCTCCCAACCTTGTGAATATTCATCAGGTTCATTCTCTATAAGCATCTGAGCACACATTGTGTCATAGTCGGTAACCCCATGTTGTGTCTCCCAGACTCACAGTAAGTGTTAATGCGTGAAAGCCATCGAATGGTGGTATGATGCTCTATCTCTATCCATGAAGGGTAATTATAACAAGTCTAAATGCTTTGAGACCTTGTTCAGCATCTAGGAACAAGATATCCTAATGAGAGAATCTTCTACCATGTTCCCCTTCCAAGGATTATTGAAAATATCATCTCATAATCCTTGAGGAAATATTTCCATATCCTCTATGTAACATTAAGATCCCTCTAAGATAAGATATACATTAGAATCTTGGGATCAGAGTAGACAATAAACCACTCTCCTGTTAGTTAGTGTCTCTACATATTCACGTGAAAACTACCTCTACTAACTCATTTTCATGGGTCATGAAATTATGCTCATGTCGTCTCTACTAGAGAGAACCATAATAAATCAATTCGTTTCTCTGTATCAAGACACATCCCAGTATTATCATTGAAGCATCATAGAATACTACTTAATCAACATCCTACTCTATAAATCTATTGATCGAAGTGATTTTCAAACTCAACCTCATCTAATAAAATGATTACTGGAGCATCTCTATCCATATGAATGAATTCCCCTTTTGGTTCAAAGCTATCATTGGTGCTGATATCCTGGAAAAATCATGTATGAATCTCTAGTAATAGATATCCCGCCCAAGGAATATCCGTACCTCCATCACACATCTGGGTGGCACATATACTAACACTGCCTCTACAATGGATTGGTCCACTTCCACACCATCCACTTAGATAAAATGTCCCATAAAGTGGACCCCCTAAACCCTGAATTGGAACATCGAGAGTTACCCATAAATCTTGTTCTCTCTGAGTATGTATAGAACCATCCAAATGTGTCACTTGAACATTACTGGGGAGTTCATCACCCTAATGGGAATCACCAAGTACTCATAATGACTGTATAGGCATCTGAAATCTGTCTTCTAAATATTATCTTCCCATACTCTTATATGCTGATAGCCTAATCAATGTTCACCCTTCGAGAACCATCTTTCCCATATCAATTGATGAAAGAGGAAATAGATCCTTGGTATTGGATACCTATTCATCATGTTCACTTGGTTCAAGAGTAGATAATCCACACACAACCTCAAGCTCTTGTCTTCCTTCTTGAAAAAAAACAATGGGAACCCATGGTGAAACACTAGGACTCATGAATCCTTTACTCTGTAAGTCCTCCATCTATACCCCTAGACGATGAACCAATGTGGGAGACATATAATATGATGGTAAGGATATAAATTCCATCCCATAGTTTAAGTAGATGATGAAGTCAATATCCTGATGTGGAGGCAACACTGTAACATATTCTGGAATGACTTCCTTGTAATCCACCTCTACAACTGGGAACTAAAAGCTCATAACATCTGATGCTCTGGGGGTAAGGATAGACAATAGATGAGTGATTGGCTTCACCATCCAATGTATGAGCCATACTATTATGCATGGGTTTCCCTTTCACCAAAAATAAATGAAATCATTCCATTTATGTGGAAACACTGCACCTTTCATCGAAAACGGTCGATCTAGGCATGTACCAAAGAATGCCAATACATACAGAGAATGACATCGTAAGGCCTAAATGCTACCACTGAGAGGTTCCAACCAAAATTTTCCCCTAAAAGGGTCATATCACACTATTGGAACAAGTTTGTGATCATTAATTATCCTCCTATTGGTGTATGTAAGAATATGGGTTGAGTCAACAGTTCTACCAGAATATCTTGGTCTCATACAAGGTAAGTTGTGTGAAATGAATGACTAGAACTTTTTTCTATATGCATGGTTGATATGGTATAAAAAATATATCATACCTCATATCAAACCTCGAGACCCTGGGTTATATGCCTTAACCACATGTTGCTTCCCCACCCTTATCATTTTGCTCCCTGAGCCATGTGTGTTCCTCCTAGGGTGGTGGTGGTAGTATGTCAAAATTCATTCCACCTCATGTTTCTCTCCTAACTCATCATCCATAAATCGACCAAGTGATTCTTAATAGTCCACTCATTTCCTCTTCCACGGTGGTGTATCTATCATTCCCCTATCTTCTGATTGATGGTTTGGGTTATCTCTTGTGAGATGTCCCCTGTTGTCGCATGTGTATAATCTCTTGAAAGACTATGACCATTAATCCCCTATCCTAGGACCAACCCAAATGTCTCCCATGTACATATAATTGTGTCTAACACTGGATCCCTACTGTCGAGGCATCTACACATGTCTTCCAGCTACTGATGTTCACTGGATGCATCTTATTACCAAAGAATCTCTCAACCACAAAATATTTTTCAAGAACTCCATGATAATTCAGAATGTATATAGGTATAACAACGTATTGGTTGTACCAACATAGAACTCACTCAATGGTTTGACCCCGAATGTACTGATCCCTAACCATATCCATCAAGTATTGGAAGTGGTTATTAAAAATAAATTAATATCCATCCACCATCAATCTACCCTAATTAAGATGACTAATTCCATTGATATGCACTTCTCTTAGTGTATCCAGAGAGAAATCCTCTATAAATTGACTATAGAAACCCTTCCATGAAAGAGTCACCTCTTCATGAGTCTACATGGTCAAACTCCACCATTTCACTAAAAAAACCAATTTTTGGATTTCCAGTAGAATCACCATCTCGTCTGCAGGTCGTCTCACTAGATAGAATATTCCGGTCATTGTCTCAAGATAGTCCTCATCTTCATGAGGTTTGGGCTTACCTCAAGACCTAAGGGTCTCTGACTCTGAAACTCATAGATCATGCTCTACTTGTGCTCCTCATCTGCAGTTACTGGAGCTACCATGTGCTTCTCAACTAGTAGTGTCATAGATTGTGCACCACCTGGAGGTAATATATGGGAAACATGTCCTTGTACTGAAGCATCTTCATTGAAGGGGTAATCCTCATGATTGATCTGCTGAATCCAATATGGTATGAATCTTGGAGGCATCCTATAAGAAAAAAATATGTACCATAGTTAGTGAGTATTTATATAGAGGAGACTAAAGAATGAAATCCAAACACAACACATTCAATTGTGATGCATGTCCCATTATTATCCCGGCAACCAATATTCTCATGTACCGAGTCGAAAATATGGTTACCAATGTTATTATGTATGGATATGTGAATCTCACATACCATAAATTTAGTCCCTAGCCTGAAAGCTGAACTCGATATAGTTAAAACTATATCCACAATCTAATTTGAAAGACTTCTGGCCCTAAGGTAGAACTGACCACCTATGAAACCACTCTATCACAACCAATACCATTAGGGACTGTGTCCTCACACCCCAATCTCGTCTCCAATAGGCCAAGGTCTGGTGACAAGAACTGAATATGCATATCATTAAAATTGGAGGCAATTTCAGTGTACATGTACAAATGCACGTGTCTCCAAGCCACAAATTATGAAATGTAAAAACAAATAAAGAACAATGTAATGACCCAAATTTTATCAATGAAAATTTATCTTGATCAAATTAAATGTATTTTTATCTAAAATGGTTATATAACATATGCACTTTCTAGGTTATATGTTTTTTATATTAAAATACCATTATGAATTTTTACCATTTCGAATATAGATGTTGAATAGTGACCACTTGATTTTTATAAATATAGGGATTTAACCAATCTAATTTACTCAGAAAAAGGAATCGATGGACTAATCACATAAAATTGAGCCATACAAAGACCATTTTTTCGAGCTCAAAAAGGAGGAGGGGCCACTAGGCTTTTCTCTTGACCAAGCCCATGCCGAGCTTCAACACAGTAAGTTTTAACTGAACCGCCTATGAGAAATGTGGATGTTGATAGAGATTACCACCCAAGAAAAGTTCTCTAAGACACCCCAAGAGTCTACCACTATCGCACACTATGCCCTTATGTCTTATTTGGGTGTTATAATAGTATATGTAAAAATACCTTAGCACCATGATTTTTGTGGTTTATTTTATTTTTATATATAATATACATTTATTACATTGTTGCATTGTTAGTGGTTTTAAAGAATAAATAATTTTAATAGATAATTTTCATTCCATTAATTAATGGATTTTGGAATTAAATACAATTTTAATAAAATATTGTTTCCAAATTACTTTTTATTAAATATAAGTAATCGTATATTTTTTATGAATAAAATTTGAATTTTTATTATGATTTAAAAGATGTTTTTGTCAAATCCCACGATTTTTTATAATTTTTGATTTTTATAGTATAATTAAAAATTCACATATTTGGAAAATTATATAGATAAAATGAATATTATTTTTGGATTCATGATGTCTAAACTATCTAAAGGTGAATTGTTAATAATTTTCTTAGACAATCGAATTTCTGTGTAAAGATTAAATACTGTTGAATATATATTGTATTTTATGACATCATAATGACCCAATAGTGATGTAATAAAACACAATATTTGGTGTTTTCATCCAATACGTGTTTTACATTTAAAATAATATGATGTTTAGGGTTTTTTATTGATTTTACACAGCCTTAGTGGACCCTCCATGACTTATAAACCATTTTAACATTTTAAAATGATTTCCTTGAGATTGTGACTCGCCTCCACATAAAAAATCCTCAAATTTTATGAAGTTATGAAATTTACCTTATAAAATAATGTTTTCCAGTCCCATTTTCTATAGACCAGGGGATGGATTATGGTTTTTATTCGTTTAATGTGTGGCATCCAAAACGTAAATAATAATGAATTACCTCTTATTCCCAATATAATCAAACTTAATGACCCTTTAATGTTCACTCAATCCATTTGGAGATCAACCAAAATCTACTCTTCTCTCTCTAATATCTTCCCAAGGTGCCCCACTCTCCCAATAATCTTCCCTCAAGCCTCTAAAAATCTTCTTAATATCACTTTCAAGTAAGGGATTCCTCCCTTTCAAATTTTTTCAAATAAAATTTATGTTGTCGTACCCTTATATTTTATGTTAAAAATTTTGGGGTATGATTCTGAAACTCCCCCATACTCACCTCCTTATGTCTTAATGTGGATATACCCCTTTATCTCTCACTAATTCCTCCCATGTGCATCTATTACAATGCCGAAAATCTATAATTAATTTCTCTCTCCTTATTTATATTCAAGAAACTATTTTATATTATGCATATAAATTACATTAAATATGTTGGATTATTATGTTCCAAGACCCCTTACTGTACATTTCGGGTATAAATGATGAGATATCCAATTCCCTCTCATTAACCAATTTTAAGATTTCTATTTGATGTTGTTATGCTCCTAAAGTTACACCAAAATTTCCCTTGCCAAAATATCTTGTAAGTGAATACCATACCCCTTTCTCTATCAAGGGTAATAACCTTTATGCACATGTACATGTTATTAATGGAATTAGAATTATTTATTAAAAATCTAATATTCATGGAATAAAATATGATGCTCATTAAATTTATGATGTATCATCTATATGGAACATATAAGCATGAAATGAAATGTTTATAAAGGGTGTTCCATAATAGCACTCTAATGCACTGGGAAAATATTAGTATCATGATATGTCTAGTGAAATGATGGTTTAATCATGATAATTTAGGTGAAAGTAGGGTTTAATCATGCTCCATGTTCATTGAGAATTGTCTCATGCTAATATCATGTGAAATTGTGTTGCCACATTTCAATGTTATGATAATCAAGCTATATCATGATTTTATGTTAATCTTTCAATTATGAACCATTGATATTAATATTGTCTATAATTTACTATATTCATAATGTTATTCTTTTGTTTACTCCCTTAGTGGGCATTGTAGCTCACGCTTCTCTTATGCACGTCCTTAGGTTGTCTCATGCAACTCTAAGTATGATGGAATGTTGTGGTCATTTAAAAAGGTTTTCAATAATGATTTTGTGTTTTATATTGTATGTTTTTTGTACTATTTTAGGCCTCAAATGCACAATACACCTTGATATTCTATGTTGTATCAAGTGAAAATTTCATGTAATAAATCACGTTTATGTGTGAAATACAGAGCAGAGTAGTTATAGTAGGTATCAGATGATTGGTATTGTTATTTTTGGGATTAGGATTAGAAAACCATAGAGAACGACTTATGTATAAGACTATGTATAATAAAGACATCCAAATTTTTTTGTGAGGATTGAGTAAGTGCTTTATCCAGAAAATACATCCATGTATGGATACCAATAGGTAGAGTCGGCACTATCACAAATGTAACTAGGGGTAAAACCTAAAAACACTGCATTAAGATAGACTTGAATGGGAACTAGAACATGAAAATGGGCCTTGCTACACTCTTGGTTATGGAACTCCTAAGGGATATGCTCTGGTAAATTCATAATCATAGTATGAACCATTATTAAGGAAAATAAAAAAAATGCCCCTAAAAATATATGTTTGGAAGTAGATCATGGATAACATTGATATATTAAGGATATGAATGTAAATTATATGTAATCAATTTTTTTATTTGGATTAATTTTTATGTGTTAACCATATCATTCATTTTATTCCATCCAATTCAATAATAGGAGGACTCAAGCTAACAACCGTCGCAAAGATCAATGTGATGACTATTATAATGAGATACCCAATCTGATGGGAGTGGGAATTTCAAAAGTTGTCACGCTACTCACTTCGTTAAGAGATGTTTTAAATACAAATAGGGGTCATGTGGAACTTCCAACCCCCCTAAGAAAGAACATGTTGTAATCAAGAGCTTAATGAGACAAAGGCCTCAACCATTAAATAGATCATCTAATCCCTCAATTGTTGAACAATGGATGAACTCCATTGAAAAGAACTTCCTCATACATAAATGTTTCAAAAAAGAAAGTGTTCAGTTGGCTTCTTATTGTATGGAGGGTGAAGCAGATCAATTGTGGATATTGATAAAAAAATACGATGCCTGAGGAGGTGATTAATGCACTGTAATGGAAGGATTTCAGGAAAATTTTTATCGATAAATATTTTCCACACACCAATCCACATAAGATGGAAAGGATATTCCATTCCATGAAGCCAAAAAGATGATGAATCCATCAGACCGTACAAGGAAGACAACACAAGGCTTGCACGATATGCCTCCAGCTTTTTCGTTTCCCCCGAATGTGAGGTTGACCACTTCATTGGAGGGAAAAATACTAGGCTACAGAAATCCCTAGTGATTAATGACTTCGAGAGCTATGAGAAAATTGTCAGATGTGACCTCAAAGTCGAAATGAAGATTAGAGAATCTATGTGGTATCATGTGGACATGAATCACTAAGTTTAATTTAATTCTGACAGTCTGATGGATAAATCCAATGGTTTTATAAAAATCCAGCACCCTACATTCCAAATGATTAGAAATAAGCACCCCAGAAATTACCTGAAGGGGACAAGGAAATGTTTTAGGTGTTGAAGAGTAGAAAAAATAGACATTAACTGTCAACATGAAAAAACAGATATGGTGATAGTGGAGAAGAATGCTATGTTCAAGCCTCAACATACTATTCAATGATTTGACTATAAAGAACCCGCTCACTTTTAAAAAATGTTCCCTAATATAAGGGTTTGGGAGGATACCAACAACCTCCAAGGTAGAAAGGGAGAGATGTTTCCCTCACTAATGGAAAACTGAACCCTGAAAATGAAGTGGTGAGAGGTAAACTAGTTATTCATTCAATAATAGTGGAAGTACATTTTATTCTGGTTCAACTCATTCTTTTATATCCTGATTTTTTATAAGAACAATCCCAAAACCACCACAAATAGTGGATTTAATTATGTTGGGGAGAATGGAAATGGGGAATCATTGCATCCCATGAATATAAATCCTCCTTGATTATAATTTGTGGATATAAATTCTCAGTGAACCTTGTCATACATCCTCTATTAGAATTTGATTCAATTCTTGGCCTAGATTGGATGTCCCTATATAAAGCAAACATAAATTCACATGAGAGGGAAATCACTCTCCATATGGAGGATCAATGCCTGATTTTGTACCAGTTAAAGGAGGAGCATGAATCCTATTTAGCACCATCATCTCAAAAATGGATATTACTACCCTATGAGTACACATTTCATGCTCATACAATTACATATATTTATGTAACCATCCTTGATGTAATGCCTATTGTGAGAGAATTTTCTAAAGTGTTTCTTGATGAATTTCCTGGTATTCCTCCTAGTAGAGATGTTGATTTCAAAATTAATCTTATACCAGGGGAATTGCCAATATCCATACTCCATATAGAATGTATGTTGTAGAGCTTGAGGAGCTGAAGAAACAACTACATTCCAATCTAGACAAATGGTTTATATGCCCAAGTGCTTCCCCATGGGGTACACTAGTTCTCATTGTCATGAACAAGGATGTGTTAATGCACCTTCGCATTGATTTTTTTGAGATAAAAAAATCCTGATATAGAACATTTATCCCATACCATGAATTGATGACTTGTTCGATCAACTACATGGAGCATTATACTTATCCACGGTGGATTTGCAGTGGTGATATTTCCATATAAGGGTGAAGATAGAGGATATCACCAAGACTACTTTTCGTAGAAGGTACAGGAACTATGAATTCATAGTAATGACTTTCAGACTCACTAATGCTCTAGAAATCATCCTAGAATAGATTAATGGAGTCTTTATAGATTACCTTGACAAATTTTTGTTAGGAATTACAGATGATATTATAATATACTCCAAAACCATGTAGGTGAAAGAGGAGAATCTAAGCACTGTACTAGTGACATTGCGAAAGTAGAAGATCTATGAAAAATACAGGAAGTGTTTGTTCGGGTTGAAGGAAATTTCATTATTAGTTCATATCATCACATGAGATGGGATATCAGAAAATCCCTATAAGACAACTGCAATAGAGGGATTTTTGATCACAACATCGGTGACAGATGTCCATATCTTACTATGGTTAGCAAGATATTAACTTCGATTTTTGATAAATTTATCCTGATTTTAAAACCCACTTAACATGCTAACATGGAAGGGAGTCAGTTTTTCCTGGTGTTATGAATGTGAACAGAGCTTCATGGAGTTTAAAATGAGGCATATCACTGCACATGGGCTCACACTACCCACAAGTGGAGAAAACATTGGGGTATTTAGTGCTTCTTTGAAGAAGGACCTTGGATGTGTGTTGATGAAAAATGAAAAAGTCATTTCTTATGATGCAAGGAAATTGAATATTCATTAGAAAAACTACCCAACACCTGATCTATAGTTGGATATCGCATCCTTCACTTAAAAATGTAGAGACATTACCACTTTTGGGAGATGTGTGAAATATATATGGATTACAAAAGCCTCAAGTATAAATTCACACTGAAAGAGTTGAATATTCCCCAATGAATATGGTTAGATATGATCAATGACTATGAATATTCAATGCATTACCACAATAGGAATGAAAACAAGGTGGTGGATTCTCTAAGTAGAAAGGACCCCATGATTCTATAATTGATGTGAATTTAAAAAGATCAAATATTCTAATATTTGATGAAGATGGTCATGGGTATTATAAATAAGGGAACATCATTAATCCTTTCACAAATGACTGCTCAACCATATCTTTGGGAAAGGATAAATGATGCTCAAAAGGATGATGTCGGAATTTAGAAGAAATAGGAAACAATCAAAAAAGAGATATCCTCGAAGTTAAATGTTAATGAAGAATGAATTTTGAGATTTGGGTCATGGTTATGTGTTCCATCGAATCCGGTGATAAATAAATAACCTTTGGATGAAACACATAGTTCTAATTTCTCCATTCACCCAGGATACACCATGATGTATCACGATATATGAGAGCCTTATTGGTGGGATAACATGATGAAGGAGATCACTGAGTATACATCAATGTTCCTGGTATATCAGTTGGTGAAGGATGAGAGGAAGAAGTCTAAGGGGATAATGAAACCATTACCCATACCAACATGGAATTGGGAGAACATCACCATGGTCATTTTCACTAGACTTTTGAAGACATCCAAAGGAAATATTGCTATCTGGGTTGTTGTGGATTTTCATACAAATACTTCTCACTTCATTGAAATTTGATAGGATTTATCATTGGATTAAGTTGAACGAATATATATCAAAGAAGTGGTAAGGCTTCATGGAGTACCACTATCTATTGTATCTCATAGAGATCCATTATTCACGTCTATTTTCTAGAAGAGTCTTTAACATGATCAGAAAACCGAGATAGACTTTAGTATGGATTGACATTGTCAAACTAATGGCCAATCTGACCAGACTATCCAAACACTTGAAAACATTTGGAGAGATTTCTCAATGGACATAAAAGAAGGATGGGATCAACATATTCCACTTATTGAGTTCTCTAACAATATAAGTTTCCAATCAAGCATCAAAATGACTCCATATGAATTCATATATGGGAAGAGGTGAAGAACACTAGCATGTACGGATGAAGTTGGGGAGCAAGAAATCATAAGCCAAAAAATTGTCAATGAAAAGGTGGAGAAGTTTAAGACCATGTATAAGCAGATTAATGTACCCAGCATCGATAAAAATAGTTATACTGATAATCATTGACGATAACTAGAGTTTGATGTTGGAGACAAGGTATACCCCCTCATATCTCTGTGGAAAAGAGTAATGAGATTTTGGTTGAAGGAAAAGATTAATCAAAGGTACAACCACCATTTTGAAATCCTTGATCGCAGTGAAGCAGTGAACTAACAACTATCTCTACCACTGAACCAATCTCATGTACTTGATGTATTCCAAGTATCAATCTTAAGGAAGTATATATCTTAACCATCACATGTAATCATTCAAAAGGTGGTACCATTGGAAAATTACCTTTCTAATTAAGAGAATCCAGTTAAGATCATAGATCATAAATAATAATTTCAACGAAAGAAGACAATTCCCCTTGTGAAAGTGTTGTATAGAGACCAAAATATTGAATATGAAATGAGGTAATTGGAGGAAGTGATGAAGCATAGTTACCCTCATCTGTTTTAGTGTTGGAAAAGAAAATTTCTAGGGTGAAATTTCTTAAGGGGAGAATATTATAATGACCCAAACATTTATTAATGAAATTCCTCTTGATCTAAATTAATATATTATTATGTAATATGGTTATATAAAATATAAACTTCCTTGGTTTTTTGTGTTTTGGATTTTAAAATACCATAAAAAATTGTTACCATTTCTAATATAGTTGTTGAACAGTGACCACCTGATTTGTATAAATATAGGGCTTTAAGAAATCCAATTCACTTAAAAAAATGATGTTTTTTCCTCATAAAGTATAATATATCAATAAAAAGACAAATTTTCAAATCATGGAAAGGAGGTGGAATCACTATGCTTCAATCCTGACCAATCCCAATCCTAACTTCAACGTGTTAAGCTTGAATGGAACTGCCTATGAGAGAAGTAGAAGTTGAGAAGGATTACAACATGAGCAATGTTATCCAAGCCACCCCAAGAGACTGTCACCATTTCAAACCTAACCCTTCAGTATTATGTGGGTGTTATAAGAGGATCTATAAGAAGACCCTTGAACCGTGATGTGTACTTTATTTTTTTTATAAACAATATACATTGATTTTATTGTTACATTGAAAATGGTTTGTAAAGAACAAATAATATTTTTAGTTAATTTTCAAACTATGAATTAATGTATTTTTTAAATAAATAATATTTGAATAAAATATTGTTACTAAATAATTTTTATTAAATTTAAATGATCAAATAATTTTAATGAATACAAATGTAATTTTTATTATGATTTTGAAAGCTGTTTTTGTCAAAACCCATGATTTTTTGATAAATTTCAGCTTTTCTTTTAAATGTAATAGTTCATATATTTAAATATTTATTTAGATAAAAGGAATATATTTTTTGAGATTCAGGAAGTCAAAATTATCTAATGGTGAATTTTTCATAATTTTCTTAGACTGTAGAATTTTTGGGTAAACCATAACTACCGTTAAATATATAATTTGTTTTATGACATCATAAAGACCCAATAGTGAATTAATAAAATACAATAGTTTGGATTTTCAACCAATATATGTTTTAAGTTTCAAATAATTTGATTTTAGGTTTGTTTGATTTATTTTATAAAGCCTTAGTGGACCCTTGAAGACATATAAATCATTTTAATATTTTAAAATGATTTTCCTTGAAAGTGTGACTCACCTCCACTTAAGAAACCCTAATATTTAAACACGTTGAGCCACCAGACATATAAAATAATGTTTTCCACACCCCTTTGGAAATTTCCATGGGAAACATCATGGGCTATATTGGGGTTTTGATTAGTTTAATGTGTGGTATCCAAAACCAAAATAATAAATAATTCCCTCTATATTCCTATATAAATGCACTCAATCACAAATTAATATTCACTAAAACCATTTGGAGCTCCCAAACCTATGCATTCGTCTATCCAGAATCCTCCCAAGGTGCCCAACTCCCATGAGGCCTCTCTCAATCCCCTCCCAAGCCATTGGAAGACACCTCCAAGTATGAGATTTCTTCTTTTCCCATTTTTTTCCAAATTTCATTATGTTGATATACCCTTTTATTTTAAATTTCAAATATTAGGGTATAACTTCAAATCTCTCCCATAATTCCCTCCATATGTTTTAATGATGAGACATCTCTTTCTCTCTCATTGATGACTCGCATGTACAACCATTACCATGCCGAAATTCTATAAGGAATTTCTCTCTTATCATTTACATTGATAAAATTATTTTATATTATGAATATAAATTCCATTACATATGTGGGGATATTATGTTACATGACTCTCTTATAGTCTATTTCAAGTAAAAATAATGTGAGACTAAATTCCCACTCATCAACCCAGTTTTCAATTTATATTTGACGTCGGTATCCTTTCGAAGTTACACCAAACATTCTCATGAAAAATCATCGTGTAAGTGAATACCATACCCATTTCTATATCAAGGGCATTGAACATTACTAACATGTACATGTTTTTTTAAGACATAAATTTATGTATGCTATATCTCTTATTTGTAGAATAAATTATTATGTTTAGTGTATTCATGATGTATGATCCATGTGGCACACTTATGCATGAAATGAAATGTTTAAAAAGGGTGCGCCCGGATAGCGCTCTAATTCATTGGGAAAAGATTAGTATCATGATATATCAAGTTCAATGAGGGTTTAATCATGCTAATTCATGTTAAATGAGGTTTTACTCATACTCCACATGAAATGAGCCTTGGATCATGCTAATATCATGTTAAATGTTTTTGCCGCATTTCTAGGTTATGATAAACATTCTATATCATGCCTATATGTCCATGTTTCTCTTGTGATCCATTGAAATTCCCATTTTCTAGCATGTACTATATTCTTCATGTTATTCCTTGTTTACTCCCTTTCTTGGCTTTATAGCTCACACTTTTCTTATTCATGTCCTCAGGTTATCCTGTGCAATGCTATGTATGACAGAATGTTGTGGTCATGTAAAAGAAGTTTTCAATAAAGATATTCTGTTTTTTGTTCTGTGTAGTTATTTAATGTTCCTAAGCCCCATAGACACTAGACCTCTCGATCTTTAATGTTATATCAAGTGAAAATTGTATTTAATAAATCATGTTTAACTTTAAAATAAAGAGCAGGTTTGTTATAAACAAAATGTGTGGATACCACTAAACCCAACATATAGAGTATGATAGGAAAGTAATTTATAGTTATGTATATTGACCCATAATAAAATCCCAGCAATATAAAGAGTTTGAAAAATAAAAAATTCAAGCTCTAAAAAAATTTACAGGGACTGATGCTCAAATCCATAGAAACACCTCACCTGTCTGAACTCATTGAGATCTATTTAGTCTCAGTCCACCCTGGACTCCATTAAAAGGTCAATCTTCTTCACATGAAATGACACATGTGAGAAAAGCCCATGAATGGGTGAGTATAAAAATAATATCTAGGAGACCCTAAAACCATAATGAAAAACACATATTAAAGGTAAAATTATATCTAATCCTTATATTTCTACATTATAAATAATAATAACATATCCATATATACTCAAACCTCATCTTTTATTCTTGAGGTAAGTCACAACTATACCATTCAATCACTAGAGATTCAGTTTGAATATTCCACAATGAAACTCATTCGAGAGAAGACACTCATTATTCTAATAGAACTGATGAAGTCTGACTAAGATGTACTATTTATCAAGAACCTTCATTAATGAGATACACTCATCTATCCTAAGAGAAATAAGACACACTCTCTCAATGTGTACTCACAATATGAGTGGGGTAGATAATGATACATAGATGATAATCACTACTAGGTCCATGGGGTGATACCAAGGCTAATCTAAATTCACATTCTATGTAGGGAATCAACGTCTGATTAGATTGGTCACACTGATACCAAGAATCTAATTAGGGTACATGAATGGATATAGGATCCTATTCCAGACCTCTCAGAGGGGATTTTTTACATTATCCAGTAAAATCTTATTGAACATACTATACTTCTATGAATGGGAAACAATACCAACTCACCATCATAGGAACTAGAATGGGAATCAACCATCATGAATATTTTCTGATATATTGTTTACATGATATTCAATACATGTAGGAATGGGTACACAGTGTGTAGAAGGGTCACAAACCATGTCCCTTGACCTGAGGAACTACTCGCGTTCAACAACTTGTGTCATTAGAACATATCATGTAGAAGATGTAGAACCAACATTTAGAATGGATCACACGTCATGTCCTACAATTCATGGTCCATGCATGTAATTTGGTCATTTCCTAGTATAGAGTATCAACCCCTATTCACCTTCCCATGTAAAGTAAATGTGGTAACCGTTGTATCTTGTTAAGGTTTGGGAATTTAGTGGGGTACATGAAATGTATGAAAGACATGTACTCAACATTGTTTCCATATACCTCCCGATTAACATGTTGAGCCTTGGGAAAGGTCCCACACACTGTGGGACAGGGGTCACACATTTTGTGACACTTTACTACCTCCCAAAACCCCAGACACCACTAAGTGGGAGCCACATGCCTTGTAGTATGGACTACATGAGATGTCGGGAGGAATTTTCCAGAACATTGGTTCATCCTACGTATGCCTCTTTTGATCCTATGGTGCTCATACAAAATGATTTTTTAACTTGAAACTAATGATATGTGGTCATCTCACAATGGCACACCAAATCGGTGGGTTTAACGCCTCCGTACAGCTCCAAAAACTGATAACAATCATCTGCCAGAAAGTGAATAGATGAATGGTATCTCTCAAAATACAATGATTCACCTTCCTTTATCATCATTGAACCTCATATTGATAGGTATGATGTTGGATCTCCAATTTCTGATCATTTCACAATGAAATGTAAGTGCAACGATCATCCATTCATATTTTGAAAATAATGTGATGAACACAAATTACATAGGGGAGAAAATCACAATTAAAAACCCTATGGAATGAATCTCAACTATTGTTAATTTATGACCATGATCTATTCTGTATGAATGATCGAGATAATTAAACAATAAAATAGTCATACACAGACAATACCCAAAATCAAAACCCTCCTACAAGAATGATCAAATAGTGGGTCATCCTATATGTGGGTTGACATGCATTCATCATTAAATATATGAATTTGGAAAAGATGGAATTCAAAAAACACACCCTACCTAGGGTTTGGATCATTCACTATTTAGGATTCATTGCTGATAGAGATCTGTCAAGAATGTTCACGAGCTGTCATCTCGTCATCATCCATCAATAGGATTCTCTATGAATTTTCTATCACGCTTCCATGGATTTATCAAGGGTAATGAATTCATACCCTAGGACCATGGAGAGATATTTGTTAAAAAATTCTATTTTATAACATCATAATGTCAAAATAAAATAAATCATTAAATTATATTCTTCCATAAAAATAAAAAAAACTAACATTCACAGTAGACCTACACCTTCCATTTCTAGGCCTTGCCTCTGGTAAAGTTTTAGCTGTGAATACAAAGGTTACCTCAAATTTCTATTTAGGGTACACATTTATAATTTTTTCCACTTTTTCATGAAAAACACTAGCCTAGACTATTTAGATATATTAATTTTATTTCAAAAATTTATTTGGAGAAAACAAGGCCTCATAATCACATGTCATCTCAACGCCTGGTCTTGAATTAATAATATATAACATTTAAAAAATAATTCATAGAAAAAATAATTGAAATTACCAACACCATGAACTTGAGATAGGTTTGTTTGGAGTGAATGTTGGTAAGACACCACTCTAATGTGATCCAGAACCCCAAAGGGTCTACTGTATTTGGAAAAAGAATTACATTCTTCCAAAATATCATCACTTTCTTCCATAGAGATATATGAAGTAATTCCATGTCACACACTACAAAATCTGGGTCTCTTCTATGATTCTTAGCATATATCTTTTGTCGACTCTGAGTATCATTGATGTGATACTGAATGATATTAACCATTTGTACCATTTTCATGATCATATAAGGACCATTGAATTATCATTCCTCAACTTCTTCCCAACATGTACATGTTTTTCACCTCGTCCAACAAAGGTATTCATATGTAACTATTAGAATGATCGAATAGGAACTATTTCTGTAAGAAAACTCATCCAGAAAAAGATGTAGATCACATCCTTCTTTGAAGTAAATTGAGAATTCTCTCACCATATACTTGTATTTTTGGACAATCCAATTAGATTAGCCATCAGATTAGGGTTGATAATTCATCATTACGTTCTACTCAGTTTTTATAGAATGTAGGAGACTTTTTTTGAATATAGTGTTGAATCTCATATTTCGATCCGATGAGATCATTAGTGGTACTCCATGCTGCCTTAACAAGACATTGATGTATACCTATATAAGTTGATCCATTGTGAAATCGTCTCTTATTGTAATTAACTATGAAATATTTGTAAGATGATACTTCAAAACCCATATAATATTTTTTACTCTATATTTATTCAGAATATCAGTGACAATGTTCATGGTGATGTTTTCCCATTTCCATTAAGGAAAAGTAATAGTTGCATCACCCCCATAAATGTTTTTCCTTTCCTTATTAACTTACTAACATATAATAAATCGTGATGTAACTTATATGATATTCTTTCATCATATTATCCCACACATAGTGTTCTCAGAGATATCCATTCATATTTAGGATTCTAGGATGGCTAGAGAAGGTTGTGCTATGCACATCATCGAAAAAGTTCTTCATTATCTTGGGACTTGATGATAGAAATAGTCTTCACCCAAATCATATAACACATACTTTACAAAAACTGAACTTGAAGGATTTTGTATCTTTATGGTTTCCACAACCTTTTGAATTCTTAGACCATTTCATTGAGAATCCTTGAAACTCTATAGATGTGATGGTTGAGAAATCAGTATTTGAATGGATTAATGGTGTTTCATCCATTATGATTCTCATTTGAAAACATTCCAAATATATGATGATTGAATCCCTATAAATTCACATAAATTATCTATATAATGGATCCTTTATAAATAGAGAATCCTTCACATTATACACTTCCCATTGTGGTAGTCATTTGTGTAGTGGTATTCATTGATCAACTCTAACCATCATCGTTGGAATAAATTAATTTATTTCAGGGTGAATATATAACTAAGGGATTTTTATTCATATGTATTTTACACTTATCCCCAATGTGATAATGTCAGAATATATTCAATGTGAATATCACTATAGAAAACTCTATATCATGTTTTGGGTAGTTATATACTTGGAAATTCAACTTCCTTGAAGTATAGACTATGGTTTTTTTATTTTCCATTTACACACATCCCAATATCTTTTTTGACGCATTGTGAAATACAATGAAAATTTCTCCACTAGTAGGTAGTGTGCGTATTATTGCATTGATAAGCCTTCATTTCAACTCTTTGAAGCACTATTCACATTCTCCATTCAAAAAAATCATGACTCCCTTTCGTGTAATCTTTTTAATAGGGTTTAAAAATCATAATAAATTTCTCACAAATCTGTAATAATACTCACATATCCAAACAAAACAAAGAATATATGTCATAGATGTTGTCTTTATTTACCATTCAATAGATTATATCATTTAATGATCCATATATATTCTATTTCAATTGATGATATTCCTCAGTATTGAGATATCCTTCATACAAAATTCAAATTTTTTGAATATAGAATAAATCTCCTCCTTTCGGAAGAACATTAGCCCAGTATTGAGATGATCCTTAATTTAGTCTTTTCTTTTGGAGTATATTATAATATCACCTACAACACTATAATAAAATTATCACGGAAATATATAAATATTGTATTCATCATGTCCATAAATATCTCATGAGAATTAGTATGTCTGACTAGAATAAATATGAACTCATAGTACCTATACCATGTACGAAAAGTAGTTTTGGGAGATACTCGTTTTTTATACTAACATAGTAATATCTGGACCATAGATATACCTTTGAGATGAGCAGTCCTATATGAAGCGGAGTGAAAAAATAATCAATATGTGGAAGAAGGTACTTGTTCTTTCTAATGATCTTATTTAAAACATGATCCTCCTTGAAATGGTACATTAAATCCTTCATCATGACGAAGAGGACTTGTGAACCACTTAGTGAATCACATGGATGTATAAAACCTTCATCTGGAATACCCTATAGTTGTTTATTCATCTTATCAATATCCACAAATCAAATTCTGCATGGAGTCCTGTATAATAGTAATTCCCCAACTATAAGATCGATTGAAAATTCAACCGCACATCTGGAATAACACTATAATTTTTTTTTGGAAAACACATATGAATATTCATTCCCAAAGATAATTTATTCAAGGATGATACATTCTGTATACACCATAATTTGGGATAAATACACTTTATCATAGGGAAATAATATCCATTCTTGAGATTTTAGTTCTTAATAAGATTCAACCTCCTCATTTCACTTCTATATAATTTGAGGATGATTGACGATACAGAGATTGATTTCCTACCTACATCAACTTATGTTTTCTCTATATAATGAAAGCCAATAAAATCTGAAAATTGAATTAAATACCAATAATGGGAGTTTTGAAAGGATCCTTGGGATGTTCCACCCATAAATTGTGGCAGGGGTATTTATATACATGTGATGAAACAATTTCCCCATTATCCATTTTAACTAATAACTCTACTTCAATACTTTGTTGTTATATTTGAATAATTCTTAGAAACTTTTGTGATATGAACAAATGAATAGAACCAAAATCAAAATGTACATTCACTATTATTGAAATAATAACTAGTGTACATGTCACTGCTTCATTATCGAGATCCACCTTAGCAGTTGAGAATGGAAACCATCGCCCTTTCAGCCATTGATGTTGTTGGTTGTCCCCAAAAACCCGTATCATATTTAATTGGTTATCAAAGTTCTCTATTTACATGTAGTTGAAGAAATGAACAATGCACTGATGTTTTATTTGAGCATTCATTTCCTCCATCACATTAGTGGGTTTCTCCTATTAGAAATCAATAGCATGGTGTCTTTCCTTCCATCTCTTAAAGAATTTACCCATTCCCCTTTGTAATTTGATGGGGTACATTTTTCCACAGTATTGACAAGGGTGATGTCAAAATTTCATGGCACTATTATATTTCTCCATAATACTTCTACAGTTAAACTACACTTTCCATTTCATATCCCCTTGATATACATGACATTTGATGATTTCCATATAATCATTGACAGAATATCAGAAAGATTATTCATATCTATGAAAGTCACATATCACTAGGGATTTTCAGACGCATGGTTTTATCACACCATAGAAGTAGAATACCATGTATTTAGGGATAATGAGAAAGTCAAAGATGTATCATTCATGTCTTATGATGTTTTCCTCATACTCCCTAATAGATTGGTAATTTTTTCTTGTTTTAATTTAAATCATGTTCCATTTTATATTAGAGTGTATGAGGAAAATATTTATCAATTGTTTTTTATAGAATTTTATCTTCCCAATGGATTTGATCTCTTATTAAGGATTATTATTCTTGATCAATGTTCACCAGAGATCATATTATCCTTCCATATGATAAACATCTAGTAGAACATTCTATTTTTTGAAAAATTGAAGTAAAATAATATCTTGTTAATGGAGTTGATCAATTATACCTTGATTACATAATATGATTATCTATTGAAATTTGGAATTTTTTCACATAATGGTCTCAATAGTTTCCTATTCTCTATTAGGGGGATTTGGATTCCCATCCTAGTCTAGGTTTCTATTCAAATCCTAAGCTATATTAGAGAGTATTTTCATAATTTTCTTAATTTCCACAGGAATCAGGTTTGGTATCTCATTGGGAAAGTCATCAAATTTCACATTGCATTGGGTTTTTACTTGATTCCGCCTATTTCGAGACATTGTGTGGAATAAAATGAAATTTAATCATGTGTATTTTAAAACTATTAAACATAAAAAGTGGAATTTAATTATATATATGGGATAAAATAAAAAATACATTTAATACCATAACTTCTGAATTTCTAGGCCCAACTCAATGTTATCCATGATCAATTTATTAACATATATTCTTATGGGAATTTTTTATTCCCGTAATAGTGGTTTATAATGAACTTGTGATTTTAAAAAATCATATCCCCCAGGAGTGTCAAAAAAATGCATATAAAGGTCTACCATCATGTATCATGTCATAGATTGTCATACTCGATGCACATTGTAAGAGTTTCTATACCCATGTACATCTATAATAGAAAAATGTCAGCCTTTAGTACCCATATATGGATGAATTTTCATGATAAACCACTAACTCAATACATAACAAAGTTTTTTGATAATTTCATAATATTATTCTAATTTATAAGGCTTTGGAAATATTTTTCTAATCCTAATAAAAAACACCTAAACATTTCATTTGATACCAAATATAAAAACAATGCTCTTTATTTCAAATTAAGACATTATTTATCAAATTACATTACCCATTATAAAAACCAAAATATTCAGAAGTCTAGTGTCTTAGTGAATTATGTGCAACACATAACAATTTCAAATAGGAAAAAAACATCTTAATTGGAAACATATTTAACATTCTCACAGTTAAGACTTCATAGGATAACTTGATGATATTCTTAAGAAAGGGGTGATATATAAGTCCCAAAAGAAAATAAATATGGAATATGGTAATATATATTTAAAAATGGTCATGAAAATGGTGAATAAAATAAATATGAATAATAAGGTCTAATTTAACATGATAATCATAATAGAAACATGAGAAATGTAGAAAAAACATAAAACATTGCATCATAAACATATGTCAAGGATAACATCCAAGAAATCATGATTGAAAAAGTCTTAGGAAGGAATCAGGTGAACTCCCTATCCCATCATGACATCTCAAGAGATGAATCATTACCTAGTTAATTGGATCATTAAATAATTTTGGATGTTATCTGGATGGGAGAGGCATACACACCGCTTCACAATCATTGTCCCTCTCCCACTAATTCCTCTTTACTTACCACCTCATGATCCAAGATTTTTCCTTTTCTGAATCACACTCACTTTCTTATTTTATTTGATTCTTTTATTCACCATACCTTCATCTCTATAGAATGTGGTCTTGGCCCCTGTTGACTCCGTGTCCGTTATTTCTATACTCTTTACTCTTAGTTACCTTGTTTCTACCCCTATTCTAAAAAGGGTTTCTAGTTTTTTTTGGGACGTTTTGGGATGTGTAGGATAAATTGTGTCGGTGACCTAGGAGATCGAATAGTGTTTGATCATGGAATCTTCTTTTATTTTTTCATCATTTATTCTTTATTGTGTTGATAACATTCTCTTTTACTAATGGATAATTCAGTGTTGGTGGATGGTGGTTACGGTTGAGTATAATCATCATCATGTTGACCCTACCGCTTCATACTTTTCTATGGATTCTTATACCTTTGTCTCTCATGGAGATGGTGAACAGTACTGGTTTCAGGATGATTTAGGACTTTTTGTTTTGTTTGGTCATCGATGCTATATTATAAGCATGTCATATTTATTATTGAAGGTTGCTAGGTCTGATGTTCAATGCTGTTTTGAAGAAGAAATGGGCCAGTTCAACACTCGGTATCTACTTGTTTGTTTAATTAAGGGATGTCAGATCTAAAATGGTCATGGATTCCTCACTAACGCGGCCAAGTTTTTTTCCTCGATGATTCCAATGAAATTTAAAGATGATTCATGGTCTGTGGAGGATGAAAAGGTAACATCAAAGACTCTAGTTATTTTTCTTTTGTTTCATGATGTTTTCTTATAGACAATTCTATCTAACATCGGTTTCTGTTATGTTTTTTGGTTCGAATTGATGGTTAAATCGTTATATGGTGATTTCATAGTTGTAGGTGTATTAGTTGATATTCATTTGAATATCTATTGGAAATTTCTCTGTTAAGTCTCCAATGGTAGTGGTGATCAATTCTTTTTTATATAGGGATATAGCTTTGTGGGGTCTCATCACTCAACATTTAGTTACTCGTGGCGGTTCGATGGAATTTTATTCGAGGGATGGATTTTTTTTTAAATGTGGATTTATTTGATCTGAATTTAGAATTTAAATATTGGTTTATGTGGTTTTTGGGTTAATCATATAATTTTTAGGTTCCCATATAACCCTAAAGAGTATTAAAAAAAATATGGATTTGGATAACTGGAGTGAAATATAATTTACGGTTCACCCGTCACATTTATTTTACTCTCATGATTATGTGTGCCTCATAGATCAAACAATTTGGATTCATTAGTAATCATATATTATTCAATGATTAAGAATTGTAGATTGAATCATTTAATTCCCTATTCAAATAGGTATATTTGAATAATTTTAATCATCCTTGATAAGAAATGGAAATGGTATTAACTTTATCATTGTTTTGGCATAGAAAATCACTGTAGTATATCAGCAACACAATGAAATCACTAAAAAATTCATAAAATTGGTTGATGAGATCTAAATGGGTCACTCATGATTTGGATGTAAAATGGGAAGTAATGGGTAAATGAAAATAAATTTCCTAACATTAGGAATTGGAAATTGAATACATAAGATACCAAGGAAACATTAATAAAGGGGAGAATGGAAAGAAGCCTTACTTGAGTGTGTGACTACAAATGCTTTGGACGATCTTCTTGAGAGCATGAAGATCCTTGGAAGGAATCCTGAGATGGGTGTAAAGAGTAAGGAAAATCTCCTAAAACAATAGGTGAAGATAAGTGGGAGAATTTATGGGTTCATTTTGAAAAGGAGTGGTGATTTATTTAATATTTATAAAAAATTTGGGTTTTGACTCTATATATTAAATTCCCCAAAACCATAACCCTTCCCATGGGTTTTCCCATGTTTTCATCCTAAAGGGATTGAAATTTATCATTTTATATGTCCAAGGGCTGGATTTTAATAAAAATAATTCCCTTTCATATGTAAAGGTGAGTCATAGTCTTAATGAGGTGATTTTAAAACATTAAAATATATTATTTGATTTGGAGAATTCATAAAGAAATTATGAAATTAATAAAATAAAATTTAAATAATATAATTATAAATATATAAAATATATTTTTCCATTTATATCTTTTATAATATTTATTATATCACTTTTGGGTTATTATGATGTCCAAATACACACTATATATCTCTATGGTATTTAATTTGTTGTACCTCTCGTACCCCTCAAGGTTTAATTTTCATGATCACAATCACTCTCTTCTTTATCTAATTTTGTTTTAAGTGTTTTTGGATGATAGGCATGATTTCAGGTTGCCAAGGAATTGGGCCAAGAAAGCAAGAAGCCAAAAGTGGACTGATTTTCAGTCGACCGGCCAACCGGTGGATGACCACCGGCCAGCCGATGGAGCCTGGACAGAAGGCATCCCTCTGTCCAGACCACCGGCCAACTGGTGTCCCACCACCGGCCAGCCGGCGGTTCCTGAGCCCGAAGGCCTCTCCTTTGTCAAAGCACCGGCCAACCGGTGGCCAAGCACCGGTCAGCCGGTGGAGCCAGTCAAACTAGTCGTTGGGCTTTGACCAGGCTTGTCCACTTGACTCCCAAAGGCTCCGAAGGCCTCTCCAACGGCTCCGAAGACTCCCAAAGGCCATTTTAGGGTTCCCCCTCAATAAATAAAGGACTAGGAAGCCCCGGAACACAAACCAAGCCATAAGGAAGCACACAGACACATTTTTGATCATTTGGCGAACCTCTGGCGCATTCCACCAAGGAACCTCCACTTGCTCCAACTCAATTCCAAATCCAAGGAGCACCATCAAAGAAGCTTGGGAGAACTCTTCATCAACTTCATCAATCCATTAGCGCCCAAGACTTCCCCCATTACGGTTTTTCATTATTTATTTATTTTGAGCTTAAATTTGGGTTTGTGCCTATAAACCCCCATCTCTTTCTCTCATCCTCTCTTTTGGGTTTTCACACCACCTTCAAGGTGTGAAGAGGTTAGTCAAGCCTTCCCTTTTAAGAGGCTTGAATCAAAGGTGAGCTAGCCTTCACCTGTAAGAAGGCTAGTGGGTTCTTGCTCAACCATTGAAAGCAAGTGGGTTCTTGCTCAACCAATAAAAGCAAGCTGTAATAGGTTCTAGACTAACCTGAAAGTCTAGTAGGTTTCTTGCTAAAACCATTGAAAAGCAAGCGGTAGTAAATCTCTCAACGGTTGAGTTGGGAGCGGAGACGTAAGCTTTGGTTTAAGCTGAACTCCGTTATCAAGTTTTGTGTCTTGCCTCCTTTATTTCCGCTACACATTTAACTTTGATTTTAAATTGTTAATTACTTTTTAAAAAGGCAATTCACCCCCCCTCTTGCCATCACTTCTCCGCCCAACAATTGGTATCAGAGGAAAATTTGAGTAATACCTTCACCAGTTTCAAATTCAAGATCCTTTTTTGATGGCTTTAACTTCTTTCGCCCCCGAAGGCTATTCTTTGGGTCGTGCTCCATTTTTTGATGGAACCGACTATACTTATTGTAAAACCCGCATGACTACTTTTCTTAGAATTATAGGTTATCCTATTTATAAAATTATCATGCATGGTTATTCTCTTTCTTCTCCCGATGAATCTAAATGGACCCCCGAAGACATTGCAAATTTTGAGCTTGATGGCAAAGCCATGAATGCTCTTAAATGTGGGCTAGATCGTAATGAATTCAATCGTACTTCTACTTGATCAACTTCTTATGAAATTTGGAAACTTTTAGAAGTAACCCATGAAGGTACTAAGGGCGATGACAAGCCCGATTGCCCATCCCGCAAGACAAAGGCCAAGCAAAAGGAAAAGAAGAAGGCATTCAAGGCCACATGGAGTGATAGCTCCACATCCTCCTCCTCCTCCTCCTCAAGTAACAACGGTAAAAAATGCCTAATGGCATTTCATGAGGTAACCTCTTCCGACTCCTCATCCTATAGTTCTTCAAATTCCTTTAATCATTTATCTTATGAGGATCTCTAACATGATAGAGATCAATTGGAGGAAGGTTTTCACGAACTTTCTTCCAAATTTGTTGCTTTGAAAAAGAATTTCAAAAAACTCTCTTCCGAAAAGGAACAACTTCTCAAAGAGAATGAAGAGTTGTCCCTCAAGATCCAAAACCTTCCCGATGTTGATTCTATGGAATCAACAATCAAGGATTTAAGGGAATGTCTTGCCAAGTTCACCCAAGGGGAACAAAATTTAACCAAATTACTTGGTTCCCAACGCATATCAAGAACCACCCAAGGGCTTGGCTATTCCAAGAAAGCTTCCTCTTCCCATGCTCCAACTATTTTTGTAAGGGGGAGCTCCCAATATAAATTTTGCAATTATTGTAAAAAACCCGGGCACTTAATCTATGAGTGCGATTGCAAAAATGCCCGGTATGGAAGGCCTAAAACAATTTACTTTAATGATGAATTTTATAGTAGAAGACCCCCCACTAGACAAGTATGGATTGAGAAATCCCTTTTAGCGAGTCTCACCAGACCAAAATTTGTCTCGGTTCCAAAAACATCTCCCCGGTGATTTGTTGTTTTTATTTAGGGGGAGTTAGGATCGTTTAAGCCTTTTTTATTTCAAATTCAAAACTTTCATTTCAAAATTTTTTATTCAAAACTTTAAATTCAAAATCTCAATTCAAAATTTTCAATTCAAAACTTTCAATTCAAATTTCAAAAATATCAATTGGTTTAAAATCTCGTTTTTCAACGTTTCCCTCAATCAAGTTTTATGCCCCGTGCTATTTTGATAATCACAAAGGGGGAGAAATTATTGGTTGATTGGGGGAGAAATCTTTTTCTCATGCTTTGCTTTACTTTTCAATTTATTCTTTAAATCATGCCTCTCATTTCAATCTTTTACATTGCTTGTTTTGGTGATTTTGATCATCAAAATAGGGGGAGATTGTTGTACCTCTCGTACCCCTCAAGGTTTAATTTTCATGATCACAATCACTCTCTTCTTTATATAATTTTGTTTTAAGTGTTTTTGGATGATAGACACGATTTCAGGTTGCCAAGGAATTGGGCCAAGAAAGCAAGAAGCCAAAAGTGGACTGATTTTCAGTCCACCGGCCAACCGGTGGATGACCACCGGCCAGCCGATGGAGCTTGGACAGAAGGCATCCCTCTGTCCAGACCACCGGCCAACCGGTGTCCCACCACCGGCCAGCCAGTGGTACCCAGACAAATAGTATCAGCTACTGCCTCAGCACCGGCCAACCGGTGGCCTCCTCACCGGCCAGCCGGTGGTGCATGAGCCCGAAGGCCTCTCCTTTGTCAAAGCACCGGCCAACCGGTGGCCAAGCACCGGTCAGCCGGTGGAGCCAGTCAAACTAGCCGTTGGGCTTTGACCAGGCTTGTCCACTTGACTCCCAACGGCTCCGAAGGCCTCTACAACGGCTCTGAAGACTCCCAAAGGCCATTTGAGGGTTCCCCCTCTATAAATAAAGGACTAGGAAGCCCCGGAACACAAACCAATCCATAAAGAAGCCCACGGACACATTTTTGATCATTTGGCGAACCTCCGGCGCATTCCACTAAGGAACCTCCACTTGCTCCAACTCGATTCCAAATCCAAGGAGCACCATCAAAGAATCTTGGGAGCGCTCTTCATCAACTTCATCAATCCATTGGCGCCCAAGACTTCCCCCATTACTTTTTTTCATTATTTATTTATTTTGAGCTTAAATTTGGGTTTGTGCCTACAAACCCCCATCTCATTCTCTCATCCTCTCTTTTGGGTTTTCACACCACCTTCAAGGAGTGAAGAGGTTAGTCAAGCCTTCCCTTTTAAAAGGCTTGAATCAAAGGTGAGCTAGCCTTCACCTGTAAGAAGGCTAGTGGGTTCTTGCTCAAACATTGAAAGAAAGTGGGTTCTTGCTCAACCAATAAAAGCAAGCTGTAATAGGTTCTAGACTAACCTGAAAGTCTAGTGGGTTTCTTGCTAAAACCATTGAAAAGCAAGCGGTAGTAAATCTCTCAACGGTTGAGTTGGGAGCGCAGACGTAGGCTTTGGTTTAAGCCGAACTCCGTTATCAAGTTTTGTGTCTTGCCTCCTTTATATCCGCTGCACTTTTAACTTTGATTTTTAATTGTTAATTATTTTTTAAAAAGGCAATTCACCCCCCTCTTGCCATCACTTCTCCACCGAACATATTTTTTACTAAAAATGTCATACTATCATAGAAAATTATGAAAAATTAACCATTAAAAAATTTCGACACGGTAATTCCAAAAAATTATCATTTTATCAATATAATTTTATAAATTTTATTCAAGTTCAATTTTAAATTAATAATCATCATATATTGAGAAATTGTTGGTTTTTCTTACAATAATAGTTTTCGAAACCATATAAAAATTACACCCCAAATTTTAAAAAGTATACGATAATTTATATGTACAAACATAATTTAATAGTAATATTTTATAAAAATATTATTTATTTCAAAAAACCATTAATTCAACAAAATAAATTCTTTTATTGAACATTAATATTACCCCCAAAGTATAATTCATGATTTAGTGTAAGAAATTAAAAATCATTTATAATTTCACAATAATAGGCTGAAATGTTATCTGTTATTTTGTAAAAACAATTTAAATAATAATATAATTATGGATGTAATAGATATACCTTCAATACACAATGAAATTGTCTAAAATGTATTATAATGATAGTGTGATTTTTATGGGCTGGTTTAGTGAACAAGGTTTGGGTTGTGATATCGACGAGCTTGAAAATCTCATGAAAATGGTTTCACTCATTGTAATGTTTTTGGGTATCGACCAGGGATTATTCAATGGAAATCACAGTGATTATATCTATCCTAGAATCTATAATAAATGATATTCTTAGGGTACAATCCTACATGTTAATGTCACCAAATTATTTTTCTGTGTGAATTGGATATGGTAGAAACATGTTTTTATACTAATCATGTGATAACTGTTCAATGGATATATTATCAGTGGTAATGATTAATAATATTCTTTCAAATACTATTCGATATTAAAAATTATGTTTGTTTTAAATAACCATATTAAATAATAAGACATTTAACTGAATCAAAAGTGTATTTTTATTTAGAACAATTTCGATCATTACATGAACTGCCGGGGTGAATCAAGATAGAGGGTATGGCTCATAGTTGGAGTTTCCTTCAATTTTTACCACCAACACTCAACCCTAAATGATCTATAGGTATTCCATCTCCTCCAATGACCAATAAAAGTTGTCCACCATCACATAAATAGGGCTTCAGTATGGGTGAATGTGTAATTTTGTGTGGTTTCGAATGAAAATTCTAACCTTAGGTTTTAAAGGGTTCTACTGGCGAGACCTAAATGATTATGATTAGCGAGGTACAAACCCAGCCTCTAGAGGGATGATAGTGTAACGACCCAAAAATTTTCATTGGAAATTCCCTTCTTATAATTTTGTCACAACAATAAAACAAATCATAATGAAATACTAAGTGATAAGTGACTGTTAAACATAAGTTGTTCACTTCTGTGTTTGTATTATTGAAAATCTGACATACACGGTTGTGTTCAAGATGAATTTTAAAGTCTAATAAATCAAAAATAATTTTTGGTGAAAAGTGACCTACCCTTATGAATAGTAACATACCTTTATGAATATTATTATTATCCTTATGAATAGTAAATCATCCAACATAAGAGTAACCTTACCCATGAATAATTAAATAATATTTAGACATCTTAGAAAGTGACAATTTGACCTTAGTAAAAGTTTTGGTATTTTGTAAGTCATAAATAATTAATTACAATTAATTAATTAATTTAAAAGAAAATATATTTTCCTAAAATGCGTTAATAAATAATGAAATAAATGTCTTATAGTTTTTGGATAATTTTATAAGACACTACATTATTTTTGAAAGCACTATAAAAGTTAGTTTTAATTTTCAAAAACTGTTATTTTTAAGTAAATTATGATTTTAATTAAATATTAAATTAATAATGTTCAAAAAATTATTTTTGTAAAATGGACATTATTTTTGGATTCTACATGTTGAAAAACAGTTGGGGTAAATATTTGGGATTTTTCTAAACTACTAGAATTTTTGATGAATAGTGAAATACCGTAATTTACAAAAATAAGCTAAATAAGATAAATATAGTGTATGTGTGATTTTTATACTAATGTAATCCCACTTGTTATGGGATCAAATGTTAAAATTACTATTATTGGTCATGGAATACTCACTATTCCTTGTCTCAGGGGAAATTAATAATCTAATGAATTTTATATTAAGGAAACCTGTCTCCCCTACACTATAAATACTACCCTTCACACCCTCATTTCCTCACACCTCTCAAGCTCCAATATTTCCCTAAACTCTGCCCAAAAATCATTCCTATCCACTATACCAAGTTCAAGAGCTTCTGGTCATATCAAAAGACCAATCCTATCTTTCTTAAGAGGAATCTCAAGATGAGTATTTAAGAGGTAATTTGTCTCACTCTTCTCTTTGAATTTCCTTTCAAGTTCAAGTTCATTTCTTGATCTTACCCCAACTATCATCATAAAAATGGTATTTTAACTGAATTATTATAAATATACTAGAAATTTATGATGATAATGGGATATTATATCATCCAACCCCTTTTCCCTCTTCTTTTTATTTTATTAAAGAGTACGTTGTTCGTGAGGTGTTAATTTATCACCTTCAAGAACGACATGCTTTCTTATTCCATTTCTACCTTCAAATCTGGTCATGAAACCATTTTTATGGTTGAAAAATTATTTTTTATGTGTATTATTTCCTATTTAATCTTCTGGAAATAAGTTATGGCCATATTACTAAGTGATAAATTAAAACAATTTCGTTGTAATAAAAAAACCTCCCAAATTAACCCAAATAATCATCATTTAATTCTTATATAATGATTCATCCACATGGATATAAGATGATTCATTATAAGATCATTAAAAATCCTATAATATCATTAATAACATGTAATATCAGTTATATATGTTTACCCATGTTCTACCCAGACTTCAATTTAAGAATACATGTGAACCACTCAAGAAAACCATAAAAACAAACATTCTCGAACAATGTTTTAATACTCTAAAACTCATCCAAAGGCACATAAAATCACTTAATGAAACCATAATGAACTATATTAAAGTAAAAAAGTTTCTCTATTTCTAATTAATGAATATAATTTCATTATACAGGACATTAAAGAGAAGGAAGCATTCAGATACAAGGTATGGGGAAATTCTCGACCCAACTTTCATTCTTCAAGTTCTCCCTCTTTCACTAAATTTTTTATATGGTTACTACTTAAATATAATTTTTTCATAATTTTATTTCCATTTCTGGGATATAAATGTTTTTCACTGATTATTATGTCAAAAAAAATATTTTCCAAAAGAACCCTTCTTTTAAGAACACACCTTTTACTTCTCACTCAAAGTGGACAGTTCTTGTAACATGTATGTTATTCCCTAATTCTTTTATGAACCCAAAGTTTATGAATGTGTTATTATGAAATGTAACCCATTAAATTCCATGGGTTAGTTATTTTCACTTTTGATATATGTTCCATGTGGCAATAATGATAATGATAATGTTATTATGTGATTGGTGCGCCCAGAATTATATAGCGCAATATGAATTTTCCAATGTGACGTGTGCGCCCAAAATTATACAAAACTCCAATTTATTTTGTAAAGTGATGAATCTCATGATTAAATGTGAAATGATTTGTGAACATGATTATATATTAGTTCACAAGTATGTGTGGTAGTTATCTACTAAGACATGACGTTTCATTTTTATGCATTGCCTCATTTCAAGACTTATATTTATACTTCCTCTCATGTTCATGATCTTTTTCCCATGTTAGGATTATGATCACCCCATTATATATTGTTCAAATATATCCTCAAACTGGGCTTTTATCTCACCCCTTTTGATGTATATCCTTAAGTGGATACATGTACTATGGGGAGGAAATGTGCCAATAAGAAGCTAGAGAAGATGAAATTAAATAAATGTTTATGTTTGATGTTGTAATTGCTATGTATGGTCTGAGTTTTCCCAAGACACTAAACCATTGTATCCTCTATGTGTAATGGTATTATGTTTTTTACCTTTAAAACGATTTAATAGTATGGTAAGAAAAGTCCCGGTCGCTATATTTTGTATCAGAGGAAATGTTTTGTTAATTTGGGAATTAGTATTAATAAACCCTAGAGAAAACCTCTAACATGAGACTAAGTAAAAATATGCACACAAGAATATTTACATCGGGATCCCTTATGTTATGTTTTTGGTATAAACCTTTTATATGAATAAGTTATTCATGACTTGTTTACTTATTATTTGTTCTAACCCATTTCTATTTTAGAAATTGGTGGGAACCAGGAGAAATCAGGCCAACAACTTGTGCAAGAGCCAATGCAACGATTGCTCGAACGACATCCCCAATGATTTGAGAGGTGGAGTTTAGAACATCATAGTGATGCTTACCCAATTATCTCAGGTTATGAATAATAACCATAATAATGGGGAAATGTCCTCCTTCACCAAATAGGAAGAAACTGGCTATCGAATGTTTTATGTGGCAATGACCACCAAAAAATAATGGATCTTCTGATCCATTAGTTGCGGAACAGTGGGTCATCTCAATTGAGAAGATCTTTTCTGTGCTTCACTATTCTAAGATGGAGAAGATGACTCTATCCATTTATCATCTAGATGGATAAGCCGATCAATGGTGGGATTTGACTAAAAACACCAAGAAAAGGGAGGAAATTGAAGATATGGATTGGGAATACATTAAGATAACGTTTGTTAATAAGTATTTCACACGAACTCTTCCCACGAAGATAGAGAGAGAATTAATAGTGCTGAAAAAAAGGAGAATCTGTCAAAACCCATGAAGCGAATTTCACAAGGCTTTCAAGGTGTGCTTCGGGTTTTGTTATCAACAATGATAGCCAAATTGATAGATTCTATAGTGGATTAAAACCACACATTTAAAAGGCTCTTGCAATTTGAGACTTTGTGAGTTATGAAGAAGTTTTTCGATGTGCCCTCAAAGTGGAGATGGAGTTTGGAGAATGGTCCCAAGGCTATGGTGATAAGAAATGAATGAATTATTTTCAAGTTGTAGGATCTAATGATAAAGGTTGGAAGAAAATTGAATGACCCACATTCCAAAAATGGGGAAAGTTGCACCATGGGAACTACCTTAATGGGACAGGGAAATGTTTCAAATGTCGGAAAGAAGGACACCATGCTCAAGAGTGTCTAAAAGACACAAAAAGGAAGGATAATGTAGTCGATGAAAGGGAATAACCACTCATGGTTCAATGCTACAACTGTAGGGAGCTAGGTCACTATGAAAAATAGTTCACTAAACCACGAGTTCTTGAGGGTAATCAGCGTCAGCAACCACCAAAGCCAAAAGAACAAGGGAAGGATTATACCATCACTACTTCAAATGTGGAGCATGATAATGAAGTCGTACAAGGTACAATTCCTATTCACTCAAGAATGAAAAAATTATTATATGATTCTGGTTCCAGGAATTCATTTTTATCTTGAAAGTTTGCTGGAACTATATAATGAAGCCCTGAAAGCTTGAAGTAGAGATATCTGTAAAAACACCAAGTGGTGAAATCATTTCCACCAAAGTATTTGAATCTTCTCCTGTGGGCGTATGTTGGAATATTCTTCTGGAAAATCTCATAATTCTTCACGTGGTGGAATTTGACGCTATAATAGGAATGGATTGGCTCTCGTTATATAGAGCACATATCAACTGTCGTAAAAAGGAAATATCTTTTCATATTCCCAACCATCCCATGCTTCTCTAAAAATTCAAGGAAGATCATGAATATCCTTTAAAAAATCCTTCAATGGTGTGGGTGCTTATTCCCTATGAAGAAGAATACTTCGCCCAAATGGTTGAGTTGAAGGAAAGTTCCATCCTTGAGGAAATGCCCATCATGAGGGAATACAACAATGTATTTCCCAAAGTGTTACCCAGAATTCCCCCGGATCGTGAGGTAGAGTTATCAATTGAACTCATACCCAGAGCTACCCCTACCTCTAAGTGTCCCTATAGGATGGCTACTATCTAACTGGTGGAGTTAAAGAAGTAGATGCAAGAGCATCTGGACAAAGGGTTCATATGCTCTAGTGCATCTCCTTGGGGGGGGGGCACCAATTCACTTTTTGAAGAAGAATCATGGAATAATGCGGCTGTGTATCGATTATTGGGAACTCAACAAGATCACCATAAAGAACAAGTATCCTATTCCAAGGATTGACAACCTATTCAATCATTTATGTGGTGCTCAATACTTCTCAAAGGTGGATGTTCATTCTGGATATCATCTGATAAATTTGAAGAAGGAATTTATTCATAAGACTGCCTTCCGAACAAGTTATGGGCACTATGAGTTTTTGGTGATGCCCTTTGGACTTACTAATTCCCATGAAATCCTTAGGGATTTGAGGAATAGAGTCCTTAGACACTACCTTGAAAGTTTTTGGTAGTGTTTATTGATGATATTTTCATGTACTCCAAGAGTAAGGAGGGACATTAAGAAAATATAAGACTTGTGTAGGTGACTTTGAGAAAGGAGAAGTTGTAGGAAAAGTTCAGCAAGTGTGAATTTTGGAATTAACAAGTCACGTTCTTGGGACATGTGATCACAAGTGAAGGAATTTATGTGGATCCTTAAAAGAGGTGATTGAAAAATTTCCTAGTCCCTCTAGTGTCACATAAATCCATAGTTTTTCTTGGATTAGCTGGGTACTACAGACATTTTGTGAGAAACATCTCATGATTGTAATGCCCGCTAAATAAATTAATAAGGAAAGGGGTAAATTATTTCTGGATGGAAGAATGTGATGGAAGCTTCAAGGAGCTAAAGATAAGGCTGGTCATAGCACCTGTACTCACACTACCGAAAAGTGGAGAATGTTTTGTGATATACAATGATGCTTCAAATAATGTCTTGGGTTGTGTACTCATGAAAAATGATAATGTGATAGCCTATGCCTCATGACAATTGAAGATCCATGAGCAGAACTACCCCACACAAGATATAGAGCTGGCTGCCGTGATTTTTTCCTTGAAAATCTGGCAGCACTTCCTTTATGGTGAGAGATGTGACATATACACTGACCACAAGAGCCTAAAGAATATATTCACACAAAAGGATCTCAACATGCGTCAAAGGAGATGGTTAGTGATAATCAAGGATTACGATTTCTCTATTCACTATCATCCTGGAATGGCGAACAAGGTAGCTGATGGTCTAAGAAGAAAAGAAACTGCTAATCTATCTATGTTATGGATTGAGAAAGATCATATCTTATTAGATATGAAAATAATGGATTTGGAAATCGTAAGGGGAGGGGATACATCCTACCTTGCCCAAATGATTGTGCAACCATCCATCTAGGAGAATATTAAGGAAGCACAAAGGGATGATGTGGAGATACAAAAGAGGGTGAATCCATTAAAGGAAGGGAAGTTGTAGGAGTTCCATATCGATGATGATGGTGAGATTTGGTTTGGAACGTGGCTTTGTATACCTTCATCACCCGAGATAAAGAAAGAGATATTGGACAATGCACATAGCTCAACATTCTATATCCATCCTGGTAGTACCAAGATGTTCCATGATCACTGAGAACACTTCTGGTGGGATAACATGAAGAAAGAGATTGCAGAATATATATCATGGTGCTAGGTATGTTTTAAAGTTAATCCTAAGCGAAACAAGTCCAATGGAATGATGCATCCATTGCCTATACCCATGTAAAAATTGGAAAATGTTACAATAGACTTTGTCATGGGTCTCCCAAAGACGTCGAAGGGAAATAATGCGATATGGGTTGTGGTTGACCGACTCACCAAGATGTCCCATTTTATCGCTATTCAGGAAGATCTCTCTCTTGAACAACTTGCAACGATATATGTGAAGGAAGTGGTGAGAATGCACGGTATTCCACTCTCAATTGTCTCTGACCGTGATCCAAGGTTCACATATAAATTCTGGTGGAGCCTTCAACATGCTTTGAGTACTGAATTAAATTTCAGCACGGCTTATCACCCCCAAACTGATGGCCAATCTAAAAGGACTATTCAGACGCATGAAGATATGCTTCAATCCTCCTCGCTAGAATTCAAAGGTGTTTGGTATCATCATCTCACATTGGTTGAGTTATCATACAACAATAGCTTCCACTCCAGTATTCAGATGGCTCCGTATGAAGTTCTTTATAGGAAGTGATGTAGAACTCCAACCTGTTTGAATGAAGTTGGAGAAAGAAAGCTACTTGGTAATGATATTGGGAAAGAGATGCCAGAGAAGGTTCAAGTCATCCAGAAACACATCAAAGATGATCAAAGACAGAAAATGGGTTATGCTTACAATCTTCGAAAGGACTTGGAGTTTGATGTTGGGGATAAAGTCTTCCGTCGAATATCACCATGGAAGTGAGTAATGCAGTTTGGGAAGAAAGATAAGATAAGACCAAGGTACATTTTCCCCTTTGAAATCCTTGACCATATTTGAGCTGTGGCCTATCGACATTCACTTCCACCGAATATGGCTTGAGTTCATGATTTTATTTCATGTATCACTACTGAGGAATTACATACCAGACACCTCACATGTACTAAACTCATAGGCGGTGTAGCTAGAAGATGATCTCTCCTATGAGGAGCAGCCAGTAATGATTCTAGATCAGAGGGATATGGTTTTACGCAACAAGAAAACCCATCTTGTCAAAGTGTTTTGGAGGAACCATAAGTTTGAGGAAGCAACATGGGAACCATAAGAGGCAGTGAAGGAGAAACACGCTCACCTGTTTGTGTAAAGTAAAATTTCCGGGGTGAAATTTCTTAAAGGGGTAAGAATGTAACGACCTAATATTTTTCACCGGAAATTCCATTCATATAATAATTTCATAACATTAAAACACAACATAATGAACTATTAAGTGATAAGTGACCTTTAAACATAAGTTTGTTACTTCTTTGTTTGTAATTTTGAAAATATGACATACACGATTGTGTTCAAGATTATTTTTGGAGTCTAATAATTCAAATATAGTTTTTGGTGAATCGTAACCTACCCTTATGAATAGTAACATAACCATATGAATAGTATTATGCCACTTATGAATATTAAATCATAGAACATAAGAGTAACCTTACACATGAATAATTAAATAAAATTTAGACATCTTAGAAAGTGAAAATTTGACCTTAGTAAATGTTTTGGTGTTTTTTAAGTCATAAATAATTAATTACATTTAATTAATTAATTTAAAAGAAAATTTATTTTCCTAAAATTTGTTAATAAATTATTTAATCAATTTGTTATAGTTTTTAGATAATTTTATAAGACCCTACGTAATTTTTGAATGAACTATAAAATTCAGTTTTAATTTTTAATAACTGTTTTTTAAGTAAATTATGATTTTAATTAAATATTTAATTAATTATATCTATTAATTTATTTTTGAAAAATGGACTTAATTTTTGGAATATACACATCGAAAAATTGTTGGAGTAAATATTTGGGATTTCTTGAAATACTAGAATTTTTTATAAATAGTTAAATACCATAATTTACAAAAATAAGATAAATAAGATAATTATTGTGTCATGTGTGATGTTTTGCTAAATTAAGACCACTTGGTTCGGGATAACATGATAAAATTACTATTCTTGGTCATGGAATACTCACTATTCCTTTTCTTAGGGGAAATTAATAATCTAATGAATTTTATATTAAGGAAACCCCTCTCCCCTCCACTATAAATACGACCCTTCTCACCCCCATTTCTTTACACCTCTCGAGCTCTAATCCTTCTCTAAACTCTGCCTAAACATCTTCCCTAGCCCCTCTCCCACGTCCAAGAGATTCTGGTCTTATCAAAAGACAAATCCTAGCATCCTTAAGGTGAATCTCAAAAGGAGGATTTGAGAGGTAATTTCTCTCCCCTTCTCCTTGAATTTCCCTTCAAAATCAAGTTCATTTCTTGATCTCTCCTGACCTATCCTCATCTAAATGGTATTTTAACTATATTATTATACATATAATGGAATTTTATAATGCTAATTAGTTGTTATATCATCCAACCCCCTTTCCCTCTTCCTTTTATTTTATTAATGAGAACGTTCTTCATGATGTGTTAATTTATTACCTTCAAGAATGACATGCTTTCTTATCCATTTCTACCTTCAGATCTAGTCATGAAACCATTTTTAGGGTTGAACCATAATTTTTTATATGTATTATTTCCTATTTAATGTTCTGTAAATAACTTATGGTCAGATTACTATGTGATAAATTAAAAAAAGTTCATTGTGATCGAAAAACCGCACAAAATAACCGAAATAATCATCATTTAATTCTTATCTAATGATTCGTCCACATGGATATAATATGATTAATTATAAGATCATTAAATATCCTGTAATATCATTAATAACATGTAATATATGTTCTGGATGTTTTCCCATGTTCTACACAAACTTAAATTTAAGAATACATGTGAACCACTCAAGAAAACCATAAAAACAAACATTCTCGAATAATGTTTTGAAACTCTAAAACTCATCCAAAGGCACATAAAATCACTTAATGAAACCATAATGAACAATATTAAAGTACACAAGGTTCTGGATTTCTAATTAATGAATATAATGTCATTATAAAGGACATTAATGAGAAGGATGTATTCAGATACAAGGTAATCGAAAATTCTTGAACCCAACTTTCATTCTTCGAGTTCTCCCTCTTTCACGCCATTTTTGATATGGTTACTCCTTAAAGATCATTTTTTCATCATTGTCTTTTATTTTCTGGGATATTCATGTTTTTCATTTATTGTTACATCAAACAAAATGTTTTCCAAAAGAACTCTTCTTTTAAGAACACACCTTTTATTTCTCACTCAAAGAGGATTGTTTTTGTAACATGTATGTTATTCCCAATTTTTTTTGGGAACCCAATGTTTATGAATGTGTTTTTATGAAATTTAACCCATTACATTCCATGGGTTAGTTATGTTCAATTTTGATATATGTTCCATGTGGCATGAATGATAATGATAATGTTATGACATGACGGGTGTACCCGAAATTATATAGCGCAATATGAATGTTTCAATGTGACCGGTGCGCCCGGAATTATTCAGTGCTCCAATGCATTGGGTAAAGTGATGAATCTCATGAGTAAATGTGAAATTATGTGTGAATGGGATTCTCTCTTGGTTCACAAGTATGTATGGTAGCTAACCACTAAGACATGATGTTTCATTTTTATGCATTGCCACATTTCAAGTCTTATATTTATGCTTCCTCTCGTGTTCATGATCTTTTTCCAATGTTATGATTATGCTCACCCCATGATATATTGTTCATATATATCCTTTTACGGGGCTTTTAGGTCACCCCTTTTGATTTATATCCTCAGGTGGCTACATGTACTAGGGAGAGGACAATTTCCAATAAGAAGCTGGAGAAGAAGAAATTAAATAAATGTTTATTCTTGATGTTGTAATTGCTATGTATGGTCCTGTTTTTTCCAAGGCACTAAACTATTATATCCTCTATGTGTAATGATACTATGTTGTTTACCTTTAAAATGATGTAATAGTAAGGTAATAAATGGCCGTGTCGCTATAGATAGAATTTGTAAATTAATATCCACCTATGTGAACCACTGTACATCCATTTAGAAACTGGAACGTACCATATATTTTCTTATAAATTTCCCTCCTCATCACATAGCCCAAGTAGCTCTCGAGAAAGTCCAACATTAGTACACACAAATTCACCATGTTATATACCTCCATGATCAGTCATATCACAAGTGTCCATGGGCACCTGGCCACACATGCGTCTTTATTTTTAATCATCCAACCACTATGAAAAGCGGTCAAGAATTCATTATGACAGACTAATATATACTGGTCTTCCATCATGCTCGATCCCCAATACACATAACACCCTTCATCCAAGATCATCTAGAATAATCCAGTCATCCACCTCTACAATTCCACTAAGAACTAATTCATCCACCTCGATGTTTAAGTAGATTATTCCTTGATCATTGACATAACCCACAATGTATTGAACATTATTTCCTTGTGTAATTGGGATTTTATTCTACCATTATATTCGATCGATCTAAAAGATGATGAACTAGGAGAGGGGTCTACAGCATATCACCCATGAGTCTCATCACCGAGAGAGACTCATTGAATTATAACCAATTTAATGGGATTACAATGTGGTAGTTCATATCCCAAAAAATGATTCCCACCCCCCATTTTAATGGTGTAACGTATTGAAATTTGGAGACCAATAATAGATAATATATGGAAATTCCTCATGTGTATGATATATGAAGAACTGGGACATCCAAACATCCCCATATATTTTTATATAGTGAAAATAATACCCATAGTAAATATATTTTATGTGTAACTATTATTATGTCACCCATTTTTTTGTAATGTTTTCTACATCATATAAATCCCCATATTTGTACTATCCTTTACTATTGTCCTAGATGATTCGATTTAAGAGGATGGATTCTCGATCCTTCAACCATTGGTTTTTCATTGATGATTATCATCATCTTTCAACTCAATATATAGATGGTAATGTCCCCATGATCTCAACAAGGGTGGCATTAAATGATGATAATCCTATAGTATGATGCATCTTGGGGACTAAACTTAGAGTAATGCTTTAGGAATTTATTACCTGGGATGCCCATCTCATCCATCAGTCTGAAATTATACAGCATAACGTATTTTCTCATTAGATAGTTCCTCTAGGAATCAGTAAGAATCCACAGAAGAACCATGTGATCATAAGTTATTCTCCTGGATTGATACATCTCAATGTTCCCCACTATTTTCTCCCTATGTTCACCAATAGTATAATCAATCGCCTTCTAGTTTGGTTGGTTGAGAATTTTGTGACAATTTGGGTGCTCCATGGTAGACTCTTGGAAAAACAGGCATTGGGGGTTGAAAGAAAAAAGTGTAATAAAATTTTGGATGGTCCATGAAAAATTATCCCTTATTGATGGTTGTAGATGAAAAAAATATGGAGATTCATGAATGTCATGGGTAAATATTTGGAATTCACATAATTGATGTGTTCCATGCATGTGAGAAATTCTTGTCTGGAAGGATGTTAATGTATTGAAGACAAGAGGTCATCCAACTATTTATGGAATCCTCATACCATATTCCACATTCCTCACAACATTTTTTCATTGGTATACAAAATATTTTTTGACTAAATGTTAATAAGCCCCTGTCTTCTGAGGTTCCCTTAGAACCGGATATTATAGTCCCCTTTCGACATGGATTCCAATTAGGTAATATATATTGAAGTAAAAAATATTTTTCTTCACCAAATATCTAGTATTGGATTCTCTGAACATGAGTCCCACCTCTAGACACCATTCTAGGGCTTCCGATAATGTTGTGGACAAGTTTTAGTGTTTGCCTTAAAATTTGTTGTTCCACATGCAATTGAAATGTGCTCTGAATGTAATAAGAATTTCTACAAAGGCCTCTCAATATAAAATTACTCAAAAGAACCCCAAACACAAGAATTATTTTTCTAATCCAGGAAAGTACTTTTTCAAAAAAAAATCAATCATCCAATAATATATTTTCATGCCAAAGCTGACATCAAATCGATATTATTTCATAGGTGATCCTTAGAGGAAAAAGATGGTGAAATCAATAATCTAGTTCCACAATCTAGAAGTTTCATGCCATTATCAATGGATTAGGATATAACTCCATGGTCACCCCCAAGGGGATATCAAGAACTAAAAAAATAATATTTTTTGTTTAACTCCATCTCTTTTCAAACAGTATGAAAAACTAGTCACTATAGAACCCATATGGAAGATCAATTTCACATTATACCTCTTGTGGTCCCAAATGTGAATTCTCATGTGGTAGAGTGATTCTCATGAAGTTAAACCTAATGTGTTTCGGTTTGTGAAATATAAATCCACCTTTCCTCAACTTTGACATGAAAAAAATTAAATATCTTTTTCAGCAATATGCCTCTTGAATCCATAAGTTCCCCTTTTTCTAGATCTACATTCTTTCACAACTCTATTTGTATGCAACCTGATAATGTTGTATAGAAAAAATTCCCAGTCCCCTACTTGACATTCCATATGCCTTTAGTGGATCCATTACCTTAGGGAATTCTCATATTATTGTCACCCTAAATTCAATTTCTACTATTCATAGTGACCCAAATGTCAGGTCTCCGTATTTCTACTCCTCTAAGATACTTCCAACGTGATGTCCTTCATTGATGCATATGAGAAGTGGTCATGTAAGAGATATTGGTGTAATCTTAATAGGAAAATATGTACCTATCATAGTAAGGGTTTACTATGATGAATATATCTATACCATGGCTTTTCCATCCTTGAGGTGGGATCCCTATGCAGGTTTGAGCTTCACGATGTAAAATTTCCAAGAACTATGTCCTAGTCGTATGATGTAATCCTTTATAAATATAATGACCCGCAAATTCTCATTGTCTTGAGAGTACAATGAGTAATTACATGGCCTAAAATGACATCCCATAGTGCAAAATGGTAGAAATAAATACTGAAGCATTTCAAAGTATGTTTGGCATGGTTTACCCTTTAATGACTAAAACCATCAACCAATAGACAAACAATAAATAGCTCAGTGTATAATGCATGAAATAATACAACAAATTCTAAACATTTTCACTATAACAACCAACCAAGGTATCCTACAATATAATATAATATCACATCAATGTAAACCACATAAAGATAATGAAGAAACTCTAAGATGACAAAAAGACTCCATGCTCTACATGCTCCATGCTACAACATCACTAAGTAGTATAATGTATCAGAACGTGGCAGTAAAGAAGTATGATACATTCCCTTTTCTCAAGTTTTGTATGGTAGCATCTGCAAAATATCCAATGTTCCAAATAGGGGTGAGCATATAACTCATTATTTTTTCCCAATGACATCCCTACTCACACCACATTCATAAAACAGTTTGCACATTATATAAAATAGTTTACCAAAACATTTTATAACCTACCATAATTATGTTTGAAAACCAAACATATCCTAGTGCAAACAAAGCTAAATGGAACCAATTTTCAACAAGTTATTTTCCATAAAATAACTAATAAATGACTAAAACCCAATTCTTATTATCATTTTGGCTTACACATTCCATAGTTTACAACACACCCAAAAATGTATGCTTCGTTCGAAAGTTCTATAATCATGAGAGGTCTCTCGTACAGTTACCTTATGTCCAAATTACACACACCCCTAATCCAGGGTCACAAACCATATTACCCAATGTTATATGTCCCTTATTCAGGTCATGTTGAACATGAACCCACACAAACCACAATGTATTCCAAACACATTCCACATAATGATTTCAAACCCTTCCAATAAAATTTTACTTTTATTGAAAACCAAATAATAAAAAAATTTCAAAACAACACTATTGTTTCAAAAAACAATCCATATTTATTGAAACCATCTAATCAAATCCATGTGCCACAATTCCAAAAAACCCCATTTTTAAAATCCATATTTTAAAACCATGAATGAAAAGACTTTATTCAAAACACCCAATTTTCTAGATTTCCCCAATATTCCCTCATTTACAAATATTGGTTTCCAAAAATTTATAAACAACCAAATCACAACCAATTACACATAATATATTCAATTTTAAAGCATTCCCATTAGTTCTAGTGATTGGAGTGGAGGAAGAATCCACCGATAATGATGGTTTTTTGTGAAACTTGACACGGACGAAGAACACTTTAGTATACTAGGTCGATTCTTCATAGAACCTCCTTATATATCATCTCCTAGAATGATAAAGACCAATACATGACATATTTGGTATCCAAATGAATAGATCTACCCATAATAGGTGTTGATATTAGAAACCAATAAGAGAGGAGAAGTAGATCTAAGTAGATCTAGGTAACTTATCAAGAAAGATAAAGAACAAGCACATACATAATGAATATGGGTTTGAAACACCATGTAATGCCTTCAAGCCGACACTAAATTGCATGCGTGGGGTTCTCCTACCATGAAGGAAGTGAAATAATGAGTTATGGACACTTAGTACCAAAAACATATACATTGAGAAAAGACTTGTGAGATCCACTTTTTTATGATCTCACTTAAACCATCCACATGGTTAGTTCACATGGTTAGACTATCCCTGTGCTAACCATGAATTAGTTACTACCTTGGAAGACCCTCACATGGACTCCATGCATGGTCTCCCTAACTGTACACACACCATGTTGATGAGATATGCCTCAAACCTACCATTTCATATGGTTTCTACTAGGATGGTCACCCATTTTGGATAAATCATGTGTAACCCATTCGTATCTCCTTTAGCCCCCAAAACATACTGAATGTTACCGAACTCTCCCAATTGTCCCTATCGTATGTTATATCCCCAAAAATGAAATAAAATGGTTATGTTATACAAACTAGGGGGTGCAACATTCTCCCCACCATTTTTCATTCCATCCCCAGAACGTAGAAAACCATTTCTACTCTGAAAGATTTCTCGCCATTTCTCTATCTTTTCCTTATTACATTCCCATGTATCTTATTAAATTTTACCATACATCCATAAAACCTGCACATGTCAGATGGGTTTTTAATGCAACACTTTTTAGTAACTATCTACAATATTTAGTGGGATATTTATTGAAAATGAATTCAACTCTAGGTCAAAGTGATCCCATCAAATCACATGGTCAGGATCAAGATGGTATATTATGAACTAAGATAAGTGGAACACATTATACACCAAAATAAACCTTAGTGGTAATTCCATCTGATATTCCACCTATTCGACCCATTTTGGTATCACAAAAGGGACAATGTATCTTGAAGATAACATGCCCTGCTTCCTGAAATGATAATTTCAATTTCTTGGAGAGATCCTCAATAACACATAATTACTCACAACAAACGACAATGACCTTCGATGGTAATCCTCATATGATTTATGAAAACTATGAGTTGTCTCTATACTGTTTCTGATTAATTGAATGTTCTCTATTGTTTCCTAGACAAGGATTAGCCAAACAATGAATTTTTACCCATTTCCACAAAACACAGTGGAAAACGACATGGACGACCATACAATGCTCAAATTGAGCAATACGTATTGAGGAATGATAGGTTTTATTATATGAGAACTCACCTAATGGTAATTTCTCATCCCATGAGCCACCAAAATCCATTACTAAAGCCTGCAATATGTCATCCGGCATATGTATCATCCTCTCAAACTGGACGTCTCTCTAAGGATGATACACCATGATCATAGTCAACTGAGTCCCAGGGGGTTTTAGTAAGTATTTACAAAAAAGAGTTGTAAACAATTGATCTATATCTGAAAAAATTTAAATTGGTACTCCATGTCTCTTTGCCACTTCTTGGATATTGATTTTTGATAGATTTTCCACCATATGTGTTTCATGAATTAAAATGAAATGGGCTGACCTGATAAGCTAATTCATTTTCACTCATATGGAATTGTGTTTATGAACCGTTCATGGAAGACCTGTAACAAAATCCAAGGCTATCTTCTCCCATTTCCACCCTGGTATAGGTAAGGACTTCAAAATATCATATGGTATCAAATGATCTTCCGAAACATGTTAAAATATTAAGAACTTAGAAACATTCTCATCCACCTTCTTTTTCATTCATCTACAACAAAAATCTCCCTTCAGCACTTTATACAGTTTCCATGTGCCTAGATGAACAACCTATCTCAAATAGTTGTAAGCATGAAGTAGAAGTACCTTACTAGCAATAGGTATAACCACCTAATCTCTAAAACACAAAACCGAACTTCCATCAAGTTTCCAACCATCAATGGTCTCCCCACCATTGAATTTTGAACTCATTACCTGACATTCTACAACAGGTATTTGTGCCTCTTTGAAAATATGTACCAAATATGGAACTGTAATAGCTAAAAAGAAAACTGCAACATCACTTGGGTCTTCACATTCCACAAGACTATTGGCTACGACTGACATCAACTGCCATTCATCTAAATCTTCTCCACTAACTGATCATATGAAATTCCACTCAATGCATCCACCATTTATTTTTCATTTCTTATTGTATACATCAATTTAATGTCAAAAAATATGAGAAAATACATCCATTTATTTTCATCATATTCAAATCTCGCTATGATAAAATGTGTTTCACGATTATTTGGTCTATGAACACTATGAATTTCTCCCCAAGGAGATAATGACACTATGTCGTCAAGGCATGGATGACTTTAGCTAACTCAACATCATGTGTTGGGTCAATCTTCTCATGCAACTTGAACTTCCTTGACCCATGAAAAGCCACATAGTCTCCTCGCATGAGAACACATCCCAACCCTGGTCTCGATGCATCAAAATACACCACATACCCCTATCATGATTCTCGGAAAATCAATATTGGTGTAGATGCAAGATAAAATTTGTGTTCCTGGAATGATATATGATATTACAATGTCCATTGTAATGTAGCATTATTATTTTTCAGAGATTTCATTGGTGAAGCTAGTCTTGAGAAATCATGAACAATGTCTTGTAAGTAATTATCTAGATCAGGAAAATTTTGTATCTCGAGGACATTCTCATGTTGCTTCCATGAGATAACAGCTTATTTTTTTCCAGGATCAATAGAAAAAAGTTTCTCAACAATGACATTGCCAATAAATCGTACATCATATAACCAAAAATAAAACTTTGTTAATTTTTCTTTCAAATGGTCATCTTAAAAATTTTTAACACTATTCCAAGTGTTCCTCAAGGTCAACATTTTTATTTTAATACACTAAGATTTTTTTCACAAACAAAACAACAAAAGTGTCCGTATATCACTGAAATATCAGAGTTATCAAAGCCAAGAAGACCATAGGTTAATTCGTTAGTAAAAAAGGAATGGAAACTTATTCATAATGTCCATATCTTCTTATGAAATTTTTATTTGGAATATCTTATTTCTGAACACATAATTGGTGATATCCTTATCCCAAATCAATTTTGGAGAACCACTGACCTACCTTTAATTAATCGAATAGATCATCTAAATTTGAACATACTTCCATAAAACCTCCACCCGTCTGATGGATTTTTAATGAAAGACTTTTTAGTACCTATCCACAATATTTACCGGGATATGTATTGACAAAGAATTCAACTCTAGGTCAAAGTTATCCCATCTAATCACATGGTCAGGATCATGACGATATTTTTCCCACTAAGATAAGTTGAACACATTATGCACTGATCTAAACTGTAGTGCTAATTCCATCTGATATTCCACCTATTCGACCCATTATAGTATCACAAAAGGGACAATGTATCTTGGAGATAACATGCCATGCTTCATGAAATGACAATGACAATGTCTGGGAGAGATCCTCAAGAACACATAATCACTCACAACAAACGACAATGACATTCATTGGTAATACTAATATGATTTATGACATCTCTGAGTTGTCTTCACCCTCTTTCTGATTAATTGAATCTTCTCTGTTGTTTCCTAGACAAGGATTAGCCAAACAAGTGATGTATCACCCATTTCCACAAAACACAGTGGAAAATGACATGGACGACCATACAATGATCAAATTAAGCCATATGTAACGAGGACTGATAGCTGTTATTATATGAGAACTCCCCTGATGGTAATTTCTCATCCCACAAGCCACCAAAATCCATTACAAAATCCTGCAAAATGTCTTCCAACATCTGTGTCATCTTCTTAGACTGGACATCTCTCTAAGGATGATACACCATGATCATAGTCAATTGAGTCTCAATGGATTTTAGTAAGGATTTCCATAAAAGGGTTGTAAACCTTGGATCTATATCTGACACAATTGAAATTTGTACTCCATGTCTCTTTACCACTTCTTGGATATTGATTTTTGACAGATTTTCCACCATATGAGTTTCATGAATTAGAATGAAATAGGCTAACTTGATAAGCTAATCCTTTGTCACTCATATGGAATTGTGTTTTTGAACTGTTCATGGATGTCCTGTAAGTAAATCCAAGGCTATATTGTTCCATTTCCTCCATGGTATGGTATAGGTAAAGACTAAAAAATACCATCTGATATTAAATGCTCTTCCTAATCATGTTCACATGTTATGAACTTAGAAACATTCTCAACCACCTTCTTTTTAATGCATCTCTACCAAAAATCTAACTTTAACACATTATTCATCTTCCATGTTCCTTGATGTACAAGATATCTCAAATGGTGGTAAGCATGAAGGAGTTGTTCCTTACTAGTAATAGGTATAACCATCTGAACTATAAAACACAAAACTGAACTTCCATCAAGTTTCCAACCCTCTATGGTCTCCCCACCATTTAATTTTGAACTCATCACTAGACATTATACAACAGGTATTTGTGCCTCTTTGAAAATATATACCAAATATGGAATTGTAATAGCTGAAAAGAAAAATGGAACATCACCTGGGTCTTCACATACCACATGCGGGTTGTCTTGGACTGACATCAACTTCCATTCATTTAAAGCGTCTCCACTAACTAAGCATATGACATTACACTCAATGCATCCTCCACTGATTTCCATTTTATTAATTTATACATCAAGTTAATGTCAAAAAATTTGAGAAAATCCATCCACTTATTTTCATCATATTCAAATCCTGCTATGAGAAAATGTGTTTCATGTTTTTGTGGTCTGTGAACATATTGAATTTCTCCCCATTGAGATAATGACACCATGTCGTCAAGGAATGGATGATTGTAGCTAACTCAATATCGTGTGTTGGGTAATTCTTCTCGTGAAACCTCAACTACCATGAACCATAAGAAACCACATATTCTCCTTGCAAGAGAACACATCCCAAACCTGATCTCGATGCATCACAATACACCACATACCCCTATCATGATTTTGGAAAAATCAAGATTGGTGTTGATGTAAGATAAAATTTGTGTTCTTAGAATGATATATGACATTCCAATTTCCATTTGAATGAAGAAATATTCTTTTTCAAGAATGTCAATGGAAATTCTAGTCACGTGAAATCATGAACAATGTGTTAGTAGTAATTATCTAGACTAAAGAAATTTCGTATCTTGAGGACATTCTTCAGTGGTTTCCCTGAGAGAACAACTTATTTTTTTTTCAGGATCAATTGAAACAACTTTCTTAGCAATGACATGGACAATAAATCATACATCCTATAACCAAAAATAAAACTTTGATAATTTTTCTTTAAAATAGTGATCTCTCAATATTTTAACACTATTTTAGGTTTTCCTCATGGCCATCCTTTTTATTTTAATAAACTATGATTTTTTTCACAAACAAAAAAACAAAAGAGTCCATATATCACTGAAATATCAGAGTTATTAAAGCCACAGAGACTATAGATTCATTTTTCAGTCCGAAAGGAATAGAAACATATTCATAGTGTCCATGTATGCTTCTGAAATTTAAATTTCGAATATATTCTTTATGAACTCCTAATTGGTGATATCCTTATCAAAATTCAACCATGGAGATCCACTGAGCTCCCTTTAATTGATTGAATAGATCATCAATGAATTGATGTTGGTACCCCTTCTTTCTTGTAACTTGGATAAGCATAAGATAATCAACACACATATTAATAGTTCCATCTACTTTCATCATGAAAAAAATTGATGTTTCCCATGAAGACGAACTTGGTCGAATGAATCCATCTCCATCCAGCTCCCCCAACTGCACAATAAATTTATGTAACTTTATTGGTGTTATCTAATAAGATGGAAGGGAAATAGGACTGGTTCCCAGAATGAGATCCATCGTAAAATCCACTTCCCTTTGAGGTGGTAACCTTACAAGGTTGTTGGGAAACACATATAGAAATTGATCCAAAACTCTTGGAAAACTAATTTCCATTATATCTTCCATTAATTCCAATGTCAATGGTGCAAAATGATAAGATATTATTCCCACCATTGGTGCCAAAAATCTTTTTTCACGTTTCATTTCCATCTTCTCTCCTATAAAGAGATGCATGATGTTGTCCACATTCATGAAACTAACTATTCTATTATAAAATTCTATGTGAGCCATGAATGTTATCAACCAATCCATACCCAAAATTATGTCATAGACATCCATGTCCAACAATGAGAAGTTCCATTTTTGCTCATACCAATCAACAATTATTGAACATTCTCTATACACAAATGCTAGAAATTCTCTTTTATTGAGATGATTTTGGAGTTTTAAAACAGAAGGAATCATTTCCAAATTTAAACATAGAAAATCAACAGCTTAAGAAGGAAATATGGAATATGATGCACTAGTGTCAAACAACAGCTTCACAATGGTAGAATTCAAAAGAATAATACCTCCCATTGTAGATGGTCCAACTTGATCATCTACCACCATTTTCTCAGCTCCATACTATTGCTACATCACTGAATTATTAACCTTTCTATCATGCTGTGATTATCCTAATTGAGTAGTCATGGTATTTCTAAATTCACAATGGATAGATCTTCTTTGCTAATGAGACTAATTCTGATGTTCTTGCCAGTCGAAGCATATGATGCTTGTGATTATAGAGAAGTGACTCCGTCTCTTAACCATGGAGAAATGAAATAATGGAGCTAAAGATACCAATCTTCTTATAGTTATAACATTATCTAGGTTTTTCCATACAATATCGCATTATGTGGTCAAACGAACCACATTGAAAACATTCTGGTTTTCTCTTGGGTTGTGGAGGAAGGTTCACTGATCCAATTGTCTGATTCTAATTTCAACTTCCACATTGGAAATAGGTGTCCCTTTTCTACTTGCTCCAAAAATTTGAGTTCCCACCATTTCTTATAGTTATCATCCTACCTCCTCCCATAGATCTCGAGTTATGGATGCTTAGGATAAAAAAATGTTCCACCTAGTGGTAAAAATGTGTGAGATCTACTATTTTAGGATCTCACTTAAACCATCCACATAGTTAGTCACATGTTTAAAAAAACTATGCACTAACAATGCATTAGCTACTGCTTAGGCATATTCTCTTATGGCCTCCTCACATGATCTCCCCAACCGTGTGTACACCGTGTCGATTCTCTCAGCATCAAAAATTTCCCTTGCGCATGGTTTCTAATAGGATTTCCCCACGGTTTGGATAAACTGTGCATAGCCCATGCGCCTCTCGTTTAACCCCCCAAACATACTTAATGTTCACCAAACACTCCCAACATTCCCTCTTATACATTAAATCCATAAAAATACAAAGCAATGACTACTTACCATAAACTGAGAATACTAAAATTATAATATCATCATCATAACATGAAAATTTTTCATCTTTCCCTTCTTGATGTAAATAGGATTTTAAATGTATGATCATCATGGGATTCCAAACCCTCTCCCACCATTAGATATTAATCACACATAGAGTGGTGCTTCCTTACACAAGCCCCAAAATATCCCCCATCGATTATCATTCCACCAAATCAACATCATTTCCACATTATGTTAAACTGTAATGATTGGTCATGTCACATGGACATAAAATATGACATCATACAATGTGGGTTTTGATCTATTACACTTAAATAGGGTATATAGGATTCTTATATAGCGTGAAATCCCATCAAGCACTTCTTACAGGATTTAAATTATCCCACCTAGGGACACACCACCCGGATCCACCTCTATAGGGTGTTTAGATCCATCTTCATGAGGCGTTAATCTAATGGAACATACCCCGTAATCTGGGTGTTACATATTCCCTCATAAGGACATGACATATTGATTTGTCTCTGTTGGGTGCTCTTATCCATCTCCATGAGATATTATTCATTCTGGACACACCCCTCCACCCATGTGTGACATCATCCCTCTTAGGGACACACCAGCTTGATCTTCCTCTAGAGGGAGTTCTTACCCTTATCTCCAAGACGTTAAACCTCTTGGACACATCCTTTACCCCGGTGTAATATCTTCCCTCCAAGAGGAACAACTCCTCGGTCCTCCTCAACATGGATATTTGATCTATCTATAGTAGACATTAAACCTATGGGACCCATCCTTCACATTGTTGTGAAATATTTTCTCTTTGGGACACAGATATTTGATCCACCTATATTAGCAGTTATGACACATATCATTGAGATATTAATATTTTGGGACACATATTTCCCCCATGATTGTCATCTTCCCTCTCAGGGACAAAAATCCTTGATCCACCTCTATAGTCCATTCTGCTACATTTATGTGAGACAATAAATATCTCTGACATTACGTTCATCTAGGTGCGACATCATCCATATTAGGGAAACAACTCCGTGAACCATGTCCATACATTTTTCCCATCCATCTCCATGAGATGTTTATCCAACAAGACACATCATTCACCCAGTTGTGAAAAAATCCTTTTTTGGGACACACCTCCTTGATCCAACCCATAAGGTGGTCTGATCCATCTCGGTGAGACTTTAAACCCATGGACCACATCCTTCAAACATGTGTAAAATATTGCATCATAGTGGAAAACCTCTACTATCATTTTGTAAATTTAATTATGATATATCTCTATGAGATATGATGAATTGGGGTATTATCATTCACATATGACTGATATCTTCCCTCACAGGGACACACATCCATGATCTTCCTCCATACAGAATTCTAATTCATCTCTGCAATAAAATAATCTGATGGGACACATTCTTCCCATAGGTGTGACCTTTTCCCTCATAGGCACACACTTCCTTAATCCACAAACTTAAGTAATTCTGATCCATCTCTATGAGTCATTAAACCTATGAGACACGTCCCCAACCCAGGCGTGACATCTTCCCTCCTAGGGAATCTCATTTTTATCTTCCTTTATATGGAATTCTAATCCATCTTTGTGAGAAAATAAACCCATTAGACACATACTCTTCCTAGTTGTGACATCTTCCCTCTGAGGGACACACCTCCATGATCTGCCTCTATTTATAATTCTGATCCATATCTATGAGTCGTTAAACCTTTAGGACACACCCTTTCACCATGGTGTGAAATATTCCCTTATAGGGACAGTATATACCATCAACCCATCCCTACAAGAAATAAAACCTATTCCCATTTACTAAATATATTAAACATATCTTATGATCCATAACATATAACCCATGCAAAAAATGTGACTCTTTAGGTAAGAAACATTGGAAGTCCAATGTACATGATATTAATTACCACGTAATTGAAAAAATATACCTATATTCGACACATAATATTCCTCATATGAGTTTTCCCAAATAAAAAAATATTTACATGTTCCCAATATACCTATCATCCATACATTCCAAAAGAAACTCAACATTAATAGGCACCTGACTGAAGGTTTCTTCCCTATTGAGAATGAAGTAACATAATTAACTGGTAGCAATATTAAGGTAACACTGGGAAAGTGTTCCAAAAACTTTAAATAATTTATAAGGGACACCTGAACTAAGAAATGACCTCTAATGATGAATCCATAAATGGAGAAACCAATATCCTATCATCCCCTTTTGAACAATGAGCATAAATATATGATGATTGTAATGATAGATTCCCACATTTGGAAAGTGAAATTGTAGGGAAATAGAATCCATGTGTGTGATGCATTGATTCTCTAGTAAAATCATCTAAAAAAATAATCAATATTGAAAAAAATAACTATAAAAACATTAATTTTAATTAATTACATGAATATGAAATTCATTCATGCATTATATCCACGAATTAATCTAACACATAATAATATCTGAATTCCCAGTGAAATAAATGCATAATGTTAGACCATATTATTTTAGATTTCATGATATATCATCCTGCAACACCTTGTTCCAATCCAGTATTAAATATTCCGTGTAATACAACAAAAATTCCCACCTAATATGTTTTTCCAACTGAATTGTGTCATGATACATGTCGATACATCAATAGGATATATACTTTGGGGTCCCAAAACCCACTACAAGACAAATGAATTATTAATATATATAATTATTAATTTGAAACATAAATAATATTTTTTATCAATAAATGTCTATATAAAAAATATCATTTTTTACCAGGTAAATCAAATTACATATAATGAAATAACCACATATATAAATGGTATGAGGTTTAGGAAATAAAAATATCCATTAAAAAATTAATATGGATATTTAAGAGTTATTATATATCTATTGATCATAAGAAAGATAAATTTTCAAGATAATGTTAATGAATACATAATTAATCAAGAGATGACATATGACTACCATAAAAGTTTATTTCATTATAAAATCAGTTATTTTAATGAATATAATTAAATGGAGAAGAACACATTTAAAATAATATTTTGTAAAAATATTAATGTGAAAAATAAATAAATTATTATATAATAAGCTATACTTCATAAAATTATTATAAGGATAGAATGTTTACTTAATATTTTATTCGTTGAAAACATTAGTTTTTTATAATTTATAAAGAATGTTTAAAATAGACGAATGTGGAAAAGATAATAAATATTACATTAATAATTAGTAAAAATTAGAGGATAAATGTAAATTTCATTCTATAAATTATTTTATTAAAATAGAATTTTTTTTATATAATTACGAATAATTTAAAGAAAGAAGAAAATAATCCATCATCAAAAATAGAAATTATATCACATTTTTATTTAAACATTCCAAATGAAAGATTAAATTGGATTGAATCATTAATCATCATGAATAATTATATATTAATTTTAAATCCTTCAATTATTTAGTATATTTACCTATAAAAATTAAATAGGTTTTTAATACTATATATGACTCAATATAGTTGAAATTGAGACGAAATCCCTTTCCACATATATCTTATTAGATGAACGTTCATTAATCACTTATAAAATGATTATATACACATTATTAGTTTTTTCATAACTATATTAATATTTAAAATATAATCTATGATATTCTCCATTACATCTTATCACGCATTCATCAACCATCATTCATTATTATAGTTTTTAGGACATGATTGCATTATTTTCTCAATAATTTTTTACAGAAGTCTTATTCCTTGTAAATTTATTATTGTTCCATTAGCTCTACAATAAAAAATGTTATATATATATATATATAATATTAAATATATCCTCATTACAATCTATGTAACGAGTAAATGAAAAATGTATCACATCACTTTGTGGAGGTGGTAGTCCACCCATACACACGAGCGACATTATGGTCTTCCAATGGATTGGGAGTTAAGAAGGTATACATAAAATATAAGTGAAAAGAATAATTATTTTATTAATAGCATATATATTCATTATTTACATCTATATTACCGTTCATCTATAGTAGTGTTGAAAAATTAATTCCGCAACTTTGTGGAGATGGTAAGTTGTACGAATGCATGGGCGATATTTTCTCTTTTCATATAATGGAAAATTGAGGTAAAATCAATTTAGAATAGTCATAATAAAATAATAGAATATTTATGATACTATGGTTACAATTTAATGTAGTTTACTATAGTACCCCCAGTTTCTAGCATGTGACCCTTTATTGATGCTTTTAATTTTTATAATGTTAAGGGTGACGAATGGGAGAGTCGGGAGAACTTGGAATGAGTTTTGGGAAAAAAAGGGAAGTCGCATGGGGGGCGCACGGTTGTCTATACTGTGCAACCAAACCATGTGGAGGTGGTTTCAGAGGTAGTAGCTTCCGCACGGGAAGTGCATGGTTTTTATAACCATACGGCCAAACCGTGCGAGAAGGGTGGCATAGGTAGAATCTAATGCATGGTTAGAGCATGGTTTGTCAACCAGTGCGAACTAACCATGCAACCACTTAAACGAGATCCTATAAAGGTGGATATCACACATTTTTCTTCTAGGTGTCTCATTTTTCCTCCTAAGTGGCCCTAACTTAGGATTTTGGTTCTCTTAAGGTCAAAGAGGGTTCTCCCATCATTCCAGAGGTGATCCCAAGGCTTCTCTTGACGAATCTAAGACAGATTCTTGAGGTATGTGATCATTCTTGTTTGCTTTCTCAGATCTACTTAGATCTACTTCTCCTATTCACTCGGTTTCTTAGATCTACACCCGTTATGGGTAGATCTAAGTATGTGGATGCCAAACATCATTAGTTTTGGTCTCAGTTGTGTTAGGAGAAGAGATCTAAGGAGTATCCTTGGTGAATCAACCTGGGTTTCTTGAGCGTTATTTGGTCGTTGGTTGGTCTCGCCTAATTTGTTGAGGTAGGTGTCTTCACTCTCGATTCCTCTTTCATAGAACATGATGGCTTAGTTCAAATTGATTTAATTGCTTGGTTTTGATTGTGAAATTGTGGTGCAAAGCATGTTATAAATCGTCTTTTGTGATGATTTATGATTTTTGATGGAATTATAGAAAATGAAAGAATGGTTGTGCAAAGCATTTTGGTTCCATGATTTTAAAATGATTATTTTAAAATATGGATTTTCTAGATTTGGAAAATGGTTTTCGGGAAAAAGGTTTTCAAAAAAAGGGCTGTTTTATTGAAATGGTTTTGGCATGGTTGGAATGGTGTTGTTTTTTGGGTGTATTGGGTGTGTGCATTCATATTTCATTTATGAGGCTTGGTTGAAATATGACCTATTTCTCAATGCCAAAATTTTAATGGAACATGGTGATTAATTAACTTGTTATGACTTGGTAGATCGATGAGAAACTGCTCATGAGTATGGAACTATCGTAACGATGCATGCATAGTAGATTTCACGGGTTGTGAAATGTTTGGTTGTGTGGATTTGTGAAATGGAATGAATGTTCCAAAATATAAATGTGAATTTTATTGGAAACATTGCTTGGTTGATTTTCTTGAGAAATAAGTTTTTTTTGGAAAAAAGTTTTTGTTGGAAAATGGCTTTGACATGGAACTTGTTATATTGAGAAAAGTTTTGGAATTTTTTTATATTGATTGTTTTATATAAATGTGCTAACATGTTTTATCCAAGATGCATGGGTTGGGAAGTCATCGGGGAAAACCTACTGAGTTTCTTTACTAGCCCCCTACTTTGGAACATTGTTGCTTTTTCATATGTCATATACCAGAATGTTGTTAAAGGTAAAGTTCCACATGTTTATATCACCACTTCTTTATACTTGGGCTGGTTTGTGAGGTTGGTGCTTGGAGCTGGTGGAGCATGGAGTTGGGTTTTCATGTTGTAGTATTTTAGTTTGTGTATCTGCTATTTACTTTGATTTAGTGTTGGTTTCCGCTATGGTACTATTAGTTGGTTTATGATAAAATAAATGGTTGAGTTGTCTTAGTTTTTATCTTGCAGTATTTAGTTGATTAGTTTGGTTATGGTTGTTAGTTATGTGTTATGTTCTAAAAGGGGTAATCATCCCCCATTTTTGTTGAAAACCTTCGACATTTATTTCCAGCCTTTGGTGCCATGGGGGTGTCGCTTAAGGCCATGTAATGACTCGTTTCACTCTCAAACCAATGAGAATAAGAGGGTCATTAAAAATGGTATCACCTTGTTCGATCCTTGCTTTATAAGTTTTCATCGATGTTCATGGTTTTGAAGTTGAAATTCCTTCTTGTCTATTCCTTGGGTGGTCATCTCGGATAGGGGTAGGATTGTTGGGACTTGAAATGTATAGCATAAAAGGACGTAGCTAACCCGTTTATGCTGAACATCAAGTAACCAGGGTGTTGGGTACATAAGTGTTATGGATACACTTCTAGAATGTTTGAAATCTCATTGTCATGGGTTTAGCCAATGAGATGAGAATGCCATGCATTATAGAGGAATGACCTCCCACTAGGGGTGCATATATCATTTTCAGAAATGGATTATGGATTGATGCAAAAACGTGAATTCTGAAAATTATAATATTGTTTTCAAATTAAATATTTTGAAAAGAGAATGTTTGATGTATTTTGAAAATAAATTGATTTTCAAAAGAAAGAAAAGATTTTTTTTAGAAAGGGGTAAATGTGGAAATTCTTGATGGTTGGAAATCAATGTTGTGAGAGTTATGTAATAGAATTTGAAATTCTAAGCCTTCAGTTGCTAAGAAGTGAGACTAACAATGTGTGTTGTTTATATAGAAAATGGAACCCATTACCCATCGTAGAAACCAAATGGAAGAGGTTTCGAAGAATGTGGTCACACCTGAGCCACAGGTGAACCAGCAGCTAGTCTAAAGTATAATTCAATAGTTTCAGGCTTTGCACACGGCGAATCAGATAGATGAGTCAAGGCATGTAGACCATTCTATCCCGTTCAAGAAGTAGAATCCAACCATCTTTCGGGGTGATTCTGAACCAAAATGGGCGGAGGTGTGGCTGAGTAGGATGTATCGTATCTTCAATTTCATCAGCATGCAAGCAGAACTGAAAGTAAAGTTGGCGATGTATAAGCTGGAGGATCTTGTACGACAGTGGTGGGAGCTGGTTGTATAGGCTAAGGTGAATCAAGGCCTAGGCTGGGAGGAATTTGAGGAATTTTTTAATAAAAAATTCTATCCTCACACATTCAATATCCAGAGGACAACTAACTTTTTCAGCCTGAAGCAGGAGAATCTCTCTGTCACGGAGTATGCAGCTAAATTCATGAATTTAGTGTGCTTTGAACCGGAAGTTATCGCAAGTGCGTCACTAGAGGTACGCATCTTTGAATCAGGGTTGTGATTGGAGATTCGCTCGAAGATATATATGCTCTGTATTAAAGATTATACGGAGATGAAAAATTGAGAAATAATATCTAAAAGATACCTATCTGGAGTTATGGGAGGAGGATGTATGATGATACCCATGGGAAGGGTTGGAACTCTAATGATGGGAACAAGCGGAAGAGGGACACCTACATCCAAGGTGGGAGTGCGAATCAGAATTAGACGGCTAGATCAATGAATCTTCTGCCACGACCCATGATGAAAGATGAGTGTTTTCAATGTGGCGTGATTGATCAGATGAAACTAGAATATACAGAACCAACAAGAGCATTCCACAATTGCAACAAGATGGGAAATCTTAAGTGATATTGTAGCAGTGCTCCACGGTTGTGTGTTCGTGACACTTCTCAGTTGTCGCAAGCATCTTATGATTTGACATGGTGAGGAATGAAAAATCATTCTAGCTAGCAGAACAGAGATACCTATGGTGATTCCACGAATACCATGACTCCTCAAGGAGGGAAATCTCAACAAGGAAATAAGGAGAAAAGTGAAGCAACAAAGCAATTGTATGGAGCAGAACAGGTGATTGTGGATGTCCAGTCTGGACCATATATGGTGAGAGTTACAATTCTTTTGAATTCTACCATCATGGATGTTTTGTTTGATACTTGTTCATCACGTTCTTTTTTGGATTTTAGAATTGCTGATTTTCATAACTTAAAACTTGAAATGATGCCTTCTTTGATAAAACTTTAAACTTTTCTTGGTGAAAGAGATTGTAGAACCTTCTTGTGTAAAGCATGTTCTATAACTATTGATAGAGCTAAGATGAAATGGGATTTCTCTGTGCTAGAGTTGGATGTCTATAATATAATCCTGGGTATGGATTGGTTGACAGAGTTTAGGGCTCACATTGACTGTTATAACAGAATAGTCAGTTTCGCGACTAAGGATGGCGTCAGGCATCTCTTTAGATAAGAATGAGTGGTGAAGGTAGGTGCAACGAGCTTGTTGGCACCAGTAGTGGAAACACTCTCTTACCAGTTTGCAGCATTAAACTTTGAATCGATGGATGAGATCCCAAATAAAAGCTTCCCTATAGTCGTGGATCAATTTCCTGATGTTTTTTCTAAAAACTTCTTAGGGTTACCACCTATGAGATAAGGGGAGTTTACAGTTGATCTTTCTCCGGGAACCATTCATATCTAACTTCCATCTTATAGGATGGAACCAACAGAGTTAAAGGAATTGAATGTGATGTTGGAAGAACTGAAAAACAGAGGTTTTATTTGGCCAAGCGTGTCTCTGTGGGCATCACCCATTTTGTTTTTAAAGAAAGCAGATGAAACATTGAGGCTATGTGTGGATTATCATATACCTAACCAAATTACGAGAAATAATAGATATCAAATTCGATGAATTGATGACCTGTTTGATCAATTGATGGGAGCTCAGTAGTTCTCTAAGATTGACTTACAGTCAGGATATCACCAGTTGCGAGTTCAGAAGGAGGGTATTCTGAAGACAGACTTCAGAAGAAGATATTCCCACTATAAATATGTAGTCATGCCTTTTGGTCTTACAAATTCTCCAGCAGTCTTTATGGCACTGATGAATGGGATATTTCAGCAATGTCTGGATTCTTTTGATGTGGTGTTTGTGGATGACATATTGGTGTATTCATGAACAAGGGCTGAGCATGAGAAACACTTGCCGATAGTGTTGTAAATCTTGAGAGACCATCAATTGTATGCCAAATTATCAAATTATGTTTTTTGGATACAATAGGTACACATTTTGGGCCATGTTGGTTCTGAGAAAGGTGTTTTAGTGGATCCAGAAAAGATAGAAGCTGTTCTTTCTTGGCAACTGCCGAAGAATTTCATTGAAATACAATGTTTTCTTGGTCTAGATGGTTACTACCGAAACTTTGGGTGTGACTTCTCATGACTGGGTTCGCATATTACATCTTTGATAAAGAAGAACAGTGAATTTCAATGGACTGAGGAATGTTGGTGATCTTTTCAAGACTTTTAAACTTCCCATTACATCATAACCCATCTTGATCTTTCCTGAATCAGGACAAGGGTATGTGATGTATTGTGATGCTTCAGGAATAGGGGTAGGATGTGTTCTCATGCAAGGAGACCTTTTTGTTGCCTATGGTTCAAGGCAGTTGAGTGTGCATGAGAAGAATTACCCAACACACGATTTAGAGTTATCTCTTGTTGTCCATGCCTTGAAGACATGGTGTCATTATCTCTTTTGTGAGAAATTTACTATGTTTACGGATCAAAAAGGACTAAAACAAATTTTTTCACAATGAGATTTGAATCTAAGGTAGAGGATATGGATGGAGTATCTCTAGATGATTGACTTTGACTTGATGTATACACAGGGTAAGGCAAATTCGGTGGTTGATGCATTAAGCACAATGTCGTATGCTCAGTTGGCGAAAGAAGCTTCAGAAGAATGGCAGTTGATGTCAGTCCTAGCCGACATGCATGTGGAATGTGAAGACTGAGGTGATGTTGTGGTTTTCTTTCTAGTTTTTCTTGTTCCTGATTTGGTGGATATAGTAAAGGAGGCACAGGCATCCGATGTAGACTGTGTTGTAATGAGTTCAAAAATCAATGGTAGGGAGGCCATTGAGGGATAGAAGCTAGATGAGATTTCAGTTTTGCAGTTTCGAGATCGTATGGCTGTACCTTTAACTACTCAGTAACTAATCCGTTATGCTTACCACAATTCGAGATGGGATGTACATTCAGGTATACAAAATATGTATAATGTGTTGAAGGCATAGTTTTGGTGGAGTGACATGAAACAGAAGGTAGCTGAATTTTCTTCAAGGTATTTAACTTGTAAGAAATTTAAAGTAGAACATCTACAGCCAGTGGGTATGTTACAGTCTTTTCCTATCCTAGTGTGGAAATGGGATCAGATAGCAATGAACTTTGTAACAGGTCTTCCAAGAACAGTACGGAAACACGATTCCATTTTGGTGATAGTGGATCTTCTAACCAAGTCCGCCCATTTTATCCCTATTCATGAAACTCATACGATTGAAGATCTTTAAAAAATCTATATCAAAGATGTGGTAAAGAGACATGGAATACCAGTTTTAATCGTGTCAGATAGAGATCCAATGTTCGTATATTGTTTCTAGCGATCATTACAGCAATCCCTTGGGACTTGGTTAACGATGAGCACAATGTATCATCCTCAGACAGATTGGAAATCTAAGTGGATAATACAAACGTTGGAAGACATGTTACATTCTTGTGTAATGGATTTATGGGGCTCATGGGAGTAGCATATACCCTTAGTGGAGTTATCATAAAATAACAGCTATGAAGCCTTGATACGCATGGCTCCATTTGAAGCATTGTGTGGGCGTCCTTTTTTTTCTCCACTTCGTTGGGTTGAAACGGATGAAACTTCACTAGTTAGGGACAAGCCTTGTCTACGAGACAACATAGAAGATCCAGTTGATTAGGAAGAGGATGGAGACAGCTCAGAGTCATTATAAATCTTATGCAGATCACTATCGAAGACCGTTGTCATTCGTTGTGGATGATAATGTCTTCTTGAGGATCTCTCCAAGACATGGACATCGTCGTTTTGGGAAGCAGGGCAAGTTATCTCCACAATATATATGTAGTTTTGAGATAATGGAACGGGTTGGTGAGTTGGCGTATCGGTTGGCATTACAACCACGGTTTACTGTAGTGCATAATGTGTTTCATGTATCTCAGTTGAAGAAGTATCAACCTGATCATGTCCATGTGATCAAATGGGATCATGTTGACCTAGAGTCGGATGATTCGTTGGGGTATATCCCGATGCAGATTGTAGATAGGAAAAAGAAAGTCTTGCATGGAAAAAGATTTGGTCTAGTGAGGGTTTTATGGTAGCATGGTCAGATTTAGGAAGAGACCTGGGAACACGAGAAATAAATGAAAGAGCATCGGCCATAAATCTTTCAGGAAAGAAATTGTATTCTACATTCCTGGGATGGAAAGGCCAATATTGAGGAGAATGTAATACCACCAGTTTCTGGTATGTAACCCTTTCTTGATTCTTTTAATGGTTATAATGTTAAGGGTGACGAATGAGAGAGTTGGGAGATCTTGGAATGAGTTTTGGGAAAAAAAGGAAAGTCGCACGGCGGGTGCACGATTTGTCTAAAACCATGCAGAGTTGGTTTTGTAGGTAGTAGCTTGCACATGAGCGGTGCACAGTTTGTCTAACCGTGTGTCCAAAATGTGCGAGAAGGGTGGAAGAGGCAGTAGCTAACACACAGTTAGCACACAGTTTGTCAAACCGTGCGAACTAACCACGCGACCACTTAAACGAGATCCTATAAAATAGTACCTCATGCATTTTTTCCTCTAAGTGGTTCATTTTTACTCCTAGGTAGTCCTAACTCGGGATTTTGGTTCTTTAAAGATAAAATATGGGTCTTCCATCATTCCAGAGGTGATCCGAAGGCTTCTCTTGACGAATCGAAGCCGGATTCTTGAAGTCTGTGACCGTTCTTGTTTGGTTTCTCAAATCTACTCAGATCTACTTCTCATCTTCGCTCGGTTTCTTAGAACTACACCCGTTATGGGTAGATAAAAGTGTGTGGATTCCAAACATCATGAGTTTTGGTCTCGTTTATGTTAGGAGTAGAGATCTATAGAGGATCCCTAGTGAATCGACCCGGGTTTCTTGAGCGTTCTTTGGTCGTTGGTGGGTTTTGCCAAATTTGTTGAGGAATGTGTCTTCACTCTCAAATCCTCTTTCTGAGAACATGAAGGATTAGTTCAAATTGATTTAATTTTATGGTTTTGATTGTGAAATTTTGGTTCAATACATGTTATAAATCTTCTTTAGTGATGATTTATGGGTTTTTATGGAATTATGGAAAATGAAATAATGGTTGTGCAAAGTGTTTTGGTTTTTTGATTTTAAAATAGTGATTTTAAAATATGGATTTGATGTATTTGGAAAATGGTTTGTGGGAATTTGGTTTTGAATAAAAGTGATTTTTATTGAAATGGTTTTGGCATGGTTGTAATGGTGTGGTTTTTGGGCATACTTGGTGTGTGCGTTCATATTGCATTTATGAGACTTGGTTGAAATATGACCTTGTGCTCAGTGCCAAATGTGTAATGGCACAGGGGGAATAATTATCATATAACGACTTATTAGATTGACGAGAACCCTCTCATGTGTATGGAACTATCATAATGATGCATGCATAGTTGATTTCACGGGTTGTGAAATGGTTGGTTGTGTGGATTTTTGAAATGGAATGAATGTCCGAAACTAGAAATGTGAATTTGATTGGAAACTTTTTTTGGTTTCTTTTCTTGGGAAAGATGGTTTTGTTGGAAAATGGTTTCTATTGGAAAATGGCATTGACATGGAACTTGTTATATTGCGAACTATTTTGGAATTGTTTTATATAAATTGTTTTATATAAATATGCTAACATGTTTTATCCTAGAGGGACGGGTTGGGAAGTCATCGGGGGAAAACCTACTAAGTTTCATTACTCACCCCCTACTTTGGAACGTTGTTGATTTTACAGATGTCATATACCGGGATGTTGGAAAAAGTAAAGTGTCACATGTTTATAGAACCACTTCGTGATACTTGGGCTGGTTTGTGATATTGGAGCTTGGAGCTGGTGGAGCATGGAGTTGGGTTGTCATATTGTAGTCTTTTAGTTAGTCATTCCGCTGTTTACTCTGATTTATTGTTGGTTCCCACTGTGGTACACTTAGTTTGTTTATGAAAAAATAAATGGATGAGTTGTCTTAGTTTTTATAATGCTTCATTTATTTGATTAGTTTGGTTACAGTTGTTAGTTCTGTGGTATGTTCTAAAAGTTTAAATCGTCCCCCATTTGTTTTGAAACCCTTCGGCATTTATTGCTAGCCTTTGGCACCTTGGGGATTTTGCTTAATGCCAAGTAATGACTCATTGTACTATCAATCCAATGCGAATAAGTAGGTCATTACATTTACAAAAAAATTAGAATATAGAAGAAGAAATCAATTTGAAGGATTTTCTAGAGATGGTTACCACTTCTTCGAAATAACTCCTTTAGATTTTCTCTTGAGGGGTATTGGGTTGTTATTTTTGGAAGATGTGCAATTCATTAAATTGTAAATGGATGTTGAGAAAAGGGTTTTTAGGGATTTTTAAATAGTCTCTATATGGTTTATAGATTCATAGAGATGTGAATCATTTTTATTGGGAATGAAATGAAAAAATAATAAGAAAAAGTTTTAAATATAGTAAATTCATTTTCATTTGAAAGTGGAATAGTAGGAAAATAATTGCATATATTAGATAGGATATATTTTAAATCACATTACCCAATACATTTTGGATATGTTTAATTATTATTTTCATCATTTTCTATTAGTTTAACCATGTCGTTAAATTATTTTAAACATAACCACAGCAAAAAAAATTCAATCTTAAGGGGATATAATTTTTCTTAGAAATTAAATAATTGATCATAAATGTATAATAAATGTCATTTTTATAACATTTTTGATACTCCATATCATCATTCATGATTTTAAAAAAATTTAAATAACATATTAAAATATTTTTTTCCATAAAATATCAAAAATGTCATTTTTTAAACTATTTGTAAAATCTGACATTAAAGACATCAATAAAAATATTATATATATATATATATTAAAAAATCTATAACATGTCTTATAAATTTATAAAATTCATGGGTCACTTTAAATTATCAACAAAATATTACTTTTACTATTTTTATATTTATTTATTAATTTATATAAATTTCATAAATATTCTGTTTTCATTGCATAAGAATTTATGTAATTCATTAATATATAAAAGTTAAAAATAAATTATCGTGATAAAAAATAATTTATCTATAAAGTAAAAAATTAAGAACTGAACATATGTTTTGTTTTTCCCTATCACAAAATTATATATATATATATATATATAAAGTAATATTGTGTTATTTTTTTGATTATATTTACTTAAATTAATACAAATGTTATAATAACAGAGAAGTTGAAATAAATTTACACATATTAGAATACTCAATAGTAATGTTTAGAAAAAACATGTCTAGTAAGATAAATTCAAGTGTTAGGGAGAGTTTTCAGGCTTATCTCATTATTTTTAACCACAATTTTAGGATTTACCCTTTATCGATGTGACATGTTTTACCATGGGTACAATTCATAATGCCTGAAATAAAAGGGGAATATATAAAAAATTTCAACCTCATCATTCCAAATAAGGTAACAATTTTTAGGATTAAATATCCATAATGAGAATAGTTAATTATTTTATAAATGCATAAAATTAAATGAAAATTGATTTTATTAAATAATAATTTTATGGGTAAAAATTATCTTGTGGGAAATTCAGGAAAATAAAATTAATTAAAATTTAATATATTATAATTCCATTGAATATTATGTTACATTCAGAATAGAGAAACAATATAATGGGACATGTACATTTCATGAATTAAGAAATTAAAATGAGTGTATTTGAAAAATAATAAATTTCCACTATTCCCTATTATATCAGTCATTTCTGAAAAACACTTAAATTTCAACCAGTGAGAAATTTCATAAAATGATTTCAAAAATGAAATTAATTTAAGAAAATAAATTTATAAAATTATAGAATGTAGGTTTTTAATTAAATTATTAAATTAATCATTGTTTATTATGAAATTGATTTTTAAAAAATATAAAAATATAATAGATGCTCAGGTGTTATATTAACACTCAATAGAGGGATTTGATATAACGTTTTCTTGAATCGTTCCCAACAGAACCCCTCCTAAAATGGTATTTATGATATTTTTTGGCCCCTATGTATCAAATAAAATTGGCCATGATATGATAACTGACACTGTGGGTACATAAAATATATATGTAGGAATCATTACTCACAATATCCTAGTGAATATAAAAAGATCCACCAATAAACTCGATATTTTATTAAATAATCTATCTAGACATACATGAAATGTCACACATTACAGAAAACTATAAAATTGAAATAATCAAATAAATACTTCATTGACAGTAACTCTATGATAGAGAGCTCACTTTGGCAAGCTCCTTGAGCTAGAAATGTCCAAGAAGATAAAAAAACTCCATGCATGAGACCTGAAACATAGAATCAAACACAAAGGAATGATATAATATTTATATATATTATGACCTCCCAAAAACATCTCTTAAAATATTTGGAAAAATCATAAAAAATCCATATATAATAAATAGTGAATCTAACTCATTTCCAAAATAAGAGAAAACATGTTTATTTCCTCACTATATATTTCTTTTCAAATAAAATACAATAATTTAACTTAAAATATATCAAAATTATATATAAAAATAGGTTTTACCACAATTACATTACCACTAATGTAGTCACCATAAACCCAAAAATCACAAATCCTATTTCCCCTACCCCCTTGGAAGAACATATCACAACATACCACATCATACTTACATCCACATAAACATAGCCACATTACCAACAATGAAAAAAAAATCAAAAACTAGATCCATAAAAACTAACAAGTATATATATATAAACTAAGCATTAATCCATTATATATTGTTCTTATATACACATATGAAAATCATATTCCTTTCAAACTATATGTTTATGTATTTTAAAAAATTAGGCCACCACATCCATTAATATCACATATACCTTACTACGAATACATGAGATATTTATGTATAGGGAGTGTTCATCCTTTTATAACCATTAAAAACAAAGACATTAGTAAATTTACCCAATATCAATACATAAAATAGTAATTGGTAGATATACTAGATATGGATGGTTGAGGGTATAAAATCTCGAAACCTAAATGAATATATAATAATACACAATAGATATATGGTTAACCGACTAAAACAAAGACACTAAACACAAACTATCACTACTACACAACTCTACCTCACACTATATTAATAAGATAGGAAAACATTCTACACACAGAATGCATATTCAAAAATTTCTTATCTCATAATAATTAATTTATAATCAATATTTATCTCATATTTTTTTATAATTAATTATGTTTAACATTAACATTATAAACCATGTTGCATAGGTTTAATCCAAATAAATATTGCCTCACAATATCACATGAGCATATAGATATACCTTTATTTATTTATTACCATATATAAACTATTTAAGGCCTATTTATAATAATATATCAATATCCAATAATATTCTAATATGTATATAATTATTAAATTCATTAAATTCATTATCAAATCAGTTTCCATTTTAACATTGGGTTAGTATAATGCATTAACATTAATTTATTAATTTAAAAATTTCAATTCCATAATTGAATATTACTATTATAAAACTATTAATAATTATATGAAAGATCAAACTAACTACCTTTTACAACACTATGAATCCAAAACCATCATTGTATACCAAAATCCAATACATCATTCCTATCAGCACACACCATAATCAACACCATTCCACCATTAACCATTTGAGACTGTAGCTACAATGACATCATTAAAAAACCATCCATCTCTACAAAAAACCAACCACCCTTGAATTTATAAATTCATAATGAGGGTGATAATATCTTTATATCTATATAATGTAATATTATATCTACAATAGTTTACATAATATAACTATCATTATATAACATGACACATTAAAAACAATACAAAAATATCACTTATAGATTTTATTTCTAGCCTTCCATTACCATAATTGATTATTAATAAATTATGAACATCTTTAAATATAATCAACAATAATATCATGAGAAATATTTTTATATAGAAAATAAAATAGAAAGTTATGAAAAAAATAAAATTTACTATACTCGCGCTTTAATAAAATCATGAAATTCAATAAGTGATCAATAAAAATTATCAATTCCTTGATCAATATTATATTACTTTCCCACAATTATGTACTTTAATAATAATTAAAATTATAATGAAACACAAATAAAAATATTATTATATTAAATAACCAACACATGATCTCTAAAATATCATATGATTAATATGATTAATAATGACATAATCCAAAGCACTTCACAACATTCACGATTTATTATTTTAAATTTTTGTTTATTATATTTTTTACTCAATTTCTACTATTATCTAAATGAAAACATGAGAAAGATTCTTAGATATACACACATTACGAAAATGAGACATTTAAAATTTTGTATATAGAAAAAAAAACTATCGTGGATCATCAACCAAGGTAGAGATGAAGTGAGATTAACACACTAACAATAATCCAAAAAAACGCAAAAATTGATAATCATCATTTGAAAACAACACCTTAATCAATAAGTATGAAAACAATTAATAACCAACTACTATTAAATCATTGGTGGTGGAAAAAAATATTGATGAAAAATATAGAAAAAATAGAATACATGGTTAAATTATGGATTACTAAATGAATTTAATTCTCTATGACCAATAACATGTGATTAAATTCATAAATAAAATCATTATGAACCACTTAGGGACAAAGGGAAAAAAATTAAATTAAATTCATTTGATTGGCCCCATAGATTTATAATTGGAATTATACAATATATCATCATGATTTTGTGTAAACTATCACAACACATAGATGAGTTTATAATAGTAATTAATGAGAAATAAGAGGATTCAAATTTTAATAATCAATCTCTAAGAATAATTATAAAATCCCCAAAATTCTCCCACAAACCTTATTAACATGAGAAAAAGTTCAAAATGAAAACAATACACCAAGATTAAGAAGTCCCTAAAAGGTATAATTATGATATTTCAATGAATAATTCATCATGGTTCGGTTCTTACCATCATGACACTACCATCCCTATGTATTACTAACTGGAATCATAACTTTTCATTACATGATAAAATAATAATCACCACATAAAAATGGGATCTTCACTTCTAAATAAGAATCCACATGAAATCCCGGATTTAGGACACATGTAATCAAACATTCCATCAATATGAAACTAGACCATCTATAGTAAAATGATCCATACTATAGAAAATAATTCATTCATGGTAATAAATCACCAAAAAATATTCATTTTTCTATTTTTATTTCTATTAAAATGATAAATTTCAACAAAGGTTCCCCTTCTCTCCCACAAAGATAACTCCTACACATCCTGAAACCTCACTCACCTGAAATGGATAGTGGTTTCAGGAGAATCTATCCATTATCATTGAATTCATATAAAGAACATAAAATATATTAAATTTATTTAGAGATGTTAAAAAACTATTAAAAATATTCTACGGAAATATAATCTAGGTGACATATATTGTACATGGAAATATACAATTTTTGTGTGATATATATTATTATAGTATGTATTCCACACATTTAACTGAAATAAATATAAAATATGTCACATAATAATATTCTTTAATTATTAAAATATAATTTTTTTATTGTTTGTGTTAAGAAATGAAATAATTTGTATGATATTGAGGTTATGGTACTTAAAAAAATAAAAGCTACCAAAGAAGGTATATTCCCACATCATAATTAATTACAATATTTTATGTCAAATATATCACATTAAACTAAGTTTCTATTCTTTTGATTTCATATGAAAACTCAAAAACTCATGGGGGTTATTGGTCCAAGTTATAAATGAATTTCATTATAGTTACTAGTGTTTAATATATATGGTAACCATATGAATCTTAATCATACATTAATTTATCTATAGAATAATAAAATTTATACATATATTTGTGTTTTATTAGACAACTTACATAATTACATTGATATATTTCAGAAAATAATTTCAAACATTCTCATATTCATGATGTATATGAACTTTATATTATCTTATTCATAAGTAACTTTGCTTATTTTCATGGATTATAATTTTGGTAAAAAATTATTTTAAATAGAGTGATTTATTGTCACCGAAACATATATATACAGTATATATATTGTTATTCCAATCCTTTTCAAAAAAATTTTGTTAAAAATTAAAAATCATAGTTTTAGAATGGATTTATCTGATCTATAAGGCTTAATTGTAAATAATACTATTTGAAACATTTTTAACTATATAGGATTGTCTTCTATAAAATCTGGATAAAGAATTATTACTGAATTAATTAATGATGATTTGATTTTATAACTATGTCTTTCAAATTGTATTTTAATATAAGATAATTAGTATTCAATATCTTGACAGATTATTATTTTAAAGATCACTTGATTTGAATATACTAAAATAATTTACTTTGATCTCATAATTAATTTTAAAATATATTTTTATTAATATTCAAAAATTGGTCATATTTTATTCTATAATATATATTCGAGTGTTATATAGTTTTTGAAAAATAATCCTTCGATTTTCAAGAAAAAAGGCTGAAATTTAATTAGATGATACATGTATATGAAAATTTAAAAAATAAAATAAGTTATCATAAAACACAACTAAAAAATAAAAATAAAAATAGATATTTTTCAATTGAATTATAAAATTTCATCTATCTAAATAAATTTAAATCCCATTAATTCTTTGGAAAAATATGTTTTTTGTGTAATAATAAATTTTTTTAACATTGGTCATGGTAAGAAATGTTGCACAAGTCAACTATAAAAGAATTTTAATGGTTTATAATATAAATTTTTATATGATAAAATGTAATTTACAAAGAAGGTTTTTTTGTGATAATGATTAGAAATTTAAATAAATGTAAAATTAAAAAATTAATTTCTTTAAATTTAAAAATAAGATTGGAGTTTTATAATTATTGTTTATTTATAGTTATAAAGTTGGAAAAAAATTGAAATTTCAAAATTATAAATGATTATTTTTATTGAAGAAATTATTTAGTTTTGTTTTAGTTGAGATATTGATTATTCTATTTCTCAATGTTGGAAAAATCTCTGAAAATTATTTTATATTAAGGACTTATAACCTATTTATGTATTATGGGATTTAAAAGAAGAGTAATATCTCATGTTAATGATAAAATTAAAGGACTGATGTACTATAAAATTAATAGAATAAAGAATTTCAAGTAATATATCTATAGAAAACTAGTTTTGAAAAAAGGTTTAATTTTTTATCCATATCACAATATTCTGTTTCAATTAGAAATTATACCATGATAATTATCTATGAAAATAAATAATAATCTATGTATAGAAAACCATTTAAAAACTATGTTATTAATCTATGTATCCAATATTATAGAACACAAAAAATTGTTATTACTATTTTGTCTAGTCATGGATACTACGAGTAACCTTGGAAGACATACATCTTTACAGTATACCTCCCTATATGAATTGGATATGTTAAACCTAAATTACATTGGAAATAAGTATATAACTCTAAATAATTTAAAAAAATTATCTCATTTCCCAAATAAAAACATCATTTAATCATGTTAATCTTTTATCGTACCATATTTGTTTCTGTCAAAAAATTCCCAAAAAAAAGGAAAATAGTTTTGGTTTAGAAATAATTATTATAATATGGTTTTAAAAACATTATTTTTTTAAATATTGAATACGTTTGTAGAGAATTTTATAAAAATATATTTCATTGAATGTAATGTATAGATAAATTATTGAATTTTCTTATTAGGAAAAAAAGTATTGGTTTGTGAAATGATATTATGCATTGATCATCTAAAAAGATGATCATGACTTTATAATAGATCATACTATGATAAAAAATTATTGTTTTGGTTAACCTATCTTATTATATATTTGTAAATATTTATTTTCAAACACAATTATCATTTCAATATATCATATAATTAATTTTTCTAGAGATAATTAATGTTAAAATAACATTTCATCACTAGTTAAATTGTCTTAATGGTTTTTATATGTTATTTGGTGAATCCATGAACCAATTAGGGAAACTTATGTCAAACAGTTCATGAGTATAAAAAATTATGTATAGTAAATTTCACTTTTTAAGTGATCGTTTCTCTAATAATGAAATATTTTATGATTATAATGAAAACTATATAATAAAATAAAAAAATTAAATTTATTGAGAATAATTTTTTCATATACATTCCCAAAATACTGAATATATTTTTCAAACACAAATTTTTCAGAAATCTAGAGAAATTTGAAGAAATATATATAGACCCCACTCTAAACAATTACTTTTCTCAAACTATTATATAGATATATCCATTTATTCACCTATTTATTTTTTCTATTGGTGAAAATAACAAATATTATGTTAATTTAAGAAATACAGGTTAAATTTTATATTAGAAAAGTGATGTACTAAAATAATCACATATTTATTCTAAAAATATGTACAGAGCTAAATTCATTTTATTATGTTATCCATTGGTTATTTTTTATAATCTTATAGGGGATGCAATATCTTCTCTTTGTAGTGGTGGTTATATGGGTTCTTTAACAACAGATATATAAATGATGATATGGAGTCCAATAAAACCATCTTCTATCAATAATAAAATCATCAAATTTTAGAAATCATTATTAGAGATCTATAAACAAGAATGTTTAGTAATATTTAAAACAAAATCCATAATATCTTTTATTTCGATCAATCAATAGACATAAACATTTTATATATATTATTTTATTATAGAGGTTAACATTTTTGGTAAAATATATAAATTGATTTTCTTTATGAACTCGAAAACAAAAGATTCATGGGACTAACATAGAAAAAATATACTATCAGTCACGATTATAATATTTACCCAATAAAAAATTGAAATATTATATATATTAGATTAATAAAAATATTAATTTTCTTTTTAAATAATAGATATTATATAAATCATTTAAAAAAAAGATTCACATTATTTAATGTAATTTTTTAGAACATTATAATCATATAAATGGTCAAAATATCTTCCGATAATTAATAATTTTAATTTTAATTACTTTGAATAACTAATTTATCTACAAAAAATAATTAATAACTTATTTTAGGGAACTGAAATTTATTTTTTAGATGTTTTAGAATATTTATTTCAATATAATATACTATGAATTTTAAAACATAATTATAAAAAAGTAAACAATGATATGAAACAATTTTTTAAAAAGACTATATAATGGATTGAAATCCATTTGGCAAGATAATAATCTACCTTTTATGATATATAAATTAATTATTTCTCAATAACCCAACTTTATTTTCTATGAAAATTAAATATATATGAACCAACATTTTTTCATGATGTTTGTTTATAAGTCATTACCGTCTACATTATAAAAACATATAAATAAGTGTTTATATTTACTGGTAAAATAATTTTTATAAATGTTAGGATCAGGATATTGATGATGATTTAATTATAATGATGATTCTTTTAAATGTTATTCTATAAATGATTTATAGAGGAAATAATAATTCATTATCCCAAACCAATATAGTGCATTAATATATTTATATTGATTTTAAATTTTATAACAACATTGTAAATGAATTTTACTTTTTTTACAATTTATTATATACTCTTAACTATCCAAATTGGTTCATAACAAATTACTTATTTATGTATTTTTCGAACATATTTTTATAATTTAACTAATATTCCACAGTATACTCAAAATTTTCACTATATTCATACATTTTATTAATATAATTTTATACTTATATTAAATTGTTTGGGGTAATGTTTTTATTTTTTATAAATAAATTCACTAATATCAATTTTTCTAAATTTGAAAAAATTTGTATAAAAATTAATCTGCTTATTTGGATTGTATTTTTTTTAAAATTATTAGGAATCTTATAGAAACATACTTACCTGTTAGAAACGTTTTTGGATAAAATAAGAATGAACCATTTTTCATTGATTAATAACATTATGTATATTAGATGTATAAAATGGATTCATATATCTTAAATATACTTATATAAAATTCTATAAGTCTTTATAAGTTTTATATGATTCCAAATTAAGAACAAAAAATGTTTTTAAATTGTGGAATATGTAATAAATCAAAACTAATGATATAATCACATATGGATGATGATAAGAAATAAATAATATTAAATATATTTTTATGAAATAATATGCCCAAAAAAGAATAATTTAGAAAATCAATTTAGTATTGATAAAGGTTTATTTACATGACTAAACCATTGATGACTCAACCTGGAATGATAGTAAGTCGAGTATGTGACCTCATTCTCATCTCCAACATGATAATATAAAATGACCTACATTATGTAGGAATGCGTCACAATATGTGAATACTTATCAAAATGTGCCTATGAAGAACCACATATTTTTATATAGCAATGAATAATTTATTGTAGATATTCATGATAATTGTTATATTTAAAATTAATGAAACAAATAATAATCATACAAAAAGTATGAAAAATGTAAAGATATAAAATAATGGAAGAAAAAAAGTCTTAGAATCACAATATATACCATATTATAAAACTAAAAAATGATCAATCCCTAGAAAAAAACTCCTAAATATTAACTCCATCAAATTATGTCACATAAAGAAACTATAAATCACCCACTACATTGATACCAGGTCAACCAAGATTCTTTCTCTATTTTCCATAATCTATATAGTACACAAATAATTTCCAAGAAACCCCCATATTGGGGTAAGTATATACAAATATAGTAGTATTTCACAAATCTATAAAGGATCTATAAAAGCGTCATTAACTCAAAAAAATCAACTATAAGAAAAAATAATATATTTCAATAAGTATATGATCATTGATGGAGGGGAATCAGAACTCGACGAGGTAAGTAGGAGTTTTTCTGAAGTAGAACTTGACTCAAGGAGCAACAATAGTAAGAGGAGGAGGAGGGGTATGAAGAATTATTCCTCCTTGCCTCCTCCTATGAGGACCCGGTCAGCAAAGAAGATAACGGTTGAGAAGTTGGACAAGGAGACCAGGTGTCACCTAAAATCACCTAGACAGCATGAACCCTCCTCGGATTTGGTTTTATGTTCGGATGATGTGGTGACAGAGCATGTGCTATTTCTCAATGCCTCGGAAGAGGATGCAGCCAAGATAATGGGTCGGAATCTTGAAGTGGATCTTAATAAAGAGCAGCATACTTGGGTTGACAAACAGGACAAAATCCTGGTTGGAGGCTTAAATAAGGGTTTGATAAGACTCGAGGAGTACATGTAGGTCTATAATAAACGGACTTCTTCATTTGAAGACCTGATAAGGGGGGATCCACTTTCACAGGTTTCTAATTTATTCTGGAAGCTGTTTAGGAACACAAAATCTGGTAGAATTCAACCGGTTTTCAATGACTTGGTTTACTCATTTTCTAACTAATGATTTGTTGATTTTCCTCCCTTGCTATGTGTGGAAACGTTGGAGGGTCAGATCAGCTCAGATGGGCTAGAGCACGCTGCTTCTTCCTCTGCAGGTCATTTGGGATGTGTCTGATTCATAGGGATGGCTTACCATCGGGAGGGACCATTCTTGCATGTGATCGCTGAGTGGTCCTTCTTTGGAGTTAGCGGTTGCTGCTTTTGCTTGGGAGAGGTTGTTTCTGGTTTTCTTCTTGGCGCTGTTTGGTGTTTGATGAATCTTATGGTTTCTCACATTTACCTCAAAAGTGTCTTTCTTAATAAAAAAATAATTTTCCGTCATGTATGAGAGATACGATCCATATATATAATATCTGAAAAATAAATTTTCAATGAAAGAAACTAGTGAATTCAAAATACACATCTTTATAACACACATTACATCTTCAAAAATGTATTGGGGGACCCACACCTTTTCAAGTGCAAGTGTGAGCTGAGGGAGTTACCAACCTTAATAGATTGTTCCTAGACTTGTATATTATAATAGAAGAGGGTATACATTAATCCATTGATACATTATCTACACCTCATATATCTCAATATCTTTATTACGTCGTATATTTTTTGGTGGATATATGTCTTATCAGGGCCATGGGAATATCTACCCCACACTGAATTTGAAGGAATCACACCCCAAGTTGGAAGGGGATAATAATAGTTCAAGAATAGTTATAGGAACATACTACTTATTACTAGAACATCTACATGGGTGTTTTTAACCTCGTAATATGTTTCATCATCATGACTAGTCCCAATGATAAACCACATAGTGCTAAAGAAAAATAATTATTAATCCCCCCACCTCTCAACTTAGATGCTGAAGAGGGATGTACCATTATTTTTTATGTTGAAAAATAATTTTTTTGGAAAAATAATATTCCAAAATATGTTTTACATGAATAATGGTATGAATATCATCATGGATGTAAACATTATGAAATTTCCTTGGGTTTACATAGAGTACATATGGTTGGAATAATTATTTATATGTACAATTGTCCACATTCCATATGGGGGACAAATATGATTGAATTATATGTTTGTTTGAATGGTGTGTAAGAATAGTTGGGGTACTCAATATTTAGAATCTTATCCAATGTATTTTTTGAGTCCTTAATATAGTTCTTATCCATGGTAGGGTATATATCGCATTTTCCCAAATTGTTCTCTCACCCAATACCACTGATATATTGAGTTTTTAGCAGTTTAGGTATACAACATGTGTCTCTAGACCATAATATATGTATGTTTAATTGACAAAATTTTCATATATCACATATACTTTATAATAATGGAAAACTAGGATCGCGTAAACAATATACCAATGGAACACACCATGTGATATTTAAATCATACTGAAACCCCAAAAACCATTGTGATCATTATACACATGGTATTGATTAGAAGGATATATAATGTAATCGTTTCATCGTGTTCCACAACTAGAGTTCATAGGAAATAGAACTGAAAGTTTCAATTCACTATATGATCATTCCTAAAATGATTTATTCGGCTAGAAACATTCTCAATACAATATTAAGGGTCACCAAAATCCTTATTCATAGCCCCACTGATCATTGTCTTCCATAAATATAATTTCAAACATCATCATGACTATTCCTATTTCCCTAGACAATTCTTATCCTGTAGGACAACCAGTTGCATTCCACCCACAAACCCAACATACCCATCCATTTTTTTTCATGACTCTATCATTATTTTCATGATCCTATATAGAAATTTTTAAAATATTGGACATTCATTAATTTCCTCTATAATATTTAAAATAACCGTCAACCATGAAAATTGTTAGTAGAAAAAGAATGAATAAATAATGTAATTAATCTAGTTTAGTTAGTGGTTTGGGTATCCTACATAATAATCAGATCACTATTGTTTGTGAAATATACCTCTAAATACAAATAAAACTACTATAGAATTTTATTTCAGTAATATTATTATAAAATAAAATATTAGTGACTTTAAATATGAAGAAATAATTCATGATTAGTACTATATGACATATAATCATAGAGAATAGATAAAATAATTAATTTAATGAGCCATATAATGGTTAATTATTGTTCATTTTTATAGATTTCATATTCTATTGTTTATTAAATGTTCTAAAATTATCCTCAAACTCACCTTTGAATCAAATGATGTTTATACTTTATTTGAGTAGAAATGGCCTATTAGGTTTAATTTTTATATCATGGTGAAATTACCATATCTAAGTTAAACATCAATATTTTTCATGATTGTTTCAAGGATGACTATGGGGGAGGACATTCATTTTTTATTTGGGTGGAAATTCATGATTTTGGTAAAAACAAAGGTTGTAATCATTATTTTTGGCCTTTGAAAATAAATATAGATTAGTCACATTGAATAAATTCATTTATCAATCCCTTATCATGAAAATATATTTATGAAAAAATTATATCCATCTAAATCAAATTATTTTAGTATTTTTATAAAAACTCTTTGACATGAAGTTTTAACCAATTATATTTTTTGAAAATATGTTAAAAATTAAAAAAAAACCCATAAAACATTAACCCCAATAGATTTTTAAAACTACCTACAAAAAAATTAAAAATACATAATTATAGGCCTACTACCAATAATTGGAATGGGAAATAAATTTAAAAAAATTATGATTAATCAATTACTAATGATATTTTAGCCACACACCCAAAAAAGGATGAATGGACCATGAGAATCATTAGATCAATGTTATCATCCAAATGTTCCTTTCATTATACAAACACAATTGAGCATTCTTGGTACCAACATAACAACACATATTTGAATAATAAAGAAAACATTAGAAATAATATAAATACTGTGACATAACCCATACCAGAAGCATCCTTATAGAAATAATAGAATAGGACAATCGTAGACCACATCCTTATAATATTTTTTTAACACAATGTTTCTCAAACAACATCGTCAAGGGAAAACAAACCATTGTTTCTATTTTAAATTCATCTTTGTTGTCATGGACGAAATTCCATAATACCTGAAACCTAAAAAATAATTAAAAACCCATTTACAATATAAGAATGTGGATTTAATGTTAGTAATTATTCATTATTTTTTAAAATGAGAACAAGAAAATATGGGATTATATGAGATTCATATATAATTGACATTAAAGTGTTACGTTCCCTAGAATTGTAAGAACATTCCTGAATTTTATTTATGATATTAACCACCTTTTTTAGAATATGATTTTATTCAATGATAACCCAAAAAACATAAGATCCCAAATCATTATTCAATGAAAAATGTACTTTACACATAAGAAAGTTTTATAGATTAAAATCTTATTGAATGAAAAGTTATATGAAATTATATTTGAGGTATCTTGTGATTACATCATGGATTGATTCTTGAGGATAACATTTCTTATATGAGATAAGAATAGAAGAGTAAAATAAATTTTAATAAAATAGGCAAGATATTTTTTTATTATAAACAATAATTGGATGTTTTTAAAAAATTTACATTTTATGGAATGTATTTTATATATAGATGATTCCCAAAAGTAAAAATGATAACTCTATGAGGAGTGATAATGGACTAATCTTCAAGAACAAATATTTAATTTCATGTTTTAAATAAATACATTTAACTATTATTTATTAAATAATAGTATATTATTATCATTATAATTTTTCAGAGTCTTATTATTATATTGCTTAATTTTCTGTTTTTTTTATTAGTTAATTTTTGGAAATAATTACGAAATAATATTTAATCGAAAAATATATTCTGAAATGAAATATAAGACTTAAGGGAGAATAAATCTGTTTTTTCCTCACATATTTTAAACTAGTTATATGTAATATTAAATTGATAAATATAGACTCTGATCACATTAAAATGGGAAAAAGGAAATTAATTAGATAATACCAATTTTTTTAAGCCTCGGGTAAGATTATTCATCTAACTAAAAATCAATATCAATGTAGCATATAATTGAGCACCATTCGCTACTATGTCAAATTATTTCATGAGAATGAGTAACTAATATATTAGGATCTATGTGTGAATAAACCCTAAAGAGTGAGATCCAATATAGCAGTAATATCTATGAGAAGTTCACTATATTTAATTTACTCAATTTGGAATTTGATAAAAAATTCAAAAGATTAAATAATGTCTATAATGTATTATACTATGTTATTGATAAATTTTGGGAATCCCATGTTCATTTCAGGGATATTATGAAGATAATTTACATTGAAATAATAAAAATATCATTTTTATCAATTTTTATTCCATAAAGTGAATTTATTTTATAACTATATAAAGATGGGTATATATTAATTATTGATTCATTGAAAAATATGAAAATTATTAATTCTATATAATATAACCATTATCTTACATTATATAATAATCAATTACATAAACATTAAAACATTTTTCATGATTGTGGTAAAACTCTCCAAAATTAGAGAGGACTAGAAGTGTGAAATGAGTTCAAACATGCTATTACAAAAGTTTAATATAAATTTTAGAGAGAAAAATAATTTAATATTTTTTTTCAAAGTGAAAATTAAAATTATAGAAGTGGTAGATTAATGATATAAATAATAAAAAATAATAATAATTTATTACATCTAAATGCCTCAGTATGCTCATTTTTTGTGGATCAATTCAATGGTGATTATTTAAAATAAATATTATTAGTTGAACAAAAACATATATTTATATAACTAGAATAATTTTATAACTATCAAATTAACTCATTAAAACATTTTTAAATCATCCACGATTGATATTGATTAAAAATTAAATATGTCATTAATAGAAGGAGTAGTATGCACTTAACATAGGAGACGTATTCATTTTAAAATGGATGGAAGGAATGTAGAAAATGGGTTTTTAACCAATATTAAAAATTTATAATCACCAAATGAAACTGATAAAATGATGTAACTATTTTTATAGACTATTTAGAAGAAAAATATGAAGAATGAATCTTCAAAGAACCCAATAAAAATTTGCCTCTTTTTTGGACATCCTTCTTTATGTCAAACATTAAAACTTCTATGATTTAACATTTTGTGAGACTAGAACCACATGGACATGTTAAATATGTTTATAAATAGGTTATGGAAAATTTTTATTTATCCATGAAGATTTATGTGTGAGGATATGTGTAGAGGGTGATGGATCCATTTACAAGTTGGAGGAGTGACACTCTAGTAAATATTTTTTTCTAATATATAAAAATATAGTACTAAATTAATGTAGAATAATATTAGAACAACATCAATGATATCACAAAATATAATGATAATCCTTTAATAAAATTAAATTTAAGCTGTTTTTGTGATATTTTTGGTCTTATTAATTACGTTAACCCCCACATTAAACCTTTTATGAATAATCAGCATGATAAACTTTTATCATCGTAAATTATTTATATAAATAAAAATAAAATTGGAAATGATATATAATATGAAATATTTTATTATAAATTTGGATATCAATTGTAATCATTAAATTGCATGATCTTTAAAAAATTACATTTAATAATTGTACATTTTACAAAAAACTGATTTCATAATATTCCATTTGTAAAAATAAAAATGATCTTAAGCTAAAAAAATATCATACTGATTTAAATGACATTTATTGGCCTATAGAAATTTTGTTGATCATAAATTGAATTAATAAAAAATTGTATCATTTGCAATAATTATATAATGAAAAAATATCAAAATTTTTATTTAGAACAATATATTTCTTATGTTCGATAAACAAAAATATTTATTTTAAAAATACAAATATAAATTTTTATTTCAATATATTTCTACATAAAAATATATTTTTATTATAAAAACATTTCAATTTTTTTATTCATTCTTGTAATGTAATGATTTCATAAAATTATCATTATTTCAAAAATTAAGCCTTCGATATTCCCCAAAAAGTCATTCTTTTTATAAAATTACAAAAAACATCACCATAATATATTTTAAACCATGCGAAATAATGAATAATTTTTTTACAAAATTAAAATGATATTTTTTTTATTTGCATTAAAATATTAAATATAATGAAAAGTTACTTTTATATAAAATAATCTCTTTTGACATTAAGTGTTCATAATAATATTTCATATTAATTTAAAATTAAATGAGTGTAATTATCATTTTATTTATTAAAAAATTATATATTATCAGTATTAAATTTTAAAAGTGATCAATTAAATTTATTTGGATTAAAAAAAACACCTAAAGATTGTTCATTGAAAAACCCATTATTTTTATATTGAATTATTTTAATCATATTAGAATAATGTTTTACCCTGTAATCCTTAAATGTTATAAATTCACTTTTATTATAAAAATTAATGTACTCTTAAAAAAATTAGTGATAATAATATGTATGGAATTGAAATAAACGTTCTCATAATAAATCATTTGAATAAATTTTTATTTACATCTGGTTATATAATAAATGTTATTGTAATTGATGTTTCACTTTATATGAACATAACGAATTAATGTTTAAATTAAATTATAATTTTGTATGTGATGGTTCATTTTATTATGGTATTTCTTGTGATACATGCTACTCAATAAAGTATTTATGTTAAGGAAATCACACAAAAATATTCGTATGTGTTTTATTCTCACTAAATTAAACAAATTATGTCTTTAAAATTTTTGTTTCACTAGTCGTTGAAAATATATGAGATTGTTATTTATATATTCAAGACTGATGATATAAATTATATTCAGTTATCTAATATATAAATACTTATATTAAACTTATAATAGATAAATATATGTATTTTCAGTTTTCAAATGAATTTGTGAAAAATATAGTTCCATTGTTATAAAAATAATAGTTTGATTTAATTATACCTTTCATTGTCACATTTTCGTGACAATATTTTCAATCAAATTCTAAAACCATAATGGTTATGATAATAATATGAAAACATATAAAAGTAAATCAAAAGTTTATTTTATATTTACACCTTTATTTCACCCCAATATTCATCCAGTTTGTCTATTGATTAAACCTATATAAATTTTAGTTCAACCATTATTTCATATAATTTTATTTTTTTAATATCAATAACGTAATCCCCTAACACAAGTATATAAAAAATTAACACGATATCTAAATATTCAATACCAAAATCTACGAAATACACTCTACAATTATTCAACATAACCTTTATCCCTATATAATGTTAATTACATAAAAAATTTATCTTTATCCAAAATACTACAAAAAAATATATTAATTTTCTAACAGAATAATTCAAATCACATTGTTTGTAAATAACTTTCCAACCTACAAGTTATTCATTAACACAAAAATTAAATTATGAAAATAAATTCACATATTATATCAATTAATCAAAATAAAATCTTCTTTAGATAAAAAAACATAGGATAATTCTAAACAAAAATCCGTTATTTTTCCAAATAAAATGTTATCCCAAAATATCATCTGTCGCTTAAAAATTCCATAAAATAACATCCCCAAAAGGGTAGCTATAACATTGAACATATGCTCATCCTTAAAAATATTAACTCTTAATAGTATCGATAAATGATAAATATATTAATTATATAACATCCTAACTACAAAATTTATATATACCATGCTCTAATACCTAATGATATTCCCATAGACTATATGATATATAGAATTGTGACTTAATTTTCCACCCAAACAGTGCAATAGTCCGAGCTCCACTAGTCCTTAAGCAATCCTACCCTAATTCCAAAATATTCAAAGAAGTATTGGGTTTGTAAAGGGGTGATATTGGGGAGACTATAACCTCTGGTGATGATAGTAGTAATATTCTAATACATATATAATCATCAGAATAGAAAAACTACCAAACAATGAATAAGTAACCAGGCCATGGAAGAAGTAATAATTAATAGTAATAATTAAAATATAGGTTCCATTTAACGATTTTAATTTGTAAACATCACAACATACAATTTATAGATGATTCAATTGAATATGCATACATATCGAGTCATAAAATAGAATAAGATAAGGGCTTTCCAATGGAATATCATAGTACATAAATATAATAACATGATGATATACAAAGGAAAAAAATCAAAAAGGTAAATCCAGTTGATGTAGGAACCTCAAGGTATCTTTCTATTCATCACATAATAGACATCTCAACACTAAGGAACATATCTAGTGTCAGATCCAAAACCTAAAAATAAATCCAAAATATCTACCATCAAACTAAAAGGGCCCGTGTAGGTTGTCAGAAATAATCCTTGTGGGACACCACCCACATGTTCCTATATTAAATCCTTAATTAAGTAGGTGCGTTAAAAGTTAAATGAAATAGTACATACTTGTAAAATGAATACATATCCATCCCCTTTTCCAACAACCACATTTAGTAATTTCACATGCTTCATTATTTGTTTAAATTTATATAGAGTAGAGGATCCTTAACCAATGTCCATGGCATCCCTTCGTCGAAATATTTCCCATTAAACACTCATGTTCAACCTCTACTAAAATCACTCAGCACCTAGTACCAACTAACACCTTTGGTCCAATGATATATAACTTCCCAATGCCACACCACAAACAATATGACCCTAGGCCCTCTAACGTCACCTTAAAATAAAGAACTTCACCATTTGCCTCGATGTCCAAGGAAGAATGCTAATTTTCCTCTAAAATAACTACATTGTTGGTCAACTGCCAATATCCCAATGAATGGAGATTTCAATCCTCCCAAATAGACCTAGAACAATGGCCTCAATTAATGGTATATTTGTCCTCCATATTTATACTTCAACATTAACACTCGATGAATCCTCACTAACCCAATGGATTCCTTAAAAAGCACCTCCAACCTTTTCCTTAGGACACAACTACTAGATGCCTCAACCCATGTGAATTGTCAATAAAACATTTTCGTCAGAGTAATACTTTGTTGAAATAACTCCAAAGGAACATTGGACAAAACGAGTATCTTCCAATCCTACAATAAACACATAATTATTAGCAATAAAAGTAAAATTCCCATGTTACCGTATCCCTCAAACTTGATTGTCAACACCATCCAAAAATCACATGAAACACACTCATATTCTGATGAGATATTTTCCTCATTTCAATGATAGATTTACCCAATCAAGGGTCAATGTAAGAAAAAATTCATTTTCCCAAGACTATACTAACAATCATATCACCTAAAACTAGATGGAAAATCCCCCCTATCCTTGTGTTGAGCCCGTCAAGTTCCCATAAACCCCATAATGATTCAATTATTTATAATTCAATTATATTTTATGAAAAGAATCACCCTGAACTAACTACCCAAGGTCCAAAGCCTCTCACATGGCTCAAACCATTTTTATAAAAGTGTGATCATTCCCATAGGCACCTCTAATGTGTCCAATTAAATATTGAAAGATAAAAATTTAATTCATAGGGTATTTCATGGACTTCTTAATGGTTCACTAAAATCCACACCCCAAAAAAACCACGAAATCACAAGGAAATAATAGCACCACTTATCTCATTATTGTAGACATCCTCTTATTTGATATTAGCATATAATTAAAATCTATATGGAATAAATTATTCTTTTAGGTGAATGCCCAAAAAATAAGGAAATACAACTTGCACAGATTTAGCATACCATATTTTGTGGGAAAATGAAAAAAAATTAATAGGATTTAGATCTTTACTAATATTCTTCCAACACCTTAAGAATATTGAGAAATGGAGCTTGGGTGAAGAACCTATCCCAAAATATATGGTTGGAAGAAAATGGGGAAACCCCTCCAATGTGTGATACCAAAGGAGAAAGAATCATGTAAAAATAATATGGTAGGAAAAAATGGTATTTTCACATTGTTAATGGGCCTCATGGTTATCTCATATATTTTCGAAAACCATTAACCAACCATGCCAATACCATGGGTGATCCCTCTGCCCCAAATTGAATACATGGCCACATGGTCAAGTACCCGTGATACAATGTTTGCAAATCCATGAAAATTATACTTGGAAGGATGCACATTTTCTCTTGGGAGGCTGCACAATTTTTCTAAACTCCACGCATGGGTCCGTTCAGTTTGAAAATATGGGTTTCCAGCCTTTGATAGACCTGAAACCCAAAAAAACCCAAAACAACATTCCAATAATCAAGAATAATTAAAAAAATATGCTCTTGGGTAATTGAAAACTCTAAATTAAGTTATATTAGATCAAAAAAAATTATACCGACCAAATTTCAAAAATTGAAAACTGGTGAAAAATTTCACCCACTCTAAATTCCCATGACGTGAATATATTAGGATATTTTGAAAAAACATTATTTAAATACTATATTTGATACCAATTGATGTTGAAAAAATATATGACCATCCATAATTATGATATGAAAAAATTGACACTTATATAACAAATACCATTTAGTTTTAGGGATTTAGAGAGTTAAGATTAACCATTAAATTAAAAACCCACATATTTTACCCCCAAAATGTTATTTTTTCCATCATACCAAGAATTATTTATTTCAAAAAAACTATAAAATATGATATTAAATTATATAAACATGATACCCTTATACATATATCATACCTAATATCATTCTTCAAAACTTGAAGAAGTATAAACATTTGAACAGGAGATCAAATTCATTGTTTTTTAAAAACATTTGAAAAAATATATAAGAGCATAGATGATCATAAGATGATGACATGGTTTTAGTAATATAATTCATGTGTATTTAAATTACATAATATTTTCATACCCACAAAATATAGATCATAAACCATGAATAATGACATTAATCCTTCATGAAACAAAACACATGACTCATAAAAAAACACCTATAGTCCTTCAATGAAAAAAAGTCCTAAGAATAATTCATAATATTATAAAAAACAAATAATAATACTAAATTATTTCTATTTTGGAGGATCAATAATAACATCATCATAAAATAATGGAATAATTCCTAGAATATATTAGACTCACACCACATTCAATTTAGAAACTTGTTAAAAAGTGTCCCTAAATTTATTATGTTTAGTCCCTAATCCCTTAAATTTCAACTCATGTTATATAATGGTCTACCAAAATCATTTTAGGGATATATCATAACCACCCTTCAAAAAAATATACCAAATAGATGTATTCTATTATAATATTATATGATTTGACATTCCTTTACATCATAATTAAATATAGTAAAAAACGTTATTTAACGATGATTTATTTAAAAAATCATTAAAATCCATCCATATACTGAATGTGGATGGTATAATTTTTGTATATTCCTAGTGAGGAAGAAATAGTTTAAAAGGATTCCAATGTAGATTAAAAATAATTTTACAATATCATTTACAATATGATTTGTAACAAAAAAACATTTCTTTTGTTATTTAAAATTTCACAAAACAATATCATTCTAATATCCATTAAAATAATAGAAAAATTTGATATAAAATTTATAAAAGAAATTATGATGGAAGGATATTTGTGTATTGATTTAAATTCTTCGAATAATTGTTTTTAATCCATTATAATTAATGTAAAAATTATCTGTTTTGAAAATGTTTGTAAGATTGATTTTTAAAATATTGTAATAATTATAAAATTTTATAAAAAAACTTAATCATTAATTTATGTATAGTTTATAAAATTCTAGTAACTATACAAAGAAAATGGATATAGTGGAACATGATTTAGAAAAAAGACTTCACGTTTTTTGAAAAATTAATTTTAATGAAAACCCATTATGACATCGGTAACCCTTGATGAAAAATATAATAATAGATATAGTGATACATGGTTTTTTAAATTTTATTATACCCATAATTATCAATGAATTATTCATAAAAATACAATCATGGAAAATTTTTAGAGCGTATATAAGATAAATTGTTGTGAATATAGATCATATATCATACATGGTAAATTGAGATGACAAAAAATCCTTATGAATTTAATAACAATTGAATAAAAACATCATGAAATTGTGGAAATAAAGTGTAAATTTAAATAACATTCTTAAAGATTCATTCATTATAAAACAATATATCATGGTTGTGTACTCACCATAAAAAAACATGTTCATAACATGAAATATATCTCAATAAAACAAAATTAAGACAAATGTAACATTTTGAATTTATAAAAAAAATAAAATGACAATGAATTAAAGATTATGATTTGTCTTTAAAAAAACTATGAATTTCATTAAAAAATTATATAATATAATTTTTATTATGTAAATTAAATGAACAGTAGTAAAAATGGTGTGCAAAATGAAACATGTATCAATAGAATGAAATTCATACTGAGAAACCCTTACATTGGATTTTTCCTTGATCAAATATGGTCAACAATCTTATATAATAAATCTAAAAATTATTATAAATAATCATAAGAACCATAATTATAATCGTATTACAATATACCATCCAATTATAATTTATTATTACTGATTTATTAATAAATCATTACTGGTATCATGATTTTATTGTTAACACTTATGTTTTCCACACATGTTCAAATTAAGTGGTTATATTCCTAGAACCATAGTCTTGGTTTCACCATCTCCATAATGTCTTTTAATTTTTATAATATGTTTTCGTTATCTTTCTTGAAACAAATGGTCATTTGATGGAACCTATGTTGAAAATTTTCATGGAAATTATAAAAATACAATTTTTTATAAATTTCAACTAGATAAGAAGAATTTATTTTATTATTGAATAAAAATATGTATATAACCAGTTAATATTCATGAATATAAACATAAATAAATTAATTATAAATAATATTTCCACTAAATAACATTCCTTAGTAATTCAAGATAGATAAATTAGATCTTAATTCATGAAAGAGGTACACGGACCCAAACATGACTACATTATAATGACAGAATAGGTAATGACAAGATAGTTCATAAAAATAATATTAATTTTAAATAATATTAATTTATTTATAAAAATATTATATGAATGTGATAAATAAAATTAAAGAAATTCTAGCCTAATAAGCTAAACAACTGTTAATTTAAGTTATTAATATTTATAACATGTCTCGGTATGCTCGTTTTAGGCTATTGATATTTATGATGACTATTTATTATTAATATTATTAATTATATAGGAAAATTATTTTTAATACCCTTAATAATGTTATAAATATACTATTAATTTTTTAATTAAATTTTTAAAACTATCCATGTTACAGTGTTATGAAAAATCATAAGTTTCCTTCTTTGACATGGTATTCCAAACGTAAAATAGACAATATTTAATTTTCTAATGGGTTAAAGGAAAGTAGATCATTATTGTTACACATTAATAGTAACTTATAATTAATATAATTATACTAATTTCATTATATTATTATGGTTATATATGATTTTTTCGACAATTATGTGGAATGAAACATAAAATAACATGAAAAAAAATTACTACTTCCTTAGATATCATCTTCTAAGTCACCGGTTTAGATTTCATAGAACGAGATCTTGGTGATACCATAACATATAGGATGTGAGAATGATTTTTGGGAAGAGGTTATGGTAGAATTTTTTATTTATATGATTTTTTAAGAATGAGGATAAGTTGAGTGCTGAATACATTCTTTAATAAGTGAGAGGTATGATGCCCTTATAAATGTTTTCTTTTTAATATATAATAATTTTCAAACTCATGTAGCGTGGAAAAAAATATCTCTAAATCAATGTTAATATATGTTTGGTTTATAATAAAATATTTCAATAAAATTGAGACATGTTTTTGTGATATTTGTGTCTTTATCTCTTAGTTTATACCCATTTTATCACTATTATCCCTTAGCGATGTATAAAAAATTTATGAAGCATAATTTATTAAAAAAATAAAAATAAAATGGTACTTATAAAATAATAATATAATATTGAATAAAAATTTGAAAAAAAATCCATGATTTAATACATTGAGTATTGGAAAATAATTTTAATTGAATGTGCAATTAATTAAATATAAACTCTTAGAAAAAAACCATTTTAACCATAAAAATGAATTTAAATAATAATTCTCTGTAGTATTGATTCTGAGGATATTCCTCAGTTTATTACTGAAAATTTATGTTTTTTAATTTTGAGACATTTCAAAACTGAATGGATCATTATTAATATGTAATTTAACCAAAATGACAAAAAAATAGAATAAAATATATCATAGGTTCTAAAAAGTTATAAATAGATTTATAATTTCAAAATATTATTCATAAATTCATTTTCTACTCCATAAACATATATTAGGTCTCGAAAATTTTTCAATTATTATTCTATTTTTTTAATATTGTAATGATTTCATAAAAGGTATATTATACTAAAAACTATATTTTTAGTATTCCATCAATATTAATCATTTCATAATATTTTAAAATACTCTCTTTTAGATATGTTTGAAATTATGAACTCACAAATGTATTTTAGTGTAACATGTTCAAATTAAAAAAAATTAAATATATATAATATATTAATCAAATAATTTCATTTAAAATAACATTTACACAATTCGTATTCAATTATTATTTTATATCAATTAAAAATTAAATGAGTGTGGATATATTTATTTATGTTTTTATTCATTAAATATTATCAAAATATTCTTTTAATAGTGATCAATTTCATATATAATGATAACATTCAAAACACATTTAAAAAGGGGTTCATTGAAAAATACTCATTTTTAACATTGAATAATTTTAATCATAAATAATTTATTATTTATCTCAAAATATTAAAATATACTCAATTAAATGGTATTATAACATATTAAATAGTGGTTTATAAAATTAATAATAACATATATGGAATTAAATTATATATTTTTAATAATAATTCATTTTAATGATTTTTTATTTATACAATATTTTATAATGAATTTAATTTTTCTAATAATGTTTGAAATTAAAATATAAAAATAATTTAATGTTTTTATTTCATCGTAAAAAGGTACATCATAGTATATTTTAGTTTATTGTAGTGTGTTACACAGTCTAGTCAATGGTTTATTTATTTAATGGAAATCACAAACTAAAATATCATGGTGTTACAAAAGGGATGCACAATGTGTTAGTGATACCAGAATCCATCACAAAAATATTTTTCCTATATTTTCATTAATAAAATTTCTATATATTTTCTCCCTCCCATCACTTTGTTTACACATTATACTATAGGGTTTTGTGGATTGGATGAAAAACATAGTTTGTTTGGATACAGTGGTTAGTGGTTTCAATTCCACAGCTAGAGTGTGTAATCATTAATCATTATGAAGAAGTTGGGATTAATATGTTCATAAATGTTTTACAATATATGTTGGGTTATAACAATTATGTATTGACTGATTATTAAGGATTATTAATGATTAAATTAAGAAATGGTTTTAAAATAACTAAAAAGATAGTGAAGGAGTTCGTTATGAACTTATAGGATCCATTCCCATTCCATTCTAACTTTTTTATATCATTTTAATATATTATTTGAAAATCACTTTTTATTTCATTAATTAATTTACTAGTTATTTAATTATTAATTTTTTTAAAAAAAATTATTAATAATTGAACAATGGGAATCTTTCAAATGTGATTCTAGATGTGAGACATCATTGCTCACACTACTATGCTATGTTCTAGGATTATAGTTTTCTAATATCCAATCACTCAATTTAAATTGAAATCATACAAGAAATGGTTAGGGTGTTGAGCCCACATCAAACTCTCGTGTTCACATGATGTCTAACAAATCGATCATTCTACAAAAACACAGTCACAAGTGGTATAGTCCAACCATAATGGGGAATATCCTAGTGATCTAAAATATCAACATTTTACATTGAGATTATAGAATTATATTTTATGTCCATCACACCCTAATCGTTGATGTTTGATTGGTCATCAAAAAATATCCTAAGATGAAACATATGAAATACATTATTCGCTAGAACTAACTATAGGGGAAACATTTGGTATTAATAAAACCCTACACCATTCATACAATTTATAATAAATTTATGAATAATTAGGTTGCTTTAATCCCAAAAACATCATTTAAAAAATATATCCTAATGAACAATTTAATAAAAAATGATCTACCTACTCAAACTATAATGTCCTCTGTTTTCTACCCACAGAAGTCATATAAACACTTTAATATACCCTCATAATCTTTGGGATCACAAATAGTTCCACTGTGATCCACTAAACTATGTTTTACACAATACAATATCTGAATCTAACAATTACCGAATTCTAGGAATCCCTATAGGTTTATCATAAAGGGACTTGATATTCCTAAAATAGATAGTGGAGTAGATGATTCTTCAGTACATGAATTCCACTAGTGGCATGAAATCCTCCATCTTTGATCCAGTTCTTGAAACAAAATCCCATTACAATATATCATCTTCTAAATATGGTCATTTTTCTAATGGTGGAATGTCATAATCAGTAGAAATTGAGTCCTAAATACATCCTATGATATTCTAGATAATTAGGATATGAAATGATCATCTCAATTATAATTTGTCCTTAATGTTTTCTAATAGACTTGAATAGTTTCATCTATATACTACTATCATATTATCTCAATAGAACACTGTTAACAAATATGAATTACGTAGTTCTATATGGTATGTAGGTTTATAATGACTATAATTATATTAAGACCTCTCATTTATAATGGAATCCAAATCATGAAATAAAACGACATTCAACCCAACATCCAATCATTAACCTCATGATGTTTAGAAAAAACATTAATGGTTTGATTTTTTTTCCTTCACCTATTGTTAAATGATAAATCATGAGATATTTTAAGAAACACTCCAATTATTTTTTATCCACTAATTTTTACACTTGACATCTCGGTACAACATTGTTACTACTAGTATTACCTTAATGGGGGAAGTGTGTAACAATCAGAATATATCTTCACACTGTTTGAAACAAACAACTATCCATAACATATGTAGAATTATGTTTTACCCACATTTTAAAAATACTTAAAGTTTATCACCTATAGATATCCATTTGTGAAAACCCTCATAATTGATGTATGGTAAATGAGAATCCTATACACATTGAAGAAGTAGATCATCCACTATCATTATTTCATGATATATGACCTCAACCTCATCTATTAATTAAAATTGTACCGAGGATAAATGTTCAAATACAATTTTCTTAAATTGAGAAAATATTTTCCTAAAAATTCCATTTTTTACAGTATTTACCATTCTTAGATAATATATATCAATGATATAGTCCAACATGAACTCAAATCAATTCCTATAAATCATATTAATATCTCTATACTATATTTATACTATTGTGCTATGTGTAGACTATAGACCACTCATCAAGATTAATTATCGATAATTTTTAAATGTTAACAATATCAGTAAATTCTTATAATTATTTCAGGATAAACTACTATGAAATATCTAATTCAAGGGAATTTTATTTTTTCCCTCACTTCCCCACACATGAAATTTATTAATAATCATTTTAAACCTCTACATCATCATAGACCCAAGGCAAAATCTTGGGGAATCAAAAAACCCTATATACTCAATACCCTCATCTAGAATCCTAATAATAGTGGTACAAATTAATTTATACATTAACTCTTCAAAATCCATCTAACATCACATAATACAAATGATGGGATACCCATTTTGGGTAAAATATATCATGTGAGATGAAATACAAGATATGTCCTTTATGCATCTCCATATTTATCGAACTAAGCAAATGAATATTTTCACCTCAAATAATTATTTATGTATATCCCAAGAATGTGATTCTTCAATATTTACTATTTATATAGATAATACACCCTTAATGAATGAATTACCATGAATATGGACATATTATATCAAAAAGAAAACCATTATCAGCATAATATAGTGATGGTTCTCTCTAATGAGTTACATGAAATTAATTATTTTCATAGAGTGTTCTTCTTCAAATGATAAGATTCCAATGATTTCTTCTATGAAGAACACCACGAACTAATCCAAATGTGGATAAAGGATCTGTTTCAGGAGGCCCAAAAACAATGTTTGGGAGATGATCATGCAAATTTCAATCACAAAAAGGTCATAACTATTATAGAGGGACCAAAATTATGTCTTTAGAAAATCCTCCTCAAAAACCTAAATAATCCATTTTCCAAACCTATGGTCAGTATGTGGGAAACACTTCCCATCCTTCAGTTGGACAAATATTTCTTCAATCATTGGAAGAGGATATTTATTCATGATTTTATACTTCATTAGAAAATAATCGTTATTTCAAGGATAACGATATCCCCACTGTGTTCCTGATGAACAAAATCCGAGATACATATAATCGTAGGCTAGTTAAAATAATTGCTTCCCAAAATGGTAATCCAAATACAATTTTAGAACCCTATGATAATCTAGGTATATCCTATAATCTACAAATGATATTAAAGTTACCGATGTGGTAGATCTATATAGAAGATGATCTCTTAAATATTGGGTATACTAGAAATATCCTTTGGGAACATCTTTTTATACTCTTCAATGACTATAGGATAATAGATAAATGAATCACCTACAATTCTAACATCAGGGATCTCTATATAATTTGTAGTCAACGACCACATTTAATAGATATGAACTATTCTCCTTGATTGACGTTCCACTCCCCCATTAATCAGTAACATTATTTTATTCTCTCTAGAACCTCACTATCTCATAGTAAAGATTATATATTAATAGAATGTGTATTTCTATTATATACCAATGATATTGGAAAATTGATTAATACTACCAACTATGATGTACCACTAAATCACTCTCAACTAAGTGAAAAGTAACACTATTGATAAATCTTGGTGAGTTTGTGATCACTATTGGTATGTTTATTTGATCTAAGGTAACCATTAAAAATTATTATTATTTGATATGGGAATCCGTGAAAATGTAATGGATCAAAATAATATCTTCTAGTATGAGTTCCTGTGTAGAGGTGACCCATATCATATCTAGAATTGGGTTAAGTGCATCATTTTTATATCCCCCCATCACATACATTTTCCCATATCCTTCTATGTGAGCTCCCTTAGCCTATTTTTAAAGTCATATGAGTAGTTTTGATATAAATGGATCATAGTGGTGTTGATACTTATCTTATCCTATTGGTGAACCACAAAATCATCTCCCATATCCTTCTCCAAAAGGATTACCTTTCCTATATCAGGTAAGACCTCATCATGTTGACACCTATGACATAAAGGTACATAGACTATACTGACCTAACTACCCCCAGATAAAATTCATTTTGGACAGTCTCAGGCCACATTATGAAATCCTATATGGGAATAACAAATAATATACGGTAAATGGTTAGATCCCCCCAATATTATATCTCTATAAACCCTCTTTGTTGTGATTTTACTGCATATTCCTTCAGTATCAAGACCATTTATGCTTATCATCTGTAAAAAAATATTTGATCAATCTGAACTAATATGGAACCACCATCTCCTTCAACCTTTTCTTCAACCAAAAGAATGTCACGATTAGGATATCCTTCCCTCATATGTTTATATATATGGTGATATAGATAGGGGAACCAATATCCTAGACCCCTCATTATGTTTCATGATTGAACTTGAATACACAATGAAATCAATAAATAATCATACAAATATAGTATATCATTAATAGGATAAATCTATACACATACTACAGAAAAGATATTCCATCATTCTACAGGGGTAAAAGCTTATACATTAGTACAATACTCAACATATGTGGGTAATAATACTCATAGAAGAGGATCTATAACTATGAACATTGAAAGATCCCATCATCATGGGAATATTTGATCATATACCACATGTGAATATATTCTCCATGAATAATATTGGATGCCTCATTCACTATATAATTTATATTTGAGTAGACCAAAATGAACACTTATGTAACTACAATAATATTGTCGTATATTGGCTAAGGGAGGCCACTAATACTGGGACTCACAAAAAATATTCAGCCTATGAGAATCCCGATTTAGTACAATAGAATGATCTATATCACACAAGGTAGAGAAAAATTACATTGTAAAATAAGTGGATGGACTTTACAATATATTGTTGGTAGAGGATCTTTTCCCCTAAATATAATTTTGATCGGTCAATTATTCATCAACATGAGGCTCAATCACTATCACGAGATATCTAAAACTCTTCCAAAGAACCGTAGATGTTTATTTACATTGTGGAATCATATTTATGATATGATGGTCCATAGTAATTAAATCATATATGAGGAGATTACCAAAACTGGACCTGTAAATAAATTACCTTCTTCTGTTATATGTATATTTCATTTCATTTATTCCCCTAAACATAAGCCTTAGAGATCCAAGGATATAGTTCAGTTATTAGGGTATTGGTAAATTGATACACAAAGTACCACATATAGACTATCGACTATTTCCAATAATCTAAACTCATAACCCATTTTAAATATTTCAATATGTTTTTTGGATCAGTAATCACTTAATTCATATCTCTAAACTATGTCCCTAATTATAAAACCTCTTCAGCTACTCTAACACCACCCAACCACCTGGTTTGTTACATGGACCAATAGTAAGAAGATTAGTATAGACCAATCCCATATCTAATAGTCACGGGGACAATGACTTACTCTATTTATGAATATCACAATACATTTGAGGTCCTGGAATAGTGTACATGTAAAGAACCACATATCTCAACATTAAATATAATAATGTAGGTTAGATGACAATACTAATTATAATTCATAATTTTGAAATGATAAACCCTACAGATATTTAGTTCATAATAATTTATAATATATTAAATTATATACGTAAAATAATTCCACATATCCATATTAAAACCATCATAGGATACTATAAAATATAATCAATAGTGAATACACATCTCATGAATATTAAGTCCACCTGCATTTATCTCCATGTAAGAACCTGATTTTTCACTCAGGTATATATCATTTAAATTTTAGTCTATTTCATTATTTTGGTCCTAATATGGATTCCTAATGAGTTACAAAAGGCTTTCAGGGTTTCTGTGACTTGTTTGGAACCCGATCCCCATCTTTTGGGGAGAAAAAATCCCAGGGCATTGTTTGTATTAAACCGTGCAGGGGGGCCACACTGTTAGAAAAAACAATACGGGTTGGATGATTTTTTTGTCAAAGACATAATTCATATTTGGAACACAGTTTCCCTAAAAATTCATCCAAATAATGTGGGCCCCCTATTCTCTAGGTAACCATTCTTGTCTTTCATACAGTTTGGAAAACCGTGTGGACAAACCATGCAGTGGTTAAATTTTGGGTAATTTTACATTTTTACCCATAGTGATATAATTATTCATTCCTTCTTCCCTAATATGAATTTAAATGGAAAAAACCTCCAATTTTTTCCATCTTAGAGATTTTGAATTCTTATCCATGGGATAAATACATCTCATTCTTCTAGGATCCGTTTGAGCTTTCATTCATCATTTTGGATGCTCAACGATAGTAATCAAGTCTCATTGTGACATTTTTCATCTCTCTTTCTCACGACCTAGTTATCAAGTTGGAAGAGTTTTTACTTTTTCTCAGTCATACATCATTTTTATCCTAATATTAGGAATAACCGGATGACGATATTCGTAAATTCCAAATGTGGGAGGACTATAAATCATATCTCATGTTCATTGATTTTGTAAATTATGTGTGGGGCCTGTCGATTTCATCAAGTGTCATTTATTTTATTTATATACCACCTATATTATCATTAGAACTGTATCAATTTGGTATTTCCATATATGATATTATTTGTTATTTGTCATTCCAAAAAACTCCATCCATCCCATGTAGGATGTTTTCCATAATTCTCATTTTAATGGTTTAACATATTTGAGTCGTCTTTAGTGTGTGGCTTAGGTTGAACTCTATAAGGGTAAGATTTTCAATATTAAATGGCTTGATTTAAATTAGGAATTTTATAATGGAATGTAACATGAATGATCACCACATGACCCTCATAAGGTAAGTGCTTCAATTTGATAATTAAATGTGAAATGGAAGTTGGAATGTATACTACATATATGACATGTAATTTTTAAATGTAATTGAATACAAGGTTTCATATTTGTAGCACCCCATACCATGTCAATGGAAGGTAGAGATGTGAACCTTGAATTATGAAAATTTATTAAATGGATCAAATGAATGGTTCCATTTTAATTGGAGTTGTGACACTAATGAAAGGTAAATCTTAAACCAAACAGACTTATTGATTAATTATTACTTGATTAAATGGTTTCAAGATGAATTAGATTTTTCACACTAATGAAAGGTAATAGAATGATCATTATGAATTATATATAACATCATTGCAGAAATAAAAGTTTCCTAACTCGATCTCACCTTGGATTCTCAAGGTAATTCCATGACTGCCCGAGGACAACATTCTGAATTCATGGATACGACTTACTTTGGTTGAGACCCACCAAAAACACGATCATTGTCTAACATTTGATACCCAGTATAACATCATATAATCCCTCGTGCAGTACTATATAATACCTTGGATACACTTCTATAATCCCACATTGACATATAGGTTCTATGGTTGAAGCCCATCGGGCCCAGTCATGGATTTTTACCATTTTATGTTGGATGATCTCCTTGTACTTTGTAGTCATTTTATTGTGGAATACCATGAGTTATGCTCTAAATTTTACACTATTACCCTTAGACAGGGTACAGAAATTATTGAGTTGGAAACCCTTATGGTCTACAATTACTTGGCTATAACATTTAAAGTTCATTATTTAATATCATTATAGGTTTCCTTGTTACATATTTGAGACTTCACTAATTCTAACTTGTGACTTATTTCTAAACTTGTAATAATAAAACAATGAATTGGATAAATTTTTAGACACAAACTGAAGGATAAATAAGATACATGGGTATTTATTTAAATTATATATATTTTCTTTATATATGAATGATTTCACAATGTTGCATTTCTATTATTGGGTTAATATGTTATAGAAACCATTGGTGGTGGCCCAGTGATATTTTTTTCATAATCTATCTAGGCATAATTTGGTACATGGGGAAGATTTCATGAATGAAGGTGTTGATAAATGGAAGCATAGTGCTTTGAACACATGATTGCTCACTATTTAGGATAAATATTGATAGAAGAATACTAGGCTACAACTTAGGATTCTTGGGATAATATTATTATTTCTTCAATACTTTTGTGGAACATGTTATATATGATTTATTTTATCCATTTATTCTAGTTTATAGTGACATGACATATCATCAGTAGATATTCTAGTTGATTTAGTTATTGTTATACTTTTCTATCTATTGATTTTGTCTACTACTTATGTTTACATATATTTCTTCCACTATTTCAGTATATTATTATTTATCTGATGTGTGACACGCATGTAATGAGGGAATATTCTCCCCGTAGAAACACCCTAGGTCCTCACTACTATTCGAAAACCTATGTAAATTTGGGGGATGAGCATGATACCCTATTCCCCACCATTCTCGGGTCATCTATTGAGTAGAATACGTGTGTGGGACATCACAATTTGGTATTATAGGGGTTTTCCATTCATACATTACTATTTGATGACAATGTATTCGATATTAGGAGCACTATGGGACTTGGTCAGATGTCATTCTTGGGCCCCACAAACACATGTTAATGGTAAAATCCATGTTAATGATAATATAATTTTTATTTAGTTTTACCTATTACAAATGAAATTATTTCACCATTGGGAGATGCACATGCAGTGTGGTGATGTTAATTATTAATCTAATTGATAATTTCTTACATATTTTTCCTGATGATGTGATGGAAAGTAGAATTTTTCATGTATCAATATAATCACATAGAACTCTCTTGTCATGTATACTCTCATCCCATATAGGTCTATTTCACTACATTCATTTTGTGATATGAAAGTGATTATTCACTGATGTTTTGATAGTTAGATTAATCATGTGATATTACATGGATACAATTGAGTGATACCTATCTCAATTCCTGAGGTGTATGTGCCCAAGAAGGTTAGGATGAGTAATTTACTGAGCCAATACATTATGATATAATAAAATGGTTTTTGTTTTCAGTGATAATGTGTATTGGAAATGATCTAATAGGAATGGATATCTATCATAAAATGAAACATGAAATCTAAAATAAAGTGTTTTTATGTACTTATCCTACATTTTCATGTTTATAAAATGAAAAGTGTTGAATCTTGTAATGAAATATAAAATATAATGGAATAGTTTCCAATAAATGATGATGCGTGAAACTATTGACCCTTCATCTATTGAAACCCACGAAACATATACATGAGAACTTACGAGAACTAGGTTGTTTAACTAGGTAATTGGGTTAGTATACCTTGGGTAGTGACCGTTTCATTTTTTATCATCAATAAGTGTTGTTATCTTTTTGATTTCATGTATCAATAAAATCACAAAGAATTATCCAAGAGTACAGCATGAAGCACCCCCTATTGTACATGATCTAGGCATTGAGTCCGAATTTTGTGATAGTTTCCTATGTTTGATGTTGTCCACGCATGGTGATCCATGAGATTCACCTACGAAGGCTAATCTAACTCGTTTGTTCTATCAGTAGCACACTTTAATAATTTTATGGGACGGATGTATGTGGGTTTTTGTGTCTTCTCGAGAGGCCACCCTGTCAATCTTTGAGCATCTGGAAACACCTCTAATATAGTGGTTGATGATTTCCACATACATGATTAGGGATTTGGACCAACGTTGGGGGGATGTGATTACCGTAGTTGATCTCCATCAGGGCATGGTATGGGATGATTTACATACTCCTTTTTATGACCAGTTAGTTCCTTGGATGCAGAGAGTTCACAAAACAAAAAATTTCATGCAACTCGAGTAGTATTAGTTGTAAGTTATGGAGTATTTATCATGTTTCATGGTGTTGTAGTGCTTTTCACTACTTCGAGCCGGTGATGATTGTTTGCTTTCTATATGCATAGATTATGGGCTTGTGTACACCATCTATTCATAGTTTGATTAATTTCATCTACCACCATTTTTGGAAATATAAATCTTGATTTTTTCATTGTGAAAAACATAATGCACGATAATAACATAAAGAATATATGATAAATGTAATAGTTGGCTAGTTGTATTTCGAGTGACAGGAAATGTTCCCTCATGGTTTTTTTTCATTTATGTGACAAGCAGAATACCATTTTTAATAACTCCATGGTGTGCCATTTGTTTTAGAAAATTTAACAACCAGAAAATATTAAGTAATTATTAAATGAGTTTTATTTAAAAAAAATAATTTTATGAAATATTTTATAAAACTATGTGACATATATTGTCAATATGAAATTTTGATACATTTATTTGTATTATTTTCCAAAATATCACATTATTTAAAATATGTGATGACATATTAGAAAATATATAAATTAATTATAATTTATGAATGATAGTATCATGAAATGATATTTCCTAATATATTGTTTCATATTGAAATATATTTTGTATACAATAAATATAATATGATTTTCAATATATTATATATTTATAAATATGTTTTTAATTATAAATAACGTTTAGAATTAAATAAATCATTATAATAAATAAAATAAAATGATATATTTTTTATTTTATTAATTTAAAATATTTACTTATAGTGTTTTAAATTATATAATAAAAAACAAACGATTTAAAAAGAATTAGGACTTTTTTATTTTAATTATTTTATTAAATATACATCTAAGTTACAATTTTTCTTGTTATTTTCTAATAAATTTGAAAAAAAAAATTAAATTAAAAATGAAGAATAAAAATAAATGAAATTACGGTTTTAGGGCACAGTAAGGGTCACAATAAAGGATGAGTATAATTCTATATCGAGGGGGGATATTCGACTTCTTGATGGGGTCGGTCCACCTTGGGGTTTCAAATGAGGGTTTTTTCTGTCATCGTGCTTAGTTGAAGCCATGTGATGAAGTGGGATTGCTGCCATCATGAGTGGTCCTAGAATTAGATAAATACATCAAGGATGGTCTGAGCGGTATTGATGTATGGTTCCAATTATTTTTAGGGTTCTAATAAATAACGATGAATATGCGTTAAAACGTATCCTTCGTATCTATGTGAGGCATGAGTTTTTGTTTTAATCTATTGTAGATTTTAGTTATGCATTTCATTATCATTTTTGTCAAAAGTCATTATCTCTTATTCTTTTTGCAGACCACTAGATCTGGATATTTATTTTCTTAATTGTGTTATGTTTTTTATTGTATACTTCATTGTGGTTCAATTATATCATGTTGTGGTTATCTCTTGTCCTCATTTTTAATTTTCATTTTTATAATGTTTTTTCACTTTTGATAAATATTGGGTTATATTTTTTTCCTTGAAAAAATGCATAATGTTGCTATCTAGATTATTTTCTAAATCAAATGGATGCTCATCATGTTCAAAAATCATGAATCAATCACTATATTTGAAACCACGCTCTACCATTTGCATAAATATTTATATAACTATATTTTCATATAAAACCCATGTAACATTATGAAAATGGTATTCACAACTAAGTATATCAGTATGAAGGGAGCTTGAGTGCATGTGAAAATCCATGGAAATATCTTGTGTTTATTATTTTACAATTCAAGTAAGGGAGAATTATTTAATTTTCAAACATTTATTAATCTAAAAAATTCTTTCTCAAAGGGTTTATTTTTGATAATAATAAATAATCTTTGTTTTCCTAAGATGTACATATTTATATGTGTGTATAAATGTGTATATATATATATATTCATTTATGACTTCATATTTTTTAAAATAAATATGTTAAGGGAGATATTTTTTTCTACTGTTCATATTTTAATGATTGATTCTATTTATCATTTGAGAGTTAAAATTATTTCCATGTAATAAATTATATTTTTTATCAAAATGATATTTATGTATGTTCAACAGTATGTATATTTATTTTGATGAAAATTAGCCTTTCTAATTTTCAAATTATTATATAACTCAATATATATGGGTATTATTTTCAAACATGACTAATGATGGATTCAAGGTTTTTTAATTATTGAAATATTTCCATTGCATGTTTTATTCTTTTATAAATTTCAAGCCTATAATTATAATTCATGAATGGAAAATTGGTGCATGTATTCATTTTGTAGTTAGATATTTAATTTTCATGTTTTTTCTTGAGCAATATACATATGTTGAAGTGTTATTTTTTTACAAATATCGATTAAATTATATAAATATAATACATGGGTATATGATACATCTGGACATTTTATTCAGACATATATAAAAAAATTGATTTATTCAACATTAATGATCATTGAATTATAATATTGTGAGTATATATATGTACAAAATTTTTATGATATACAATATTTATTTACATATAGTTATATATATATATATTCAAAGAAGGATGAATGTATATTTTTATGAAATTATACATTGATAATTTTTTGTGTGGTACATAATTATCTATTTCTTATGATTATTTTCATGAAGAAAAAACTATATTTTATCAATTTTAACTATTTAATACATTCATGTCATTATTTCATACAAAATATAAATTAATAAAATTTGTTTGATATTTTTTGTTGAATATTGGTTTTTAAATGGTTGAAGTTATAACATTATGTAAAAATGTATTTCCTAAATGTTTGGGTACAAGAATGTTTATTCAAAGGCAATGTGGCTTGATTTTTTTTTCTCAACTAAACACACAAGTGATATGTAGTTGATGTTCATATATTTATGTATATATATACTTATATATAAATATTAGTGTGAATGTGTATTTTAATGCAATGACTCACTTTCAAAATAAAAAAACATCAGTGAAAGTATATATAAATAAAGTTAGCTTAAAATGTTTTTAGAAAATATATCAATTAAACATTTACAATTTTGTAGAGAATTAGGAAGAAAACCCTTCTCTCAGCATGTGGGTAAGCCCATTATATACATCAAAATTAAAAGCCTCCCATGTTTTATTATTTTCAAAACTCTTTCATATAGTTTTTTAGAAATATTATTGGATTTTTTTCAAATAAATTTTTTGAGTGTAAGTATTTTAAAAATGATGAAATATTTTCTGGATGAAAATAAATTCAATATTATTATCAAATTGTATTTATAAAATTTTTTGATGGTATATCAAAAGAATTCAATGACATTTTGTATATGTTATTTTGAAAGAATGAATTTGTATAAGGTATTTCGACGATTTTTAAAACCCCTTACTGGGAAATTTAATTATCATTATTTTTTTAAAATTATTTTTCATAGGTATCATAATTATTATATTTTAGACGTCTTATATGTTTGAGTTACCGCACAGTAGATGCATAGTAGGAAATTGTTTTATTTTTTCAACTTTGATAAATGTATGGACTTGTATAATTATCTAGAAACTAGGCTAGTAAAATGCCCTCAATTACTTAAATAAATTTTTATTTTTCATTTATTATATAAAAAGAAATATGGAGTATTTTTTAGCACTAAATCCAGAAGCACTAGTTCGGTCTATTATAATTGGTTTAATTGGCATCTGTCTGACATTATTGGAGATTAGATGTTTTCTTTTGAGGAAAACAAAAACATCACGATTGAATTTTTGTTTTAAGTCCTCATAATATTATAGTCATCTTTATTATGAAAATGGAAAATCATAATTTTCCCTAGCACAACTACTAAATTTTGAGGGCTCAATTAATTTAAGGGGTGAGAATGAAACATCCCAGAAATATTAAGTAATTAATACAAAAATATTTTAGATAAATAATGTTATGAAATATTTTTATAAAACTATGTGACTTCATTTAATAAACGGGGAATTTTGATACATTGAGTTGTACTATTTTCGAAAATGTCCTTTTTTAATACATGATGACAAATTAATATAATATATATTAATTTTACTTTTATGAAATATAGTATTATGAAGTGATATTTTCTAATATATTGTTTGATATTATCATATATTTTTTTTGAATGAAAAATCATATTTTTCTAAATATATTATATATTTATTAATATGTATATAATTAAAAATAATATTTAGAGTTAACTAAATTCATATTTATAAATGAAATTAAAATGATTTATTTGAAAACTTATTATTTTTGAATACTTAATTATAATGTTTTAACTTAAAAAATAATAAATAAAAATATTTTAAATGAATTACTACATTTTATTTTGTTTATTTTATAAAATGTACATAAAAATTGTATTTTATGATGCTATTTTAATATCAAATTTTAAAGGAATGAAAATAAATATGTAAAATAAATGTAAATGGAATTTGGGGTTTTATGGGCCCTATTAGAGTCATAATAATGGTCGAGTGGTGGTTTGTGAAAAGGGGAAGATCCAGCTTCTATATGGTGTTGATATGAAATAGTGTTTCAGTCGAGGGTTTCTGCCATCATTGCATTGAGTTGAGGTCATGTGAGAAAGTGGGATGGCTACTTACGAGAGTGGTCCTTTCATTGGATCAATACATTGAGGTCTGTATGAGTGTTGTTGATGTAGGGCTCATGATTATTTCAGGTTTATAATCAACACTGAGGAAGTCATGTAAAATCATAGTATTCAGATCTATGTGAGGTAGGATTTTGGGATCGAATCTGTTGAAGATTTTAGTTGTGAATGTCATTTTTATATTTCAAAATGCATTGTCTCCTGTTATTTTTGTAGGAAGTTGGATTCAGATGTTGATTTTCATAATAGTTTAATGTTAGTCTATTGTTGAAATCTTTATGAATCAATTATATCATGTTTGGATTATCTCTCATGTTCATCATCAATTGTTATATTTATAATGTTTATACAACTATTTAGAAGTATCCATTTTGTAACGTTTTCATCAGAGGGATAAATAATTTTTTTGTCTCGATTATTTTATTAATCAACCAGATGATCAGATTTTTCAACACGAATGATGTTTTCATTGTTTTAATCACATAATAGAAAATTCACATATATATTTATATCAAATCCTTTTGTTGTAAACCCCATGTACCATTTTGAAAATGGTAATGGAAAATTATTCTATCTGTCTGGGGGAGCAATAGTATGTGTCTGAATCCAAGGAAATATCGTGTGTTTTTTCTTCTGGAATTCGTGTAAGGGGAAATTATTTTGGTTTCCAAAATTTATTAATCTGAATGATTCTTTCTGTAAGGGTTAATTTTTTTTAATAAAAATTATATATGTTTCTCAAATATGTATATATATATGAGTATATATATATATATAAATTTATGAAAAATTTTATTTTAATATAAGTAAGGTAAAGGACATTTATGCTTCCATTATAGTTTTCATATTTTAGAAATCAAATTTATTTAACAATTCAAGTTTAAATTTATGTTCATGAATTAAATTAATTTTTTTTATCAAAATGATATTTAAATTTTCACTTCATAAAGGTGATTTCTTTAGATGAAAATAATTAATTTCTAATTTTCAAATTATTATATTTCTTATTATATATAGGTGTAATATTTTAAAACATAAATAATATTTGAGTCACGGTTTTTTAATTATTAAAATATTTTTGTTTCATGTTTTATACATGAATGACTTCAAAGTTTATACATTCGATTCATGGATATAAATTGTGTGCGTGTAATCTTAATATAGTTGTTTATATGTTTTTTGATTTATTATTGATATATAAACATATATTGAAGTTTTTTTAAACACATCGATTATATTATGTAAGTATATTAAATGGGTATATGATAAATGTTTTGATTTTTTTCAAACATATATACAAAAAATGATTTATTCAATGTTTATTACCATTGAATTCTAATTGTGTGATTATATATATGAGTACATAAAGTTAAAATCATTAAAATTTATGTACATATATACATTCATTAAAGGATTATTGTATATTTTAATAAATGCTTCATTGAATGTTTTTTGTTAAAAACATAATTATCTATTTCTTATGATTATTTTTATGAATACAAAAAAACATGTTTTTATTGTAATTTTTTAATACAGTCATTTAATTCTTTCATGAATAAAATTGTAACACCTCAATCTTCCACGGTACGCTTCTTTTTGAATAATACAATAGCATGTGTTGTACGCAACTTCATGTTCTAACACACACCACAACCAATCAAAGTAGCCATTATGAATAGTAATAACTACTTTTTAAAATTTTAGAAATTTTATCTCTCAAAATGGACTTCATTTTTGGATTCAGAGTATCGAATTTAGCCTAAGGTGAAATTTTGGTACTTTTCGAATAACTTTAATATTTTGATGAATAATGAAAATTACTAAATTTTAATTAAAAACAAATTTTTAATCCAAAATACTAATAGTGATAATTTATGATTTTGAGTAGTTTTAAAGAATATTTAGAATATATTTTTACCATTTATTACAATGTTGTTCATTGGGCATAATTTCACAATTCAACCGGACCTAAACAAGTATCAATCTTTTGATAGTTATTATATCTTAAAAATACTCTTTTTGTTTTGACAGTGTGAATTAATTTTAATTTAATTTCTGCCACTTCTGTGTTTTGATTTTGGAAAATGGATTCCATATTTGGAATCAGTATATTCAAATTTTGTAAATAGGTAACTTTTATTTTTAGAAATTTTGAATAATTACTTCGGTAAATATTTTATTTACCATGGTTAAAGGGTAAATCATGTAAATAAGGGTTAAAAAATAATATTATTATAATCCTAAATTACCCTAAAACATGTCCTAACCTTATTGGTGGATAAATTTCTGACCATGGGAATCTATGGGTCAATTTTGGGACCCCATGGAGCCACTTGTAGGTGATAGGGACACTTTATTTTAATTAAGTTAAAATAAATACAAAAATGATATAAGCATATATCTTTTAGAAAACAATTTTTACATAGGGTTATGTATGTTTTATTTTCGACTATAAATATTCATTATAAAGATAATACGATTTAATACATAATTATATTTTATTTATAATTTTTAGACGTTATATAATTTTATTTATTTATGACACAATGGTGATGAAGTAATTACCTAATTAATACAAAATTAGAATAATCGATATTATAAATACCCAAATAAATGTAATTTGAGACTTTTTATAAATAAAAATAATTTTCTAGTATAATATGACATGTTAGGATTGATTTAATTAACTTTTTACAAAGTAATAATTCTGTTATGAGTTTTAAAAAAATCAATTATTGAATATTGTCAAAATTGATATAAAAGAGTTTTTAAAACAAATATTATATTATAAATTGATATCCAATTCCTAAAAATCTATGGTTCGCCCAAGAGACTTATATCATGATATTTGTATGATTAATGGACAACTTGGGGGTCACTTGGATGTATATAGTATGTTTATTAACCATATAATATAAAAATACAAAGAGGCATTGTAAAAGTGAAACTAATTAACTAAGAGTTAATACTTAAAGATAAGGTTAATATAATAACCCAAACCTGTCTAGATTATATTGGTTGAGTGGTTTTCGACCCATTACCACCTTAAAATATAAATAATCTACTTTGGATCCATTAGAAACCGAATATTAATTTATTATAAATTAATACTTTAGGTTTTTCCTAAAGAGCCTCTCCTCCCCCTTATAAAAGGACCCAACTTCTAACCAATTCTTCACACCTTCAAAGCCTTTTGGATCGGTCAAACCCTGCAAAAATACTCTCTAAACATCTCTCTATTCAACATAGAGGCCTTAGTTTGATCATAATTCCATCCTAAGGATCCCTTTTGATCAAATCAAAAGGAAGAACCCGAAGAAGAGGTAATGTTTTCACCACCCTCTTTCAAATTCCTTTCTTATTCAAATTATTCATTCTTTGTTATTTATATTCAAAAATAATAACACAAGTATCTACTATATACTGTGATGTTATTATAAATATGGTACAACCATATTCATTATTCTATCCATCCTTTGAAAGACATCTCACCATACGTGCGTACGTACGGCTTATCGTCTCCACATCGTGGTGTAATTGTTATTCTATACATTATTATTTGGATGGGTATAATAATGATGTATATTTGATGTAAATAATAAATATAACATTATAATGATTCTGTATATATTATATACCATCCAATTATATATTATTTTAATATCAAAAGAATGATATTTTTGCTCATGCATACGTACGGATTACCGTCTCCACGACGCGATGAGATTCATTTCCAAGTTCACCAATCATCAACGATTATAAAAATATATATTACTAATATGTATGTAATATATGAAATAATAATGCTACTGGAGATATATATATTTATATATATAAGGATTTATGTAATTACATATATCTTATTCACTTACGTCCGTTCAATAGTATATGAAAACAGAAACATCGTTTATGCGTATGTACGGACTACCGTCACCATAAACGGTGTTTTCCATTTCATATATATGTCTATTATAAATATTTATATACTAAATATATATGATATATTTATCATGTTTTATATTATATAATTATTTAAATCATGATCTAATTGATACAACCAAGAGTAACAAGTTAAAACACATACGATAAGGAAAGTGATTATTACCCGCAATGTTAACTTAACATGGAAATTATTATTAAATGGGTAATAAAAAGTCATAAATGAATCATGTATGATATCATAAATATTAATATGGTTCTGTAATAATTTAATAACATACTACGATCTTCGTACAAGAGGTTAAACATACCCTCGACTAAAGGAAAGTGCAAGGTAAGGGTTCTTCATCTCACTCCTAATTCCCGTGAGATTCATGCCATATTGCCACTATTATCTTTTGTGTGGTGTATGTACTGCCAATAATTATATTATTTGTGTAATACACTTTAATTTATGTGTATTTACATATTCATTGTATGATACCTCTTTCATGGGTTGTATTTTTTGTAAGTTACCAAATTGGCAAGGGTTAATTTCACAATCTCTTTATTATCCGAGCTTGTTTTTACAAAAGTATCTACTGGGACATATTTATTATCCATATCCATGTTTTATGAAAGAGTTTTCAAAGAAATTCTTTTAAGGGACTGTTTTTCTAAAAAATCATTTCAAATGTTTTGAATATCAATTCTTCTAAATCTTTCTCATTAATGTTCATGCCTTCAAAATGTTTTTTAAGGATTTATTTATATAGACATGAATGTTTTTAAAATGTTAATTACTTTCAAAAGTTTCAATGTGGTATGGGAAACTTTGATTAAAAAATGTATTTAAATGACTTCTTTTCAAAATTGTGTGACTTTTAAATATTTTCATGAAAAGGCGTATTTCTCTCAAAGAGTTTTACAAATCAATCTCATCCATGTCAAAATTATTTAATGGATTTTAAACTTTTTTTGAATTTGATTTATCATGATACAAATCTTCCATATTGTGTTGAAGGTTTTGTGATATATTTTACTGTGGATATGTTATTTTTATACCATCCATGGTTTATGGGTAAAGTATTGACATTTCGCATGATAGTTTTGATACAAATTTTTATGTTATATTTCATCCTCTTCTTAAGATGAATGTGTTAGACTAGTATGTTCTGGGTTGGGGACCGTTAAAAGTAAGCCCTCCGGGTTGGTGTCCGGTTATTAGAGGCACTCCGGGTTGGTGTTCGGTTATTAGAGGCACTCCGGATCGGTGTCTGGTTATTAGAGGCACTCCGGGTTGGTGTCCGGTTATTAGAGACACTCCGGGTTGGTGTCCGGTTAGTAGAGGCACTACGGGTTGGTGTCCGGTTAGTATAGTCACTCCGGGTTGGTGTCCGGTTATTAGAGGCACTCCGGGTTGGTGTCCGGTTATTAGAGGCACTCCGGGTTGGTCTCCAGTTATTAGAGGCACTCCGGGTTGGTGTCTGGTTATTAGAGGCACTCCGGGTTGGAGTCCGGTTATAAAGGATCTCCGGGTTGGGTTCCGGTTACAGTTATACCCTAGGTCTTGGCACGAGGCCTTGACACAGAAATTAAAGTTCGGTATTATGAATTTCATCATTATGAAAGTGGTTAGTGATATTGCATGTGATTATTCTATTAGTAGAATATCCATGTGAATAAGTAAATGGAATTATTTCATTTTATTTCTGCCATATTATGCTGAAGTTCAAGTTTAAAAGGATTTTGTGTTTGTTATATACATTTCCTTAAATGTTTATGCTTACTTTTGAATGTTTCCACTGTATTGCTTACCCTTACTGAGAATTTGAGCTCACCCCTTTCTATGTTGTATTTTTACCAGGATTCCAAGAAGTGTAATGTGATTGATATTCATGGTTAAACTAAGGGAATAATGGCGTTCATAAAGATTATTTATGTTGTTTTGTACGTCTTAAAGTGTAAATGTAGCATTCATATATGTGATCTATTTTTCCAAGACTGCTAAACTGATCGGTCCTTCAGGACTTGATTCCTTGTAATCATGCTAATGTATTAACATAATGCACCGACTATGGGTAACTGGGGTCGGGGTGTTACAGTTGGTATCAGAGGAAGTTTAGAAATAACCTTAGAAACTAGATTTAGATAAACTCTGATTATATCACATAGTCCTAAGATAGACATTGAGGATTAGTATAGAAGAACTTCCTAGAATTTTGGTATTGTAGAGATTTTGTGAGTTTTCTGAGCAATACATCCCTGTCTGGATACGAGCAGGTAGAGGCGGCTCTGGTACAGATGTACCTAGGGGTAAAACCTGAAAACGCCGCTTTGAGCTAGACACGAACAAGAACTAGTGCACGACAACAGGCCTTGCTGCACTCTTGGTTACGACACTCCTTGGGGATATGCTTAGGATAATTCTCATTTTCATTACAAACCATTATGAAAGGCTCATGAGTATATACTTACTCAAAGAAAACATTTTTATGATTATGTATTATATCCATAAACTGTTCAATTTTCATTAGGTATTTTACAAGTTTGGAATTATTCATTGAAATTCATAAACTAACCTAGTTTATGCTGTTGTATAGAAATGGTGCCCATATAAGGAATCTGAACTCCAGTAATATGTATGATCTAAAGAGTAAGAAGGATCGTATCATTCATGGTATTAAGCCATCATTTAGAAGGGAAATTGTCTCCCACGTATTATCATCATATGAAGAAATAGTATCATGTGTGGATAAGATAACTAAAGAGTTTACTAAGTCCTATGGCTTTGAAGGGAAGAAAAAGAAGAAAAAGTTGGAAGAGAGAAAGATGGATAAACAGAAGAGGGAAAATAATAATTTCCCCATGTGTGATAACTGTGGGAAGAAACACCCTGGAACTTGCCTGAAATAAATGGGAGTTTGTTATAAGTGTGTAGGAAAAATGGAACCAAATACGTGACTGCAAGGGTAAGAAAATGGTTTCAAATGTACAATGCTTCATTTGCCAAGAGTTTGGACACTAAAAGAACCTATCATTAGACTATTCCGCAAATGATGCTATTAGATAACAATCATGTTATGATACTACCACATATGAAGAGGAATTATTAGAGTTATTATATTGATTATGTCATTTGAGTGTTGTATCAGCAATGTACATGTTATAATAATTATGGAGTATATAAGGATTGTACTATAGTACTATTTCACTAAGGACTTGAGATTTTGTGGAACAAAGAAAAGTGGCTCAATAACCGGTTAAATTTTTGGAAAATATATGGTTGAGAGAAAGATAAACCATAATATGGTTCTGATACCGAGGTACTGATTTTAGAATAATACATGATTTATTTGGATAAATTATATTGGAAATTCTTTAATACCTTGAAAATGATTAATGATTTGTATATTCCATCATTGTTGCGGTTTAAAACAATTTTTTTGGATTGAAGGAGTATATCTATTATTCTTTAAGGAATAAGGGATCATGAATGTAATCAATAAGGTTTTATGGTAATTCCGAATGTTGTAGTATTTTAAAAGAATACATGATGAAGGTGTTCACAAGGTATTACACGGAAAAAAGGATCTTCATTATGTTTAACGTCCTTGTAAATTTTGGACAGTGAGTTTGGATAATAGTATTGTTGATAAGATTAATGGTTGGAATGGATTAAGATTGAAAGGTTATTTTTTGGATTTTTATAAAAGGACAACACGCAGACCGTGTGACGACCCATCGTGTTGGAAAAAGCTGCGGGAATCAAACCCACAACCATAGTGAAATTGGGATTTATCACCTACCATTGTGCTACATGATGTTCCTGGATGGTATAACGTAGTTTCTTTAAGTAAAGGGTCTGATATGTGAATTATAAATTCATTATATTTGGAACCCTATATGATTAGGATAAATAGAGTATTTTTGAGTTGTATTATGTTTTGGGGTGAAAGATGAGTTTCCGGTAGAAATTTATTAACGGATAAAAATCTAATTATAAAGTAAGTATATCTCCTTATGATCTTAGCCAATATCATAAATAAATTCCTCAACATTAAGAAAAAAACTTAGAACAAAGATGTTGTCCTAGATGGTACCTTAGATCATCACTAATTTATAGCTTTGGGATTGTTGGCCTTTTCATAGCCATGTTCTCTACCACTCTCCATCAGATAATTGATGGTTAAATTTCTCTTCCATATACATATTTTCCTACATGGCACCCTAGTATGTGTTATTTTCAGTAATATTCATACTTTATAATCTTTATTTTAAACAGAGGCCTCACTAATTCATTTTTCGATGTGGGATTTCAACTAAGATATTTTGAAACGTCAAAAATGTGTTATCCTATTACCTTATATTTTGTTGAACCGATGGTTTTTTAAATCATCATAGATTGATGAATTTAAGGACCTCAATTTTAAACTTGTTTGTGATTGATGACCTCAATCACTACCTATAAATATTAACGTTTTTCTCCAATTATATGTCTATAATTTCCACCAATTTCCTCCTAATCGAGATTATAATTTTGTGGTGACCCTTTCATTTCTCTTTTCATCTTATTAAGACTAAATTTTATTAACCAAATTTCCGATGTGGGTTTTTCCACAAAGTTATTTTATATTTTCAACATTTATTTTCATTGAACAATATCAAATTGCGAGGATGCAATTTATTGAAGGAGGGGAGAATGTAACACCCCGAGCTTCCACGGTACACTTCTGTTTGAATAATACAGTAGTGTGTGTTGTACACAACTTCAAGTTCTAACACACACCACGACCAATCGAAGTAGCCGTTATGAATAGTAATACATACTTTTTAAAATTATAGAAATTTTATCTCTCAAAATGGACTTCATTTTTTGATTTGGAGTATCGAATTTAGCCTAAGGTGAAATTTTGGTACTTTTCGGATAACTTTAATATTTTGATGAACAGTGAAAATTACTAAATTTTAATTAAAAAGAACTTTTTTAATCCAAAATATTAATAGTGATAATTAATGAATTTGAGTGGTTTTAAAGTATATTTAGAATATATTTTTACAATTTAATACAATTTTGGTCATTGGGCATAGTTTCACAATTAAACCGGACATAAACAAGTATCAATCTTTTGATATTTATTATATCTTAAAAACATGCTTTTTGTTTTGACATCGGGAATTAATTTTATTTTAATTTCTGAAAATTATGTGTTTTGAATTTGGAAAAATGGATTCCATATTTGGAATCAGGATGTCCAAATTTTGTAAATAATTAACTTTTATTTTTAGACGTTTAGAATAATTACTTCGGTAAATATTTTATTTACCATGGTGAAAGGGTAAATCCCGTAAATAAGGGTTAAACAATAATATTATAATAATACTAAATTACCCTAAAACGTGTCCTAACCTTATTGGTGGATACATTTACGACCATGGTCATATTTGGGTCGATTTTGGGACACCATGGAGCCACTTGTAGGTGATATGGACACTTTATTTTAATTAAGTTAAAATAAATACAAAAATGACAAAAGCATATATCTTTTAGAAAAACAATTTTTACATAGGGTTATATATGTTGGATGTTCGACTATAAATATTACGTAGAAATATATTAAGATTTCCTATATAATGATATTTTATTTATAATTTTTAGACGTTATATAATTTAAATTATTTGTGACACAATGGTGATGCAGTAATTACCTAATTAATGAAAAATTAGAATAATCGATATTATAAATACCCAAATAAATTTAATTTGAGCATTTTTATAATTACCAATAATTTTCTAGGATAATATTACATTTTAGAATTGATTTAATTAACTTTTTTCGAAGTAATCATTCTTTTATGAGTTTTACAAAAATCAATTATTGAATAGTGTCAAAATTGACATAAAAGAGTTTTTAAAACAAATATTATATTATAAATTGATATTAAATTCCTAAAAATCTAAGTTTCTTCCAAGGGACATATATCATGATAATTTTATAATCAATGGACCACTTGGGGGTCTCTTGGATGTATATTTTACGTTTATTTACCATATAATATAAAAATACAAAGAGGCATTGTAAAAGTGAAACTAATTAACTAAGAGTTAATACTTAATGATAAGGTTAATATAATAACCCAAACCTATCTAAATTCTATTGTTTGAGTGGTTTTCAACCCATCCCTACCATAAACATTAAATAATCCACTTTCTAGCCATTAGAAACCTAATATGAATTTATTATAAATTAATACTTTAAGTTTTTCCTAAAGACCCCTCCTCTCCCTTATAAAAGGACACAACTTCTAACAAATTCTTCACACCATAATATCCTTTCGGTTCGAAAAAACCCTGCCAAAATACTCTCTAAACATCCCTCACTTAAACATAGAGGCCTTATTTTGATCATAAAGCCAACCTAAAGAGACATTTTGATCAAATCAATAGGAAGAACCTGAAGAAGAGGTAATGTTTTCACCACCCTCTTTCAAGTTCCTTTCTTCTTCAAATTATTCTTTCATTTTTATTTCTATTCTAAAATAATAACTCCAATATCTCCTATATATTGTGATGTTATTATAAATATGGTACAACCATATTCAGTATTCTATCCATCCTTTTAACGACATGTCACCATACGTGCGTACGTACGGCTTACCGTCTCCACGTCGTGGTGTAATTGTTATTCAATACATTATTATTTGGATGGGTATAATAATGACGTGTATTTTATGTAAATAATAAATATAACATTATAAGGATTCTGTATATATGATATAACATCCAATTATATATTATTTTAATATCAAAAGAATGATATTTTCGCTTGTGCGTACGTACGGATTACCGTCTCCACGACGCGATGAGATTCATTTCCAAGTTCACCATTCATCGACGATTATAAAAATATATATTAATAATAAGTATGTAATATATGACATAATAATGCTACTGGAGGTATATATATATATTTATATATATAAGGATTTATGTACTTACATATATCTTATTCACTTACTTCCGTTCAATACTATATGAAAACAGAAACAACATTTATGTGTACGTACGGACTACCGTCTCCATAAATGGTGTTTTCCATTTCATATATATGTCTATTATACATATTTATATTCTAAATATATATGATATATTTATCATGTTTTATATTTTAGAAGTATTTAAATCATGATGTAAGTGATACAACCAAGAGTAACAAGTTAAAACACGTACGATAAAGAAAGTGATTATTACCCAAAATGTTAACATAACATGGAAATTATTATTAAATGGGTAATATAAAGTCATAAATAAATCATGTATAATAGCAGAAATATTAATATGGTTCTGGTATAATTTAATAACATACTTAGATCTTCGTACATGAGGTTAAACATACCCTCGACTAAAGGAAAGTGCAAGGTAAGGGGTCTTCATCTCACTCCTTATTCCCGTGAGATTCATGCCATATTGCCACTATTATCTTTTGTGTGGTGTATGTACTTACAATAATTATATTCTTGGTGTAATACACTTTAATTTACTTCTATTTACATATTCAATTTATGATAACTCTTTCATGGGTTGTATTTTTCGTATGTTACCTAATTGGTAAGGGTTAATTTCACAATCTCTTTATTATCTGATCTTGTTTTTACATAAGTATGTACTGGGACATATTTATTATCCGTATCCATGTTTTATGAAAGTGTTTTCAAAGGTATTATTTTAAGAGACTCTTATACTAAAACATCATTTCAAATATTTTAAATATCAATTCTTCTAAATCATTCTCATTAATGATCATGTCTTCAAAATGGTTTTGAAGGATTTATTTATATAGACATGACTGTTTTGAAAATGTTAATTACTTTCAAAAGTTTCAAAGTGGTTTGGTACACTTTGATTCAATTTTTTTAAATAAATTCTTTTCTAAATTGTGTGACTTTTAAATATTTTCATGAAAAAGGGGTATTTCTCTCAAAGAGTTTTACAAATCAATCTCATATATGTCAAAATTATTTAATGGATTTTAAACTTGTTTTGAAGTTGATTTATCATGATACAAATCTTCCATATTGTGTTGGAGATTTTGTGATATATTTGACTGTGGATGTGTTATTTTTATAATATTCATGGTTTATGGGTAAAGTATTTACATTTCACATGATAGTTATAAAAACAAATTTTTATGTTATATTTCATCCTCTTCTTAAGATGAATGTGTTGGACTAGTATATTCAGGGTTGGGGACCCATAAAAATAAGCCCTCCGGGTTGATGTCCGGTTATTAGAGGCACTCCGGGTTGGTGTCCGGTTATTAGAGGCACTCCGGGTTGGTGTCCGGTTATTAGAGGCACTCCAGGTTGGTGTCCGGTTATTAGAGCCACTCCGGGTTGGTGTCCAGTTATTAGAGGCACTACGGGATGGTTTCCGGTTATTAGAGACACTCCAGGTTGGTGTCTGGTTATTTGAGGCACTCCGGGTTGGTGTCCAGTTATTAGTGGCACTCCAGGTTGGTGTCCGGTTATTAGAGTCACTCCGGGTTGGAGTCCAGTTACAGAGGCTCTCCGGGTTGGGTTCCAGTAACAGTTATACCTTAGTTCTTGGCACGAGGCCTTGACACAGAAATTAAAGTTCGGTATTATGCATTCAATCATTTGGTTAGTGATACTGCATGTGATTATTAGATTGGAAGAATATCCATTTAAATAAGTAAATGGAATTATTTCATTTTATTTCTGCCATATTATGCTGAATTTCAAGTTTAAAAAGCTTTTGTTTTAGTTTTATACATTGCCTTAAATGTTTATGCTTATTTTTGAATGTTTCCACTGTATTTCTTACCCTTACTGAGCATTTGAGCTCACCCCTTTCTATGTTTTATATTTCCCAGGATTCAAAGTATAATGTGATTGATATGATGGGTTAAGCCAAGGGAATAATGGCATTCATAAAGATTATTTATGTTGTTTTGTACGTCTTAAAGTGAAAATGTAACATTCATGTATGTGATCTATTTTTCCAAAACTGCTAAACTGATCGGTCCTTCGGGACTTTATTCCTTTTAATCATGCCAATGTATTAACATAATTCACTCACACTGGGTAACTGGGGTCGGGGTGTTACAAAAATCAATTAAAGTATTTTGCATTTGAATTTTTTAATTCATGATTGGTTATTTTTAAACTTGTTTAAGATTAATCATTATGAGAAAATTTATTTCAACAATGTTTGGATACATGGATATTTATATAAAATCTATGTGGCATAAATTTTTGATCAATCCAAACTCACATGTTCATTTCTATGAATGTTCATATATTTATGCATATACATACTTATATATAAATATATGTGTGAATGTGTATTTTAATAGAGTTATGTACTTTCAAAATCAACAACTCCATTGAATGTATATAAAAGTTAATAAAGATTAATTTTTTTTACAAAAAATATAGAAATTAAATTCTGTAACACCCCAAGCTTCCTCGGTATGTTTCCTTTCGAATAATGCAATGACGTGCATTGTACGCAACTTCGAGATTTTAACACACCACAACCAATCAAACTAGCCGTTATGAATAGTAATACATACTTTTTGAAATTATATATATTTTATATTTCAAAATGGACTTCATTTTTGGATTCGGAATATCGAATTTAGCCTAAGGTGAAATTTTGGTACTTTTCGGATAACTTTCATATTTTGATGAATAGTGAAAATTAATAAATTTTAATTAAAAACAACTTTTTTAATCAAAACAATTAATAGTGATAAATTGTGAATTTGAGTGGTTTTAAAGTATATTTAGAATATATTTTTACCATTTAATATAATGTTGGTCATTGGACACAATTTTACAATTAAACCGAACATAAACAAGTGTCAATCTTTTGATAGTTATTATCTCTTAAAAACACGCTTTTTGTTTTGACAGCGGGAATTAATTTTAAATTAATTTCTGCCACTTCTGTGTTTTGAATTTAGAAAAATGGATTCCATATTTGGAATCAGGATGTCAAAATTGTGTAAATAGGTAACTTTTATTTTTAGACATTTTGAATAATTACTACGGTAAATATTTTATTTACCATGGTTAAGGGTAAATCCGGTAAATAAGGGTTAAAAAAATAATATTATAATAATAATAAATTACCCTAAAATGTGTCTTAACCCTATTGATTGATACATGGTCGACCATGGGCATCTTTGGGTCAATTTTGGGACCCCATGGATCCACTTGTAAGTGATAATGACACTTTATATTAATTAAGTTAAAATGAATACAAAAATGACACAAGCATATATCTTTTAGAAAAACAATTGTTACATAGGGTTATATATGCTGGATTTTAGATTATAAATATTCATTAGAAAGCTAAAAAGATGTACTACATAATTATATTTTATTTATAATTTTTTTACATTAAATAATGTATTTTATTTATGACACAATGATGATGCAGTAATTACTAAAATAGTAAAAAATTAAAATAATTGATATTATAAATACCCAAATAATTATAATATGAAACTTTTAATGAATTAAACAAATTTTCTAGGATAATATGATATATTAGGATTGATTTATTTGACTTTTTTCGAAGTAATCAATCTGTTATGAGTTTCACAAAAATCAACTAGTGAATAGTGTCAAAATTGACATAAAAGAGTTCTTAAAACAAATATTATATTATTAATTGATATTAAATTCCTAAAAATCTAAGGTTCGGCCAAGAGACATATATTATGATAGGTTAATCATTAATGGACCACTTGGGGGTCTTTTGGATGTATATAGTAAGTTTATTAACCATATTATATAAAAATACAAAGAGACATTGTAAAAGTGAAACTAATTAACTTAGAGTTAATAAATAAAGATAAGGTTAATATAAGTACCCAAACCTGTCTAAATTCTATTGGATGAGTTGTTTTCGACCTATCCCCACCTCAACCTTTGAATAGTCAGCTTTGGAGTCATTGGAAACCGAATATGAATTTATTATAAATTAATATTTCTAGCTTTTCCAAAGGTGCCCCTCACCCCTCTTATAAAAGGGCACTCCTCCTTCTCATTTCCTCACACCTCTCAAGCCACTTGGCTCGTCCAAACTCTGCCCAAATAAGCTCCCCACATCCCTCTCCTCCTCCTTGAAGCTTCCCCTTAGGCAGAAAGCATTTCAACAAGTCCTTTGGTTCCAACCAAAGTGAGTTACCTAAATTAAAGGTAACGATTTCTCTTAAATTATTTTCATTTATTTTGCTTCTTCAACCCCTAAAATCTTTTTATTTCCCTTCTTTTGTAACAACACCAGTATCCTCAATATACTAGGATGTTTTTATAAGAAGTATTCAAACTACACATACACACAACTCCATCTAATGGATGATGAACATAATGTTTCTGTGGATGGCAAACTGACGCCTCACGAAACGATGATTGTTCAAAAACATCTTACCGCCTATCATGGTGGCCATTATGATGGCACTGTAATTAAATATGATATTAATGATATATATTTTATATATAAGCTTCTGTAATTCCATTTTATTTCATACCATTATTCGTTTCATGTCGTATATACATACGATAATTTCATTTGAGGAAGTGCGGACTACCGCCCCCTTAAAATGATATGACTCGTTCATACCACACATGGAACGTATAAAGGATGGTGTTAATGAACTTAAGTAACATATATAAAATATTATATTATACTGGAATATTAATATACCTATGTATCATTTGGATTCGATTCTTTTAAAATAAAAAATTAAATGGAAGTAGCGTTCGTGCGTACGTACGGACTACCGTCTCCACGAACGCGATGAGATTCATTATCCATCGTATCCATTCAAGTATAATTATCATTTAATGATTTAAAAATGATGTTTAAGGACTTGATATCATTCTGGATATGAATAAGATACAACAAATATGACTTATGTAACAAAACATATAAAAGAAAATGAGTAAGTTAACACCCGAAACGGCGTTAATACTAAGATATTATTAACAAATCAATGTTAAAAGATCATATATGATATCATATTAAAGTAAATGATTCTTTTATTATTCAATAACAATTATTTCACCATTATATAGGAGGTAAACCTACCATAGACCAAGGAAAAAGTACAAAGTAAGGGATTCTCTTATCTCACTTTCAATTCCGTGAGATTTCCATTGTTCGCCACCAAATTATTGAAAGTGGTGTATTGTGTACGGCCATTTGATATATATTATCATGATTCTATTTATATTCATGTTATTCTGTAAATCATTTGGTGGTTATTAACTTTTGGCCATACGACTCAGTTGATTAACGTGGTAAGGGATTTTCTTATCTCACTTTTAATTCCGTGAGAATTCCATTGATCACCACTTAATTATTGCATGTGGTGTATGTGTACTACCCATGATTGTATTCATTGTGTTATATACTTTTATTTATGGGTATTTACATCATCATGGTATGATACTTCTTTCATGGGTGTATGTTTCTTAAGATACCTAATCAATAAGGGAATTTGATATTTCAATTTCCACTCATTTGGCTTTACGCATATTTCATTGATTATATTACCCCAAGATTATGTGTGGAATCACTATTCATTTGATTATGTCATAATTTCCACTCCCCTTCCTGTGGATATATGTTTGATACACATAATCGCTCCATTGATAATTCTCAATTCATTGATATGAATTTGATAAGAGTAATTTTAACTCACTCTCCATTTGTTGAGTTAAACATCCAATTCGTTGGTATTGTTTTTACAAGAATATGTGTGAATATCCTTTGATTGATTTACACTGAATATCCAATCATATTTAGTGTATTTATATTTGTCACACATAATTATGTCGTTGATTTATCCTTAACCTAAGGATACAACCTTTATGGGAGATTTCATCTCAATTTACATTCCATTGAGACTTCTTTGATGATATACACCAAATCACTTTTATGTGGTGTATATAATGTACTTTGACATAGTATATCATGAATTCCTTTATTCTCATGATATTAAAAAATTTTGATTACCACAATTATTTGTATTCAAGTGTCTCTTTTGGTTGGAATCTCTAACTAAAATACCATTTTTAAAATGATTTAAAGACTTATTCATCTAAATCTTTCTCATTAATGTCCATGTTTTAAAAAATGGTTTTAAGGATTTATTTATATGGACATTAAAGTTTACAAATTAAAACTCCTTTTAAAAAGTTTCAAAGTGGTATGGGACACTTTGATTCAAAAATCTATTTTTAAATGGCTTCTTGACAAATAGTGTGACTTTTAAATGTTTTCAAGAAAAAGGGGGATATTTCTCTCAAATAGTTTTGATGATTATTTTCATCTATGTCAACATCCTTCATTATTATTGATTGAGGTTAATGTGATACAATACAATCTTCCATATTGTATCGAATGAGTTATGTTTGACTATGGATGTGCTATTTTTATACCATTCATGGTTTGTGGTAGAGGTATTGACATTTCGTATGCTAGTTTTAATACGAATGTTTATGTTATGTTTAAACCTGTTCATATGAGGAATGCATTGGACTTAATAAGTGACGGGTGGAGCCCGCTATAGCTCCTCGATGCATCGGTAGGTCTCATGAGACAAACTAGTGTCTTGGCACAAGGCCTTGGCAAAATCTTATTTGTAGTCTTGGCACGAGGCCTTGGCTATGTGGTTATGATAGTCTGGCATTATGCATTCCATCATTATGAAAGTGGTTATTGATATTGCATGTGATCATTCGACTAGTAGAATATCCATGTGAGTAAGTAAATGGCATTATTTCATTTTACCTTCGCCATTTTATGATGAAGTTTAAATTTAAAAGGCTTTTGTTTTAGTTATAAATTGCCTTAAGTGTTTATGCTTATTTATGAAAGCTTCTGCTATAATGTTATCCTTACTGAGCATCCGAGCTCACCCCTTTTAATGTTTTATTTTTCCCAGGATTATGAAGAAGTAATTTATGAATGACCTGCAGGGATAGTATGAGGGGATATGAAGACAAGATGTTTTTTTATGATGTAATGTAAAAATTTATGGATGTATCTAGTTATTCCAAGGCTACTAAACTAATCGGTCTTTCGAGACTTGATCTTTCTCATGATCATGCCAATGTTATGTAATAATGCACCGACTCTAGGTAATTAGGGTCGGGGCGTTACAGTTGGTATCAGAGGAAGTTTGGTACAAACCTTGGTAGCTAGATTTTGATAAACTCTGATTAGAGCACGTAGACCTAAGATGAACTTTGAGGATTAGTATAAAAGAACTTCCTAGAATTTTGGTATTGTAGAGATTTTGTGAGTTTTCCAAGCAATACAACCCTGTCTGGATACGAGCAGGTAGAGGCGGCTCTGGCACAGATGTACCTAGGGGTAAAACCCGAAAACACCGCTTTGAGCTAGACTCGAACGGGAACTGGTGCACGACAACGGGCCTTGCTGCACTCTTGGTTACGACACTCCCGAGGGATATGCTTAGGATAATTTACATTTTCTTTACAAACCAATTTAAGTAATATATATATAAGATGAGAGTAAATGACCTTGGTTAATCCGAATATGTTTCAAATTGAGAATATGGTGACATTTTAATCTCTAAATGATTTTACGACTACTATTACTCACACAATGCTTTATGGTTTTAGTCAATGGCTGGATTCCAAGGAAGTCATAGTGACTTTGAGAATGATGTACAAGATGGGAACGGTGGTGGCAATGAGCAACAAAATGGAATGTTGATAGGCGTAAAAGATATCGTCTTTATGCCAAATCAGTTTTCCAAAAATATGATCAACAACATATATATTAACCAACTCCCAGACTCAACAAGGAAGAGAAAGGTGATAAATGATAAGAGCTCCAGCAATGGAGACCATGGAGAAAAGAACCCTCAATTTTCATCATGCAGGAAATGTGGAAAGAGACACCCAGGAAAGTGTCTCAATGGGACAATGAAATGTTTTACGTGCGGGAAGGAAGGACATAAAGTAAAGAATTGCCGAAGAAAAATGAAGAGTACTATGGAAGAAGATAAAAATGGTCCCAAGAGTCCATTTACAGTCATTTGCCGTAAATGTAGGGGACCTGGCCATTACCCGAGTGAATGTCCTATTCTATAGGATATTTTCTTGGTCAAAGAAGAAGCTATGTGGGAATAAATGGTTGGAGAAATGTTTAAAAAGTATTAGAACTCCTTGTTGATGGGTTTACTATGGAATAATTTTCTCTTGTATTTGTAACCCCGCAGTTTGCCATGTGAGAATGATATTTAAGGAAGAATTGTCTCTTCTCTTGTGGATATGGGTATAAATAACCATTTGGATTTATATGATCATTGGGGTTTGAGAGAATTATAAGTTATTCTAATTTGGGATGAAGATTCAAAGTATGATATAACATTTGTGGTTAAATTTATGATATAGTATTTTGAGGAATTTATCTCATTTTGGAAATATTATAAAATATAGTTTTTGAAAAAGGACAACACGTAGACCGTGTGACAACCCGTCGCGTCGGACAAAGCTATGGGAATCGAACCCACAACCAAAGTGCGATTGGGATTTATCGCCTACCACTGGACTACGTGAAGTCCCTGGTTAGTGTGACTTTTTTTTTAGTTAAATGATTTTATTGATCAATAATAAGTTGATTTGGGTTCTTATTTCATATCAAAAGAATACCCTTGGTATAGGAAAATGATTTGGTGATTAAGTGATAAATGTTATTTTGGAAGATGTTCGCTTTGTTGGGAACACTATATGCCCAAGGAAAATAGAATACTTTGGGGTTTCATTTGTGGAGTAATGATAGATTTTTATCTACGTTTTTATTGTGGATTTATAGTGATTTGGGTTATTAATGGAAATGATTAACCTATAATAGAGAATATGTGATTAGGTTAATTACTTTTGAGTATGTGACTTTAAGAGTATCTGATGTCATTTGGAGATACAATTTAACATGGGAGACTACATAATCAAATTCTTCTATGTTTTGGGTTTCAATATTAGTTTGGATTATATTAAAGGATTTTAAGGACAATTGGTTATTGAATGGTATCTATTTAACTTTGGGGTATTGTTGGTTTAATTTTAGAAATTAAGATTAGTGCATATTTATCTCAATGAATATCCTTTTGGGGGATCATTAGATCATTCACTGACCATTTTGGTTTTGATTAATCATCAAAGACAATGTAAATATATGGTTTATCCTTCATGGATCATGTGATTCTATAGAAGTTTATTCTATCTCTTCCAGTGTGACCAAGACTTCTTGAATACTCATCATTTAAAAAAATGAGTTAGTGGTGGAAATTTATTAAAGAATGAAAATCTACTTAAAATGTAAGTATATCTCATAATGTTCTTAGTCAATATCATAAATGAATTACTCTTCCTTATGTAATATAACTTAAAAAAAAATGTTGTCCGTTTACTTTCCTACTAGGAGACTAATGGTCGTTTGTCCCAACACAAGTTTGTGGTTTTCTCATTGTTAACTTTCTCCTGATCATGATTTCTATCCCTCTCCATCAGAACTTGAAACTTAGTTTATCATCCATATCCATGTTTTCTTACATGGAATCCTAGTATGGGTTATCTTGGATGACCCTTATACCTCTCTTTCTTTCTTTTAAAGTGATAGTTTTATTGACTCTTTTTCCGATGTGGGACTTTCCATTATATCCCCAAGAAAAATTTTAAAAATTGCGAGGACACAATTTATTGAAGGAGGGGAGAATGTAAAACCCCAAGCTTCCTCGGTATGTTTCCTTTCGAATAATGCAATGACGTGCATTGTACGCAACTTCGAGATTTTAACACACCACAACCAATCAAACTAGCCGTTATGAATAGTAATACCTACTTTTTGAAATTATATATATTTTATATTTCAAAATGGACTTCATTTTTGGATTCGGAATATCGAATTTAGCCTAAGGTGAAATTTTGGTACTTTTCGGATAACTTTCATATTTTGATGAATAGTGAAAATTACTAAATTTTAATTAAAAACAACTTTTTTAATCAAAATAATTAATAGTGATAAATTTTGAATTTGAGTGGTTTTAAAGTATATTTAGAATATAGTTTTACCATTTAATATAATTTTGGTCATTGGACATAATTTTACAATTAAACCGAACATAAACAAGTGTCAATCTTTTGATAGTTATTATCTCTTAAAAACACGCTTTTTGTTTTGACAGCGGGAATTAATTTTAAATTAATTTCTGCCACTTCTGTGTTTTGAATTTAGAAAAATGGATTCCATATTTGGAATCAGGATGTCCAAATTGTGTAAATAGGTAACTTTAATTTTTAGACATTTTGAATAATTACTGCGGTAAATATTTTATTTACCATGGTTAAGGGTAAATCCGGTAAATAAGGGTTAAAAAAATAATATTATAATAATAATAAATTACCCTAAAATGTGTCTTAACCCTATTGATTGATACATGGTCGACCATGGGCATCTTTGGGTCAATTTTGGGACCCCATGGATCCACTTGTAAGTGATAATGACACTTTATATTAATTAAGTTAAAATGAATACACAAATGACACAAGCATATATCTTTTAGCAAAACAATTGTTACATAGGGTTATATATGCTGGATTTTAGATTATAAATATTCATTAGAAATCTAAAAAGATTTAATACATAATTATATTTTATTTATAATTTTTTGACATTAGATAATTTATTTTATTTATGACACAATGATGATGCAGTAATTACTAAAATAGTAAAAAATTAACATAATTGATATTATAAATACCCAAATAATTATAATATGAAACTTTTAATGAATTAAAAAAAATTTATAGGATAATATGATATATTAGGATTGATTTATTTGACTTTGTTCGAAGTAATCAATCTGTTATGAGTTTCACAAAAATCAATTAGTGAATAGTGTCAAAATTGACATAAAAGAGTTCTTAAAACAAATATTATATTATTAATTGATATTAAATTCCTAAAAATCTATGGTTCGGCCAAGAGACTTATATTATGATAGGTTAATCATTAATGGACCACTTGGGGGTCTTTTGGATGTATATAGTAAGTGTATTAACCATATTATATAAAAATACAAAGAGACATTGTAAAAGTGAAACTAATTAACTTAGAGTTAATACTTAAAGATAAGGTTAATATAAGTACCCAAACCTGTCTAAATTCTATTGGATGAGTTGTTTTCGACCTATCCCCACCTCAACCTTTGAATAGTCAACTTTGGAGCCATTGGAAACCGAATATGAATTTATTATAAATTAATATTTCTAGCTTTTCCAAAGGTGCCCCTCACCCCTCTTATAAAAGGGCACTCCTCCTTCTCATTTCCTCACACCTCTCAAGCCACTTGGCTCGTCCAAACTCTGCCCAACTAAGCTCCCCACATCCCTCTCCTCCTCCTTGAAGCTTCCCCTTAGGCAGAAAGCATTTCAACAAGTCCTTTGGTTCCAACTAAAGTGAGTTACCTAAATTAAAGGTAACGATTTCTCTTAAATTATTTTCATTTATTTTGCTTCTTCAACCCCCAAACTCTTTTTATTTCCCTTCTTTTGTAACAACACCAGTATCCTAAATATACTAGGATGTTGTTATAAGAAGTATTCAAACTACACATACACACAACTCCATCTAATGGATGATGAACATAATGTTTATGTGGATGGCAAACTGATGCCTCACGAAACGATGATTGTTCAAAAACATCTTACCGCCTCTCATGGTGGCCATTATGATGGCACTGTAATTAAATATGATATTAATGATATATATTTTATATATAAGCTTCTGTAATTCCATTTTATTTCATACCATTATTCGTTTCATGTCGTATATACATACGATAATTTCATTTGAGGAAGTGCGGACTACGGCCCCCTTAAAATGATATGACTCGTTCATACCACACATGGAACGTATAAAGGATGGTTTTAATGAACTTAAGTAACATATATAAAATATTATATTATACTGGAATAGTAATATACCTATGTATCATTTGGATTCGATTCTTTTAAAATAAAAAAATTAAATGGAAGTAGCGTTCGTGCGTACGTACGGACTACCGTCTCCACGAACGCGATGAGATTCATTATCCATCGTATCCATTCAAGTATAATTATCATTTAATGATTTAAAAATGATGTTTAAGGACTTGATATCATTTTGGATATGAATAAGATACAACAAATATGACTTATGTAACAAAACATATAAAAGAAAATGAGTAAGTTAACACCCGAAACGGCGTTAATACTAAGATATTATTAACAAATCAATGTTAAAAGATCATATATGATATCATATTAAAGTAAATGATTCTTGTATTATTCAATAACAATTATTTCACCATTATACAGGAGGTAAACCTACCATCGACCAAGGAAAAAGTACAAAGTAAGGGATTCTCTTATCTGACTTTCAATTCTGTGAGATTTCCATTGTTCGCCACCAAATTATTGAAAGTGGTGTATTGTGTACGGCCATTTGATATATATTATCATGATTCTCATTATATTCATGTTATTCTGTAAATCATTTGGTGGTTATTAACTTTTGGCCATACGACTCAGTTGATTAACGTGGTAAGGGATTTTCTTATCTCACTTTTAATTCCGTGAGAATTCCATTGATCACCACTTAATTATTGCATGTGGTGTATGTGTACTGCCCATGATTGTATTCATTGTGTTATATACTTTTATTTATGGGTATTTACATCATCATGGTATGATACTTCTTTCATGGGTGTATGTTTCTTAAGATACCTAATCAATAAGGGAATTTGAGATTTCAATTTCCACTCATTTGGATTTACGCATATTTCATTGATTATATTACCCCAAGATTATGTGTGGAATCACTATTCATTTGATTATGTCATAATTTCCACTCCCCTTCCTGTGGATATATGTTTGATACACATAATTGCTCCATTGATAATTCTCAATTCATTGATATGAATTTGATAAGAGTAATTTTAACTCACTCTCCATTTGTTGAGTTAAACATCCAATTCGTTGGTATTGTTTTTACAAGAATATGTGTGAATATCCTTTGATTGATTTACACTGAATATCCAATCATATTTAGTGTATTTATATTTGTCACACATAATTATGTCGTTGATTTATCCCCAACCTAAGGATACAACCTTTATGAGAGATTTCATCTCAATTTACATTCCATTGAGACTTCTTTGATGATATACACCAAATCACTTTTATGTGGTGTATATAATGTACTTTGACATAGTATATCATGAATTCCTTTATTCTCATGATATTAAAAAATTTTGATTACCACAATTATTTGTATTCAAGTGTCTCTTTTGGTTGGAATCTCTAACTAAAATACCATTTTTAAAATGATTTAAAGACTTATTCATCTAAATCATTCTCATTAATGTCCATGTTTTAAAAAATGGTTTTAAGGATTTATTTATATGGACATTAAAGTTTACAAATTAAAACTCCTTTTAAAAAGTTTCAAAGTGGTATGGGACACTTTGATTCAAAAATCTATTTTTAAATGGCTTCTTGACAAATAGTGTGACTTTTAAATGTTTTCAAGAAAAAGGGGGATATTTCTCTCAAATAGTTTTGATGATTATTTTCATATATGTCAACATCCTTCATTATTATTGATTGAGGTTAATGTGATACAATACAATCTTCCATATTGTATCGAATGAGTTATGTTTGACTATGGATGTGCTATTTTTATACCATTCATGGTTTGTGGTAGAGGTATTGACATTTCGTATGCTAGTTTTAATACGAATGTTTATGTTATGTTTAAACCTGTTCATATGAGGAATGCATTGGACTTAATAAGTGACGGGTGGAGCCCGCTATAGCTCCTCGATGCATCGGTAGGTCTCATGAGACAAACTAGTGTCTTGGCACAAGGCCTTGGCAAAATCTTATTTGTAGTCTTGGCACGAGGCCTTGGCTATGTGGTTATGATAGTCTGGCATTATGCATTCCATCATTATGAAAGTGGTTATTGATATTGCATGTGATCATTCGACTAGTAGAATATCCATGTGAGTAATTAAATGGCATTATTTCATTTTACCTTCGCCATTTTATGCAGAAGTTTAAATTTAAAAGGCTTTCGTTTTAGTTATAAATTGCCTTAAGTGTTTATGCTTATTTATGAAAGCTTCTGCTATAATGTTATCCTTACTGAGCATCCGAGCTCACCCCTTTTAATGTTTTATTTTTCCCAGGATTATGAAGAAGTAATTTATGAATGACCTGCAGGGATAGTATGAGGGGATATGAAGACAAGATGTTTTTTTTATGATGTAATGTAAAAATTTATGGATGTATCTAGTTATTCCAAGGCTACTAAACTAATCGGTCTTTCGAGACTTGATCTTTCTCATGATCATGCCAATGTTATGTAATAATGCACCGACTCTAGGTAATTAGGGTCGGGGCGTTACAAATTCTGTAATTATAGTAGTGAATTGGGGGCTGAACCCATCCCTATACAAGTGTGTAGGCCCATGATAGCCTACAACATTATAGGTTTTCCCATTATTTTCATTTTCAAACAGCAAACATATAGTTCTTCAAAAACAACCCTGGTTTATTTCTGAAGAATGTTATCGAGCATAAGTACTTTTAAAATGTTGAAATTTTTTCCATTTTTAATTAATTTCAATATTATTTTTAAAATGTATTTCTAGTTTTTTTGAAGGTTTATAAAAAAAACTGAAAATTATTTATCCAAATTTATTTTCAATGATATTTTTAAAAAAAGGAATTTTTTCATTTTTAAAAAACCGTTATAGGAAATTGAATGCTTAAAATTTGTTTTAAAATGATTTTTTCACAAGTTTCATAGATGTTCAATTTCATATGTCTCTGATTTTGGAGTTATAGTGCTGTAGAAGCATAACAGTTAATTGTTTTATTTTTATCAACTCTTATAAATGTACGGTAATGTATAATTATCCAGAACCTAGTCTAGTAAAAGGTCCTCTATTATTTAAATAACAACATATTTTCAGTTATCATTTATAAAAAAATCATTTTTTTAGCACCAAATCCCTAAGCCCAGGCTCTAGGTGTTATAACGAAGGGGTCACCTGAGGCCTCGTTGTGGTAGAGTCCCAAATGAGTGTTAGTATTGTTGATATTTGAGTCATATTTAGATATTATACATGACCTTTCCAGTAGATTTGAGTGTAAAAGGATCAATGATAGCTACACCTTAATGAGAATGTTCTTTTTTACCAAGTTACAGGAGGATTAGGAATAAAACTAGTGGGACTAGCTAAGGAGGAGGTCGTGGCCTTGGTAGAAAAAACCCAAATCACTAATAGCCCCAACATATAAGTTATGACTATAGTTCTCATGATATTGTATACTTTTGTGGATCTGGCCAATTTCATTCGCTAATGTTTATACCTCAGGACCATGATATGAGACCATCGACGGTACGAGGTACTATTCTAGTATCATGAAATATAGTATTTGATTTATTTTATACACATACAAAAAAATATTTTATATATATACATATCATTAAACATCTAATTTTAAAGATACAATATTATTGTGGTGTAATGACCCTAGATACACCATAATGTGTGAGGTTAGAGGGAATACACTAATTGAAGTATTATGCCCTTGAGATATACATTTACACTTTATTTTGGATCATATTCGTTCTCATGGTGATATGATTTGATGTCATTTCTGGGTTTACTAGATGGTGAAATATCATGATTTTATAGACTTAAATAATTGAAGGGTCTCTTTTACATCACCAGAGGGAATCTATTGTCTACATAATGATGACTGGGATGATTAATCTAGTAGACAAAGACCATATCATCATGGGATAGGTGGTGTGACCGCCCATAATCCAAATCTCTTAATTGGTGATCAGGGTGACTGTGATGATTAAGCTGGTATACAAGGACTAGAGAATCTTGGGCTAGGTGGTGTGACCACCCATATTCTAAATCTCTTAATGGTTGATCAGGGTTGGCGTCAAGCTAATTTCCCACTAGTAATAGATTATTTCTAGGTTTTTTTCCCTCAAAAAATTTCTAGCTTACCTCATGAGAGTGAGGTAGAGTTTACGATTGTTATTTTTCAAGGTATATAACAATTTTCCATTCCTCCATATTGGATGTTACCTATGGAGCATTAAAAGTTCAAGGGGAAGTTTGATGATCGAGAGGCCAAATGTTTTATATATCCTAAAACATTCTCTTTGCGTTCTCTCATGCTTTTCTCCAAGAATCTGGATGGAATCACATGTTTATATGTGGATTAAAGACTTTTTAATAAGCATATGGAAAATATCATGCACACACTACCATAAATAGATGATCGCTTTGAATAACTCCATGGAGCTAGGGTCTTCACTATGAACCACATGGGGTGGAGACATCACCACATGGGGGTAAGGATATCAGACATACCTCGTATAGATTTCTATAGCATGTATGTCCTATATGAGTACCTTGTTAAATTGTTTGGTATTATAAAGATGCCCTCCATTTTTATGGCTCTAATGAATAGGGTTATCCATGCCTATTTAGATTGTTTTTTCTCAGTTCCTTGTGGAATAAATCATTGTTTATTATCACACGCATAGCGACAATTCCTAGAATCATGGGATCGTTTTATATACACTATGAGAGCATCAACTTTATTCAAGGCCTTATAATTGAAAATTCTAGATCAAAAGTATTATTTCTTTTGTCATATCATATCAGAATCCGGAGTATCTTTTTCCATAGAAATGGTTAGTAACGTAGTTTCCTAATAGATTCCCAATGTTTTTTTTTCATATATGGAGTTTCTTAGGGATGGTTGGATATTACTCACATATCATATATGATTTTTCCCACCTTTAATCACCTTATTCTAGACATACATAGAATGATGTTATGTTATGGTGGTCAGAAACATGCGAGATAACCTTTCAAGATATTAAATGAAGGCTTGCTCGACACATATTATTACTCTACCAAATCCCAATAGAGGTTATATGATATTATATGATGCATTTGGTATTTATCTATGAGAATTGCTGATTCAGGAGGATAGATTCATCGTGTACGGGTCTTGGAAGGTGAGGCCTCATGAGAGAAATTACCCATTGCATGACCCCAAACCAGTTGCATTTTCCCATGCCATATGTTTTAGGAGATATTATCTTTGGGGAGAGAACATTGTAGTTTACATGGACCACAAGAGCCTAAAATATATCATTTCAAAACATGAAATGAACCGTAGATAATAGATATGGTTAAAATATATGCATTCCATCGACTTTGAGAATGCCTGTACACATAGAAATGGAAATTTAGTCGTTGAGGAACTAGATTGGAAAAATAAAGCATAATCTCTTAGAGAATCCATTGAGTAATGGAAATTAATTATCCAATTCTCTGTTATGCATCTAGAGTTTCATGTTGTTTACAAGTAGTGTTACCTTTCATAATTGACAATTACCTCTTCTCTAACAGATAATTTGTAGGGTACTCAATTTTCAGATCCTAATGAATTGGTATGCCATGAGAGTATATAAAAAGAATACCCCATCCGGATTGGTCTATGGATAGAGACAACATCCTATATAATCATGGGTGCGTCTGGGGTCCACCAAATATAATAGATGAGCTAATGAAAGAGTTACATGATTCTTAGTGTGCAGTTTTATCCTGGATTATCCAAAATGTATCAAGATATGCAATGAAAGTATTGGTGTCCTCGAATAAAACATCATATAAAAGTCATTATCACTAGTGATTACACTTATCAAAAGGTGAAGGGGTAGCACCAGCGACATTTTGTCTTGTTACAGACACTTCCAGTCCCAGAATAGAAAGAGGAAGTCATTGATATGGATTTCGTAGTTGTCATATGTTGGTCACTGAGGGTTAGAGACATTATATGGGTTTTTATTGAACAAAAAATAAAATTAGTACACTTCATTCACATTCTTAAGACTCCTTAATATGATTATTTGGACAGATTTTATGTCAAGTATGATCATACGACTACCTGGGGTCCCTCAAACTATCATTTTGTACAGGGGTGCTCGTTTCACGTCATGGTTATAGAAGGGATTCCAAAAATATATAAGTTCATATGTTATTTTAAGAACATATTTTTACCCTCGGACCGATGGATAATCAATACAGAAGATATCAGTATTAGAGGACATGTTCTGATCTTGTTCCCTCGATTTTAGAATTTCATGGGAGAAGGATTTTCCTATCATCTAGTTCACATATAATAACTAAATTCATGAAATGATTCAGATGGCTTCTTTTAAGGAATTATATTTTAGGTGGTGGGGTTCACCCCTTTGATAAATAGAGGCAGGTGAGGTAGCCATACTAGGTCCACGTCTTGTGTTTGAGACTTTAGAGATTGTTCATGTGATCATGTATCATATGACTACAGAGTTTTCTAGACAAAACACTTATGATGATCATCTTCGATGACCTCTAGTGTTTGAGTTTAGGGATAATTTCTTCCATCAGGTACCCCCCAAGAAAAGTTTCATGTGGTTATAGATGTAAGGAAAGTTGTCTCCTCATTACATAAGGTTGTTTGATATTCACTGGAGGGTTAGTTTGGTAGAATTTCAGTTTCTACTACCTGAGAGGTATCATTCCATGCATGATGTCTTCCATAATTCACAGTATAGCCAATATCCATCCAAAGCATCTCATTATTTTGATCCATAGGAAGTTCTATTAGTTTTTTATTCTACCTTTTAGGAGTATCTAGTACGCATCGTTGACTAGAGCATAAAGGCTCTCTAGAGATGGTATGTCCCTCTAGTACATGTGTTATGGCAGCATGGAAATGTGTGGGACAAGAGTAGGGAGCGGGAGGCTGAAGTACATGCCCTGTCACCAATGCTGTTCTCTAATAGTGTTTCACCACCCATGGAAGCTAAACTCAGCTATGTGTTCTATTAATGGGGGGAATACTATAGGAAACTAGTTTTCCACTCAGGTATGCATCCTTTAAATTTCAGCCTAATTTGTTATTTTTTAACCTAATATAGATGCCCAATTGGTTAGAAATTGTCTCAAGGGTGTCCATGCATTGTTTAGATCATGAAACACAAATTTCATGTAGAACATGGCTTGGTGTATGGTTTTTAATAAATTGTGCTGCGAGGCCACATAGTTAAGGAATCTCGTGTGGGTGAAAAAACATTTCATGAAGATACATTTTACATGGTTGGTGCATAGTTTCCCTAGCTGTGCGGCTGAACCATGAGAGTTCCTCCTCTTCTCTAGGTACCCGTTCATGGTTTTATGCACGTTTTGGATAACATTGCTGAAAAACCATGAATAGTCTAAATTTTGAGAAATTTAACATTTTTATCTGTAATGATCTAATTAAACGTTCATTATTCCCTAAACCAAATTCTAGAAAACAGAACCTACATTTTCATCCATTTTGGATATATGGAAGGGATATCTTAGTGAAAAAAATCTCCTTCATCCATGATCCATTCAAGCTTTTTTTTGTCAAGTTGCATGCACAATGGTATGTACTTGAGTGAATTTGAGCCTTTATTGTCGCTTTTTATCTCGATCGAGTTGTTGATGTGTATGTGTTTTTACATTTCTCTCATATATATATTTTATTCAAAGAAAAATTAAAGGCTAATACTTGAAGAAAATAGTCATACCATCCTATGGTTAGTTCCTTACAACTCATCCCTCATGTTCAATGATTTTAAAATTTACATGTCATGCCCGCCAATTTTATCGAGTGTCAATTATTTAATTTATATGCCATGATTATAATCATTAGAATTGTATGGTTATTCTATTTCCAAATATGTGATAAGTTTAAGTGGTCACATCCACAAATCTATCCTTCCCATGTATGATTTTTTTACATAATTGTCAATTTAGAATATTGACCTGATTGAGCCATCATTCGTCTGTGACATGTCATGACCATTATAACGGCAATAATCACTATATTAAGTATATTGAATTAAATTGGGAATTGCATAATGGAATGTATCATGTATGACATCCACTTGAACCACCTGTATTATGTGCTTCTATTTGATAATTAAATGTGAAATGGAAATTGTGATGTATACTAACAATATGACAAGGGATTTTTAATTATAACTGAATAACATGTTTCATGAGTGTCACACCTCTTTACATGTTATTAGATGGGGTCACAGTGAACGTTGATTTATAAAAATGTACTAAATGGATTTAATGAATGTTTTCATGCTACTGGGCCTTGTCACACTAATTAAAGGAAAGGATTGATACAAACTGAGTTTTGATTAATAATAATTTGATTAAATGGTCGTTTTCTCAATTAACCATGTCACACTAATGAAAGGTAATGGAATGCACCATATGAATTATGTATCAATTTATTATCAAAATCTGAGTTTAATAACATGAGATCACCTTGGATTCTGGAGTGAATTATTTTAGCAATCGAGGACCACATTCCAAATTCAAGGATACTACATTTTAAAATTTAGACACAGCTATAACCCGATACCTATCTATGTTTATGTGCATGGAATGACACCATAGGATCCATCATGAATTACTATAGTATTTCTTGCATATACTCCATTGATCTATCATTTACATGTTTGTTCAATGGTTAAATCCCATCATGCAGTGTCATTTCTTACACCAATTTAACTTCGATGAACTCCTTGGACTCAATAGGTGTTTTATTATGGACTTCATTGGACTATGCTCTATAGATTCTAGTCATACCTTTATCCATGGTAATATCACTACTGATTTGGTGACCCTTGAGATATATATATCCTTGGTTGTTACCATGGATATCCATTATTTAATATCATTATAGATTACCGTGTTACATTTAGGAATCTTCAATATTGATAATGTGTGAATTATTTTTAAATTTGTAATAATAAAATAATGAATAGGTTACATGTTTAGACACTAGTTAAGGTTAAATGTAGGTACATGGGTATTTAATTACATTGTTTTAAATTACAATATATATGAATTCTTGCAAACTTTTACATTTCCCTTATATGGGCCGAATTTTATAGACACCGTTGGTGATGGCCCCCCAAAAATTTATATCACTCCCTCTCCTAGAAGCATTTTCTACCCAGGGTAGAATACATGAATGTTAGTGTTCGTAAAGGGAAACATATGACTTTGAACATCTTATTTCTTTCTCCTTAGTATGTTGTGTGATAGATGATAACCGAGATGCATGTCTGGCTTCTTCGAAAAATATTTTAATTTTCTTTTATACTTTTGTTTAATATGTTGTTCCTGTTATATTGTTTCGATGTTTTCCAATTTCAAGTGACATGAAATATCATTATTAGATAAACCAGTTTATTTAGTTATTGTTATACTTTTATATCTATTAAAATTTTCTTTTACACTATTTACATATTTGGTTATTCTATTTACCTATAATATTATTTATCCATTGTTCGACACTCTTCAAATGAGGGAATACTCAACCAAGGGACACACCCTTAGCCCCCACTATAATTCAGCATCCTCTGGAATTTGGGGAATGCGCTTTGGGCGTTGTGGCCCACTTGGATTGTGGCACATTTTATATGGGATCTAGATTTAGGACATCAAACTCCTCATGGTACCACAATGTTCCTAGTAAACCAATACCATTTCTAACAATATCATAACTAAACTATCCATCATCAATATAATACCATACACATGTGAAAAAATAACCGATTTGGTGTTGAGTATATACATACATTATGGTGTTCCCTAAAACAAAGAAGGACAAATAAAAAGTATTTTATGTTCAATAAGCATAAGGTTTAAATGAAAAAAAATTCCATTATATTTTGATTACTTAATACATATGAAAGACTATCAATATTCACACCCTATTAATAAAATAATGATAAAAAATAAGAAAACAATTAATCTAAACTACCTCTATTTCGAACCCCTATTTCAATTACATGTTATGGTAGGGGAATCGAACCATAACAATGTTGAGTATCATTAAAATATTTAATGGCCTTAGTAAGGGATCCCTACCTAATCATTTAAGGAAGATCAAATAAGGGATTACAAAAATCCATGGATTGTGTACCCACTTATCACATATATAGAAATGTTGATAACTTTATTAGTCTTTTGAAGGACTAAAACCTCATTGGGGTCATGAGTCTACTGACCCCCTATTGTATTTGGGGGACCAATTACCCATGCAGAAGGTAGAGTACAAAAATATATGGTGAATATAAAGAACCTATGACGTTTCTCTAATATATTGTATGAATATTTATTTTCCCTCTATTATATTTGATCATCCTGAATACTCAAATTCATTTTTTTATATAGAGAACAAGTAACTAAACATCATGATTTTCCTCACATATTCCCTTTAATGAAACAAGGGATAAACAATCACATTATAAATGTTGAGATTAACCAATCAGGAGCCCAAAATCATATATTGGGAATGAGGATATTAAAATATCCTATCATGGAAAAAATTCACAATATATAATTTTATATGACATGGAATGTATCCCCTCAATAGATTTCCGACCATTTATTATTTTCCACCTTTTATGTGGGTGTGGAAATATATGTTGTTTATATTAGTTTACATGATGTGAAGGATCCATCAGGGTACTCGATATGTACCAAAACATCACATGCCATGTAAGGGGCCTTATTACTTGACATATCCTATTGATGGTATACACTATTCCTGCCCAACCATTTCACTTGATGTATACTATAATTGGTGAAATCATGTAGCAGTTGAGGAATGATGTGTGTGTGTCTGGTTTATACGTCCTGTGTAAATTGACATATATCTAGTCATGTACCATTCTTAGACACTAAGTCACATAACCTATGACTACATTATTTGTATACCTAATATAAACATTGAATTATATTTAACATGAATTAAATTCCGAACAATAAATACTGTCATTATAAAGTGTATGTGGATCATACGTACATATCATGTCATCACATCAATATGTTATAGATTTCTAGTTGAGTAAAAATCACCATGTTGCTATTTAGTCCACCTTTGATGATGTGTTAAATTTTATCTCCCACATGAAATCCACCCATTACACCACATAGATAAACATCTTTTTCATTTCAATTCCCAATAACCATATATTTGTTGAATATATATCTGATAATATATTATCATGTTCTGTCGACCAACAAAACACTGCAACATCTATAGTTCCCACTTGACCATTCACACAAATAACCCAAAATTTCCTATTGCATAACTAATATAACACTATCTCCACTATCATGATCAATAATAATGTTATTATTCTAGATTACCATTCATTCGTTGTTGTATTTAATTTTTATATAACTACCACCCATTGAAAAGTATTGTGGAGAAATGAAAATAGATCAATGGGAAAGAATCAGGGAGTGGTTGAGAGTTTAATTAATGTTGACATCATCCATCAATCAATCATCATCCATAATAGATTCGATATTGGAGAATAGAAGAAGTGTTATAAAATTTAGTAATATGCAGAACTTTTTTTTTGAAAACATGCTACAAAAATATATAATTCACATTTATAATTCTATTATTGAAAATCGTAATGAATATAGAACAAAAAATTATATATAAATATCTACCTTGGTTTGTGATCATTTTATATATTCGGTCACATATGATGATTCCATGAAGGATTCAAATGTTGAAGCAATATATCTAAACCCATTATCCCCACTATATAATTAGGCTCTGTGGTGTAGAATGTTTGGATAAACCTAGTTAAAAGAGTTAAGAGTGAATATAAAAATATATAATTATATTTTCTGGAAGATATTAATATTAAAATAAGTTATTATAAATTTTTATTATAAAATTATACAATTTAAGGGTCAATAAAAGGTCTACTCCGTGTAAGAATATAATAAATTACCCTTGGATAAACCATATTCTTAAAGCTACCAAAAAATCTATTTCCATATCATTGAGTTTTTTGGAGGAAATTATGATTATTTACTAATGTAAACAAGTAATCTAAATAAAATAAAATATGTTTAATATAAAATATATGGGAACCAGTGATACCACTCTCTGTGGAATAGATCAGTGACACCACTAAATAATATATTTCATAATATACTAAATTTCCTGATGACAACAATCTAGGACTATGTACTTAAAAATATATAGAAAAATAAAAATTATGTAATATTTAATCATCAACATTCAAAATAGATTTCATTTTTCATAAATGAATCAAAACAATAATTTCTAATATAATTTGGTTGTAAACTCCTTTTAAAATCTATATCACCAATATTAATAAATTTTGAAAATTAATTTGGTACATCAAAAAGAAAGGAAGTAAAAGAATATATCAAATGAATATAAAATACATATTATAGACAAAAAACTATAATATAAATATATCATTGATATTATGGGTGCTTCTAATTTATACATATAATGTAAATAGATATATAATGATATTTTATTGTAATAATTATTCAATAATAACTTATTTATAATGGTGAAACCTGACTAATCAATTACATGATCACCCATTTAACAAAAAATAATAGTGAATGTTCCAGCGTAGATGATCAAGGTGTTAAATAACTGAATGAATGAATTGGTATGATTGAAATATCCAAAATTAATATATATTTGACCCCAAAATAATATTATTTTTATATATGGATGAATCATAGTAACATTGAACTGGAATATTGAACAATCACATATAAGGACACATAAATGGGGTGAAATTAACAATTTATTTAAGGGTATTGATTTTGTGAGTAATGATATATTCAAGATACATATATATTATTACATCCACTAATGTAATAACCATACAATGTTTCATATATTTGGATATTGAAACATTAAATTATAAATCCTTAAATTATTCTAATTATAGTGATTAATGTATGGATCCCCAATCTAAAAGAAATTCAATGATTCTGTTAATGATTACTAGGGTATATAAATTGTTTTTTGGGATAATTATTAAATAGAATGTAGGGTCCTATATGGATCACCCATAGTCTATCTAGATATTGGAATAATTATGTTTATAAATATGAAACTAATTTTACCTCATAACCATGTATATGATAAAATTACCTAGATCACATTGAAACTTTTTAGATAAAATATGACAATGAAATTATCAATTATACTGTATATTGATCTATGGAAATTAAGAAAATATGGAATATATATTATTTATTTGATGACCATAAAAATCCAAAATTGGGATTGGATATCCAAACTCATATGGTATAAATTTATTTTATAAATTTTCAGTTTTAGCAAGATAGAAGAATACCAAATATACATATATTCCATTTTACAGTTTCTATTATAATGAATCATAGAGGTAAACTCACGGATCTTTAAAAACAATTTATTAAGAAATAAATGTTTTATTATTTCAATATATGTCATTATTGTTAAATGTTTTATTTTAATGAAATTTCATCACTTGAAAGTTATTATTATGTATGTTATTCAAAAAAATTATTTTCAATAGAAAAAACCCTTATTTTTATTATATATTATATGATGTATTGAGTATTAAGAATATCAATTAATTAAATATTAATTAAATAATCCTTAAATATATAAAATGATATAGTCCCAAGTTTTGGAACATGATGATATCGTAAAAATTGAATATGTTTTATGAAGAAAACATAAAATTCAACATTTTAGGAATTTTGAGATGCTACTATCTCAAGAAAGAAATTATATTTAAATTTTTTTTTACTCTTCCAGATAGAATAAAAATATCATAAAATTAAAACGATTATATGATGATTAATACTTCTTAATATTCTATAACAACTTCCTTACAAAATTATTATAGTTATTACAAGATCAAAAAGTCATTCCCTTCTATAATATTATATGTTGTGCATATATATAATATAATTCAATAAAATTGTAATGATTACTAAGAGACAAGAACTTTTATACCATGACTGAAATCTATATAAATTTAATTCTATTGTAACCATTTGAATTAATGTTCATTTTTTTATAATTCATTATTTCAATAAAATATAATAAATTGTAAAATGTTAACCAAAAAAATTAATGATCCATGATTCGATATGCATAAACCTATAATTAGATTATATGTATATATATTAGTCTATTTCAATATCAACTCAAACATATGATCATAATTGAAAATATTTCACATTATAACATTCCTATGTTCTTTTAGATTTAATTTTTTATAGAATTATGATGTACAATACATTAAATAGAGATAACCAATGCTCAATGTCTATTGGTCCACCCTATGAGTTTCATAAATTTAACTCCCTATTTCATTCAGGATAAACATTCATCGATAATGACCAATTTAATTTATTTAGAGATTGGTTTTATCATGTTTCATACTCATTAATTTTCCATGTGAGTAAATATGAATGTTTTAAATTAGAATAAAATATTTATAAGGGATATAAAAATAATGAAAACCCATCTGTCAAGTGAAAACCAAAAAACCCAATAAAATGTTTATGTTATTTAAAATAAAATATATAAATATAAATAAAACATATGAAAATAATAAAATCCACATTTATTGAATTAAAACTATTTTAATCCTATTATAATTCATATGAAAAACATAGACAAAAAATTATAACCATGGGAAATCATGAAAATGATTTTTGTTGAAATAAAATATTCCACATTCAAAACATTGTATACCATGTTATATGAAACAAGTTATTTAAATTAAATATTATTGAAATAAACTTAAGAACATGGATACACCAAATTATATCATATTCGAACAAATATTCACTTATTTTTATCCTGTGGAAGTATAATTTATGCAGAGGTAATTCTATATTATTAACCTACAATGTTATCTCCCTTACACTTATTTATTGATGTCTATTCATTATATAATTAATTGGAGAAACATATTTGGACAAAATGACATCACTGCATAAATATGTCTCACATGCCATGATAAAGTACTATATCCTGATAATAACATTTGAATATTATAATTATTTATCATAACCCCTAGAAAACACATTTAAACCCACAAGAAAAAATAATTCTTTTTTTCAATTAATCATAAAGTGAAGTGTAAATTTTAAATTAAAAAAATCATATGAAAAGAAAAATTATACAAAAAATTGTAATTTATTTCACAATTTAATTAAATGAAAACTTCATAGGTACCTGTTAGAATTAACAAATGTAATCATGGTGGTAAATCAATTCATGATTTTTATATTTAAAAAAAATCTATTTATTCTTTGTTAAAGAATATGAAAAATAAAATGTATAGAAATCATTCATCAAATTAATTTTAGAACTATTAAAAATATCAAAAGTAGATGAAATTCAATACATGAGATATTTGAGTATAAATTATAATGTTCCTAAAAATTTTAAATGAACATGAACGTGGAGTGAAAATAGAATAGAATAATTGAAAAAACATATAAATAAAAATCCATACCAGCTTTAATTATTTTGCATGAAAGAGATCATTGACTAAGAAATTTAAAATTTTAATTTTATACAAAATTAATATATTTATACATATAATAAATTTAATTTATAAGTCCATTCATTCACCACACAAGAAAAAATGTGTGGAGAAAATTTGATAAGTCTCCTGGAATGAAAATATTGTTGAGAAATATCTTACCATAAGTCTAATAACCACTTTGGTTATTTAAATATTGTCTAATAAACATATATTAATTATTTAATTTACTAATAATATTAATTTTCTTCATTTCCTTATAATATAACCATTTATTTAATTTATTACTACGTCTTATATAGTTTTTAAATCGTTTATGTTAAACTCTGTGGGTTTAATAACATTTAATTCATAATTCTAATACATCATTGGTATGATTATCATGTTAAAATGTGTCATTATTATATCATATGATGAACCTTAATCAGGGTAAAATTAACACTTTTATACAATAAATATAATTTTATATCCATCCATTAAAATGTGGTCATGAAAAGTGAAGAACATTATTTCCTATAGATTGTCATTCGTATGTAAACAAGAACAATGATTTCATTTTTATAAAACCTAGAAAATAAGTAAATTAGATAATAATTAATCTATAATGAATAATAAAATAGTCTAATTTAATATTCATTCATTATTTACATCACTCGGACAATCCATGTAAGGTGAAAATGAAAAATGAATCACATCAAATGTGAAGGCGGAAGTTCACATGTACACACCAATGATGATATAATTATAAACAATTTTGCATTGTAATATTTTAGGAATTCTATAATATTTAAATAGTCATAATAATTTCAAGAATATAAATATATTCATTTTAACCATAATTGTAGCCATCCATGTGATACAATGATGAAAAATAATAAACATTGATCCATGTAGTTTATAGTTTTCCAGCATGCATGACTGATGTTTTCACCTCCAATAGGAATGAAATTGAGTTGAAAATGGTTTCTACATAGATATAATAACATTTCTATATATATTATATTGTTATATTATTATATGTTCTTGGTTATATAAATTAATATGGAGGTGGAAGAAAAAAAATAAACACCAAAACCCTCGGTTTTATTTTGTACATCTTTATTGAAAAACATTAATTATCATACATGTTCCGACATCTAAGATGGACTTTTGGTGTGAGAATATCCACGTAGATATTTGGATTACATTTTTAATTTATTTTTTATATTCCTGGATCATATAAATCGCCTTATAGGTTTACGAAAGAGACAAGAACGGGTTCCCTATTATGAGTGAGGAGGAGGCAATATTGTAAATATAAGAAATAAAAATATATATTATGATTTTAACTCTTGTAAAATGGTTGAAATGTTTTAAATAATCAATTATAAGAATAATTAGGTTAAAATCTGATAATCCATTAATATTCATTTATGTTTACATTATATTTTAAAACCATATCTCTTAGTTTAACTACCATGTTACCCCATTAAAACATAACTATAGAATGAAATCAGTCAATATCTAAGGGGAATGAATCTAAATTTAAAAATTCAATGTTTTTCATACATGAACCATTAATAATTTTCTAGGAAATTTTTCAAACACTAAAATTAATACATATTTTTTATAAATTTTGAATTATTTAAAAATAATTTCAAGACATTAAATATCACATAAAGTCATTTTTAGGACTATTTAAATATCTTGATGTTAAAGGCATCAAGATAATAATAGAATATGAATATTTTTTATTTATAAATAACTAATATATATAAATTATTCCTCAAATTCATGTAATACTATAATATAACCTATAAATTTCAATTTTAATGATTTTATAATTATTTTCATCAATATTATATTTTTAGCACTATGACTGTATCCACATTTTGAAAGTGTTTAAAACAAATAAATCATTAAAAATAATAAAAAACTATTTTCATAAATATAATTTATTCATATCTAATATAAAAATGTATAACAATTCTTAATTTATTTGTATCTACATGAAAACATATAACATATATTAAATTATATATAGATTTATTTTATAATTATAATTTACATAAAATAATATATATTTTATAGTCAAGGTAATGAGGAACAAAAAATATCAAATTCTTGTTATATAGGATGATTTTGGAAAAAATAAACTCATCAAAATAATTGTTCACATGTGTTGGATTAATTTTTAGGAATTATTAAATAATTTTTACCACATTTAACAAATTTTATCCTTTATGAGGTTGATAAAAATTTATCATGATTACCAATAATTATGAATAAATAAGAAAAATAACTCATTATGTAACATCTCGGGTAAATAATGGATAAGATATTATCATATTTATTAATATATGTGGATAAAATATTAATTTATTTTGAAAGAGGATGATATGTTCGATGGAATTCTTAATATGAGAAAATGGGTTTCTCTGAAGTCATAGGTTGCACACAATGCTCATTTATACAGAAACAATTATAATATTATATTATTATTTTAAATGGTAGTTTTCTAATAGCTATTTTATTGGATTTAATGAATTGAACTAACTATATTATGATTAAATATGTTTGATATTTTTTTTCATTTTTCTAATAAAATTTATAGGCTGAAAATGTGAATGAGAATTATTTTAAGCAAAAATAATATAAATTTTTTAAAAGGTCAATTTACCGCTTTTTGATGGTGAACCATTTTTTAATGTAGTTTTAGTCACTTTTATGTGTTCTATTTGAAAAAATAAAATTGTTTTTTATAATTTGGGCATAAAAATAAACATTGAATAAAATTTTGGTATTTTTTTGATAATGTTCATTTTTTAATGAATAGTGAAAAATACTACATTTAAATTCAAAACTGCATTTTCATCAAATTTATTTATATAGGTATATTTTTTAAATTGGTTTTAAATTTTAATTGTATTATATTTTTTCCATTTAATCCAATTTTGGTCATCAGATGTAATTTCACACTTAAATTTGACATAAAAAAGGTCAATCTTTTGATAAGTATTATTTTTAAAAACGTTTTTTGGTTTTTGAAAATGGGAATTAATAGAAAACAAATCTCTACAACTTTTGTGTTCTAAATTTGGAAAATTGGATTCCATATTTGGAATAAGGAGGTCCAAATTGTTTAAGTAGGTAACTTTTATATTTAGACATTATGAATACTTACATCAGTAAAAATTTTATTGACCATGGTTAAAAGGTAAATATGGTAGATAAGGGTAAAAAATAATTTTATAATAATATTAAATTACCATTAAACCTGTCCTATCCTAATTGGATGAATCATTTCCAACAAATTGAATCCTTGGGATGATTTTTGGATCCCATAGAGCCACTTTAGAGTGACAATGACACATCATATTAACTAATTTAAAGTAAGGACATAAATAACAAAAACATAATTCTTTTAGAAAAACAATTGTATATGGGGTTATATAAGTGATATCTTCGACTATAAATATTAATTTTAAATATAAAAATATTTACTACATTATGGTATTTAATATATAGTTTTTATAATTTTAATTAAATAATTTAATTATGACATAATGGTGATGTAGTAGTTACTTCATTAATAAAGGATTGAAATAAATGATATTATAAATATTAACATAAATTTATTTTGAATCATTTTATGACATACAAGAATATTATGGATAATAATGACTTTCTATATTTTATTTAATGAAGTTTTTTCTAAATAATAATGTTTTTTATATATTTTTTAAAAGTCCTGATTTGAAGAGTTTAACAATAGATAAAAATGTGATTTTAAAATAAATAATACTTTATTATGTGATACAATGATCCTAAAAATCTAATATTTGGCCAACCGACATACGTGATGTTAGAAATATAATTAATGATCCATTTTGGGTAACTTTACATTTTATTGTAAATATATTTTCCATATAGAATGAATATATAAGAGGTCATGGTAAAAGTTAAATAAGTTAACAAATGGTTATATAAAAAAGATAAAAATTAAAAAATATCCAAAATCTATCCAATTATTATTGGATGATATTATTTCGACTTATATGTAACTTTTCATTGAATTAAATTACTTTTGGGCCTTATGAAACCAAAAATCATTTTATAAAAAATGAATATTTTCAAACATTCCTAATGTTCCCCTCCTCCACCTTATAAAAACCCATAACCTATAACCCTTACTCCCACCTCTCAAGCCCCTTATAAGGTCCAAAATATGTCTAAATAATCTCCCAACATCCCTATATTCCTCCTAAAAGTCTTACTTCAGGCCTAAAGCACTTGAAAAAATCCTTTTGGGTCAAACCAAAGGGTGTTACCCGATTTAAAGGTAACATCTTCTCTCAAGTTCATTTCTTTTATTTTCCATCTTCAAACCCCTAAACATTCATTATGAAATTACTGTATAATGACACAATTATATTAAATTTACTAGGATGTTTTTATGAGTATTATTCGAACTACACGTCCACACACCTCTTTCTAATGGATACAAACATATTGTTTCAGTGGACGAACAAAATAGTGACTCACGGAATGATGATTGTCGATTTTATCATATCGCCTCTTATGGTGGTCATTAAGATGGATCTGTATTTATATGTGATATATATTTTTTATATTGTCTATATTATACTATATTTTTCATTTATTTCATACCATTATGGTTTCGATTAAGGGAAAGCACGATATTTTCATTTGAGGAAGTGCAGACTACAACCCCTTCAATGTGATATGACCCATTCATTCCTTGTGTGGAACATATAAAGGATGAAGTTACTTAAGTTATATAATATATTATACTAGAAAAAATATATATCTATGTATCATTACGTTTTCATTCCATTAATTAAGAAATTGAAATGAAAGTAGCGTCCATGCATAGGTACGACTTACCGTCTCCATGATTGGTGCATTTCATTTCTTATCTCTATATGTTATGTACTATAATAAATACATATTTACACTAGATATATATGATATATATGATATATAAATCATGAATATCATTATAGAGATATTGTAATTTTGACGACATGGAAATCATGTAATTATAAGAAGTACATTTTTGACTCAAGTACCAAATATCAACCAAATGACCGTTATTAACCAAAATTATTTTGTAATGATTTTAACCTAGTAATAAGTAATATAAAAGGAATAATAAACTTGAAAATGTTTTTAAATAAAGTATAAATTAACATTAGTTTATTATATAAAAGATTAATCTATGAACGCGTCAAGTCGGACAAGAGTTAAGGGACTTCGTCTCAATCTTCTTTCATTGAGGCATATTTTTAAATATACAAACCATTCTTTTATATGATGAATAAACACCTTTTACCTTTCATTTCACTCAAATGGAATATTTTTCTACAAATTGTTTTACTAAATAACAGAAGGAATGTTTCTTTTTAAAATACGTGGTGATAATGACCACTCCACCACCACGAGCATTATTTGATATTTGGATGCCTTAATAAAACATAATATTTTCAAAAGGAAAATAAATACCATATACTCTTTCACGTATTTTGGAATTGAAAATGGTATTGATAATGGATTGATTATGTCAATATATTTAAATAATATTTTGTGATTTCAATGTGGACATTTTATATTTCCTTTCTCTTTGTTTTATTTGTTATTATTATGTAATAGTTCTTGGGAATTTTTAATGCATATGGGTGGTTCCATGTTAAACCAAGGGCGGGTGAGCCTTAGATAGATCTCCAATGCATTGGGTAACACGATAAAATTAAATGTTAATTTTTCTCTTATGAGATTTAGGGAATAAACTGTCATTAGTATTCTAAACATAGCACCCTTTGTAGTTGTGAATGTTACAACATAATTATGTTGTGGATGCCCCCAGTTAACGTTATGTTTTATGATTTATATGTGTTATTCATAAAAATTATGATTTTAAGAGGTCTGTTAAAGGGATTATTTTTTATGTATTTATGTACTAATGATTTTAATCTTTATTTTATTACCCTTACTGAGATTTTTATGCTCATCCAATGTTTTTTAAATGTGTTTCATAGGGAATAAGGCTGGGTAAGAGAAATGAAGAATTCAAGATGATTTATATCAAGAAAATAAATAAATTTTCATTTTAAGAGTTTTAATTTTATGAAAAAATAGACACTGAGTTCAAGTGTCTACATGTATTATTTGAGATATTATGTAGTAGTTAGGGACTAATTCTCTGAAGCTCTAAACATGAAAAGATCCCCAATGTCGAATTCCGGACATAACTCAAGGTTATTAAAGGTTTAAGCATAGGGAATTACAGTTGGCATCATAGGTCAGTTTAGATTACATTAGGAGTTACGATAATGTTAAATTAATATCCAAAAATTAATTTATGGTTCTATTGAAATGATATAGAATTTAAAAATTACTATGTTTCTTCGCCTAAGATATTTCTGTGTTCAGAATGGGTTTCCATAATGGAAACATGGCAGCTATGGTAGGATGACATCAGGAGGAAAACAAATTTCAAAATCAGCAACCACAAATGGTCAAAATCGGAATTGAGCAATTTGTTGTTGTGATATCATAGTTGACTCAGGCTATAAATGTTGGTGGTATCCATTCATGAGATCAACAATATAAACCATAGAAGAACATGTATGTAGTGGATAATTTCGTGAAGAAACATCCCCCATCATTCATATAATCATCAAACCATGTGCTAACTGAAGAGTGGATTAAAGAACTATAGAAGATATTCAATGTCATTGGGTGTTCATAACACCAAAAGGTTAGTCTTGATAATTACCATTTTAATGGTGAATCTGATCAGTGGTGGTCAATGATTAAAAATATTAGGGATGGCGAGGAGATTGATTCTCTTGATTAGGATGAATTCGAAGGCATGTTTTTTGGGAAATATTTTCTTAAGGTGGTTTGTCTTGGGATTGAAAAACAATTCATGAAATTGAGGTAGGAGGATGAATAAGTGGCTGCTTATGAAGCAAAATTCACTCGACTATAATGGCATGCTTCAAATTTCCTAAAGGAACATGATAGTAAAATCAACCATTTTTAGTCAGTATTAAATCTAAAGGAACGAAGGGCTTTAGATTCTCATGAGTTCAAAAGTTAGGAAAAACATGATTGATGTTCAGAGAAGGTGGAAATTTAGTTTGCTAATGATCCGGTGTTCTTTGTCAAATAAAAAAATAAGAGGTCATGGTGGTAGATGAAAGGAATGAACTCTTCAAAAAAATTATGATGGTAATAAAATTATTTTTAATGTTTGTGAAAATTTTGGTAAAAAGCATGATGGGGAATGTATTTTGAATTCTGATAAGTTCTACTAATGGGGAAAATGGGACTTAAGACTCGTAATTGCACTGAAAAATATCAGGGTAATGGTAGTACAAAATATGATTTATAGTCAGTAAAATTTTTTGAGTGTAATGAAATGGAAAATTATTTAAATGAGTGTCCTATGAAGAACTCAAATGAGGAAATTTATCCAGAGAACAAGAAGAAATGGGTGGTGAAATCCTTGAAAACTACTTCAGCGGATGTTGGGCCATCAAATGAAGTAGTATCAGACACACGATATGTTTATTCATATTATGAAAATTTGATTTTTGATTTAGGGAATAAACATTCCTTCATTTTTTAGTAGTTTTCTAGTAAATTAATAATTTCATCTCAATATATGAATCATGAACATAGGGTAAAAACACTAGGATAAAATGGTGAGAATAAAAGAAATTATAAGAACCTTCATGTCCTTGTGTGTGGAAAGAATATACATGAAAACCTTATTGTTTTACCACTATTAGAGTTTGATGTTATTTTGGGTATGGATTGGATTTCTGTTTATCATTCTAAGATTAACTTTAGTGCTAAAGATGTTTCATTTCCTAAATAATTTTAGTTTGTTTACAAACATGAACCCTTACTTTTGATAACATATCTTGAAGTTGATAAACTAGTAAAAGATAGAAATGAATGTTACCAAGAACATATTTTTTGAAAACAAAGGAACTATTCAAATTAATGATTTCCACTGTTAGAGGTGTATTTTGACGTATTTAATGATGATTTTCCATGTATAATACCTTATCGAGAAGGTGAATTTAGGGTTGGCTTAGTTCCTGATGCTAATCCAATTTCAGCACTCCCTTATCGAATATCTCAAATTGAACATTTAGAGTTAAGGAATCAATTTCATAATTTATTAGATATTGGTTTCATTTGACCTAGCACATCACCATGGGGTCCTCCACACTTGTTTTATAAAAAACATGGTTCAATGAGACATTTAATTGATATAGATCATTGAATAACATCATTGTTAAGAACAAGTATCCTCTGCCTAATATTGACAATTTATTTGATCTGCTCCAGGGACCTCAGTATTTTTAGAATATTGACTTGATGTTGGGTATAATTAGTTTAAATTAATGTAAGTATGCATTCTGATGACCGTGTTTCATACTAGATATATCCATTATGAATTTTTAGTTACGAATTTTTGTTTAACCAATGCACCTATTGTATTCATGGATATTATGAATATAATTTTTTGAGAGTTCATGGATATGTTTTTGGATGGGTTTATTGAAGATATTTTGTTTTATTCCAAAACTAAAGTGGAATATGAAATTCATTTAAGGGTTTTCTTGAAAACCATAAATGAAAATAATCTTTATGGTAAATTCAGCATGTGTGAGTTTTGGTTACATCAAATTTCAATCCATGGTCACATTATTTCAAAAAATGGGATAATTGTTTATCCTTATAAAACCAAATTTATTTTATAATGGCCAATACCCACAAATATTACCATGATCTATTGTTTTCTTGTATTAACAGGTTATTACTGGAGGTTTGTTGAAAAAGTTTCACAGTTATATACCTCACTGACTAAATTAACTCAAAAATGTGTTAAGTTCATTTGGTTATCAAAATGTGATGATTATTTTCAGGAATTAAAAAGAATATTTGTGAATGATCTAGTTTTGGAAATTCCTTATAGAAATGGTGAGTTTGTTATCTACAATGATGCTACGTTGAAAGGACTCGGTAGTATCCTAAAGAAGATGGATTAGGTAATTGCTTATGCTTAAAATTAGTTGACACCTCATGAATTAAATTACCCAACACATGATTTGGAATTAGATACTATCTTTTCTTCTTTAAAAATTAGGAGTCATCATATATATAGAGTAAAATATGAAATATATACAGGCCAAAATCTTCTAAGTATCTATTTACTCAGAAAGAAATGAACATGAGATGTTAGAGATGGCTCAAATTTATGAAGATTTATGATTGCACAATTCTTTACTATCCAGGAAATCCTAATACTGTGGCTGATGCTTTTAGTTGAAATATGAATTCTATATTAACCAAGAAACATTTGGAACAACATCCTTTGATTAACGATTTTGAGAACATCAACATAGAAGTTGTTGGTGTAGGGTATTCCACTATTTTGTTTCAGGTGTCTATGAAATAATCTCAATAAGACAATGTTAAGAATGCAACGAATAAAGAAAGTGAGTTGCAGAAAAAGGTTGAGTTGGTTCACAAGGGTAAGTTACCAGAATTTAACATTGATAAAGATTGTGTTTTGTAATTTTGGAAGAGTTCATGTGTGCCTTGCGATTCATAAATGAAGAATGAGTTGTTATGTGAATCTCATAGTTCTCTATTTTCAATTCATCCTGACTGTACTATGATATATAGAGATCTTCTGGAGTATTACAGGTGGGATGGAATGAAAATAGATATTGCATACATTATTGTAAAGTGTTTGAGTTTTCAAGAGGTTTAAGCATAGCGTCAGTTACCAAAAGGGATGGTCCAGTCATTACTGGTGCAAGAGTGAAAATCAGAAAATGTGTCCATGGATTTCATCATGTGATTTCCAAAGACTTCTTGAGGTAATAATACAATCTGGGTTATTGTTGATCAATTGACTAAATCTTTTCATTTCCTTCCTAATCGAGATACTTTGTCTCTAGATAAAAATTCTCAGTTGAATGTTAAAGATATAGTTATGTTACAGAGAGTTCCCCTCTTCATTGTATCGGATTGTGATCACAAGTTTACATCTAACATTTGGAATGTCCTTCAGAAGTCACTGGGTACTAAATTTAATTTTTGTATATATTTTCATCCACAATCATATGGGTAGTCAAAATGAACATTTCATACATTGGAAGGTATGATACAAGCCTACTCAATTTAATACTATGGATGTAGAGACCAAAATAACTCTTTGGTTGAATGTTTTTATAATAACAGTTTTTATTAAAGTATAAATATGCCTCTATATAAGGCATTATATGGGAAATAAATTTATAATTACATCTTTTTGGGATGAAGTATGTGAAAAGAAAATGATGGGGCCAAAATTGGTAGAAGAGATGGCATAAAAAGTTCAGTTAACTAAAAATAACATTTGAACAACACAGAGCAGGTATAAAAGTTATGTGGGTAACCGAAGGAAGGGTAATTGTTTTTATTTATGTTTTCATGTCTTTCTCATAGTTTCTCAATGGAAAAGAGTGATGCATTCTTGTAAAAAGGGAATGTTGATTCTGAGTTTCAGTGGACCCTATGAAATCTTGGAGAAAGTTGGATCAGTTATGCACATAGTAGATTTACCTCGATGTTTATACTAGGTACACAATTTATCTCAGGTTTTAATGTTGATAATGTATAATGCTAGATCCATCCCATGATTCATGCCTAGAGGTAGTTTAGTTGGAATAAAATCTATCTTCATAGAAACAACCAGTCCAGATTCATGGTCGAAGAGAGAAAGTGTTGTGGAATAAGGTAATTTATTTGGTAAGGGTTTTATGGAAAACCCATATTGTTTAAGTGTAAATGTTGGAATTTGATAATTATATGAGATATAAATATGCCAACTTATTTGATAAGTTAATAAAAATTGCGAGGATACAATTTACAAAAGGGGGGAAGGATGTAACATCTTGGTAATTAAATGATATTCCATTTTCATATATATTAATATTTGTGATTTAAATATTAATTTTACACTAAATAGGATTCTATGTTCAATGGCGTAACCAATATGCACCAATGGGTTTCTCTAAAGTCTTATGATGCACACAATTCAGAGTCGTACTAAAAAAACAATAATATAATATTATTATTTTAAATGGTAGTTAATGCCTAGAAGTTTTATTGGTGGGAATGAATGAAACTAACAATATTATGATTAAACATGTTTGTAAAATGTATTTAAATTCATCCAATAAAACATTTAGGCTTTAAATGTGATTAAATCCAATTTTAAGTATAAATACTCTAATATTCATTAAAAGGTAGATTTACTGCCTTTCGATGGTGAACCCTTTTTTAATATAGTTTTGGTCACTTTTATATGTTCTATTTTAAAAAATTAAATTCCCCTTTATATTCTGTATATCAAAATTTTCTTTGGTTAAAATTTTGGTTTTTTTTTATAAAGTTCATTTTTTAAAGAATAGTGAAAAATACTGAATTTTAATACAAAACTGCATTTTCATCTAATTTATTTAAAAAGGTAGATTGTTCTTTTAATTGGTTTTAAATTTTATTTGGATTATATTTTTACTATTTAATACAATGTTGGTCATTTAATTTATCTTTAATCATAAATTGGACATAAAAAATACCAATCTTTTGATAGGATTTATTCTTAATAACACGTTTTTTGGGTTTGACAAAGAAAATTAAATTTAAATTCATTTCGGTCAGTTCAGTATTTTGAATTTGAAAAAATAGATTCCATATTTGCATTAAATAGTTCAAAATTGTGTAAATAGGTGACTTTTATTTTTAGAAATTGTGAATATTTATTTCATTAAATATTTTATAGACTATGTTTAAAAGGTAAATCTGGTAAATAAGGGTAAATAATAATATTATAATAATATTAAATTAATCATAAATATGTCCTAACCTTATTTAATGAGATATTTCTGACCAATTTCATCCTTCTGTCGATTTTGTTACCCCATGGAGCCACATGGGAGTGATAATGACACTTTATATTAATGAATTTAATGTGAGGACAAAAATAACATAAAAAATTATCTTTTATTAAAAAAATTGTAAATGGGGTTATATAAGTCATCTCTTCAACTATAAATATCAATTTTAAAGCAATAAATATTTCCTAAATCGTGGTTTTTTAATTATTATTTTTATAAAATTAATAAACAATTTTAATTATGACACAATGGTGATGTAGTAATTTCTTCATTAATAAAGGATTCATATAAATGATATTATAAATATTAAAATAATTTTTTAAACTGTTTATGACATCAAAAAATTTTAGGTAAAATAAATACTTTTTATATTTGAATTAATGAAGGTTTATTTGAAATAATAATGTTGTTAATGATTTTTTAAAAGTCTTGATATGAATAGTATGTAAATTGAAATAAAATGTTTTTAAAAAAAATTAATATTTTCCTAAATGGTAAAATTATCCTAAAAATAAAATATTTAGAAAACTAACATAAATGATATTATAAATATCATTAATGATCCATTTTGTGTCTCTTGACATTATAATGTAAATATATTAACTATATAGTATGAATATGTAGGAGGACATGTTAAAAGTTAAATAATTTAACAAATGGTTAAATAGAAAAGATAAGGATTAAAAAATATCCAAAACCCATCCAATTATTATTACATGATTTTGTTTTAACTTTAACTGTATCTTATATTTGAATTTATTATGTTTTGGACAATTTGAATCTAAAAATAATTTTAATAAAAATAATATTTTCAATCATTCTTAAAGAGCCCCTCACCCCCCTTATAAATATCCATCACCTCTAACCCTCACTCACAACTATCAAGCCCCTTGTATCATCCAAAATCTTCCAATATAATCACCAACATCTGTATCTTCCTACTATAAGCCTTACCATAGGCAGAAAGAACATCAGAAAAACATTTTTCATTCAAAAAAAATAGAGTTACCTGATTTAAAGGTAACATCTTCTCTCAGGTTATTTTATTTTTTATCTTCCACCCCATAAAATCACTTTATTACACTATTATATAACACGTCCAGTATATTAAATGTATTATTATGTTTTTATGAGGATTATTCTAACTAAAATTCCACGCACCTCCATCTAAGGGATATGAACATATTGTTTCTTTGGACGGTGAACTACTACCTCACGAAACAATGATTATTCAATTATCTCCTACCTCCTCTTATTGGGGCCATTATGATGGCACTATATTAATATGTGATATATATTATATTTATATTTTCTCTATGATATTTTATTTTTAATTTATATCATACCTTTATGGTTTCCATAATGGGTAATACAATAATTTCATTTGAGGAAGTGCGTACTACCACCCCCTCAAAATGATATAAATCATTCATTCAATATCTAGAATGTATAAAAGATGGAATTACAATTATTATATATGATTTTATACTGTAATTATAATATAACTTTGTATTATTATTTTTTATTCCCTTTAATACGAAATAAATTTGAAAGTAACATTCATGCGTACGTAGGGCTTACTGTATCAATGAATGATGCATTTCCTTTCTTATCTCGAAATGTAATGTAATATTATATATAAATATATATACTAGATATAGATGATATATACGATATCTATATCATGAATATAATTCTGGAGATAATGTAATTATGAACACATGGACAACATGTCATTTTAAGAAGTTTATTTTTTGACTCAAGCACTATATATCGACAAAATGAGCGTTATTAACAAAAATGATTATGTAATGTTTATGACATGGTAATAAGTAATATAAAATAAATAACAAACTTGAGATATATTTTTATGTAAGTAGAGATTAAATTTAGTTCATTATTAAATTGATTAATGAATGAATGAGTCATGTCGGACATGATGTAATGGACTTCATCACAATATCCTTTCATTGAGGCATACTTTTATTTATACAAAACATTATTTTATATGGGGTATAAACACCATTGAATTTTTATTTCATTTAAGGGGAATCCGTTTCTATGAATTATTTTACTAAATGACAAAAGAAATGTTTTCTTTTAACGTATGCAGTGACAACAAACTTTCCACTACGATGAGCATTATATGATATTTGGCTTCCTTAACAAGATTTAATGTTTTCAAAAGGGAAATAAATACCATATACTCTTTTATGTATTTTGGTATTGAAAATGGTTTTGATAATGGATTGATTATGTCAATATATTTAAATGATATATTGTGATTGCAATGTGGAAATGTTATATCTCTTTTATGGTTTTTATGTATTTTTATTGTGTTATAGTTATTGGGCATTGTATATGAATACTGGTGGTTCAATTATAAACCTAGTGTAGGTGAGCTCGAGATAGAACTCTAATGCATTGGGTAACCTGATATAGGCAAATGTTAATGTTTCTTCTAATAGATTTAGGGAATATAATTTGATGGGTATTCCAAATGTAACTACCTACATAGCTATGAAAACTACAACGTAAGTTTGTTATGGATGACACAAGTCACCTTTATGATTTATTTCTATATGTTATTCAAAAATTATATGATTTCATAAGGTGTTATAAAGACCTTATATTTTGTATGTATTTATGGACTAATGATTTCGTTGTTTATTTTATAAACCTTTCTGAGATTTTTATGCTCATCCCATGTTTTTGAAATGTTTTTCACAGTGTATAAGGCAGGGTAAGAGAAAGAATGATTTCAAGAATATTTATATCATCAAAAAAATTGTTATTTTATTTTAGGAGTTTTTATTTTATGAAAAAATGGAAACTTAGTACAATTGTCTATATGTAATATTTGAGATTTAATGTAATAGTTATGGCATAATTCTCTAAATCTATAATCCTGAAAGGATCCTCAATGTCAATTTCTTGACATATCTGGAGATTATGTAAGGATTACAGTTGGTCCCTTATACAATATATTCTTATTATTTTATAATTATAAATATTAAATCCATTTTTTAAATTTAATTTCCAAAAGTGTAAAAAATTATTTATAAAAATTAAGTGAAATGCGAAAAAAATATATCTTTTTGGAAAGATAGCATTTTAATCATATAAAATATTTTACCAAAATATATTTTAATGTTTTAATTAAAATTTAATTAATTATATTATTTTTAATAAATTTTGTCAAATTTAACTTTAATATGTACTTATAAATTAATTTAACATTTAATATATATTAAACGCAATTGATATTTATTTATAAAATCATGATTTTTCACTACTCACACAACAATCAATATTTTGAAAAAAACACCAAAATATATATTTGATATACTATAATCAGAAATAATTTCTAATTTATAAAAGAAAATTTTTAATATTCAAAAAAATTTATACTCAAATGATAACTAAAATTATTAGGGAAGCCTTATATAATTAAAGAAACCCCTATATTAAACACCACATGTTTGGAACCATATATGATTTCATTCTTATCAATTAATATTAAATAGATATTTCATAATATTTAATAAAAATATATTATTAAGAAAAAATTTCTATATGTAATTTATAATTCAGCTACACCTATAGATACCAGTCAATCCAAAAACTAGCTTATATGGCCATTCAAAAATATTAATTTTTTTTTTATTTTCATATTTTTTTATGATCTATGTTTTGTATGGTATGTTATATTGTGAATAATAATAATTTAAATGTATGTAAACTAAATCATAATGGTGTCACATTCTACACAGTTTATGTAAATTTTTCCTCACTATTTAATCTTGTATCCAATAAAAGGTTATAAACAATATTAAAAATAAATTATAATGTTTGGATGATAAATATACATAACTGAAAATAAATTCCATTTAATAAAAATTTATAACAAATATTTTTTATGGGAATTTATTTTCAACATTAAATTATTAATCATCTTATTTCCTATATAATTCATAAACCATTCATTGAACAAAAAGGGACTTGTTCTAGTGAAGGAATTTCATAAACAGTATCCTAAGATGTCAGAAATAATTTACACATAAGGCTCAATTTATTTATCATTCTATATCATTATAGAATATTTTTAAAATAAAATTTCTAATCTTAGAAAATATACTTACATGATTTTTTTCCATTCAATAAGATTAATTTTACCATTTGGTTGTTCCCTAAACATTTTTTCATCTTTATTTCATCACATATTCCAAATGATCAGTAACCATGATGAATTTTCTATTCTCAAAGAAGAAAACACCATAGAATAATCTATATGATCCAAAAAGATGAAAAGTTACTTCAAATGATTATAACCAATAATATAATAAAAAAATTTCATGAAAAGTTATAATATTATCCAATATGTATAATCCTTCATATGAATATATAATACATTGATCAGAAGAGGCTGAACAATAACACCCAATGTAAAATATTAAACATTACATAAACAACAAACCAAAAATATCATCAAATAATTATTAATAAAATTTGAAAACCAAAAATTAAAAACATTATACAAAATATTCTTCCAAGATTGAATTATCATTTATCTCCAAAAAAAACAATCACTAATAAAGTCACATATAATGATATGTATGATTTTATAATATAATCACAAAAATAAGGTAATTATTTCCAAAATTAAATCATACATGATTGAATAAAAAATAAAAATTTAATTTTGCAAATTATTTTTAGCTTAATGTTATTAGATTATAAAAATTTAATAAGCCATTATCTAGATTAACCGTATTTATTGGATCATCAATTATCTTATTAAACATATTTGTTTTAAATGTCATTATAAATATGTACGAAAAATAAAAAATTGTCACTCTACAAATTACAATTTCACTAAAACACATGCTAACCCCAAGGGATACATTCCATAAATGTGACCCAAAATGTCTATAATAGAAATATTCTCTCATAAAAAAATTGGATATCTATAAAATATTATTAAATTTAAATTTTTTAACCCATCATAGTATCTAAAAAACATAAAATATCCTCATGGTATCCAAATTATTCAAGCCTCTAATGTTATGTAATCCCATAATCAAATACCATCTAAAATGACGATTTTTTATCAAACATCAAATATGATGTTAATATCCTTTATTTTAAATTTTTTACATTCCCATGATATTTTCTATATATATTTTATTGTAATTTAGAATTACCTTACATTACATGGGGAACACTTACACAAAATTTCTATTTTTTCCATAACACATTATTCTTATGTTCACATGCATGTTTCTTTCATGATACACTTTCCTCATTCAAGGATAATTTCCATTATCTGAATCGTGACTTCATAATAGTTCCTACTCATACAGTGACCTAGTGAAACAAATGAATATATTGGATGAAAAAAAGTATTACACATGTGTATAAAAATAAAAGAATTATATTATTCCAACGAAAAGATTAAATCATTGGAAATATTTATCATTATCAAAATAAAACTATAAGAAAGTGAATAAAAAAATTCACATTATATAATAATATTTAGGTTATGGTTAAACCAATGATAATAATTAGATATCATAGGATCAAAATTAATTCATCATCGTAAACCTATAAACTCGTGAAAATTATTTTTCTAAAAAAAATCCTTTCACATTTGAAGGATTGTATACCTTCTTCTAGAAATAAAATGATTTATATTAAAACTCATACCAGAAATTTAAGAACATATAGAAACATTGAATGTAAAGACCCGTAAATTCCAAGGAAATTTTTTTCTCAATTCTCTTTGGAATTTTACAAGAACGCAGTTTCTGACAGCACCTGATTCTGAGGCCCGGTGTGCCCGGAATCATTTTCCGAAGTTTGGCTCGGGTACGTTCAGTGAACAGACGAGCGGGTTTTTCTAACTTTTGAACCAGTGCCCGGAAACGAATTCTGAGGGCACCGATGAAATCGCAGCGCCGGAATTTGCTTAGAAAATCCTCTTATGGAGTTGCGTTTTCTCAGGTGTGGTTTTTAATTTTTGGGCTTAAAGTTTAAAAATAAAATAATTTGTTCGACAACTTTATTTTATTTCACTTGAAGCCACTTGAAAGCCACTTAAACTGAGTTAAAATGGATAGGGTGCTATCCAGAAATATCCTACCCCTTGGTAGGATATTTGTGAGGTGGGGTCCGCACGAGCCCCACCGTTTCTTTCCATTAAGTAACGCACCCGCGAAAACCCGTCATTATGAAAGTCAACTGACGTGTTTTCTTAAATCCTTAACGCACCATTTAATTGGGCGGTTTATTTCGTGAATTAAATAGGAGGTTTATTTCGCTGAATTAATTCAACGAATTGATGGGTCGTTACTTACCTTTTTCGTTTGTTGGCGTAATAATAAAATAAGACCAACAAGTCTTTTTGGAGGATTTATCGTTGAGAGGTTTTGTCAGAGTTCTTGAGCCTTTATCCTCCTTCGCGAAGAACGTGAAGAATGCGAAGAACGCTGGCCTCCGATGAAGAACTCCGAACCCGCGGAAGTCGACGACGCGACGCCTTGTTCCGCGACGCTGACGTTCCCTTCCTGCAACATTCTTCTGCGACGTCTCTTCCTCCGCAATGAAATCTTCGATCAGTTGTTTGAGGTAAGAGACTTCGGGATTCTGTTAAATCTCCCTTGTGTTTTTTTTAACAAAACACGGATTTAATTTTATATATAATTAAATTAAATCTATTGTTTCTTGGTCAGTTGAGTTCGTCGACTGAAAGTCGTGTTCCGTGATGATGCGAGGCCTTCCGCGACACGACGATCGCCTCTTTCCGTGACGATCAATTTCCGCAAACAACCCGCGAACGACGACTTGTCGAGGTAGGGATTTTTATTTGGATGTTTTTATTCCCATGTTGTTTCCGTTCAAAATGAAGAACCCGATTCATTAAACAATTTTGTTTCATTAAAATTGTTTTCGGATATGTGTTCATGTGTTGAATAAATCCTCCCTTGTTTTTATCTAACGCGGAGGGTGCGGGCCAAACGAACACGACCCGACAACCATCCGCCGTTCTTCTTTGTTGTGCGGATTTGACGGGCGACGACGGAAGGTGCTGCAACGGAAATTTCATGGTTCCCCAGTGAAGAACGGGTCCCGGGAGGAGCAGCGGCACAGACGGGAACAGGATCGGACCACCGGAGCGACTCCGGGGACCCGCCGAAGCCGCCGGCGGCGCCGGTAGCCAGGAGGGGCGGCGCCCCGGCGCGCCGCCGGACAAGGCCGACATGGATGAATTCGCAGCGGCGGCACCCGCGGACCCGTGGCCACGCGAGTCTGGTGCACTCGGACGTGGTAAAGCCGCGTCCTTGATCCAGCACGGCCCCACGCGGGGGGCTGCGGCACCTCCAGGCCGCGGGGGCAGCGCCCCGCGGCGCACAGCCGTTCGGCCGCTCGGCCGAACAGAGCCAGGTCGGTCCGACCGGCCGGGCCGCGCCCTGGCTGGACCGGGTCGGGTCGACCTGGTTTGACCGACCCCGGGGGGGGGGGGGGGGGGGGGGGTGTCGGGCCGGGTAGGCCCCGGCCCGGACCCCCCCGTCTTCGGACCGTTTCGGTAAAATGCACATAACATGAGCTACAGGCCTCCGAACGACGCGCCGTAAGCGGCAACGCGATCCTTGGATCGAGACGGTCGTTTCAGTATATCGCACTAAAAGTTTTGGAATACTTTGAGTTCGGCCGGGTTGGTTCGTACACGAAACCAACCGGGCCCTCCGAGCAGAAAACGCTCATATCTTCAGCTACGGACGTCCGATCGACGTGTCGTCGACTTCGTTGAATTCCTCTAAGTGAGACGGATCTTTTGGCATACTCCTACCAAGGTTTGGACACATGTGGAGTACGGTCGGGTTGGTTTTTCCTTAAAAACCAACCGGGCCCCAGAAACAAAAAAGCCAATAACTCTCAGACCGGGCGTCCGATTGACGCGCCGTCTGCGACTTTGACTTCTTGTTGACGATACGAAACTTTTGGATACATCAACTTCGGACTTTGTGTTAGTTGACGTATCAGCCTCTTGGCTCATGGAGAGGACCCTCCCGAACGAGCTTGCAGTGTGTGGGAACCCTAGTGCTGGCTGCGACTGCTACTTCGATAGCGACGACCATGCAGAGATCCTCAGTAGACTGCAGCGACGACCGTGCAGAGATCCTCAGTGGACTGCGGCGACGACTGTGCAGATATCCTCAGTGGACTGCGATGACTACTGCACTCAGTGATCCTACGTGGATCAGTGCTACAGGTCCTTTGTGGGCCCGATCCTGTGTGGGTCCGATCCTGTGTGGGTCAGCGCTCAGCGGTTCTGTGTGAGCCAGCGCCTACAAGTCCTGTGTGGGCCCGATCCTGTGTGGGACTTTGCAGGGGTTAGTACCTATCAATCCTTTGTGGGTCTGACGAGTTAGATGGATCAGTGATCATCTTTATCATCATCCGAAGAAGTATACCTGTGTGAGCTGAATCCTGTTTACTCTCCTTTGTGGATTGTGTTGAGCTATCCAATGTGAATCCTGTTTACTCTCCTTTGTGGATTGTGTTGAGCTATCCTATGTGGATTACTGTTTACTCTCCTTTGTGGATTGTGTTGTGATATCCTGTGTGGGTATATGTTTTCTTTCCTGTGTGGACTGGGTTGTGCTGGGGCTCGGACGTTGGAGCCGAACGGGAATTGATGACTTAGGTATATGTATGGGAATATACCTAAGCCGTGTCAGATGTTACATTGTGATTGTATCTTTCCTTTGTGGATTATCCTTTGTGGATTTAGGGAGACCTTCGGGGGTCTCGGGGTCCCTACTGGGTAGCTTATACTCACCCCTGCACGGGCTATGCCTGCACTAATTTGTGTTGGTTGCAGACGACGGACAACACTGATCGTGGTGGAGGCGTGCGGAGCAGGAGAGTACCTGGAGGTATACCACTGGGGGGGACGTACTCGGAGTGGTTAGGTGGACCCGAGGAGCAGTGGAGGCTATCTGTACCCACCCTTCAGGTGGGACTTCCAGAGGACGGCTCGACACTGCGGCGTTTCTTTTCAGTTGTACTTTACAGTTGGGCTTGTATTTCCGGCCCCTTTTACTTCCAGTACATCTTGTTACAACTTTTACTTAGTGTTTACTTTTCTTCTTGCTTACTCTGTGGTGCTTGTTTATTTTTCAAAGGAAATGCCTTCCCTTTTTATTGGGATTTACGCCTTGGTGCTAGTCGCCATCCCCTGGCCTATGGAAGGCGGGTTTGGGGTAGTCACGGCATGGGCCCCGAGGACGGGTCGTGACAAATTGGTATCAGAGGTGGTCAGTTCTATCAGAGACTCTGATCTTTCTTCTATGTGAAGCAATAGTGTTTAGCGTATTGGGTGTGGTTATCAGTCCAGGGAGTCCAGTGTTGGTGCGGCGGCCCACGTATCCGTACACCAGGACCCTGACTTCTGATTTCCGACTTAATGCATGAAAACCGTGATTGCATGTGTGTTTCATGTTTTCTTTGTGATTACATGTGTCAGCTCACCAGGTATACTATTCTGACCGTAGCGCACTTGTTTCCTTTTCAGGATGGCCCCACGACGGCAGCCAGCTAGGGTTCCAAGAGTAGAGCGCGACGACAGCCTGCCGAGCGATGAAGCCTCAGTATAGGGCCCGTTGACAGTAGAGGCACAGGCGGTACATTTACCCACCGGGCCCCCGATGCTTCCAGCACCGACAACTGACGATGCACGACGCCTCGGAGCTCTGCACGAGTTCCAGCGCCAGCGACCACCCAGGTTCCGTGGGGAGACGGACCCCCAGGCAGCCGAGGACTAGTTGGAGGCGGTCATCCGAGTTTTCATGCTAGTGAGGACACCAGCAGACCTCATGGTGATCCTCGCGGCGACCCTACTGCACGCAGCAGCAGGACGATGGTGGAGCCTGATGGTCCAGGTGCACGATGAGGCCTCTCTAATCTGGACGGACTTCGAGAGCCTCTTCCGCTCAGAGTTCTTCCAGGACACCCTCCGTGCGGTGCGCATTCAGGAGCTTCTTCAGCTGCGGCAGGGCAGCTTGATGGTCGCCCAGTACGCGGCAAGGTTCACCGATCATTCTCGCTACTCGACCGACATGGTACGAGACCCCTTCTTCCGGGCCTGGACCTTCGAGCATGGATTGAGACACGAGATCAGGGCATCACTGATCTCCCTCATCATTCCGACCCAGGCAGGAGTGCCAGAGCGAGCCCTTATGATCAAGAGCTTTCTGGCTGAGTCCACAGCGAGACCTACCGCAGGGCGGCAGGTAGCGGAGTCTTCGGCAGCAGGTAGCCGACGGATGACTCAGGGTTCCAGGCAGACCAGACCTTCCGGTAGACGACCTCAGGACACTGGCTCAGTAGTGCGGGGCACACCGCGCGGAGCCAATCATTCGAGAGGCAGGCAGTGCTACTCATGCGGCGGGCAGGGCCACATGGCTCGTGACTGCCCGGCCCGCCGTACCGCGGAGCAGCAGACGATGGAGGGGCCACCCAGGCAGAGGCAGAGGGTCGACCGTGGCGGTCCGCAGGGAGGAGGCGGATGAGGCAGAGGAGCAGGTCGTGCAGCAGGTAGTGGGCGACGCTATGAGGCTCTGCCACCACCACCACCAGGAGGCCCGCCCCGACCACAGGGGGCTGGCGGGCAGAGACAGGCACAGCAGCGGAGGCCTACGACCACGGCGCGCCAGAGATGATTCGAGGTACGATCTGTGTCTATTCCACCCTTGCTGCAGTTCTTATAGACACAGGAGCGAGTCACTCTTTCATAGCCACTTCCTTTGTTCGGAGCTCGGAGATTCCGATAGAGCCGTTGGCTCGATCCTTTCGGCTTGAGACCCCTACGGGAGCAGACTCGACGAATACGCACTGGTGCTGGAAGTGTGAGCTTACTCTAGGAGGCGAGAGCTTCGGTTGGGATCTTTTTGTAGCAGCGTCGAGGACTTACGACGTCATCTTGGGCATGGATTGGTTATCTACGGTCCATGCACAGATTGACTGCATTAGGCGCAAGGTGCGATGTGTGCGCACCGATGGGAGCAGGTTCACCTTCACCAGCGAGAAGGGAGCCTTCGTAACATAGGATGGACTCACGCAGGGGAGAGGGCAGCCCATCACCCATCAGTTGGTTGGCCTCATCCTTGGAGTAGTTGACGTGCGGAGTCCTAGTTTTCCTGCAGTGGTGGATCAGTATGTGGACATCTTTCCCAATGACGTTCCAAGGCTACGTCCTCGCAGAGAGGTAGACTTTTATCTTGATCTGTACCCTGGGAAAGCCCCGATATCCACTCCAGCGTATCTGATGGCCCCCGCTGAGCTTCGAGAGCTACGGGTACAGTTGGAGGACTTGCAGGGAAAGGGGTTCATCCGACCCAGTGTTTCACCCTGGGCTTTGCCGATATTGTTCACCAAGAAGGCGGACGAGAGCTTGCGACTGTGTGTCGACTATCGTCGCCTGAACCAGGTGATAGTGAGGAACAAGTATCTGCTACCGAGGATTGATGACCTCTTCAATCACCTCAAGGGATCACGGTGGTTCTCGAAGATAGACCTCAGGCCAGGCTATCATCAGCTCAGAGTTCGAGACGAGGACGTGCAGAAGACGGCTTTCAGGTGTCGGTATGGCCACTATGAGTTCTTGGTTATGCCTTTCGGTGTAACCAACACTCCAGCAGTGTTCATGAGCCTCATGAACAGGATCTTCTAGCCATACCTCGGTCGATTTGTCGTGGTCTTCATCGACAACATTTTGGTGTACTCGACCACCGAGGAGGAGCACGCCTACCAATTGCGGGTTGTACTAGACACACTTTGAGAGCACCAGCTTTTTGGAAAGCTCTCGAAGTGCCAGTTCTGGTTACGTGAGGTCCACTTCTTGGGGCATGTCATTTCTGAGGTGGGAGTTGCTGTGGATCCCGCGAAGATCGAGGCAGTACTAGCTTGGGAGCCACCCAGGAGTGTGACGGAGGTGCAGAGTTTCTTGGGTCTAGTCGGATACTATCGGAGATTTGTGCCGGACTTCTCTTGAGTTGCGGCGTCACTCTCAGCTTTGATGAAGAAGGGGAAACCCTTTGTGTGGTCATACAGATGTCAGCAGAGCTTTCAGGAGCTGAGACAAAGATTGACCAGCGCACCTATCTTGAGGTTTCCTGAGGAGGGAGTTGGATACGTAGTCTACTGCGATGCATCAGGGACCGGACATGGGTGTGTCCTAATGCAGGAGTGGGCCGTGATTGCCTATGTATCACGTCAGTTGAGGCCGCATGAGCAGAACTACGCTACCCATGACCTGGAGTTAGCAGCAGTGGTCTTCGCTCTAAAGACATGGCGGCACTATCTGATGGGCGAGCGCTTTACAGTCTTTTCTGACCACCAGAGTCTCAAGTACATCTTCTCGTAGAAGGACCAGAACCTGAGAAAGCGGCGACGGCTCGAGTTCATCCAGGACTATGAGTTTGAGATAGTCTATACCCCTGGGAAGGGGAACGTGGAAGCCGATGCCCTCAGCAGGAGGACGGGCATCCAGCTACTTGAGGAGCCAACAGAGCAACTATCCTCTTTGCAGATATCCTTCAGGGATAGGGATGGAGCAGCCTTCCTTCAGTCTCTCATAGTCACTCCTCCACTACTGTAGCGGGTCAGAGAGGCACAGCGTGAGGATGCTGACTGTGAGACGCGGCGTGCACAGATATCCTCGGGACAGGCACCTGATGGCTTCTCCTTTGGCGCAGATCACGACATCCTTTTCAGAGGACGTACCTTGATACCATTAGCTTTACGAGAAGAGGTGTTGAGAGAGTTTCACACTTCTCCTTTGGCGGTACATCCTGGAGTGGCGACGATGTACCAGGATCTCAGACGACAGCACTGGTGGCCTGGCATGAAGAAGGTTGTGGCAGAGTTCGTTTCACGGTGCCTCACCTGCCAGCAGGTGAAGGCAGAGCATCAGGTACCAGCGGGCTTGGTACATCCCTTGGAGGTCCCGGAGTGGATGTGGGATGGGATATCTATGGACTTCGTGACTGGACTTCCACGCACGTCCAGAGGTCACGACTCCATTTGGGTGATTGTTGACCGACTCACCAAGTTGGCACACTTCTTACCCATCAGAGAGCAGGGCTCAGTGGAGAGCTTGGGGCGTCTCTATGTTCAGGAGATTGTACGGCTTCACGGTGTGCCATCGACTATCGTCTACGATCGGGACGCTCGTTTTACTTCCTGGCTTTGGAAGGGGTTGCATGAGGTGTTCGGGACGTGGCTACGTCTGAGCACCACCTTTCACCCTCAGAAGGATGGTCAGACGGAGAGGACCATTCAGACTCTTGAGGACATGCTCCGCGCATGTTTCCTCGACTTTGGTCGCAGCTGGGAGGACCAACTACCCTTGTTGGAGTTCACGTACAACAACAGCTGCCACTCCACCATCGGGATGGAACCTATGAGGCGTTGTACGGCAGGCCTTGCAGATCTCCTTTGTGCTGGACAAACCCTCGGGAGTCAGCACTTGTGGGACCAGAGATGGTCCGGGCCACGACAGAGAAGGTCTAGGTCATCCAAGAGTGGATGAGGACAGCTCAGAGCCGGCAGAAGTCTTATGCTGACAGGAGGCGGAGGCCATTAGAGTTCGAGGATGGCGACCACGTCTTCTTGCGTGTCTCACCTCGACGTGGTTTCCGGAGATTTGGCCGAGGAGGCAAGTTGTCTCCACGCTTCATTGTACCATTCCAGGTCCACATCAAGGTTAGCGAGGTGGATTATCTCCTGGCCCTACGACCTCAGTTGCACCAGGTGCACGATGTCTTCCACATATCTCAGCTGAGGATATACGTGCATGACCTGACGCACATCATTGACTATGGGGAGCTAGACGTGGATGATTGGGCAACTTTTGCGGAGGTCTCGGTGGAGGTAGAGGATCGAGAGGAGCGGGTCCTACGTGGGTGATAGATTCCTCTTGTACACATCAGATGGCAGCACGAGAACCTCCAGGAGAGCATTTGGGAGCGGGAGGCTCAGATGCGTGCTCAGTACCCACATTTGTTTCCCTAGTTTTTGATGTATCTTTATGGGGACGTAAAGCCCTGAGGGGGGAGTAATGTAAAGAACCGTAAATTTCAAGGAAAGTGTTTTCTTAATTTTCTTTGGAATTTTTCAAGAATGCAGTTTCTGACGGCACCTGATTCTGAGGCCTGGTGTGCCCGGAATCATTTTCCGAAGTTTGGCTTGGGTACGTTTAGTGAACGGACGAGCGGGTTTTTCTAACTTTTGAACTGGTGCCTGGAAACGAATTATGAGGGCACCGATAAAATCGTAGCGTCGGTATTTCCTTAGAAACGCCTCTTCCGGAGTTGCGTTTGCTCGGGTGTGGTTTTTAATTTTTGGTCATAAAGTTTAAAAATAAAATAATTTGTTCGACAACTTTAATTTATTTCACTTGAAGCCACTTGAAAGCCACTTAAACTGAGTTAAAACGGATAGGGTACTATCCAGAAATATCCTACCCCCTTGGTAGGATATTTGTGATGTGGGGTCCGCACGAGCCCTGCCGTTTCTTTCCACTATGTATCGCACCCGCAAAAACCCGTCATTATGAAAGTCAACTGACGCGTTTTCTTAAATCCTTAACTCACCATTTAATTGGGTGGTTTATTTTGTGAATTAAATGGGCAGTTTCTTTCATTGAATTAATTCAACAAATTGATGGGTCGTTACTTACCTTTTTTTTTGTTGGCGTAATAATAAAATAATACCAACAAGTCTTTTTGGAGGATTACTCGTTGAGAGGTTTTGTTAGACTTCTTGAGCCTTCATCCTCCTTCGCGAAGAATGCGAAGAACACGAAGAACGCCGACCTCCGACGAAGAATGCCGAACCCGCGGAAGTCGACGATGCAACGCCGTGTTCCGCGACACTGACGTTCCCTTCCTGCAACGCTCTTCTGTGACGTCTCTTCCTCCGCAACGAAATCTTCGATCAACTGTTTGAGGTAAGAGAATTCGGGATTCTCTTAAATCTCCCTTGTGTTTTTTTAACAAAACACGCATTTAATTTTATATATAATTAAATTAAATTTGTTGTTTCTTGGTCTGTTGAGTTCTCCGACTCAACGCCGTGTTCCGCGACGATGCGACTCCTTCGGTGACACGACGATCGCCTCCTTCCGCGATGATCAATTTCCGTGAAGAACCCGCGAACGACGACTTGTCAAAGTAGGGATTTTTATTTGGATATTTTTATTCCCGTGTTGTTTCCGTTCAAAATGAAGAACCCAATTCATTAAACAATTTTGTTTCATTAAAATTGTTTTTGGATATGTGTTCATGTGTTGAATAAATCCTCCGTTGTTTTTATCTAACGTGGAGGGTGCAGGCCAAACGAACACGGCCCGACAACCCTCCGCCGTTCTTCTTTGTTGTGCGGATTTGACGGGCGATGAAGGAATGTGGAGAAATAGAAATTTGATGGTTCCGCAGTGAATAACGGGTCCCGGGAGGAGCAGCAGTGCAGACGGGAACAGAATCGGACCACTGGAGCGACTCCGGGGGCCCGCGGAAGCCGCCGGCGGCGCGGGTCGCTGGCGCGGCGGCGTCGGCAGCCGGGAGCTGCGGCGCCCCGGGGGGCCGCCGGACAAGGCCTCCTCGGCTGAAGCCACGACCGCGCGGGTCCGGTGCACTCGGACGCGGAAAATCCGCGTCCTTGCTCCAGCGCGGCCCCACGCGGGGGGCCGCGGCACCTCCAGGCCGCGGGGGCAGCGCCCCGTGGCGCACGGCCGAACCGAGCGAGGCCGGTCCGACCGGCCAGGCCGCGCCCTGGCCGGACCGGACCGGGTCGACCCGGTTCAGCCGACCCCGGGGGGGGGGGGGGGGGGTCGGGCCGGGTCGGCCTGGGCCCGGACCCCCCGTCTTCGGACCGTTTCGGTCAAATGCCTGTAACATGAGCTACGGGCCTCCGAACGACGCACCGTCAGCTGCAACGCGATCCTTGGATCGAGACGGTCGTTTTGGTATATCGTAATCAAGGTTTCTGAATACTTTTAGTTTGGCCGGATTGGTTCGTACACGAAACCAACCGGGCCCTCGGAGCGAAAACACTCATATCTTGAGCTACGGACGTCCGATCGACGTACCGTCGACTTCATTGAATTCCTCTAAGTGAGACGAATCTTTTGTCATACTACGCCCAAGGTTTGGACACAGGTGGAGTACGGTCGGGGTGGTTTTTCCTTAAAAACCAACCGGGCCCCAGAAACGAAAAGGCCAATAACTCTCAGACCGGGCGTCCGATTGACGCGCCGTCTGCAACGTTGAGTTCCTGTTGACGATGCAGAACATTTGGATACATCAACTTCGGACTTTGTGTCAGTTGATGTATCATCCTCTTGGCTCGTGGAGCGGACCCTCCCGAACGAGCTTGCTGTGTGCAGGAACCCTAGTGCTGGCTGCGACTGCTACTTCGACAGCGACGACCGTGCAGAGATCCTCAGTGGACTGCGGCGACGACCGTGCAGAGATCCTCAGTGTACAGCGACGATGACTATGTAGAGATCCTCAGTGGACTGTGATGACTACTGCACTCAGGAATCCTACGTGGATCAATGCTACATGTCTTTTGTGGGCCCGATCCTGTGTGGGTCCGATCCTGTGTGGGTCAGCGCTCAGCGGTTCTGTGTGAGCCAGCGCCTACAGGTCCTATGTGGGCCCGATCCTGTGTGGGTCTTTTCGGGGGTTAGTACCTATCGATCCTTTGTGGGTCCGACGACATAGATGGATCAGTGATCATCTTTATCGTCATCCGAAGAAGTATACCTGTGTGAGCTAAATCCTGTTTACTCTCCTTTTTGGATTGTGTTGAGCTATCCTATGTGAATCCTGTTTACTCTCCTTTGTGGATTGTGTTGAGATATCCTATGTGGATTACTATTTACTCTCATTTATGGATTGTGTTGTGCTATCCTGTGTGGGTATACGTTTTCTTTCCTGTATGGACTGGGTTGTGCTTGGGCTCGGACGTTGGAGCCGAACGGGTATTGATGACTTAGGTATATGTATGGGCATATACCTAAGCTGTGTCAGATGTTACTTCTTGATTGTATCTTTCCTTTGTGGATTATCCTTTGTGGATTTCGGGAGACCTTTGGGGGTCTCGGGGACCCTACTGAGTAGCTTATACTCACCCCTTCACGGGCTATGCCCGCACTACGTTGTGTTGGTTGCAGACGACGGACAGCGCTGATCGTGGTGGAGGCGTGCGGAGCAAGAGAGTACTTAGAGGTGGACCACTGGGCGGGACGTACTCGGAGTGGTCAGGTGGACCCAAGGAGCAGTGGAGGCTATCTGTACCCACCCTTCAGGTGGGACATCCATAGGACGGCTCGATGCTGCGGCTTTTTTTTAGTTGTACTTTACAGTTGGGCTTGTATTTCCAGCCCCATTTACTTCCAGGACAGCTTGTTACAGCTTTTACCTAGTGTTTACTTTTCCGCTTTCTTACTCTGTGGTGCTTGTTTACTTTTCAAAGGCAATGCCTTCCCTTTTTGTTGGGATTTACGCCTTGGTGCTAGTCGCCAGCCCCTGGCCTATGGAAGGCGGGCTTGGGGTAGTCACGGCACGGGCCGCGAGGACAGGTCGTGACAATGAAACATTATATTAAAACTGATGTTAACTATTCTTTAACCCATTCTTCAATAAATAATATCACTAAATTCTATTTGAGAATCATACAAGGTTATCTCGACTATTCTTATTATTCTAAGGTTGTTCATTTCAAAATTCATCAGAAATATATATCAGGTTCACATTTCATTATGTTATATATCATGATCCCCCATCAACATCTATAATTATAATGTAAGAAATCATGAATAAATAATTTTCATAATTTCAAAATTTCATAATAAATCCAAAGAGATAATTATTTAAACCATAAATAGAAAAAACATTACATTTTTCCATAATCATAAAGAGATATATCATTATTCTATGAAAAAAATTTATAATTAAAAAATACTCACAATAATGTAAATGTAATTTACTTTTAATATTCATTTAAACATGGACAGTGATATTTATAATGATGAAAGTATTTGATTTTTGGAAAATATTTTTATACTATTTACATTAAAATCCATTGTTTTTTGCAATTTTGAATATAATTTAAATTATGACCTTTATAAAAATAGGTAAAATATTCCATATAAACCAATTTAATATGTGGACAAAGCAACATGAAATTTAATTTCCAAAATATTTTACTATAATAAAGATCATTCATTAAGAAATTAAAATAACATGAATATGGAGGGATAATAGTTTTAAATATTAAAACAATTTTTAAGGAAATATCTTACGTCATACTTTTGAAACCATTGAACATTGAAGATCAGAAATTGAAATGGATTTATAAAAAAATTTAATTTTATTAAATTAATGATAAAATATTACCATTTATAAATTTATATACAAAAAATAATAACACATGTGATGAAAATGGAATATGACTCGATAAAAGAGAATTTTGATGGGAAATCCTTTACCTCAAGTCTGACTCACCACAAAAATTCAATAAATCTAATATAATAATATAATATTAATTATAAAAGTCATTAATAATTTTTTTCTAATTTATTCTTTTATCAAAATACTATAAATTTTAATTGTTTCATTGTCTTCTATTTTTTCTATATTGATTATGTTTATCTAGTTCATTTTGAGGATGTTCAGTTCATAATCGTAAAAAAATACCAGTAGGTTGAAAATGGTGAAAGGGGATAGAGTTCCATCATATATAGAATCATAGAAATGTTATAATGATCATTTTTATAAATTTTATTTTCATTTACATAACCCATTTAAATATTTCATTAAAAATGAAGCACATCCTTTCAAGGGCGTGGTAATTTTCATATACACTTGAACGATGTTATTATTTTTCCACTTGGTGGAAATGGAATAAATTATATAAATTTTTATACTAAAAAATTATTGATACTTTTTTAATGTAATATTTTATTTCTTGTCACATATTTTTGTCCCTTCATGTTTGGAAGAAATGCAAAATGGTTCACAATTTTTCGTAGATGCGGTAGTCCATATGTGTAGACGAGCGACATTAACTATTATCGAACGATAGTGAAGTAATAATATAAGTAAAATGATATATTTAAGGAATAATAATATTATCAAAATAACAAATATATTCATTTTATATGAAATTTTAACCATATTGATATTCCACACGTACACACGAGTAATGATTCATTTCCCAAAAGATATACATGGATATTAAAATGGTATGTTCAATTAGGAAAATAATATTTACCAATATTGAATAAAAATATATTAATAAAAGATCATGGTTATAAAATCATTTATGCAGGTGGATGAAAAAATAAATTTGCAAACACTCAGTTAAGAGTCATAACTCTTCTTTGAGAAAACTCCATTAGATTAAACATTATACATTATATGATTCCCTTTTAGTGGGACCAGAATGAGATGGAAATCAGTAAGAGAATTGGTAAGAAATTTGGTAATATATAAGTTGATATAAATGGATTAGGAGGTGTGAGTAAGTGATAATATGAGGATCCCTTTTATATGTTATGTGGATGGGAATATTTTTGTTACATGAAATATTAATATATAATTTGTGTCTAACTGGTGTGAAATTGTTCTGAAGTTCCACATATATTATGTCAATGAGGATAAGGTAGAGGTAAATTCAAATTAAATATTTATAATTTGTTAATTAGAATGTTTACCTTCATCACATATCATAAAACGTGTTTGTTACAGCTGTATCCTTAACCACAGTTACAAAGTTTCAATTTATAGGGGTTATGAATGTTATTTTAAAAATTAGTCTTGAAATAAACATGAACCATTTTTGAAAATATAAATATTTTCTAATAAAATTATTTTAATATATTATACTATTTGTTAGATAATGATTTAAATTTAGTTTTTAAACATTAATTATCATTCAATGGAATTTCCATGATTAATCAATTATCTTGACAATAAAGGAATTAACATAAAATTGGAATTTTATTATAAATACCTTAAACATCAATAATAACTTATTAGTATCCATGATGTTCAGTGAATTCTATAATATATCTAAAACATATTTTTGGACTCATCAGGTATTAATTATGTTTTTATGATCATAAATCATATAAATTCTGTAAATCCTGTTAATCCTATGTAATCTATCTCAAATCATGTGTAAATATGATTAATATCTTTATGATATAAATACACCTATCCAAGATCATAATTGATATAAATTCAATTGAATTATTGTATACTATATTTAATTTACTTCATAATTATTTCTTTGATGAATGACTAAGTCTAAACCATTTTATGAATATCACTATTTAAGTATGTATAAAGATATTTGACTAAGTCTGAGAAACTGTGTGTCAACCACCGAGTCCGCTTTTCTAGAAAAGGACCTAGACACTGTAACCATCTAGATACGGTGACCATCCAAACACCTTTACCATCGAGACACCATGACCATCCAAACACCATAACCATCCAGACACTGTAACCATTGAGATACTGTGACCATCTAAACATCATAACCCTCCACACACTGTAACTATCCAGACACCATAACACTCCAGAAATCGTGACCATCTAGACTCTGTAACCATCCAGACACCATGATCATCCATACACAATGACCAGACACCATGATATTAACACTGCATCTGTGCTACCAGTCCCTGATCTCTATATGACTATGCCATCAAAGTTTTCTCACTGCTTAAAGACAGACAAAGAGACACTGTTTCATAGAGACACTATTTACAGAAAAATTGTGACCCCATTTCATAATCTATTTTTTCATTTTTCAATTTAATTTATAACGGTCGTATTTAAAGATTTAAAATTCACTGACTTTTTTAATGTTTAATTGTAGACATATCATCTGACATTACGAGGTACGAGGTGCAGAACACATGCATCCTGCCAGCTCCAACACATGCACTCCAAGAGTAAAAGAGAAGTGTGGCCCGGAAACAAACATAAGAGCATAATATTGAAGTACACATGAGATCTCCTGAAAAATATAATTGACACATGAAAATCAACATTCCTGAAGAACACAAGAAGTATTATTGAATCAATAAGTTGGACACCATAGATCCGAATCATCGATCACATATTCACATTGACAATACCACGAAGAACACTAGCCAGATGTAGCTAACTTATGATACTCTATTTTCCACGAGAGGAAATGATTTATTTATCTACTTCATCCCAGAAGTCCATAAATGCACAGTCTCAGAGCACTTCTAACCCAATCTCATCATTTTTTCTATATTGTGAATTATTTTTTTATCTTTCGAGAACTGTGTGTATATGTATTAAACACGCACTGTCTCCTGCATCAAACAGACGGATACATGATATAATTTCACTTACATATTTCTACACTGGTGTATTCTGACATATTAGTGTAGAAGAGGTTGTGTGTAACTTTTTAGTCCACACCCACGAAGAACAGTGGAAGAGGTCATGTGACCTGGAAAACCTTGGGTACTATTGTAAAGCCTGGTACATGCTATGTATCTAGTATATTTATATAAAATTCTTGTTGTAAGGTGACCGTAAAGTGAAGTGTATTAGGTCAAAAATTGAGACTGAACCAGATGTTTTATATATGCTATGTTGTTTATTTTAGTTTCCTATCTTTTACTATTTAATCCACAAATCACTAATTTTTTTTTGATAGTTATTATTGGAAAGAATTTATAAGTTTTTTTCCTTATTAGAATATATTAAAATGTAATATTAGTAACTGATACTATGATTACTGGGATTTAATCACTCTTTTAAGATGATATTAATATAGTCAAACTTTCATAACTGTATAACCTTGATTGATTGTGTAGTATTTAAAATTATCAGCGAACCCTTTTAAGAAAACATTTAAACAAATATTAGAATAGATACACAATTCACCCCCCTCTTGAGTACTCTACTCTGACCAATATTTGGTATCATAGGAGTGTTTGGTAATCCTACCAAGACTCTGTTTTTAACCCTATTCAATTGTGATTGTAGTTGTAATTTAAATATCTATAAATTTCTCTTAATTCAATGTCTCTATATCTTATATGTATTTCTTTATTATGGATAATAGATTGGAAGTTGCAACAACAAACATAAAACAATTATTTAATATAACCAATTATTCTCTATGGAAAATTTAAATAAAAATGCATTTTGAAAGTATGAGCTTTTGATATCTGGTCTTCGATTATAGGTGAATATAAGATTCATTCTACTGGTAGAATCACTTTGGATGAACCCACCAAAATTTCCTATAATAACAATTACAAATCTATGAATGATTTATACTACTCTTTAGGAGATGAGGAATTTAACAGAATCTCTGCATGTAAAACAACCTAGGAAATTTGTGATACTTTGTCTATTTCACAAGATAGAACTTCTAGTGTGAATGAAATGAGACATAATACTTATAATATTAAATATTATAACTTTAAAATGAAACCCGATGAGCATATTTTTGATATGTATCTCAGTTTCAATGAAGTTGTCAACACAATGATTTCTCTTGGAAGAGAAGTCACTGCTAAAGAACATATCAAGAGGATCCTCAAGTGCCTACCTGACAGATGGAAAGGAACCTCAGTCACTATTAGAGAGTCATGTGACATCTGCATGCTACCAGTAAAATAATTCATTGGAAAACTAATGATGTATGAAGAGGAGTTGAAAGTCAACAAGTAAGAGGATGATGAACCCAAAAGAAAATATGTTGCATTCAATACCACCACCTCTAAACATAAAGAGAAAGTAAAATTAGAAGTTTATGAAGAATGATCTAGCAATGAAAAATCATCACCTAACAGTGATGAGGAAATGACTCATCTAAATAGATGTTTAAAAATATTTTACAAGATGAATAACTTTTTCATAAATCCTAAATTCAATAGAAGATAAGATCCCAAAGGATTTTGGAAGAAAGTCTGGAAAAGTAGTGACAAGTCTGATGTGATTGTCTGCAATGAATGTAAACAAAAAAGGCATTTCAAAGATGACTATCTCAATATCAAGTACGAAAAAAAGAAATATGAGGAAAAATATTGTTCTTATAAAAAGGAAATGAAAGAATCATGGAGTGGATCTGAGGATCATTAAAGTGACTCAGAATCTTCACATGATGAATACGATAACAAATCCAATATGTGTTTTATGACAAACACATATGAGTCAACACTATAAGCTCCTATACACAATTCTTATTATTCTGAAGATTAGAGTGACTATGAAAATATTTATAATGAATAAATGTTTAAAAAATATAACATTCATGAGGAGACATGCAATGAACTAAAAGATAAATATAGGTCACTGAAAAAACCACATGCCCTTACCTCAACTATTAAAACATAAATCACTGTAGAAAGGGAGAAAAATTCCCAATTACTCAAAGAGATCAATGAAATAAAAATATCTAATGAGAAATTAAGAAAGGATATTGAATGGTTTACTAATGGTAATGATACCTTGGAACAATTTCCAGGTAAAGAGATTTATCTTAAATATAATAATGGCATTGGCTATCAACCTGGAAAATAAAATTTTGGAAGAACAAATTTTGTTTCTAAATATAGAACATCTATCTTTACTCTATATATTTTTGGAAAACATTCAACTAGTCCATGCTATGACACACTTTATAATGTTTCATGCTTTCCTGGATCAAATAGATTTTATTTTTCAAATACATTACATATTGCTTATAGGAAAACAATAAGGAATATGTGGGTTCTCAAGGAAATAGACACTAATATAACTAGACCCAAAAAAGTGTGGGTACCAAAATATGTTTTCGTTTGATTATTTTATAAGAAAGATTCTTAATGAATTCATGTAAAAGTTTATAGTACATGAACAATTGGTGTTCAAGACACATGACAAGATACTTATCATGCTTCAAGAATTTAATAAAATTGCTAGAGGAAATGTCACATTTTGTGACAATGAAAAGGAAAGATTATTGACATTGGAAAAATAGGTAACTCCAAATCATTTGTGATTTCAAAAGTACATTTTGTTGATGGACTGATACATAACCTACTTAGTATTTCATAGTTTTTTGATGATGGATTTCTTGTTAAATTTGAAAACGATTCATGAAATTTTTTTAATTATAAAAATGTATTAGTGTTTTCTATATTTGTAAATGAAAATGTATATTATATTAACGTGCATTCTTTAGCTTCTCAAAATGCTCCATGTTTGAGTGTGTTTTCCAAAGAGTCCTGGCGTAGGCATATGAGACTAGGACATTGTAACTATCACTCCCTTAGAATGTTAACTAAAAAATCTTTGTTAATTACCTACCCAGACATGAGTTACCAAATTATTAATTGTGTATTGTTTATCAAAAAAGAAATCAATACAAAATTTTCTTCAAACAAAAGAAAGAAGTGTCAACTTCTCACACTCTCAAATTGGTTCACATGGATTTGTTTGGACCATTTATATTTCCTAGATTTAATGGGAAGCACTATGGTTATGTTCTTGTAAATGAAAATTCTATATATATATATATATTCTTTTTGGCTCACAAAAGTGAAGCCTACTCTCATTTTTCCAAATATGCCAAAACTATAGAAAATCATAGTGGACATAAAATTAAATCCTTACGAAGTGATATTAGCCATGGTTTTTAAAATCAAGAGTTTGAATTCTTTTGCGCACAAAATTGTTATAGTCATAATTTCTCTACCCCTAAAACACCTCAACAGAATAGAGTTGTAGAATGAAGAAATAGAACCATGCAAGAGATTGCGCGAACTATGCTTAGTGAATATGACTTACCTATTTACTATTGGGATAAATATGTAAATAATGTATCCTACATAATCATTACAGTGTTGATTCAACCAATCCTTAAAATAAATCCAAACGAGTTGTAGAACAATATAAAACCCAAAGTTAGCTACTTTAATGATTTTGGTTGTAAATCTTATATCTTAAATACTAAGGACAATCTTGAAAAATTTTCATCTAAGAGTGATTAAAGAATCTTATTAGGATGTTGAATATCTAACAAAAAAAATTAGAGTGTTTAATAAAATAACTAAATTTGTGGAATAATTTGTCATTATCAAATTTGATGAAACAAATTTAGATGAGACTAATACAACTCTGGAGAACCTCGAGGAGGATGTATTAAATCTGCAACTTAATTCAAAATATCATAACCATCCTGTAAAGAAATCTGTGAAAACGACTAGTTTTGGAAATTCTTTAGATTCTCATCACAATGACCAAGATCCTATTGAAGAACCTGAAATCACCAGTCCTTATTTTTCTTGAGCTGTTAAAACTCTTAAGAACCATCCATTAGATGTTATTGTAGGAGACTTAGACAATGGAACTCAAACTGGAGCTTCTCTTAGAAATCATGTTTGACATCATGTCTTCTTGTAACGACTTGCACCTAAAAACATTAAATATGTTATCAATAATGAATTTTGGTTGATGGATTTGAAAGAATATCTTTATAAATTTGAAAGAAACAATGTTCGGAATCTTATTGAATGAACCAAAGACACATTCACCATAGGCACTAAATGGGTGTTTAGAAATAAGGTAGATAAATTTGGTAATATAGTTAGAAACAAGGCTAGATTGGTTGCACAGAACTACAGTCAAGAAGAAGGAATTGACCACAAAGAGACCAAGGCACCAGTAGCTAGACATGAAGCTATCAGAATTATTCTAGCTTACGCAGCACAACTAAATTTCAATCTATATCAAATGGATGTCAAATGTTCATTTCTAAATGGGTATATAGCTGAGGATATTGTGATTGAGAAACCCCATGGTTTTACAAACCCCTATTTTACGAACCATATTCTTGATTTATCAAAAGATTTACGAGTTTTAATATAGGATCCAAGATCTTGGTATGACATATTAAGTACATTTATTATTTCCAAAAGATCTATGAAAGGAATAGATGATCCTATTCTTATTATAAAATGAATTTCCAATGATATTTTAGTAGTTCAAATATATTTATATGACATTATCATTGGATCATCACAAAATTAATTACTTATTGAATTTTCTAAAACGATGTAAAGGGAATTTTAAACAAGTTTAATGGTTGAACTCAAATTCTTTTTTGGATTCCAAATCATTCAAAATAAGGATGGTATTATTTTAATTAAAATTAAATATACTATAGTCCTTCTTAAACATTTTGTATTGGAAAAAACTAAAATTAGTGACACTCCAATGAGTAATTCATATATATTGGATCATGATGAAGATAAAAAATATATTGATGAAACCACTTACATAAGAATGATTGGAAGTTTACTCTACGTGACTGCTAGCAGACCTGACATTATGTTCAGTGTGTGTGTGTGTCCTCATTTTCATGTAAATCCTAAGGAATCTCATTTAAATGCTGTTAAAATAATTTTCAAATACCTTAATCATACACCCAATCTAAGACTATTATATCCTATAAGATAATAATTTGAGTTAGTGAGTTATTCTGATGCTAATTTTAGTGGTTGTAAATTAGATTGAAAAAAAAATCGGGAATATCCACCTTTTTAAGAATGTCCAAAGCATCATGGTGTAGTAAGAAACAAAACTATGTTGCATTATCTACTGTAGAAGTTGAATACAAAGCTGGTAGCAGATGTTGTGTACAAATTTTGTGGATAAAACACACATTACTAGATTATGGATATTAATTCAGGAATATACCTATAAATTGTGAAAATATATGTGTTATTAACATCTAAAACAAATCTTGTTTCACACTCTATGACAAAACATATTGATGTAATACATCACTTTTTGAGAGATCATTATCAAGAAGGTGGAACCACATTAGAATTCATTGGAATTGAATATCATCATGCTGATATATTCACCAAACAACTAAATTCTGAAAGAATGGATGTAACACGCTGAGATTTTAGGAAAAATAATCTTTTAATTTCATTAATGTCTTGTGTTGTATAGTACACCAAGATTACCTTGCTCTATATGCAACACCGTATTAGCTTGCAGTATACGCAACACTATTCTTGGATCGTGTTACACACAATTTTGATAATAGTTATTGTACGCAACATTGAGTATATATATATATATATATTCAATGTTTAAATGAAATATGGTTGTATTATGATAAACGAAACAACTAAGGGTTCTTGCACAGCACGCAACCCTGACTTGGCTTGCATTACACACAATCGCGACTTTCCTCGATAGCGTGTGTTGTACGCAATACCAGGTTTTACTAAACAATGATATATTATTATAATATTATTATAAACTAGCCATTATGAATAGTATTAACTAAATTTTGAATCTTATAACATTATTATTCGTATTACACATTTTCTAAAACATGGTATAAGAACAAAATAAATTTTTCGGGTAAAATAAGTATTTTTATAAAAATGCAGTTTTGCCGTCATTTGATGGCACACCCACTTTAAATCTAGTTTTTGACATGTTTATAAGTTCAATTTGACAAAATAAAATAATTCTTTGGAATCATGAAATAAAAAATTTACTATGGATAAATTTTCATATCATTCTGGTAACATTCATATTTTGATGAATAGTAAAAACACACTATATTTTAATTAAAAACAACTTTTTCAATCGAAATAATTAATAGTGATAAATAATTAATTTGAGTGGTTTTAAATTATATTTAGAATATATTTTTACAATTTAATACAATTTTGGTCATTAGATGTAATTTCACATTTAAACCAGACATAAACAAGTGTCAATCTTTTGATAGTTATTATCTCTTAAGAACACGCTATTTGTTTTGACGACGGGAATTAATTTTTAAATTAATTAATGCAACTGATATGTTTTGAATTTGGTAAAATAGACATCATTTTTGAGTTCATAATATCAAATATAACTTAGGCCTAATTTTTGGTATTTTTCTGGAGACTTTCATTTTTTGATGAATAGTGAAACCACTAAGTGGTAGTTAAAAAAATGAATTTTTCATAAAACATAATTTTACCACTTCTGTGAGTGGAATTTCAAAAATCCGAGAGACACAGTTGATGTCAGTAAGTAAAATGTGGTTCAATGAGATGAAAATAATTTTTGGTAAATAGTAACTTTTTTACTTTTATTTACCATGGTTAAAAGTAAATAGGGTAATTAAGGGTAAAAATGATATTATTATTACCCTAACACATGTCCTAATTCTATTGGAAAAGTGTAATTCGACCAAAAACAACCTTAGGAATAAAATATGACCATTTAGGCCCACTTGGATTAGATTAGGACATTTATTATTAATTTATTTAAAGAACGGTTAAAAGAGTTAAAATCGAAGTTTATTTACTAAAACATTTTTAATATACGGTTATACATAATTTAAATACGATTGTAAATATTAATTAGAAATATAATTATATTTCCTACATAATTATATTTTATTTATAATTTTTAAACATTAAATAATCTAATTTATTTAGGACACAATGATGATGTAGTAATTACCATAATAGTGAAAAATTAGAATAATTGATAATATAAATACCCAAATAAGTGTAATTTGAGACTTTTGATGAATTCCACTAATTTTATAGGTTAATATGACATGTTAATATTGATTTAAATAACTTTTTTCGAACTAATCATTCTGTTATGATTTTCACAAAAATCAATTACTAAATAGTGTCAAAATTGACATAATATAGTTTTTAAAACAAATATTATATTATTAATTGTTATTTTATTCCTAAAAATCTAAGGCTAGGCCAAATGACCTAGATAAGGTTATTTATATTAATATTAAACATCTTGGGGTTATTTTGGATTGTTATATTAAGTTTATTAACCTTATAGTGTAAGAACACAAGAAGACACGGTAAAAGTAAAATTATTTAACTTAATGTTAAATCTAAATGATAAGGTTAAAATAGGAACCTAAACTTGTCTAAATTAAATTGGATGAGAGGATTTCGACCCATCCCCACCTTAGCTTCGAAATAAATCAATTTGGAGCTATTTAAAACCGAATTAGACTTTATAATAAAATAATAGTTTTAGTTATTCCAAAGGTGCCCCTCTCCTCCCTTATAAAAGGACACATCCTCCCTCTCCTCTTCACACCAATTTGAGCCTTCAAGCTCGGCAACCCCTGTGAAATTATCTTCTCCACTTCCCTAGAAACATCCTAGAGGTTCTGGTCTTCTTGAAAGACCAATCTTAGTTCCCTAAGAGGAGGTTTCAAAGAGGCGTATCGAAGAAGAGGTAATTTCTTCTCCCGATTCCTTCAAGGTTCTTTATTCTTCAACTTATTCTTATTTAGTTGTTTCATTATAAAGTAATAACATCAGTATAAATAATATATTGATTTGTTATTATAAATATGAAACAACCCCATTTCACCATCTATCCATCCTACGGAAAACGAAATCACCGCGCGTGCGTACGTACGGAATACCGTCTCCACGCCGTGGTGTAATCTATTTTACACCACCACATTACTTGGATGGGTATAATGGTGTAAATAATGACCATATATGACTATAATGAAGTGATATTGATTCTAAAATAGTATACATATACTCCAATACAATTCCACGATCATAGGAACGATATCATCACTCGTGCGTACGTACGGAATACCGTCTCCACGATGTGATGCGACTCGTTCTACATGATCTTAATTTCATAATGATTATATAAATGAATTGAATGAATTAATATGATATATATTACACTAATACCATTCTGGAAATGATTTATCTATAACCTAAAGAGAAGAATAATAATTTATTCGACAAAACACGCATAAGAATAAAAAGTTATAAACACCCGAATAACAAGTAGCAATGAAATATTACTACTAAGAAGCTAAGAATATGACCATATACGATATCATAAAAATAAGTATGATTATATAATAAGTCAATAACATTATTTAAATCATTATACAGGAGGATCGTACACTTACAAAGCAAGTCGGACCTAAGGTAAGGGAAATATCACAATCTCATTTTTATCCAAGATTGTTTTTACTTTGGCATTTACTGGGGTGTATTTTATCATCCACATCCATGTTTCCTCAATATGTAATATTATTTCCATCCACCTACAATTTTTTAAATCCAATTTTACCCTTCGGTGTGTTTTTAGTAAAATATATGAAAGGAATCTTTTGTCGTTTTTCGTATGAGGTACTTTTTGACTTTTCCGACAAAAGTACGAGAAGAATATTTTTTTTAACTTATACGACATGAATGGATTTTTAAAACATTATTTCAAAGAAGAATCCTTTACAAGTTTTCAAGTTTATATTTAATCAACTTCTTCTAGTTTAAAGTTGTATGACATGTTAAGAAAGGAAAAATGTTTTTGAAGAAGAAAGGATATTTTCCTCAAGAATGGAGTTCAAGTGTTTTATCAAAATTATTTTCCATCTAAGATAATAAAGGGTTCTGTTTATATCCCTATTATTACATGGATTTGATTATGTTGTGATGAAAATATTTTTATGAATTCCTTTACCTTATATGAATTGTTTTACGATGTCACGATGTTTAAGATTCCCATTTTTATTACATGGGTTATGCAATGTTGTATGATTTATGAATTTTGTGGCACACATAAAAATGGTATCATTATGAGATGGGTGGGACCTATATCTCCCTCCAATGCATTGGTTAAAGATTTTATATCTCATGAGATAGACATGGCTAGAACGGTAGGTTATACCAGTTTAGTGAAACAGGACTGAAACGAGGGTGACTCGGTTCAGAAATGGACTTTGTCCACAAAGATAGTCTTGGCAATGAGTCTTGACTAACAAGAAATGATTCTCTATGATTATGTGTGTATGCCACAAAGTTTCATGTTTTATGTTATGATTATTGTGATTACATTTCACTGCCATGATTTATTCCATGTTATGAAATTATGATCTCTTTTGCAGGTTAATATTTCCAAAAGATATGTTCTTATGAATATGACATGATTGATATTTCTTTTGTTTACCCTTACTAAGCATTTGAGCTCACCCTTTTATGTTTTCTTTTCCCCAGGACATAAAGAAAGGATTTAGGTTTAAAAAAAGAAGAACTTTATGGGAGATGTTGAAGATCTTTCACCACGATTAGAAGATTATATTCCGAGTTTCCAAAGACACTAAACTATTATGGTCCTTGTGTGTGTGTTTTTGTTATGTACTAAGTATTCCGTAAAAGTAATGTAATGTCCATGTACGTTAAGCATCGGGTCTCTACAGTTGGTATCAGAGGAAAGGTTTAGTCACCCTTTGGAAACTAGGATGCAAGAACTTTAGTGAGATCCCTAGAAATATTTCTATGGTATGTCTAGGGATGTCCCTAAGGATAAGTATACGTGTAGGATATAATCGTAGAACTACAGTAATGATCTTAGAATTTAACCTAAGATGTTATATATTTAAGTTACTCCCCCTTTATTATGATTTTTTCCTCTAACACTATTCTTTTTGGGTTTTAGAAAATGGATGGAAACAAGATGATTCATGATAATGTAGGATATTATGGAAAATGGAATGATATTCTTCAAGAGGAACCAAATGAAATGGGATTTGGAAGTCCAACCATAATTATTATGCCGAATCAGAAATCTCATAATATGATCAATAAACTCAAATTTGGTAAGTTCCCTGACTCAGCTAATAAGAGAAAGATGGAGTTTCATGATGATCATAGAGGAAACAAAGTTCAATTTCCCCTATGTAAGTCATGTGGGAAGAGGAATCAAGGAGAATGTTTCAAAGGAACTTGAAGATGCTTTGGGTGTGGAAATGAATGACACAAAGCTAGTAAGTGCAAAGGAAAAGGTTCAGTTAACACCATGGAAAAGGATAATGGTATTTCTACGACATCAACAATGATAAGATGTTTTAAATGTGGAATGTACGGGAATTATGCAAACCAATTCCCTAATGAAAAATCTCATGAAGAGAATCAGCATGGTCATATGGGTATTATTTATGTGGATGATGATGAGGAGACTACAAATGATATATGAGCTGAAAGAAGTGTTGAAGCTCAGTCAGTTGTTTTAGAAGGTAGTGGAATTATTGTATGTTTATCAAGAGCTATGTTGTATAGTTAATGGTACTATGGAATAAAGAATCATCTAAGGATTGTTACACTATTGTTTTTCCTAAAATTATTTGAAAGTATATGTTGAATAGTACCAGTAACCATTGAATGTTATTTATATATTTTTGTAAAGTAGATGATATGTGCATAATGAAGGAATAAGAAGATAATGAAATGTTTGATTGTATTCATGAGCTCATGATTGATATAAGGACTAAGTTATATCATGGTCTTAGTATATAGAAATTTGAGGATTTTTCTATGTGGAAAGTGTTAACTTTTAACTGCATTCATGTTTTCACTAAGGTTCAATGGATATTCATTCTTCAAGAGAATACATGATTAAGGTATTCACATGTTTTTAATTTGACCAACAAGATATATCTTATGATATATGAGGGATAAATGATGGCATTCACGTGATCATTTTCGTTATACTATGAGCATGGACCGATGTATTTTAGATAAGCCTGAAGATTGGAATGGATTATGTTGGACATAAGTTAGTCTTGTTTAAGGATAGAACTTTTTTTCGATATGTTTGGTGAGATGATATAGTAATGTAGTTTTAGAAAAAGGACAACCTGCAGGACGGGCAACAGCCCATCGCGTCGGACAAGGCTGTGGGAATCGAACCCACAACCGAAGTGCGACTAGCCTTTATCACCTACCACTGGCCTACAGGAAGTCCCTGGTTAGTAGAAACTAGTTTTATTTTATTAAGAGGAATGATATATGAAGTATAAGTTCATTTTTGGAACCATATATGATTAATCTAACCATAAGATGGACTTACAACTTTTGATAACCTTTTTTTTGAAAGAGATGGAATGACCCATCATTCTATCACATGATCTGCTAACACATCACAAATAACAAATTGAACTTCATTTCTTTAAGGAATGAAGTGGAAATTGTTCAATTCACGAACAACAGTGAGATTGTACCAAAATCATGCAAGTATTTCTTTCAATTCATCAACTTTAGGGAAATGATCTTGAAAACCAAAAAAATTTTGTCCAAGTTCCCTTATATCCGATGAATCAGATGGTACCTTAGATCATCACAAATCAATAGCTTTGTGATTGTTGGCTTTTTCATAGCCATGTTCTCTACCACTCTCCATTAGAACATGATGGTTAGATTTCTATTCCATATCCATATTTTCACCTATGTGGAAACCCAGTGATCAGTTTATTTGGGTAACCGTTACGTTTTATACTTTTGTTTTTAAAGATTGGTTTTGGTATTCCTTTTTACGATGTGGGTTTCTATTAAAGAAACTTTGGAATAATAAACCATTTATAATCCCGACAAATTTCGAGGGCAAAATTCATTTTAAGGGGGGTAGAATGTAACACCCTGAGATTTTATGAAAAATATTCTTTTAATATCATTAATGTCTTGTGTTGTATACTACACCAAGATTACCTTGCGCTATACGCAACACCATATTAGCTTTCAGTATACGCTACACTATTCTTGGATCGTGTTACACACAATTTTGATAATAGTTATTCTACGCAACATTGAGTATATATATATATATATTCAATGTATAAATGAAATATGGTTGGATTATGATATATGAAACAACGAAGGATTCTTGCACAGCACACAACCCTGACTTGGCTTGCATTACACGCAATCGCGACCTTCCTCGATAGCTGTGTTGTACGCAATACCGGGTTTTACTAAACAACGATATATTATTATAATAATATTATGAACTAGCCATTATGAATAGTATTAACTAAATTTTGAATCTTATAACATTATTATTCGTCTTACACATTTTCTAAAACATGGTATAAGAACAAAATAAATTTTTCGGGTAAAATAAGTATTTTTCAAAAAATGCAGTTTTGCCGCCTTTTGATGGCGCACCCACTTTAAATCTAGTTTTTGACATGTTTATAAGTTCAATTTGACAAAATAAAATTCTTCTTTGGAATCATGAAATAAAAATTTTACTTTGGATAAATTTTCATATCATTCTGGTAACTTTCATATTTTGATGAATAGTAAAAACATGCTATATTTTAATTAAAAACAACTTTTTCTATCGAAATAATTAATAGTGATAAATTATTAATTTCAGTGGTTTTAAAGTATATTTTGATTATAGTTTTACAATTTAATACAATGTTGTTCATTAGATGTAATTTCACCTTTAAACCAGACATAAACAAGTGTCAATCTTTTGATAGTTATTATCTCTTAAGAACACGCTATTTGTTTTGACGACGGGAATTAATTTTTAAATTAATTAATGCAACTGATATGTTTTGAATTTGGTAAAATAGACATCATTTTTGAGTTCATAATATCAAATATAACTTAGGCCTAATTTTTGGCATTTTTCTGGAGACTTTCATTTTTTGATGAATAGTGAAACCACTAAGTGGTAGTTAAAAAAATGAATTTTTCATAAAACTTAATTTTACCACTTCTGTGAGTGGAATATCAAAAATCCGAGAGACACAGTTGATGTCATTAAGTAAAATGTGGTTCAATGAGATGAAAATAATTTTTTGTGAATAGTATCTTTTTACTTTTATTTACCACAGTTTAAAGTAAATAGGGTAATTAAGGGTAAAAATGATATTATTATTACCCTAACACATGCCCTAATTCTATTGGACAAGTGTAATTCGGCCAAAAACAATCTTAGAAATAAAATATGACCATTTAGGCCCACATGGATTAGATTAGGACATTTATTATTAATTTATTTAAAGAAGGGTTAAAAGAGTTAAAATCAATGTTTATTTACTAAAACATTTTTAATACAGGGTTATACATAATATAAATACGATTGTAAATATTCATTAGAAATATAATTATATTTCCTACATAATGATATTTTATTTATAATTTTTAAACATTAAATAATTTAATTTATTTAGGACACAATGATGATGTAGTAATTACCATAATAGTGAAAAATTAGAATAATTGATATTATAAAAACCCAAATAAGTGTAATTTGAGACTTTTTAAGAATTAAACTAATTTTATAGGTTAATATGACATGTTAATATTGATTTAAATAACTTTTTTCGAACTAATCGTTCTGTTATGATTTTCAGAAAAATCAATTACTAAATAGTGTCAAAATTGACATAATATAATTTTTAAAACAAATATTATATTATTAATTGTTATTTTATTCCTAAAAATCTAAGGATCGGCCAAATGACTTAGCTGAGGTTATATATGTTAATAGTAAACAACTTGGGGTTCGTTTGGATTGTTATAGTAAGTTTATTAACCTTATAGTGTAAGAACAGAAGAAGACACGGTAAAAGTAAAATTATTTAACTTAATGATAAATTTAAATGATAAGGTTAAAATAGGAACCTAAACTTGTCTAAATTCTATTGGATGAGAGGATTTAGACCCATCCCAACCTTAGCTTCTAAATAAATCAATTTGGAGCTCTTTAAAACCGAATTGGACTTTATAATAAAATAATAGTTTTAGTTATTCCAAAGGTGCCCCTCTCCTCCCTTATAAATGGACACCTCCTCCCTCTCCTCCTCACACCAATTTGAGCCTTCAAGCTCGGAAAAACCCTGAGAAATTATCTTCTCCACTTACCTAGAAACATCCTAGAGGTTCGGGTCTTCTTTAAAGACCAATCATAGTTCCCTAAGAGGAGGTTTCAAAGAGGTGTATCGAAGAAGAGGTAATTTGTTCTCCCGATTCTTTCAGGCTTCTTTCTTCTTCAACTTATTCTTCTTTAGTTGTTTCATTATAAATTAATAACATCAGTATCACTAATATACTGATTTGTTATTATAAATATGAAACAAACCCATTTCACCATCTATCCATCCTACGGAAAACGAAATCACCGCGCGTGCGTACGTACGGAATACCGTCTCCACGCCGTGGTGTAATCTATTTTCCACCACCACCTTACTTGGATGGGTATAATGGTGTAAATAATGACCATATATGACTATTATAAAGTGATATTGATTATGAAATAGTATACATATACTCCAATACAATTCCACGATCATAGGAATGATATCATCACTCGTGCGTACGTACGGAATACCGTCTCCACGATGTGATGCGACTCGTTCTACATGATCTTCATTTCATAATGATTATATAAATGAATTGAATGAATGAATATGATATATATTACACTAATACCATTCTGGAAATGAGGTATCTATAAACTAAAGAGAAGAATAAGAATTTATTTGACAAAACACGCATAAGAACAAAAAGTTATAAACACCCGAATAACAAGTAGCATTGATATATTACTACTAAGAAGCGAAGAATATGACCATATATGATATCATAAAAATAAGTATGATTCTGGAATAAGTCAATAAAATTATTTAAATCATTATACCGGAGGTTCGGACACTTACAAAGCAAGTCGGACCTAAGGTAAGGGAAATATCACAATCTCATTTTTATCCGAGATTGTTTTTTACTTTGGCATTTATTGGGGTGTATTTTATCATCCAATCCATGTTTTCTCAATATGGAATATTATTTCCATCCACGTACAATTGTTTAAATCCAATTTTACCATTCGGTGAGTTTTTAGTAAAATATATGAAAGGAATCTTTTGTCGTTTTTCGTACGAGGTACTTTTCGACTTTTCCGACAAAAGTACGAGAAGAATATTTTTTTTAACTTATACGACATCAATGGATTTTTAAAACATTATTTCTAAGAAGCATCCTTTACAAGTTTTCAAGTTTATTTTTAATCAAATTCTTTTAGTTTAATAATGTATGACATGTTATGAAAGGAAAAATGTTTTTGAAGAAGAAAGGATATTTTCCTCAATAATGGAGTTCAAGTGTTTTATCAAAATTATTTTCCATCTAAGATAATAAAGGGTTCTGTTTCTATCCCTATTATTACATGGATTTGATTATGTTGTGACGGAAATGTTTTTATGAATTCATTTACCTTATATTAATTTTTTTATGATGTCACGATGTTTAAGATTTGCATTTTTATTACATGGGTTATGCAATGATGTATGATTTATGAATTTTGTGGCACACATAAGAATGATATCATTATGAGACGGGTGGGAACTATATCTCTCTCCAATGCATTGGGTAATGATTTTATATCTCATGAGATAGACATGGCTGGAACGGTAGGTTATACCGGTTCAGTGAAACAGGACTGAAACAAGGGTGACTCGGTTCAGAAATGAACTTTGTCCACTAAGATAGTCTTGGCAATGAGTCTTGACTAACAAGAAATGATTCTCTATGATTATGTGTGTATGCCACAAAGTTTCATGTTTTAAGTTATGATTATTGTGATTACATTTCACTGTCTTGATTTATTCCATGTTATGAAATTATGATCTCTTTTGCAGGTTAAGATTTCCAAAACATATGTTCTTATGAATATGACATGATTGATATTTCTTTTGTTTACCCTTACTGAGCATTTCAGCTCACCCTTTTATGTTTTCTTTTCCACAGGACATAAAGAAAGGATTTAGGTTTAAAAAAAGAAGATCTTTATGGGAGATGTTGAAGATCTTTCACCACGATTAGAAGATTATATTCCGAGTTTCCAAAGACAGTAAACTATTACGGTCCTTGTGTGTGTGTTTTTGTTATGTACTAAGTATTCCGTAAAAGTAATGTAATGTCCATGTACGTTAAGCTTCGAGTCTCTACAATGGATTATATCATACATAAAAAGGGTATGATAATTCTTTAGTATATATATTATTGTAACATATCTTATTGACTCATATCTTACTATTTCATATCTTACTGTTTCATATCATACTATTCCATATCTTACTATTTCATATATTACTATTTTATATCTTACCATTTCATTTTTACAGGCTCACAGTTACTATTACATTATTATGGTCTGATACTTATTATCACAAACAATACAGTCACACAGTTTAGAAATCACATTGTTATTGTCTCACTCTGAATGATTGTTACGGTCTCACTGTGAAGACTTTTTATGGTCTCACTGTAAATATGCTTTATTGTTTTATTTATAAATTATAACCCATATCATAGCAATTCATTATTTTTATTTTCTCATGCTTTTTACACCACAATTCTTGATATCCATAAATGATAAAATAATATAAGTTTTGCTCGTTCTTCAATCAAGATCTCTTATCTCCACTCAAACTGTAACCCCTCTTTCAACCCTTCCCTCTCTCTCAAACCTTCAATGAATTCTCATGATGAAATTACCTTCTTCGTCAACTCATGAGAAGCATAGTTCAAAGAATAATTTGAAAATCATGTCGAAGTTATCATCTGAGGGCCCTCTGAATTAGAACCTAGTGAATAGAGTTGTGGTACCTAAAAATGAAATATTCCATAAGTGGATTCTATCACGTATTTCATTGGTATTGAATGTTCTAATAAGGAAATATTGTATGGATTGGATTAAAAAATAATATAGTCCTATTTATCCAAAGATGGTGGCCCATTTTTACCAATATATTCAATTTTATTTTTAATCAGAAGATGGGTATCTTGTGCGATGTTGGATCAATGGAAATATTTGTACCCTTTCTTCATGATTATGGGTTGCATGACTTAGGATACCACATGAGGGTATTTGTGAGGAAAACAAGAGAGGTCCTCCGCCTCTATGTGAGTTCTTTGTTTTGTAAGAATCATTGAGAAGTTTAACAAGAAATGAAATCAAGAGGAAAAGCCACAACTACCGAGCTACATGGTGAATCTAGACTCTTGTTTATGATTTTTCATAATTTGGTTACTCCCAAAAAAGGTAATTTTTATTTACTCAAATATGAGGATATATTTTAGATAGATCTTATGAATATTGGACATAATATCAATCTTTGGAAGTATATTATACACCATATGTGTGAATTGATCAAAAAACATCTATGTCAACCTATAGGTTTAATTCAAGGCTTATCTCTGCTATGCTTCATGCAAAGGGATTAGTTGGACCAAATGAATAAGTCACAAAGTATTATGAGTATTTTCTCACAAAACATATTATAAATAGAATGAAAATCAATTGGCATCCATTGAGGAAATCAAGGGTGGAAGATAATGATAGAGATTATAAAAAATCTTAACCTGATGGAACAACCTTCAAGACCTAAAGATATCTCTGATCTTGATTTAAAAACAAATGAGTTTTTTGAGTATTCTGATGTGGAAGAAGTGGAAGTGGATGTTATACCATCAAAATAAATTGTTCTCGATGAGGAAGGAAGTACACCTTCTCCTCATGTATTATTTGAAAAAGAAGTGCATGTTCCAGAAAAAGTAGTGGGTTTGGAAGAAAAACATTACTGGAAAAACAGATATGTGTCTATGATAAGTGGAAATATTACTGTAGAATAGCATATAGAAGAAGTCATTCAAGTTGTTCTAAAAGATTCCCTTGAAGAACTCCCAGAGGAACAAGCTATTCTTGATGTTATTTCTTCTAATTAAGAGAGACTAGAGAAAGCTTTTTAGTTGGGTAGAATAGAAATGGTTGGGGAAATTAGGGATGGAATCATGGAAATAAATCAAGGATATAAATATCTGAGTCCTCCGAAAGATACACCAGTTTAGGGGGAGGTTCCTCCAAATCTGGAATCTGTTGATGTCCCCAATCCGATTGATCTAAGCTTGATAGATACATGATATACATTTCCCAGTTATTTTGATGTGAATGATTCACATGAAGTCTCTATCCAAAGTCAAGATCTAACTACTATGTTACATATGTAATCAGTTTCTGATCATGCCCCTGCAAAGGAACCTTAGTCTGTCTATGCACTTATTTCCAAGATTTCACAAGAACCTCAAAAAATGGTTAATCAGTATGATCTAGAAGATTTTGGAGATACCCTATTGGCTGGAGTTGAGAAACTCATGAATACTGAAGTGCCCAGATCAGTGTGAATCACTGAGAGGGGGAGGGGGTGAATCAGTGATCCCTTAAAACTTTTTACTAATTGATTCTTTATCAATTAAACCTCTATGGATGGTTAAAGCCTCGATCCACTCTTCTTGTATCTCTCAACCTTTCCCGGATAATGCAGTAATGAAAAGGCACAGGACACAAGGATTTACAAGGTTCGGCACCAAAGGCCTACATCCTTGCCATGCTCTCCCAGCATGGATTCTCCCATTATAATCGGTTAGTATTACAATGGTCAATACAGCTTCCCACCGTATCTCTCCTGAGTCCCACAGGAGGGTCTTTATACTGCGTCCCACAGTGTTACCAGAGTCCCACTGGCCTGCTCCAGAATCCCAGTGAAGACTTCTTCTCCCTGAGTCCCACAGGGTCTTCTCTTGGCTCCTCGATTTACACGAGTAGCTCTTCTTCACTTTAAGTTCTTCAAGTATCCTCAGCAGCCTGGGATAAAGGCTGCTGGCCTTGCTCTGTACCTCTGATCACTTGTGATGATCAGGATCTTCTCAATCTACTGAAAACTCAGACAACCAATCTCTTTAACTTCAGTCTGGCTCAGTCTCAGTTCACCTCAACATCATGCACTGAGTGCATGGCAACTCTTCAAGATCTTCAAGTCTTGGACTCTTCAGATGCACACCACTGATTTAGCACTGTTCACGTGTGCACGTGCATGCATGCATGCATGCACTTCTCCTTTCCTCTTCTTGGTGCAGTAGACCCACAAAGGGTGTAATCAACTATAGCACACACCTTCTTCAAAATCTTCACACACTTTATCCAATTTGTTTACACACTTAGAGTGTGTTCTACTTTAGTGTGGATGTCCTCCTTTCAACTTCTTCTAAGTGTGTTCACTTTTAGTGCACACCTAGGTTCGGCCACTTCTTTAGTTTGCACACACAAATTCTTCACTTATCATACACTTGTAGTAACCTTCCTCTTCTTGTTGCACACACACACTTTAGTGTTCTTTTAGTTGTTCTTCAATAGTGTGCACACACATGGCTACGGCCTCTTCCACTTGCACACACTTCCTCTCGGCCTTTTTTTTACTTCACACACAATGTGTGGTATTCCACTTCACTTGGCACACAAGGCACTAAGGCTCGGCCTTCTCTTCCCTTCTTGCACACACACCCGAACACCTACTGCCCTTCTTTGCACTTAGCACACACACAAGGGGAAATGTGGCTACGGCCTTCCACTTCTCTTGGCACACAAGGTTTACTCTTTTATTCTTCTTTGCACACACAACCCGAACCCCACTAGTGTGCAAGCGCGCAAGGGTTGCGGCCAAACTTCTCAACACTATACACACACACTGTCCATGGCGTGGGTGTTTTCACCTTTTAGCACACACCCACTTGGTGTGTAATTCTCATCACCCAATTTCAAACAAGGCGTGCAGGGTGCACGGCACAGTGGCGCGCAATACCCAAGGGTGGTACTGCCTCTGGTGCGCAAGTGCACTGGCCGAGGGGCGCGCAAGACCTCCTACCCGCGGGGCGCGCAAGTGCAACACCCGCGGGATCTTCCTCTTGCCGCGCAAGGGTGCGGGCAGAGAGGGAACAAGCCTCGGGCGTGCAAGAATGATGTGGCCACGAGCTCTTCCTGCCGCGCAGAGTGCGCGCAAGGGACCTCACCGCGCAAGTGTGCGCGGGGCTTTGTCTTCGTGAGGCACAAGGTGCACTCACGGTTTTCCGGATCTTCAACAAAGAATCAGCAACCCACAATGAGGTCTCAGCTTCTCTTTTTATAGGCAGAGAATCCTCAAAACTTCCGCGTGATAAATCTTTGAACTCCCGAATGTTTCGGGTTATCAAGATTTTCCAAATCTTAATTTCTTTCCTCTGTTTCCACGCGGGTTCTCTCTTTTATTTTTCCTCACGTGCATGCGATTTATAACGCATGCACGGCCTCTGTTAAACCCTGTCCATGCAAAGGCACGAACACCGAATGGCCTCGCACCTCCGGTTGCTTCGGCCTCGCTCGAAATCCTCCTTTCATCGTATGCATGCTTATTTTATTGCATGGTTATGTTCAGTAGGCACAGACGATCACAATGGACGTTTTACTTCCTTCAGAGGTGGCCGGGAACTCGAAATCCATCTTCGGGAAGCCTCTGGTTCGAAGGAGGTACGCGGGAGGCTTCGGTCGAGCTCGAGGGAGGTGACGATGCGGCAGCCGTCGGATCAGGCGTTTGAGATACATCGGGCGGCCTGGATTAGATCGCAGCGCCGCGGATCAGATGTGCGGCGTGGATTGAGCGCGCGATGAGACGGACGGCGAGGATTCGCTCCGGGTGAAAAATGCGCGTCCCACATCGAATTCTCTCGCGGAAGTTCCGCGGTTTATTACCCTGCCGCTGCCGCCATATGCTCAGTTGAACTTCTCCCTCCACGGTGCCGCCCCGCACCGTGTTCTTCCTGCGGGCGCGCTCTGCGCCCACTCTCTGCTCCTGCGGGCGCGCTCCTAGCGCCCACTATGCTGCTCCGGCGTGCGGGTTTCACCACCGCGTGCCCTCGGGGGCTTATACACGGCCCCCTGCGGTCCTCCGGGCGTGCCCCAGCGCCTCTGTGGTGTCTGCGGGTGCGCCCTGCCGCCCTGAGCTCGCCCCATGGGTTCCCCCTTGGGCGTGGCGCCTTAGGCCCACATGAGCCTTGGGGTTGAACCCACATGGTGCTCACGGGTTGGCCATATTTTTTGGCAAAGTAACAAATAGGACTTTGTCAAAAACAAAGTCCTCCATGAAAAATACCAATTCTAAATGCCAAATGCCTCTTGTCCTTCAAGGCATTCTTTTCCTTCATCTTCTTCTTGAGAATTCAAACATTAATCTTCTTGATTAAAAACAACTCCTCAATTTATAATTCTTTTTCACCATCTCATTTTCAACTTAGGAGAGAATTCTCAAGGATCTTCATCAACCGAGCTACTTGATCAATTATTTCTTCTTCATTAGAATTCCTCCATTCTTCTTCAACATTTATCCATCACTTTGTAATGGAATTCACGAAGGGTCTTCATCTTCAACTGAGCTCCTAAATCACTTAAATTCTTCAATGTGCTTCATTGATCTAATCAGAGATCAATTGGATCAACTTCAAATTCACATGCACTAAGAGTTAGTACATGGACTTCATTAAACCACTTCATCCACTTAGAAGTAGTGAATGGATCATCTTGCTTCTTCAACTCCTCATGCATTGTCACTATAATGCATGGTCTTCTAATCATGTTGTGACATTGTATCATCATGATACATTTTCTATGAACTTAAAGATCAGCTCAACAATCGTCAGATTTTATAGAGAATGTTTCAACCACATCTCCTATATCACTTAGTGAATCTCCTAAGTGACATGCATCTTAGTACTATGGCCATTCTCCTTCATCACCATCACCATCACAACCTTTGTCATTCACATCTTGACATTCCTTGACATCCATTCATTCTAATACAACTTCATTCCTCATTGACAACAAATGCAACACAATGCACTTTAATCTCCCCCTTTGTATTTGTTGTCAATACACTCCTTCAGCACATATGAATGGGTAAATATGTGTGCCAATATTTCTCCCCCTTATTGGCAATCAAATGCAAAGGTGTTGTGTGGTTCTCTTTCAAAAATCTCTTCCTCCCTTTGAAAAGTATTTTCTTGAAAAACACTGAGAGAGGGATGATGTCACATGTTCTCTTTAGCAAAGAACCTTTAGTAAATCAGCTCTAAGTCTACTTGGGCTAACCCGGTGTAGAAAACAAGAGTGATGTGACCAAGGAATTCAAAGCTATCCATAATTCTCTACACATGTGAGATCATGCTTAGGGGTTTGAAATTTTTCAGATATTCAATGAATTGCTAAATCCTGCACATACTTCACCAAACACATTAGAAAGTTCAAGTGCAAAGATAAAGCTCCCCCTTTCATCCATTTGTCTTCAATCAATACTCCACCTTAATTGACAAGATAAACTCAATTAAGAAACAAGGGATGAAAGTATGATTGGAATACCTTCACTTTTCTCAAGATGATATTAATTTTAGAACATCATCTTCTCCAGATTGGCTCCCCCTCAAGGGGTGCACTCCATTCCTTCCAAACCATCCTCCACTTGAGAATGATCATCATCTTCAATTCCCTGCAATGTCAGCACATGTAAATACCAATAGTATAAGGGAATAAGATGGAACCTCCTTGGTTCATCAATGTGAACAACAAGGTTGAGAAGATTCTCTAAACCGAGATGTCCCATTTTCACCAGTCTTCACACTTGCACATTTGATCTTCATTGATGATTGTGCTGGTGTGGTTCTCAAAACATCTTCATGTGAAATATTTTTCTTCTTTCTTGCCTTAGCAATTGCCAGAACTTCATCTTCATCTCTTTTCAGATCTTTGGCAAGTTGCAACTGATTTGGCCATATGACTAGTAAATCACTTGGAAGTGTGGCCTCAGTTTTGGAAATTCCACATGGTTCTTTTGATGCTGTCAAGCTACTTCTCTTAGGCAACTTGTTTTCAATCAATCCCTTCTGCTTCTTCTGGATTGATTGTCTATTTGAGTTCAGTTGGCTTCTATTGATTTTCATGGCTTCTTTACAAAGATCCATGATATGTCCTTTCTTCCCACAGTAGAAGCATGTCTTCTTGGTGGCTCTTCTTGATGCATCACCCTTCTTGGATTCAGACTCCAAGGACTTCTCTTCATTTCTCAAAATCTTCTTGGGAGCATCTTCCACTTTCTTCTGCTTGCTTCCCAAGGAATCCTTTTGAGCCAGGTACTGTGATCTTTTCTTCTTTTGAGCTCCGGATACAGTTGGAGACTGACATGTATCTTTTTGACCACTTTTGCAATCATCCCAGATGTTGTCAAGTAATCCAAATCTATTTGCAGTAAACAGATGTCTCTGGACCTGTGGATGTTGCTTCTTTACTTCTGGATTGCTCCCCCTAGGCATGGGCTTCCTCTGTGCTTTGGCATTCAGTGGATTGTACCAACAATCCTTTGCACAATGCCCATACTGGTTACAACACCAACATTGACCCACAAATCTTGACCTCTTGATTCCTTCTGATTGTAGGGTACCTGTCTTGAATTGTTGTGCTGCTTCAGGAGAGCTTTCTTTCTTCATTGTCTTCATCCATATTTGTTTGGATTCATTCTTCCATCCTGCACTTTTAGTAGAAACACTTTTAGAAGCATGAGTACAAGATGGTATGGATGGTACCTTCTTTTTAGAAGTTGTTGCACTTTCACAAGAGGATGTCTTTCTTTTAGAATCATCCTTCTCAAAGCTCACTTGAGTGGAAACATTTCTTCTTCCAGCTGTCTGGGAGGCTTGGGCTTTGGGTGATTGCTGATTTTTCAATATCACCTCCAGTTCTAAGCATTTCATGTTAAGGGAGTTCTTCTCATCCTCAACAGCTCTTAGCTTTCCTTCCCAACTTTCTTTTAGCTGATTCATCTGGTCATCATGCACTGTCCTCAATTCAAGCAATGAATTGTCAAGCTCCTTCACCCTGTTTACTTTGTCTCTTAGTTGAGCATCTTTGACAACCATTGACACTTTGTGCCTCTTTTCCAGTGCATGGAAAACATCTCTGACCATTATTTTAAAGAAATATTTCTCAGAAAGGCTTCTTTGCAATTCTTCAGCAGTGTCTTCATATCTTTCATTGCAAAGAGAAACAGTTTCATCTTTGGCATTTACCAGCTTTCTGAGAGTGTTGGTTATGCCAACCCTTTTTGCCAATTGGACTTCCAGAGAATTGGCTTCATCTTCTAGCTGTAATTTTTCTTCTTGAAGATCAAGGAGGCCTGTAGCTATACACATTGCAATTTCCTTGGGGACTCTCTTCTGAGGATATTTGATTGCATTTAGAAGATCATTGTTCCTTCCATCTTCATCACAGCTAGAGCAGGCTTCATCAGAAGAATGATAAAAGGAATTGTCATCTGATGTGACTTTCACATTTCTTTCCATAGAAGGAGTTTCTCTGATTGCAGCAACCTTCTTCCTCATCTTCTTTGCCTGTTTCTTCATTCTGTTTTTCAGAGTCTTGGCAGATATCTCCATTTGAGGCTGTTCTTTCATTTCCTCAAATCTGCACTCCATATAGACTCTCTTGGATCTTTTAGAGGTAACCTCCCTCTGATACCAATTGAAGTGCCCAGATCAGTGTGAATCACTGAGAGGGGGAGGGGGTGAATCAGTGATCCCTTAAAACTTTTTACTAATTGATTCTTTATCAATTAAACCTCTATGGCTGGTTAAAGCCTCGATCCACTCTTCTTGTATCTCTCAACCTTTCCCGGATAATGCAGTAATGAAAAGGCACAGGACACAAGGATTTACAAGGTTCGGCACCAAAGGCCTACATCCTTGCCATGCTCTCCCAGCATGGATTCTCCCATTATAATCTGTTAGTATTACAATGGTCGATACAGCTTCCCACCGTATCTCTCCTGAGTCCCACATGAGGGTCTTTATACTGCGTCCCACAGTGTTACCAGAGTCCCACTGGCCTGCTCCAGAATCCCACTGAAGACTTCTTCTCCCTGAGTCCCACAGGGTCTTCTCTTGGCTCCTCGAGTCACACGAGTAGCTCTTCTTCACTTTAAGTTCTTCAAGTATCCTCAGCAGCCTGGGATAAAGGCTGCTGGCCTTGCTCTGTACCTATGATCACTTGTGATGATCAGGATCTTCTCAATCTACTGAAAACTCAGACAACCAATCTCTTTAACTTCAGTCTGGCTCAGTCTCAGTTCACTTCAACATCATGCACTGAGTGCATGGCAACTCTTCAAGATCTTCAAGTCTTGGACTCTTCAGATGCACACCACTGATTTAGCACTGTTCACGTGTGCACGTGCATGCATGCATGCATGCACTTCTCCTTTCCTCTTCTTGGTGCAGTAGACCCACAAAGGGTGTAATCAACTATAGCACACACCTTCTTCACAATCTTCACACACTTTATCCAATTTGTTTACACACTTAGAGTGTGTTCTACTTTAGTGTGGATGTCCTCCTTTCAACTTCTTCTAAGTGTGTTCACTTTTAGTGCACACCTAGGTTCGGCCACTTCTTTAGTTTGCACACACAAATTCTTCACTTAGCATACACTTGTAGTAACCTTCCTCTTCTTGTTGCACACACACACTTTAGTGTTCTTTTAGTTGTTCTTCAATAGTGTGCACACACAAGGCTACGGCCTCTTCCACTTGCACACACTTCCTCTTGGCCTTTTTTTTTACTTCACACACAATGTGTGGTATTCCACTTCACTTGGCACACAAGGCACTAAGGCTCGGCCTTCTCTTCCCTTCTTGCACACACACCCGAACACCTACTGCCCTTCTTTGCACTTAGCACACACACAAGGGGAAATGTGGCTACGGCCTTCCACTTCTCTTGGCACACAAGGTTTACTCTTTTATTCTTCTTTGCACACACAACCCGAACCCCACTAGTGTGCAGGCGCGCAAGGGTTGCGGCCAAACTTCTCAACACTATACACACACACTGTCCATGGCGTGGGTGTTTTCACCTTTTAGCACACACCCACTTGGTGTGTAATTCTCATCACCCAATTTCAAACAAGGCGTGCAGGGTGCACGACACAGTGGCGCGCAAGACCCAAGGGTGGTACTGCCTCTGGTGCGCAAGTGCACTGGCCGAGGGGCGCGCAAGACCTCCTACCCGCGGGGCGCGCAAGTGCAACACCCGCGGGATCTTCCTCTTGCCGCGCAAGGGTGCGGGCAGAGAGGGAACAAGCCTCGGGCGCGCAAGAATGCTGCAGCCACGAGCTCTTCCTGCCGCGCAGAGTGCGCGCAAGGGACCTCACCGCGCAAGTGTGCGCGGGGCTTTGTCTTCGTGAGGCACAAGGTGCACTCACGGTTTTCCGGATCTTCAACAAAGAATCAGCAACTCACAATGAGGTCTCGGCTTCTCTTTTTATAGGCAGAGAATCCTCAAAACTTCCGCGTGATAAATCTTTGAACTCCCGAAAGTTTCGGGTTATCAAGATTTTCCAAATCTTAATTTCTTTCCTCTGTTTCCACGCGGGTTCTCTCTTTTATTTTTCCTCACGTGCATGTGATTTATAACGCATGCACGGCCTCTGTTAAACCCTGTCCATGCAAAGGCACGAACACCGAATGGCCTCGCACCTCCGGTTGCTTCGGCCTCGCTCGAAATCCTCCTTTCATCGCATGCATGCTTATTTTATTGCATGGTTATGTTCAGTAGGCACAGACGATCACAATGGACGTTTTACTTCCTTCAGAGGTGGCCGGGAACTCGAAATCCATCTTCGGGAAGCCTCTGGTTCGAAGGAGGTACGCGGGAGGCTTCGGTCGAGCTCGAGGGAGGAGACGATGCGGCAGCCGTAGGATCAGGCGTTTGAGATACATCGGGCGGCCTGGATTAGATCGCGGCGTCGCGGATCAGATGTGCGGCGTGGATTGAGCGTGCGATGAGACGGACGGCCAGGATTCGCTCTGGGTGAAAAATGCGCGTCCCACATCGAATTCTCTCGCGGAAGTTCCGCGGTTTATTACCCTGCCGCTGCCGCCATATGCTCAGTTGAACTTCTCCCTCCACGGTGCCGCCCCGCACCGTGTTCTCCCTGCGGGCGCGCTCTGCGCCCACTCTCTGCTCCTGCGGGCGCGCTCCTAGCGCCCACTATGCTGCTCCGGCGCGCGGGTTTCACCACCGCGTGCCCTCGGGGGCTTATACACGGCCCCCTGCGCTCCTCCGGGCGTGCCCCAGCGCCTCTGTGGTGTCTGCGGGTGCGCCCTTCCACCCTGAGCTCGCCCCATGGGTTCCCCCTTGGGCGTGGCGCCTTAGGCCCACATGAGCCTTGGGGTTGAACCCACAAGGTGCTCACGGGTTGGCCATATTTTTTGGCAAAGTAACAAATAGGACTTTGTCAAAAACAAAGTCCTCCATGAAAAATACCAATTCTAAATGCCAAATGCCTCTTGTCCTTCAAGGCATTCTTTTCCTTCATCTTCTTCTTGAGAATTCAAACATTAATCTTCTTGATTAAAAACAACTCCTCAATTTATAATTCTTCTTCACCATCTCATTTTCAACTTAGGAGAGAATTCTCAAGGATCTTCATCAACCGAGCTACTTGATCAATTATTTCTTCTTCATTAGAATTCCTCCATTCTTCTTCAACATTTATCCATCACTTTGTAATGGAATTCACGAAGGGTATTCATCTTCAACTGAGCTCCTAAATCACTTAAATTATTCAATGTGCTTCATTGATCTAATCAGAGATCAATTGGATCAACTTCAAATTCACATGCACTAAGAGTTAGTACATGGACTTCATTAAACCACTTCATCCACTTAGAAGTAGTGAATGGATCATCTTGCTTCTTCAACTCCTCATGCATTGTCACTACAATGCATGGTCTTCTAATCATGTTGTGACATTGTATCATCATGATACATGTTCTATGAACTTAAAGATCAGCTCAACAATCGTCAGATTTTATAGAGAATGTTTCAACCACATCTCCTATATCACTTAGTGAATCTCCTAAGTGACATGCATCTTAGTACTATGGCCATTCTCCTTCATCACCATCACCATCACAACCTTTGTCATTCACATCTTGACATTCCTTGACATCCATTCATTCTAAGACAACTTCATGCCTCATTGACAACAAATGCAACACAATGCACTTTAAATACCCAACTAGCTCCTATAACAAATCTATGTGAAAGAGATGCTTCACTATTTTTGGATAAGGTCATATAAAAGATTATACCCAAGATGTTTCATGAAATTAAAGATGTCAGATTTGATAATAAATTACAACATGATGAAGTAATAACACTAAGAGGTATGGTTTAATAAATACAAAGAGTTTTTTACTCAAAACCAGACCATGTCTCTCATCCTTTTTAGGATATTTTTTGTCAGAATCCACAAGACATAGCTTCATTGATTCGACCTTATCTATATTCTTTAGCTGAAAAATAGCTGAAAGAAACAAGAAAATTGTTCAAGAGATTCATGAGCTTATTATTTTCCTTAAAAAGATAATTGATGCATATAAGGGCTGTCTTCAGAATGTTGTGAAACAACGGAAATTCATTACTTCAGATGTCACTGCTTCTCGTACTGCTGGAAAATCATCTCAACCTTCTTTAGACAATGATTTGATTCGAACATTTGTAAAAGAAGAACTTAAAACTATGCTCATTGTATTTGATAAAGAATCACTATATAAAGTTATCAAGAACAATAACAGAGTTCTTGATTTGGTGAGAATCCATTATAAGATTTCCAATGATGCTCAATAAAAAATTGTTATAAAATTGGATTTATACTTTAATCGGATCTTCTCCTAGAATGACATGACCAACCACTTCCAGTACCTTGTGGTGAATATGAGGATCCCTCTTGTAACTCATGCTTTCAAAACTCAAGTCCAAAATCTCAAGGATTTCACTATTCTCTTGGATAAGTTTATAGAGAACAATGATGACTTTGAGAAAGCCATGAAAAATAGTGGATACATTATTGCTGATTTTATCAAGATTTTAATCCCTTATCTTCATATCCATATTAATGTTTTTGTCGCTCCTACAACTGCACCCCTGAGATCTGGTTTTCCTACCTTTTCATACTCTTCTCTAGAATGCACATCTAGGTCTGTCTCCCATGCCCTGTGTCAAAATGGGATTGTAATCTGTGATCAACAGTTGTCTCGGTCTTCTACTACACCCACGTAGTCCCCTTCTGTTTTTGAAGGAATCCATTTACCTAATCTTTCCACTGGTTCACTCCCTTTTTCTACGTCAACATCTGCTATCATGGATTCTTCTTCTAATGCTGCTACTAAGGGGAAAAAGAAGACAAGCCATTGCTGCTGAATAGTGTTTACTATATTTTGATAGGGATGTTTTATGTATTTGTGTTACTTAATATTTCTAATGACACTCATTATCCATCTAATGGATTGTGCACTTTTATTGTCTATTTCTTATTTTTTATTTTATCAAAATCCCAAATGGGAGAGAAATATGTATTATATATGCACTAAATTAAAATTAAAGAAGGGTCACATTACCTAAGAATAAATCTCTCACTCACTTTATTTTTTATCATAAAAAGAGGGAGATTATTGGAATCATCCTGTATTAATAATGTTTTAATGATGAAAAATCATATACATTATATAATTCCTATTATTCCAGTGTAATCAGTGTCGAATCATTAGTACAAATGATTAGTATCACTATGACTTAAATACACCTATGCACAATATTAATTGTTATACATTATGTTTAAATATTGTATACTATATTTAATTTAATTCATAATGATTAATTTTATGAAGGAATCAGTCTAAACCATTTTATTAATATCATAGTTTATGTCTGTATACAAATATTTCACTATGTTAGAGAAACCATGAGTCTGCGACCAGTTGTGCTTTTATGGAAAAGGATACAGACATTGTAACCATCCAGACACGATGACAATCGAGACACTGTGACCATCCAAACACCATGACCATCCAGAGACCGTAACTATCTAGACACCATAACCATTGAGACATTGTGGCCATCATGATACCATAACAATTCAAGCACCATCAACATCCCGACACCGTAACCATCCAGACATTGTGACCATCCAGACACTGTAACCATCCTGATAACCTGACCAGACATCATGATCCTAACAATGATTTTGTGCTACTGATTATTAATCTTTATACGACTATTCCAGAATAGATGTCTCACTGCTCAATGAAAAAGAAAGAGACATTGTTTACAGACAAAATGTGACACTGTTTCTTAATCAATTTTTTCGTTTTTCAATATAATTTCTTACGGTCATATTTGAATATGTTAAATGCACTGACATAATTAATGTTTCTTTGTAGTCATGTCATGTGACGGTATGAGGTACGAGGTGCAAAATACATGCATCATGTCATCTCCAACACATGCACTCCAAAAATAAAAGAGAAGTGAGACCAAAATCAAACATAAGATTATAATAACGACGTACACACGAGCTCTATTGAATACATGAACCGACACACGCAACTCAACATTCTTGATGAACACACGAAGCATTATTGAATCAACAAGGAGGACACTATAGATCAGATTAGTCAAGCACATTTTCACATTGACAATACCAAGAAGAACATGAGCCATATCTAGTTGACTTACGATACTATGTTTTGCATGAGAGGACTCGATTTATGCATCTGCTTCATCCCAGAAGTATTGATTTTCATAGTCTAGCACTCATGTAAATTCTAACCTTATATCAACATTTATGCTCTATTGTGCATAATTTTTCTTATATTTCATGAAGTGTGTGTATCTATATTAAACACACAATATCTTCTACATTAAACTAAAGTATACAAGATATATTTTCTCTTTCATCTTTCTACACATTTTTTCCCACAAATATGTGTGGAAGAGGTTGTGAGTAACATGTTAATTCATACCCATGAAGAACTGTGGAAGAGGTCGTCTGACTCAGACATTTTTGTGTGTTAATGTAAATCCTGATACATACTGTGTATCTAGTTTATTTATATAAACTGTTTGTTGGTAGGTGATCATGAAGGGGAATAGATTAGGTATCAGTTTTGATACTGAACCACTTGTTTAATATCCAATGTGTTGTTTATTTTAGTTCTCTGTCTTACTATTTAATCCAGAAATTACTAAATTTACGATAATAATTAATCTTGGAAATAAGTTATAAATATTTTTCTTTATTAGAATGGCTTAAAATTTTATATTAATAACTGATATTAAGAGTACGGATAATTAATCAATATTATAAGAAGTTATTCAAATAGTCAAACTTTTATAACCATATATCCTTGATTGATTGGGTTGTATTTAAAATTATAGAGGAACCCTTTTAAGAATACTTTTAAACATAAATTTTACTAGATACTCAATTCACCCCGTCTTGATTACACTACTCCGACAAACACATATTTATTTTTATTTGATTAAAATCAATTAGTTGATTTATCTACCCTTTTCAAAAAAATTACATCAACATTACATAAGCATTAATGGTAACTATACCATTAATAATGATTTTAAATAAATTATTATCACACCCACAATTTAGTAGTCATTAAAAAAATTTATGATAAACACTAATAAATTAATTTTAAATCTATGAAAACATATTATAAATATTAAAAGAATGAAAATGGAATTTTGGAATAATCCAATAATTAAAATAATATAATGGATTTAATAAAACGAAAGTTCCATAAAAACATAATTTAGAATATTTTATGTTTATGGTAGACATTAAAAAATATAATTAAATAAATCATTTTTTTTCATTTTATTTTTAGTCCTTATTCAATCATTTTACCCCTACATAAAATATTTTACCTTTTTCTAGGGAGAAAAACTATTATCATGACCAATAATCATTATAAATATAAATGAAATTTCCCTTAAAAAATATTTTAAATATATTGATTATAAATATGTAATCCATTTTCCCTGATTTTAATTATGCAAGTGACAAAATGTGACCAAAATATAAGTTTGTGAAATAGAAATAAATTTTGTTTCATAATTAAAATAATTTTTTTGATAATAATCATTTTATACCAAAATAATGTAGAACATAAAATATCATTCAATTAATTGGATTGTTTTTAACAAAATGGAATTATTTTTATATTAATTCTAATCATAAACCTAATGGGACATTGAAATCAATTTAAAATATTTCACAGTCGTTTAAAAAAAATATTTATTTTTTATTATTTTTCAAAAATAAATATATTTTAGAAGAATCGCCAAAAATAACCCTATAATATATATGATATGATGTTTTCGAGAATAATGTCTATTTAATCAAAAAAATTTCTAAAATTAATAAATAAGATTTTTTATTAAAAATAAAATATATAATGAAAAAAATATTTTATTTAAAAATGTGTGTTTTAATCATTACACATTATATCATTTTATGGATTCATTCTTATCATTCAATATTTACTATATATTTCGTATCGACTAATAAATAAATATATTTTTTGAAATATTTTCTTCATGTTGTACTTTATTATGTAACTCTATTTCATACCCAACTATCCAATGAATCGTTTTTAATGGTCATATTTAAATTATATTAATTCTATAGTATATCATAGTTTGTGTAAGATCAGGGTTGTGAATGGTACACATTATCAATCATAATATTCAATTAAATGAATATAAAATAAAATATTTTAATATTATAATATTTATTTTAGTATCAACTCAAAAAATAAATATCACAGTGAAAAATATATGTATATCTTAGTTAATGACTACTCTTTTAAAACATTGATTATATTTCTGTTAAAAAATTAATAAACACAGTTTTTTAATAATATACAATTTTCCACTATAGAAATTGACAATGTTGCTGAATTTGAAATTAAATTTGATGAAACTAGAATAAATCATTTTTTGAAAATAATGACTCCATCAAAAAAATAGACTACTCAAACTCTGTAATTTAACCCTTTTATATTATTTCGAAAACAAAATTGTTTGAATAAGGTGTTTTACAATTTTTAAGATTGATCTTAGTAAAATATCATTCAATATAATAAATCATGACATCCACCTTTATATATTAATGAAATTTATTAGGATATATATATTTGATGGTTTCACATTGTTATACTCTTTTGATAATTCAAATATAATATTTTTACATATATATATATAATAGTATTTGGAAATTCAATATAATATTATATAAATGAATTTTTTAAAGTTACTCCACCTCTATTAAAACATATCATCTTTTACAAATAAAGTTATACACTTTAGAGGATATGGTTCATATAAAATTTTATTCATGTAACCATTTTGAAAAATATTTATTTAAATAAATGGATTAAGATATCTCTTTGGCCAATTTCTCACAGCCTCACAATAATTCATAAATTATTATGGACAAACCCATAAAATAAGATAATGTTAAATTGAAAGGTGAAATCACAGATAATGAGTGAATATTTTTTATATTTCATATATATTGTAGAATATCAATGAATTTTATTATAATAATTTAATTTGTAATACTGATAAATTAATAATCTCTAGAATTATAAAAATAATGATGGTGTGGTTATAGACTTTATATTTGAATTTTTATCCATAAAAAGGTTGATTCCATGAGTAATTATATCTCTCTAGAAGCTTTGAATTCATATCCCCATTAATTAAATTTAAATAATGTTTTCTATTTTATATTATAAAATTGATTCATTGTTTATGAGAATAAAGGGTTTCCTAGTTTATGTGGTAACACCATCCCTAAATGGGTACCCCTCTTTGTTTTTTAGTGAAGGTGAGAGTGACCCTTAAATCCCACCCCCATTAGATGATTGGTTAGTGACTAGATATTTTTCTATAATAAAAAAATGAGAGGCATTAACCAGTAAAATTCAATAATTACATATTGTAAACATCCAATAAACTACATAACTTAAATAGAACAAATAACCTTTAGTGAATATAATGTATTGAAATGATAGAAAAGTAAAAATCTCTATTAGGAGAATACTAAAAGATATTCCAAAATTAGTGACTCTTAAGCATCTCCACGTTACTAACATCAAACACAATCACAAAATCCATCCTTGAAAAAATACACCAATTTATAATTTTTTTGTATGTGTAGAAACATTAATAGTGGGTTCAATTTAGAATACAATTAATATATCTTTTTACGATAAATATATGAATACTCGTTCATTATATAAAATAAACGATTAACAAATATAAAAGGTATAATATTTCTAAAAATTAAATATCAACTAACTAATGAAAATTCTATAAGAATTTATTTTAATTATCCTAATCGTTGAAGATTATTTGTGCACGTGTATATTTTTTTTTGATTGTTTACATATGTTTAAGTGGAGGAAAGTTATGTACTTTTCATTAAAAAACATTAAATAATTTGATATATTATAAAATAATATTTTTATATTTGTTTCTTTATTATAATTTATGATATATTGGTGATTTGTCAAAATTTAATTAGTTTATGAGGATGTCTGAAAATACATTATTTGTACTCTAAAAATTCAATGAATATTATTCTACATTTTTAGAAATTCTAGAGTCTATAGTTTTATAACATTTCTATATTTATTTTATTACAACTTCTATAGATATCAGATTCACATGAAACTTTTGTTTATTCTAAATTGTTTATATTGATTTCATTAGTATACGTTAATGTTTAAAAAGGTGTTTGAAAGGTGAATAAATTGTCTAAATTCCATTAATGATTTTTTTAAACTGTAGTTTCAAGCATATTATTGCATCATTTTTTATGGTAATAGGATAATTACATAATATATTTATTTCAAAGTTCATTTTTTGGAAAGATAATAATATTTTATTGAAATAAGTTTTTTACGAAAGTGTGATTCTTTTATATAGAGATCTTAAATTTTATTGATGTCTGTTAAAGTATGATGTCCAGTTTATCAAATATTATGGGAAACCCTACTTTCATGTATAGTGTAAAGTATGTTTTGGAAACCCTAATTTACTATTCATACCCTACAATAACTTACTGTTCATACCTTACATTACTATTCATTTCCTATATTCTGTTACTGCTCATTTCCACAATGTATAGTTTGGAAACCCTACATTACTGTTCACACCCTTTGTTATGTTACTATTCATTACATACCTTATGTTACTCTCCATTTCTTCAAAGTATAGTTAGGGAACCCTACATTTCTATTCATATACTATTTAACATTACTTTTCATACCCTACAATACTGTTCATTTGGAAGATTCATGTTGAAAATCAGTATTCTATATATATATGGATTATTTTCAATGATTTTTCTACTGGATAAATTAAAATTAAATCTACTGATTTGATCGAATATTTATTAATATTTTTAGTGAATTATTTAATGAGAAAAAGTAATAAAATAATTTCATGGACTTTTTAAAAAAATGGTGGTTTCAAGTTTATTTAAATTGAAATACTCAAATTTACATTTAGTATGTGATGATTGTTTTTTGGAATAGTTATGATGAAATTTAATGGGGTTTGAATGGATTTAAAATGGTGTTTTAAATCCTTGAATGCTGATATTATTATAGAGATTTTATTGGAAGTCTGATTTAGATTATTTTTAAATTCTTTTATTAGAGAGTTATTTTACAGGAATAAATATGAAATCAAGCTATGATTTGTATGGAGATATTTATGAAAGTTGATAAATCAATTTATTAACAATTTATGAAATAAATGGATCTATTTCAAATTCTAAATATTTATTTTCTATATATATATATATATATATCAATTGAAGGAATAATAAATATTATATATATATATACTAGCTAACATATTTGATACCTTTTTAATGATATAGTGTTGTGATCATTGAACCTATTTTGCGTTTTTAAGCATCCAATGACACTGTATTTCATCACATGAAAATTCTCCCACGTGCCAGATTATTTCTTCTCTGACTACAATTTCCTTGATTATATGAGCCTATTAAATATTTAACAATCAGTACCTATGATTTCATTATTTAACTTATTTCTTCTGATTGTGAGTCTGTAACACTTTTTATCATCTTTAACACACACTGCATTTTATCTATTTATGATTTTAAACACAAAAATAACTATTTCATATTGTGTTTCTTCATGTTTTGACTCATATATTATAATATTATGATCTAAGGGTTTTTACTCTCTAAATCTAAATCTACACTTTTCGGGTTATTACTCTCTGTGTATAAAGATAGTTTGTAAGGGTAGTGGCTCCGCATAAAAAACATAGTGTCAGGTTTATCACTCCACTAGAAAAGGATTCTATAATTGGTTTATGATTCACCCATAGAAATCATTTCTTGGGCACACATACCCCACACTTATTAGAGAGGCATTAAAGTTGATTAGAACCAATTTTAATTAAACTATTATAAAAACATCTTTGTCTTATTTACTTTTTTCCCTCCTAATTAAAATTCATAATTAGAATTGATTATTAATTTAATAAATTAATTAATTTGTTTTTTTAAATTTTTTATTATTATATACTCATACAATATAGACTGCCTTCTATTACATGTTTCTACCAAAAAAAGTGTATTAAAGGTTATGAATTTTGAGAATTTATTTTCGTTGTTGTTCTCCGTTAGATACCTAACAATTGTTATTCAAGGAATGAATTATTTAGAATTATTTATAAATTTCATTATCTTTTCTGATATGAAACATTAGTATCATTTCATATTCCTTCTTGAATTTAGCCAACACTTTTATAGAGTCTACATTTATATTTAATTGTGCTAACATATTCCTGGACCTCACAATCTATGGATAAAGATTTTAAATGATGGAAGGATTGAACCACAATGATACTTTGATACCTCAAAAGCCACATCACTTTTATGGAAATGAATGTGGCTAATATGGATCCTAATTTGAGGCATACCTCAAAAAGTTGAGCAATAAACACTAGTTTATCTAGTAAAAATAGAACACGTTGCCTGATACTCAACCACATAAACTTACCAAAAATTATGAAATTTATATGTAATAAATTATAAAGTTGTTAATATATTATAATTTACTATTAACTAATGTAATTTTATTCTTGTTTCTACTTATAAGATAGCTCATGAAAAATGGAAGATTCTAAAATTAACACATCTTAGCTCTAAAAAATGGATTCAAACAATTCTTTGAATGCATCACGCTAAGTACAAGGACAGTATGATGGGTAAATATGATAAAGTAAATAAAAATTTTCACATTATCATAATAATTTTTAATGGAATGGATTCTCTTGGGGGTGAACTGTAAACCTAGTAACTTTATAAAAAGTCTTACATGATTTACCAATGAAATAGAGTGCCATGAAAATTTTCATTGATGAATGAAATAATTTCAAAGAATACAAACTTGATGAATTAATTATATCACTACTCCACTATGAACTTGAATTGATTAACATACCTAATTAAGAGACTACAAAAAGAAAAAGTGTAGATTTTAAATTTGTGAATTTTATTTCTACCGACTCTTCAGATTATGATCTATATAATATTGAAAAATAAAATATAAATAATATTGTGATTATAGTATATATTATAATTAACAAGAAAGGATTAAATAAATAGTTTATAAGAATCCCTAAAATATAAAAATATATATGGATGTGATAGATTATGAAAATTTAAATGCATCAGATGAAACATGTTATGAGTGCAGGATGAAATTTCATATCAATAGAGATTTTTGAAATCATAAAAAAAAAATATGTATAGGGAAAAAATTAATTAACAATAGGTTGGAGTTTTACAAAAAAACTAATTCATGTGAAAAATCTATGAATGAATAATAATCTGCTAACATAGTCTTCATGCCATCACATGATAAGGATAATAATTCATTCTTCTATTCTAGATGGTAAAATTCATAATATGATTCTCGAAATTTAAATGTTTCTAAATTAAATAATGAAATTTAAATATTAATAAAACATATTATCAAAGATGCTAATTTATATAATAATCATTGAGAAAAAAATGAGAAACTTATTTTTAAATATAAAATAATTATGTAGTAGAATAAAAAACTATATATCACTGTTTCTAATTCTCGTTCAAAAGTTTAAGAAATTTTATAATGTATTCATCATTTGAATGTAATTTTTTAAAAAGATGTTTAATGTCTTAAAAATATTATATCTACATTTCTTCTAGGTCCAAAACAATATCATGAGATGATGTATTTGACTAGAACTAATTAAAGTAAAGATGGTTTTGGCTGTGGTATAAGATTATACAAAATTTATAAAAGTCATTTGGTTAAATGTAATAAAATTTATACTTCAACTGAAAAATATTTTATATGTTGTGAGAAATTTCACTATAAAAATGATTCTTCTCAGAGACTTAAACAACCATGGTGATTTATAGGAAAAAATATATTTCTAAATCCTTATTAGGTATAATATTTTACAAAAATAATTTTAATTTCTGTATGGGTACCTATCAAATGTATAATTAATCCCATTTTACACAAAGTATCATGGGTACCAAAATTGTCATGTAATTAATTTATCTTGGAAAAATGGCATGGATATCTCAAGAAAAACATATGGTACATGTGTATTGAATGCTCATGGAATATGACCAAAGCCCCATTAATGTTTTATACTTACAACACAAGTAATAGGGGCACTGTTACTTTTGAATACAATTCCAAAGGAAAAGTAAAAGGTTGTTTTCCATGATTTATGAAATAAAATACTAATATACTTGACTCTTTTGTAAAAAATGAAGAAACAAACAAATTAATTTATACCAATCAATTAGTTATGTTCAAATAAGCCTTTATTGTTAGTATAAATTTATTTTTTGGGTCTAACTCAAATTTCCTTCCTCAGTGGGAAGAAATATAAAATAGTTATTATTTATGATCATATAATATTTTATTGGCTACTTTTTATTGCTCATATAAATGATACATTTTATTTATTTACTAATTTATGTAAATTAATTCAAAATGGGAAATGTCGAATGATTATTTTTATTCATAGCGACAAATGAAGATAATTTCTTAATTTAAATTTTGAAATATTTGGTGAAAATAATGCTTATATTCATAATATTTCTATTCCTAGAACACCATAGAAAAATATTACCATGGAATTGAAAAATATAACTCTAATTGAAATAGCTAAAACTATGTAACTTTTATCGAACATCACATAAGTTTTTTTCATTTTTTTGGAAAATGTTTCATTTCATGGTCATCTAAGAAACAACTATCGGTTCCTTTATCTACTGCAGAAGATGACTGTATATCTACTGTTATTAATTTGCTCAAAGATATTGTTCTAGTCAAACTTATTTTATTTTTTAGTTTATCATGTTTAATTTACTATTTATTATGATAAAAATTCCGTAATATGTATTTTTAAAAACCACTAACAACATTATTGAATAAAGCATATTGATATTAGATTGAATTTTATTAGAGATCATGTGAACAAGTGTGATATTGTTTTTGAATTTATTCCATCTAGAAATCAACTAAGAGATATTTTAACAAATCCTTTGGAGACATCCCCATTTTAAAAATTTCATCTTGGTATTGGTACGTTGTAATTTAACATTTTATTAATTCATTTTCATAATGAATTTTTTTTATGTTTTCTTTTTTTTATATTTAAAAAAGGTGGAGAAAGAAATAAAATTTAAAATATTATCAAATTATTTTAAATTAGTTTATTTCTTTGGTTTATTAATCAACAAAAAATGAATGATATTATTCAGCATTTTCTTGTTTTCTTTTCTTTGATTACATATGTTTAAATAGGGGGAATTTATGTAATTTTAATTTAAAAAAAATTTATGTATATTGATGATATTATAAACTATTGTTTTTAGATTTGTTTGTTTCATATCACATTTTTATAGATAATAGATTTATCTAAATTTTAATAGTTTATTAAGAAGTATGAAAATGATTTCATTATAATCAAAAAATTCAGTGAATTTTCTACTGTAGTTTTAGATATTCTACAATCTATATCCCTAAAATATTTCTGTATTTATTTTACTGAAACATCTATAGATATCATATTTTCATGAATCCTTTTATTAATACAACGTGTTTATATTGATTTCATTAGTTTACACCAAAGTCTAAAAATATCTTTTGAATGGTCAATTCAATTTATGATGTTCTTCATTTATTTTTCAGAATTGCAGTTCTTCGGAATGTTTCTCCTTCTGTTTTTTATTATATTTATAAAATTAGATATATAATTTATTAAATTCTTTATTCTTTTTAATGATAATAAATTTTTTTCTAAATATGTAATTTTGATCAATGTATTTATCTTTAGATTAGATACATTAAAAATTCAATGAATTTTGTTAACGTACATTTTCCAAAAAGTCATAAATTATGGGAATGCCAACATTCATGTATAGTGTAAAAAGTGGTTTTGAAAACCTATTTCACTATTCATTCTATACCCTAATTTACGATTAATACTGTATATTACATTACTATTCATTCAATACATTAGGTTATTGTTCATTTCTGTAATGTATGTTTGGGAAACCCTACATAACAATTCATACCCTACATTACATTACTATTCATTACTTACATTACGTTATTGTTCTTTCCCACAATGTATTGTGTAGAAATCCAATGTTACTATTCATAAAATACACTAAATTACTATTAATTCCCTATGTTATGTTACTAGTCATACCCTATGTTTCTGTTTAATCAATTTTTTTATGTTGAAAATAGATTTCCTCCATATACATGGATTATTTTTAGTTGTTTTTATACATGAAAAATTCACATAAATAATACTTATTTTGATCAAATTGTTTTTAGTGTTTTTGATTCATTATTTAGAGAGAAAAAATAATTAAATTATTTCAAATTTATTTTATAATAAACTCGATTGTTTCATGTTTATTTAAATTTCAATAATCGAATTTACATTCAGCTTATGCTGCTTATTTTTTAGAAACTATTTTGATTCAATTTAATGATGATTGAATGTATTTGAATTGGTGCTTTAAAATCATCCAATATTTTTTTAGTTATTTTATTTGAGACTAATTATACATTTATAAAGAGGAAATTGTGTTGCGATTTTTATGGAGGTATTTCTGAAATCACTTGACTCGATTTATTTTGAATTTTTAAAGGAAGTAGTAAAGCTACAACTGTTAAATATTTATTCTTTATATATATATATATATATCTCCCTCTATCTTAGGAATAATATAATAGATATATATACTAGATAATATATTTTAAACTTGGTTTTCAAAAGACAATGTTTTTTGAATATTGAACCAGCTATGCATTTTTTCAACATCATGTGACACTCTGTTTCATCACCTTGATGTTCTCTCAAGTGTCTCATTATTCCATCTTTTACTACAATTTTCTTGATCAGAAGATCCAATCCAAGCCTCAACAACCATTATTTATTATTTAATTGTTTATCTTCATTCATATAGTTCTGATTTTTTAACACTTTTTCATAACTCTCACATGCACTGTATTTTTTTTATGCCTTTTCACCCAAAACCAAAATGTTTAATTATATTTCATTGGTTTTTGACTCCTAGATTCTATTGTTAGGATCCCATGGTTGTGACTCCCCATATCTAATATTGGGACTTTTCGGGTTGTGACACACGATGTCTAATGTCAGGTTGAAACGGTTTTGACTCCCCATACAAATGTTAGTGTCATGGTTATCCTACCACAATAAAATCATTCTCTAATTGGGTTATGATTCTCCCATATTAGTCATTTTTGTGCACAGATATTTCTCATTGATTATATAGGTATAAGAGTAGAATAGACCCACTTTAGACCAAACTAATATAAAAAACTTCTTTGGGTTATTTACATTTCCACTGTTAATTAGCCTTAATAAATAACATTCAAAATTTATTAAATTTATTTATTTTTTGTTGTAAATTATTCAATATAGTCTATTCCCCCACTCTATAAATTATTTAATTACCCATTAGTACATAAAAAATATTACTATTCTAACATACAAGATATAAATATCACTTATAAATGTTAGTTAAAAAATTATTTCTTTTCAAAAGTAATTGTTAAAAACAAGACAATTTATTTTTGAAATATTTATATTTTTTATAATGAATTAAAAAACAAAGTAAGAAAAATATAAAAAGTACTCTTATGATAGAGGAAATTGGTTTTAGTCTTATTCAGTGACATAAGAATTTCAACATCATAGTAACCCAATGATAAACATGTTCATTAATATAAATAGGATGATCCATAACATGTATTAGATATACTGGTACAATAGTACCCATGGAGGTCGATGTTATAATAAATCCATTTCTACATTTCACCATGGGAATACAATTGTGAAGAAATAAATGATATAGAGTCTTAGTCACACAATATAGTAAATCAGTATGTGCTAAAAGTATATAATGAATAAACTATGTAAATATCAATAGTATTTCAAAATAGATAGATATAGATAAAGTGAAGATCAATAAAGATTTAAGACCGATTGAGTTTATTTTGATCATAGAGGTTACATTCTCATTCATATGTGTTCACATAGTTTTGAGATGATATGACATGATTTTATTTTTTTCCATCGATTTTTATGTGAATTAAATTATAAAAATAGAGTGCTATTGGTTTGGATAATAAATTGATAGCCTAGTTGTTCTCCATTTACCATTACTATTCTCTATTAATGTGATTTTCATTGTAATTTTCACCTATTTAAGAGTGAAACTGTTCAATTAATCATCTAGTAAAGGATCCTTATATTTATCACAATGTCCTATAGTATTTAATTCTCTAACATTTCAGTAATTTCATCAAAGATAAATGTTGTAATATATGACTAGCATATTATTCAAATTATACATTTTTGATATATGTATTCCACATCATCTTGATACATAATAGTTAATTCAATACATAATAAAATACTCTTATCAACTCCCTTGATTTCTTATGCCATCAATAATTTGAATATGTGGTCGCATCGTAATAATACGTGGTTAATCAAACTCATCACATGACCACATCAATAATTTTTAAAATTTCAGTACTATATCAATTTGTTGCTCATTTATAGAATATAGTAGATTGGTTTACTATTATTATCACATGCGGTGTCTATAATATTTCCACCATGTTTGAGCCAGTCATTCATGGGGTCAATTATTTACTTTGAAAAAATCCACTTATCTTGCACATGATAATATTTTCTTATTTTTATTCTGAAATGTAGATTTCACCTACATTGAACTAAATTTTAGTACATGGATCTTTAAATATGATATGAAATAGTATAATAATATGTGCTTTTTGGATACACTATAGAACTGACTTATTTGAGGGATTTTTCTATGCCACTGGATTCTGGTACAACACAGAGCTTGCAAACATAGATCATCACATATGTGAATATTTTTAGATATGGGAATCATCTATGAAAAAATATACGTATGATGGTATTTCTACATTAAAAAAAACATTCTATAATAATGATTTTAAAATAATTTATTATCAATACAAAATAAATTTTAGAAGTAATAAATAAGTCTCATCTTTTTTATTATCACAAAACATAGAAATATAAACCTTTATAAAAGATATAAAATAATGCGGAAATGTATAATATTAATAATTAGAAAATATTTTACACCCCCTATTGGGATTATCAAATGTATGTAGGAAGTGTTTTTGAATTGTAATGGTGATATCATTAATACAAGATATGATATAGTAAAATATATATGGAATTATCAATGAATAAGAATGAATTTATTAACAATAAAAATGTATAAATAATTATAATGACTCTATCTAACCGCATATTTATAATATGGGTATTTATTGCCTTCAATTATTAAAGAATCTAGAAGTTCTTTTCCTTCATTTTTAAATAGAGCATGAGAAGGTATATTCCTAGTTCAACAAGAAGAATAATATCTATGAAATAGAATCCCTTTAAGGATTGGTCTAATACTCTGTATAACCTATGCAAGAGTAAGAATATAATTTTCTTTATAATATATAGAAGCTATTGTAAATGTTGTGGGAAGAGTGTATATAATAAATTCTAGAGGTGTAAAAACATCATTTCTTATAGAAAAAATAATGTCTACAAAATCTATGTTATATCAAACCCAAAATGTGGTACATGATCAATGATATACCTAAATTAAACATAATTAATTAAAAACTGGTCCAATAAAGGGGAAATGATCAATAACATTTCCTTGATTGATTTGAAACCCTTGGATAAAGTTATAACACCATGGTCTTTAACTATAGATCTATACATGGTCATTATGTTAGAATTTTTAACAATTTAACATAGTAAATACTTTGTTGATCCTTTTATAGAAACATTATCATTGAAAAGCATTATTATCATATCCTAAAACATATCAAATAGTTTTCCTATAGGAAATGAATGATTTATCAACATAATATCTTTTTGATCCTTTAAATAAATTTAAAAGTGACTAAAACATCTGATGAAAAACCATTCAAATGATATCATCATTAATTTGATATGGTTCCTAGAGGAAGAGTAGGAGTTGTATAATAGATTTTTACAAAATTATAGAAATTGTGTTCTATTTTAATAATAATTTCTAGAATAGTTTTTAGAGTCCCAATTGGTGCTCAATCTCTCTCAATATGATGAACCATATGATAAATGTTTATAAATTCCTTTTGATTAATATGGGTAGAAAAATTATGAATTGATAAATCTATATCTTATTTTCCACCAAACTGAAAAACACTTCTATGGACCAGAAATATTTTTCTCAAAAAAATAATATTAACTTTTAAAATAATATTAAATGTACTAATTAAAATTAGGAGGAGGAAGTAGCTAAATGATATGTGTTGTGGATAGGGGTGGATTACTAAAAACCTGATGAAACTATTCTCAAAATTGATCCTTCATCAAATGATGCTTCAAACATAGATTTTTCAATAACTGGAATAAAACTATGAGAATTTAATATTATAAAAATATTATTATAAAGAGGTGAATCATAATTTGTACCAACTAGGATTGAGACATCATTGATAAAAGATGATTATGAAGAGTAAAAAGATATTGAAGGATTTGAAAATAAAATTTCCTATAAAACATCATGAAATGAGAGGCCCAATATTCCTTCTTCCATGTTAACATAATAGTATGGAGACTCCTCAAATTTATTAGGATAAAAAGTTCAAAGAGTATTGTATTTCCTAATATGGTTGAGTAGAATTTCACAATTATCATCAACCTAACCATCACTATCTTGAACTGAATAATCCAAATTTCGAAGAGGGGTTTCATGGGACATTTACTCTCAATGGTATTTGTATTAATATATTTTTTCTCCACTAATCTCAAACATAATAGAAATGTTTTCTGTTGGATTATCTATTGAACTGTTTTCGAAATCTGATAGATTTTCCAAAAAATAAATTATTCATGATTACCATGCCCGTTAAAATCTGCTCGTCCTTCAATGAGTCCAATAACATTCCCAATAACTTGATTATGATAGGTAATAATGATTTCCATGTTATCCCTCATTTATTACTCACTAATATAATATACCATATCTTATCAAAATTCATGAGAATAAAAGTTAAATTTATCTGCCTTATCCTATTCTAAATATGGATCAACTATTTCCAATGTTATTGCGAGATTTTACACCAGATTATAATGCTTGTAATATTTATGTTAACCGTAAAAATACATCATCTTCTAATGATTCCATCCTATAATATTTATTTTATAGGTGGTTTAGGTCAAACCAATACCACATGATTATGTAGAATTTTCCACTACATGTGGAACAAGTTCTTAAATCTCTAAAAATACTAAGATTTAATTTAGATAAGTTAGAGAACAAAACCTATATGAAATATTTATAATATCATCCATATACCACATACAAAAACCAGGCTGACATATCTACACTTTATTTTCCATCCGATAAATTATGAAGAAGTAATGATTCCAAAAGATAATGAAATATAATTATTTAATAAAATTAAAACACAGAATAAAAATAACCCACAACCTTCACTCACCATTGAACTCAATATAATTTATCCTTCTAGGATTTTATTCAATTGTTAATTTAAGGCTCTCTTAAACTAAAAACAAAAATAATTTAATTGGTAAAAACATTTATATTCATAATAGTCACCATTATGTGGAACCCTTAAATTTAAAACCCACAATGTTGAACAGAAATCATGCTCTTAACCATCAATAGTCATTCGAATGTAGTCACATATTTATCTGTCACCAAAAATCATATTAACATAGTAATAATTTACTAAAAAGGGATATAAGTGTATAAAAATGTTCATGAATCATTTATTTTTCCCTTACTTTCACATTAATCACCATATTATGTATCTAATTAGTCAATATAAATTTACTTCCACTTCATTTTCCAAAAAAAAATTACAAGATAGCATGTGTGACTTTATAGGTTTTTAGGGTTTCATTGATGCTTTCATAAAATATTATAGATATAAATAAGCCATATGATGTTGAATATTCATGATAATGGTTGATTATAACTACTCCCAATTATAATTTCAGGGTTATGAGGATAGTGTTTGGTTCATAAGGAGAGGTCAAAATCGTGTAAGGAATTGGTTTCTAGAGATGTCGTTGATTTACATTCTATTTGGGGAACATTGAAATTAATTTCGATATTTTTCTCCAATGTTTGATGAGGATAAAAAAATAAAAAAAATAAAAAGATATATGTTATATAGAAATATGGAATTAGAGTTATTTTCAATAAAACCAAAAATAATTGTGAGAAACTTATATGACCATAAATTCATAAAGTAATTCTACTGTATGAAAAAAAATATTATAGCATAAATAAATTTTATTACCATATTTATTATCAAATTTAATTAGTTACTTTCTTTGAGAGAAAACCTTATATAAATTAAATATTTTAAACAAGATATACAAAATTATGGATGAAATAATTGGAAATAGCTAATACTACTAAATTCATGTCTGATATAATTCAAAATCATAAAATTAATTGCCTTTGTAATGATGTCATAAAAAATATTTTCAGTTCCAATGAATTCAAGAGTGAGGTCCTTGTTTTGAAAATGATTTCTCAAATAAAAATATATCTTATACAAATATTTTTTCCTATGAATGAGATACAGAAAACCTATAAATATCAAATGTACTTTTATTGTCAAATATTATTACAAAATATCTAAATTTATATCAATCATATAGAATTATGTGTTCCATCCAGATAATTCTTAGACAACAACTACCTATGACAATGTATATATATTTAGTAGGGGAAATGGAAATATAGCTTTCCCATTTTTCTACACCATTATATTGGGGAGTTTCCAAAAAAGTGGCATGTTAAAATGGTCTTGTTCATATTTAAATTGAAACCACAAAAGTACATATAATAAAAAATAATTAATTAAAAATAATATTATTCGGAGTAAAATAATCCAAAATTAATTATATTCTTTTTTTAAAAAAAATCATTTTAACTTAATTTTAATGAGATTCCAAGGGTTTTCTTGGAAATAAAAATCCATTGAAAACTATAGATAATATTAGGTTAGTTATCTCTTATATATATTAAAATTCTAATCAGTCATCTATATGTGGTTTTTTCAATTGGTGTTTTGGTTTCAGTAAAATTCAATTTAGAGTTTTTACTCATATAAGTGTCAGTACATTCCCTTTAATCAATGCCAACACATTTTTAAAAGTAATATATATAAATTATTGTATTTGAAATAATTTTTTCTCTATTTTATATTATCATAAATCTAGTTAAAAAAATTATTACACACATTAAATTCTTTTAAAATTCAGTTTTCATCATTTTATAAAATTGAAGACATAAGGTTTTTTAGATAGGGAAAAAAATTTCATCCACATTGAATTTAATAACAAAAAAAATATTTTGATATCCTTTTATAAATTGACCGGGATAATCTATTCAATTTATAAACCCGTTAAAAATAATACACAATCTGATTATATCAATCCATTATAAAGGAGAATTTTTTAAACTGTAAATATCATTAAAATGTTTAAAATCAACATATGGAAAATGGGGATTTTAGAATCAAATGAGTTATTAATAAAAAAATACTCAACACCATAATTATTAAATAATTCACCATTAATATTCATTTGAAATTGTTTTAAATATGTATGTGATATATAATAAAGTAGAATACAAACTTATTCATTTCTAGCTACTCGTGAAAGGTTTTCTTAATAATCAATTCATTCCTCTAGACTATACTATTTTCAATAAATCCTAATATATTTAAATCTATAGTACCCGATTAATCTATCATCCACATAAAGAACAAATTAGTCATAATAATCAGGTAATATTTAATCCTTTTTTCAATTTTAGGGAATTTATTACTTTTAAATATGTATTATTTTTCAGGCAATTCAATGACCCAAAATTTATCATTCATAGCTTTAAAAATGTATTTATACTCATGTTCTCACATAAAATATTGATGATTAACTAGTTTTATGAAAACCCAAATCATTAATAGAACTTATTTCATTATTTACTACATTAAATCACTTATAATATATTCTAAATAGAATAAAAAGTCCTAGAGTATGTGGTTATTTAAATATATAAAATAATCACATGAAATATGTATCTAATAAAAAAATTAAAACACCTTAACATGGTCTTAATATTCCATGAATATTATAAAATTTCATGGGAAAACATAGGGTCTTGCATAAGAAATGGATGGGTTATGATTTTATTTAAGGGAATATTAAAAAATTAATATGATGAAATTAATAAATATTATTAAAAAGGCATATCAAGGTTAAATAAAATGAATGAAAATCATAAACCGAATAATTGAATTAGGATATAAGATAGTAATATCATTGAAAAATTATATTGGGGGAAACAAAAAACATAATATCATAAGAATATGACAAGGATAACCAATGTGAAATTATAACATACCATGACTATGAAAACCTCATGTGAACCATGTGAGGTATATCTGGAGACACTAAATATTCCAAATGCATTATAAGGAAATATAATTTCGGTCCAACCTATGACATTAATAACATGGACAAGAATTAGTAAGCCATAAATCAGTTTTATTTAATAAAATTATAAAAAAGTAACCATTTACTATTTTTTATGTGTTGTTTTTAAGAATAATATATATTTTATCATTATAATTACATAAAGTTTATAATTTTAAATATTTAATAAAAACCCACTAATGGAAGAAAATAGTGTATATGATACAAAGTATATTTTAACAATTTTAAAATTTTAACTGGACTTCATTAATTTAAATTATCATTTGAATAATAATAAATATTATTTAATAATAATATTTTATTCAAATATAATTTACATAAAAAATTCAACAATTTATCAAAAGTTTCTCTTAATCAAAGTTATATATTACAAATAATTCAATTTTAATTTCATAGTACCAAATTCTAATTTTTATCGATCTCACTATATATTAATTTCTAAATAAGGGATTAATATAACAACTATATTGTTGAAAACAAAATATAAAGTTCATATTTCTATTATCATGATACATAACCCCTTGGTAGAACTATATATTCTCTACTAGTATATTGTGCGATGGATGTGCTTTTTTGGAGTTATTCGAGGAACAAGGTTTGGGTCATGAACATGAAAATTTTAAAGTTCTCTAATAAATGGTTTGACTCAATACATAGTTGTTGAATATCAACATTGTATTGGATAAGGGAAAATTACAGGGATTCCATACCTAATAGAATCCTTGATATATGGGCTTCATAGTGTTGGTTTCTAGTAGTTAATGCCGTCTCTTATTTCATCTATCTCAATTAGTGTTCTTGATAAACTATAATATATAATAATCATAAATATAACTATAAAAAGAGAATATTATCAATTAGTAATGTTATAAATGTACTTTTAAATATTAAAATTAAAATTTCATAATTATCCAAATAACCATAGTAGTACATTTGTTTTATCTGACCACACTACCTTATAGGGAATTTATAATTTAAAAAGATGAGGTTCAAAAATTATTTTCTTGTTTGTTACATTTTTCTAACATTTATAAATTCCACCCACAAAATTTATTCTCACACACTAAAGATAATGAGGTTATATTTTTTTTATTTCCATTTCATGTTCCCATGTTTCATCCTAATCATGTTCTTCCACTATAGTGTTTTGACTAGGTGATCTCTCGTGTTTCATGTAACATTGTGTGTATGAGCTATGATAATCACTAGATACTTTTCATATGAAATAGCATTCAATAAGGGTGTCACCTGTATATTTAGTAAATGCGAGTGATAATATAATTACTTACTTAAGAGTGATACATGGAACACATCATTTACCTATAATAGGTTAAGTGGTAGTGTTAGTTAATAGACTACAACTATAATGTAATAAATGATCTCTAAGTGGATGATATATTGTGAAGTAATAACTCTATTCTTCCCAAACCTTGTGTAATTCTCCCATAGAAATACAAAAAAGAAAAAATATATATTTGACCTCAAAATATAGGTTTAGTTAATTACTTTTTATTGATTATTTTAGTCAAATTGTTCTGCATTTCATATGATGCGGAATGGTTTAAACCTTCTCTGTCAGCTATTGGAAAACACCATGCCACATGAGCATCCTATTTCTAGGTTCATCCAAGCATGTTGGATTCTAAAACAACACCCCATACTATGCATCACATGGTTATAAATGATATCTTTAATGCAAACTATATTTATTTGAGAACTCCATAAGGGGAATGTGGGGATCCAAACATTCAATGTAATACATTGAATATGATCATACAACATGTTATGGATTTTTAAGGGTTATTTCTAGTTTACATTCCATTTGAGGGTGATAAGTACTACTAAACCTCATCTATGTATCCAAATGTTGTTGAAGTATTATTCCAATGATCATGGTAATCATCAAATATCTGTTAGATATAATCAATTGTGGTTCTCTATAAAGACTTACCACTTACCATACATATAACATAGTGACTTTTCCAAGAGAGAAATCATATATTATAATAATAAAATCCATTAACATTATACGTAATTAAACTACATCCAATCATTACTAACAAACATTATATGTCGGGGGGTTCCCTGTGATGAAATCCATGGTTATGTTTTTCCATTTCTATAATGGTATAGATAATAGTTGCATCATTCTATTACACATCTATCAATCAATATTAACTTATTGGTTTAAAATTCATGGTGATAATAATTATATGATCTCCCTCTTCATGTTATCCGACCATATGTTTTATAATAGATGTATGCACATCTTACTTCTTCCACAATGAAAATAGATTAATGAGATATTTGCATCATCTAGAATTCCCCTCTTTAAATTTTTTTCAGACACATATCTAGGTTCTAAAACATATATAACAATCATTATTAAATTTAAATTATGGATTATTCACTAAAATTCTTGGAATCACCTCATAAATTTTTTAGTTCTCATAGACCATACCGTGAATGGAGGTAGAGAAATTATTCTAGATAATATTGATGAAGATTAATTAATTATTCCCACATACATACATTGTGATTCCATTAAGATTTCATACCATTGAACCCTTATCATGTATAGGCCTGTAAGATCCCTTTATTCTCAAAGAATCTTCAACTTTTTCCCCTTCCATCGATGGAAATATATTTTCCAATCACAATACTTGATTAGATTTCCCCAACATTTTTAGTTCATACTGATTTCAATTTTTTTGAATTTCTACTTTATATTTTTATGATCCCTATATATGTCACACTTCTCCAAATAGGGATAATATAAAAAACAAATCAATATGAAGATAAATGTATCCAATTTGAGATATATTATTAGGTAGTTATTTCATGGATATCTAATATTAATGAGTAATTGGATCCCTATTTATCCTCATGAATGGGTTAAAAAACCAAATAATTTCATTGGAGAATACTTTAAAATCATTAATCCTTCCCAACTAGTTGGTAATGTGTTTACTGGTGAAATGACCATAAGATTATTTATCATTGTAATTATTTTCATATATTCATCAATTCAGATAAAAATTTGTACCTTTTAAGTCATCTAGGTATGATTAATTGAATGTAATTTGTATATTCTCACAAATCATTGTTTTTACCCAAATTATCTAAGAAAAAATAGGGTTCTTTATCACAGATAATAAACTTGTCCATCAATCAATTTCCACTATTTTTAGTGTACCCACATATATTTCTTTTCTACTAATAAAATTCACTATAATTTTTTTTTCTCAATTGAAAATATATCTTTTCTATAATTATCATATTACTTTACATTTCCCATGGTCTTCAAAAAATATTTCAAACACTCATTGTATTACAAGTAACATTTTTTGTAGATTTAAATATTTTATATAAACAACAACAATTTGTATCATTTAATCCCTAATGTATCTATTCATAAATTCCATAAAGATAACTAAAAATTAGTGAGACAAAATTCAATCCTTATGAATTCATAGTAATCATACCTTGTACAAAAAGGTAGTCTTTGGGATATCCTCAATATTCACTCTTACTTGATAATATCATGACAAAAGTTATATCTCAGAGATGTATTATGCCATAATTTAGTAATTGAAGAGGAAATCATTCCATTTAACATGACACATTTTTTTATCATAATATTGTTGAGATCATGATAATCCATGTAGAGGATCATTAACCCATCATTATTCTTAACATAGATGGTTGACATATCCTATAGTGATGCACATGCATAGATAAACACTTTACAATGATTCTACAGCATTTTCATCTTAATCTCTTCAGATTTAATAGTGGATATGTTACAAACCGACCCAATACAGGGCTCATGACATAATTACCCCAAGCCCACCTCCAATGGCTATGTTTGGTGACAAGAATAAAGTGAAAGATAAACATATGGAGGCCTTCTCTTATGTCTGTGTAAACACACACTCAACATGTCAATGAAAATGTACTAAGGTAAATGAGTAAAATATTTTTCACTACTATAAATAAACAAAACATTCATGGAACAATAAATAACACGAGTATTGTAAACTAAACTAAGAGGGGAAAAGGGGAAAAATATTTATCCAACCAAAAAAGTGGCCCAACCTAATGGAAACAAAAAATGTATTATCACCTAGAGATCCCCACTCCTAGATCGCAAGCTACGACTACTATATGAGGTCCAAGCACTGGTTTCCCTGAGCTCCTCTGATGTCATGATGAAACCTCTCTCTCATATACATATGGAAATACATGTGCAAGAAAATAACATACATTAGTGAATATAAAAATACCCAATATGATGCCCTAAAAAGGTGAACGAGGAGTGGTAAGACATACAAATATAAGGAATTTAGTAGAAAGAAACAATTATTATAACAGAGTGCAGATCAAACCAATAAGAGAGTTATGTATGCTCATCAAAACACTAGGAGCTACCAATATTGGGAATATAGACTTAGCATCAAGTATTATCTACATATAGTAAGAGAGTAGACTCATTTAACCATGAGAAGCTAGAAACAGAAAGCACGTGGTATTCCGTGCACGTCTTCACCTGTCCATGATAGAGAGTGATCAATACACATTGTGTGCATACTAAAATGATATATATATATACATATATCTGTGTGTGTGTGTGATCATTGTGACAAAACCAAAATGAGATAGTAAGGGGATTTATTTCTCAAATACCAATCTAATAGGAAGAGTCGCCACCAGTTCTAGAAGTATCCATCAATGATGCCCAACATCACACATATCTTCCCCGAACATTCATGTTATAGGGGATCAATAGTTGCACCATGATACTATTCTATTTTGGGGTAATTGACTCACAATCATAATTTTAGGTCAAATCACAAGGATTCATCTCATGGGGGAAGATTCCCCCATTCTCGTGAGTCCAAAGGTACATCAAACCAAGTCTTGGAACCGGTCCTCATAACTAAATATTGGAAAATAGATATAGATGATCCATTCCCTAGTATGTTTAGGGTATTATAGTATAATATTTTCTTTAGGGGACCTCATCTCATGTGTGTTAGGGGGATTCCACTCCAGTCATTGGGGATTCAAGACCCAGTGGATCAGGGGGATGAACACCATGTAGTCGATGGGGACCCATTACCCATCCCTACAAAAGAATAATACATTGGAGGTTACTACCTAGAATGTAGCTATAGAGTACCGTCTCCAATGTGAGATATGGGTATTACACTCTTGACATTTGGGACCCACTTCCTAGTTTGTATGTGGGATCAACACCCAGAACTATCCCTCTAAAAATATTAATGAATGATGCCTAATCATTGCTTGATCACTGCCATGGATTCTCTTCAAACCCATCAAAAGGGTCTGCCACTGATATTCCTTTCATGTTTATACATTTAAATAGATTTCCAACAATTATCGTCACATCCAAATGGACCACATCATTTTTATCCTTTTGAAAAAACATGTAAGATTGGCTATTCATCCTCCCTAATCGGAAATCTGTTGAAAACGTTGTATGTCGATGCATTACGCGCGAATAGTCTCATGGGTCACATGCCTTAATCTGAAAATAAATTATATAAATCTCACCATTATGATACTGTTGTAAAAAGACACGTAATTGGTCATTCATTCGTCCAAAAAGGACACATGGTGAAAAGGCTATATTTCACCACAAAAATTCCCAAACCAGGATACAAGGGACCCAAAATATGATTTTGATTTAACTTATCAATTTTTTTTCTAGAATCATCCTCATAAATATTTGGTTTGTGACAAAGTTTATGGTGTGTCTATTGGTCTTCGTATGTGGGGGTTATGTATCATACAATATTTCTCTTTAAGAATAATATTTTTTTTTTATATTTCTGTATTTTGGGCTACCGAACAATGAGCCCAATTTATTAAAGCAACATACTAGCCCAAAATGATTATATTGATAGTAGGATCATGTCACCATAAATGTAAAATAAAATAGATGATTTGTTTCTATGATATTGTGGTTTTAGTCCACAACCTACATAATCGTGAGGCCTGGTCAGCCCGATCAAACCGCCTTGGCCCACCTAGCACCCCTCGACCCGCTCCTGACCTGGCCCATTCATTCTGTCCTAATATACTCTAGAATAGATACTCTACCTTGTTATATCAATTTTTCCATGTCAATGAGACCGTTCGTCATGAACCATGACCTCCTATCGGCGCCTCAGTCACTTCATTTGCTGAATACCTCGTTTCTCCACCACCATCTGGTCAGATCTCGCACCTCTCCCATGCTCTTATCCTGCCACCTCACATACCCCACTCACTAGTAGCCTCCCGAGGCTCCACCATGCAAGACCAGCCACCCCCACTTTTCAGCCACCCAATTTCATGCGGTTGTTGCTGACGTTGAACCCAAGGCAACCACGAGCACCACTATGCACCACCGTCCACTGCTGCATCATTTATGGTCCCTTCCGCGGACCACCATACCACATTTGATGGGCCAAAAAATGTTGCAAATATATATTTGGATACCTCAGGTCGATATCTTCATATAAATATTCCTCACTCAATGATTTGTTGATGATTAAACATGATAAAGATTAAATTATGAAAACCTTGAATATTGAATGAAGAACAAACAAATATAGAATTCAAAATAAAGATTAGTTTATGGATGTGTTCATTTGGACATCTTCATTAATGTTCAATGTCGAGAAATCAACAAATTATTAATGTATAATTTTATATTTGAAATATGGGTTGCAAAAAACCTAATGAAGTCTACCTCGATTGATCCATTTGTCATTGTCGATGTGTTCCCCAAACTTCTGATATGATCCGCTAAATATTCGTCAATGATTTCTCCTGGATCCGATGAAGAACAAAAGGAGGTAGAGATATATTTTGGTGTATGGAGGATTAGGGGATGATCCTAATATGAAATTCATAATCACTTATTTATAGGAAATTAATAAGATACCAAACAATAGTCACCAAATCCGATCCTCCCACGCCCTCTCATTTTATATTACGCTTATGTAAAAATCCGCGTAAAAAACTGAACGTTATTTTTGGAATTTCAGTATGATTCTCCATGTAAACGTTACTTTATATGAAAATCAAGATTAAAAATTTAATATTATTAATTTATTGATTATTAACCCCCCTAGTGACTCTTTCCATAGTAATAGCATGATGAAAAATGTTGGGTCCCCCTAGGGTAAAGGCCATGTTCCAGACTCAGTCGTGACATCATATCTCTGATCAGGGATACCTTTTAATAGTTATTTCTCTTCATTTTTATTCACATTATATAATATAATTAATATTATTTTAAAATTTATTCTGGGGAAAAAGTGCCATGGAATCCCACACCCTCTCAGTGCATAGCTCTGGAAATATATAATGAAAAAGATCAACTTCTTACAAAGATAAAAACATGTTTCAAAAATATATTCTATAATTAGTGTTGGATATTAGAAACTCTCTAGTTATAAGCATGATTGATAAATCACCGTCTAGTCAAGGAGGAAATCTACCCAATTCATCGAGATGCAGAAATATTTATTTAATCATAATTGGAATTTCATCAAAGAATATATATTACTTAGTTTTTATCATTCAATATATATATTGTTTAATATAAAATTATAATATCCTTGCTTAATATGATAATACCAAATGAGATTCAACCTCTTCCTTGATCATTATAGAATTAGAGAGTGATTCATGATAAATAGTGTAATTTCATTCACCCATAAATTTATGTTTGGTTTGTATATATGAATCCAATACATACCAACAATAACATTGACATCCTCTCTATGGAGTTTCACAATGTTCATTAGAAAATTCCGACCAAAAATATAGATAGGGAATATGTTATATTATTGGGTGTAAATAATTCCCCCCTCCAACATGTTTTCAATTAATCTAACTTCATTATTTTATAGTGATGTCTAAATAGTTCAACTAGTCTCTTTTGATATGACAAAAATCCAAGAACTGTAATCCTATAGTGTGTTCTACATTTTTTAATAAAATATTTTCTACCTGTCACCAAATTATTGTCAGAATACTCCTTAGTAGTTGTGTTTGAACATGTTTTACCTTTTTATCTAGTCCTTTAAGGTTCTCTTCATGAGTTCTTATCAAAGGCCATTATCCTACTACAATGATTGTTAAAGTTTATTTATTCTTCATTGTATAAACATTTCATAGTAATATGAGGGGTGATTAGAGAATTACCTTATTCTACCACATTTTTGGGTTTCTCTCATCAATATTCTCTATTGAGTTACCCTTCATTCCCTGACCTAATGTACTTCCTTATCCCCTATCAAAAATTTATTGGAGGCTTCTTCAATCAATTTAGACAAGTTGGATATTTTACATTATTTCACTTATACATTTCTACATCACTCTCCAAGAATTAAACTCCATTCAAAATTTCACATATCATAACCCATGAGATTAACTAACAACCATTTTCCTTTTGATGGAGTATAGGAAAATATAATTGTATTTATCAAATCTGTGACTCACCACATAATTTAATATACTCAAAATTATCCCAATAAATAACTAGTCATCATTATATTTGTGATTAGTGAAAAATACAATGATTTGGTGTCCATGTATTGGGAAGGTCAACTTATATTCCAAGATTGATTCATCATCCTTTTCAGGTGGCTAAGAAAATCCTTCTCTTTTTTTATTCCCATTGTGCAAGGAAAATGTTTTTTGTATATAAATTTTGGGAATTATTTCAACTCAATCAATTTGATATATTCTATGAGATTTATATTCTCAGTCAACTTCCACAATTGATTAGATTATCCCAATATATGATAAAAATTATATATCATTTTCTCTATAGTAGAGACATTATGGATGTTGAATATTTTTCAAAAGATTTTACAAAATGTTTATATAATAATAAGATCAATATAACCACTGAATATTAGAGGAATTTTTTTATAATGGTTTCAATTAAAAAATTATATACAATATGTATATTTAGGGTTTCTCATAGAATAAATTATGATTTTAAAACTAGTGTTAATTTACTATGTATTGTCATTAATTTATCAATAACTTATCTCTTTGGATTGGGTATCTTAGAAGGACATTTCCCATGAAATTGTTTGTTGACTAAATTCCTCCAATTTACTGCAATTGAAATCAATAAATTTAGAACTAGGGAAGATAATTATTTTAATAATAGAAATATAAAAAGGAAAATATTAACATTTAATCAAAAACACATAAATAAAAGACATTCCATAACCTATGAATTTTCTTATTTCAGAATATGTTATCCATTTAGTATTTCCTAACATAAAATTTCATTCTCACTTATGTTCACTTCAAAATGGTTCATAAAGAGCTTCTTAATTTTTAAATGAATATCCAATAGGAATTTCAAAGAAGGATTGCATCAAGACATATATTTCTTGCACTTGTTAATAATCAATTCAATTCCCATTTATTCCACTTTTAGGTTATTACCCCAACGTAGAAATGTACCAGACCCGCATCAAATTGTATTATCCAATCATGGATTTTGTTTCTTAGAAGGAATATAATCTATTAAATTAAATTACTTGTGGATTTTCATTATCTTTTAGTCATTTAACAAATGATTTCTAATCCGAATCCCTAAAATTAAAAACACATCACACTGATTCAAAATATGAAAACCCATGTATTTAAAACACATTATTTCATCAATTATTAAGTAATTACGCATATATTACAATAAAAAATTATAGAATAGACTAGTGTAATTGGTTAATTAGATACACATGATAATAATATTTTATATGTATATTAAAATATTGATTTAAATTTTTGACAACACTCTTATAATTCCATCTCTCATATTAAACTGCACAAGATTACCTATAGATGTACTAAAGAAAGGGGTGAGCTATAAATCCTAGTAATTGAATAATCAATTAATATCATAATGGAAGTAATTAATGGAAGTAAAATGGTATTTAAATGTGATATAAAAGGGTTGGTAATAATATCTTTGACCATTCATTCATTGGTAAATGATTAAAACATCATGGAAACATATTATTGTAGAAATATAAAACAAGAAATCATACGAATAATTCCTGGATAACCACCAAGACAACATAACATATTAAACATAGGATAACCCCATATGCACTTCCTGAGGTAAAAATTACCCAATGAATTAGAGGGCCACATAATCACATCCGACATGTCATACTTATATCGTGTATGTGTGTTATTGTTCCACATAGATCATTCCAAATAAGAATATATTTCATCACTTTTGACCCCTTATTATGGAGTGTGGGATAAATAAATGTGATTAAATAATTAATTAAATAAATTTTACATTTACATAAATACCCTTTAGTGGAAATGTGTATGGGTATTTAGTAGACAAATATTATTCATTGGAAAACCACATGATAATTTCTATAGCATTACATGTGCACAAAAAGTATCGTCATAATGTTTAATGAGAGTATAAAGTGTCCTATAATTTAATTTTGATTTTATTTATATTTCAATGATGCCTAGAACTTAATATAACCTGAAAAATTTAAAATTATAAGGCCTAGAAAAGATAATATAATTGACACAGAAAGAATGATGAGTGGAAAACATACATAGAGAGGGGAAATCTAAATTCTTGAGAGGGTATTCTTAAGGTCTTGGGTATTTAATTATTACTTTCAAAACATATGTTTTGGACTCTATGTTCAATTAATAAAAATCACAATTTTTACCATGATTTTTCCCATATTTTTTTCCAATGTGGGGTGTTTTCCTAAAATAACTATTTATATGAACTGAAAATATTTTAAAAAATACAACTCATTATATAAAAGTGATTCATGTTCATAAATAATTTATTTTAAAAGCATAAATTATATTATATGTTTTTTAGGATTCAATAATAATTTATAAAATTAATAAAATATGATCAGAAAACATTAATTTGAAGATTAAACATATATTAGGACATATAATCCATATATATAATTTTTTACATTAATGTTTTTATATAGGGATGTTATAGTATAGATATTATATTTAAAACATAAATAAATTTTACATAAAAATTTTACAATATAAAAAAAATTCGCCACCGGCTTATTTTTACATGATGATTTGAAAAATTTCATTTACATCATAAAGGATGTTTTCTTATAGATTAAAATATTACAATTTAAATTAAAAACATATTTAATAAAAAATAATTTTTTTTTATGATAATAAAAAATTCCAAGACTTTATAAAATATAAATTGGATTTCAATTAATTAAATTATCATTTATATTTTAATTAATTTTTCAAAATAAGAATATTTTAAAAAAATTATTTCAGTTAAATTTATTGAATTTATCAAATGATTATCTTAATTGAAAATAATTATTTCCCAAAAATACTCTATTTATTTATTCATTTAAAAATATAATTTTCATTAAATTCCTTATATAATCATTGATAAAAAAAGATAAATATAATAATAATTTTATTAAAAATAATATATATAAATTCAAATTATTATGTTATAGATTTATAACTACTCATTGCATTAGCATATTACCTAATTGTATGGTATGTGATGTTTGTTTTTTTACATGTTTGTTCAGGGAAAATGATATTTTCCACGATCACGATAAGAAATAAAAACTTCCATAAATGGTTTTATATGAGCATTAGTTTATGAATATCAGCTTGGTATTGATCAAACGAAAATCCCAGTGATTCAATATCCCACAAAATCCTTTATTAATAGACATTATAGGGTATGATTATACATTTAAAGTCCATCACTTTTTTCATCAGTTTAAATTGGACTTCACCATAACCCTTAATATATAATAATCCTAACATTCACTTTACCATTACATTATTATTAATTGTAAATATTATTAAATGGGTTTTAAATCCAATAAGCTATATTTTATAAATGCCAAAATTAACCAAATTACATCATTTCTTTTCAATAAATAAATAAATTAATAAGTAATTTATCTCACTAAAAATCTATTTTTATTTATTTAAATTCTTTTCATTAGTTTTTTTTCATGAAAATCAAAAGTTTGAGAAAATTTATTTAGGTCTATGAAAACAACTTCAACATTATGGTCTATATGGGTCATACTGGATTTAGGAATAGAAGTACATAGTTCATCCTTTTCACCTCAATAGTTTATTAGAATAATTAATTTTCCTATTGATATTTACCATTAATAACTACAAATTTTTGTGGAATCTATGGGGACTAATAGATATCAATATTTTACATATCATCCTTAATATATCATTTAGAAATTTTGGTCCCATATGGATATGATTCATCAAATTTTACTTTTATACATCCTCGCATATGATTTTTTTCATTTATCTAATCTGGTATATAATTTTATAGAGGTTTGATAACCTAACAAAATACATTTATTAATCATTGGAGTAAATTTATTTAGAATGTATTTTTTTTATTAGGAATTGAGGCTTTACATCTAATGAATATAAATTACATACCTTTATTATTTCAACCATTAGAAAACTCATAAGGATACATATATAAGAAATGATATATATGGATCCTATTGATAATATATATATCTTTATGGAAATATTCATCCAAATAGTGTATAGGTATTTTATACTCAATAAGAAAAGTATGGGAAATATCTAGAAGTTTCATCTTTCACTATTCAACCACTTGATTTTTTTAGGTGTTCTAAAGGAAGGAATGTCTTTATTATGTCCATTTTGTGAGCAAATAGATTCTATTAATAAATTCTCAAACACAACACATTGATAAATTCTTAACCACCACATGGTAGGCCTTCTGTGTTTTTCTAAAGATATAACATTTTTTGAATATTATCTATAAGATTCTCCTTTAGAAGATAAGAAACCCCATGTGAATATTGATAAATTATCAATATTCATATTTGATTTATCTTTTCCTGCTAAATGTGGAACTATTAGATGTAAAATTATATAAATTGGAATTAAATATTTGTGTTAAATGGAATTGAATTATTAAGTTACTTTAAAAGAAATATTATGCTTCTTATCATTTAGATACATATTTCATACATTATATTTTAGAAATTTATAATGAGGTAAAACCTCAAATGGACATACCATATTAATCTTTCTATGAGAGTGTATATTATATTTTACTAGTTTCATATTCCAAAAAAAAATCATTATGAAATGAAAAAAAGAGAAAATATTTTCTGAAATTAAAGAATCTATATTTTCATCAAACAGATTATTGTTTCTTACCATATTAAAAAATATATTAATCATAGAATCATAGATCATATATGAATTTTTTTTAGACATAATAAAAAAAATAATCGGATAACTGATAAATATAGGGAAATATATAATTTAAAATTGAAGAAAAAAACTATATAAATAAAAAAAATGAGAGTTACCAATTTTTCATAGATTAATAACATTTATTTTATATTATTCACTGAAAAGGTGATTTCCACCATCAACTATTACAATAATATTGAAACATGGGATGTACCCCATCATAGGTTTGAACACTCACTATATAGATTACATAAATCCTTATCCGTAATCTTATCTCATTTCACATACACAAAATTAATTAAGAACTTATTTAGGTACCCATATATTATTGTGTTTATAATTTTTTGTAAATAAATAATTTTTAATCTATATTCACATAACAGATCGACCAATAATCAAATTAAAATATTCAAGAAACAAAGACCACATTGATCCAACAGAACCTTATTTTTTCCGATAAATATATGGTTATTAGTCCCTAACAAACACCATGATTATATTATATAAATAATGTTATTATTATTTACCTTACATTCCCTAAACATATATATAAAAGATAAAAATGACATTTTATAAATATTATTAATATTTATTAAAAAATATCTAATATGTTATTTTTAACCAAACTCTTAAATTCGGCCCACCAATCCTTTTAAATAATTATGAAACATTTAATAATAATTATTTATTCTAAAAAAATAGATACCAATACACTTGTTACTGATAAATCAATAAATAATACATTTTCTTAATTGTTGAATAAATATATATTTAGAATTAAAATGAAATATATATTCTCTTAAATAACTAGAGACTAAATAATATTAAACAAATTAATAAGAATTTTTATGAAACCACATATGGTAATAAAATTTATTAATCATTTGACATTAAAAATAATCTAACCAAGGATCCAAATATTTTTATTTTGTGACCCACTAGTCCTTTTTCTAATTATCATTACACAATAGCCTATAGTCGAAGGTTATCATCTTGAAACTCACCAAAAACCCCAAAATAATGAGATAAATGTTACTATTTAAAACAAATATGAACATATTCTATTTAGTATAATTAATTTATCTTTATATCTCTAATCATATATGATTCATAATGGAATCAAAAATCATTTTTGAAAATTTCTATTCATTTTAATTTCTAGAAAAGAGCCTTTTAATAAAAATCCATGTTCATAGACATAAAAAATTATATCATTCACATAATTGGGTGTGTGACATAAAATTTCAATAAATTACCTTTCTGATAAATCATTCTGTACATTATTCATTAATGCTATATCATTTTCCATGCACCCAATGAATCTGACATTAGCCCGAGTGAATTCAAACACATTTTCTATAAAAAAAATACATCATTCATAATATGAATTTATTAAACTAAATTATGTAGATCATTATTCAAGTCAACATCTTGAATCATTTTATGAGACATATAAATATGGTTTCCTACTAGCATGACATGTTCTCATATCCTCCTTTTTAAAGATTATAAATTAAATAATTTTAGGAAAGAAACATAAATGTTTTATAAGACATCTACAAATTATAACCTATATAATTTATACCATATCATAAAATATCACTTTTCCATTAAAAATACTTAATAAGACCATTATATCACTTCTAGGTTCTCATTATATAGGAGAACCATAATAAACATTCAATATTTAAAGTAATTTAATGAAATTATTTCATTCATTTTAATTAATTTCAATGATCATGATATAATTATATTTTAATTAATAATCAACAACTTGATTATACAAATATCAAATGTACATTATTGTTTTTTATGGACTTAACTCCAACAAACTACCACTTGTATTAGATCTAACTGCTACAATCTTAACCAGTTATCCTCAAATTAAAAATATGATTTTACTAATATATGGCTATATTTATTGATCCTCTCATGATACCATTAAATAATATACTAAAAATTATCTCATTGATCAATAATTATCTTTAATGAAATCATTTTTTGATGTATATAATTTGGTTTTATATTTTCTATTGCATTATAGATAAATTAATTGTAAATATTCCATATTAATTTGATTTAAAATTAAAATATTTACATAACTATAAAATCAATGAAAACATGCTCCTAAATTCACATCATAAGTTATATCAAACAAATTGACATATAGGATTTAATATAGATATATAAATTAATGTCTAAAATAACCTTCACTATTCGTACTAAATTAAATTTTCTATAATTCAAAATTGTAATGATCTAAATAATACTGGTATTATATCCCATGAAAATTGTATTATTATTACTCCATTATGTAATAAGATATCATTATCGAACTTTGTTATTTTTGAATCGTTTTGAATACTAACCTATATAGTCCACATAACATCTGTTGATATTTTCATTATATTATTTATGAGAAATGTAAGATAAAAAATTTGTTAATAACACGTAATATATGATAGATTTCATGTTCCCTTTTATGAATATTTGTCTGTAAATCTAAATAATTCCACATCGAACTAAAATAATTTGGATGTATTAATCCACAGTTTATGTTTTAACATGTTAGCGATGTACATGAAATTGATTACACTTCCCCTATATATTTTATAGGTGATATTATTAAGGAAATATTTTGTTTCTACTTATGTCGTCATGGAAAAATTGACTATACTCTTAAATTACCAATGTGCTATTTTTAAAACCCGTGGATTTTGTGAAATATGTTTAAAATATATATATATATATAATTTTATATATTTTTCATCAAATTAAATATTTCATTTTGATTGAATTAAAGACTAATTTTTTTTTCTTTCTTTTCATATATCACAGGGTTTATATTGCATTACCCTAAACAACATGTTTATCTTTCCTTACATGCAACATTGAGTTTTTTTTGAATAGTCGCACAAATATAATATTATATTTTCACAAAAAATATTTCTTAACTAGATGTTAAACTAGTAGAGTATATAGGAATAAATAAATTATAAATATAATGAATAATGGTTTTATATAATGCTTAAATACTGATAAGAAAATCACTATATTGTTTCAATGAAGTCTATATGTTTCGAAAATATTATTTCTTGAAAACTGTGTTTCATTTATTTTTGTAACAAATTATTATATAAGTCTATATAAAATATTTATATTAAATTTAATGAAATAAACTTATATTTTTAAATTATCAAGTAAACATTATCTTTGGTTTTATTTTTAAGAGTTTTATAAAACATTAATCCTTTGATGAATATTGAAAAATACTGAATTTTAATTGAAAAAAACCTTTCTATTTTATTTATTTAAAAAATTTAATTATTATTAACAATTTAATTTTAGAGAAATAAATTAAATTATAAATATATAAATCCAATTTATATCATTGGAATTAATTTAATTTTAAATATTTATATGAAAACTTTTAAATCTATTAAACATTTTCACTTTAAAAACCCGCTTTATAATCACTTATGCATGGTCAATTTAAAATTTAATTAATCCCATTCAAGGAATGTAATTTTTTCAAATGTATTATATATTTTTAATGATAATAATTTATATTATATAGGTTTTTCAACAAATTATTTTACCAAAATGAAAAATAAAAAGAGAGAGATTATTTACAGAGTTTATGGAAAAAATGGGTTTACCGGGTGGCCTAAATAGAAATTATAAGTGTTAAATATAATATATTTCTTTTACAAAACACATTTTATGTAAATATTAATACATTATAAATTCAAAACATGAGGATGAAATATTATTGGATCCTTTTTTAATGAAAAATCATCACTTTAATTATTTCTTTGAAAATAATACAACTGTGACACTTAGCTAACTTATATAAATGCCTCACCATCTACTCACTACTTTACATTGTCATGCCATTTTTAAACTATCCAATACCTACTTGAATAACATTATAAATTTCCTAATCTTATTCTAGGAGAATTATATTGGACATAAGTCCATTATAGTATTTCATTTGATGCAATACAAAGAAGGATACCCAAAGAATATGTAACATTCATCGAGAAGCATTTTAATTTTATTTCTTCCTCTACCCCCATTGAATAATTATAAAACCATGATGATATAAAACCAATTTATTTTAAATATAATTCTCTTGTTTTATATTTTTTCCATGTTCTACAACCATATCCTATTCTATAAAATGGTTTGGAAAATATTTTTTCGAGTGTATACTAGACTATCGCTTAACAAACTAATGTCGTTCATTTTTTCATTACCACATATCGTGGTTGGGTGTGATGTTGGATATAATTTAAATATTTAAATTTTTCAATTTTAATATATGAATGTATTTATTATATAAAATTTAACATTTTTAAATTCCATTCTATAGGGGATATGATAACATTTGTCATGTCTAGGTCATAACACCACCTCATGAAGCTATTTGAATCATTTTTCAATAATAATTTAAATGGTATAAAATAAGAAGAAACCTATAATATTTTCATGAAATAATTATTAAATTAATGATATAATTATAATTCTAAAAATATAAATTTTCATTTTGTTTATTAGAATTTTCAGTCAATGAAATATGACAACATCGTTCCCGTACGTGTGGACTACCACTATCACGAAGCGATGTGACCCTCTCATTTCATAACCAAGTCACATTTATTATAAGATTAATTATATTTAAATATTTTATATTTTATTTATGATATTATCCTAAATATTTAAAATAATATATTACCTACCTCTCTTCCATAATGATTGTTTTAAAATGGAAATGTTAGTTAAGGGTATATACGACTTATCTTCTCCATGATCTTATTGTACTTAATTTCTCAAAACCATATTTTTTGATATTAATTAAAATTATAATTGATTTAAAAATATGAGAATTATTTCATTATTTTTCTTTTCAATATGGTTTAACCATTATAATATAACGTGTTCTGATAACAAAAAATCAAAACATAAATGAAAAATAAATCAATTATTACGTGAAACATGATTTTAACAAAGAATTATTAATTAAAGATTAATAAGTTGAAATAAGTAAATAACATATGTTATGATATATAAATATATAATAATTGATCAATAATATATATATAATAAAATTCAACTCAACATAAATTTTTTTCGAAAAATAAGATGGAAGTAGATACAAACGGTTAGGGATTAATGGTTTATATTCTATTTCTGTGAGACATAAGAAAATTCATCACTCATTTCAATTATGTGGGTGTATAATTATACATTGACATGTTATAGGAGGAATATATTAATTTTAATCTTATTTATATTTCATTTTATTTTAATCTAAATTGGATCTAATTATTAAAAATACTAATAAATCCTAAGGGTTGTCCATCTAAATTTTTATTTCTATGAGAAACATGTCATATTATCAACCTATTTATTTTTTGTGGAGTATATAATACCTAAGTACATATTTTACGATTAATCTAGTTAGAATTAATGATTTTTACCTATTCATTTTTTGATATCCCCTAAAAGTAGTTTATACTTAAAAATTTACCAAATCTATAATGTAACATCTTACGCTTTTACTTAAGGAAACACTATATATTATATCATAAATGAGTTTACTCATCGAGCATAAACAAACAACTAAATTTTATTATTTAATCTATATGTTATCACATTACTGTTAGATAGGTAGGTATGAATAGGAGTAACTAAATTATGAATATATGGTCTACACAAGAATATAGAATTAAATTTTTAATTGGCCAACTAATTTTAAATGAAGAAAAAACCCTTTTAACAATAATATATGGTGAATTTATGAAAATTATTTAAAATGTGCACAAGTGTGTTTTATAACAATTAATAAATTAATCAAACATAATGGAATATATTAATAAATATATATATAATATATTCTATTTAATGTTTATAAATCATGTTATATGTTTTATAGAAAGGATATAAGAATAAAATCAATTTTAAGAATAAGAGGAGTATTTTTTAGAAATGATGTTATTACCACATTTCCATGGAGAACCCTTTATTAAAAAATATTTTGGCTCTTTTATAAATTAAATTTTAAATAATAATCTTTTTATTTAGAATAGTTGTGTCAAAATTTACTTATGTTTAATGTTTTTGTTTTTTTGAAGAACATTCAAATTTTTGATAAATAGCGAATAATATTAATATTAGTTCAAAAATATTTTTTCATCAAGTTTATTAAAATAGTAATATAATTTTTTTAATTAGTATAAAAGTATATTTAGTCTTGTTTTTATCATTTAAGCCAATATATTATATTAGAATCAATTTCATTTTGAATTTGGATATAAACACACTGTGAACTTTTGAAGGGTTTTTCTTTAAGAAACCATTTTCCTGATCCGTCAAGTGGATTGATTTTATATTAATTTATTAAAATATGTTTTTTGAAATTTAAAAAATGTAAATATATGGTTTTAATAATTATGATATTTATGTTCTAATATTTTCAATAAAGTTTTTAAAATATATGAATAATAAATTGTATATTTTAATTATTTGCACAATTAAGTGTAAATTGGTTAATTAAGGGTAATAATAATATTATAAATCACATAAAACATTTAATAATTTCATATGATTACTTTTGTTTACCAAAATAATCCTTGGGACCAAATATATCGTTTTTATTCCACTTGGATGACTTTAATACATTGTTATTATTTTATTAAATGAAATGAGATTTTTTTACACTTACTTTTAATAGGTAAAATATTTTTAAAATAAGGTTATATAGGGGATATGTTTGAATATATATATTATCTATAAAATATAAAACTTTTCCCTACATCTTGGTAGTTTATTTAAAACTTTTAGGAAATAAATAATTATATTAAATTTTGACACAATCATGATGCAGTACTTTCATTATTAATGGATAAATCAAAAAAATAACAATATTAAAATAAATATAATTTTATATAATTTATAAAATAAAAAAATTATAATGATTAAATTGATATTTTATGGGCAATTTAATATAGATATTTCAATGATATCAAATTTTTGTGATATTTTTAAAAAATTCAGGAAATCAATAGTGTCAAAATAGACATTATTGATGTCTTGGAATAAATAAAAGTTAAATAAATGAAATTGAAATTTAAAAAATATAAAATATAAATGGATAATTTTGATAAGCCCTAAAATATTTTAAATTACTCATTTATATGTAATTTTACATGTTATGTCAGTTATATTATCCCTTATTGTCTAGATTACATAATAAAACGATAAGAGTTAAAAGGGTAAAAGAATGGTTAACTCAAAATGAAAAGGACAAAAAAATCAAAACATTTGTTTTTTTGGATGACTGTATTTCCATTAATTATAATGATATAATTTAATTAAATCACATTAGCCACATTTTAAATTGAAAATTAAATTTTATTAATTTAATACTTTGAGGAATTCCAGGACCGACCCTCCCCTCTCTTAAAAAATAGAAATTAGTCTTCTCTATTAGTAACACAAAAAAATGTATTTGGTTTAGCCATTATATGACCAAATTTCTACCTATAATACATCCCAATATTATATAGTCCTTATTTTAGTGATAAAAATCTCCATATAGGCTTTAAGTTGTCAATCAAAGTTGATCGTTCGAAGCATAAGTATTATTTTTTATTAAGGGTTTCTTTTTTATTTCTTTAACCACTTCCTTAAAATAATCTTCCACCATGACGTCACAATAAATTTAGTATCTTCAATATAATGTGATGTTATTATTTTAATATCTTTACATAAATCCATCTATGATTCCATAAAATGGGAAATGAAATAGTAGTTTCTGCGTACGTGCGAACTATCACATCCATGAACCGATATTATTCATTTTCCGTTATAATCTCTCAAGATTATTTATATTGGTGGAATTAATTTTTAATTATTTTATTCAAGAAATATTTATCATTATTATAGAATAACATATCAATTATATTCTAAATTCCATGAACATGAATATGATAACATTGCTCATGTGTACATCTGAACTATCACCTCCACATAGCGATGTGATACATTAATTTTCACTGCATCACATAGATTATATATATAAGTATACATAAATTATTAATATGATAAAATTTATGTTTTTATCATTCGGTAAAAAAATTATACTTACCTTCTTTCCATAGTGATGTTTGATAATTTAAAACACCACTCATTCGTACGTACGACATACGATCTCCATGATTGTTACACAATTTTTTTATATCAATATTTAATGAATGCACATAAAATTGCGATGGATTTATAATAATGACATTTATTCAATGAATATTATTCTATATTTGATTGAATTATGACCACATTGACTATATTTTACTTACCAATTCAATTTTGGACTCAAATAGTGTATATTATCAAAACGTCTGATGTGAACTATAATAATTAATTACTTGTTATAACCTAATATAATGTTATGTAAAAATAATTATAAATCTAGTAAAGGTTCTCAAGTAAGTAAATAATCAACCTATATTTATTTTTCTGGATGATAAATATTTAATGTGATGATTCATACTCAATGTATGGGACATTCATTAAAAACCCCACATTTATAGTTAGTCTTTGAAATAAATAGTGAAATCCCAAAAGGAATGATTTTTTAAAAATATAATTGCTAAATAAATTTATAGTAACTTGTATCATTAGTGGTTTGATGATTCCTTTACATGTTTAATGTTTTATTTTTAGTAAGTATGTTTAAATTTAAGAGTAAGGAATGTGATTTCAAATTGAATTTTTTTTCTTTTATGATTGTTTTATGTGTTGTGATAATATTATTTTTCTTGGGGATAGTTTATGAGTTTGGGTGGTTTCACTATATTTAAAGGGTGTGTGATCCCTTGATAACACCATAATAAATTGGTTAATTTGATAGAGTTAACTGATATGTTTTCACTAAATATATAATGGTAATATACTATAGTGTGTATTCTAAACATAACAATGTAGGCACTCACAATATGGCAAGGAATGCTACTATAAGACTAATATGGATTTTATGCCAAAATTAACTTTTAACTTTTATGTTTTTTATGAGGTTTTATTGTAATATTATGATTTCATGAGTTTATATCAACAAATTATGTTATATAGGTGTAAATTATAACTTTTATAACATCTTTTTAATGTTTTATATGTATTAAGGGACTAACGGTTACTTTCTTCATTTTTATGCCCCTTACTGAGCATTTTATGCTCATCCCATGATTTCTAATGTTTTTCATAGGGTTTATAGATTGGTAAGATAAAATATGGAGTGAAGATGAATTTTATGAATATTATTCATGAAAAAGAAACCATATTTTTTTAATTGATTTATATTATGATAGAAATGGATATGGTTTTAGAAGTACCCACTTTAATGAAATTGGGATGTTATGTATGAATTATGACTTAATTATATTAAACTATAAAAATGTGAAATGTCCTCATTGTGAAAAATGTAATTATATACTAACATTAAGGATTATGTAACATTTAAGGAACACTAGTGCAGAAAACGTTTTTTACGTCACCATTTTTTACGTCGGTTATATAAAACCGACATCATAATATGTAAAACGAGGTTTTTTACGTCGGTTATTTCTTAACCGACGTAAAAACCTGTGTTCGGTACACATTTAACATCGGTTATTTTTATAACCGACGTTATTAATCGCGCGGCTTCGTTTTTTACGTCGGTTATTTTTATAACCGACGTAACAAACGCGGTTTTCGAAGGCCCTTTGACGTCGGTTATTGAATAACCGACGTAACAAACGCGGTTTTTGAAGGCTTTTTTACGTCGGTTATAAAATAACCGACGTAAAAAAAGAATCCGCAGATGTTTTTGACGTCGGTTATTCCATAACCGACGTAAAAAAACGCGGATTTTGCGCCATTTGTTACGTCGGTTATTATATAACCGACGTAAAAAATGAATCGGAGGAAGATTTTTACGTCGGTTATTGAAATAACCGACGTTATAAATGTTTTTAAAACAATTATCACGTCGGTTATTGAATAACCGACGTGATAACTCATTTAAAAATTTACCCAGACCCGTGGATTGTCATTCGCGAGTTTACCTTCGACAGTCGTGACTCGTCTCTCTCGCGCGTAAACCCGAATCGGCTCGTCCATTTCGTTGGTTTAGATTCGTTTTGCGATCATCGTTTCTCATATTTAATCTCCTCGGATCAATCATCTAAACTCGCAGCACTCAGGTAATCCTCCCACTCGTTCGTTTTTTTTTCGCGGATAGTAAATATATATGTGTTGTGATTTTTTTGTTGAAACTAGCTAAGATTCTTCGATTGCGAACCCTTTTAACTCATTTTGGAACCATAATCTTATTTATCATCCCTAGATCTATTTGTTCGACTTGCAATATTGAGTAATTTTATGATTTCACTAATTTTTCATCGTTTTCTATAAATCCCCGAGAGGGTTGGGGCGTGTCCATTTGGATGGGTTGCCCTTTTACAGTTGTTACTACTTTATTCACACACAACCATGGCATAGGTGCATGGATTTGGGGTCGGGGGTGTCCAGGGGGGTTTACAAGGGGGTGGGTGGGTGTGGGGGGCTGTCCAAGGGTGTGGGTGGGTGTTGGGGGGTGTCCAGGGGGGTGTCCAAGCAGGTCGGGGGTGGGGGGTTGTGTCCAGGAGGGGTGGGGGTGCTTTCTAGAGGGGTCGGGGGCTGTCCAGAGGGGTCGGGGGGTGTCCAGGGTGGTGTCCAAGGGGATGGGTGGGTGTGGGGGGCTGTCCAAGGGGGTGGCGGCCTGTCCAGAGGGGTCGGTGGGGTGTCCAGGGGGGTGTCCAAGGGGGTGGATGGGTGTGGGGGGCTGTCCACGTGGGTGGCGGCCTCTCCAGAGGGTATTTGGGGTTGTCCGGGTGGGTGGGGGGGCTGTCTAGAGGGTTGGGGGATGTCCAGGGGGGTGTCCAAGGGGGTAGGGGGTGGGGGGTGGTGTCCAGGAGGGGCGGGGGGCTGTCCAGAGGGGGTGTCCAAGGGGGTAGGGTGGGTGTTGGGGGGTGTCCAGGGGGGTGTCCAAGGGGGTAGGGGGTGGGTGGTGGTGTTTAGGAGGGGTGGGGGGGCTGTCCAGAGGGTTGGGGGGTGTCCAGGGGGGTGTCCAAGCAGGTCGGGGGTGGGGGGTTGTGTCCAGGAGGGGTGGGGGGCTGTCCAGAGGGGTCGGGGGGTGTCCAGGGGGGTTTACACATCGATTTGTTTTATATTTCAAAATTGTTATATTCAAATTATGATTTTTTTCATATAAACATATATTTGTCTTATCTAAAAAATATATATATTTTTTCTATTTGTTATATGTAATAATGAGTCGAAGTTGGATTACGGCACATCGAATGAGCAATGAATATGAGGAAGGTGTTGATGCCTTTTTGGAATTTGCTAAACGAAATGTTCCAAGTAGTGACATTTTTTTCTGTCCATGCCTGAAATGTCTGAATATGAAGAAGTTGAAAAGTAGAGAGATAAAAGATCATCTGATTTGTCATGGTTTCAATCCGAGTTACAACCCTTGGATTTGGCATGGCGAAACTGGACAGAATGTCACTGATGATAATGAATCGCAAGATGGTAACTCCGATGGAATTGAAGAAATGATTCGCGATATTGTAGCAGAACAAATTGATATAGAACCGAGAGTTGCACGTCTATATGGTGATGCCGAAAAACCATTATATCCTGGTTGTACAGATTTTACGGTTTTGTCGGCGGTGTTAAGATTGATTAACCTGAAGGCGAAACATGGATGGAGTGACAGAAGTTTTACAGAGCTGCTACAATTGATGAAAGACATTCTTCCAAAAGATAACGATCTTCCAGATTCACATTATAAGGCCAAAAAAATATTATGCCCGATGGGATTGGGATACAGGAAAATACATGCATGTCCGAATGACTGCATTATATATAGGAAGGAATATGAATTTCTGAAAGAGTGTCCCAAATGTGGGACATCACGGTATAAGGTGAAAGAAAAATCACAAGCTGATGTAGAGATTACAAAGCTCCCTTCAAAGGTATTTTGGTATCTTTCTATAATTCCTCGTTTCAAACGTTTATTTGCTAATTCACATGATGCAAAAAGGTTAAGATGGCATGCTGATGAGCGGGTATGTGATGGAAAAATACGTCATCCAGCTAATTGTCCACAATGGAAGAAAATTGATGCCCAGTACCCTACATTTGGAAATGAAATTAGAAATCTGAGACTAGGCTTGTGCACAGATGGAATGAATCCATACCGAACCCTCAGTAGCACACATAGTTCATGGCCTGTTTTATTGGTAATTTACAACCTCTCTCCTGAAGTTTGTATGAAGCGCAAATATGTCATGTTGAGTATCATGATCTCTGGTCCAAAGCAACCCGGCAATGATATTGATGTATACTTGTCACCGCTGATTGATGATTTGAAACTTTTATGGGCTGATGGTATTAGGGTGTATGATTCTTATAAAATGGAATATTTTCAACTGCATGCAGTTCTTCTATTCACTATAAATGACTTCCCAGCATATGGAAATTTGTCTGGATACAGTGTTAAAGGGCATAAAGCATGTCCAATTTGCGAACAACAGACGTCATATTGTCAATTGCATCATGGGAGGAAAACAGTGTACATGGGTCATCGAAAGTTTTTGCCTATGGATCACCCTTATAGAAGACTAAAAAAGGCATTCAATGGCTCACAAGAATTTGATACTGCTCCTCAACCTTTATCCCCAGAATTGTATTTTGAGAGGGTGAAAAACCTTGATGTGACATTGGGAAAGACACAGAAATCTGGTAATGATAGACATATTTGGAAGAAAAGGTCAATATTTTTTGAGCTACCATATTGGAGGTATCATGAAGTCAAACATAATATTGATGTCATGCACGTGGAGAAGAATATCTATGATTCTTTGATCGGAACATTGCTAGATATTAAAGGAAAGACAAAAGATGGGTTGAATGCAAGGTTAGACCTACTGTCAATGGGAATACGTTTGGAGTTAGCTCCCACTCCTAAAGGAAGACGAACATTTCTTCCCCCGGCTTGTCACACATTATCGAAGAGGGAGAAAAGTAGCTTCTGTCAGTGTCTTCGTGATATCAAAGTGCCTCAAGGTTATTCTTCAAATGTAAAAAATTTTGTCTCATTGAAAGACTTGAAGTTGATAGGTATGAAATCACATGATTGTCATGTCATGATGCAACAAATTCTACCAGTTGCACTGCGTGGAATATTGCCCATCCGTGTCAGAAAGACTATAATGAGGTTGTGTTATTTTTTCAATTCAATTTGCAACAAGGCGATTGATGTGAATGCTTTGAACATTTTGGAAAAGGATGCAATTATTATACTTTGTCATTTGGAAATGTATTTTCCTCCAACTTTTTTTGATATGATGGTGCATTTACTGATTCATCTGGTTCGAGAAATAAGGCTTTGTGGACCTGTATATCTTCGTTGGATGTATCCTTTTGAATGGTATATGAAAATATTAAAGGGATATGTTAAAAATCCATATCGACCTGAAGCCTCCATTATTGAAAAGTATATTTCTGAGGAGGTAGCAGAGTTTTGTACGAGTTACTTGGCTACGGCGCAACATATAGGTTTGCCTCCATCTCGCCATGAACGGGTTAATAATGAGGGAAAGGGGATTCGTGGCTTGAAAGTCAAATCACTGTCAGCTGAACATATGAAGAAGTTAGAATCATACATCTTGAATAACATAGCTGATGTTCAATCGTATATCACATTGCATATTAATGAGTTGAAACAATGTCATCCAAAGAAGAAAGAAATGTGGATTTTGAATGAGCACAACAAAACTTTTTTGCCATGGTTTAAAAAGACCTTGCTTGGTAGATCAGATGTATCAGAGACATTAAAATGGATAGTGGGTGGTCCATCTTTAAATGTGATAACATGGTCCGCTTATGACATTAATGGCTATACATTTCATACGAAAGCTCAGGACAACAGAAGTGCAGTTCAGAATAGTGGTGTATTGGTGTTTGCAGAAGCAATGCATTTTTCGAGTGCTAAGGACAGAAACCCAATTTCGGCATCAAGTGCATATTATGGAGTGATTGAAGACATATGGGAGGCTGATTACTTTAAAATTAAAGTTCCCGTTTTTAACTGTAAATGGTTTATCAGTAACAACAGTGTCAGTCACGATGAATTTGGAATGACACTTGTTAATCTGAATAGATTGGAAGACACAACTGATTCTTTTATAATGGCAACACATGCCAAACAAATTTTCTATGTAGTAGATCAATCAGATATGCAGTGGGCTGTTGTTTTACAAGGGAAAAACCAATATGTTGGTGAGGATGAATTTGATGAAGATGCTGATTTATGTGAGATCCCTACTTCCATGGAAAGATTAACAGAACATAATGATGAGTATGTTGAAGACATGGTTTGTGCCATAAGGAACGATCACGACGAAGGAATTTGGGAAAACAATCCAACTGTACATTCCTAAAATTACAGGTAACACAAGTTTATTTCTTGTTTACATTTAGTTTTTTCATATAATGTTAGATACTGTAAATTTTTTACTTATTAAAATATGTATCAAACCAAAACGATAAAACAATAAAAACCGTAAAGAAGAGAAGTCCTGGCCGCACCGGCAACCGGTCCTCTCTGTCTGAACCACCGGCCGGCCGCTGGCTCACCACCGGCCGGCCGGTGGACCAGACAGAGCCTTCCTCTCTGTCTGGATCACCAGCGGCCGGCCGGTGTTGAGCCAGCGGCCGGCCGGTGGTTCAGACAGAGAGGAAGGCTCTCTGTCTGGTCCACCGGCCGGCCGGTGGTCCAGACAGAGACCGAGCCTCTCTGTCTGGAACACCAGCGGCCGGCCGGTGTTGAGCCAGCGGCCGGCCGGTGGTTCAGACAGAGAGGAAGGCTCTCTGTCTGGTCCACCGGCCGGCCGCTGGATCACCACCGGACGCCCGGTGGACCAGACAGAGAGCCTTCCTCTCTGTCTGGATCACCAGCGGCCGGCCGATGAGGAGCCAGCGGCCGGCCGGTGGTTGAGACAGAGGAAGGCTCTCTGTATGGTCCACCGGCCGGCCGGTGGTGATCCAGCAGCCGGCCGGTGGTCCAGACAGAGGAAGGCTGTCTGGTCCACCGGCCGGCCGGTGGTGAGCCAGCGGCCGGCCGGTGGCATCAGTGATTCCACTTTTCAGCTTTCTTATGCCAACTCCTTGGCAACATTTTGCCTGTGTTTACCATGTTTATCATTGTTTAACATGCTTACCATATTACTGATGTTTACTATTATGTAATTTAGTACACTTTTCTATTTGTGAACTAATGTTTGTTTTTTTGATTTGAAGGAAAATGACCGATCAATCAGTTGATCAGCCACATGATTCTGGAGATGAGCATATTGGTCATACATCTGGGGAGGAACATTCACATGCTCCTATTACGAAAAAGAGTTCAAAGGTTGGTAAGCGTGGGTGCACACGTTTACCAAAATTATCACTTGCCCGTACGAAGGAGGAGAGGATAGTCTGGGAGTTTGATGAGGATGATCTTCCTAGAGGTCCAAATGCTAAAGATTTTAAGGGTTTTGTAGCAACTCAGGCTAAGAGCAAAGTAAGCATTCTCTATGATGATTGGAGAAGTGTGGATAAGGCGATAATTTCTCAGCTGTGGGAGACCATCTTGGTAAGATCTTTTGCTATTGTTTGACTGTTCTTTAAATGTTTCTAGTATATATAATATTTTAACCTCTTTTTTATCAGATGACATTTGATATTCCTGACACTGGAGGAGTCAGGAAGAAATGCTTATCGTTGGCTGCTAGGAGATGGAGGGATTTCAAATCTACCCTCTCATCTGATTTCATTTATGGTCATAGGATTCGTGAGAATCCATGTCGTATATATCCTTTTATAGATGAAGACACATGGAGAGAATTTTTTGAAAGTAGAAGAAAAGAATCATTTTTGGTAAGGGCAATGTAAACTTTTATAAGCTTTCTTATATAAATGATCTTATTATTGTTTTGTTAATGATTACTTATTCTTAATTTACATCAAACAAGGAAAGCTCATCAAGAGATCCAATCTAAAAATGTATACCCTCATAGTTTATCTCGGGGAGGGTATGCATTATTGGAAGAACAAATGATGGCAGAAAAATTTCAACATCTAAGAGCTGAGTCTTCAAGCTCTGGAGAGGTGGCCCCTCCATCCCCTCCATCTAGACATGAGAAATGGAAAAGAGCTCGGAAGGGCAAAAAAGGACAATATCTTTCGGAAGAATCGAGACTTGTAGTTGAGAGGATTGTAAGATATCTATTTTATTTATTTAAGTTTACTATTTTCGTCATATATTTCCAATCATTATAGAAAAGTTCAATTACTTATTACAGGACTCTCTTGAGGAGCAGAGTTCACAGGGGACATTTACACCATCTGGGAGGGAAGATATTTTATCTGTGGCATTGGGAAAGCCCGAACATCCTGGCCGTGTAAGAGGATATCCGGCAGGTGTATCGGTAAGAAAAGTGTTGCCACGTTCCTCAACTTCTAACGTTGAAGGAGTTTATAAAAAAAATAGAATCGTTGGAGGCTGAAGTCCATAATATTAATGCGACAATGGAGGACAAGATTAGAGCATCGGTGCAGTTACTGTTTGCAGACTTGCAAAGACAATTTCAGGGTGCAGCTCCCACTCCACCTCTCCCAGTAGCTCCCACTCCCCCACCTCAGCCTGCGGACCCCATTTTTGATCCTCCTCCTCCGCCGCAGCTACCTACTTATTGTGAGTTGTATGTTGATGATCCTCAACATCATATAGTTGCATATGGGATGGTATATTGTATAGGAGATACAGTTCATCATCAACAGTTAGAGGTAGAGAATCAGAGGGTCACTGTACAGGATATTATAGATAGATCAGCTCGGATACCATTACCTACAGATGAGGTGACGACAGTTGGACATAGTATCGGCCATTTTTTACTTTGGCCATCCAGACTTCTTCGACTCATTACCATAGAGGTATGGATGTTATATCTTTTATTTTATATTTTTATTAATGTTTTATCATTTGAAAACTAATATATTTTTCAATTTATTTTTACAGGAATACTTCAAAGGTAAAGAAATACTGTATAGACAACAACAAAGACAGATAGCTATGACATCAGATGCAGATACTAGCAGTCTTGACAAATTGTCAAGATATTCAAATTTGTTGGCGGATCATTATGACTTTACAATGGAAGCTCATGTCTGTGGACGTGAACTATGTGTGGGGATTATGAAAACTGATATCATGGAGTTTGTCACTGGAGATAAGTTGGGCATCAACGTGGTGCAAATTTTTATCATGTAAGTCTTAACTCCTTTTCCTTGCGTTATATTTATAAAAAATGTATACTTATGTATGCTTTGTATTAGGTATATGTATAAAATTTGTGAGAGGAATGAGCTGACAGATGTATATGGATTCATGGACCCACAATTGATTTCCCCTGAAGCATGTGCATTGGATGAGGAACAAAGAATGCTTTATATTGCTGATAGATTTGAAAAGAATGTAATCACACAGTGTTGGACGATGCCTTTTTGTGAGAGGTATGAAACACATCCCTCTCAAAGAGTTAATTATCTTTTAACATAAAAAACCACTAACGTTAAATTTTCTTTTCTCAGGGATCATTGGATGTTAGGGGTTTTTTGCCCTAGGGAGAAAACACTTTATTGGATATGCTCTCTCCATGATGATGTGTGAGAAAGTTTTAAGAATATATTGGAAACGTAAGTTTCAATTTCACAATAGTTTTATATATTATAATGAATTTTAAATTTACCCCATTCGTATTATTTTCTAACAGGGCATGGGTCCACTTTCGAAAAAGCGCAAAGAAAAGGAATTACAAGATCAAATATGTACATGCGAAGGTAAATATCCATTTATAATTTGTACATTTTGATTTATTACATAAAAATAATATATTGAATTTACACTCATTCAAACAGAAATGTCATGAGCAACAAGGCATCATCGAATGCGGATATTACATGTTAAGATTTATGTATGAAATAATAACAACTGGGACAGTTCTGAGTTTTGACCTGGTAAGATTTCCTTTTTCTAATAATATTTCAATTTGATTTATTCATTATACACGTTGACTACTATCCTTTTCCTTTGTAGATTTTTGATGACCCTCAACCCTTTACTGCTGAAGATATCAAACACTTACAAGTGGAGTGGTCGAATTATTTTACAGGTTTGATTGACTTTTAGTTGTTTGTAATGTAAAATGTAATTTTGAATATTGTCAATGTAATTGTGTATTTCATAGTCGTTTAGGTTGGATTTAGTTTTTTTTGAAGTTGACATTGTAAGTTTTGAATGTTATATAAGTGAATGTTTAATTTTTCTCTACTTCTTGTTTTGGTCTACTGTTGATGGTTTTTCTGGTCTGGATTTTGGTATGGGGGGAGGTTCCAAGGGGGTGGGTGGGTGTTTGGGGGGTGTCCAAGGGATATGGGAGGGGTGTCCAAGGTGTGTTTGGGGTTGTCCTAGGGGTCGGGGGGGTGTAAATGAGGGTGGGGGGTGTCCAAGGGGCGGGGGGGTGTCCAAGGGATATGGGAGGGGTGTCCAAGGTGTGTTTGGGGCTGTCCAAGGAGTCGGTTGGGTGTAAATGAGGGTGGGGGGGGGGGCTGTCCCAGGGGTGGGGGGTGTCCAAGAGGTGGGGGGTGTCCAAGGGATATAGGAGGGGTGTCCAAGGGGTGTTTGGGGCTGTCCAAGGGGATGGGGGGGTTTCCAAGGGGTAGGGGGGTTTCCAAGGGGTCGGGGGGGTGTCCAGGGGGTGGGGGGCTGTCCAAGGGGTGGGGGGTGTCCAAGGGGTGGGGGGTGTCCAAGCGATATGGGAGGGGTGTCCAAGGGGTGTTTGGGGCTGTCCTAGTGTTCGGGGGGTGTAAATGAGGGTGGGGGGGCTGTCGAAGGGGTGGGGGGGTGTCCAAGGGGCAGGTTGGGCGTAAATGAGGGGGGGGGGGTGTCCAAGGGGTCTGGGAGGGCTGTCAAGGTGTGGGGGGGGTGTCCAATGGGTGTTTGAGGCTGTACTAGGGGTCTTGGGGGTGTAAATGAGGGTGGGGGGGGTGTCCAAGGGGTGGAGGTTGTCCAAGGGATATGGGAGGGGTGTCCAAGGGTTGTGGTGGGGGAGGGCTGGCCAGGTTGTTAGGTGGGTATAGATGAGGGTGGGGTTCAGTTGGGGCTTGGGGGAGGGCTGGCATGGCTATTTTTGTTTGGTTTCTGGTTGCTTTTTGGTGAGAGCAGTGCAATTATTTAAAAAAATAATAATTTCTTTCACGTCGGTTATTTTATAACCGACGTGGTAAATAAATCGGTAGGGGTTTATCACGTCGGTTTTTTCTAGAACCGACGTGATAAACCGTTCCCGGGGATTTTATCACGTCGGTTCTTAATATAACCGACGTTATAAAAGTCCTGGGAATCGATTTACCACGTCGGTTATTGAATAACCGACGTGCTAAAATGTTTCCCAGGCCTTTTTATCACGTCGGTTTCCTAAATAACCGACGTTATAATAGGCCAGGGGAAGGGTTTATCACGTCGGTTATGACATAACCGACGTGATAAACGATATCCCAGGCGTTTTATCACATCGGTTTAGGTAATAACCGACGTGATAAAGCCCCTCGCGCATATTTATCACGTCGGTTATTATATGAACCGACGTGATAACCACCGTGATGTTAGGGATATTACGTCGGTTTTAAATAACTGACGTAAAAAACGTTATTTATAACGTCGTCCGTATTAACGTCGCCTAAAAACCGACGTAAATAATAAAAAATAACCGACGTAAAAAACGTTTTCTGCACTAGTGGAAATGGCCTTATAGTTGGTATTATTGGTTAGTTTGGATAAACATAATGGTTCTTGTGTTATTTTAGTGAAACTTACAAGTTGTATATCACCACAATTCTTATCATAGTAGTTAGATTCATCAATATTTTTGGAAAATTGATTGAGTTTGAAAAAACATTAATAATGATGTATTAGTGTTTATGATCCTCACAAGACAGAACATGGTGATTTTATTGATATACTCACAGAAATATATTTTTCGTTTTATAAATGGCCAGATCAAGGAGGAAGAAAGTAATTAAGGATATAAAGGAAAATGCATTGGTTCCTTGAATAAGATACCAATCTAAATGGGAGTGGTAATGAGAAATATATTGGTTATTATAAACCTACTATTAGGATTAATGAATAAAAACTAGAATATTAGTATGTTTTCTAATGAATCATATATGGGAAAAATGAATCCATTTATAAGTTCATGTAACAATGATCATAAGGTCAAATATATTAAACAAGATATGTGTCAATGATGAGGACCTAACACCTAGGAAAATGTATTAATGGGCTAGAATTTTTTTTATGTGGAGGTCATAAAGAAATAGTTTTCCAAGAAAATAGACAGCATTTAGTTTACTCCAGGAAAGGGAATGGATTTCTTTATGAGATAGAAAATGAATGATTTAAATGTGGGGATTATGATCATTATGAAAATTTATTTCCTACAAATAAGGTTCATGAATGGGATTAGGTAGACCATAAAAATATATTTTTTATCAATATATAATTCAGTTATAGTTATATATGGGGAAACTTGAAATGACATTGGAAAGGTATCAATTATTTCTTGGCTCAGGTTTTGACATTGTCACCAATGAGGTCCAGATTCATGTTTTTATAGGAAATAATTATTATAGAATAATGTGGAAAATTAAAGTCAGAGGATCATGAAAATAATTAAATGATTAATAGGTCTCTACATATTAGATTAAAGAGTTACAATATATTTTATGATGATAATGTTTTTAATAGTATTAATACTATTTTGATTAAGGGGGTAATTCGGAAGCGTTTTTTTTAAATTTTTGTTATATGTGACCCTTATGTTTGTTTTGTGAAAATGTTATTTGAGTAGGAATTATCATTACTTTTGTGTACATATTCATAATGTTTTGGATTACCTTTAGGGTTTATATAATCCTTATTTTATCAGGTTATTGTGGGTTTTTACATTTTGGTATTCAAAATGAAATTTATAAGATAACCACTATGGTTAAATCATGTTATGGTTATTTTGGTGTATTTTTTCATATTATTTTTATTTTTTTAATAATTATATAGTTCTATAAAATTGAATAACCTATGGTATGGGTGAGAACCCATCGTGTTTAGAAATTCTATAGGAATGCAACCCACAACCAAAGGGTGATAATGCTAGGCCACCTACCACTAGCCTATATGAAGACTCTGTTAGAATTAATTGTTCTTTATTGTCAAATAATTTTATAAAGGATGAACATGTTTAATTTTGGAACAATTATTTTATGGAATATTTAACATTGGGATTGGAATTTATTTACTGATTATGTGAATAATTTTATTTCAGGAGATGTTCAATATTTTAGGAATACTATGAGTTTAAGGTAAATATTATAATATTTAATTTTATTTTAAGAATGAAGGTTGTATTATATATTTAAATAATTTTTGATTATTTTGGACTTATAGTGATTTCTATAAATAGTCTGCGCATCTTGAATTTTATAAGGGATTTAAATTTTAGTGTGAGACTTCATGTGTAATTGTTTTTATTTATATATAAATGATAATTTTTATTTGGGATGAATATGATATTAAATACTTAGGATTTTTTGGTTTTAACCATATTTTATAATATTTTTGAGGAATTTAATTGGTAGTTCTTTGTTGAGTGGTCTATAATGAACTTTAGGTATTACTATTGAATTTTAGAGACTGAAATATATTTTCTTCATATATGGTTTATTGTTTTGTGTAATTATATATTCTTGTACAAACCCATTTGGTTTTTTTAATTTCAAATGCATGATAAATCTATACTCCTTATCTTTTATATTATATGATTCTCTTGAAGTTTATTCCACATCTAAAAGCATGAAAAAACCATCTTGAATTATCATTGATTGAAAAAATATATGAGTTTGATATCAAATTTGATTAAAATATTAAACTCTACATTTCAAATAAGATTATTTCATTTTTTTATTATTCTGGATAGAAAAATAATTCCTCAACACTATGAATAGAATCATAAAATGAGAACATTTTCCATTTAATTCTCTTACAATGAAATCAATAACCTTTTAACCCATTATTGACTTATAGTTCTGGGATTATTGATGTTCTCTTGATAATGTTTTCTACCATTTTCCATCAGAACATGATGAATAGAGGTCTCTTATATATCAATGTTTTCTTACATCAAACCCTAATATGTGTTATATTGGGATACCATGATAATTTTTATTCATTATTTCAATGTTTTTGTTTTATTAAGTAATTTTTCAATACAGGATTTATATAAAGTAATTCTTTAGATTCAAGCCCCTATATTTTGATCCTATGTTCAAAATTTGAGGGTGTAAATTATTAATGGGGGTAATGTAACAACCCATGTTTTTATAAGGAAAAACTGGGTATGATAGTGTACATGATACGCCACATCGAGTATAAATAAACAACTAAATGTTATTATTATTTAATATGAAATTTATCACATAGTTATTAGACTAGAATTTATGAACATGATTAACTAAATTATAAAAATATAGTTTAAACATGTATATATAATTAATTAATTTTTGGCCAATTAATTATAAATTATAATAAACCTATTTTTAAATTAATATGAAATGTTATTCTAAAACTTTTTACTCAAGTTTGTTTTAGACCAATAAATAAATAAATCACAATTTTTTGATTATATAAATGTAAAATATATAAAACATATTTATTTTACTATTCATAATTTATCTTATACTTTTTCTATATATGATATAATAACAAAATCAATTTTCAATAAATCATGTATCATTTAAAAAAAGACATTTTCAACATCTTTTAATGGTGAACCTATTTTGAAAAAAGTTATTGTCACTTTAATAATTAAAATTTGAATCAAAATAAAATTATTCTTTAGAAGCATAGTATTGAAATTTACATTGGTTGATTTTTTCTTATTTTTTGGAGAACATTCCTATTTTGATGAAAAGTAAATAATACATATATTATTTTAGATCTGCCTTTTCATGAAATTTATTTATATAATTATGTTATGTTTTTAATTAGTTTTGAAATATAATTTAATAATTTGTTTATCATTTAATCCAATTTAGGTCATTTTAATAAGTTTCTTTTTGAAATTGGATATTAAAATATTGGGAACATTAAACGTTTTTACTTTAAAAACCCATTTTTTGGATTTGTGGATGGGATTAATTTTAAATTTATTCTTGCCACTTCTGTGTTTTGAATATTGTAAAGTAGAAATACAGGGTTTTAGTGAGTCTGATATGTATTGTCTAATAATATCTAAAAATTGTCTAAATATGTGATTAATAAATTTAGAAATTATTTGTATTACCACGGTTAAGGGTAAATGGGGTAATTAAGGGTAAAAATATTATTATAAGTTATTATAACAATTGTAATAATTTAATTGGATGATTGTTTTTACTTACCAATAGATTACATGTGAAAAATATATAATTTTTTAGCCACTTTTATAAAATTAATATAATGATATTTTTAACTCAATGAAATGACAATTTTGTCACACTCTTGTTATTAACAAGTAAAATATTTTTAATATGGGGTTATACAAGGTAAATGTTAATCTATAAATATTATTTTCAAAATATCAAATTTATACCAATATCATGGTAATTTATTTATAATTTTTTGGAAATAAATAATTAAATTAAATCTTTACATGATGATGATGTAGTAATTGATTCATTAACGGAGGAATCAAATAAATGATACCAAAAAATTAAAATATATATAAATATATTTAAATTATATAAACAGAAAATTTTATCTATGAAATTGACCTGATAAGGACGATTTAATCGAGTGTTTTCTAAGATAACCAGTTTTTTTGATATTTCTATAAAATTCATGTATTGAATATTTTCAAAATTTAAAAAATAGATATCAAAAAATAGTTAATATTTTAATAACAGATATAATAATTTAAAATATATAAAATAAGATAAAAATTATTACTATAAGTCCTTAAATTTCACGAATTTCACCTTTATTTGACGATTTTAATTTTATGTTAATCATATAAATCCTCAATGTGTAAATAACATAATGACACGGTACGTGTTAAATGGGAAAAATAAGGGTAAAAACATAAAATATAAGTACAAAAAATTAATAAAAAACTTGCCTAGTTTTTTTTGATAAATTTATTTATACTCAATATCATGATATCATTCATATTAATCACATTAGACACAATTTGAATAGAAAATAATGTATATTAATTTAATACATTATGAAACTCCAAGAGTTCCTATCTCATATCCTATAAAATGAAACCAATTCTTTTCTATTCTTCAAATCACAACAACTATTTGGTTTAGCCAATACCAACAAATATCCATTCCTTAAATCTCTAATCAAATTATATAGTCCTTATTTTCAGTATATCACTCACTTCAGTGGTGTTAAGGTTTTAATCCAATGTGATCGTTCGAAGAAGAAGTATCATTTTCAATCAAGTTTTTATGTTTTATTTATTCTTCTAGATCTATAAAATATTATACAACCACGATGAGATTATATCTGTAGTATAATAAATATAATGAGATGTTATTATGTTCATATCAGCATATAAATCTATCTTTTATTCTCTCAAAAGGGAAATTAATTAATCATTTGTGTGTATGTGTGAACTGTCACCTCTACATACCGATAAAATTTGTTTTCCATAATCCTCTCCCAACAATGGTTATAATGATAGAATTGAGGTTTATATATAATATTCATGACATATTAATAATTATAATAGAATAATATATCGATTAATTTCTTAATTTTCATGCACATGAAAATGATAATTTCATTCATGCCTACATGTGAACTATCACCTCCCCATAGTGAAGTGATTTATTTTTCATCACCACATCACATGGATGGTATAAAACAATATATTTAAACTATTAATATGATATTAATTAAATTATTTTCAATTTTGAATTAAGATGTAATAATTACCTTTTTTCTATAATGATCACTGAGAAACGAAAATGTTACTCGTGCATATATATCGCTTACCATCTCTATGATTGTCACACAGTTCATTTTTCATATCCATATTTAATGAATGGATTTAAAAGTATGATTGATTTATAATTATTATTATAATATCATGAATATTATTATATATATGATTTACTAATAACTTCTTTGACCATATTTGAATTACCAATTTCAATTTGGACTAAATTATTGAATATCTTCAAAACATACGATAAGAAATTTTAACAATTAAGTAATTATTATAACATGATATTCGGTAGTATAAAAGGAATAAAAAATCATGAAAATGGTTATCAAGGAAGTAAATAATTAAAAATTGTTTATTTTTTGGGATGATAATGACTATAGGGGATGAGTGAGGAACATGTTACCAGACTTGTTTTAAAACAACTTGTAAAGATATGCTTTCAACTTTTTTTTCACAAAAGACAAACAGAACGATTTTTTAAATATACATAATTAATGGAATTTATCACATCGTTTCTCTTTAATTTTTTAATTACTCCATTACATATTTAACATATTATTTTCAAATTCATTGTTTCTTTTATGATTATGTGAATTTGTAAAATGTTATAGTGATTTGAAGATGGAAATGTTTTTTTTCTATTTTTCTTGATTTATGTGTTATTGTTATTTTATGTTTCCTAAGAATAGTTTATGAGTGTGGATGGTTCAATGACTAACTATGGAATGGTGATCCCATAACAGCTCTCAAATTCATTATGTAATGGTATATAGTTAACTCATACGTTTCTCCAAAGTGATTCAGTGAATAAAGTGTGAGGGGTATTCCTAATAATGCCCATTTGAATTTTATTGAAAATGTGAAGATAATTGTTGTTTTTTTGAAAGAATTAAATAATAAGTATTTCATGATTATATGACCATACATATATTTAATACAGACCTCTATGTTTTAAAATTTATATTCATAAAAATTTAATTCAATAATGTTTGGTAAATATTTAGACAAATTATTTCAACATAAAATGGGATTTTAAAAATATTTAAAAAGTTTTTTTCATTGCAGACATTATATGTTTCTATTAAAATGAATTAAATTACTATAAATTATTACCCTATATATATATATATATATATTTGTATTTTAAAATAAAATTATTTTTATTGTGATTTATGAGTTTTTATTTTTAAAATATTATTTTTAAAGGAATTTTATCTACCTCAAGAAACATTCCAAGTCAATAATATTTCCAAATCATTATCCATCTATGATGAGATAATTTGATGTAACTTATGATTTTATAGGTATCTGAAGAAAGGATACTAATATTATTCATTCCCTATACGGTTTATTTATATGATGTGAATATGATTATAAAACCTGTCTCTCTTCCATATGTTTCGCCTTAATAAAAATTTTATGAAACCCTCTTATTTTCATTGTTATGTATGATTAAATTTTGAAATAATTATGAATCCTATATCTTTACCACAATAAATGATATAATGAAATGTTTATGAAAACCATTACATTTTTGGGTAATTATATGGTGCATTTTTTATGATCACATAACAAGAATATGTATGATATCCATTATTTTATATTGGTTTCCATATATCATGGGATGGTGGTTATGTTATAACAATATAAAGTGGTTACATTATAACCCAATATGGGTGGGACTTATTTCACACACTAATTAATTGGGTAACAATTTTTATCTCATCATATATACAACAATTCAGTAGAGAATGAACCCTGATAAATAATGGACATTTTCCACAATGATAGTCCTGGGATTAAACATTGACTACAATGATGCTTTGGGGAGTGAACTCATTCCACAATGAGGAATGGATTTTTACTAATGATAGTGATTTTTCCCACCCAAGAGGTTTATCCACTAATGGATTTCTTGAATATATCTTGGAAGTGAGACAATACTACTACATTAATGATTTTCTAATCTTATATGTATTACACAATTATTTGTCTTATGCCTATGTTATGCTATCATGAATCATTTTATTTTATTTCATTATGATTCATGTCTTATTAACATCTAATATTTTTGTCGTGACACTAAATTTTGATCCTATATATACAAGGTATAGTTTTAATATATTATTATGAAATTCTTATTCCCTTATGTGCACATTATATTTATGTATTTCCATTATTTTTTTAAATAATGAATCGAAACTCATTGTTTCATATGTTTTATTTACTATTGTTATTAATAAAAGTTTTCTGTATGGTTAGTAAGTGATGTGTGTTGGCACCAAAATATTGCACGAAAAGAAGGGACGAAAAAGATGTCCCACGCACTGCCTCGCAAAGCACCGACACAAAGCACCCAAGCATCGCGGTCCCGTGAAGCTCCGAAGGCGGTACCTCTCCGCCAACGAGTTTGACGTTCGCGAGCCTTCCGCGATGCTCCGGAGGCGGTACCTCTCCACGAACGAGTTTTAAGTTCACGAGCCCACCGCAAAGCTCTGGAGGCGGTACCTCTCCGCGAACGAGTTTGACGTTCGCGAGCCCGCCGTGAAGCTCCGGAGGCGGTACCTCTCCGCGAACGAGTTTGACGTTCGCGATCGCGCCGCGAGGCACCTGAGGCGGCGCTGGAGTTCTGCTTCGCGGCGCCCCTTGCTTATAAATACCGGGCTCCCCCTGAGTCCAGGAGGATGGACAATCCAAACTTTTGGCTTCTCCTCTCCCGAATCGCGAAGCACTCTTTGTCCCCGGGAATCATGAGCTCTGTGAGGTACTTCTACTTCGCGTGACGCCTTCGCTTTGTCTCATTTTGAGCCCCTCTTCCGAGAGGGATTCCCTTCGCGAAGCTTAAGGGCATTCGCGAAGGAGGTGGATTCCCAAGGGAACTCAGGCAGCCGCGGAGCGTTTATGCTTCGTGAAACACCCAACCTGTACTAGTGATCCCTATGTTAAGGCAGGATCACTACACATCATGAAGCACACTACTTCGCAGCACTCTGCTTCACGAGGCACCTCCTCTTCGCAAGGTAGTGCTCCGCGATTACTATTCTACTTCGCGTAGCACCCTCCACTCACACCTATGCCCCATGCTAAGGCCAAGGCCCTCCGCTTCGTGAAGCACACTCCTTTGCTTGACGATTCTACTCCCCGTGCGACCCTCCAGGTTTGCACGATGTGACTTCAAAGTCCCACGGACAATACAACTCGTAGTGTTGCATCGCCTAATGCTTCTTCGCATAGCCACGCTAACGGCTATTTCTTCTTCGCATAGCCACGCTAAGGTGGACCCCTCGACGGTTCGCTCCGCAACCCCCCTTGACCACGGCCTTACTGGTACCTTCCCTCCCCCAAGGAGCAAAGGGTACCAGTTATGTATGTCCTAGGGGTCTGGAGTGAACCCACCTCGTCCGAGCTACAGGACGTTAAACTGCAAAGCACCACGTCCTCAACACATGACGTTAAACTGTGACCCGACCTCGTGCCTCGCACGAAGAGTCCCCCCCAGCTCGAATATTTTTTATGACACTCATCTCCACGGGAGTGGAATCACCCCTCTGCAAGGTATGATATCCTCCTTATTTGAGCGGCGTATGTTCTCAGGAGAAGGGCGACCCTAGTTCCCCAACGGATGGCTGCACCCCTGCATCTCCGTACTTCCCCACTACCAAGGTCAGTGGAGGGCGTGATAGGGAACGAGGCACCTCCCATCATTGGTCTCAAATACCTCTTTCGCTGTGCTTTGTCGCACTTCGGGCCTCCACCCTGGAGTAAGTCCCATGACTAATGGGCAGCCTAACGCATAAGCCCCTCTTCAATTCTCACGGACGGACCCTTCGCGGCGTGATCGTCTGGTCCTTTCTGTCTCTTGTTTCTCACACCGAGCATGACTCACGTGGGCTTAGAGTTGGCATTGGCCGTGACAATACATCGTCCAACATGATGTTAAACTGCATGCCCTCGTCCAGCATGACGTTAAACTACATACCCCCATCCATCATGACGTTAAACTGCATTCCCTCGTCCAGCATGATGTTAAACTGCATGCCCTCATCCGGCATGACATTAAATTGCATGCCCCCGTCCATCATGATGTTAAACTGCATGCACTCATCCGTCATGACGTTAAACTGCATGCCCCCATCCAGCATGACGTTAAACTGCATGCTCTCATCCAGCATGACGTTAAACTGCATGCCCTCGTCCAGCATGATGTTAAACTATACGCCCTTGTCCAACATGAAATTAAACTACACACCCATTTGAACAACGAGGTCTTTGATCCATGTCAAGGCATGGTACGTAGGAAGCCTCCATGAGGTTCAAGCCCACCCATCATCTAATTCACATCGAGTCCCATTTGCGTCCAACATGACGTTAAACTGCATTTTAGTCCGATGGCAAGCCATTGTGACCACCCGAACTACGGGGACTTTGATCCATGTCAAGGCACGGTACGTAGGAAGCCTCCCTGAGGCTCAAGCCCATCTCCCATCGGACCAAGGTCCCTTTTTCACATCAGTTCGCCGACACCTGCCACAAGTGGACCCTCGGGTTCACCTTCACGTTAGTTCACCGACGAAGCCCCTCCGAACTACGGGGACATTAATCCATGTCAAGACATGGTACCTAGGAAGCCTCCACGAGGTTCAAGCCCACCAACCGTCGTTTATTCACGTCAGGGTTCACTCTCGTCCAACATGACGTTAAACTGCATTTCAGTCTGACGGCAAGCCGTTGTGACTAACCCGAACTACGAGGACTTTGATCCATGTCAAGGCATGGTACGTAGGAAGCCTTCTCGAGGTTCAGTCCCACCACTAGTGGACCCCTGGGTCTACTTTCACGTCGGTTCACCGATGAAACCCTTTGAACTACGAGGTCTTTGATCCATGTCAGGGAATGGTACGTAGGAAGCCTTCACGAGGTTCAAGCCCACCACTAGGACCCTCCTGGTCCTCATTTACGTCGGCCTTCCGATGTCCAACCTGAACTATGTGGTCCTTGAACCATGTCACGGCATGGTACGTAGGAAGCCTCTGAAGGGTCCAAGCCAACCAATTGTTGGTCACTCCGACCTTCTTCACGTCGGTTCATCCACACCCGGGCATCCTAGTGTGTAAGCCCCACACCATTTGGACCGAGGTCCACCTTCACGTCGATTCACTGACGCATCGGACCAAGGTCCACCTTCACACCGGTTCACCGGCACCATCCCGAACTACGTGGAATTTGATTCCCTGGAACGGGGATACGTAGGAGGTCTCTTCGAGGCTCAAGCCCAACTTCACCGTCACCCTTGCGATGGTCCCTTTCCATTCCCCCCTCCACTTCATTCATCCCTCCATCATCCACCCTGATTCTCGCTCGGACCGTCATATCCCGTTGAGACCATGCTGGTCCGTTCCTCTTCATATCCGTCCATAGGTAGGTCCCGGTATCGGCACCCCTCAAGGGAAATCCCTCAATCCGATCCGTTCTAGTTAATGCTCTGATCGGGCTCATCCCTCTCTGCTGGACGTTAAACTCGCGGCATACCCTGTGTTAAACACAGGAAGCTGAGGAAAACCTCAGATATGTTTCTATGGCATACAATTCCCCTTACTTGATCTGGGATGCCTCGGGCTTCCACGCCCTCAAGAATCCCTATGACCAGGGATAATAGAAAGACATGTCGGTTCCCCAGCATCCAGACACGCTACTTATGCCTCAACGTGACTACTCCCCCGACTGATGGTTGCTGCCCTGACTGGACCCTTTGGAATGTCCCAAGAGAAGCAGTGTAATTAACCGGCATCCATGGAAACATGGCACTAGGAAGAGTTTCATGAACAACGTATTAAATCTATGAGGGAGACCCAGACTAGGTGACGAGTTCTGAGGAGGAATCCGCAGAAGGAAGAACTGACATCCCGTCATCTCGTTTCGATCAAGGAGCAGACATCCCTGAATAAAGAGCGAATTCCACCCACCTTTGGAAAGCGGGAATGCGGGGCAACAGTGCAGTGCCTCCTCCTCCGCGGATGGACGGATGCCTGTGCCCCGGCGGAAGCATCAGAAACAGAAATGGTGAACCCGAGGTTAAATTATTCTCCTAAAATGTGGAGATTAGTAGCGTTCGAGACACCAGTAGATTGATGTGTCACCGGATCCAGATATCTGGCGCCTGGTCCCACCAAGAAAATAGAGGGCCTATCGTGTAACTCACCGGAAGTCGGGGCATTAAAACGTGGGGCACTCCGTTCTGCAACGTGTTGGCATGGATCCTTCTTACAGACGTGGAGAATGGAAGGACATTGGGGCATTGTTTGTCAACCCTTTTCCTCACAGTGCTGATGAGTTTATCCCTTCGTTTCTCAGGAACCAGGTTGTTGTTACAGAGACACGATCACCGCCCGCTCACCTACGCAGGGGCAGGGGAAACACCACCACAACCACCCCGCATGGCGCCGCTACCGCCACGACAGTCACTACATCGCAGAATATGGGGCGCCCACGTCTCCTCACCCCATCAGAGATCATCCAACAAAGGGTGATCAACAACCTTGTACGTAGGTACGAGGAGGAAGGGGTCATCCCAACTCGGGATATGGCCCGCTTGGACCTAGTGGTATCCAGGCCCCACCGTCAACGCCGCCCTAACAGGCCGCGCAGGGAGCCCCTGCTCCCCACCACAACGTTCAACCATTTCGGGAGCCTGTACCCAGAATGCCTCGACCACTCCTCTCCTTACGCTGATGAGGCGGGCGGCGTCCGGCTCAGCCTGCTCAGGGTCCTGACCCAAGGGCTCCAGGCAAGGGCTCCCGTCTGGCCGCATCAGCACCTCTATCCGACTCCGCAGGAAGAGCAGGCAGGCCATGCCCTTGCACCACCTGCGCCAGCTCGTCTGACTCGACGTCAGTGTCGGGCCCGGGCTAAGGGCGCTCGCCCAGATGCGTCGACCTCAACAGCTACAGTGGCCCGAGCCACCACCGACGTGCATCATGGAGTCCCAGCATACACTGAGTAGGGGCACTCCTTCACCCAACCAGGATCGAGACCCCAACCGCCCCACGGGCAGGCTGTGTTGAATCTCCGGGTTGCAGGCCTGAGTGGTGATCGATGCGAACTAACCCATGGTGATGTCACCCCGTATGGAGGCCCTCCCCGTACCACTACTCCACAAAGCGTTGGCTTTACCCGCTATGAAGCTCTTCATGGAGGTATGCCTCGTGCTACCCCCATCCCGAAGGATGACCTGCCCTGCGGAAGTAATGCTCAGCCCAGAAACATTTCCCGCACCCACTATATAGGGTATGGAGTCCATCCTCTTGCCCCCGACCACCGATCTGAAGGCACTATCCATCATGTCCTTCATCAACGAGGGGCCCTCCCTACGTCATCTCTCAAACGGGTGAAGGTCCTCCTCGCCCCAGCAACTCGAGGAGTGAAAGTCAGCCTCGCTCCGCCCACATCGACCATGGAGGTCCTCCCCATACTCCTGCTGATTCCAACGGATGCTCCGCCCACATGGGTACTATCCATGGAGGTCATCCCCATGTACCCTTCGACATTTTCCCTGGTTCCCCTTGCACCTCGTCTATCTCGAGCGGGGGCCGTCTCTGCCATGGCACCAGCCCCGCCACGAGACTACATGTTGAGAATCAACCTTTTCCCGAAGAGCCACCCCGGGGCAGGAGAACGGGTCGTCGCCGCTACAAGAAGAGTCCAAGGAAGGCCCGGGTGGAGACCAACCCAGCTCATTTCTCAGATTCTGAAGCGGAATACGACTCAGCGATGGAACCTTCTCCCCGCTCCTCCGTATCAAGGACTGGGGCAGGGACCATGCGCGTTAGCCTCATTCTCCCGGAATGTGAGGTCCAGCAGATTCCCATCTCCCTCCACAAGTACATCCAAGAGGAAGAAATTGTGGAAACTCCACAGGTCTCGACCGTGAAATCACCACCATTGTCACCAGAAGCGCCTTGTACCTCTACCAGAGATCACGAAGAGCTATTTTGGGGGCCAACGGCGGTAGATCGATGACATGACATATTTCCGGAAGCTACGACTCCTGTGCTGGAAGCTGCGTCTATCAGCCCATCGTATCATGACATCGTGGCCAGGTCAACTCACTCTTCAGAGGATGGCCCGGAATTCGGTGGCCAGTCATCTCGTTCGCCATATTCTCCTCCGCCGAGTTTACTATCCCAGAGGTCCGCCTCGGTACCGCTACCTGTCCCTCAGCCTCCCCCATTTGACTAGTGGGGCAATACAGAGCCAGACCCTGAGTCCGAACCCAGGATCTTCTGGAGTGTTCTCGCAGTGGATTACTTCCCGGAGAAGTTCTGGCCGACGGCGGCGCTGAACTTTCGCGCACCAGAGTCCCTTACCCCTGAAGAAGTGGGGTGCTTTTGTCGAACCCTATGGACGACACACTTCCGCCTTCGTTACGAGTGGGTGGTGTACCCCAGAAGTCGAGATCACTTCGAAGAAATCGGCGAGCAATTTCGCCTTCTCAATTTGGCCGCACTCCTTGTGGCCCAGCACCCTGAGTCTCTAGGCCGTCAAAGCGCCCTTCAATGGAAATGTGCTCAGAGTTTCAAAGTACTCCGCAGAGTCATCAGGGAAGCTACCCCCCATGTGCAAGTCCATTTCTAGGGACACTATGCCGCTCTCCTCTTCGACCCTATCCGATGGCAGCCCGATTCGTTATGCGACATTGAGGACATGCCCTTGAGAGGGGTCGCGGTCCACATGGCTGATGTGGTGGACAAGGAGGACGAGCTTGAATTTCTTGATGGAGACTTACCCCCTGAGGGCGTACTGCCACAGCTGGACCCATCAGGGAGGGTTACCCGTCAGGAAAGGATCCTGTTATGCCTCCCTGTACCCATCGAGTCGCTAGTACTCGGTCGAAATACCAGCAAGGGTAAGGAGCACATCAAAACTGTCAAGCACTCTGACCCATCTACCTCTGTGCAGAAAACAGACGAAGATCCCGAGAAGGCCACGTTACGCCAACAACTAGCTGAGCAGAAGAGGCTGGTTGACGAACTCTTGGCTGAGCGCGCTGTAGACCGGCGACCCGACTATGGTAATCCCAGGCCGGGGCAGCAGGGGCATGAACAATTTCCCCCTGGTGAGATACCTCTGGGCAACCCTGATCATGCAACTTCCGCAGACAGGTCAGAATCTGGAACTTACGGCAAGAGGGCACGATACGTCTCGCCAAACCCCCCCAAACGACGGGGCAATCTGAAAAATCCATTCCGGGTTCCCCCAGTCACCCCACAGGTCGTTCCTCCAGTAAATCCATGATTTTCCGAAGCCATCGATCGTGTTGAAGAACCTGGAAACGCACTTGTGATTAGTGATCCCTGTCAAGACAGGGACCCCCACCCGAATGATCTTATAGCGGCACTCACTGCCCGTCTCGAAGCATTTGAAACGCGGCAGGTGGCGGTCCTACCGGATGGCAAGCCGTATCCCGCATGGGTGGATGATATTCCCGCACCCCCAGGTTTTGGGAACCCCACTTTCTCACCCTTTAATGGGACAGGGGACCTGCCGCAGCACTTGGCTCATTTTTCTTCCAGGTGTGGCCCCATGCTGGGGACCCCAGCCCAGCAAAAAGCCGCCAAGCTCCGATGTTTCGTACATACATTAGAAGGTCCCGCATTCGTCTGGTACAACCAGCTCCCTATATGATCAGTGACCGGTTGGGAAGATCTCCGCCGGTAGTTCCAATACCAGTTCTACTCCACCACGCGGAAAACTAGCATTGCAGACCTCTTCAAGTGCAAGCAAAGGCCTGATGAGCGAGTCGCAGATTTCATCACCCAGTGGAAGGGACTTATGTATTCCCTTGATATTCCACTGACTCAGGAGAAATTATTGACGATGTGTGTGGGGGACGTCAAAACGGAGCTGGTACCCTCCCTGATTACCCAGAACTACCCTGGAGGGTTCATAGATTTCTCAGATAAGGCTCAGTGCCTTGAGGAGGCTCTGCAATAGGCTAGCCAGGCACGTTCGTTGCCCCCTATGATCCCGGCCAGGAGGACCGCCAGGGCTGAACCTGCCGCGGTGGCACAAATAGAAGCCCCTAGGCAGCTGGAATTACTGCCAGCAGCACCATCCCCGCAACCCCGCAGAGGTCCTCCACCTCAAGCACAGGATCCTGCCCAGCAGCGACTGCCTTAGAATCAAGAGGTTCCCCCCCCCCCCGCAATGTGCCACCTCCACCTAGGCGAGATAATCAGGCGCCGCCTCCTCGGCAGGCCCCTCCATCCCCTCGTCGGGGCCTGGCCCCCAGGGTCCCCTATCCGGAATGAAGGCACCAGACTTATTCGTTCAATGAAAATCAGGTTCCCGGCTACTTCTGAAGTGCTCTAGAGCAAGGGATTGTTGGCTTGCCCGAGTGCAGAAGGCCGGTAGAGGAGAATCTCACCGATCATCCCAACTACTGTCCTTGTCATCGGATTTTGGGGCACACCCTCATGCAATGCAATGTGTTTAAATACTGGCTTCAAGACCAGGTCAACAAAAACATAGTCATGTTGGGCCCGGCACCAACACAAGTTGCGGGTGTCTTTGCAGGGTCCGAGATCGGTAGGGACAGCGAAGGCGAGTGGAAGAAGGTTCCCAGCCGCGGATCCTAGAAATACGACGACTGGATGGCTCGGAAAACCGTCGTCTGTGCCCATGGTATCATTCGGGCATTCCTGAATCAGACATAACCTTCAGAAGAAGTAGCTGGTACCTCTGCATTGTCTTCACAGCCGACCTCTTCTCCAAAGGGAAAGCGACGACGACGTAAAAAGAATCAACGCGCTCCGTCGGTTCCGTCATCATCCCACACTCTCGGCGACTTTATGCACTTAAAATGGGGATTCCTCCCAGAATCCGCCCCGTGGTGGATGACTCGTCGAGCGACAGCTAGGGGTATGCTTCGGTTAACACCGTGGAGCTGGTAAAGCCCTATGTGACTCCCGATGAGGGGGAACGCTAGGCGAACCTCCCCAACATTCCCATACGACGTCAAATTCAGCGGAACCGCAACCACGCTGGTCATCGAGGTACGACAGCGGGCACTCTCATCCAAGCCGTGCATGCTACTGAGACCATACAACAGGCTCAACACAGAGCTCAGCACAAGCAACCCCGTCTAACGCCCTCAGCTCTACCTCCACCGCCGTTTGTGCTACTGGATCAGGGAGAGCTGCCTCATTCAAATCACAGTCATTCTCGCACGGCTATAGGCTAGGCTCTGCTATCCAATCCAAGTCTGGCGACTACTCTCCAGGCTTCAACTAGTAGACAGCAGGATGCACCCAGTACTAGCCGACCACCGGTTCAACCGGCAGGACCCGCTATGCCTCCAGCTACCGAAAGACCTCTTCTAGGTAGAGGTTGACGTTTGGAATGAATGTATGATGTCCTGAAGCACCTGGTCATCATTCCATCAAAGCTTTCTATCCTTTAGGCCCTTCGACTGTCATCTGAAATGTGTGAGGCACTTGCCGAGGCCCTAATAAGCCCCCTCCAGTTTGAGACGGAGGTAGCAGCTGCAGAAGCCTTCGATGCCGAGACAATTGAGAACGTCGAATGTCAGGCGGTTATATCGTTCTCCGGTGAAGATGATGACCCTCCTATACAGGGGCACATTCACCTGCTGTACATCACTAGCCACTTCAATAGTGTGGAAGTCCGCCGATGCCACGTTGACATGGGTTCCGGAATCAACCTAATTCCGACTCAGACATTGCAAAAGCTGGGTCTGTCTGAAGGAGATTTAACTCCCTCTGACCTCAAAATCCAGGGGTACGACAGGATCGAGAAAACCCCAGTCGGTAAGATCCTCCTGAAGACTCAGTTCGGTGGATTAATTGCCAGCATCGAGTTCATGGTCGTCTCTCAGGACACCGCCTAAAATGCGTTGATGGGTAGGACATGGCTCCATCTGCATGTAGCAGTCCCTTCGTCGTATCACCAGTGAATCAAATACTCACTCAACGATCGAGTAGGCGTGCTCCAAGGAGATGCGTCTCCTTTCGCCTCTTGTGAGGCCTGCTATCTGGATGTTGATTATTACTGGAGTAAGGATAAGCAAATCCTAGTAAGTGAGGATGAACTCGCCCCTATCACAAGTGATCCTTGGGTGAGCATGGAAGACGCCTACACCTTCCTGATCCACCGATTGGAGGCCACGACCCCCAACATGGGGCAATGTTTTGTTGTTTCAGGTACACAAGGAAGGCATGTTCCCGTTTCCAAGTGACAGCGGAAAATCACCTCGTACTCCTACATCAACCAGGATCAGGTGGTCTTGGAACCTCCTACCCATGTACGGTACCGGAATGTCAAGCTGATGACAATGGCAGTATGCCACACGTGGCTCTTCCACTAGGCTAGAATCAACCGACTCACACTGACACGTCACCACTGCTTTGATATCATCAAATGTGGCCCCTTTGGCCGAAGGCCAGATGGGATAGGGTCGACTGCCTTCATCGGTATGGTCTCAATGGTGAGTGAGTCTCCTGATATGATGACCACTGCTTACCAAGCCGGAAATAGCTGCCCCTCAGGCTTCGATAGCCCAAAAGTATCCCCCATCGCGGGAAATCCCCCCATGGGTGGAGAGGAAGACCTAGAGGATTCTCCCCCTGCCTTTGAAGAAGGCGTGTCTACCACGGTTGATGAACTGGTATAGGTGAACCTTGGTAGCAAGGTAGATCCGAAACCCACATTGATCAGTGCATCCATGTCCCCCGAAGAGTGTCAGTAGTACATAGACTTCCTCAAACAACACTGTGACGTGTTTTCTTTGAGTTACAATGAGATGCGAGAACTAGATTCCCAGGTATCCGTTCACCATCTGGGCCTCCCGGCAAACCATCGTGGGTTTAAGCAGCCTCCCAGAAAAATGCACCCTTCTCATGGTGTTATGGTTGCGGCCGAAGTTGAAAATATTATCAAATCCAACATCGTTAAGGAAGTCTAGTACCCCAAGTGGCTCTCCAACATTGTTCCAGTCAAGAAGATGAATGGGAAGATCAGGGTCTGCATTGACTTCCGTGACCTTAATCGCCACTTCCCAAAGGATGACTTCCCACTCCCTGTGATGGAGTTATTAATTGATGCCATGACCGGGTTCCATGCTCTTCCTTTCATGGATGGGTATTCCGGGTACAACCAGATCTGGATGGCCCCCGAGGACAAGGAGTCCACTGCCTTCAGGGCTCCCCAAGGTACTTTTTTCTACCAGGTTATGCCATTCGGTTTGAAAAATGTAGGTGCCACTTATCAAAGGGCCATGCACCGCATATTCAAGCCGATTCTCGAGACACTGGTGGAATGCTACGTAGATGACCTAGTGGTCAAATCATGTCAGTGCCAGGACGATCTCAAAGACCTTGAGAAGGTTTTAGGTTTACTCCATTCCTGTCGCATGAAGATCAACCCGTTGAAGTGTACCTTCGGGGTCACCTCTGGGAAGTTTCTGGGCTTTGTTGTTAGATATTGAGGCATTGAGATCGACCCAGAGAAGATCAAGGCCATCAGCCAGATGCCTCCCCCGAGCAATATTCGGGAACTTAGGATCCTCCAAGGACACATAGCCTATATACACCGATTCATCGTGAATCTGGCCGGCAAGTGTAAGCCTGTTTCCCGGCTCATGAAGAAGGGTGCCGCCTACAAATGGGATGAGGAGTGTCAGACCACCTTGGAAGAAATCAAGCAGTATCTGCTCCATCCTCTGGTTTTGATGCCACCCATCTCCGGAAAGCCACTGGTCCTTTATATGACCACCCTGGAAAAATCCCTCAGTGCACTGCTCGCCCAGAAGAATAAAGAGGGTACCGAGAACAGTCTTTACTATCTCAGCCGCATGCTTCTCGATACGGAGGTCAGATACTCTCCTATTGAAATGAGCTTCATTGCGCTCGTCTTCGTCATACAGAATATGCGACATTACCTGCAACACCATGAGGTGCAATTGGTCTCCCTAGTAGACCCACTGAAGTACATCCTGAGCCGCCCCATGCTGACTGGCCGACTAGCATGGTGGGCGGTGATTCTCCAGCAGTTTGATATCAGGTTCGTAACTGAGAAGGCCATTAAGGGACAAGCATTGGCAGACTTTATAGATGCCCATCCAACCTTTGCAGATCACTCCATGGACCTGGATTTTCCTGATGATATGATCCTCTCAGTTGATCATGTCGTCCTGTGTTGGCAAATTCATTTCGACGGTGCCTCCCAGAGCCCCACCTGTAGGAGGCTCAACGATCCTAAGCTCAACAGAGTGGGCCTAGGTATTGTCTTCATTACCCCAGCGCAAGCCGTCCTTCCATACTCATTCCTGTTGTCAGAAGGCTGTACGAACAACGAGGCAGAGTACCAGGCTCTCATAACCGGCCTCGAGTTGGCCCTTGAGATCAATGTGCCCCATCTACATGTGAAAGGAGATTCCGAGCTGATAATCAAATAGGTTAATGGCGACTATGTCGTCAGGAATCCGGAGCTTGTACCGTTTCTGGAGTACACCCTCCACCTAATGGCCCAGTTCTCTTCTCAACCAGAGATTACCCATGTCCCACGGTAATGGAATGGTCAAGAAGATGCCTTCGCTGGCTTAGCCGCGTCGCTCGCAGAACCCGAGCAAGATGATTTGATCATACATGTGGCACACCGGAGAGTCATTGCCCCCATCATCTGAGAGGACAATGATGGCCTGCGGGCAAGTCATCTCACCATCAGACCCTCTACGTCAGGGGTCCCGGGTTCGTCAGACACAGTGGTTGAAGCCACACCCGATTGGAGGGCACCTTTTGTCGAGTATCTCCAAAATGGTCACCTCCCGGACGACCGGGCCGAGCGCAAGCGAATCCGATGCCGCGCGCTGCAATTTACCATCCAGAGCGGCCCCATTCTTGAAAAGATCCTTTATAAGCAGAGCTTCGATGGCTTCCTCCTCCGTTGCATTCAAGGAGTATAGATTCCTCAAGTTATGCAATAGGTTCATGCCGGTTCCTATGGCACCCATCAAGCTGGGCCGAAGCTGTCCCATCAAATCCGAAGGTTGGGGAACTTATAGCCCTCTATGATCCATGATTGTATTGGGTATGCCAAGTGATTCCACGCGTGCCATGTTCACGCCATCTTCCAGCATCGGTCGCCGGAGCCCCTCCACCCCACCAAGTACTCTTGGTCATTTGCAGTATGGGGACTTGATGTAGTGGGACCATATCCACCGGCAACAGCTCGCCAGTGAAGGTTCATTCTGACTGCTACAGATTTCTTCTCCAAGTGGGCAGAGGCAGTTCTACTCAATGAGGTCGAGGCCCGCTCCATCGTCAACTTTGTGAGCTCCAATATTATCCACCGGTTTGGGGTCCCTCATGCCGTCCTCACCGATAATGAAACCAACTTCCAAGTGGCTGAACTGAAGAAATTGTACGCCAAGTACGGCATCCATTCGAACCATACCCCCCGCTACCACGCACAGACAAACAGAATGATCGAGGAATTCAACAAAACCCTCTCTAACATTCTGCAGAAGACGGTGGGTCAGAACAAGAAAAGTTGACCGGACAAGCTCCCCAACGCCCTCGGGGCTTATCGGACGACGATTCGCAACTCTAACCAGGTGACCCCATATTCCCTGGTGTATGGAGCTGAGGCCATCCTACCCATCGAGATCCATCTGCCATCATTACGCACTGCGGTCTATGATCACCAGACCTCAGATGAGGTAGCCGAAATCTGTCTAGCTGAATTAGAAGCACTGGACGAGAACTGGCTTTGTGCACTGCACAATCTGGAAAGGCATCAGGATAAGATAGCGAGGGCCTTCAATAAGAAAGTTCGTCTCTGTTATTTTCTACAGGGCGACCTAGTACTGGCCCTTCGAGCACCAATGATCCCCGGTAGGAAACCGACCAAGTTAGAACCCAAATGGGATGGGCGTTATATCATCCATAAGGTTTACCCCAACGGGGCGTACTCCATGGTGACCATGGATGGAGAGCGCATAACCCCTCCCACCAATGCCAGGTTCCTCAAGCGGTACTTTGCCAGATCCTAGATGGTCACGCATGACCTTAAACTGCACGTTATGGTCCAACACGACTTTAAACTGTAGGGTCCTGCACGACATTAAACTGCATCTTCATCTTTCAAGATGATAAACTACAAAATGGTATGATCTTTATGACCTTAAACTAAGATCTCCTCCCGTACTTACTGCAAGACGTTAAACTACAAGCCAGTTAGGCCTTCCTGACCGAGGCTCAGCCTCAGGCCCCTTGGCCTCCTCGGGCCCATGCCCCCCGTCCTTACTGCAAGATGTTAAACTACAATCCAGTCAGGCCTTCCTGACTGAGGCTCAGCCTCAGGCCCCATGGCCTCCTCGGGCCCACGGCCCCCGTCTTCCCTGCAAGACGTTAAACCGCAAGCTGGTCAGGTCTCCCTGACCGCGGCCCGGCCTCAGGCCCCCTAGTTCTCCCCAACTCACCCTCCTGCGGGATTGTACGGTATGGTGTGGGAGTACGTCCTCATTCACGTCGGATTACTTGTCGTACCTTACATATCCCCAAATGAGATGGATCCTCATCCCGCATGATTTTAAACTGCACCTCAAGAACTACGTGTGGCTTGATTCCCATCATAATGGGATACGTAGGAATGCTCGGACACCATGTCTTGAGCCCAACCCCAAGTTTTTCTCTTCCACTATCCCCCCTGGGAATAGTTTCCTTGGAGGATCCTTGTGTAGCAAGGAGCAGGCTTTCTTATCCCCGCTCATACAACCCCGCTCATACAAGGATTATAAGGGTTTCACCATGTGCCCACTCCCGTTCTTCTATCCTCCCACGTCCTCACCACATGACGCTAAACTTCATGGAATTCGAGAACTACCTATGGATTGATTCCCATCCTAATGGGATACATAGGAAGTCCTGGGAATTTCGTCCGTTGGCCTAGCCCAAAAGCGAAAATCGTCCCCTCGGGTCAAGACATATGGAAGGGTGCACACTTTTGACCCAACACATGTCGAGCAAGCCTCGACCAGGCTGTACATCCCCCCTGGAGATGTTTTCCTCTTTCATGGATGGAAACAGCTATGCTTCACCCACTCCTTGACTGGGATTCCATCATTTTTTCACACCTGGAGGGACCCCCAAGAACGGCCTGGATACTACGCCCAAGGGCTCTCCTACCGATACAGGCCAACGCCCCCGAGGGTTTTTATGCAACAAGCAGATACAAGTCCCGCGTTGTGAATTTGGTCAACAGTCGATGCTCATTTGTTGCTCCCATATCAGGTCACCATAGGAACGTTGTGTTTCGAACATAGTCAACAGTATCCTGGATCTTCGGGTCCACCGCGAGATGTCCCAAACATCGAGTGCAGTGATTCGTTCTACCCCATCCCGAAGTGACAAACTTCCCTCCGGGTGGTGTTAGCGATCGGGCCCACATCCCTGATTCCCCTTAAGGAATGTACAGTGTGGTGTTGGATTACGTCCTCTTTCACGTCAGGTTACTTGCCATTTCATACACACCCCCAGATTAGATACACTTATCTCTTTCCCCGTCCTCATGTAAGACGTTAAACTGCAAACTAGTCAGGCCTTCCTGACTGATGCCTGACCTTAGGCCCCTTGGCCTTCTTGGGCCCCTCCGCCCAACCTCTTACCCGGGGTGTACGGTGTAATATGGTATTAGGTCCCCATTAACGTTGGGATCGTGTACCATGTCGTACGCCTTCCCTCACGAGGCTCATCCTCAGGCTCCTTGGCCTCCTCGGGTCCCCGACCCTCATCCTCGCTGCAAGATGTTAAACTGCAAGCAGGTCAGGCCTTCCTAACCAATTCCTAACAATCATGCCCCATGGCCTTTTCGGGTCCCGGCCTAGGTCCTCTCTTATAGGAGTGTATGGTGTGTTGTGAGATTATTTCGTCATTCACGTCGGTTTATTCACCGTACCGTACAACTCCCTTGTTTGGGGGTATATCACTCCCCTCCACGTCTCTTATGAAGTTAAACTACATCTAGAGAACTATGCGTGGCTTGATTCTCATCCTCATGGGATACGTATGACCACTTGAATGTCTAGGATTCAGGTCCAGCCCATCTCTCGGGATTCTTCATCCCACCTTGGCCCCTTGGTCTACCCTTCCTCCATGAGAGGATTATATGGTGTGGTGTGGGATTATGTCCTCATTCACGTCGGTCTCGTAATTACCACTCCATGTACCTCTCCCTCCTGAGTAGTTTTGTTGATCCCTTTTCGGCGGTTCGCCAATATGCCGAAGGGGACTCTGGTTTATTACCTGGAATGCCAAGCTTTACTCTGACACGTCCGCACCCGCTTTCTAGGCTTTGTGCATCCCTGCAATAGGGCTTCCATCATCTTTCACACCCGGAGGGACCCCCAAGAATGGCCTGGATACTACGCCCAAGGGCTCTCCTACCGTTACGGTCCAACACCCCCGAGGGTTTCAGACAACAAATCGATAAAATCTTGTGTTGCGAATATGGTCAGTGGTCGATGCTCGTTTGTCATTCCCACCTCAGGCTAACACGATATGGACATTGCGTTTCCACCATGGTTAACAATTTCCCTCTATCACCATGCCAACCCATTAAGCCCAAAATGTCGGGTACACAATTCACACCCTTCGTCACTTCATCGTGTCCAAGTAGAGTCTCGAAACTCTTGGTACTTTTCCTCCGTGCACGTCTGCGCGTTTGGGGAACAAGCCGCGTCAAAGGTGTCCTTCGGGGCTCTCTACCAACCCCCGCTTGACTTTCCCCAAGTATTCCGATATGGATACCCCCCCCCCCTTTTTTCCCACACCGAGTTTAACTCACGTTGGCTTAGGAATCTGGTTGACATATGTGCTTACTCGGGAAGTTGTCACCATTCATGGTCCGAGCTCTATGACCATAAACTAAGATCCTCTCAGAACTACGTTCATCTTGATTCCCATCATAATGGGATACGTAGGAATGCCCAGACCCCTTGTCTTTGGGTCCAGCTTGAGTTCAGAAAATTCACCTCTCTGGTCCTGCCTTCAGGACCCCGACTACGGGACCGCCTGGCGTAGTGCGGGATTATGTCCTCATTCACGTCGGGTTTTCAATAGCTGCACACGCGCACCCCTGTTCTAAGATTTATCCCTCCTATTCCTTGTCCCGCATGACATTAAAAGGAACCCTTCAGAACTATGTGTGGCTTGATTCCCATCCTCATGGGACACGTAGGACCACCTGATTGTCCAGACTTCAGGCCCAGCCCCACCTCTTAGAGATCTCCTGATCTCCCAGTCACCTAGGCCACATGGCCTATCCCTCTCCAGGAGAGGGATATGTAGGTATGATACAAGGTTTTGGGCACCATGCCCCCCTTCTCCTAGGAACCCACCATCTCTTGGTTACCCTCAAGTTGAGTCTCTTGACCCCTCGCAACGGTTCACCCATGTGTTAAGAGTACTCTGGTCTAGGACCAAGAGTGTCAGATTCAACTTGATCAAGTTCCTTCCACTTGTCAAGCTTCGTGTTCCCCTCCATTCGGGCTTCCATTACCTTTCACACCCAGAGGGACCCCCAATAACGGCCTAGATACAATGCCCAAGGGCTCTCATACTGTTACGGGCCAATGCCCCTAAGGTTTTTGGACAAAAAATCGATAAAATCCCATGTTACGAATACGGTCAGTGGTCAATGCTCATTTGTTTTTCCCCAATTCAGGCTAACGCGACAAGATACTGTGTTGCGAACATGGTCAACATCAATTCTCTGTTGTCACGCCATCCCCTTCAGTCCTCGAATGTTGGTTGCATGATTCTCATCATTTTCCACCCCATCATGTCCAGGTGGAATCTTGAAACTTTTGGCGCTATCCCTCAGTGCACCTTTGCATGTTAGAGGGACAAAGCTGCAATACGGCGTGATTCGGGGTTCCCATGGTCTGAGCTCTAAGACCATAAACTAAGATCCATCTAGAACTACGTTCAACATGATTCCCATTCTTTTGGGATATGTAGGACCGCCCTGACACCTTGTCTTTGGGTTCAGCCCATTTAGGGAGCTAGTCTCTCACCCTTTTTTCACGTCTTACCTCTATATAGGCCCCTCGACCTGAGGTCTCCCTCTTGGAGTGGCGTATAGTGTGATGTGGGATCATGTCTCCATCGATTGTGTCTCATGAAACTACGCACATTCCCCGCCTAGCATCGCCTCTGATACGTCTGCGCTGCATGACGTTAAAATTCATGGTTGGTCCTATCATACGACCGTAAACTGTGACATTATCATCCTGGTCGCACGACAAAAAACAGCACTGCATTGTGATGACCTCGTTATAGAGGACATCACGTTGGGTATCGGTCACGTGCCATGAAATTTTCCAATGCCTATCATGGCTTGATTCTTGTGGCGACACCACGGCCTACTACTCTAGGCCTGTCACTTCACAAAAAAACCCACTCACCTTAAAGGAAAAACAAGATTTATCAAATTCCGCTTCTTTTAGTGCAAGGGCCACGCCCGCACTCCCCTTTTCCCCTGGCACTGGTATCTTACCATGTCACCTTTTAGAACTACATATGGATTGATTCTCATCCTCATGAGATACGTAGGAGCGCCCGGGCGCTTCCCCCACGGGCCCAGCCTAACGCTCACTTTCGGTTCCTTGACCAAAAAACCTCTCCTAAGGAGGTCATGCGGTGTGATATGGGATTGTGTCCTCATTCACATCGGGTTGTTCACCGCACCGCACACACCCCCTATTACCATTCACTCCAAGTGTTTGAGTTACTCTACCACGTGCCTATTATGTTTCATCCCTCTATCTAATACGTCTCATTGTCGTACTCAGATGTGTTTTGACAAAGCCCGAAGTGTGGAATTTTATGGGGACATTCCCCTCATCCCATGACCAAGCTTTGTGAGCTCACTATTTGGATCCTCATCCTCTTCCACATCCAAAAGGACCCTCAGAAGACATGGATGCTATGCTTAAGGGTTCTCCCTGAATGCTGGACCTAAGGGCCCTCTAATCGTTTCGGGCCAACGTCCCTACGGATATCTGAAAACATTTGTGACATGGTCCCGTGTTTCGAACATAGTCAACGGTCGACCCTCATTTGACTGTCCCCATTCAAGGCTAATGTGATATGGATGCTAGGTTTTCACCACGGTCAACAGTTATCCTCCATCGTCACGCCACCATCATCGTGATCTGAATCTCGAGCGCTAAGATTCACACATTTCTACTTCCTCATGTTCAAGTGGAATTCCATCATACTCGACTCTTTCTCTTCGCGCATCTAGGTTCACTACATGATTGTGTTAGTGTCATTGGGCCGGTATTCACCGAGCGTCCCTTTTCCCTAATCTACCCCTTTTCTGTGTTAAGAAATTCCCACCACTACTTCTTGTTTCCCACACTGAGCATGACTCACGTGTGCTTAGTAGTTTTGGCGGGATGTGTACCAACACGGCTAGGATTCCCATCATCCCGCACGACGTTAAAATACACTTCCAGAACTACGTATGGATTGATTCCCATCCTCATGGGATACGTAGATACACCCTGGTATTTTTCCTAGGGTCCAGCCCATAGAAATCATTAATCCCATCCTTCCCCTTTCCGGCCCCCTGGTCGGACCCCTCGCTAGAGAGGCCCTGTCCCAAAGAAGGAAGGATCCATGACGAAGGCAACACGCCGATCTGGTGTACTCCCACCACGGTAGTGTAACTACCTAAGTGTTGGATTCTATTCGGACAAACCATCACTCCATATTCCACGCTTTGTGTGCCCCTTATTCGGACCCTCGTCCCCTTTCATGTCTGACGAGACCCCCTAACGGCCTGGTCTCATGCCGCATCGGCTCACCTACCGTCCTGGGTCAACATTCCGAAAGACTGGTCATGTTTGGAAGGACCCCCTAACAGTATGGATGTTTGACCTATGGTCTGCCAACTTTCCTGGGTCAATGTCCCGAAAGATTGGCCAACAACATTTTTGACATGGTCCCGTGTTTCGAACATGGTCAACGGTTGACCCTCATTTATGTCCCCATTACAGGCTAACATAGTAAGGATACCGCTTCTACACCATGGTTAACGATTTTCCTTTATTGTCACGCCACCCCCACAGTGCTCCGAATCTTGGGCATCATAATTCACGCTTCCTATTTTCGTCTGTTCGGACTGATTCTAGTGTCCCTGGTGTTGCACCATTCGTGCATGAAGGCACGCTGAAGAAACGGTAATTCGGCTGTTCTGAAAAGTCCCTTCTCTGGTCAGGCCCCTCCCATCATTCGTAAATCCGGACTGGTAATCCAAATCCCAGATTCCCGGAGCATGGTCTCCACCACTATGTTAGGTGGGACGAGAAGGAAACTATCTCTTGTTTCTCACATCGGGCTCGACCCACGTGGGCTTGGGGAATTATCGCCGAACGTCCCGCAAACATTGTAAGGATGTAACGAGGCGATTGAAACTATGGAAATCGTGCATGCTATGGCATTAAAAACAAAGAAGGAAGGAATTGAACCGCGAAAGTACCAATAAAAGGTTTTTAGTTTGTTAAAGTACCCAAGGGTCGACTCCCACAATGGATGGGTTGACCCCATAAAAAAAGTGTTTCAGCTCTGCCACCCTTCAGCAAGTGGCATCCAAGACTTGCTGCCGCTGACTCAGCTCCCACTCCTCTTCAGCAGCGGTGGGGCGCAGTTCATCAGCCTTGGCTCTGGCCCTCTCTAACCTAGCCTAAATGGCAGACATCTTTCCAGAAGCATGCCTCATATGTTCCTCTTCCTCTGCCAGCTGGGCCTTCAACCATGAGATTAGCTCGGATTGTGGATTAAGAGAGGTTGAATGCTCATCCTCCTGGGTCTACAGCTGTTGGACCCCACTTTCAGCTTCCTGGAGCTTCTTGATGTTTGCCGCTTTCCTCCGCTGCCAGCCAACGCTGATTCCATGATCATGCTCGCGGATCTTCTCAGCCACAAGATCTCGGACGAGCACGTGAGGACGCTGGGCATCCACTCCTCCAGCGCACAGTTCGCGTAGGCTCAAGAGAATTCTGTCCATTTCGTCCATCCATAGCGCTTGGGGGTTGTCCTTGATGAATCACATGATTAGCTTCCACGACCGGCGGTGGACAATGCTGCTGTCTTCCTCGTTAGAGGCCGTTTCGTCCCAGTCTGCTTGATTGGCAGGCTCGTACATAGGATATGCCTGCAGGAAGTCCCTGGCAGAATCTACATCTGGCATTGAATCCGGCACAACATATGGCGCCAATGCAGGCACGACAGGAGTAGGACTGGTTGGTCGATCCTCTTCATCGGAGTCCACCTTAATGACCTTGGGCACGACCCTGTTGGTGGTCCCACTAGTGATGATGTGTGTTGCAGCTCTGGGAGATGGGGGGACTATCCCCACCACCACCAGCATGCCCCTAGGAGGGATGCCGCCAGAAATCCCAACCAGCCTTGCCGCAGAAGCCTATGCCAGTTGAAGAAACGTACGACAGAGACACACACAAACATTAGTTGGCATAGTCGACATGCGACGACAAGGAAACCGGTAGAGGAAAATTACAGAGGTTGACCTCCCGGTGCTGTTCTTGAGCCGATACAGACGGGACCCCCTGGCGAGGCCCTCCGTATACTGTTGGAAGGTCTGGAGATTCCGGAGGAGCCACCTAGGGTGTTCTGGTCCCACAAGATGCGGAACTGGACACATCCATAAGCGCGAGTTCTGAAGGTCCTTAATCATCACCCACCGAGGGGCGAGAACGAGGCCTGCGAACAAGTTCCTCCTGCTTGGATCAAACATAGATGAGAAGTTCATAATGACCCAAGAATGGACCATGAGGATGGAAGCTCAGAATTCTACCTCGAGAGCCTCTGCGAAATCGTCGGAATATGGGTCTTGATCTCCGACCTTTCCCTCCTCCAACATGCTCCCTCCTCTAGCCTCATCCTCCCTAGAGGAGTCCTCTGACTCTTCCAGAGGGGGAAGCACTCCCTCAGATCGGCTGCTGACAACTGTGGGGGGACCATTCGATTCAGCAGTACCCTCACCTAGTCTATCATTGGGCGAGGTACATCACTGGAGTGAACGTAATCCTCCAGCTCGTCCACATATTGCTCTGCCTCCACCGGAGACGCCATGAAACCAGCCCGGACTGGGCCTATTCCCGGTAACTCCATCCCAAGGCAATTCAAGTGCGCCCATATCTCGGGTGGGCTGAGGATTTTCCGGTTGACATCCCAAATGTCCCAGGCTTCGGGGAAGACGACATCCTCTGCCATATCTATATGACGTAGGCGCTTCCCCGGAGCCTGAGTGGATATCCTACGAAATCCCCTCTGTGGCCGCCCCTCAGAATGGCCCTACTCTTCTAGAATCACTGGATCTGCTGCTGCTGCCACACCCTCGGCCTATACGGGTCTCGCTGCCATGGCAGCCCCGCCATTGTGAGAGGCCCAAGCTGCCCTACGACCCCGACATCGGGATAGAGGAGGCCCACCGTCACCGACCCGAATAGTCGGCTGCTTCAGCATCTCCCCTGGGTAAGCAGCTTCCCAACTAATGGCATACTCCCTCACCAATCCGAAAGCGGAGGTGGATAGAGGCAATGCAATTCGCATATTCCCATATTCCCATGTGAACATGAGCCACATATACCTCATCACACGTGGGTGATCCTCGTGACGCACCCCCCAGTAGACCTGTGGGGTCAGCTGTTGGAGGCACCGGAACTGCCTCGCAAACCGATGTGGGGTGTACGGTTCGTAGAGGGGATCACGATCCACTCGTGCCACCAAAACTCCACCTTGAAAGGCCAGGAGGTAAGCCCAGTGCTCTTCCGTTCCCCGCCCGTCGTTAGTAAGTATCCTCGTCGGCAATGGGAAGGGGTGGAAATTAAACTCATCCTCCCTCCACACCCGATTCAGCACCATCGGAATAGTTAGTTTAAACGGGAAGCTCCCGACCGCATTCAGGATGGAGGGGCGGAAGTTTGATCCCAGCGGCGAACTAGGGTTTGGATATTCATAGATCCCCTTGATGTGTGCTGCAATCCACCCATACAAGAGGTGGGAGGGCCCGCATATCCTTGGCAGCTTCTTAACTTCGCTAATGTGCCATAGCATTCTGTACAGTTTGGCGAGCATTGGAATCCCCAGATTGACCCGCTGCCCCATGGCCAACATTGATGCCATAATAAACGAGCTGGGCCACACCCCCATGCTTTTATCCCTCACCGGTAGAATCCAACCAAAAATGAGAGCCGTGATGAACCCTGCCAGCGTAACTATCGGCTGTTGTTCAGTGCTGACACTGAAACCCCAAGTCTTCCATTGGCTGTCCTCTAAGACCCTCCAATACAAGTGCTCCTTACCCCGTTGGGCTTCCCTCGGACATGTTTGAGGCCTCGGAGGGAACTCTCGGTTCTCTGGGAAATTCAGGAAGCATTTGAACCACTTCTTAAAGTGGAAATCCCTCACTGCTTCCTTGTCCTCTCTAGGGATGAGTGCCATCAGCACTGACGCCAGTCGCGGCATTTGCTCTATATCCTCCCACGCGCTCATGATGGGGATGAACTCATCATACATGGCCCCCAAGATCAGAACCCCATAAATCTGGTGGACATCCCACAGGCTGATTCCCACCTCCCCGTGATGCAGGTGAATGGTATTGGTCCTAGACGACCATCTGCTCAGTAATTCTAGCATCAATTTTTTCGGTTGGTAAATGTGGAATTGGGAGGCCCATGCCGCCACATACAACCCAACTCTCTTCAGCTCGGCCCCAAAATCCTCGCATGAGGTGCCTACCCAGTAGGCCCAGGCCCGGTCATCAGTAAAGTTACCGCCCTGGCGCAGGTCCCACTCATCGGACCATCCTTTCTTCGAATCCTGCAAAGCCGCCTTCAACATGGTACGATAGAGAGGAGGGGATGTCTTCGGTTGCAGTGGATTCCCGTCAATATCGTTCACACGGTTGTAGAGACGGTCAGCAGTGATGGGTGTAAAGTCCTCCTATTCATGACCGTCGGCCGCCCTAAACCATTGGTGCTGGTATGGCGTGCTCCTGAACCAGCAAGCTGGTTCATCCCTACTCGCCTCAGGGATGAAGACATCATCCCTCAACCCGAAGCCATACAATGGGAGATTCTTACACTACGAAAAATTCTTCTGACCCTCCAATAGAAGATCTGTCAAAGAAGCATGGTCTGAGTGGCTTCAGACCATATCCCCAAGGCATGGACAGTTGGCCATCTCATCCCGACAGGCGGCATCTGCAAGCACTCCCAATACAGCTTCTCGATGGGCCATTTTAGTTCCGACACTCAAAAAATAATTTTTTTCAGAACGAACCGTGAATCTGGATCGTGATCCCGGCTCGTGAAGGTAGGTTGCGAGACCAAGCCACAGAGTCTGACCTAGGTCAGCAAGAAGAAGTTCTCTTGGCGCGGTCACGGAGTCAGAGACCCGCAGTTCGCCATGAAGTTAAATTCGCGGAGAGCAGGCACGGAGTACGCGGAGCTTCGCGAAATCGAGAGCACAAAAAGACAAGAAAAATCACGTGAATACAAAAGAGGTCATCCTCCCTATTTATAGGTGGCAACCCCGGAGCATCACGGTGCGCCCCGCCCGCACGGAGCATCACGGCGCATCCGGCTTCGTGGCCCCGGTCAGCACCGCGGGCCCCCTTCGCGAAGTCTCATCGCAAACCACCGACAATTTTGGCGATTTTCCCTCAGACATCGACCCTTTACCCCCCCTGGATCCAAGTCTGAGGGGGGGAATTTGTTGGCGCCAAAATATTGAATGAATATAAGGGATGAAAAAGATGTCCCACACACTGCCTCGCGAAGCACCGACGTGAAGCACCTGAGCATTGTAGTCCCGTGAAGCTCTGGAGGCGGTACCTCTCCGCAAACGAGTTTGACGTTCGTGAGCCTGCCGCAAAGCTCCGGAGGTGGTACCTCCCCACGATCGAGTTTGACGTTAGCGAGCCCACCACGAAGCTCTGGAGGCGGTACCTCTCCACGAACGAGTTTGACGTTTGCGAGCCCGCCGCGAAGCTCAGGAGGCGGTACCTCTCAGCGAACGAGTTTGACGTTCGCGAGCGTGCCGCGAAGCACCTGAGGCTGCGCGGAGGTTCTACTTCGCGGTGCCCCTTGCCTATAAATACCGGGCTCCCCCTGAGTCCAAGAGTATGGACAATCTGACCTTTCAACTTCTCCTCGCCCGAATCGCGAAGCACTATTTGCCCTCGGGAATCATGAGCTCCGCGAGGTACTTCTGATTCGCGTGACGCCTTCGCTTTGTCTCATTTTGAGCCCCTCTTCCAAGAGGGATGCCCTTCGCGAAGCTCAAGGTCATTCGCGAAGGAGGGGGATTCCCAAGGGAACCCGGGCAGCGGCAAAGCGTTTATGCTTCGCGAAACACCCAACCTATACTAGTGATCCCTATACTAAGGCATGATCGCTACACATCGCGAAGCACACTGCTTCACAGCACCCTGCTTCGCGAGGCACCTCCTCTTCGCAAGGCAGTTCTTCGCGAATACTGTTCTACTTCGTGAAGCACCCTCCACTCACACCTATGCCCCATGCTAAGGCCATGGCACTCCGCTTTGCGAATCACACTCCATTTCTTGGCGATTCCGCTCCCCGTGCGACCCTCTAGGTTTGCACGATGTGACTTCAAAGTCCCACGGACAATACTACTTGTAGCATTGCTTCGCCTAATGCTTCTTCGCATAGGCATGCTAACGTGGACCCCTCAATGGTTCGCTCCGCAACCCCCCTTGACCACGGCCTTACTGGTACCTTCCCTCCCCTAGGGAGCAAAGTGTACAAGTTATGTAAGTCATAGGGGTGTGGAGTGAACCCACCTCGTCTGAGCTACATGACATTAAACTGCCAAGCACCATGTCATCAACACATGACATTAAACTGTGACCCGACCTTGTGTCTCGCATGAAGAGTCCCCCCAACTGGAACATTTTTTACGCCACTCGTCTCCACGGGAGTGGAATCACCCCTCTGTAAGGGATGATATCCTCCTTATTGGAGCGGCGTATGTTCTCAGGAGAAGGGCGACCCTAGTTCCCCAACGGATGGTTGCACCCCTGCATCTCCGTACTTCCCCACTACCAAGGTCAGTGGAGGGCGTGATAGGGAACGAGGCACCCCCATCATTGGTCCCAAATCCCTCTTTCGCTGCGCTTTTCCAAACTTTGGGCCTCCAAACTAGAGTAAGTCCCCGCACTAATGGGTCACCTAACACATAAGACCCTCTTCGCTTCTCAAGGACGCAACCTTCATGGCGTGATCGTCAGGTCCTTGCTGTCTCTTGTTTCTAACACCGAGCATGACTCATGTGGGATTAGAGTTGGCATTGGCCATGACAATACATCATCCAGCATGACGTTAAACTGCATACCCCCGTCCAGCATGACGTTAAACTGCATGCCCCCATCCAGCATGAGGTTAAACTGCATGCCCTCGTCCAGCATGACGTTAAACTGCATGCCCTCGTCCAGCATGACGTTAAACTGCATGCCCTCCTCAAGCATGACGTTAAACTGCATGCCCGCGTCCAACATGACGCTAAACTGCATGCCCCCATCCAGAATGACGTTAAACTTCATGCCCCCATCCAGCATGATGTTAAACTGGATGCCCCGCGTCCAGCATGACGTTAAACCGCATCCCCTGTCCAGCATGACGTTAAACTGCATGCCCTCGTCCAGCATGACGTTAAAATGCATTCCCTCGTCCAGCATGACGTTAAAATATAGGCCCTTGTCCAACATGACATTAAACGGCACATCCATTTGAACTATGAGGTATTTGATCCATGTCAAGGCATGGTACGTAGAAAGCCTCCATGAGGTTCAAGCCCACCAGTCATCTAATTCACGTCGAGTTCTATTTGCGTCCAACATGACGTTAAATTGCATTTTAGTCCGATGGCAAGCCATTGTGACCACCCGAACTACGAGGACATTGATCCATGTCAAGTCACAGAACGTAGGAAGCCTCCCTAAGATTCAAGCCCATCTCCCATCGGACCAAGGTCCCTTTTTCACATCGGTTCACCGACACCCACCACAAGTGGACCCTCGGGTTCACCTTCACGTCGGTTCACCGACGAAGCCCCTCCGAACTACAGGGACTTTGATCCATGTCAAGGCACGGTATGTAGGAAGCCTCCACGAGGTTCAAGCCCACCACCCGTCGTTTATTCACGTCAGGGTTCACTTTCATCCAACATGACATTAAACTGCATTTCAGTCCGACGGCAAGCCGTTGTGACCAACCCGAACTATGAGGACTTTGATCCATGTCAAGGCATGGTACGTAGGAATCCTTCACGAGGTTCAGGCCCACCACTAGTGGACCCTTGGGTCAACTTTGACGTCGGTTCACCGATGAAACCCTTTGAACTACGAGGTCTTTGATCTATGTCAAGGCATGGTACGTAAGAAGCCTTCACGAGGTTCAAGCCCACCACTAGGACCCTCCTGGTCCTCATTCACATCGGCCTTCCGATGTCCAACCTGAACTACGTGGTCTTTGATCCATGTCACGGCATGGTACGTAGGAAGCCTCTCAGGGGTCCAAGCCCACTACTTGTTGGTCACTTCGACCTTCTTCACGTCGGTTCATCCACACCCGGGAAGCCTAGTGTGTAATCCCCACACCATTTGGACCAATGTACACCTTCGTGTCGGTTTACTAACGCATCGGACCAAGGTCCACCTTCACGCCGGTTCACCGGCACCATCCCGAACTATGTATACTTTGATTCCCTGCCACAGGGATACGTAGGAGGTCTCATAGAGGCTCAATCCCAACTACACTGTCTCCCTTGCGATGGTCCCTTGCCATTCCCCCGTCTACTTCATTCATCCATCCATCATCCACCCTGATTCTTGCCCGGACCGTCATATCCGGGTGAGACCATGCCAGTCCGCTCCTCTTCACAGCCGTCCATAGGCTGGTCCCGGTATCGGCACCCCCTTAAGGGAAATCCCTCAATCCGATCCGTTCTAGTTAATGCTCTGATCAGGCTGATCTGTCTCCGCTGGACGTTAATCTCACGACACACCCTGTGTTAAACACAAGAAGCTGAGGAAAACCTCAGATATGTGTCTATGGAATATAATTCCCCGTACTTGATGTGGGATGCCTCGGGCTTCCATGCCCTCGAGAAGCCCTATGACCAGGGATAATATACAGACATGCCGGTTCCCCAGCATCCAGACACACTACTGATGCCTCAAGGTGACTACTCCCCTGACTGAAGGTTGCTGCCCTGACTGGACCCTTTGGAATGTCCCGACATAAGCAGTGTAATTAACCGGCGTCCATAGAAACATGGCACTGGGAAGAGTTTCACGAACAACGTATTAAATCTATAAGGGAGACCCGGACTAGGTGACGAGTTCTGAGGAGGAATCCGTAGAAGGAAGAACCGACATCCCATCATCCTATTTCGATCAAGGAGCAGACGTCCCTGAAGAAGGATCGAATGCCACCTGCCTTTGGAAAGAGGGAATGCGGGCCAACAGTGCAGCGCGTCCTCCTCCGCGGACGGACGGATGCGCGCACCCCAGCGGAAGTGTCAGAAACAATGTGTATTGAATTAGAAGATCATTATGGAAAAAATTTAGGATCTTCTATCATATTATAATTTTGCGTTCATAATTTCCAATGTAAATAAACTATTATTTTCCTCAGTGGTGTTTATGAATTTATTTTGCAATAATCATTTATATTTATGTAATATCTATGTATGAGAATCCCCGATAAAAATTGTTGGAATTATAGGAAATGTTTAGTTAATTATTGGGACCTAGGATGAAAAAACATTGGATAAATACATCGGGATATTTCGAAGGATTTGTCTCGGAATGTCTTGAAGGAAGTTGTAAATTATTATTCAATGTATAGGAAAATTTCTAGGATTTTTGGTAAAGGATAGGGAATGTGGTTTCCATGCACTTACATCAGTATCCAGATAATACAAGTGGATTTATATTTGGTACACAATTATATATGGGTAATAAATATTAAATGGGTTCATTGATCTAGAATAGATCATCAACTGTTTCATGGCAATTGACCTTGCAACACATACTAATAAAAAATAGGCCTTTAATAATGCTAGAAATGACTTTTATTAGTTCTAGAAATGCACTAACAACATGATCAAGGTTAAAAACCCAAAACATTTATCAATTCTTATAGAATCCATGATAAGGTAGTCCATTATCGGAACATATAAAAACACTATTAACGGACCTTTAATTAGTGTTCATAGAAGCACTGATAATTTAGTCACTTATCAATACTTTTTAAGTGATATTAAATGTATCCTTTATATGTTATTTCAAAAGAATTTCTAAAGGTCCATACACTAGTGTGGTGTAATAGCACACTAAAGTACCACTAAAAGTTGTTGCAACAACACACCAAAACATCAAAAACACATCAGATATCAACAAAAACACATAATAATATAGTATTTAAATGAAATGATATTTTCAACACAAACTCAAGAAAAAATATTATACTAGAGACTTTTCAATCGTTGGATAATACAATTACATAAAACAATATTATATACATTCAAAAACATCAATGTTCCTTTATCTATTAATCCAAACCCGACTCATGATATTTCTAAAAAACACCACTCCATGAGAAAAATAACCAACTTGTACAAAAAATTATGTTAGGAATAATATAAAGACATAAATTAATAGAAAGTCTTAATTTTAGGAATATTGATGAAATCTTTAAATAAAAAGATGCACTTGGAGTCATAGAAGTCACAAAATGTATAGGATTGAAGTTCAGATGATTCCAATATGTCATAAATGAATTGTGGATTGTTTTTGTAAAGTATCAAAACAATCTTAATGTGTTTTGTCAATTTTCAGTATGTCGGTTTCCATTTTTTACAAAAATGAAATTTAAAAATGTAAACAAGAACTTTTTACTGATTCAAATCACACCATGTATCAGTTTGATGTGAAATAGATTCTTACACCTTGAAAATGAAATATTAATTTTTTTGCTTAATTATCAAGAAAATCCAAGCATGTTTGATTGGATTTCGGTGTGTAACACATTTGGAACAGAACTATAGATTTTAAACTAATAACGGACTCATTGAGTCATAATAGACACATCATGTACCTTATTTATGTTTGGTTTATTTCTACACTACAATAATGATATATAGGTTATTTTTACAATGTATCAAAACAATATGAATGTGTTTTCCCAAATTTGAGTAGGGTAACAGTCCATTTTATAAAACATGATGATAATTTAAAATAAAAAGGAACACTTTGAGTCATACAAGTCACATAATGCATTAGATTGAGGTGTGGTCGATTCATAGACATCCAAAAATACATAGGGGATATTTTTCTAAAGTATAAAAAGAATGTGAATGTGTTTTCTTAATTTGTACTACACCACTTGTCTTTTTTACTAAAATGTTATTTCAAACTACAAACATGCACTACTAACTCATTATAATCACACCAGGTATTGGTTCATCATGAAACTGATTAGTACATGTCATAGCTAATTATGAATTTTTATCATACACTATAAACCAATTCCAGGTGTGTTTGATTTGATTTTATTGAGTGACACTTTTTGAACTAAAATATCTGTTTTAAATTCATAACAGAGACTTTTATTCATAATGGGAACATCTTGTTTTATATTGAGATTTGGAATATTCCTACGCATAAAAAATGACTTATGGATCATTTTCATAAAGTATCAAAATAATTCAAATGCGTTTTCTCAGTTTTGAGTAGCACACGTTTCCATTTTACTAAAACTGATGACAATTTTAAATAATATGACACACATTGTGTCATACCATTCACACCATTCAATGGATAGAGGTTTTGATATTATTATATGTCCCAAATTATATATTGATCATTTTTATAAATTATGAAAACAATATGAATGTGCTTTCTATGTTTTGATTAATTTTGGTGTTTTTTTCCCTAAAATGTCATTTTAAACTAGAAACACACACTTTTGACTCACTCTAACCACATAGAGCGTTTATTTAACATGAAATAGATTCATAAACCTCTAAATTTCCTATCAATATTTATAATAAATTATCACAAATATCTAGGATAATGTGATTGGTCTCTTGGAGTGAAACTTTTTGAACTAAAATATCAAGTTTGAACTGATAACAGTCACTTTGAGTCATACTAGTCACATCATGTATCAAATTTATGTGGGAATGATTCATACATGTCACAAATGACTTATGGGTAATTTTCATAAAGTATCAAAACAATCTGAATGTTTTTCATGTTTTTTAGTTTAACAATTGTACATTTTACCAAAATTTATGACAATTTTAATTAAAAAGATGAATTTTGAGTCATACCAGTCACATAAAGCGTCATATTGAATTGCACCTAACTTATAAACATCATAAATTTTATAAGGATCGTTGTTATAATGTATCAAAACAATATGAATGTGTTTTCTCAATTTTTAGTATATACCTTATCTGTTTTTACAAAAATTTCATTTTAAAAATGTAACATGAATTTTTACATATAAAGATCACATTGTGTATCAAATTATGGTGCTGAAAATTCATACACATTAAAAATTCCTTTTAGATCATTTTCCTAAATTATTTAAAAAAATTTAATGCACTCTCTCAATTTTGAGTGGGTGAGTTGGACTTTTTACGAAAATTCAGTTTAATGTAAAAAAACAAGGACATAGAGCCATAGGTATCATGCCATGTGTCATATTGATGTATAATATATTCTTTCATGTCGCATGTCAATTATGGATTGTTTTCACAATGTAGAAAAACAATAGGAATGTGGTTGTTCTATTTATAGTAGGATAATTTGTTTTCATACTAAAATTGATGTTAATATTATATAAAGATGCACTTAGAGTCATACTGGTCACACCATGAATCTTATTGAGGTCTAGATGGTTTATAGACATTACAAGTCACTTATTGATTGTTTTCAAAATTATCATAAAAATAAAAATGTGTTTTATCAGTTTTGAGTACATCATTTATCTATTTTACTATAATATCATTCTAAACATGAAACATGAACGTTGATTCATTTGGACCACATCATGTATCATATTGATGTGATATATATTCCTATGTGTCAAAAGAAATTTATTAATCAATGCCCTAAATTATCAAGAATATATGAGCATGTTTTCTTGGTTTTAAGAGAGTGAAAATTTTTAATGTCAAATAACACATTTAAACTGATAATAGACACATTTAGTCATATCTAGCACACTATTTATCAGATTGTGGTGTGGTTGATTTTTACACATCCCAAATGACCTATGGATTTTTTTCTTAAAGTATAAATACTAGATAAAAAGGCATGCTCAATTTTTAGTATAATAGTGTTATTTTTTCTAAAATTAATACCAGTATAAAAGATAAAGAAGTACATTGAGTCATAATGGTCACATTGTGTATCAGATTTAGGTGTGTATGATTCATACACGTCATAAAGTCTCATAAAAATCCTAACATTCAATGTTACCATAATTTTAGAATTTATTTAAATAACTACCAACATTTCATGATCATCTTTGAACAAATGATATAAACTCCAAAAAAAATAATGCTACTGTATATGAAAACAACTATTATGAGTATTAATAAAAGAAATAAATTAAACATAAATACGAACTAATAAATTAATTTCATGGAAAATGGATTTTACTATGAAAATAACAAGATAGCCTCTATGATTAAGAAGTGGTGGGAACATGAAAGAAAATGAAAATTGTCAACACTGTTGGGGTGAAAGGTATTGAGGGAGAAGAATTTTGTGTATGTTTTAGTGCAAAAAGGCAAGATAGATGGGTAGATCACGCCAACATGAACAAAATAATCCACCTATATATGAAAACAATTATTATATGAGTAATACTAAGAAGAAATAAATTAAACATAAATATGAAATAATATATTAATTCAATGCATATTAATTTTACTATGAAAACACTATGATTACCTATATAATTCGGAAAATGCAGTGTCATTTCTCTTCTTACAACGGTTGTGGAGAGAACATGAATGAATGTTATAAATGCAACACCAGAGGTGTGAAAAGTGTTTTAGGGAGAACAAGTCTATGGGTTTTTTGGTGTAGAAAGGCGTAAATGATGGAAAGACCACCCTAAATCGATTAAAAGAATCCCCCTATATAAGAAAGTAATAATAATAAGAGTAATAGTAATAAATAAATTGAAAGTAAATATGAAATCATTTACTAAATCTTTGGATGCTGATTTTACCATACATACATAAAGATTTCCTCCGTGATATATGAACGAAATCATCATTGCTATTCTTAAAAAGGCATGGCACATAGACAAAAATAATCAAAAATAAATGATATCTTTATGTAATAATGAAAAATAAACCAAAGATTCATTACATAATTTTCCCGTAAAACATAAAACCTGTATATTAAAATTAAAATTACATTTTCTCAAAGGGTTTCCATTATTATGGTGTGCTCTTCAATTGGAGTGGTAACATCAAATAGTGTAGAAGACATTGTCTTCATGAGTTCCAAAACATTTAATTAAGATTATCTTAGTGTAGTAGAGGACACATAATATTATGAGAAATAACATAACATATTAAAAAACAATTACCCACTCATTGAACCTTATGTTTTTATATTATTTGTGGATTTAGTTCCTCTATAATGAATCAAAATCTACTCTTTGTGGTCCACACTAAAATACAACTATTTTTTGACACACATCCTCCTTGTCAAATGGACATTCACAAATGTTACATGAAATAATCTATCTGGTAGTAATCCATTGGATGAATAATGCTTTGAGTAGTACAAGAAACATGAACGAGATAGATGATGAGTCTCAAGGACACAAACTTCAATATGAAGTATTTCAGAGGTGAACCTGATGAGGATTAAAATTGTACTTTATTGTGCCCTCTACAAAAGAAAAAAATCTTCATTGTGAGAATTACACCATTGAAGATAGTTATTAACATAACACCTCCATTTACACAAAATACATCCAGAAAAAATCTCCACAAAACCAGAGAAATGATATACTAATGTTTTGGAATGAAATGTAGGGGGTAGAGATGGATGAATCAGAATAAACAACTAAAGTTTTGCACAACTTAAGAGTCTTGGGTTTCTACGGTGTAATTTCATGTGTTGAGTGTATATTAATGAAATTAGTTTATTTTATTTGAAATTGATGTGGAGTTAATGATTAATTACATTTCTTATCCCCAAATTTATCCACTATTATCCAAATAAACCATTAATAATATATTTTTTTGAGGATTTTTTAAAATGTTTTTTTTCAATAAAACACATTCATTAATATTTTTTATTATATTTAAAAAATGAGACAATTTTATATGATTGGAAAAAGAGGTCAATGAAGGCGTGTTCTTCATTCACACCTGCCTTTATAGTCAATAAACCTAAATAGGGTTCACACCTTCCAACATCAAAAACAATAAAATGGAGTTCACTCCTCATTCAGTACATTGATAAATAATGTAAATCTACCATAATATTATACATATATATATATATATATATTAGTAAAATTATTTAAATATAATTATATATATTTATATGTGTATATTATTTATCGTATTTTAATTTTGTAGAATATACAATATATTTTTCGATGTATATAATACTATTTTTTATTGAAACATAAAAAATATTATTATTAATAATTTTTATATTATATTAAATATAAAAAATTATTATTCTAGGTAATTATGTATAAAATAAAAGTATTTATATTTTCAAAAGATTAATTATTTCAAAAAAATGAATATATAGTTACTTATTTTTTTTAATTTTTAAAGTAACAAGAGATTATAGTATATTATTGGGTTTTAAGTATAAATTATATTACTATTAAATAAATATATATATATAGACCTTAAATGTATATATTGACCAAAAATGATGAATAACTAAAAATAATTTCTAATATATTGAATTTTTATAATTTCCATTCTATGTTTTGGATCAAATGGTGTAGAAACCTAATGATTCTAGGGAGGACATCTTATACGCATTGACCAATCCTTGATATTTTCGAGAGGTCCATAAAGAATATGGAATAAATCAATAAAATAACATAATTATGAGAAATATATTTAACCATAATAGTAGAATATCACGAAAGAGTAAAATAAATACCACCCCATTCAAATTTTAAAAATAGAGAGCAATTGAAAATAAATAAATATGGTATAACCCTTAGTGATATTTATCGCAAAATAAAACAGCACAATTCTAATAAAATATTTTTTTACGGAAATACACTTACACTAGAATATTAAAGAAAATTTAAATAAATAAATTATATTACTTGAATTGCATAAAATCATCTTTTTTGTAGATTCTCACCATCATCGGACTAGGAATTGGTTTTCTAAATAAATTTTATCATGAATTTAAGGTTTTTGTATTCAAAACCACCACCATGTATATAGTGGAATAAATATTTCTTATATGGCATATCTCTGGAATAATGGTGATTTACTATGATTTATAAATAGAGACTGAATTAATCTTTTTGGGGAAGCTGTGGTACAGATGTAGACAGTAATGAAGATGTATTCAAAACAAAAACTTATAAAGACCAAAACAAGATATCTAGAAAAATTATTAATGAAAACAATGGATCATAAAAAATTAAAAATAGTTTACACCAAATGGAGAAAAAATATAGAAATAAAATTGGAACCTATAAAGGAAAATCATAAACCCTCATATCAAAGATCTCAAAACAAAAAACACAGAAAGGGAAATTTAACCCACAAAGGAAATCTTGGGCCTACCTCAATAAGTTTAATAAAATATGATACCATTTTATATAGATCATAATGATTTCTATGGATACCATAATTGTAATCAAACATCCAATGTTGCACAATGTTTGATTAAATTATGGTTGTGGGTTTTTGTGATTCGGGTGGGTTTGTGTGATTCAATCATCAATTCGCCGAGGAAAATTGTTAGAAATTGGAAGCTTCTATGGGAAGCTTCTTATATCATGATGGGTTCACAATATGGTAGGTTTTCTTAATTATATTGTGACACATTTATTAATTCTTATTTTTTACTAGCTGATTAAAGTAAAATTTATCATCGCTTTTTTAGCACTGATAAAGGTAGATCTATACTAATACTAAGAAAGCATTGATAAAATAATTATTTATCAGTTCTAAAGTTTGGTCACTGATTAATATTACTTTTATTAATTATTTTTTTAGCACTGATAAATCCTCATATTTATCATTGGTAAAAAATAGAAAGGATTGTTTTTTTATTAGTGTTTATTATTTAAGCGCTCATAAAGGATTTATAATAATACCTATATATACAATATTTGTAAATATACTTATACTTAATCAGTATATATATACTAAATAAATTCATTATTTAAATATATTTAATATAATTTAATAATTATTTAAATATAGAATAATTCATTTATAATTATATAAATATATTCAAATAATATTATTTATAACATTATATAAATTTATATAGTTATATATATATTTAATAGATATACATAACTATAAATATATATTTAATAAATATATTTAACTATAAATATAGTAAATATTTTCATTATTTATGTAATTTTATTATAAATATAATAATTATTTAAATGGATACAATTATACCAATACTATTAAAAATACATATTAATTTTCAATTATAAATGCATAATTATATAAAGAGTATGAATATTTTTAAATATAGTTTTCTTATATATATATCTAATAAATATTATTTTATAAAAAAAAATTCCAAATTTTTTTTTACATTATTAATGAATATCTAATTCTAAATGTATGCGGGTTAAATACGAGTAAAATTGAATAAATTAAATATAATTACAGTTTAAAAATAATGAAATATTGGATATGTTTTCCGTGTGTGTATTGTATATAGAAATTTATTAATTACATATTTTTGTAATTAATTCAACACAAATTTGATCTATGTTAAATTGAAAAATCCAATGACATTCTATTATATTTTCATTACTCTATGCAATTATTCTGTATTTTTAATTCATATAATTTTTTATTTATAAACCATTATTCCATAAATATAAAACTATTTAATTTAATGATCAAAAATAATTTTCGATTTATAAAACATGTTTACAAACATTAATATATATCTATATATTTAATATATTATATTTATTATAATTATCAATATACATCTAATTAATAAAATGATTAATAATTTTAAAATCTACATTTTTTTCATTTTAATTTGTTTATTTTACATTTTACATATCTATATATTTAATACATACTAATTATTTATATTTATAATTTACATATATCATAATAAATTTATTCATTTTTATAAAAAAATAATTTAATTACTAAAATATGTAAAAAAAATTAATGAACTCTATTATTATTTATTTTATTTTATTTTTTATCCCATTAACAGCGCTACAAAGTTTCTTATAAATGAATAATTTATGAGCTCCAAACATATAGAGAAAATAAAGCTTTAAAATTATCAATGCCTTCTTTAGCATTGAAAAAGATGGAATTTTTCAAAAGTGATGACTACCTGCATTGTTAAACTCAAATTTCGTTGTAGTAACACCTGGTTAGATACTCACTAGGAATATTCTTCAAAAATACACAAACACATTGTGAATTATCATGATGGAAATAAATACATTATACCCAATGATGACCTATTTTTATGCCTATGATGATATATATTTAAAACAATATGTTAGGATTTATATATCTTATAAGTGACGTGTTAGTATTATATTGTTTATCACTCGGATAAGTATTTCTCAGAATATGCATTCTGGTTTTAATCAATGATGGGAACCAAAGGAAACTGGGTAATTAGTGAATATGACAGACAATTTTTTCATGACCACCTAGATGGGATAGTGGCTGGAGTGAAGGATGTAGTGATCATTTCAAATCTATTATCACAAATAATTATTAACCACATTAACCTTACCCAACTCTTAGACTCAACCAATAAGATAAGTATAACATAAATTGAGAGTTTTGGTAATGAATATCAGTGAGGAAATAACATTCAGTTTTCTATATGTTGAGAATGTGGGGGGAATCAATCAAAGAAATGTCTCGGAGGGATGAGAAGAAGTTATTTGTGTGGAAAGAAAGGTCACAAATAATATAATTTGGGGAAAAATGTAATGTCAGTTAGTAGAATGGGGGACAATAATGGAATCCATATGGTATCATTGATTTCATAATGTTTTAGATGTGTGATATAAGGGAATTGCAAAAATTGATTCCCTAAGAGGAAAGCTCATAAAGGGAATCAACAAGGTCATATGACTAATAGTTCTACTAATAATGATTAAGAGACACCGATTAAAATATGAAAGGAAATATATGTTAAGGAATAATATGGTGAAGCCTATTTAATAGATTATAGATGACTTGGAATGATCGAAGTATTAATGTATTTTAATTCATGGATTATATTATATGAATCATGGAATATATAATGATTTTTAGAATTTTTTTAAGTATGTGATAGAATATGTTGAATAGTTCTAATTACTTATTAATGTGATTTAATGGAAATGAAATATTTGGTGTAAAACACATGATTAAGGGAATATAACACTTGACATGATCCATAGGTAGCTTAAAATTTTATATTTTGGATAACGAGAAAATAGATATAGATAAATTAAAATGGATAGTATTGATGACCTAATAAATGATAATAGATTTTTTGTTAGAGTGTATAATGTTTTAATTCATGGAATTTAAAAAATTATTTAATGAATTAACCTAAAAATCTATGATTATGTAAGAAATGAGGAAGCTTGTATGTTTATGATGTTGTCTTATGATAATTCATGTTATTACAATGTTTAAAAAGTATAAATGATAAAGGTATTCACATGTTTGGTAAGTGACAACCGAGATATACTTTAGGAAATATTGGAGACTATTTTAAGAAGATTTTTAGAAATTTAGTAACCATATTTATAATTTTAGTATTTTTTATTGGTTATAAGGTTAAACATTTATGGAATTTTTTAAGTTGAAATTCATATGTGGTTTTAGATATTAACATATTACTTTACCATATTATAACTTATCTATATTAGATAACAAGTTCTATCATTTTCATCAGCTATATATTAAAGGAATGGCTTATAATCCTATTATGGACATTATTTAGTTCTTCAGAATTGAAATATTCTTCTCTTAATGTTAGGTATGATGTGGAAATTGTTCAAGTAACAACCCGAGGATGAAATTTATACTATGAAATTAAAATATAAAAATTATATACATTTTAATATGTTCTGTTTCTATATGTGAAATAAATTTCCTAATATTTAGAATAGGATTGTCAATATAATGTTGTTATATTATCATCATTTTTATGATATTAATGATATATTTAATTCCACTTTGTTTTATGGAATGGTGGTCATTAATCTTCTCCTAACCATGTTCATTATTACTCTCCATCAAATTTTGGTTTTCTTTTTTCTTATATATCAATATTTTACTCCCTGCTTATGTTCTCCTATTTAGAAAATTAGTATGTGTTATTATATATGAAGTTCCTGCATCCCTTTCTCTTTCTCAATATGCTATTTTAAAAAACCCTTTTTTGTTGCATTCTTCAATGAATTAAATTTTGAATTTTAAACCCTTTATGATCAATATGAATGTAGAGGGAGAAATTCATTTTAATGGCGGGTGGAAATTAACACCCCAATATTTTCAGAACTAATTTAACTTAAAAAATATTAATATTTTTTATATTTTTTACCAAAAATTTTTATTGAGTTTATATTTTTTACAAATGGAACTGCGTTTTTATTTAATTACATGTAACACTAGGTTTATATTTTATTACATTTCATATTATGTTTAACTTATGTTACACACAACACATAGTTTAATGGAACATCGAGAGAGAAAAAAACAAATATTATTATTTAAAAAAATTCCATTGTCACCCAGTTATTAAAATAGAAGTATAAGTAGGAATAAATGAATTTTATATATAATGTCTAATTTAATATAAATAAAAAATATTTAGAAAAATATAATTATTTTGTTCAGTAAAGTGATTATTAATTTCAATAAATATTATTTTTCCAAAAACAATCCCTTATAAATAATTTTGTAAATAATAATAAAATTAAATTTTGACACTTTTAAAAAATAATTCTATAACCAAAAAATAAATTTCTAATAATCTTATCAAAATTATCAATAGGAGAATTTTTTTAATATTTAAAAAAATATTAATATTTTTATGAATAGAGAAAAAATGAATTCTAATTGAAAACAACATTTTAGTTTAATTTTATTATAGAGGTAAATATTATTTTGTTTATATTTAAATGTAAATTTTTTATATATAAATCAATTAAACCAATTTATGTTAATTTAGTTAATTTCAAATTGATGTTTGATATAAATAGTTTTTAAACTTCTGAATATTTTTTCCATGAAAAAATGTTTCCCCGTCAAGTCTATGGATTAATGTTAAATTAAAATGTTATACTAATTTAATGAAAATTGTAAAATGGATTAAATTTTTTTAATAATCATTATTAAAAATATATAAAATTTTTAAATTTAAATTTTCACATACAGTAACAGTAAAAGGAGTCGAAAATATTGAATGCGATTAAGGTAAAAATGGTTTTACTGAAAATTAGTCAAAAATGATATGGGTTAAAAAAACAAAAAAAATCCAAAAAATATATAAGGGAAGTAATTAGACCATATGTCTTATTTTATAGATAATGGTATATTATTAGATACTTTTCACATGAAAAAAATTGGTGAAATTCTTTCTTTCAACAAATTAATGGTGTTCTAATCACGTAAATTATAAACGGCCAACCACTCTCCTCAATTTTGGTCTTTGTTAAAGCATTTTATACAACAAATACTTACCCAAATTATTTCCCAGAATCCATCCTCTTACCCTAGATTCCTTATATTTGTAATAAATACTACCTAGGAAGGCATTTTGTTCAATCTTAATGAGGAAACTTGAAGAAGATGTAATGATCATGAACATGGATTTTTTTTAATCTTCTATATCCCTCACTTATATTTAAACCAAGTTGATATAAAAAACTTCTCTCAAATTTAATTATAATTTTTTATTATTATTATGACATAAAACTATCTTCGCATCTATCAAATGGTTTTCAAAATCATTGTTTGTGTGTACGACAGACTACCACCTCACAAACTAATGTCATTATTTTTTCCAATCCCCTCTCACGGTTGGATATGTGGATGGATATAATGAATATATTTGATAAATAAAAAATTAATATATATATATATATATATTGATTAATTATATCATATATATCTTATTTAAATTCTATTCCTTTGGGGACACCATAATGTCGATCATGTGTCTGACAAATTATCTCCTTACAAAGCGATCTTACTTGTTTTTCGCTAACAATTTAAAGAGAAAATAATAAGGCTAAATATATGTTATTTAAAAGAAAAAGTATGATAATAATGATAATTTAATAATTATAAAATTATAAGATATAATTTTCCAATTAAATTTTTTACTCATTATAATATGATAACAACATTCATGTACATGTAGACAACATCTTTTATGAAGCGATGGGGCCATATGATTTCATTGTCACACCAGATGGATGAAATTAAAATTTATATTAAAAAAAGTATTTTATTTATTATATTATTGTTATTATAAACCAAAATTTTACTTCCATTTTTTCTATAATGATTATTGAAAAATGTAAATGTTTCACATGCGTACGTATGACCTACAATCTCCATCATCGGGACATACATCATTTCTCAAAACCAACATTCATTATTGGTCTAAACATTATAAATTATGTATAAATATTATTATTATTTCAGAATTATTATTATTTATATCATTCAACCATGATCATATTAAGTGGTTTGAAAATGATTAATCAAAAATTATACTAGAAAATGAGGCATTTATTACCTGAAACATGATTTTAACAAGGAATTGTAAATAAACATGTAACAAATAGACACAATTATTTAATATAAGGTTATATATATATATATATATTTATAATATTTATAATAAAATTATATCTATTATACACGAGGTTCAAACATATTTGATAAAAGTTCACATATAAATTTTAAGTCTCTCTTTTTCATAATAGAGACATATAAAAAATCACTACTCATTTAATTTTTTTGATTTATATACTATAAAATTGAAATTTTGTACAATGAATATCATAACATTCATTAAATTATTTTTTCATTAAAATTTATGTTTTATTGGGTTTCACGATTCAAATGGTTACTGAACTGGTAAGATATTTTTTTCTCACTTTTTACACCTATGAGACACATTCTATATTCACCATATATTTATTTTATGTTCTATATATATTGAAAATAAATTTATTGTATTATTATTCTCTTGAAAATGACCGTTATTTATATATTTATTTTCGGATCACCCATTTATGGGTTTTACAGTTTAAAAGATTACAAATATATAGGGAATTATTTTCTCAATTTCCATTCATTGGTACATATGATATGTTATGCACCTTTATTCTTCCTAGAGTTCTATATATGACCCTTTAATATATAATATATTAAATGTATTTATCCGCACATAATTTTATGTTTCATGTAATGTTATTTGTTTATTGTGAGACAATTCAATGTTATAAAAGTGATAAAGATTTTGTGTTAAAATCAAATATATTATCATGTTATTTATCATTAAAAATACAATGATAAAATATTATGATAGAAATATCAAGAAAATCATATATTTTATTCTTCTCCCAAAATTAGTTATATTTTTCAACAACTTTTCCATTTTCCAATTATTTCATAATTAAAATAATTTAGGAAATCTTATATTTAAAAAATATGACATTATTTCTCTCTTCCGTCGAAAATTGGTTTTTTTCTATAACAATGTTTTCTAAAAATATTTTCCAAAATGTATATCATATTTGTTAAATGGTTTAATAAGTACATTTTTAGATTTTATTGTATTTTTTAAAAAAACATCAAAATATTATTCAATATTTTCTAAAAACTTCTTGTTTATATTTTACTGATAATGTGAAAATAATCATTATTTTCCAAATGCGTTACATAAATAGTATTACAAACTTTTATGAATGTAAAAATATTTCTAGAATCCCTTACATGATCTCAAATTAATTTTCCAATAAATTCATTTCCTTTATATATTGTTACTTTTTAGATAAATGATGTCAATATAAAAATAGATCATGATAATGTTGTAAAAAAATTCCAAAAGTATATATTGAAATTTCCTAAAAAAAATTTTATATGCTTTTTTAATATTACCTATTTCGTTTGAAAGTATATTTTTAAAAAATAGTTATATTATTATTTTCTGAATATTTAGATTTAAAATTTTATTTCCAAAAAAAAATTCCTCCACAAAAAAATTGATTTAAATTAAAATTAAGAATCATTCTCCAACAAAGCATACATCCTTTGATGTAATTTATTATTTTTTGGAGATAGAAAACAAGGATAACCTTTTCACTTTTTCTGAAATTGTTTTAATTGTATGATTTCCAGATTTTTATGAAACATGTTTTTCATCCACTGTTTAGAAAATGATCAAATGATTGTGAAACCCACTTATAATCATAGGTTATACAATAGTTAAATGTTTATTGATTATAAAATTTTTCTCTTTTCCATTGGTTATAATTTGATGAAATTTTTATGAAACCCATTTCATTTCATGGGATATGATTTGGTTTATGTTTTATGATCTTATGGAAAATATATGTGTGATTCCCACTATGTTATGGTCATTAAATTATAACAAAGGATGTTTGTAAAAATATAGTAAAATATGTTTGTCACCTATGTCTATATCCAGTTCATTGGGTAATTATGTATATATCATCATATATATAAGATTGGAACTGGTAGTAAACCATGTTTAGTAGGGGGATTTGTCCTCTAAAATGGTCTTAAGAGTGAACCATGATAACTATAATGGTTTTGGGAGTGATCACATTACCATAACTGTAAATTATTTCCACTAGGGATGGTTATGTTTCAATATAAGGAGGTTTATCTAGTCACTGATTTCCCTAACATGTCTTCCTTAATGATCTTTAATTACAAAAGAATATATTTTATATTATTATCTATATTCCAAATTATTATGTATTATTTCAATTTTAGGCTCTCATGATGCATGTTATTTTTTTTCCCTATGAATAAAGTATTACAAATATAACAATATTTATGTTGTGACTCAATATTTTGAACATTGATTTGTAGGGTATGGATTTCATCTTTTTTTCTCACATTATCATATCATTATACTCAAGTTCTGCTAATTTATTTCAAATATTTACCCTTAATATGCATTTGAGGTCACCGTTTCATAGTTCATCATTTCTCAATTTATGGAGAAACGTTTTTGTTGGTTATTTTGATTAGTATTATTAAATGGGATGATCATTGTTGGAAACAATTATGATCAGTCACTATATTAGAATATTTTGTTCCAAGATTGCAATGGCACAAAATTATTACAATCCTTATGAGTTTGTAAGAGTAATGTAATTAATATTAAACTAACAATAATTAATATCCATGTCTTAAAATATTTATTCTCTATACTTTTAACTACTTTTCCATATGTTTTCAAAAATACATTCCATGATAAATACAGTGCTCACAAAAACCTCTTGTAAAAACATCTGCACACATTAATTTCAAAAAAATATCCAATGGTTATAGTGACCATATTTATCCATAAATGGATCCTCAAAAGTAATATATCATATTGGTATGCCAAAATCTACTAAATCCATTTCATATATACATCCTTCATATAATTTCATTTAAAGAGACGGTTCATGACATAATACATCAATTAAAATTATCATAAAAATTTGACATGTAAAATTTGAATGGAATTATCGATTATGATTAATGAGAATGTGTTATAACACAGAGTTGTGAATATATACTATTTATAGATATTATAAAAAATATATTGAAAATATATTCTTTATTAGTCCACTTTTGAAAATAAATTTATCCTCTATGTAGATAACCTTTGGAAGGAATAAAAATAACTAGAGAAACTACCAAAATATGGAATGTTATTTTTGTACATGGAATCCATCATTATGTGTAAATTATTATTTCAATAATATAATATTCACCATGTAATACGTCATTTTGTAATCATTATTATTATCTAATAATATATATCATCCATCATGGTGAATCTAAAATAGCTACATTGGTTTTTAATTTTCCTATAATGTGTGTGTGTGTGTCATGAATAATGTCACATACTAAAATTTATAGAGTTAAATATTATTATGCTTACTTTTGAATCTATATAAAATATTCAACTATAACTTTTTTCCTCCCACAATAACAATATTAATGTATATTCAACATATATATTTAGTTTGTATGAGTAATAACCTTTTATGTTGTGGTGATAACATATGTATTTTTTATAGGATAAATATATAATATCTAATTCATGTTTCATTTTTTGTTTATTTTAATATGTTTCCCACATACAAAATGTTATTAATTATTAAAAATTAATCTGTGTAATAATTATCTCCCATCATATCTTGACCTTGATTACATCTATTATCATTAATTTGTATATAGGTCGGTGTAGTGTTTTTATCTTTCATAACATGTATGGAAATGTTTCGTTGAATAATTTTAATATATATAGGGCTCCTTATCAATATTCCCTATACTATCAAAATATTTACTATTTTATAATAGTAATGTGAGTATACAAAAACCAATAGTCTACATTTAACGATATATGAATAACTGTCTATGATATTATTTGACAAACAAGCTTGACGAATCATCTAACTTTTACCTCATTGATTTATTAATTTAATATATAAATACTAATTTATTTTTAAGGAATATAATAGATTACTTGAATATATGTTTAGAATAACCATGAAATAGATCCTGATCTATAATAGATCAAAATCTATAATCTTTTTGGAATAATGTTTTTCTAATTCATTCATCATTGGTAATTTTATAAGTATGTATATCAATAATACAAAAAAATATCTTTAAGGGGAATAAATACACACTTTGGTGTATCTTTTAGGCATACCATTTTTTAAATGAAATTTTTTTATTTTTAGACAGTTTTTAAGTCTTGTATTTCATATTTCACCATGAACTGATGACATTATGTATCTCTATTTATATTCAACTAGTCAAATTAATAAAGTTTATAATACGATGAAAAAAATAATATAAATATAAATAATGTATTTTTATGTTTAATAGAACACTATGATAAATGTATAGGAAATAAAAAATTGAAAAAAATAGTTTTATAGGAATATTTAAACTTTGAATTTAAATCTTTTAAAATTCTTTCTAATGAAATATATATAATCATATCTATACTTTGAGAGAATTCACATTTTCTTGTTGTTATTATATGATCATCATGAATGACATTAGAATTTACCTTCCTTAGTACATGGGATAACACAAATCAATTCTTTTAGATTTTACTTCATGGTATTATTATTTGATTAAAAATTAATATTTAATACCCTAGAATTGAATAGGAAAGATATAATCAATTATTAATATATTATATGTAGATTCAATTATATCAATCTTCTTCAATTGAATTCATTTCATAATATAATTCATACTCACATCAGAGGGAAAGTGCAAACTATATATTGTACTGACATTAATTTTTTTACTTATTGAAAGAAATATCAAAGGAAACATTTACCATAAAATATACAATGGGTTTTCAATATTTTTATTCATGTGGAACTGTATAAGGATTTTTGAACCATGTTCCCAACATCATTTATCTTAATGTTGAAGCATAGTCAAAATAGTCCTAAGCTATTTATCCATATTATTCATCTCATAATAGTATCTGAATGATGATCTAGTAATTTAGGATGATAATATAAGATTAATGGATAATATATTATTTATGATGAATTGAAACTTTTCCGACTCATCAATGTAGTTCAATATAATGAAGTCTTGAATAGTTTTTAAATTCCTTATTCAATTTTACATTAAAATATTGTAATAAAAATCTCATTTATCTAATTCCCCTATATAAATTTATGAGTATATAAAAAATTATATATCACTGAAATATTATCCATATATTAATGTGTTATGCCAATAGAACTTTTATATTAGAAAACTAATAAGATAATAAAAACTAGGTCCCTATTTCTGGAATCCCTCTCATTTATGTTCACTTGTGCAGTGATAGATCCTTTATAGGATATTTTGGTAAAAAATTATAATCATTCTTGAAGAAATGTATTATATTATTGAATTTATCATTTTTATGTTGGTTTCAGATATAAAATTAATTCTTTCAGATCAATTATTTTGTGTTATAGTTATTTTTTTCAAATATATATATATAATTCATATTATTAATTTTATTCTTAATATCAAAAAACTGAAATAATAAATTATATTTATTAGCCTCTCACTATTTTTTCAAAAATATAATAAACCTCACTAATGGTTTTGGAGTGTAATATCACATAGATATTCATGTTTAAAAGAATTTTATTTCACTTAATATAACTTATTCAAGGCCTTTGAAATCTATTCGATGTTATATGGGTAGTAAGGAAATGTATATCACATTAACAACTATATATATTACACATTTCATGGAATCCAAAATCATAGAATCATGAACATGTATTTCTTCAACACCTTATTTTAAATAATTATTTGATAGATTTGGTCCCTTGATAAAAAATATAATTTTAGTTATGTCATCCCAAAACATTCATTAAATGTCAATATTAAATGGATGTGTCCACATGAAGGCAATGCAAACACCCTAATATTGGGGTTCCATTCTAAATTATGTATTGGAAGGTGAAAAGACTTAATATTGTGATTAAGGAATTTTTATCAATATTTATAAATAGTAAAATTTATCTTCATACTTCTTGTTAAAATTAGGATGGATTTTCTTACCTTCGTAACTATTTGAAAAAAAATTGCACATTGTATATTTCTTTTTTAAACATTATTTATTTATAATTTATCAATTTTTTACATGATAAGTAAAAACCATATACAAATAATTAATGTTAATGATCATGGGATTATCTAATGGTTTATTTATATATCAGATTCTATGTTATCCATTTATCTAGTGAATAAAATCCTCGAACATTCACTTGGTTTGAGCTATAGAATTCCACCTATAATATATTGTAAAACATGAGTTGGTTTCCCCTTTACCATTACTGTGATAAAATTTTAATTTCCTTGGAACCTAATTCATTATGTATGGTTTTACTCGCATAGAGGTGAGAGGAACCATATGAATGGTTAAGAGTTGTTAACATAAATGAAACCATGGGTACATATAAAATTATATAACAGAAGAAGGGTTGATAAAAATTTGATCATTTTAATTAAAAAAATTGTAATTACAAATATTATTCAATAATAATAAAATTAAATGATACCCAGAACATACATTGTTCAGTCTAAGGTAATGATCATACATACATGTAATGAATACATAATTGTAAACATGACAGTATTCACAACAATTCGTTATTTTAGTAATATAAAATCACCTCAAATAAATTTTATTAAATATTCCATTAAATATAAAATTTCTTATTTCTACCTTATCCTAACAATATTAGAAATCCTATCATTAAAAATGTTAAATAAATGAATTAAATTAATATTAATTAAATTTAGTTAGTCAAAATTTGAACATGGATAAATCATAAACATTAGTTCCCAATTATCCTCAAATTAGTTAGGAATTAATTATTGTTTTAGATATCTCCATATAGAATGTAGCAAAATTTAAAATGCTAACTAATTTTGTTTCCAGATAAATTATTTTATGTATGTGCAACCGAAATTCCATGTTTATCATGTGAAAAATATTATTACACCATTTTTATTATGCACAATAGATCGGTATTAATGATAAGTTTTGTGTGAATTAATTACAGTATGAATGAATTAATTTCACTATATGAGAAATAATTAATTACAATTCATGTAAACTAAATATACTAAATTTTATTTAATATAATGAAGCCCATCTTAAAAAAATTTTCACTAAAAATAATATTATTATACAGCACATGTGAATTAATTACACATTACATGTTACTACATTTTTCACCTTTTGTTTTACACTATATTTGGAAAAAAATAAATAAACACAACATCATTTATTTTAAATACACCACATGTTTATTAATTACATTTTCACCACATAATGTATATTAAATACCCCAAATGTGAATTATTTACACAAAAAATATGTCATGTTCTTTAATTACATTATTAATTTGTAATAATTTCGACCAATCAAGTAATTAATCCATGATTCATCATTGTGCACATCGATTCTATAATTTATGATTTGGAAATAGAATGATTATATAGGTGTAATCTTACTACACATCATGTAATTCAGTAAAGTGCATACTAGTCTAGAATTCCAATAGTTTGATTGAAATAAAAATACCACGTGTTTAGACCATCTGGGAAGCTATGTATCCCATCGATCGACCATATGTGAAGATCCCTCTAACATGGTGTTCAACATTAAATTATATGTGGTGTAACTACGCCGTTGGACCAAAACCCTCACAAGATCTTGATGGAACAACTACTCATTATTTATCTATTTTTCACGTGTTTTGGATCATTATATGGTGATAAAACATAATATCTTATTTTATATTTAAAATGGAATTAATAAATATGAAATAATAATAAACAACATGCAAAAAAATGGTAAAAATTATATTAAATTTTTGTGGGAAAACATTAATACCACTTTATTGTACTAATGCATAAAGAAAGTGGTATGTTCACAACCAAATAGTGTTTCTCATAATGTTAGATTGATATGTCCTTAGAACTATGTGAAAAAATTACCCCAACTTCCATGAAAAAGGATCATCAAATTAATTTATAATTAATTTATGTAAATTAAATAATTACATTTTTATCTAAATTTTCTTCATTTATGAATCGTTAGTTAAATTATTTGGATAATGGCATTACATTGAGAGGATTCAATAGTATAATTATTTAAGCACAAATCCACACATGATTTGAAATCCTCTATAAATCACTCTTAAAATCATCATTTTTTCAGAATAGGATCTATCTTTTTTTATCAATATTGAACATAATAAGAATGACATTGAGATATAATCAATATTTTTTCTACATTGACATGATATGGTAGAAAAAGAGAATAAATCTCCATTATTGAAAGAGTTATAGTGTAAAATCAATGTCGAGTAGGATGGGATTCTCTATAGAATTATTAGGGGAAAATGTATATGATTTACACGTCTTATAGAATGACATAGTTAAGTATTCATATACATAGATTTAGAGGAAAAATAATTAAAATGGGCCTTTAGTATTCTTTTCAGCCCTTAGAAAACCCAATGTTCATATAATAATAATACTAATATATTTTACTTGAAAAGTTCTAAAATGATGGGGTAAATAAATATGATTTATATAATACATAATACAAATATTCATTCCCATAATATTTAATATTTTATTTTTCATTAAGACATTATACTTGATCCCTGATTCCTAAATAATTATCACACCCTAAGTAATGTTTATTTATTTTAATACATATATATCACTTATTTATTCAAAAATAAATAAATAAATATTTTATTCACTTAAATAATGAATAAGTATTTATTTAGTAATAAATTAAAATATAGTTTCTATTGAATCACAAGTGACTAAATATTTTTGACTAACTCAACATGAATGATTCCCATGGATCTTACTGGAATAATATTTATTAAAATTTCCAAATTCAAATAGTGTTTAACTAAGGTAATGGAAGTAAATACCTTTTTTGGTATTTAGTTTGGATTTGTTGTCAACTATTGATGAAAGTTACTTGATGTTTATGAGATTAGTTTTGAATGTTTTTGAGTAGTTTGAGAACATTTCTAGGGGACTTAAATATGGTTGGTGTCAAATATGGAAACATACAATATCACATTAGTGTATTTATAAAGTAGAAAATATAAATATTCGTTTTTTCAAATGTATGGGAATTCAACACGCCTTCTAAACCCAATAACATGAATTCTACCATGTTTTTAATTATTTTCATATATGAATATATACATTAGAAAATGAAAATCACTAATTTGAGTATCAATATAGTGGTTCTGGAAAATGTATGTAATTGTTTCATTTGTGAATTTGATCTTTTATTCCAATATTTGAATTCTTCTTATATCCTGACTGTCAAAATCAATATTTTCATAATCAAATATTCTAATGATTTTTTAAAACATATTATGTGATATCAAATAATTATATTTCGGGATATTATATTTTAATTTTGATTTATACTGATTCATGTGAGATCTCATAAAGGGTGATCATTATTTCTATCAAAATTTTGATCAATTCTAGTTTATAAGAAAACTTACCATGGTCCTTGTAGCTATATATAGCTTTACATAATTCAAATTATTAAAATATAGAATATTTTTTGTGACATTGATTTGATATTCATATTATTAAATAAAAAACTAAAATGGAATATACAATGATTTTTACCAGCATTCAACGTAATAATTTTTTTCCCTCAACATCATCAGATATATAATTTCAAGTACGAACATCCATTACGAATAACTAAAATTAGGTATTTTCATGGAATTCAAAATTTTAATATTGTTGATTTTCACTCATTATTAATAAATGCTATATAATTTTCATGTGTTTTTTTATTGATTCATCTACAAATGAGATGGATAAATGTGGTATTTTTCAAGGGACATGTTGTTTTTTAAAGTGAAATATATTTAGAAGATTGGGTTTAATGTTTTTAACCCAAATGAATAGGGAAATAAAGCACGATGAAAATGTGGTATTATTTTTAGATGCATTAATATTTCTATTCTAGAAACGGATTACAAGAATTTAATTATTTTCTATATTCCTAGTTATTCAGGAATTAAGATCATTGGAAAAATGAAATTGATTTAATCATATATATATAACACATTTAGAGAAATGGAGTGAGATAGAGTGACTGACTATGACAAGGTTTAGAGTTCACCATCTACATCAAGTGGAAATTTCGTATTTAGTGATATCATCAGAGTTCAGGAATTAGATGCATTTCAACACAATATTTTTCTAAATTTAGCTACTATTCTTAATGATTCATGAATGATCATGGAGAAAAATGGAAAAATATAATTTTTTTTGTTAATATAAGGATTCAATTGATCTATATCTCTCTCATTATTTTTAAATCATATTTGAATAAGTAGTTTGAAACTAACAAGTCTTGTTAGACTCTAATTTTTTTTCTAAAATTCCAAATGAATTCATTAACAATGTACTAACTTATTATTATAGTAAATTAATCCATTGTTTGGGAGATCAAAACATAATGAAATCAGTAGTTATCCATTCAGTAACAAAACATGTGAAAATTTTATATTTGAAATTATTTTTTTCCATTTCATGAGCTTGTGTGGTTGTGAATTATTTTTAAATAAATTATTCATTAACAGTTCATAGAGGTTGACTTATTCATGGGTGAAATTGTAAAAAATATTAATATTTACAATTTGACACCCCCTCTTATTAGTGGAAAATGTGATACTATGAACATGAATTAGAATCAGAGTCATGTTCTCTATATTGGATCAAAAATGTGGTGAGAATCATTAATATGAACTCTAAGAATAGTAGAGGTGTTCCATATATCTATGAAAAGAAATATCATAGATGGGAGAATTAAATGCTATGCATTCTAATATAACTATACATGGAAGAAATATGTTATCTTACAACGGATTTCATACTTTTTTATATGAGATTAGATGAACTCTATAGATAATGATAAATATATGTTGATGGATATCCATAGAATTCTATTGTCACATCCAGATATGAAAAGAACTATACAAAATTTATGAGGATTCAAAGAGTAAAAGAAATGTCAGATAAAATTACGACTAAATATAAATTAAATGTGAATTTAAATGAGGATGTGTCAAAAAAATTGTATCTTGTTTTATGATATCAAAAATAATGTGAGTGACTTGATATACTATTATTTTACAATGGTTAATGAAATTTAATTTTTCATTTGAGGTTTTGGTGAGAAACATGACTATTAAACAAATGTGAAGAAACATATGTTGATATTTTTATATATAATTGATCCTAATGTATCATCACTTGAAAATAGGGAGAGAATATCTATATGGTATTGACACAAAATTATTATTAACTATGAAATATAAAATTTACTATCCCTAAAAAATAATGTTGAAGAGGAAATAGATTGAGAGGACATATTGAAGATGAAGACCATAGATTGTTATGTATGTGGCAGTTAACGGATGTATGATCATGATGAAGAAGGTGGACCTCTAAAATTATCCATTTCCTTTATTTTAAGAAGGACTAAGACAATAAAGAGGGGGAATATTAAAAAATCACTATAGTATTATAAATAATGTGGATAATGTCACTTTTTTTTAATTGTCAAAAGTGGAAATGAGTACATATTCGATATGAAGTGGTTGAAAAACCATGAATAAATTAGTGGAATAAAATATTGATAAAAAATTCAAAATATAGATGTAATAAAATTAAATGATATTGAACACTAGGGAAACTTTTGATGAAAGGGAAATATTGGGACGACCTATCCTCTAGTCAATCTAAAAGTGATGATGTTGGGATGTTTTTAATTTCATGGTTCATGTTGAACTGGACATCAATAAAATAGGTAGTGGAGAAGAAAATTTCAAACCATATAAAAGTGAACAAATTATAAATTATTAGGTTAAATATTGTTTGAAAAAAATACCATCTTCTAGAAGAAGAATAAATATTTGATAAAAGATAACAAGAGGATAATTGAAGCAAATGATGTTATTTTTTAAAATGAAATTTTTTTAATGAATGTGAGAGAATAATGTTGAAATTAAAATAATAAAGAAGTTACTTTTATAGATGTGTAGGCAATGATTTCATCAAAATAAGAGTATTTATTAAATATATAATCAAAATATCTACATACATTGAAATAATTGAAGAACATTAATTACAATATTTTAAATTTTATTGTATTTATAACTAAATATACAGTATATATGATTTTTTTTTTACATGTAATTAAAATAAATATATTCTAGTAATAAATTATTGTAATTATATTTTTACTTATATTTTTACTTATATTTAATGCATAATGAATATTTTTGGTCTTGTTTTGGACAAAAAAGCGGAGAAACTCTCCCATAAATTGATGTATGATAGAAAAAACAATGGGGAACACTGTCTTCTAATATGGATGCAATTAATATTCACTCTATATATGAAAAATTATAAAATAAAACTAAACGTGAGAAAAAAAATTTAATCTGAGTAGTTTTATGATCCATGGATATTATTGGTGTTGTGGTCTATTTTGTAACAAGACCTATAAATTAGGGTACATTATTTCTCATGTTTGGATAAGAGAAGAATCTATATGGGGTTTTTAGGAATATTTTAGATATGATTAACTAAATAGGATATTAATGAGAAGAAATGAAATGAATGTATAATCTCTAATCCAATTTTATTCACATTATGTTATTTTTCGTAGTTTTAAAAATCCAGGCCATTATATATAAAAAATAATGAAAATATTCATTGTAGAGATCCTATATATAGATAAATGAAATTGAAATTGATGTCATATATTTGGGAAAGTATTTATATATAAAGTTTTATATAAATCCTAAGAAAAAATAAAATCATGGATTTTTATTAGTGGGTCCTCTTCCCACACAATACGTGATATAAATATCTTTAAAAAAATAATGTAACATTTAGTGGTAGTATTTACATTTGGAAGTGATTCATCCATGAAAATCATGGTAGTTGGCTAAGTGAATTAGTAAACTTTTAATCTAATATATTATGATATTTTATAATTGTTAGTTATGAAGAATAATTTTTATGTATTAAAATATTGTGTGGCGATGGTCTTGAGCTATGTTTAAAAAATGAATCTAGAATCATTACAAGTTTAATGGTTGGAAGGATCATTTCACATGTAAAAAATAAAAATTGGATATTTATTTATAGTTGGTCACCCTACCCATACATTCCACAATTTTAATATGGAATCCATTAGTATTTGGAATAAAATTTTTGCACATCATGGACAATAAATTCATCAAGAAATTTCTAACCATAATATTGTTAGAGGTATTATAAAGATGAAAATATATCACATGGGTGTTTTCACAATACGTCAAAAATATAAAATTACTCACTAATCTAACAAGAATTTTGATATTCTAACCACTATACTAATTGATCATATTAAAAAATATTTATGTGGTACCAGATCTTCTTGCCTTACCTCGGTCGTTTCATGGTAGTCTTCAATGATGAAATCTTTGTGTTGTCATATTTAGAGGAGGAGCACACTACACACCTATGGATATTCCAAGACATACTCTGGGAGAACTAGCTTTATGGAATGCCCTCGAAGTGACAGTTCTGGATTTATGAAGTCCACTTTCTGTGACACATCATCTCAAAGGTTGGAGTTGCAGTTGATACAGGAAAGGCAGATTTCGTGCTTTTTTGGGAGACACCGAGGAGTGTGACTGAGGTGTAGAGTTTTTTGGAGTTTTCAGGGTACTACTGGAAGATCCTACCTAGATTTTCCAAATTATCAGCACCTTTTCTTACTTTGAAAAATAAGGGAAACCCCTTCGTATGGATGGAGAGGATCCAGCAGTGTCTTAAGGAGCTGAGGTGGAGACTAAAGAGAGCCCCAATCATGGGACTCTCGAAAGAGGGTGTTGGGTATGTGGTCTACTATGATGCATCATGGACTAGACTGGTTATTGTATGGATACCAGAGAGAGATGTTGTCTCTTACGTCTCGTGGAAGTTGAGGCAGTATGAGAATAATAATTTGACATGTGACCTGGAGTTAGCAGTAGTGATCATTGCCATGATGATGTGGTATCACTCTTTTTGGTTGAATGGAGTACCATCTACTCCGGGCACATGATTCATAGGTATATATTGTCATAGAAGGAATGGAACTTGAGACAATGACAATGGTTGGTGTTCCTCGTGGACTATGACATTGAGATAGTCTATACTCATGGTAAGGGGAATGTGGTGGTGGACGCACATAGCATGAGTTCTGATTTACAGTTGTTGAGTGAGGGAACAGAGAAGTTAGATGTGATGTAGATATCCTTTGTAGATAGTTATCGAGGAGCATACCTTTAGTCTATGACTATGATACCCCCACTCTTACAGGGATTTAGGGGGGTATAGCTTGTTAATGTTGAATGTGAGGCCCGAAGTTCTTATATATCCTTAGTACATAATCCTAATATATTTTTCGAAAGTTGTGGATCACTTCATCCATTTAATGGGAAAAAACATAGTAATAGTGATGTTATAGGGACAGGTAATGAAGGATTTTTATATATCCCATTTGGTGGCACATCCTAGAATGGAGATGATGAATCTAGACCTCTAACATCAGTACTGGTTGTCAGGGATGAAGAAAGCAGTGGATGAGATCGTTTCATGATGCCTCACTTTTCCATAATTGATGGACGAGAATAACATTCATGAAGGCTTGGACCAACCACTAGAGGCACTAGAGTGGAAATGGGATGGTATCTCGATGGACTTCGTGATGAGGATACCACATACATCCAAGGGCCATGATTCTATCTGAGTGATCGTTGACCAACTCACCATGTCGGCCCACATCCAGCCAATTCGGGATGAGGGACCATTAGTGGGATTGGGAAGCATCTACCTCTAGTAGATAGGGTGGATCCATGAGGATCCTTCAATGATTGTTTCAGACCGTGATGCACGCTTTATATACCAATTTTGGATGGGGTTTTAAGAGGCAATCAGGACTCAACAGTGTTTGAGCACATATTTTCATTCCTAGATGGATGGTTAGAAGGAACAGACCATACAGACAATGGAGGACATGATTAGTGATTATGACCTATATTTTGGTCGCAGTTTGGAGGACCACCTACCACTGGTGTAGTTTTCATAAAACAATAGCTATCACTCCACCATTTTCATGGCACAATTCTAGGCCTTGTATGAGTGGCCTTGCTGATCACCATTATGTGGATGGTCCCAGGGGAGTAAGCACTCATTGGTCCAGAGTTGAAATGGGATACCACCGAGAAGGTGCAGATCATTCAAGAGAAGATGAAGATTGTATAGATAAGGATGAAGTATTATGCCAACAAGAGATAGAGACCCTTGGAGTTTGAGGAGGGAGATATTTTGTTCCTTTGAGTCTCATCCTGACAAGGATTATAGAGATTTGGACAGTCTAGAAAGATATCTATGAGGTTCATCAGACATTTTCAGATCATGAGATAAGTAGGATAGGTGGAGTGCCACCTATCTCTCCCCCCACAGATGCATCAGGTGCATGATGGTTACCACATGTCGCAGTTGAGGAGGTACATGCATGATCCCTCACACTTCATCGACTGGGGAGAGATAAACATTGATTATGGGGCGATGTTTTTAGAGTTCGTGGTGGAGATAGATGATCGACAGGAGTGGGTCTTGCATGGGTTGTATATTCCTCTTATTCACATTCATTAGCAGCAAGAGAACCTCTAGTAGGGCACATTGAGTGGGAGGATCAGATTCATGCTCAATACCCCATCTATTTGGTCAATTTTTGGGATTTCTGTGATGTAAAACCGTAAGGTTGGGTGAACGTAATTTTTCTTAAAATCAGTGTATTTTTTATTATATGGAATAATTTCGAGACATCACACATTGAGGGAACGTGATTCTACAGCCGGGAGATCCCATAATGGATGTTTGAAGTTTTTTAATGTACATACAATAATGGTGCGAGCAAAATTTAATATCTTTTGAGCCAGTGCTCGAATCATAGATCAAAGGGAACCATTGAACTCCAAAACCTAGGATCCTCCTAGGAATGACATAACATTGACTGAAAATGGACAACCAAAAAAATTATTTCTCATACATTTATAGAATAATAATAAAATAATTTCAAAGAATTATTTTATTTCATTCTCACCGTTGCATAGTGGACGATGACACTAAGGTGTTTTAAGGAGGAGGGGATAAGGTTAATTAATGGAGGGTTAATAATGGATCATTTGGACTTTGATGTTGTTATCTTAATGACTCATTAAATGTTCCTAATTAAATGTGGCTCATTTTCTGGGCATCATTAATGGACACTACATCGCGATACTTTTTATTTGTTTTAATAATACAATGTGTTGGAGTTTGGGAATTAAAAATTGTGGGGAAATCAATGATGATCCTCGGGTGAAATCTCTCTCTATCAAAGAACGATTAAAGAAGCGACTAACATTGTAGAATCAGATCCAGAGGATGGAAAGCCGTGATGAATGCCAATGTACATCGATCAATGATGATGTGAATCACATTCTTTGTCATTAGTGGATTCAATGAACCCATGTATGGGTTTATTAATTCTATGTTTTTTATGATTTCTTCCTTGTTTTTTGAGAATTATTGACAAACCCAGATCAACCAACTAACATGTTGATCTGTGAGTTTCTTGTTCTTTTGGGGCAGGCATTGTGTGGGGGTTTGAATTGGGGTTTTACTCATGCTATGGGGATTAATACTTTCCCCCATGATTATATTCTATCACGGAGGGTGTGGGAAGACATGAACATGGCACAAACCCTCTTTTATGGTTGTTTATTTTGCGTTCTTCATAGGTGATTTTTCGAGATTGTGGAAAAGTGAGTTTGAGGATGTCGTAGCGAAGGTGATGTCCTAGAGATTCTGTTTATGCATGCGGCTAGAGAAACAGACCACCAGGGCAACTCCAGTAGCCCATTGAAGGTACCACCAGTGGCTGGTGCCAGCCACGGCGGAGGATGGCGGCATGCCCATTGGTGTGTTTTGGCGGTGAGGTGGCATGGTTCCTGTTGGAACTATGTGGAGGAGAAGCCCTCTCGGGCATTCTAGAGGAATTCAGGCCAGGTCAGCGTGCATGAAAAATAGCAGGAATACCCGGATGGCTGCGTGGTGTTGTCACAGACTCTTGACCATAGCAAGGAGACTACCCAACATCATCTTTGGGTGATATAAAGGTCAAATGCGGCAGTCTACCGTGTCCCGTCCATACAGACTACATCGTTCAGCAGGTTGAACTTGTCCTACCAAGCTGGACGTGCGACCCATAGGGTCTATTTGATCCAGCCACATAGAGGACCCATGTCGGACCATTGGACAGTGTTGGGTTGGGTCGGTCCGACCAGGTCGGACCATACCCAGACCCGAGCTTCCCTGTTTCACTGAAACAATCATAACATGGAGACCAGACGTTCGATTGACATAACAAGTTCTGCATGAGGACCCTTGCAATGAGGCAGTAAATTTTAGATACTCCACATTATATTTGGAGGATGTTGGGGTATGTCCAGGTCGGATCGGACTCGAATATAACTGATCCCTTTTTTCTAAAAATACCATAACTTACAAACTGGGCACGTGAACAACGTGTCATATTTTTCATTGGGACCCTAACTAATAGACAGTCCTTTGGGGTCACTCTATCTGGGTCATAGTTGAAGATTAGGTAAAGAAAATTGCTTGATAAAGGGATCCTATGGAGATCAAGCATGCTATGTGTGGGAATCCAGTGGTTGGCTGTGACGTGAAGAAACAATAGTGATCCTGTGTGGGTCTTCACCTAGATATCCTGAGTGGGTTTGAACCTAGGGAGCTTGTGTTGGTTAGAACCTAGCGATCCTGTCAAGTTTATCACCTAGTGATCGTCTGTGGGTCATCACTTAGCAATACTTTGTGTTTCAGTACCTAATGACCATCTACAATTCATTAGTAGTGCAACACCCCCGTTAAATAAAGAATATGACATTTTCACATTAATCCATATTTGTGAATAAAATATTTATATCACTTTAAACGGGACGCTATGCTCAATTGCATAACCAATACGTAACAACGAGTTTCTTAGGAATCTTACGTTGCACAATAAAAATAAAATAATATTATTTTAAATTATAGTTAACGCCTAACCGTTGTAATGGCAGGAATGAACAGAACTAACAAAAAAAATGATTATATATGTTTGTAAAATATTATTACTTTTTACAGTAAATTTTAGAGGATTAAAAATGCGAATGAATCCAATTTTAAGCGTAAACATTTAAATATTCTTTAAAAGGTCGATTAACCGCCTTTTGATGACGAACCTATTTTAAATCCACTTTTTGACAATTTTATGTGTTATATTTGATAAAATACAATTCTTCTATAGAATCAGGACATCAAAATTTACTTTGTGTAAATTTTTTGTATTTTTCCGATAAAGTTCATTTTCTAATGAATATTGAAAAATGTTGTATTTTAATTCAAAACCTCGTTTTAACCTAATTTATTTATATGATTAGATTATATTTTGAATTGGTTATAAAGTGAAATTAGAATATATTTTTACCATTTAATCCAATACTGGTCATTTGAATTAATTTCATCTTGAAATTGGACTTAAACTAGTGTCAATCTTTTGATACTTATTGTTTTATAAAAACACGCAATTTGCTCTGACAGTGGGAATTAATTATTAAATTAATTAATGTAACTTATATGTATAGAATTTTGTAAAATAGACAAAAAAATTTAATTTGGAATATCTAATATATCTTAGGGGGAATTTTTGGTATTTTTCTAGAAAACTTCAATTTTTTATGAATAGTGAAACCACTAAGTGGTACTTAAAAAACTGTTTTTTCATTTAAATGAAATTTTACCACCTCTGTGTTTTTAATTTCAAAAATCCTACATAAATAGCTATCATTAATAAGTATAATGTGCTTAAATGGGATTAAAATAAATTTTTGGTGAATAGTAACATGTAAGTTTTAATCGCGATTAGAGGTAATTAGTGTAGTTTAAGGTAAAAATAATGTTTTAATAATATGAAATGATCTAGACACATGTCCTAACATCATTGGATGAGTCATGGCCGACCAACACAATCCATGGGTCAACTTTGGGTCCCCATGGAGCCACTTTGGTTGGAAAATGACATTAATACCTTTTTATTTAAAGTTAAAATTAAAATGTCACAAACATATGTTGTTTTACTAAAACAATTTTTACATGGGGTTATACATATCATATTTTGGACTATAAATATTAATTAGAAAGATAAAACTATTTAATACATCATGATATTTTTTTTATAATTTTTAGACATTAAATAAATTAAATTATTTATGACACCATGATGATGCAGTGATTACCTAATTATTTAACGATTTAAATAAAATGAAAAGATAATCTAAAATCTAAGACCTAAACTTGTTAAAAACCTATTGGATGGGTGTATTTCGAAACCTTATCAACTTATCCTAGAAATATATCTTTTTGGGACCTTTTAAATCCGAAAATCATTTTATAATAAAGTAATATTTTATAACATTCCAAGAGTGCCCCTCCTCCCCTTTTATAAAAGGCCCTGACCTCAACTACCTCACACGCACCTCTCAAGCCTTTGGCTCGGACAAACCCTGCCCATTTCATCTATCCACATCCCTCTCTTCATCATTAAACCCTATCATTGTGCATAATCCTTTCCAAGGAAGCCTTTGATATCAAATCAAAGAGAGTTACCCGATTTAAAGGTAATGTCTTCCCTTGTGTTCTTTTGTTTTATTTTTCTTCTCCAAACCCCTAAACTCTTTTTTATTTAATTATTTTGTAACAAATCAAGTATATTCAATATACTAGGATTTTTTATGATGAGGATTGGAGCTACACTAACACACACCTCCTTCTAATGGTTAAAGAACATACTATTTCCGTGGATGACGAATTACTGTCTCACGAAACAATGATTGTTCTATCTTCTCATACCACCTCTCACGGTGGCCATTATGATGGAACTATATTTATTTATGATATATATTATATTTATTTCCTCTCTATTCTTCTGTATTTTATATTTAATACATACCTTTATGCTTTCCATGTTGTGCAAATGCGAGAATTTCATTTGAGGAAGTGTGGACTTCCGCCCCCTCAAGTGATGTGACTCGTTAATGAAATTCATGGAATGTATAAAGAATGAAATTTATGAACATATGTGATCAATATAACATATATATTATACTAGAATTAATATATATATATATATATATATATCTCATCTATTTTAATTCCATTAATGTTCTAATGAAATGAAAGTAGCGTTCATGCGTACGTACGGCTTACCGTCTCCATGAACGGGGATTTTAATTTTTTTATCTCCAAATGATATGGAATAGTATAAAATGAATATATACTGGATATATATGATATTTAATACATAAATACTATTCTGGATATGATTTACTTATATCTACATGGAAAAGTATTTTCCAACAAGTTCAATTTTTACTCATGTACCAAACATCGACAAAAACTTCTAATATGAACTCACTTTATTAACAAATTATTATAACCTTATAATATGTGATATTAACTAAATAATAATCATTAAATTAGGTCCTTAATAAATTATTAATTGACCAAATTTTATTATTCTGGAGATTAAAGAACGATCAAGTCATCTCGGACACGAGGTTAGGGATCCTACCTCTCTCTTTCTTTTTAAGTACACTCTTTTATGTCATTCCTTTTAAGATCATCTTTCTTATGATTGGGATGTTCTTTTATATTAATCTTACTATAATTTTTATTTTCATTTAATGAGATACCCTATTATCTCTCATCAATCCATTTTGGATGTTTTAATTGGCGTCGTTAGGCTGCCAAAATTTCGTAAGGGGCTTTTTAACTCACTTTGTGTTTTCGTGAGATTCATGCTACATTTGCCAATATTTCCTTTTGAGGGGTGTATGTACTATCCATTATTCTAATCTTTGTGTAACATACTTTTTTATGAGTATTTACATAAATGTTGTATAGTCCTTCTTTCATGGGGTGTACGTTTCAAAAGTTACCCAAATCGGTAAGGGAACCTTTCACCCTCCTCTTTTTAAACGACTTCTTTTGTTATGTCTTTTAATTTTCATATTATTATATGGGGATATGTTATTATGTATACTTATTGCCATAAATTTTATGTCCAAGAGATGAGATACCCTTTTTATCTCTCATCAACTCTTTTTCTGAATTTTGATGTGACGCTGTTAGGCTGTCAAGGGAACTTCTTAACCCAATTTCAATTTCTTTGGGTTCAACATGTAGTTATTGAATATGTCATCCATTGAATAAGTGTGAATGACCTTTGATTATTTGAAACTTAATATACACATATATTGGGACTATTTATATTTTTCACACATAATTATGAGATTGATTTATCCTTAATTTAAGGATACCATCTTTATAATGGATTTCATCTAAATTTACATTTCCACTGAGACTTCATTATTGTTATGCACCAATTCACTCTTATATGGTGTATATACTGCCCTTAGGAATATTATATCATGAATCCATTTATTCTCATGGTATTATAAAGTTTTTATTAAATGTTATTCCTCAATTATTGTATTCAAGTGTCTCTCATTTTGTTAAAAACCCTTTAACTAAAATATCGTTTTAAATGCATTAATGATTTATTCTTATAAATATTTCTTATTAATATCCATGTTTTCAATATGGTTTTATGGATTTATTTATATGGATATTAATGGTTTAAAATGTTAAAAGCTTCAATGTGGTATGGGAAACATTGATTTAAAAATCTGTTTATTAAATGTTTTAATTGGTTTTGAAAATGGTTTTTAGAATGGATTCATTATTTCAATATCTTAAATGTTATATTGTTATTGCAATATGGGAATGTTATATTTCCTTTATTCTAAAGTTATGTGATATGATTATGTTATGGTGATTGGGCATTGTTATGAAGACAGGTGGTTCCGTGATAAACAAAGGGCGGGTGAGCCCGATATAGCTCTCCAATGCATTGGGTAACGTGAAGGGGTTAAACATTAAGGTTTCTCTGAAGAGATTTAGGGAATATACAGCGATGGGTATTCCAAACGTAACCAAGAGGGTTACTCCCTACGTAAGAATGTTATGAATGCTTCAAGTTACCTTTATGCCTTATGATTTCTATGTTTTATTCATGATTTGATGAGGTATGTTAAAGTTCATATGTTTTATGAGTAAAGTATGACATCATTGATTCTTATGTATACATGTACTCATGTTTCCTTTACATATTTTTTATATCAATTACTGAGGTTTGTATGCTTATCCAATGTTTTTGAAATGTTTTACACGGGACTTAAAGATGAATAGGGTCAAGGATGGGATCAAGGAAAGACATGCTATCTAAAACATGGAAGTAGACATGTTTCTTTTAAGATTTTTTTTGGAAACTTAGTAGAAGTGTTTACTTTGTAATCTTTTGACATGTAATAGTTATGTCCTAATTCACTAAAAATCTATGTCTGAAGAGATCCTCAATGTGAATTATTCATTTAATTCAATATTAAGTAAGGTTTATGGTCGGGGCCTTATAGTTGGTATCAAAGGGAGGTTTAGATAAATTTAGAGGTTAAGGTATTCTCTAAGCATAAGTGACATTACCATAATGGTTAGGATTTCAGAAAAAGTCCTAGTTTTAGATAAAATGAATGAGTACGTATATCTTAGTGTTTATATTCCTCATTAGTACATGATGGTTTTTTTGATATACTCACACTGACTTTTATGTTTTTAGTAAATGGACGGATCTTGCAGGCACCAAAGTGACAATGGGTTTGAAGGAAACTATGGTGGTTCTCTGATTAAGAGACTGGATGAAATGGGGGATTCAATGAGGAAACTCGTGGTTATTCTAAACCAACTATCAAGGAGTCATGATCAACCACTTGTACCTTGGTATGTTCTGTAATGCATCATGTACGAGATGACCAATCGATGTGGAAGTTCGGGTAATAATTATAAAGGTAACCATTATGGTTTATATGATCCTTACATTTGAGGTAATTATGGGTTATTATATATTATGATGGAAAATGAATGGCATGAGATAAACTTGATGTTAAATTATGTTATGATTATTTTGTAATATTTTATCTCGTTTTGGGGAATGTTTTAAGAATTATATAGTTTTGGAAAAAGGACAACACGCAAACCGTGTGAAAACCCATCGTGTCGGACAAAGTTGCGGGAATCGAACCCACAACCAAAGTGTGACTGGTATTTATCACCTACCACTGGACTACGTGAAGTCCCTGGTTAGTTTGACTAATTCTTTTTAGTTAGATGATTTTAGGAATCAATAGTAAGTTTATTTTAGGTTATCTATGGAAATTATTAACCTATCATCGAGGATATGTGATTAGGTTAATTACTTTTGAATATGCAAATTTAAGATCAACTAATGTTATTTGGAGATAAAAGTTAATTTGTACCTTGGAAGACTATATGATTAAATCCTTTAAATATTTGGGTTTCAATCTTACTTTGGTTTACTTTGATGAATTTTATGGAAAATTGTTTATCGAATGGTCTTCGTTTAACTTTGGGGTTTTTTTTGGACAAATTTTGGAGATTAAGAATAGATATTCTTTTTATAAAGGATTGTACTTTTGTGGATTATCTAACCTCATACTAACAATTTTGGGTTTTGTCAAAAGACATGGGAAATATATAGTTCTATTTTTTGGATTAGGGGATTCTCTAGAAGTTGATTATATCTCTCTTAATGTGAACAAGTCATCCTAAATACTCATCTTTTAGAGAAAATATGAGTTTGTGTAAGAAATCTAGTAAAAGTTGAAATTCAACATGAAAAGTAAGTATGTTTACTTATGTTTTATTTATACTCATAAATAAATTCCTCAATGAAAATTAACTTAAAACAAAAATGTTGTCTGTTAATTTTTCCTACTGGGGAATCAAATACTGTTAAACCCATCTCAAGTATGTGATTTTCTTTTGGTTAACTTTCTCCTAGACATGTTTACTATCACTCTCCCTCAGAACATGACCCTTTTTTTCTCCCCCATATCCATATTTTTATACTTGGAATCCTAGTATAGGTTAACTCGGGTGACCTTTGTAATTCACTTTCTTTATTTTAAAGTGATATTTTTACTAAATCTTGTTCTGTTGTGGGATTTTCAATTAAGTTTCCAAGACCAATTTTAAAAATTGCGAGGACGCAATTCCCAAAAGGGGGGAAGGATGTAACACCCTAGGTAAATAAATAATATGACATTTTCACATTTATCCATATTTGTGAATAAAATATTAATATTACCTTAAAGGGGACGCTATGCTCAATGGCGTAACCAGTACAAAACAACGAGTTTCTTTGGAATATTACGTTGCACTCTAATAATAAAATAATATTATTTTAAATAGTAGTTAACGCCTAGTCGTTGTAATGGAGGGAATGAACATAACTAACTACAAAATGATTATATATGTTTTTCAAAAAAATTTACTTTTTACAATAAATGTTAGAGGTTTAAAAATGCGAATGAATCCAATTTTAAGCGTAAACATTCTAATATTCTTTAAAAGGTCGATTAACCGCCTTTTGATGACAAACCTATTTTAAATCCACTTTTTGAAAATTTTATGTGTTATATTTGATAAAATTAAATTCTTCCTTTGAATCGGGATATCAAAATTTACTTTGTGTAAATTTTTGGTATTTTTCAGATAAATTTCATTTTTTAATGAATAGTGAAAAATGTTGTATTCTAATTCAAAACCTCTTTTTAATCTAATTTATTTATATGATTAGATTATCTTTTGAATTGGTTTTAAAGTTAAATTAGAATATATTTTTACCATTTAATCCAATAGTGGTCTTTGGAATTAATTTCATCTTGAAATTGGACTTAAACTAGTGTCAATCTTTTGATAATTATTGTTTCATAAAAACACGTTGTTTGCTCTGACAGCGGAAATTAATTATTAAATTAATTAATGTAAAATATATTCTTTGAATTTTATAAAATAGACATCATTTTTTAATTTGGAATATCAAATATATCATAGGGTTAATTTTTGGTATTTTTCTGGAAAACATCAATTTTTGGTGAATAGTGAAACCACTAAGTGGTACTTAAAAAACTGATTTTTCGTTTAAATGAAATTTTACCACCTCTGTGTTTTGAATTTCAAAAATCTGACAAACATGGTTGTCATTAAAAAGTAAAATGTTGTTCAACGAGATTAAAATAATTTTTTGGGTGAATAGTAACTTTTATGTTTTAATCGCGATTAGAGGTAATTAGTGTAGTTTAAGGCAAAAATAATGTTTTAATAATATGAAATTACCTAGACAAAGTCCTACCCTCATTGGATGAGTCATGGACGACCAATACAATCCATGGGTCATCTTGGGGACCCCATGGAGCCACTTTGGTTGGAAAATGTCATTAATACCTTTTTATTTAAAGTTAAAATTAAAATGTCACAAACATGTGTTGTTTTATTAAAACAATTTTCACATGGGGTTAAACAAGTCATATTTTTGACTATAAATATTCATTAGAAAGATAAAAATATTTCCTACAACATGATATTTTTTTATAATTTTTAGACAGTAAATAAAATAAATTATTTATGACACCATGATTATGCAGTGATTACCTCATTATTTATTGATTTAAGTAAAAAGAAAAGATAATGTAAAATCTAAGACCTACACTTGTTAAAAACCTATAGGATGGGTGGATTTCGAAACCTTATTAACTTATCCTCGAAATATTTACTTTTGGGACCTTTTAAATCTGAAAATCATTTTATAATAAAGTAATATTTTATAACATTTCAAGAGTACCCCTCCTCTCCTCTTATAAAAGGCCCCCACATCTACCACCTTACTAACACCTATAAAGCCTTTGGATCGGCCAACCCCTGCCCATTTCATCTCTCCACATCCCTCTCTTCATCATTGAAGCCTCACTTTGGGCAGAATCTTTTCCAAGGAAGCCTTTGAGCTCAAATAAAAGAGAGTTACCTGATTTAAAGGTAATGTCTTCTCTTGTGTTCTTTTGTTTTATTTGTCTTCTCTAAATCCCTAAACTCTTTTTATTTATTTCTTTTATAAAAACTCTAGTATCTTAAATATACTAGGATGTTTTTATGAGGAGGATTCTAGCTACACTAACACACACCTCCGTCTATTTTTAAAGAACATATTGTTTCCGTGGATGGCGAATTACTGCCTCACAAAACGATGATTGTTCTATCTTCTCATACCACCTCTCATGGTGGACATTATGATGGAACTATATTTATTTATTATATTTATTATATTTATTTCCTCTCTATTCTTCTGTATTTTATATTTAATACATTCCTTTATGCTTTGAATTTTGTGAAAATGCGATAATTGTATTTGAGGAAGTGTGGACTACCGCCCCCGCAAGTGATGTGATTCGTTCATGCAATACATGGAATGTATAAAGAATGAAATTGATGAAATTATGTGATCAATATAACATATATATTATAATGTAATTATAATATATATATCTCATCTATTTCAATTCCATTAATGTGCCAAAGAAATGAAAGTAGCGTTCATGCGTATGTACGGCTTACCATCTCCATGAACAGTGCTTTTAATTTTTTATCTCCAAATGCTATGGAATAGTATAAAATGAATATATACTGGATATATATGATATTTAAAACATAAATAATATTCTGGATATGATGTACCTATAACTACATGGAAAATTCTTTTCCATCAAGTTTGATTTTTACTCATGTACCAAACATCGAAAAAAACGTCAGATATGAACTCACTTTATTAACCAATTATTATAACCTTATAATATGTGATATTAACTGAATAATAATATTTAAATAAAGTCTTTAAGAAATTATAAATTGACCAAATTTTATTATTCAGGAGATTAAACAACGATCGGGTCATGTCGGATACGACGTAAGGGATCCTACCTCTCTCTTTCTTTATAAGTACACTCTTTTATGTCATTTATTTTATGCTCATCTTTCTTATGATTTGGATGTTCTATTATATTACTCTTACTGTACTTTTTATATTAATTTTAGGAGAGACCCTATTTTATCTCATCAATCCATTTTGGATGTTTTAATTGGCGTCGTTAGGCTGCCGAAATTTCGTAAGGGGATTTTTATCTCACTTTGTGTTTTCGTGAGATTCATGCTACATTTTCCAATATTTCCTTTTGAGTGGTGTATTTACTGTGAATTATTATACTCTTTGTGTAACATACTTTATTTTATGAGTATTCACATCAATGTTGTATAGTCCTTCTTTCATGGGGTGTACGTTTCGAACGTTACCCAAATTTGTAAGGGAACCTTTCACCCTAATCTTTTTAAAAGACTTCTTTTGTTATGTCTTTTAATTTTCATCTTATTATGTTGGGATATGTTCTTATATAACCTTTTTGCCAAAAATTTTATGTCCAAGAGATGAGATACCCTTTTTATCTCTCATCAACTCTTTTTCTGAATTTTGATGTGACGCCGTTAGGCTGTCAAGGGAACTTCTTAACCCAATTTTGATTTCTTTGGGTTCAACATGTTGTTATTGAATATGTCATCATTTGAATATGTGTGAATGACCTTTGATTATTTTACACTTAATATCCAATTATATTGGGTGTATTTATATTTGTCACACATAATTATGAGATTGATTTATCCTTAATTTAAGGATACCATCTTTATAATGGATTTCATCTCAATTTACATTTCCATTAAGACTTCATTGTTATTATGCACCAATTCACTCTTATATGGTGTATATACTATCCTTTGGAATATTATATCATGAATACCATTATTCTCATGGTATTATAAAGTTTTGATTAAATTTTATTCCTCAATTATTGTATTCAAGTGTATCTCATTTTGTTAAAAACCCTTTAACTAAAATATCGTTTTAAATGTTTTAATGATTTATTAATATAAACATTTCTCATTAATATCCATGTTTTCAAAATGGTTTTAAGGATTTATTTATATGGATATTAATGGTTTAAAATGTTAAAAGCTTCAATGTGGTATGGGACACTATGATTTTAAAATCTCTTTATTAAATGTTTTAAATGGTTTTGAAAATGGTTTTTAGAATGGATTCATTATTTCAATATCTTAAAATGTTATATTGTTATTGCAATGTGGGAATGTTATCATTATTTTATGCTTAAGTTATGTGCTATGATTATGTTATGGTTCTTGGGCATTGTTATGAAGATGGGTGGTTCTGTGATAAACAAAGGGATGGTGAGCCCGATATAGCTCTCCAACGCATTGGGTAACGCGAAGGGGTTAGACGTTAAGGTTTCTCCTAAGAGAATTAGGGAATATACTGTGATGGGTATTCCAAACGTAACCAAGAGGGTTACTCCCTATGTAAAAATGTTATGAATGTCTCAAGTTACCTATATTCCTTATGATTTCTATGTTTTATTCATGATTTGATGAGTTATGTTAATGTTATTATGTTTTATGAGTAAAGTATGATTTCATTGATTCTTATGTATACATGTACTCATGTTTCCTTTCCATATTATTTATATCACTTATTGAAATTTTTATGCTCATCCCATGTTTTTGAAATGTTTTACACATCACTTAAAGATGAATAGGGTCAAGGATGGGATCAAGGAAAGACATGCTTTCTAAAACATGGAACTAGAAATGTTTATTTTAAGAGTTTTTTTGTGGAAACTTAGTAGAAGTGTCTACTTTTTAATCTTTTGAGATGTAATAGTGATGTCCTAATTCTTTAAAAATCTAAGCCGGAAAAGATCCTCAATGTGAATTATTAATTTAATTCAATATTTAGTATGGTTTAAGGCTGGTGCCTTATATGTAGAGCCTCTCATCTTCAAAAGATGATCTAGCTTTACGAATAATCATCTTTATTTCTATACTATTGTTCTACCCGGTGAGTGCTACGTCATTTACTTATTTCATTATGTTTGAGATCTTTCTTGGTGGTATTATATCTATGGTATTTTAATTTATGGGGTCCTCCTTGGATTACTGAGAGACATTCAGGGTTCTCAGGGTCCCTACTTAGTATTTTTATACTCACACCTGCGTGGACATCACTAGCACCTATTGTGTCTTGTACAGATGATGGGCATCTTTGACTGGACTTTGGAGATCCATGACTAAATGGTGCTCAGAAGTTATCGACATTTTTGGTTTTCTACAGTGATGTTCGACTGATATTTTTACCTATCTTTCATGTTGGATCCTAAGAAGATGACCTCCAGAGCTTGTACTTCTTTTGCTGTACTTTTATTTTAGTTGGTCTTGAATTACGGCCCCTTTACTTTCAGTTTACACAAATTACTGTCTGTGTGGGTAATGGATTAATTTTAATGCCTTCATTTTTGGGATATGACTTTCTTGTTCTAGTCACCATCCCATGTCCTATGGAAGGCGCTATGGATGTAGTCACGATACATGCCACATGGGATGAGTCGTGACACCAAAACTTTTACAACACCCATTGAATGGAAATAGATAACCTTATCACAAACTTATGTCTTTCATTTTCCCATTAAAAACTATCAAGTTTGGAGATAATGATTTATTTGTTATTTATATTTTATATTTTTGTTATTATTTTTTTATAGAATCATAATATCATGCATACCTTCATACAATCCATTTTGTTGGAATACGACAACATCTCTCTTATATATGGCAGACTACATCCTTGTTGAGTGGTGTGATTCGTTCACACTTTACATAGAATAAAAAATCAATTTTTTAATAGAAATATGTTATATATATATATGTCATTAAAAAGATTCTATAATGATAATATATCAAAAAAATTATTGATTTCAATCCAACATTAAAATGTAACCATCATTCTCGTATATGTATAGTCTATTGTCTCCATGAATGATGTATTTCATTTTATATCACTAAATTAAATTTATTAATATAAAAACATATATATATATATATAATATGATATCTGTGTATTTTTTATAATTATGGAGTTGATAATTCATTATCAATATATGTGTACAGAAAAATAAAAAAACGAAAGATATAAGAAAAAACGTGTTTTTACCTAAAACAAAACAATGAAATGGAAATGTTAATAAATAAGTAATAAAGGGTCACAAAAAAATCAAATGTGTTATGATATATATAAATATTGCTCTTTAATATATTTATTTTAGTCTTATATTTATTATACATGATGTTATAATGTGTTCAAAAGATATTCAGACTTAAGGTTAGGGGTTTCTAGTCTCCCTTTAATTTTAGGGAGACAAATAAAAATTCACAATTGATTTCATTTATGAGTATTATATAAAGAACCATATAAATTTTATACAATGAATCCTAGTTTTTTAAGATATTTAATGATCAATTTTATTCTATAATTTTTTGGAGCTTATGATTCAATGATATCAAATTTTTAATGATTTTATGATTAAATCTCATCGTTTATCAAGATTATGTATGATTATGTTTCATATGATGAATCCTTATGATCAATTTATAAAGAAACTCAGGAATTTTATTATCCTCTATTTATTAATTGTATAATAATTTAATAGATTTTTTTCTAATCATTGGCCATTAATATAATTATGAAAATATATTTCGTAATACATGAATTTATTTCTCTATTTAGCTACAAATCATTTTCCTTCCAAAACCATGTATTTTAAAATATTTCAAGAAATTTATTAGTAATACATTATAATTCATGAATGAAATTTCTACCCATGATTTAACTTTTAAAAATAAAAAATTCTTTTGAATCATCATGTCATTTTCTAAATAATAGATATTTTTATTTTACCAAATATTTAAAATGAATCATTGTTTTAACACGTACAGAAAAAATGAGACTTCCCATCAACATGAACATTATTTTCATTTAATACTACATTATAATTATTAAATATTATTTTACATTACAAAACATTTAAGGATTTTTAAATTTTATATAGAATATTTCAAACCATAGATGATATTTTCAATCAAAAATTTATTAAATGATTTTTAAAATACCCCTTTAAAATAAATCAATGTTATTTTTAAAGAAATTAATTTTCATGAAGGTTGTGTAATTGAATATTTTAAATAAAAGTTTTTTCCCTAATAAATGTTTTAAATTATTGTACAAAATCAATTTTCATTTAATATAAAATATTTTAATGTTACCTATGCCTTAGTGAAGATATTATCCCTGAATACCATTTTTATTATTTATCTAAGTAATTTATATTTATCATTGACTGATATTTATGAAACCCATTTATCTTCCATGGATTATAAAATAATGATAATTTTATGACAATCCCTTTGTTTTTTTACAAGTTAAACGATGATTTTTTTGAAACATTTTTCTTTTACACATGTTATGATATGATAAAATGTTTATAAAACCTAGTTATTTTCATGTGTTATGATATAATGAATTTTTTAAATACTTAGGGACTTCTTATTTATAATCATAATTATGTGATCAGTAGGATATCTATATACCTACAATGAATTGGGTATTAATAAATGTTCTACGAGATCATACAGTACACGGTTGGTTCGAAAATACAGAAAATAATAGTACATGTGTGGTTATCCCAATCTAGAAAAGGGGTATACAAGAGGTTAGTCCAAACTAGAAGCAGGTACACTGGGGTTTTTACTATTCCTAACTTGTTATAAATGTCATGGTAGGTAGCCTTAATATAATATTTCTTATTCTAGTTTGTATTCTAGTAATCTATATCTTATACCAATATTATTCTGTAATGTCTCATGTATTTCATTATCTTATGATTCATGTTTAATGAGCATACATTCTTTATTTCTTGTCTTGAGATTAAGAACTTGGATAAGAAATGTATGGTTTTCATGGCTATCCTCGGGTTCTCATACACTTATGTTCATGTTATGCTTTTGTATCTCCCTCATTTACCCTTACTGAATATCTATGCTCAGCCTTTCTTATGTTTCCATTAATCATGTTATGAATAAATGTATTATTTATAATATGTTTAATAAGGGTTTATGTTATGAAGATCAAAGTGGTATATGATTTAGTTTACATATTGAATTGTTTTCTTTATGTTTCTTTATTTCCAACGGAAAAACACTATTACGGTCATTAGGATTGAGTTTATTTAATTATATTATTATTAACAATAAATGATGTAATCAATATGTACGATAATACTGGGTTTCCATAGTCGGTATCATAGATTTTTTAGGTAACCGTCATAAAATATGATTAGAAAACCATAGTGATATCCATATGGTCATGTCTAAGGATAATATTAAGGGTTCTTAAAATTATAAGAAAATTTCAGTGAATATTTTTAAAGGATATGGAAAGTCTTTTCCAATAAATTACATTGATTTATAAAAACTATAAGGGGATATATAACAAAAACAACAGTGCATACGGTTAAATAATTTCAAGTGGATGGATTAATATATACTATTTTGTCACTTGATACATTTCAATGGGCCCTCAGGTACACTTTGATTTTCACTCTTGGGGGATGCAATTTGGAAATTCATAAACTCTATATGAACATCTATAATGGTTTTAAACAGATAATTACAATGAATGTCCAAGGACAAACCTAATTTGTCAAAGATTGAAAAAAAAATTCATGATTTTGACATTAGATAATATATTTTTCATGATTTCTTCATTCCCCCCATTGTTATTGTTTATTAAATGATGTTATTTTGGTTTTAGTCAATTCCCTAAACCCAAAGGAACCATGTTAATATTGATTATGAAGGAAAATACTATGATTTTTTCCGAGGAATAAAAATGTAATATGTTATTGAATGAAATATTTTTTTTCAATGATCACACAAGATTATAAATATTTGAATGATTCAATACTTAGGAAAAATAAATGGAGGGAAAACATTATATTGAGTCCTAAATTTTGAAATATTCACGTTCTCTATATGGGTCTTTTGATCCACTAGTTGCAGATCAATAGATCAATACCATTAAAAATATATTTTCTATTAACTAGTGCTCATAAAATTAGAAATTCATTTTGGTTGAGTACTATTTGGGAGGTGAAGTACATCAATGGTGGAAACTTATCAAGAATATGAGTCAATGGGTTGAAATTTACTCCATAGATTGGGATGAGTTCAAGAAATTATATTTCAACAGGTACATTCCTCGTATTCTCAGTTTAAAGATTAATAATGACTTCCACATGGAAAAAATAGAATTATGATGATTTTTTGGTACCTATCATGATACTTTTATAAGTCATGTGAGGTATGCTTCAAGTAATATCAATCAACCTGAATGTAAATTTGATCATTTATTCAATGGCATAGAACCAAGTTTCCTTCAGTCATTAGAAGAAATAGACATTATAAGCTAGGAAGAGAATTTTAGATGTGATGTTAAGATGGAAATAAATTTATTAGTAACATAACAGTATCATGGTTTTGATATGAATTTAAAAATTTAATTCAAAAGAGAAATATAGGAAACATAGAAAGAGGAATATGATATTTCTTTTATGCCTAATTTGTTGGAAGATGTATGGTGGAAATATTAATATGGTAATTACTATATTCTTATAGTGTGGGAGGGAAGACCAATGGGAATCTTACAACATAAGTTATAGGAATAATTTAGTTAATTATGTTAATATAGATAAATATTTGCATAATGAACCACCCACCCTCAAATGTTTCAAATGAACTTGTTTTTGAATTTTTCTAATCGGTGACCAAATTTCAGGGTTATGGATGGTTAATAAAACTAGTAATCTCTTACGACATTAAAAAAATGGAAACAATATTCATTAACTATTTATTACATGGGTATTGATAATTATGTGGTGAAATATACACATTTCATCCACTGTATAAATGTTAATGTCTTACTCGAATCTAGATTTGTAAAATAGCTCTTATCTAAATAATTTTTAAGGGTATCAATATTTAACCAAAATTATTATCTATCAAAATAGTTCTGAAAACCCCTAATAGTATGAAAATACCATTTCAAACATATGATTCGTCTCTGATTGATTTGGGTTGGAATGTGCTTCTGGGAAATTTTTTTGTTATTCCCATGGATGAATTTAATGTTATATTCGACATGGATTAGCTTTCTCGGTATAAATCACATGTAATTTATCAATGAAGGAATGTTACATTTGATATACCAAACAAAACTATGAATGTTATTCAATGTTTTTATAAGTATGAAATTTCAATGGAGATCAAACACATGGTACAAGACTTAATTCATATTTTAGAAAAGGTTTTTTATCTCAAATGGTTGGTGAGAAACATGACATCGATAGAATACCTATTGTCTGGGAATTTGATTATGTATTCCATGAAGAGTTTCCAAGTATTACACAAAAAATTATGAAGTTTAGTTGTCAATATAACTCATAGCTATTACCACATAAATTTGAAATACACACTGTAGAATGGCACCAATTGAGTTTTAAGAATTTACGAAGAAGCTCCAAGGATACATTGACAAGGGATTGATTCATCCAAGTGAAACACCTTTTGGTGCACATGTTGTTTTTGTGAAAAGTAAATATTTTAGAATTAAACTATGTATTGATTATAAGAATTCCAAATAGATATCAATTAAGAACAAATATCATCTACCCCATTTTTATGGCTTGTTTGATCAACATTGTGGAGGTTAATACTTTTACAAGATTGAACATTATTTTGAATATCATTAATTGGGGGTCAATAATTAGGATATTCGCAACAAAAAATTCCATATAAGGTACTAAATTTATGGATTTATAGTGAGGTCATTTGGTCCAAACTATTTCTTATATATCTTCAGGGATTTAATTATGAGAGTCATCAGGGATTACCATGATTAGTTTCTAGTATAATATATAGATGATATTTGTATCTATTCAACAAGAAATTAAAATCATGAAGATCAATTAGAATTGTACTAAAGACCCTATGGATGTTGATATTGTATAAAAAATTTAAAAAGATTAAATTTTGGTTGTAATATTTTCATTTTTTGGTCATATAATGTTATGATAGGGTGTATCATATGATCCCTCAATCATGGTGTCTATTGAATGTTTTCTCAGACCGAATATGGTGATTAAGATCTGTAGTTTTCAGAATTTAGTTATATGTTATTGATGGGTTGTGTAGAATTTATCTTGACTATATAATCCTCTACCCAAGTCAAATCTAAAGGGATCAAAGTTCTTTTAAACAGATAAATGTGATGAATATATAAAGCATCTAAATCGAAGAGTCTTCAATGAACCTATGATTACATTAAGATTTAGTAGAGATGGGTTTTTAATCTATAATGGTGAATTCAATAGGGGATTGGGATTTATTTTTTTGACGAGTGACAATGTTATATATTATGCCACATGAGAATATATTATTTTTGGGAAATTTTATACAAATCATGATATAGAGTTAACTGTTGTGATTTTTTATTAAATACGTAGATTTATTATTTGTATATGTAAAAATGTGATGTATATAATGATCAAAAAATTATAAATTTTAAACTCATATTGTAGGATTTTACTATGATCCAATGGAGATGGTCAGATTTGATTTATTATTATGACTTCTCAGTACATTACCACCCCAGGAATGAGAACAAGGTGGTTAATTACTTGTGTCAAAAGGTTCATGATAGAGTATTAGTGATGAAGATTATCAATGATTCAATGTTTTTTTTATTTTCGAATGTTTGATCGTGAAATACTAAATGAAGGATAAATATAATATATTTCTCCATTGAATGATAAAGCATCAATCCAATTGAAGATTAAAGAGGAAAAAATATATGATATAGAACTGTAAAATAAGGTAACAAATGTTAATGCGATTAACCCAACTATGATTGAAATATAAGGTTAAATAAAAGCTTAATCATTCCCTAAATTCTATTTTTAAGGAAAACATTGTTATAAGAAACTAATAGTTCATTTATTATCTATTTATTTGGGATGTATATAGAAGTAAAAAGATTTTAAATAGCATTTATGGTGGGATTGAATGAAGAGAGATATCAAAACATTTCTATCCTGAGTATGGTATGTCATCATGTTATGGATAAAAGATAAAATCCTCAGGGGATATTACATATAGTACCCATATCATAATAGAACATGGGAAATGTCACATTATATTTCACACATGGAATCCCCAAAATTTATAATGGGAATAATGTTATATGATCTATATTGGATCATGTTACTATGTTAGCATGAATAATCGCTATTAGATAAAGCTTCTCTCTAGAAAATATTTCCATGATATAAAACAAGTAATTGAAAAGATTTTATAGAGTTCTACAATCCATTGAGTATGAACCATATCTAAGTTTTGCATCAATGTTTTGTAGAAGTCATCAGCTTGCACCTGATAGTGTTGTTTTTCAATACTGTGTATCATCCATAAATGGGTGGTTAGTTTTAAATAATAATTCAAACACTATAAAATATTTAGAGAATTGTTTTTAAGAATATAAAATGTTGTTGGGATCAACACCTTCCTCAAAAATATATTTCTTATAATTATTTGATTCACTCAAGTATTCAAATGACTCCTTATAAATTCCTCTAAGAAAATTTATATAGATCTCTAAATTTATTGAATGGATTTGGAGAATAAATTCAATTGGGAAATGAGATAAATAATGAAATTTTTATGAATATTAGATCCACTCCAAAAAAATAAAGGTAGCTTAGAGTCAGTTGAAAATTTATATTAATAATTATCAACATGATCTTTAATTTTAATTAGGTGATAATGTGTTTCTATGAATGTATCCATGGAAAAAGGTTATGAGATTTATGAAAAAGGGGGCACTGGTTCATTTGTATATAAGTCCCTCTAGAAATATTGATCATACTGGGAAGAGTTCCAATTTCATGGAACTTTCACCGTAACTCTTTGAAGTTCATGATTTGTTCCATGTATCACTCATGAGGATGTACATACCTAACCCTTCACATGTTCTCAACTTAGAGGTACTGTCACTGGATAAAGATATTCCTTAGGAGGAACAACCTAATGAAATTATGAGCCATGTAATTAATGTTATACAAAATAAGATCATTCACCTAGTCATTTTTTTGTGGAAAAATAACCTATTTAAGGAATATACATTAGAAAATACAAAAGTGGTGAGGAAAAAATATCCTCATTTGATTGTATCATTGTAACGAGGATTTAAAGAAAAATTCATTTTTAGGGGTGTAAAATATAACCCCATGAGTTTTAGTTATTCATTATTTTGAATAAATTAAATTTCATAGATAGATAGTGTTACACACCACACCATGTTAGTATTGTTCTACATAAAACACTAGGTTATCTTGCATTACACAGAACACTACGTTTTAACATGACCACAAAATAATTTTAAAATAATTATATAAATACAGAAAATATAACCCAGCCATTAAACATAGTGATATGAAGAGTAATAGAATAATTATATATTATTTAAAATGGTTTTATGTAATAAATGCATATTGAAAATAAACAACAAAATTTCATGTAATTTCAAGTTATTTCATTATATGTTTCAAAATTACGATTTTCTCAAAAAATATTTGTATTTCTATGAATAATAATGAAATTAATTTTTGATACATTAATAGAATTACTTTGAAAAAAAAATAATCAATTTCAAAATGAAAATTTGAATATTAAAATAGGGTGTATTTGTGGGATTTTTATGAAAAGATTCATTTTTTGATGAATTTTGAAAAATACTGAATATTGATTGAACATTACATTTTCATATAATTTTTTCTAATTTCAATTAATATATTATTTTATTTTTATGTAATATTAGTTAAATTATACACCCATCAATCCAATTTATGTCCTTTTAATAAATTTTATATTTAATTATGATATAAATACGTTTCAATTTTTTTAAATATTTTCCCTTTAAAAAATTTATTCCTCATCGCATTTACATTACTATTTTTAAAATAAAATATTCCCCATAGAAGGATTAAATTTAGGAAAATGGATTCAATATTTGATAAATTAATTTTTTTTCTTATTATCTAATATATTTATCATAATGTCTTTAAATAGTGAAAAGTAAAAATAATAAAATATTATTTAGCATGGTTAAGGTAAAAATGGGTTTAACATGGGGATTAAATAGAAATGATATAGGTTACAAATATACAAAAACCATTATAAAACCCCATTGGATTTAAATATTTAGAACATATAATTATATTCTCTATATTAACCAAAATTATTCATTTTAACATGAAAAAACATTGATATAATTCTTTCATTCCCAAAATTACAAGTGTGCATCTTATCTCACATAAAAAAGGCCACCACTTTTCCTCTCCTCCTCACACCATAAAAACATTTGAATAAGATAATAACTACCTAAATCCAATCCAAACATCTAAATTCTCATTCTATAATCATAGTTTGGAATTAAATCCAACCTAAGAATGCTTTTGGTGAAAACCCCTGAAAGATAACCCAAGAAGAGCAAATGTTCATCAACCATAGTTTTTGAATTATTTCTTCATATCCCCCATTAAATTTTTATAATATCATGATGATATAATATCCCTAATACCGTACATATTACTATATTTTTTTATTTCTTGGTAATTACCTAAAACCCTCTCAGATTCCATCAAATCGGTTACGAAATCATTATTTATTGGTATAGCGGACTACCACCCCGTGAACTAATGTCAGTCATTTTTCCATTAAAACATATCAAGGATGAATATAATCATAAATTTATTACTTATATAAAATAATTAGGATGATATTATTCTTATTAAATAAAATATATTACATATACCATCATTCTTGCCTTTTTGGAGAATATGATAACGCCACTCGTGTGTATGGTGGACTATCACCTCGAAAAGCGATGTGATTCATTCCATCTATACAGGGATGATAATACGGATGGTTATAATGAATATATGTGATATATATTCCCTAAAAAAATATTTTTTATTTTCAATATATCATTTATATTTCATTATTTTAAACCTAGCAGAAAACTAAAACAACATTCATTTGTAATTATCGCATACCGTCTCCATGAATTGTGCATTTCACATTATATCACTAAATTTCATAGATTACTATAATTACATATTCACTAAATATATATGATATAAATTTCAGGGGTAAAATGGTTAATATTATTAAATAATGATTATTTTCTTACAAAAAAAATACAAATAATCAAATCATATTTGAATTACAATGTAGTTATTACCCGAAATGAAACATTAACATGGAATTGTTAACAAATGGGTAATAACATTTATTAATAATGTCATGTTTGGTTTGATATATATACATATATATATATATATATATTGTCATGTAGATGATTTTATATAAAATTTTATTTATTATATATGATTTTTAGTATGTATTATCGAATTATATTCATTACGTATGGAATTTATTCACTAACATTAATTTTCTAGAGACACATGAAAATTGCACACTCATTTATTTAGGGTGGTATAGATGTTGTCACCTTGATATTTTATAACATGAATCCCATTTTTAATGATATTTACTATTTCATATTATTTTATTTTTATTTGTTCTTATCAGTCAATTATACCAATGTGGTAATAATTTTATGATAAAATTCATCATTCATCCAAATTGATTTTGATTATGGTTCTGATGATAATATATTATGTTCCATATCTAAATAAAGTCGTGAATTTTCATCAAAAAATTTTATTCATGGTATATTCAAGTAATAGTATCATTTTTCATCTATTATATTCATTAAATAATTGAATAATTGTTTTATAAAAATATGACTTTATTTTTCCCTTCGGTCAAAAATCAATTTTCATCAAAATACATTTTTTTATAGAAATGTTTTCAATTTTTCTTTATTATTTTCCATTGATTCATAAAATATATCCTTACCCTTATTTTAATTTTTTTCAATATGTTTTTAATAGATTCTTCATTCCATTTTCATGACAATTCATATATATATTTTTCCAAAATTTTGAAAGAAATATTTATATTATGATTTACTGTAAGAATGAATATATATGACATCATGTCCATTATTATCCTTGAATATTAATTTATATGTTTTCAACGTTATTTACAAATAAAAAGGTTTAATATATTTTTTATTTTATAATTTTTTTCCTGATGTTGAATTGATATTTTCCACATGATATTTTCTAAATGATATAAGAAGTATTATTTATAATAATTTAATGTAATTCTCAATGAATTGGATTTTCAAAAAGGTTTAATGATTTAAAAAATATTTTTAAAAAAAATTATTTTGAACAATAAATGTTTTAAATGATTATTCAAAATAATTTTCTATCTATATTTATATATATTTTTGTTACATATACCTTACATTGGATTTGATTGAAGGATACAATTATTATTTATTCATTGATTAGTTTTTGTTTATGATGGTTTGATATTTATGGAATTAATTTATATTCCACATGTTATACAACAATATTATTCTTATAAAACCCACTTCTTTTTCAATGAGTTATTCTTTTATGATTATATAACCTATTTATTTTCCATAGGATATGATATGATAAAATATTTATGAAGCCCATTTAGTTTCATGGGTCATGTTATCGTGAATGTTTTATAATGAGGTGGAAAATATATATATGATTATCAATATTTAATGGATGGCACATTAATCTCCCTAAAATAATTTTTGTATGTTAAATGTTCTATAAGATCTTAGGGTAGAGGGGTTGTTATCCCCAGCCCACAAATAGGGTATATGAGTGGTTAGGGAAATTCTAAATAGTTGGATACATGGGTGGTTTTCATAATATGAAAAGAGTGTACATGAGAGGTTGTCCCAAGATAAAATCATATAAATGGTTTTTTTGTCCACTCCTAACATATTATGATTTTGCTGGTTGGGATATATGGTATATGATATTCCTTTATTTGGTATATTCCAAAAATCAATGTCTTGTGCCAATTGTTTTCCCTCACAGTTCATATTCATTGATTCTATTATAATTTATGTGTTTTGAAATTCCATAAATTATTACATGACTTTATATTATGTTTTCTGATATATAGGTTATGGTTTTACAATGTTATTATCATATTTTTGTACCCTTATGTTCATGTTAGGCTTATTTGTCACCCTTTTTTACAGTTTCTGAGAATCTAATATAACTATTTATCTTGATTCATCTGTGTAGGTTACAAATACATTTTGTTCGGTTTGGTATGTAAAATAAAGGTTCTAGTTATGATGAAGACAAAGTGATATTATTATGTTTACCTATGGACTAGTTTTTTATGTTCTCATGTTTCTAGAGGTGATATATTATTTTGGATATAAGGCTTGTGTTTCTATCATGTTATGAATATCCAAAAAAAATTATTTAGTATCTACGTATGATAATCTTGGGTCTCTATAAATTGATAACCTGGATATTGATCATTTTATGATCCCTACATAGGTATAAGGATATGAAATAATGATAGAAATCCTATAAATTTTAACAAAAAATAGAACATAATGTAAAAATTATCAAAAACTCAATGGTTTTTTATTAGATCTTCCTGGTTTTAGAAATTTAGGATACATTGATTTCAATATTTTACTGAATTTAAAAATAAAAAAAAGCAACATCATGTTGAAATATTCACAAAAATTCCTTTATAAAAACCCTACTAAATCCAACATAATTCCCTTCAAAATTTGTTATGATATTTACCATTCAATAATGATAATAAATCTTCTTAAAATTATTACACATATCATCAAAATCTGATTTATGAAATATTAGGTAGAAAATCTAAAAATTGTATTAATTTCTTGATTTAGAAAATCTTTTTAAATTAAAAAATATGACTCTATATTCAATGTAGAAGTTGGGGATTTTCATTAATAAATATTTATTACATATCCCTTAGAAGGTTGTTTATAAGATATTTTTTAGATCTAATAATTCAAGAAATACATTTTCCTCTAATTTTTACAGATTATATTCACAATAATAAATTATATATTTTCTCATTCTTAAGATTATTTAATTTTTAAAAATACAATTCAAAATATACTTTCTCTATATGTATGATATTTTAAAAAATATATAATATATTTTATGATTCATAAAATATATATCACTTTAATGATAATTCTTTACAAGAAATATTTTCTATAAAGGAAAACATATTTTCTATTAGTAAATTACAATGCATAAATATTTTTTTTCATTAAAATAAATTTAAATATAATATTTTTTGTTAGTATAGATATTTTTAAAAAATATTTGGTTTTTAATCCAATGTATAAGGTTTTTTTTCACTTTTATAAAAACCATTAAATATTAGTTTTGTTATTTATAAATAATATCAATTTCTTATTTAAATATAAAAAAAATAAAAAAAAATAATGAATTACAACAAAATTTATATATTTACTTAAAATTATTTGAATAACTACTAATAACATAGAAATAATTTTAAAAAGAAAATTTAAATGTAAAAACATCCCAAAGATTCATATAATTCTTAGAAATTTCATGGACACCCAATAACATGAGAAACATAAAATTAAGTGTTTAGGAAAACATATGCCCTTATACTAGATACCTCTAAATATTTTATCATCCTTGAGAATCAAAATCAATGCAAATGAAAAAAAATAACAAAAAACCAAACACTCCCAAGGAGATACCTCCCAAATAAATACACCATTATCACTATTTCAAAAATAATCATACAAAATAAATAATCTAATAAGATAAACGCCAAATTAAAAATATGACTATCAAAGTAAAAAATTATTAAAACAACTCAAAAGGTAGAGGGAAAATATATAATTAATATTAAAACATAAATTTCTCTAAACTACATGAACTCTAAAAACAATAACAATAGAAATATATCACATAGGGAATAACAAATCTTGAATATATTGAATCTCAATAGGCCACTACATGGATTCTATATCATCATTTTCATTCAAATCCCCCTTATATAGGATTCATCAAAATATTATCAATGAAGCTATGAATCATAGAAAACATATTGAATTTAGTCTAGTTATAAAAGAAGAACTGTCTAATATGCCACATCACTAACATGTATTAACCCATATAATGGATAATAGTCCATGGAAAAGTATAACTACCTCTTCCAAACATGTACCCTCTATGGTGTTGGGAAATCCTTAAGAACACAGGGTCTCCAACCGTGTACTCCAGAGGCATAAAGTAATATAATAAATCATTTTCATTCTCTTCAATGTTTTATAAGGATCAGTGACTATCTAACTATAGTCTAGAATGATATATATTATCATTTACACCCATATAACTCCTTGGATAGAGGCATTCCCAAGGAAGGGTGATAAAGATTATTATAATAAGATTCATCCATGATTTGGTGTGTCAACCATGATCCACCAATATATATAACAATGTCTAACAACATATCCTTAAGAATTTAACATTACCACAACATCTTACATGTAATATTTGGATTGAAGAAATTAAAAATGAATTCTCAAGATCCAAAAGCATTATAATGACATCATCCAAGTCATGGTGAAAACGAAAATCCATATTAGAGGGTTTATTCCCGTGGGGCTCTATGAAGCCATGCTATATCATCCACGTATCCCCTTCCTAGAACATTTATAGATTCTGACTCCATGGTTATTCGTAAATATAAATAATTCATTAAATAATCCACAATAACCAAAATAACATCACATCTACCTTAGGATTAAGGTAAAACAGTGATTAAATACAATAAAATGTCAACTCACATACAATTTCTGACATATATTGGATTCAAAAACCCTCCAAGAACATGATGTTCTACCATTACCTACTAATAACAACTAAAAAATGATACAAACATTTCCAAAATTTTATTCATCCATTCCCACTAGAACTAACTCATCTAGTCATGAAATTTTTAAAAAATACAAGGTCGCATGGCCATTTTTGATCTATGAATCCCAAGAAGATACTCTATTCACATTTTCAATGGATCAATATATCTTCTTCGAAATAAAAAATGATTTCATTGATCATCTTACCTTCCATTAGGGTCATCATCAAGTAAAACCTTATCAAATATTCCCTCTACCTCTATGTTTTATTACTAAGACTCCATGAATTTCTTTATCAAGGTTGAATGCAACATTAATTCACAAAAAAACAACTAAAACACCGTACCACATATCAAGATGCATCACTAAAAGCTTATATATCAGTCTTGAAGCATCTTTATACCCATAAAAAATATTTTCCTATGACTTCCAACTCAGCAGACTAATAACCATATTCAATTTCCATATAGTGTAATTGATCACAAAGTAATAGTCTTATATGAACTCCATCCACCTATATTAGTGTATATTTAACTCTTAGTGAGAAAATATGTATTTCATCTTATTTTTATTCTGGAAGGCCATAATGTGACCATTAATAAGTAAATTCCACTATAACTATAATAAAAACTCCAAAGCTTCCAATTATAGATCATGAGTTCATAGTTAATCTCCCGAGGAAATAAATTCAAAATAAACATTTATTATCATGACACTCTAATAGATTATTATTTACTCAAAACCAAGAATAATTTCTTCTTAAATAAGTATGAACATCATTCATTCCGTCAACAAATTATTGATGGTAGAATGGCTAAACGTCCCCTTCAGATAGTTAAAGTACACATGAAACTAAAAAGTCAATATGGAATTCAAATAATCCTTATTTATTTATTTTAATGGAGTTTTAATCAAAGATAAATCTATCAGGAACCTCTAATAATATCTTATGATAAAATGAAAACAATGGATCTCTACAACATTATTAGCCAATTTCTATGAAACAAAAACCTGAATCATTGGTGGGTCAAATATTACTCCCCACTTGGACACTACATACCTATGAAAAATCATATCCCACATCTAAAACATAAACTTATACATCATTCAATTGACCTCTTCCTGTTGAAGTTCTTGTAAAATTTCCCTATTATACGTAATATTAACCTCCTCTAACACCAAATATATCTGTATATTGTAGATGGAAACTATCATGAAAAGATCCAATATCTCATGAAACATAGATTTCATGTGATCCATGAATTTATCATGGAATTTGATGAAAAAATGAAATAACTATGAACATTAAGTTTCTATAATGTTCATGAATACTCTCTTAAGTATATCCTCTTCCATCACCCAAAAATAAAATTACATAGATCACATATCAATTTTCAAAAAACATCATCACCCTATTTATTATTCAAATAAACAATCACTCCTCAAGAGGGGAGAGTTGTTCTTGACCATCCTGATATTTATGAACAATTATTGTACATAAAATCTCAAAACACCATCCTTTTTCATTTCTAATAACACTAGAGTACCCCACAAGGACACACAAGGTCAAATGAGTCACTTATGAATTAAATTTAGAATTTAGATATGAAAATATCTTAATGTAGAATGTTTTATTATATAGGTATTCATCTTGAATAAAAATTTATCATGTTTTATTTTTATAAAAATATAATTTATTATTGATGGTTTGGGACACAACATCACTATAAATGAAATCCATAAATATTTAGATGACCTCAAGAAACTCCAACTAGTATGCCTCTATATATTCCAATTATATTGATAGAATCTATGAATGTATATTTATTTGAATGAATATGGGTTATCTAATGATCTCCCTCACTAATGAACACCACAGAATATCCATTTAACATATATAACACAACTCTCCTATAAAAAAAGTAATGAACTACACGTATATAATACAACAAATATATGGGAAGGTTGACATTGTGTTTTCATATCCATATACTAGGGAAATTCCCATATGTTGGATTATTAACCATCATAATCTCACACCCCAATAAAATATTAAGAAGACTCGAATGATGTCTAACTGGAATTTTAAACTCTATGGTCACTATAATTACCTCCACCATGAGTCCTAAGGTGCAGAACATGTTGGATACAATGATGGAATTAAATTCTATAGAGGAAAGTTTTGATATAAAATGATATATTATAAAAAAAATATACCAACTATAATATTTATCCCATCCCACACTATTATCTTCTTGGTGTGTAACTATATGCACTCAACTTTTCCTTTCTACCAATACAAATGAAAAAATCCAAGGCCACACTCTTCCTTACCTATAGATGACTAAATGTGTAAATAGTAAAACAAGAAAACCATTAATAGGTAGATAAGCATACATGACTAGGTCTCAATCAACAAATACCTCATCCAAGTATAATAAAATAATTTAATGAATATAGTGAAAGGGGACCCCACACCACCTTCTAACTAATTTTTCAATCTCATCCCAAACTAGTAAATATAATGTTTCTCCCATTCCTCATGTATTTGTAGTACCATATCAACATATTTACATTTCATATAGCCAATTCATTATCACATAAATACACATTCACTACCACAGGTAAGATGACCATATATCTATTTTCAATCATATTTATATCATAGTTGTGTGTCATTAACATGAATTATCATAACATCATTACAATCTTCTACCATAGAAAACCTCTAATATATTACATAAAATACCTCATCGTCACTAATTCACTCTCGCATATGTCTTTTTTCCACTAACAATAATTCATATAATCATTTTGGCATCATATATATTCCATGTTTACAAGAAAGTGAGGAGAATAAGTACAAGTAAATCAGTCATTTCCTTGACTATATTGATTATTGTGGATGAAACATTGATCCCAAAACAGATAGTCATTGGAAGTTTTATAAGACATGGATTTGGTTTATATAAAATGGAATGAAAATATAATATAGAATTCATGTGCACACAAGAAAAAACTAAATGGGTTTCATAAATTAACACTACTACATTCACTAATGATCACCACACTTCAAAATATTCAATTAAAAAATGTGTCCACTTCTACAGCATTTATCATACCCTCTATTTCTAAAAAATTAGTTACAAAATCAACCATAGACTTAATTTTATGCATTTTATTTAATTATTTATTTATATATCATTGATATAAAATGGTGCATTCATTGTGTAAAATATTATCTTTTTTTATCTACAAAATATTCATTATCACCTCCACCTTAATCTCATCCACATTACCATTCATTATTATAATTTAAATCCATAGAACAACCCACCTTAATTCATTTCCATCTTACATACAGTTTTATATTTGTTTTCTCTATTTCATTCTCTACCACTATGAATCTACTTGAATAACCCCACACCTCATAACTATCTTCTACATCAACCTTCATTATATTCTCATTCTAGGAACCACAATAATTTCTACTATATGAACCCAACACTGAAAACCATGATTACTACTACATTGATTGAAACATTTACACAATATTCATCTAAATTGTATCTATTCAAACATAAATAACACAATACAATAACAATATTAAAAATACCCATTATAAAAATGTTAATATATTTCTAAATCATTTTTTATGATAATACATATTGACATGAAAAATTTGTAATATCTATTTATCATCATTTCCAAATAATCTATTTTTTACCATGTATAATTTGCTATTCAATTTAGAGGATTCATTATAATACTAGATCTATAAAATTCACTCATATACCACAAAAAAAGTAAAGCAAAAATTAATTTCAAATAGTAAAACTGTATAAATAAATTGTGTTATATCCACCATTAAAAAAATTATTCAAGTCATTATCTTTAATTTTCCTTTTTATATAGTTATATAATATAATAATTGTATAATGGAAATTAATAAATTTACGAAAAATAAATGAGGGAGTTTTTTAATATAAAATGTTAACATTAATTATTTATTATGTTCTCTACACATATGAATATAGTGAATAATTTTTGATCATAGACATATATCTCACAGTAGAAAAATAAAATAGATAGAAGAGTTTCAATGAGGCTAGATGGGAAGGGTTATATTAATCCATTTTATAGAAAATAAAAATTCCAAAACATTATGGATTTCAAAAATCATAACATAATAGAACCCATATTGTGTGGAAATCGTCTTTATTATCCCTTCTTAAAAACACATCCAACATTATTTTAAATCCCATTAAAAAAATTCTTGTTATTCATCCATTCATATCAGCATTCAATATTTATAAAAAAGAATATCACAAATAATTTAGAGTTGATGTATGTAATATTTATATAAAAATTTACCATTTGTATGATTTAAAATTTTATTCTAAAACATAAAATGTGATTATAGTATAAGTCAACAAAATCCGAATTTATGCAAATTCATTGGTTCAAATATGGGTAGTGCTAAACTGTTTTGGTACAATAGAAGTTTTGTATCACTATATCAGTGTGAGTACTATACCAAGTACTTTATTGTAATTTATATGTTCATCATTCACTCTATTTAGCCTTTTGTTCCATGTATCTAGGCTTTTAGGCCACTAGGCTTCACAGACATCAATGGTAGAGTCATTGTGCTATCAATGGTGGGAAGATGATTTTATGTTGAAAAAATACCTTATTAGTGGACAAAAATGGTGTGAAGGTGGTAGTTGATAGTCTATTATGCATTGATGTTTATTCATGGATCTATTAAAAAACATTAATTAGAACCCCTAATAAGGTAGGTAACAATGGGAAACAAGCATTTGTGTTGTCAGGACTACAAGATGGAGTGATGAATGGTGGAGATAGTGAATGGTATATTTTAATAATATTTTTTTAGAATTGTGAATATATGTCCCATTCCATTTCTCTCTACTGCTATTATTATGTACCATGTATTCTCTTGGTCCACTAGACTCTCTAGACATGTAATGGTTCCCCATAAACCCAATTAAAACATTGATTATCCAAAAAAATCAATGGCATTTGGAATACTACTTAACTCTATGTTATTTAGCTCTTTGATGGGAATAAATTTGATAATATCTATAATTGAAAATTCAAAAAACACATGGACCTCCCTATATTATAAAACATATTATAGATAATATGCATTATACTTCATCATGCACAAAAAAAAATTCATTACTAAAACTCAAAAATAATTTTTCATTTTAAAAGTATTTTCTATTGAATATGTAACATATATTATGATATATAATATACATCCCTTGAGGTGAATTTTGTATGATGAATATTATTCCCCAATATGTAAATTAATCTTTTTAATAAAAATTATATAATAATTGTTTTTCCCAAAATTAAATTTGTTGTTAATAATTTATGTCAGTATGTTTTTTTATTATTTAAAAAATATGGTGTTAGTGCAACAAGTAACGTGGATTATTTGGAAAAATTTACTATGATACATAAAATCATGTACATGTAGATTATAAATGACTTTATAGAACATCTATAATTTATTAATTTTAAAATGGATCATACACTATTTCTCATCATTAGTTTTTATATGTAATTTTATTTAAAATTATCACTACTTTTTGAATGTCCAATAATTCCATATCATATTTTTAGCATAGTAACGATATATATAATCTTAAAAATTATTTTAGAGCATGTTCTGTCCATTAATCAAACAATATTTAATGAGAATGATTTTTTAGACGGAATAAATCATCTTTATTGATATATTAAAAATATTTTTAATGAATCCTTGAATTTCTATAATTATAATAATAATATCATATTCTAATGTACTAAAATGGAACATGAAAAATAGTGTTTTAAATAAATTAAAATTAAAATTCACATGGAAGTTATTACTATGATATAATAATAAGAAATTTATCATAACTATCATGAATTATAAGTAAACATTTACTCTTAGAATGGAATATCATATATATATTAAGAAATTATGTATTTGAATATACATTTACTGTTAATACATTGGTATGAAATTAATCTTTCATATTTCAAGATAACAAATTATGTATATCAATAGTTTTATTGATGGATTATTGATATTTTATTATTATTAAAAAAATCCGATTATAATTATTTTAGTATATTTATTTACCCGTATTGATTCATATCTAAAATAATCTCATCGAGAGAATAGGTAATTTATTTCCTAACATTTAAAATAATAATTTAGTATTTATTTAGTTAATTAGTTTATATGATATTTTATTTTCATAATTTATTCAAATACTAATTTTAATGAATTAAAATATAGATATACCATTATTTTAGTGCATGTTACTTTCTTAATAGAACACATGATTGAAAAATATCGTTGAGATATAATGAATATCATGAGTATGTGTAATAATAATTTTCCAATATCATTATATGAAATTTTAACACATATGTCATCAAAGAAACACATAAGCATAAGAAATTTTTTTAATTAACACAGATAATGGAGGTGTTCCTAGTAAGCTTATTTTAATAGATACTCAACATAAAAATAACATTATTAACCCCAAAAAATTATACATTCAAATTCGTAATAAATAAGTTTTAAATGAATAAATATCATTGATTAAATTTTTACTTCATGATTCCCTCATTAAATAAATATATCTTTTTAAAAATAGAGGAGTATATATAATTTATTAACAATATTTTATTTTTAAGAACATAAGTGGAATATTAATGTAATTTAACAAACTAAAACTGACTATAATTTTATAGAATGTGTCCTACTATATATATACCCATGTCATTGATAATGAACATCTAACAAAACATGATCGTCCATATGAAAAATTCATACAACAATATCATTTAAATATTTAATTATTTTAAATATTTAAGAAAATATAATATTCCCATCATTGTTTATGCATATTTGTTATCTTATTAATATATAAATGTAGTTATATATGACTTATGTGAATATAAGGCAAGATGGAAACTGTATTTTCCATCTGTATTGAAAACAATGGTTGAGATATTTCAGACTCAATTATAATAATATCATCACAACATACCATGTTATTTAACCATTATTTGAGTTGTTACATTAATTTAATCTAAATATACATTATATGTCTTTTAAATGGTCCATCTATTATCTGTTTTTCCATGCGACTCTCTTGATCTTACTCCATTACATCTTATAATTTCAACAGTTGGTACATCTATCTAAATAAATTTGAAGTTGTGAGGGTTCAATTATATATGGTTTATAATTATAGAGATATATGGTAACTATAAATACATTATAAATGGTGTGATATAATATTAAATTAGTTATAATATTTCTCTCATATGTTTGAAAACCACTACATATAAAAAATGTCATGAATGGAGTTTATAAAAATTCAATGTATGAAACAACATGTGATTTATTGTATATTATTTTAATATAAATGATATTGATCTCATTTAATCCATAGATAATTCTAATTATATAGTAATATGTTTTATCTTCATGTATTTTATGATAAGTTAAATGATAATATTTAATATACATGGAACTTTAATGAAATATTAAGTTATATCACACAGATTATTATGTAATAATATAGAGTTTGATGTTTGTTTTTTTTACCGAATTGTGGAATAATTTTAAACTAATTTTGACCCTCAAAACACTCTGAATGAGAGACACCTATTTTTTTAGTAATGAATACATGTGAGTATAAATATAGATTTTTTTTGATATGGTAACTTCTTGTAATATAATTTATTTGATAATTTTTTAGCAACCCATATACCATAACTAAATGATCAAAATTATATCACATAAAATGTTTATTTATTCATTGTGATATAAATTCATCAAATGTGAGATAAAATTTTCACAAGGGGGAAATTACTATAAAGGGGATGTTTTTCAACCAAGAAACATTAGTTAGTGAAACACCAATGTTTTCAGTAAAATTTTAATATTTGGTTTTATAGTTGGGTTACTTTTTAAGTCAATGGCCCTTATATATTCTCATGAAGTTACTTAATCTAAGAGTGATATGTTATAATTATGGGTATTTTTAAATAATATTAAGAAGGTAATTTTAGCAATTAGAGGTTCTATTTGGACAAGTTCATGTGGTGTATGATCAACAAAAAATTTTACTAATATTTAAATTTGGAAAATTTGATAGAGTGAGTAGAACATCCTAGAAAATTTTTGTGTAATATTAAATTTGACCTTGTGACTATTATAGAATCATGTTTTTTGGTAATTGACCATTTTTAATATGGAGTTAGATAATCTAAAAACTGAATTTATCGCCACTATTAGAGTTAAAATTTGTTATTGGATATGTGGTTCATAATTCTTGGGAATATGAAATTTTAAGATAATTTTGGTGTGTTTTACCAAGGCTACATGGTTTTATTCATGATAAGTAATCTATTGTTCCTATACCGTTATGATACCCTGAGAGGGGTGATATATTGGGTTATACATTTTCATAATTGAAGCATCAAATGAACCTTTCTCATAGTTTGTATATACATGAAATTTGTCAATATTGAACACAAAATTGGTTAATTTTGATGACATAAGAAAATTTTTTTAGGTTCACCAAAACAAAGATACTTTCATAGAGCATAAAATTCTGTTTTGTTGGTGTAAGAAAAGTAAATAATCACCATTCTTTAATATGTTCGGATTAGAATCATTGTCCCTCTTTGATAACAACCTCAGAAGATGAAAGATCACTACTATCATGTTTGAAAATTTATTTATAAAAAAATAATAAACACTTTTATCCTCATAAATCATATCGTTAATGTAACTTACATCCATTATAGTATCAATAAACTATATTCTGATCATGTAAATTATATCATTCCTCATTTTTAAATCTTGATTCATATATAAAATATATCAAACACTTCCCAATTTTAATTCATGTGTATATCTAGATTCTCTTTATAACTTTATTCACCTCTATCTTTATCATTGATTATGTTTATTCAATTGTTGATATAGCAAAAAAAAATTAGAAGACAAAATTAAATCCTTTGATGTCTCATCGAGGCCATGTTCATGGTTTCATCGTATCTTTGATGTTTTAGGGTGATGTCCCTCAAGGTGGTTTTGTTGGCTCTAATGAAGGAATTTTACTGTTGAATCCCCTATCCACTCTAACCCTTATCTAATCTCATGTTCCACCACACTTATCCATGTCATATCAAAGCTGATGGTTCTTGAGTGTTTTTGGGTTATGAAATTTGTCATTCTGAGGTTCTCCAGGTAATCATAATTTTGATTGATCATGCCTCTTGTCTCTCGTTTCATCTTCATTGTGTTGTTTGATGCCCTCAGTCATTCATCTATATTATCTATCCTCACGTGTGTCTGCTCAACTTTTATTCATATCTATATTGATGGCTATATTATGATTTTGGGATGTCGGGTTTGGTAGCAAACAACACTTCTCACATGGGATAAGTTGGTTTTATTTTTTATGGAGTTATGGATCACTTCCAAGGAGGTGGATGTAGGACCCCGGGACACACTGAGAGGGGAGGGGTGAATCAGGCTGTCAACTTTTTCTTCTTAGAGTTGTGGATCTTGTTCCCACATTGCTAGGAACAACTTAAACCTATATGATGGATAAGATCAGCAGTGAAACATTCACATGCAAAGGGACGACACAACAATTTTACTTGGTTCACCACTAAGGGCTACGTCCAAGGAGCATACGCCGACAAGTTTCCAGTCGTACCACATTCAACTAATCTTCACTAGTTGTGGATTATAATGTTTCGGGCACAGTCACTCTGTCCCGGGCTCACTACCTTTACAAAAGTTCAGGGATAGCTCACTACGTCCCTCGGGTCACTCCCGTTGACTCCCCCTGGCTCACTGTCGTTGGTAAAGTCTCGCTCAGTTTATATACTTGAAGGTCTCTTCAATATATTTTCATTGAAGGATTTGTCTTCTCTTCAGCATGATAGTTTTCTTACATCAGGGTTCAGAGTTGATGCTCTTTTCAGTTCAAACCATCTTCTTAAGTGCAATGACTAATGCACTAGATCCTCTTGTCTTCGTTTTCCTGAATCACAACCACTGAGGTGATTACTCAATAAGTGAAGCTCAGCTTACTTGGCATTGTCAGAATCAGTTCTCCATGTATGCATGAGATCATGAATTCATCATTTATATTTCCTCTTTAATCTCAATTTTCAGTGAAAGTATCAGGCAATCGTTTAGCTTTCGTGTTGCTACAGAAAGACGATTATGCTTCAACAATATCTGGCAGTCTCCTCAAAGCCCGGCATGAAAGTCCCAACATGGCACGCAAGTCCCAATACAGCACGCAAGTCCAAACTGGCACGCAAGTGTCACAAAATCACCTGCGTGACATTTCCTTCTGGGACTTCAAACCTGCATGACTCACTTCCTTTCTCGCTCAAATAACCTTGGGCACACAACCATCAATCGGCGCACAGCTTCTAAGAGCTGGTGCGCAAGTCTCTCCAAACCTCTTGCCCAACCACTCACCACTTGCGCGACTCCTACACCTATGAAATGAGAGATATGATTTTATTTAAGGGTTGAGCTCATAGGAAATGAAGAGGGGTGGTCCAGTATTTATAGGCATTTGGTCAACCTGCACAGCAGCACCCAAGTCACCCCTCGGCGCGCAAGTCCCGGCGCGCAGCTCATCTCACCTAGCCTCTGTCATGAAACTCCCTTGCGCGACCCAACCAATACTTGCACTGCCTTATTTCCATTTCCATATTCTGAAGTTTTGATCTTGAAAAACAATAGGCACGCAAGTTTCCAATCCTTCTAGTCATTGGCGCGCAAGCTCTTCACGACGCGCAGGTCACTTGCGTGACCAACCCAACACTTGCGCGACCCTCTTCCCTTGGCCATTTTTTCATGTTCTGATCTTGAAAAACACAAGGCGTGCAAGTTCCCTTTTCTTCATGTACACGGCGCGCAAGTCTCTTTGCCAAAACCTGTTTTCTCCATTTGTTTATTTTCATGTGAATAAATTTGGCAAACACTGGAAAACGGTTCCACCTTGTATCATCTCTTTTTATACCGCCTCCAGATCATCCATTCCTTTGTCAATGTTCTTGAATCAAACATGGATCGTTAACCACAACCCTTGAACTCGACATGCCACCATGGAATCTCCTTTGTCAACAAATTTGTATTTTGATTGTTTTCCTTGTCAACCTCAAAAACACTTCTTCTCGGTGATTTGTATCCTTCAGCAAATCTTCTACTTTCATCACAAACTCCACTATCGTGATATTTATTCTTTGAAGGAACAGATTTAGCATCATCATCTTCTGTGACAATGTGATGTGCATGGCCATCTCAGAGTTCCAATCCATGCATGGCCATCTTTGAATTCCATTCACTTGCACATTGTCTTTTTCTTCAACCGTCATTATCTACATCATGCCGAGCATATGATTCAATTTTTCAAGAAGTCTCTTGCATGGTTCTCATGAAATCATGAGTAATTCCATGGTCTTCATCAAAACCCATGGTTCTCATGGAATAATGAGGAATTGTATGGTCTTCATCAAAACCTATGGTTCTCATGAAATAATGATGAATTTCATGGTCTTCATCAAAAAACCACATTCTTCTTTAATCATCCTCATATAGATTACTCCTCACTTCTTCATTGTTGAAAACAATGTGTCACCTTTGACACATGTTCTTTGAACTTATGATCAGTACAACAATCATCTAAATTTCCATTCATCCATTTCATTGGAGTACTTCTTGATATCCTTCATTTTGACCTTCATTTACAACCATTGACAAAAAATACAACCTTAGACACAAAGTCATTCCAACAATCTCTCCCTTTGTATTTTGTTGTCAATACCTTACATATCTTCTAAAATGAATTCGTCAATCTCAAAATGAGACTCTTCTCTTCAATCAACTTTTCTTTTCATACTTTCATTTCACTTTCCCGCCCCCTTATTGACAAGAAATACAAAGCGCATGGTAGGTAGGGTATCAATCTATACATAAGAAATGTTTCATTAATCATTTCACACTAAGTCTACTTGAGCAATGCTCGATGTAGAAAAAAAGAGGATTTGATTAAGTCAACAAGGTTGTCCATTATTCACAGATCATGATACCATCATGAGATGAGAACTCATGTCTTTTGTCTTCAAGGGTTTAACACTTTTATTTCCGGTAGAAGAAAATCAAATGTCATATGGAATAACCAACCTGAAACTCATGCACTCACATCATCAAACAGCTCAAAAACATTCAAGTGCCATTGGCAGGATAAGTGGCCTTAAGTCACTTCCATTCTTTTTATGTCACTGATCAATTCAGTTACTCCCCCTTTGTAGAATGATCATTTATCTGAATAACCAAGGGATAGAGATTGAGAAATGGCATACCTTCTCCATTGACATGTTCTTCATGAAGTTCACAGAGAAACTACATTTCAGTCCAAATGGAGTTGATATTGATTGAAATAGTGATTTTGGAATCTTCTTCATTTTTCTCCCCCTCAAGAGAAACACTCCTCATCATCTTCATCAAGAGTGATCATTCATCATCTTAATTATTGAATATCAATTGAAGAATATACTAAGGATGGAAACATCTTTAGCATGGCTATCAAGTGTTGATAGCATTCACTACTTCTCAGGTTCTCCCCCTGAGAGTATGCTTCACCTTTAATTCCCTGCATTATTTGTACAGATACAATACAAAAATGAATAATGGGATAAGGTGGTTCTTCTTTGCTTCATCAACAAGAGCTGAAAGGTTGTGGTTCTTTTCTCAACCATGTTCCTCTGTTGACTCCAGTCTTCATGCCTGCACATTTGAACAAATGTTCTGACATCTGTTGGTGTGGCATGGCATTCTTCACATTCTCCTTTACTTTGTGTGGGTAATTGTTCTGCATAACATCCATCATGAATGATACATTCTTACTCCTCTTAAGGAGTGCTTCTTGCTCTGGTATTATGGTTAGGCATCCTTTTGCAATGTGACCAGATTTCTTGCATCTCTCACCCAGAACATCTTGGACACATGTGATTCTCTTGGTTTGAAATCTTTCCTGCACTCTGTCTTCATCACGTGAAAGTTTTCCTTTTCCTTTAGCACTAGCCTTGTCCTTTTCATCTTCAAGTTTCCTCATTATTTTCAAATCTCCTGGCAAGATGACCAATATGTCATTTGGAACTATTTCTGATGATTTGGGTCTTCCACATGGGTTCATCTGACTTTCATCCCACTTAGTGTTTCTTTTGGATGAATTACCCATTAATTTCATTGATCTAAAATCCTGGGTCTTCTCAGCTTCCCTACATGAGATCTTCTTGGGAAAATGTGTGTTCACAATATTATTATGATTTCTTCCCAATGAATAGTCATACTTCTTAGCTTGCTTGTGTGGTCTTCTGTTCTTATCATCTCTGGATATCTGTTGACATAGGCATGCACCATTCTTGTGACCACTGCCGCTGCATACATCACAGATGTTATCAAGCATTCCAAATCTGATTGCTGTAAACAGATGCTTCTAGACCTGCAGATGTTGCTTCTTCTTTATTGGATTTCTTCCCTTTGATACATGCTTTCTTTGTGATTTTCCGTTAAATGGATTAAACCAACAATCAAGTGCACAATTCCCAAATCTGTTGCATCACCAACATTGACCCACAAATCTTTTCATCTCTGTATCTTCTGTATGAGGTTGTTGGGTCTTTTTATTAATCTTTTGTGCTCTATTTGATGAACCAAATTCCTCCTTTTTCTTCTCATCCACCCTATCCATGGTGGTTGGTTTATTCTTCTCACCATTCCTCATCCATACTTGTTTAGAACAATTCTTCCAACCTGCACTGATTGTAGGAACATATTTAGAAACATGAGAACAAGATGGTTTGGATAGTACCTTCACTTTCTCAGTTTCCTGTGATAGATCAATGAGTGAAGTCATGATCTTCTTATCACATGTTGGAGGTCTTTCGACAATAGAATCCTCCAGTGATCATTGAGTACCAGCAACAACTGATTCTTAATGTGGATAATCAAGAGTTGTCATAATCTTCTTGTCACATGTTGGAGGTATTTCAACTTTAGATTCCTCCAACGAACATTGAGTACATGCATCACTCATTACATTCTTTTGTGAGGTCTCAATATGTGTATTCCCAGTCTTGGTCAACTAGGCTTCCAATTTTCTACCCTCAATATTGAGGATGATCTATTGATCTTCAATCATGATCATCTTCTCTTCACAAGTCTTCTTCAATATTTCAACCTCATCTTCATGCATCTTAACATTGTTTTTTAATGAAGAGTCAAGTTCCCTGAATTTCATGGAATTTTCTCCCAAACAAAAACTCTTGACTTCAGTGCTCTTCTTCAGCTCAGCTTCAAGTGCATGGATCTTTTCATTTAGAGTCTTATTGACTTCCTCGTTTTCTTCAATGTCCTTAATCTGTTTGGTGACCTTCATACTTTCCTGAACTTTTCTTTCCAATAACTTTTCCATATTTTCATCTTCCCTTTCTAATCGAGTGATCTCAACCTGCATAGATTGGAATAGGCTACAAATAATAGCAACCCTTTTATCAGTAATATCATAAAGATATGTTTTGAGTTTTTCTTGAAAGCTTGAATTAGGGGTGTCATCATTTCCTCTTGAACAATTCTGAGCCACCTGCTCAATGCTTTCCAAGCCTGATGTTTCTTCATTATTTTAATGGAACGAAGAACAAGACACAGCATCTTCTTTGGATATGAGGGACTTCTTCAGTTGCTTCTTCTCTTTCATTTTCCTGTTTGTCATAGTCTTGATAGATGTATAATTCTGCTCAGAAATGACTGTGTCATTATCAAGACTACTCATCATTGTTGACTTTAGGAAAGAAACTCAGATCCTATTCTGACTAGGATTACTGTATAGTATCTAACATACGTTAACCTCCCTCTGATACCAATTGTAGGACCCTGGGACACCCTGAGAGGGGAGGGGTGAATTGGGATGTCAACATTCCTTTTTAATGTTGTGGATCTTGTTCCCATGTTGGTAGGTACTACATAAACCTGTATGATGGATATGATGAGTAATGAAACATTCACATGCAAAGAGATAACACAATAATTTTACTTGGTTCACCACTAAGGGCTACGCCCAATGCGCATACGCCGACAAGTTTCTCGTCGTACCAAATTCCACTAATCTTCACTAGTTGTGGATTACAATGGTTTGGGCACAGTCACTATGTCCCAGTCTCACGGATTTTACAAAAGTTCAGGGATAGCTCATTGTGTCCCTCAGGTCACTCCCGTTGACTCCCCCTGGCTCACTGCCGTTGGTGAAGTCTCGCTCAGTTTATAGACTTGAAGGTCCCTTCAATAGATTTGCATTGAAGGCTTTGTCTCCTATTCATCATGAACATTTTTTTGCATCAGGGTTCAGAGTTGATGCTCTTTTCAGATCAAACCTTCTTCTTTAGTGAAATGACTAATGCACTCGATCCTCTTGTATTCGTTTGCCGAAATCACAACCACAGATGTGATTACTCAATAAGTGAAGCTCGGTTTAATTGGCATTGTTAGAATCAGTTCTCCATGTATGCATGAGATCATGAATTTATCATTTATATTTCCTCTTTAATCTTACTTTTGACTGAAAGTATCAGGCAATATTTGAGCTTTCGTGCAGCTCCAGAAAGACGGGTGTGCTTCAACAATATCTGGTATTCTCCTCAAAGCCCGACATGCAAGTCCCAACACAGCGTGAAATTCCCAATACGGCGTGCAAGTCCACGGTGCACAAGTCCAAACAGGAGCGCAAGTGTCACCAAAGCACCTGCGCGACACTGCCTTCTGGAAGTTCAAACCTGTGTGACTCGCTTCCTTTCTCTCCCAAATCACCTTGGATGTGCAACCATCAATCGGTGCGCAACATCTAAGAGCTGGAGCACATGTCCCTCCAAACTGCTTGCGCGACCACTCACCACTTGCGCGACTCCTAAACCTACGTGAAGAGAGCTCTGATTTTCTATAATGGTTGAGTTCGTTGGAAATGAGGAGGGGTGGTCCAGTATTTATAGTCATTTGGTCAACCTGCGTGGCGGCACGCAAGTCACCCATCGGTGCGCAAGTCTCGGCGCGCAGCTCGTCTCCCCTAGCCTCTGTTGCGCAACTCACTTGTGCGACCCAACCAATACTTGCACGTACTTCTTTCCATCGCCATATTTCAAAGTTTTGATATCGAAAAAAATAGGTGCACAAGTTTCCAATCCTTCTAGGAATTGGCACGCAAGTCTCTTCACGGTGCGCAGGTCACTTGTGCGACCAACCCAACACTTGCGCGACCCACTTCCCTTGGACATTTTTTCATGTTTTGATCTTGAAAAACACTAGGCGTGCAAGTTCCCTTTTCTTCATGTACACGGCGTTCATGTCTCCTTCCCAAAACCAGTTTTCTCCAGTTTTCGATTTTCAGGCCCATAAATTTGGCAAACACTAGAAACTAGTGCCACCTTGTATCTGCTCTTTTTGTACCTCCTCCAGATCATCCATTCCATTTTCGACGTTCTTGAATCAAACATGGATCGTTAACCACAACCCTTGAAATCGAAATGCCACCATAAAATCTCCTTTTTCAACAAATTTGTATGTCTTTTGTTTGCTTTGTCAACCTCAAAAACACTTATTCTCGGTGATTTGTATCATTCAGCAACTCTTCTTCTTTCATCACAAACTCCACTATCATGATATGTATTCTTTGAAGAAACATCTTTAGCATCATCATCTTCTATGACAATGTGATGTGCATGGCCATCTCAGAGTTCCAATACCCACATGGCCAACATAGAATTCCATTCACTTGTACATAGTCGTCTTCTTCAACCATCATGATCTACTTCATGCCAGACATATGATTCAATTTTTCAAGAAGTCTCTAGCATGGTTCTCATGAAATCATGAGTAATTGAATGGTCTTCATTAAAAACCATGGTTCTCATGCAATAATGAGGAATTGCATGGTCTTCGTCAGAACCCGTGGTTCTCATGCAATAATGAGGAATTGCATGGTCTTAATAAAAAAACCACATTCTTCTTTAATCATCCTCAGATGGATTACTCCTCACTTTTTCATTGTTTCAAACAATGTGTCACCTTTGACATATGTTCGTTGAACTTATGATCAGTACAACTATCATCTAAATTTCTATTCCTCTATTTCATTGGAGTACTTCTTGATCTACTTCATTTTGGCCTTCATTGACAACTATTAACAACAAATACAACCTTATACACAAATTGGTTCCAATAGTGGAAATGTCACCAACTGTATATTATTTCAGTTTTTGGATTTTCTCCATTTTTTCGATGGATGATTTCAAAATTATTCTATAGTTTTTGTTTGAAAAAGGATCTGTTTTTTGTTCCTAGTTTGTATTTGTTCATGTTTTTTATGGTGGTTGTTATCAGATTGTTCTTGACTATGTCATGCTAATGATATTTATGGTTGGATCAGAAGAAATGTCTAATTTTGATGTCCTTCAACATCTGGTGTTGTTTTTTATGGTGAAGATGATGATGGTTTAGTTGGTTGACATGGGTGATCTTCCATCATGATCATCTCAGGTCCTCTTCTCCTTTATAGTTTTGGAAATTTGAATTCCAATTTTTGGTGTCCTTGGATATGGTTCCCTCATGGTGTGAAGGTTACTGATCAACCAAAAAGTATCTTTTGAAGAAAATATGAAAGTTAAATTATCATTCATTGGATTTATAAATCTATAACACATTTATAAATCCAACAAACCATTTCGTGTTCATCCAAACAATGTGGTTGTTTATTTATCTTTACATTGACCTTGTAATATATATTATTCAACTCCTCGACAACTAAAAAATATAGTCTTCACCTTTATTTAAAATTTCTATCTTATATGCACATTGATTTTATTTACAATAAGAAATAATTTAGTTTTATATTTATAGGGAAACTGTAAACTATAAACATGAATCCTTGAGTTGATCCAAATTTTTTATCAACCAATGTGTGGGGAAAATGTAATTTAGAATATATGGGAATATATTTATCAGAACATTTTTCTTCAATATCATTCCCTAACCATGATTAGTTTTATGAATAAAACAATGACTAATTACCCATTTATAAAATCTATCTTTGATAATTTATATAGTTTTTCTAAATCATTTTTCTAATAAAAATTCATTAAACTAAAAGTTTCACAATGTCATGTGTTAGAAAAATTTTCCCTCATGCATCCCTATTTTTTAACCATTAAAATATACCATGGGGTAACCCACAATTCTTTTTTGAGTTATTGTGGAAATTATACTCATCACATAATGTTCAAAATAAAACACCTAATGTCTATATAATTATTCATAACATAACTAAAATGAGGCTGTAAAATGTCACACCGTGATGAAGATATTGGATCTCTATCCAAAATCCCCCAATAAACCTTCATACATCATAAAACATCATATAATGAAAAAATAATCACATATACATTTTTGATAATTTTATCTATATTTTTATATAAAGAAAATAGAAGATTGATTACATTTATTTTTCCAATAATATTTCCCTTTGGGATTGTTGACTTCCACCCTTTTAAAAAATACCATTGAATATCTCTGAATCCTTTTATTTGTACTCTCAATAATTATAAAACCCATTTTTATAATTTTCATAGATAATATTAAATCATTTAATCTAATCCCAAATGGGAAATACTTGTTTTTAGAGACAAGACTTATGTGAAAAAGTATCATGAAAACCAATAATAACATCCAAATCCTCTAAAAACAATTAATATGAACAGGAACATTATAATTTTACTTTTCAGAAATTTTCTATCATATCCTTAATTATATCTTCATTATGAAAAGATATTTTAGTACTCATCCCTAAACCATCTCCTCTCTTTAGTATAATCTACCCAATTTTTAGAAGTCACGCGAATATTTTTTATTCCCAGTAAAAAAATAGTTATTCCTCCCCGTTTATGAATAAATATAATTTTTTCTTATTCAATATTATTACGAGGTTTTAATAATTCAAAAAGTAATTACAATAGGGAAGTGTAAATTCTAAAAATAAAATTTTTAATGATTTTTTTTTTGGAATTTTCAATAAGTAATATTATTCCATGATAAATAGATATGAAATGGAATGAATGTAATATTAAAAATACAACATGTGTAAAAAAAATCATGGAATGTAAATCCATCACTAAAACCATAAACTGTAAAGATATGATTAGACACCATGTGTCAATTATTTATTTCAAAACAATCCTTTAGTGTTAATTCTATTTTAATATTAACTACCTGAAATTGTTTTGATAAATTATACAACATTACCATCTATTTATTAGCCTTAACCATGGTAATGTGATATTTTATTTCCATTATCTTCATTTATGGATTTTGAATTAGATTTTTGATATGATTTATTGAACAAGAGTTATAACATTTAATCTTAATAAAAAAAATCATCTCTATAAATATCATATTTTTTTCATATTGTATATATAATTTTATCCATCTTATACTGTCATAAATAAATTAATACTCTATAAAAATAAATTAAAAATAATAATTCTTCTTTCTTAGGAAATAAATGAACAATTCCATAATATAGAATATGCCTATTGATGTTGACCATCTATCATTTTTTGAACCTACATAAACTGAATTCTTATATCCCAAAACAGTTTCATCATTGTTCTTTTAGAGAATAATCTAAAATAAATCATATAGAAACCCATGATTTCATGCAAAGATAAAATGAATTGTTGTATGATTGATCATTATAATAAAAAACACCAACATGGGAATCATAGAGTTATACTTATTTTGGAAACATGAAAACATAATAAATTGGTTTATCATATATTAAAATCATCTCCCACATAGTTCCATATTATTGGAACCCTTCTTATAAAAATCACATGTAATTCCTATCATCATAACATGGGTAAACTGTAACACCCCAAGCTTCCTCGGTATGTTTCCTTTCGAATAATGCAATGACGTGCATTGTACGCAACTTCGAGATTTTAACACACCACAACCAATCAAACTAGCCGTTATGAATAGTAATACCTACTTTTTGAAATTATATATATTTTATATTTCAAAATGGACTTCATTTTTGGATTCGGAATATCGAATTTAGCCTAAGGTGAAATTTTGGTACTTTTCGGATAACTTTCATATTTTGATGAATAGTGAAAATTACTAAATTTTAATTAAAAACAACTTTTTTAATCAAAATAATTAATAGTGATAAATTGTGAATTTTAGTGGTTTTAAAGTATATTTAGAATATATTTTTACCATTTAATATAATGTTGGTCATTGGACATAATTTTACAATTAAACCGAACATAAACAAGTGTCAATCTTTTGATAGTTATTATCTCTTAAAAACACGCTTTTTGTTTTGACAGCGGGAATTAATTTTAAATTAATTTCTGCCACTTCTGTGTTTTGAATTTAGAAAAATGGATTCCATATTTGTAATCAGGATGTCCAAATTGTGTAAATAGGTAACTTTTATTTTTATACATTTTGAATAATTACTGCGGTAAATATTTTATTTACCATGGTTAAGGGTAAATCCGGTAAATAAGGGTTAAAAAAATAATATTATAATAATAATAAATTACCCTAAAATGTGTCTTAACCCTATTGATTGATACATGGTCGACCATGGGCATCTTTGGGTCAATTTTGGGACCCCATGGATCCACTTGTAAGTGATAATGACACTTTATATTAATTAAGTTAAAATGAATACAAAAATGACACAAGCATATATCTTTTAGAAAAACAATTGTTACATAGGGTTATATATGCTGGATTTTAGATTAAAAATATTCATTAGAAATATAAAAAGATTTACTACATAATTATATTTTATTTATAATTTTTTGACATTAAATAATTTATTTTATTTATAACACAATGATGATGCAGTAATTACTAAAATAGTAAAAAATTAACATAATTGATATTATAAATACCCAAATAATTATAATATGAAACTTTTAATGAATAAAAAAAATTCTAGGATAATAGGATATATTAGGATTGATTTATTTGACTTTTTTCGAAGTAATCAATCTGTTATGAGTTCCACAAAAATCAACTAGTGAATAGTGTCAAAATTGACATAAAAGAGTTCTTAAAACAAATATTATATTATTAATTGATATTAAATTCCTAAAAATCTAAGGTTCGGCCAAGAGACTTATATTATGATAGGTTAATCATTAATGGACCACTTGGGGGTCTTTTTGATGTATATAGTAAGTTTATTAACCATATTATATAAAAATACAAAGAGACATTGTAAAAGTGAAACTAATTAACTTAGAGTTAATACTTAAAGATAAGGTTAATATAAGTACCCAAACCTGTCTAAATTCTATTGGATGAGTTGTTTTAGACCTATCCCCACCTCAACCTTTGAATAGTCAACTTTGGAGCCATTGGAAACCGAATATGAATTTATTATAAATTAATATTACTAGCTTTTCCAAAGGTGCCCCTCACCCCTCTTATAAAAGGGCACTCCTCCTTCTCTTTTCCTCACACCTCTCAAGCCACTTGGCTCGTCCAAACTCTGCCCAAATAAGCTCCCCACATCCCTCTCCTCCTCCTTGAAGCTTCCCCTTAGGCAGAAAGCATTTCAAGAAGTCCTTTGGTTCCAACCAAAGTGAGTTATCTAAATTAAAGGTAACGATTTCTCTTAAATTATTTTCATTTATTTTGCTTCTTCAACCCCCAAACTCTTTTTATTTCCCTTCTTTTGTAACAACACCAGTATCCTCAATATACTAGGATGTTTTTATAAGAAGTATTCAAACTACACATACACACAACTCCATCTAATGGATGATGAACATAATGTTTCTTTGGATGGCAAACTGACGCCTCACGAAACGATGATTGTTCAAAAACATCTTACCGCCTCTCATGGTGGCCATTATGATGGCACTGTAATTAAATATGATATTAATGATATATATTTTATATATAAGCTTCTGTTATTCCATTTTATTTCATACCATTATTCGTTTCATGTCGTATATACATACGATAATTTCATTTGAGGAAGTGCGGACTACCGCCCCCTTAAAATGATATGACTCGTTCATACCACACATGGAACGTATAAAGGATGGTGTTAATGAACATAAGTAACATATATAAAATATTATATTATACTGGAATAGTAATATACCTATGTATCATTTGGATTCGATTCTTTTAAAATAAAAAATTAAATGGAAGTAGCGTTCGTGCGTACGTACGGACTACCGTCTCCACGAACGCGATGAGATTCATTATCCATCGTATCCATTCAAGTATAATTATCATTTAATAATTTAAAAATGATGTTTAAGGACTTGATATCATTCTGGATATGAATAAGATACAACAAATATGACTTATGTAACAAAACATATAAAAGAAAATGAGTACGTTAACACCCGAAACGGCGTTAATACTAAGATATTATTAACAAATCAATGTTAAAAGATCATATATGATATCATATTAAAGTAAATGATTCTTGTATTATTCAATAACAATTATTTCACCATTATACAGGAGGTAAACCTACCATCGACCAAGGAAAAAGTACAAAGTAAGGGATTCTCTTATCTCACTTTCAATTCCGTGAGATTTCCATTGTTCGCCACTAAATTATTGAAAGTGGTGTATTTTGTACGGCCATTTGATATATATTATCATGATTCTCTTTATATTCATGTTATTCTGTAAATAATTTGGTGGTTATTAACTTTTGGCCATACGACTCAGTTGATTAACGTGGTAAGAGATTTTCTTATCTCACTTTTAATTCCGTGAGAATTCCATTGATCACCACTTAATTATTGCATGTGGTGTATGTGTACTGCCCATGATTGTATTCATTGTGTTATATACTTTTATTTATGGGTATTTACATCATCATGGTATGATACTTCTTTCATGGGTGTATGTTTCTTAAGATACCTAATCAATAAGGGAATTTGAGATTTCAATTTCCACTCATTTGGCTTTACGCATATTTCATTGATTATATTGCCCCAAGATTATGTGTGGAATCACTATTCATTTGATTATGTCATAATTTCCACTCCCCTTCCTGTGGATATATGTTTGATACACATAATCGCTCCATTGATAATTCTCAATTCATTGATATGAATTTGATAAGAGTAATTTTAACTCACTCTCCCTTTGTTGAGTTAAACATCCAATTCGTTGGTATTGTTTTTACAAGAATATGTGTGAATATCCTTTGATTGATTTACACTGAATATCCAATCATATTTAGTGTATTTATATTTGTCACACATAATTATGTCGTTGATTTATCCTTAACCTAAGGATACAACCTTTATGAGAGATTTCATCTCAATTTACATTCCATTGAGACTTCTTTGATGATATACACCAAATCACTTTTATGTGGTGTATATAATGTACTTTGACATAGTATATCATGAATTCCTTTATTCTCATGATATTAAAAAAAATTTATTACCACAATTATTTGTATTCAAGTGTCTCTTTTTGTTGGAATCTCTAACTAAAATACCATTTTTAAAATGATTTAAAGACTTATTCATCTAAATCTTTCTCATTAATGTCCATGTTTTAAAAAATGGTTTTAAGGATTTATTTATATGGACATTAAAGTTTAAAAATTAAAACTCCTTTTAAAAAGTTTCAAAGTGGTATGGGACACTTTGATTCAAAAATCTATTTTTAAATGGCTTCTTGACAAATAGTGTGACTTTTAAATGTTTTCAAGAAAAAGGGGGATATTTCTCTCAAATAGTTTTGATGATTATTTTCATCTATGTCAACATCCTTAATTATTATTGATTGAGGTTAATGTGATACAATACAATCTTCCATATTGTATCGAATGAGTTATGTTTGACTATGGATGTGCTATTTTTATACCATTCATGGTTTGTGGTAGAGGTATTGACATTTCGTATGCTAGTTTTAATACGAATGTTTATGTTATGTTTAAACCTATTCATATGAGGAATGCATTGGACTTAATAAGTGACGGGTGGAGCCCGCTATAGCTCCTCGATGCATCGGTAGGTCTCATGAGACAAACTAGTGTCTTGGCACAAGGCCTTGGAAAAATCTTATTTGTAGTCTTGGCACGAGGCCTTGGCTATGTGGTTATGATAGTCTGGCATTATGCATTCCATCATTATGAAAGTGGTTATTGATATTGCATGTGATCATTCGACTAGTAGAATATCCATGTGAGTAAGTAAATGGAATTATTTCATTTTACCTTCGCCATTTTATGCTGAAGTTTAAATTTAAAAGGCTTTTGTTTTAGTTATAAATTGCCTTAAGTGTTTATGCTTATTTATGAAATCTTCTGCTATAATGTTATCCATACTGAGCATCTGAGCTCACCCCTTTTAATGTTTTATTTTTCCCAGGATTATGAAGAAGTAATTTATGAATGACCTGCAGGGATAGTATGAGGGGATATGAAGACAAGATGTTTTTTTATGATGTAATGTAAAAATTTATGGATGTATCTAGTTATTCCAAGGCTACTAAACTAATCGGTCTTTCGAGACTTGATCTTTCTCATGATCATGCCAATGTTATGTAATAATGCACCGACTCTAGGTAATTAGGGTCGGGGCGTTACAGTTGGTATCAGAGGAAGTTTAGTACAAACCTTGGTAGCTAGATTTAGATAAACTCTGATTAGAGCACGTAGACCTAAGATGAACTTTGAGGATTAGTATAAAAGAACTTCCTAGAATTTTGGTATTGTAGAGATTTTGTGAGTTTTCCGAGCAATACATCCCTGTCTGGATACGAGCAGGTAGAGGCGGCTCTGGCACAGATGTACCTAGGGGTAAAACCCGAAAACACCGCTTTGAGCTAGACTCGAACGGGAACTGGTGCACGACAACGGGCCTTGCTGCACTCTTGGTTACGACACTCCCGGGGGATATGCTTAGGATAACTCTCATTTTCTTTACAAATCATTATGAAGGGTTTATGAGTATATAATTCCTCAAAGGAGGCATTTTTATGATTATGGATTATATCCCTAAATAGTTCAATTTATGTTAAGTGTTTTATAAGTATGGGATTATGTATTTTGATTCATAAACTGATCTAGTGTATGCCATTGTTTAGAAATGGCGCCCAGTAGAAGGAATGAGAACTCTAGCAATGCACATGATCCAAAGAGAAGGAAGGATCGTATCTTTCATGGTCTTAAGCTAGAATTTATAAGAGAAATAGTCTCCCATGTATTATCATCATATGAAGAAATAATATCATGTGTTGATAAGATAAGTAAAGAGTTTACTGAGTCCTATGGCTTTGAAGGGAAGCAAGAGAAGAAAAGGATGGAAGAGAGAAAAATGGATAAAGGGAAGATGGAAAAGAAGAATTTTCCCATATGTGGTAACTGTGGGAAGAAACACCCTGGAACTTGCCTGAAAGGAATGGGAGTTTGTTATAAGTGTGGAGGAAAAGGGCACAAAGTACGTGACTGCAAGGGTGATAAAATGGTTTCAAATGTACAATGCTTCATTTGCAAGGAGTTTGGACACTATGCGAACCTATGCCCCAGTCATCAGACTATGCCGCGAATGATGCTATTGGATAATAATCAAGTTATGATACTACCACAGATGAAGAGGAATGATTAGAGTTCTTATGTTGATTATGTCAATTGAGTGTTGTATCAACAATGTACTTGTTATAATAATTATGGAGTATATAAGGATTGTACTGCAGTACTATTTCATTAAGGACTTGAGATTGTGTGGAACAAAGAAAAGTGACTCAATAGCAGGATAAATTTTTGGAAAATATATGGTTGAGAGAATGATAAACCATAATATAGTTCTGATATCGAGTTAGTGATTTTGGAATAATACATGATTGTTTTGGATAAATTATATTGGATATTCTTGACTACCTTGGAACTGATTAATGATATGTATATTCCATTATTGTTGGGGTTTAAAACATTTTTGGATTGATGAAGTATATCCAGCATTCTATATGGAATAAGGGATCATGAATGTAATCAATAAGGAATATGGTAATACTTGATGAAGGTATTCATATGCTATTATGGGGTAAAAAGGATATATATTATGTTTACCTTCCTTATAAATGATGGACTGTGAGTTTGGACAGAAGTATTTTGGATAGTTCTAGTTTGGATTATTTTGGATTTCCATAAAAGGACAACCCGGAGGTCGGGCGACAACACGTCGCGTCCGGCAAGGCTGCGAGACTTGAACCCGCAACCGAAGGGCGACAAGGGTATATCACCTACCACTAGCCCACAAGATGTCCTGGATTAAATAATGTAGTTTTTATTAAAAGATATTGTAGATGAATTATAAATTCGTTTATTTTGGAACCCTATACGAATAGTGTAAATAGAATTTTTTTACATTCTATTATCTTTTAGAGTGAAAGATGAGTATGTGGTAGAAATTTATTAATGGATAAAACTCTAATTATAAAGTAAGTATATATCCTTATGATCTTATCCAATCTCATAAAAAAATTCCTCATCATTAATAAAAGGAACTTAGAACAAAAATGTTTTCCTAGATGGTACATTAAATCATCACTAATTTATGGATTTGGGATTTTTGGCCTTTTCATAGCCATGTTCTCTACCAATCTCCATCAGATAATTGATGGTTATATTTCTCTTCCATATCCATATTTTCCTACATGGAACCCTAGTATGTGTTATTTTCGGTAATCTTCATACTTTCCACACTTTATTTTAAATAGAGGCCTCATTAATTCATTTTTCGATGTGGGATTTCAACTAAGATATTTTGAAACGTCAAAAATGTGTTATCCCAATACCCTATATTTTGTTGAACCGATGGTACTTCAAATCATCATAGATTGATGAGTTTAAAGACCTCAATTTTATACTTGTTTGTGATTGATGACCTCAATCACTACCTATAAATATTTACGTTTTTCCTCCAATTATATGTCTCTAATTTCCACCAATGTTCTTCTAATCGAGATCAAAATTTGGTGGTGACCCTTTCATTTCTCTTTTCCTCATATTAAGACCAAATTTTAGTAACCCAATTTTCGATGTGGGTTTTCCCACAAATATATTTTCTATTCTCAACCTTTTATTTTCTAAGAACAATTTCAAATTGCGAGGACGCAATTTTTTGAAGGAGGGGAGAATGTAACACCCCAAGCTTCCTCGGTATGTTTCCTTTCGAATAATGCAATGACGTGCATTGTACGCAACTTCGAGATTTTAACACACCAAAACCAATCAAACTAGCCGTTATGAATAGTAATACCTACTTTTTGAAATTATATATATTTTATATTTCAAAATAGACTTCATTTTTGGATTCGGAATATCGAATTTAGCCTAAGGTGAAATTTTGGTACTTTTCGGATAACTTTCATATTTTGATGAATAGTGAAAATTACTAAATTTTAATTAAAAACAACTTTTTTAATCAAAATAATTAATAGTGATAAATTGTGAATTTGAGTGGTTTTAAAGTATATTTAGAATATATTTTTACCATTTAATATAATTTTGGTAATTGGACATAATTTTACAATTAAACCGAACATAAACAAGTGTCAATCTTTTGATAGTTATTATCTCTTAAAAACACGCTTTTTGTTTTGACAGCGGGAATTAATTTTAAATTAATTTCTGCCACTTCTGTGTTTTGAATTTAGAAAAATGGATTCCATATTTGGAATCAGGATGTCCAAATTGTGTAAATAGGTAACTTTTATTTTTAGACATTTTGAATAATTACTGCGGTAAATATTTTATTTACCATGGTTAAGGGTAAATCCGGTAAATAAGGGTTAAAAAAATAATATTATAATAATAATAAATTACCCTAAAATGTGTGTTAACCCTATTTATTGATACATTGTCGACCATGGGAATCTTTGGGTCAATTTTGGGACCCCATGGATCCACTTGTAAGTGATAATGACACTTTATATTAATTAAGTTAAAATGAATACAAAAATGACACAAGCATATATCTTTTAGAAAAACAATTGTTACATAGGGTTATATATGCTGGATTTTAGATTATAAATATTCATTAGAAATATAAAAAGATTTACTACATAATTATATTTTATTTATAATTTTTTGACATTAAATAATTTATTTTATTTATGACACAATGATGATGCAGTAATTACTAAAATAGTAAAAAATTAACATAATTGATATTATAAATACCCAAATAATTATAATATGAAACTTTTAATGAATTAAACAAATTTTCTAGGATAATATTATATATTAGGATTGATTTATTTGACTCTGTTCGAAGTAATCAATCTGTTATGAGTTTCACAAAAATCAACTAGTGAATAGTGTCAAAATTGACATAAAAGAGTTCTTAAAACAAATATTATATTATTAATTTATATTAAATTCCTAAAAATCTAAGGTTCGGCCAAGAGACTTATATTATGATAGGTTAATCATTAATAGACCACTTGGGGGTCTTTTGGATGTATATAGTATGTTTATTAACCATATTATATAAAAATACAAAGAGACATTGTAAAAGTGAAACTAATTAACTTAGAGTTAATACTTAAAGATAAGGTTAATATAAGTACCCAAACCTGTCTAAATTCTATTGGATGAGTTGTTTTCGACCTATCCCCACCTCAACCTTTGAATAGTCAACTTTGGAGCCATTGGAAACCGAATATGAATTTATTATAAATTAATATTTCTAGCTTTTCCAAAGGTGCCCCTCACCCCTCTTATAAAAGGGCACTCCTCCTTCTCTTTTCCTCAAACCTCTCAAGCCACTTGGATCGTCCAAACTCTGCCCAACTAAGCTCCCCACATCCCTCTCCTCCTCCTTAAAGCTTCCCCTTAGGCAGAAAGCATTTCAAGAAGTCCTTTGGTTCCAACCAAAGTGAGTTACCTAAATTAAAGGTAACGATTTCTCTTAAATTATTTTCATTTATTTTGCTTCTTCAACCCCCAAAATCTTTTTATTTCCCTTATTTTGTAACAACACCAGTATCCTCAATATACTAGGATGTTGTTATAAGAAGTATTCAAACTACACATACACACAACTCCATCTAATGGATGATGAACATAATGTTTCTGTGGATGGCAAACTGACGCCTCACGAAACGATGATTGTTCAAAAACATCTTACCACTTCTCATGGTGGCCATTATGATGGCACTGTAATTAAATATGATATTAATGATATATATTTTATATATAATCTTCTGTAATTCCATTTTATTTCATACCATTATTCGTTTCATGTCGTATATACATACGATAATTTCATTTGAGGAAGTGCGGACTACCGCCCCCTTAAAATGATATGACTCGTTCATACCACACATGGAACGTATAAAGGATGGTGTTAATGAACTTAAGTAACATATATAAAATATTATATTATACTGGAATAGTAATATACCTATGTATCATTTGGATTCGATTCTTTTAAAATAAAAAATTAAATGGAAGTAGCGTTCGTGCGTACGTACGGACTACCGTCTCCACGAACGCGATGAGATTCATTATCCATCGTATCCATTCAAGTATAATTATCATTTAATGATTTAAAAATGATGTTTAAGGACTTGATATCATTCTGGATATGAATAAGATACAACAAATATGACTTATGTAACAAAACATATAAAAGAAAATGAGTAAGTTAACACCCGAAACGGCGTTAATACAATGATATTATTAACAAATCAATGTTAAAAGATCATATATGATATCATATTAAAGTAAATGATTCTTGTATTATTCAATAACAATTATTTCACCATTATACAGGAGGTAAACCTACCATCGACCAAGGAAAAAGTACAAAGTAAGGGATTCTCTTATCTCACTTTCAATTCCGTGAGATTTCCATTGTTCGCCACTAAATTATTGAAAGTGGTGTATTGTGTACGGCCATTTGATATATATTATCATGATTCTCTTTATATTCATGTTATTCTGTAAATCATTTGGTGGTTATTAACTTTTGGCCATACGACTCAGTTGATTAACGTGGTAAGGGAATTTCTTATCTCACTTTTAATTCCGTGAGAATTCCATTGATCACCACTTAATTATTGCATGTGGTGTATGTGTACTGCCCATGATTGTATTCATTATGTTATATACTTTTATTTATGGGTATTTACATCATCATGGTATGATACTTATTTCATGGGTGTATATTTCTTAAGATACCTAATCAATAAGGGAATTTGAGATTTCAATTTCCACTCATTTGGCTTTACGCATATTTCATTGATTATATTACCCCAAGATTATGTGTGGAATAACTATTCATTTGATTATGTCATAATTTCCACTCCACTTCCTGTGGATATATGTTTGATACACATAATCGCTCCATTGATAATTCTCAATTCATTGATATGAATTTGATAAGAGTAATTTTAACTCACTCTCCATTTGTTGAGTTAAACATCCAATTCGTTGGTATTGTTTTTACAAGAATATGTGTGAATATCCTTTGATTGATTTACACTGAATATCCAATCATATTTAGTGTATTTATATTTGTCACACATAATTATGTCGTTGATTTATCCTTAACCTAAGGATACAACCTTTATGAGAGATTTCATCTCAATTTACATTCCATTGAGACTTCTTTGATGATATACACCAAATCACTTTTATGTGGTGTATATAATGTACTTTGACATAGTATATCATGAATTCCTTTATTCTCATGATATTAAAAAAATTTTATTACCACAATTATTTGTATTCAAGTGTCTCTTTTGGTTGGAATCTCTAACTAAAATACCATTTTTAAAATGATTTAAAGACTTATTCATCTAAATCTTTCTCATTAATGTCCATGTTTTAAAAAATGGTTTTAAGGATTTATTTATATGGACATTAAAGTTTACAAATTAAAACTCCTTTTAAAAAGTTTCAAAGTGGTATGGGACACTTTGATTCAAAAATCTATTTTTAAATGGCTTCTTGACAAATAGTGTGACTTTTAAATGTTTTCAAGAAAAAGGGGGATATTTCTCTCAAATAGTTTTGATGATTATTTTCATCTATGTCAACATCCTTAATTATTATTGATTGAGGTTAATGTGATACAATACAATCTTCCATATTGTATCGAATGAGTTATGTTTGACTATGGATGTGCTATTTTTATACCATTCATGGTTTGTGGTAGAGGTATTGACATTTCGTATGCTAGTTTTAATACGAATGTTTATGTTATGTTTAAACCTGTTCATATGAGGAATGCATTGGACTTAATAAGTGACGGGTGGAGCCCGCTATAGCTCCTCGATGCATCGGTAGGTCTCATGAGACAAACTAGTGTCTTGGCACAAGGCCTTGGCAAAATCTTATTTGTAGTCTTGGCACGAGGCCTTGGCTATGTGGTTATGATAGTCTGGAATTATGCATTCCATCATTATGAAAGTGGTTATTGATATTGCATGTGATCATTCGACTAGTAGAATATCCATGTGAGTAAGTAAATGGCATTATTTCATTTTACCTTCGCCATTTTATGCTGAAGTTTAAATTTAAAAGGCTTTTGTTTTAGTTATAAATTGCCTTAAGTGTTTATGCTTATTTATGAAAGCTTCTGCTATAATGTTATCCTTACTGAGCATCCGAGCTCACCCCTTTTAATGTTTTATTTTTCCCAGGATTATGAAGAAGTAATTTATGAATGACCTGCAGGGATAGTATGAGGGGATATGAAGACAAGATGTTTTTTTTATGATGTAATGTAAAAATTTATGGATGTATCTAGTTATTCCAAGGCTACTAAACTAATCGGTCTTTCGAGACTTGATCTTTCTCATAATCATGCCAATGTTATGTAATAATGCACCGACTCTAGGTAATTAGGGTCGGGGCGTTACATAAACGAAACATTTGATATGGTGATATCAGATTTCTAGTAATTATAGACATGGTAAATATGTAAACATAACATGAGCGTAAGGGTATGACAACAAGACCATGTCATATTAAAACCATACCCTACAAATCATAGATCAAAATCACAAGTCATGGAATAATTATTTGAATTTGTTAAGATATGAATAATAAATAAATCAATTCACATGATCTATGATATTAATAAATTAACACAATACATTGTATTTTAGAATACACATAATAATAGAAAATAATTTCTATTTTAGTCAAGGAGTATTTTCAATGCTTACATTGTGGAATGAGTTCACTCCCCAATCAATCATAGTGGTCAAGGATAACTCCTAAGACATTCATAGTATATAATCTCTTAACTGAACTTGGCTCATTCCCCATTCCAATCGAATTTATCTCATGATATTTGAATGATTTCACAAATACAAAGGAGGGAGATATATTTCCCACCAATAACATAATGAAAAATTGTACATATATTTTATATTAAATTATAATAAATTTTACATATAAAAACCCTAAAAAAGAAATGGTCTGCATAAATCATTTCATAATTGTATATCCATTGTAAAAATAAACATGATTCAAAATCATTTCATTATTTCACAATATCAAAACATGTAGGAAAAAAATATGACTCATAATTATTCTATAATGGTTTAACCCATGGAAAACATGTAGGTTTCATAAGCATAATTTCATATTTTAAAATAAACCACTATGATAAATAATAATAATTGTATCCTTGGATCATATCCCATGTAAAGAATATGTTAGATAAATGTATGTCATATTATATTGAAGATGTGTTTAAAAGTTCACTTGGAACATTTCATGATGAAGATATATATTCCACATTGAAGATAATTTTTCAAAATTTTGAAAAACTAAAAAACACTAATTGACAAAAATATCTTAGTAATATAATTTAGGAATTTAAAGAATAAGTGATCATTAAATTTGGAAATTACCATTAATTTTGAATATGATGGAATCAAAAACTCCATTCATATTTTTGACAAACACCAAACAGACATTTCTTTTGAAAATTTTTATAATATTATTCTAAAAATATATTTTAAAAAATAATTCATTGGTAAAAATTAACTTAAAAATTTTATATAATAGTGAAAACAATCTTTAAATCGTTTTTCTAAATCGTGGAAATGTAAAAAAAGGATATACGGTAGAAGAGAAAATTTGAGTCTATTTTTATAAAAAATAATATTATTCAAGTTTTATGAGTGCATAATGAAGAGAGGATTAATGGAAAACATGTTTTATAATGACATAACCAGTGGAAAAGAACACTAATTTTATTCACGATAGATTGATCATATTACTTCCTACTAAGAATCATAAACATAAAAAATCATGATAAATGATGTATTGTATTATAAAACCTTACCACATTGGTAACATCGAATCATAATATCCGTGAAAGAATAACATTAATAGAAACATATGATGTCATGTGAATAAATAATTTCATGATATTGTATCTCAATGTGGGTTTATATACACCTCATAAATGTTGATAGGTGTATAACATTAAATATGACCCAAAGAAGACAAATTGAGAAATAAATCCCCTGCCTTATTTCTCAAAATCCATTTTACTTATTCAAACCTAATTTATTATAAATATATTAATATTACTAATATATTAAAACTGCATTATTATATATTTCAAACCACATTTTATCAATTTATATCCTTTTTCTAGTTATTAACAATTCCTGGTCAAAATCACGTTTCGTGTAAAAACTCCTTCCTTTTCATGTATGTTTTGGTTTTGTGTTTTTAACCCATTACCATTGATCATGGTCCAATAATATCAAAAAGAAAAAATATATTATAAATATCATATATATTTATTATAAATATATTTCAATAACCCATAAATTTTAGAGATATAAAATTAAATACACCGTTCATGGAAATTATAGGTTTTACAAACGCATGAACGATGTATCTATTTTGATAGCAAATAGAACAAATAAAAAACATAATGAACCATTATTGAATAATTATTTTTTCATATATTATATATATATTAATTGAATTAATTTATAATTCCTTCAATGGAAACATTTACTAAAAAATGGAACACATCTTTTCGTGATGTGTTAGTCCGCTTAACACACATGAAATGTTATCTTATCACCAACAAAATGAAAATTAATAATGTATATATGATTAAATTTTTCCATAAGAATAAGAATATCAAATATATAATAAATCAAAAATAAATTTATCATTATAACTATACATTATAGGTGGTGGTATAAAATTAATAATATCTGTTCGAGAGGTGGTAGTTATTTATAAACATGATCCACAGTTTTGTTTCATACTAGAGGAAGAATGATAAATATTTTGTTCATTAAATAAAAAATAACATCTAATTATATTTATTGTAAATTTACTTTATAATTTATATTTTAAATAATATTTTATTTAGGTATATCGATTAATAAAACAAAAACACATGTTTATGAATTTTTCCTCTTCTTCGAAGAGAGTCTTTATTTTCACACATAAAGAATTCATCAAAGAGTTTCCTAATAAATAAATGAGATTTAGGGTTTTTGTAAAGAATTTTTTAATTTAATTTTTTTAGGAAAGACTGAATCAAGTTTATTTGAATGTTTTAAGATGAGTGAATATGTGTGGTATTTATATGTGGGGGAGGGGACACACATTGATGTCTTGAAATGAATAAAGTGTACCTATGTTTTTTACATACAAAACGTGTCCAAAATGGATCATTATAAAACCTTATAGGTCATATGGTCGATATATGTCCTAATAATGTTTGATAGATAACTATCTAGACCATTTTACTTATCATCATTTTAGATTAACCTCAGGAAAACATATTTAAACCTTAAATGTGATAATTATTTTTTCTATTTAAAATAGTCATTATACAAAAACAAAGTACATGGGAATTATAATATAATTCCTATTTATTTTTTCTAAATAAGAAATACATTTTTTATATTAAATTCAAAGTAGTTTCAGAATCAAATATGAAGCGAAACATGTACGAGTAGTGACAATGTTTTTATGAGAAATATTTTCATTATATTAACATATTTTTTATGAAAATTAAAAATGAAAATTATATAATGACCTATATTTGTTTATTTTTCATGAAATTTATTTAATTTTACTACTAAACCTATTTTAGAACATTATTTCACCTTATAAATTCCTCATATCAAAATCTAATTTCTAAATAAACTTATTATTTTTCATTATCCCACAAATTTTTATCTTTCCAGAAAAATTTTAAATATTCACCCTAAAAAATATTGTGATGTTTATTCCCAAAAAGATATTAATTTTTTTAAATACATTCATTATTGTTTCCAAAATTACGTTTATTTTTTGTACAAAAATAGAACAAAATCATTTTCTGGAAAATAGTATTTTAGAAACATAGAAATTTGTTACAAAAAATTATGTAGTTTGTTATCGATATGTTATCTTAATAAAAAAACTTGTATAATTAATAAAAAAATTCCCTCTATTCATAGAACGAATTTTAATAACTAGGTTATAATTCTATTTTAAATTGTTATATAAGTAGTATATTTTGGTTCATTGGAACTCAGTGTTGCATGATGCACAAACTATTGAAGAGATTTAATTTATTAAAAAAATCATAAAATATATATTGTTACATTATACCTACCTATAAAATGTATTTCACCTAGAAATTCATCACCCAAATTCAAATAAATGTGGAATGGTATATCTTATTTTATTATCATGTCCCCACATTTCTTCATTAAGCTAGTGGATTATTTATAAAATATTTACTAGGTGAGTGGTCATGTTTCATAGAATTTTCTCTCTATGATCCAAAATATCCACCATATATTCCTCAAAATAATGATAATGATATAGTGGTACCACCTCTAAGTTTAGTATGTGTGATGTTTTGGGTATGTACTTCTTGAAGACAGTTACATTGAATAAATCATGAACATTAGAGTGGTTTGGTAGAAGATTCTACTTATAGGGATCCATCTCGATATGTTGAAGAATTTTAAGGTGACTGATATACCTAGGTATTAAATTTACCTTCATTCCAAAAATCATTACCTTTATCCATAGGGAAATTTTTATAAAAATGTTATAGACAAATTCAATTTCTATATCACATTGACGTTTATCAGCATAGATTTTATATCAAATTTGTGATACCCTGATGCATTGTTAGATATATTTATCATTTTCATTGATTTCCTCAAATATCTCAACTCCTAATAGATTTCTCCATCCAACATATTTTTTTTAAAATAGATATTTATATTTATTTGTATACATTAATCATAATTATCAATCTAAATAACAAAGTGAAAATTATTGTTTTATAACAACTCAAATATAGTAGGTTGTTGATCCCAAATACATATGAAATTTTGAGAACAAGATCTCAACATATCCTCTTTGTTTTAAATTTTTGTCACAAACTAGCCATCATTGAAAGGATGGTACAAAATAATAAAACTCACCTATGTAACATGATTATTCTAATGACTTAACCAGATCATCGAGGAAGGCCTAAGATCAAAATTTAACACAATGGAATGTTATAATCCCTAAATCCTTACCAATTTTTAATATATATATCCAGAGAAGATGATTTAAATATAATTCTTCTTTGAGAGTGATGAAGTGTTCTAAATTTTTGAGGCGATCAACTATAATACATTTATTATGTCCCCATTTAAATAATTTTAGGGTTCCAATGATTAAATACACGGGTTAGTTTTCCCATTTCCATTTGGGTATGGTCAATGGATGTTAAAACCCCTTTGATCATTGTATCTAAAAATTAATTTTATGGAATACCAAATATTTATATATAAACTCTTAGATATCTTTCATCATTACATCCCACCAAAAATAATCATTCAATTATCAATATATCATAGTATATAAAAGATATACAGAGAAAAAAGTACTATGATCATCTTATAAAAATACCTTCTTAAAATATTATATAGTTTGAACACACAGATGTTTCACGGACCTTATCATTCAATCAAAATCAATGTCAAAATATTGAACATTTATTATCTTCTTCAATAGTTCAATGTCGTCCTTATAAACCTATTTAATATGTAATTAGACAGATGGATGATCACTTATTTGAGAAAGATAAAATTTCCCCCTTCCATCGTGATTTCCAAATCCATCCATAAATAATATATAAGTATTGGATCTTTTCTGATTCACATCATGTATAATCTATCATGATACTTTTGATTCATTTTATTGAACACCATATTTTCATTCCCAATATTGTAATATATTAAACAAACATAATCATTAATAATCTTTATCCATCTATTCTAAAACATATTCAAATACTTCTATGTTAATATATAATTTTATTTTTTTTTTGAAATATATATATATATATATCCCAAATTTATTATAAGGATAATTCATTAATATGTTAATTAAAAAATTATTCAACTAACTCCAAATCATGTGTTGGATAATTTATAACATGAACCTTCTATAGTCATTAGGAAAAAGATATTAAAATATCATTAATCATATAAAATAATACCAATCCCTTCTTGGAAAATTTACTAAAGATTAAAAACCCTTCTTAGCAATATGGTAATGTGAGAACAAGTGAAGTAAATAATATTCTGTTTAGTTCCTGGAAATTTTTGTCGCATCTTTCTTTCTTAAGGATCTTAGAACCTTAGAAGTTAACAGTGTGAGTGGATAAGTTTGTTATGAAAAAATTTCCAATAATTGATGATAATATCCTAAAAAATAAAGATATATTTGGATCTCAGTTTCTATTGTTAGTCTAGAACATCATTCTCTATCATCCATCATTAATCGATCCCTCTATGTACCCTTCCTTGAGATTATATGTCCCAAAATTGATTCCTTTTATTTCCATAATTCACATTCATTAATTTTTTCATTAAAATTATCCATCTTCAGGATATTACATATAATTATAATGTGTTCTTCATGCTCTTAATTTTCCTCTGAATAGATAATTATATCATCTATAAAGACTACATTAACTAATCAATCTTATCCATAAAGAGGATATTCATTAAATCAATGAAGCCAATATGAGAATTATTAAACCCTAATGGATACACTGTATAAAAAACGTTTTCATACCATTTATGGAATTCTATCATGGGTATGTCCTTATTCATAACTGTCAATTTATTATATACCAAATGATAGTCAATATTAGAAACTTTTTGAGCTCTGTAGAGATGAACAAACTAGTCATCAGTTAAAGGTAAATAATACCTGTTTTTAATTTTGGTCTTTTTTAGATCTAGATAATAAATTAATTGTACAATTTATCCATGTTTATTTTTAACTAAGAGAATGGTTCCACCCCTTGATGACACACTTGGCCAAATTAGTCTCATGTCATGATTCACCTTGATTTTCTTCTTCAATCACTCTTACTAAATTGATTCCATTCTATATGGAGATTTTGAAATGGTATTGGAACCACTTATGAGTAAAATTTAAATATCAAATTTATGGTTCGTTGGAAGACTAAAAAACTCCTCTTGAAAGGAACCATCAAACTCCTGCACAATAGGGATATAATTAATGTTGAGTTTTTTCCCATCCAACTGTGATAAAAACCAATTTTTAATAGGATTGGGATCCTATACAATGGATGATATTTGAATCAAATTTTTGTATATATCATCACACTAATTGATGATCATAAGATGATATTTAATACCAAATTTGAAATCCCTTCCTCAAAAATTGATGCAGTTTTGATGTAGATAAATCATATATATTCCTAAGGTAACATCATCATAAACTAGAAGAAGAATGACATGATTTACAGCAAACCAATCCCAACAAACATCAACTAGAGGTGAACCATATAATTGAGATGATATCATCATACCATTATGGAGTTTAACTAATAATTCAGAATATAATTGTACTGGTGGAATGTTATTACACTTATAAAATTACCTACTTATAAAAAAATGGGTACACCTATAGTAACATATTTCATTAACAGTTCAAATGTGGATGGTCAGTGAACAATTTAACATGTTTATATGCAACCCAAATTTGAAATAGTGGTATCATTATATTTCCACATTTCCCTTAACTTAAGACTTTATTAAAGTTGATCATACTGAAAAAATCCAGAATTTATCACTTATTAGAATAGTACCTATACACTTTTCATTTGAAACATTGGAGTTTTTATGGAATCCTTCCTTTTTATTACATAACATTACATTTCATTTTACAAATAGGGGATCTATAAAGTTTAGAATCATGGAAAAAAGGTTCTTAATACATAACAAATATTCCAATTGAAATTATTATTCATTAGTTCATCTTATGGAAAATTAATCCAAATCATAACCTACAAACATACATCAATGTAAAGGGTGATCAGAATTCCAAGTAAGGAAAACTAGTGTAACAGTTTACATGTGACCATGAGAGATGTCAATAATAACATGAAGAATAACATAAATTTATGTTAAAGTGGAATATCATAATAATAATACTTGTTTCATAACATTAAAATGGGGATACAATGTTAAATTAATACATTCATAATCATATTAGAATGTTTCATACCCATGTTGTCAAAAAATTACAAAGGTTATTCACCAAGGTATCCTAAAAATTGTCATCTCTAGAGATTAATATATTTACCCATTTAATTTGATAGCTATTAGGGGGAACCCTTAATATTTATATATTTTCATGTGAGACACATAGATCATAATCAATCATTTCAAAAATGACCCCCCAAGAATAAAAGAAATGGTTTTCATCTCAAAATTATGACATTTTCAAAAGTGTTAATATACATGATAATTATGTCATTTATAACCCCCGAGAAGGGAATGAGGGTCGTATGTATTTAAATTTCAGAATCAAATATATAATTTTAATTTCATGATAAAAAACCCATTTAAGGTAATAGGTTATTTTTACATAAATAAAATAAGATAAAATCTTGAATAAAAGAAATATATTTTGAGACAAAACTTCTACAACACAATGGCTTTGAAACATGGTTTTAGATTACATTAAAAAGAGAGGGTATAGGGCTTAATCATTTATAAAATACTAATAATACATTAGTTTCAATGATAAAATGGAAATAAAATCATGGTATGGATATATCAAATACATACCACACAAAAGAAAACTTGAATGGATAAAAAAGAAAAGTTGAGAATTCCTTATCCTTGAAGGGTTACTTCTAAAACACTATGATCGGGACCATTAGGGATTTATGGAACCCTGTGAGGACTCCACAGATGGTAGAATGGGAATAAATTCTTGGAAGATGAATTTTTAATGAGGATAAATGAATATATTTCTTGGTATTTTTAGTAATAGATAGGGAGCTTTTAATTAATTTCTCAGAACACCTCATTTGTGGTATTTTCAAAACCATGGGCTGACCCTTGGTATTTCCCAAAGGTTTTGGTCACTTTGTACCCCTCATAATATATTTTAATTAAAATTAGTTCAACCACTTTTTAAATTAAAATTTAAATCACTATGATGTCATAAAACACAACAAAAGCTGAAAAACTTTATTTTTACAGTTCACTGAAAAAAAATCAATTTATAAAAATATCATAAATTCAATGTAACATTGTGTTAATGTTCTGAATTCAAAAATGAACACCATTTTATGAAAATAATTTTCAAATGATGAACAAAATTAATTTTTTTAGTAAAATCATTATCTAATAAAAAATACTAGTACTCAATTAATAATTTCTAAAACAGTTATTTACTTATACTATTATATAACATTAGCATTAAAGATGCCTAAATTATATTTGTACATACATAGGTTAGGTTACTATTCCTTTGTTCATATTATGATTCATAATGGTAATGTTACTATTCATTTGTTTGTATTCACCAAAATATTTTTTTTGACATTATCATACTCTAATCTTATTACTGATTATAATCGTATATGTTCATTTTTTGAAAATAAATTCATAGTATAAGTTATTTATGTTATTATAATTATTTTAAAATACTATTTTTCAATATTCATCTACAATATAAAACTTCATTAAAAAAACTAGAAGGTGAACCTATATTAATTTTGACTATTGAAAATTAAAAATGATTCTTGTTTTATCATAATAAGAAATAAAAATTTTGGTCATACTAATGGATCACACTTAGTAACAAAGGCCTTGTAACATAACCACTTATAACACCTGAATATTATCAAATAGAATAGTTTAAAGTGGTGATAGAATATAGGAAGGCCTTATAAAACATTTCCAGAGTGGTGATTTTTTTTAACTTGAACTTCTCTTGTAGGCGATTTTGCTCAATCATAACATGTTGATGCTCTACTTGGGGTTGGTCTAGTGAAACTTCCAATGAACATACCTCCTTCCCAAGATCCCACAAATGGGATTTATATGGAATGATTCTATGGGTAGAGTCCATTGACTCTTGTTTCTACATTAATTGTCAATTATCATTTCTATTTATAAAAAATAATTATAACATTGAAAATTATTATTGTTTCCAACATTCATATTAACCAATGGTTAGATAATGGTAAAACCATGGTGGTTATATTTCAATTATAATAATATAATTTTATTGATTATGAAATAGAAAATAATATATTTTTAGGAAACAAAAATATGACTCAAAAGTTCATGTCATTACAGTGTGCATGCTTCTTCCTATTGTTCTTTATTTATATTTACATTATTTATTATATTATTCCCATTATATAAGAATTTGATTTCTTAGTGACCTTTCTCTCTATAAATTAAAAATTTACAATCATAGTTAAGATATTTTTACAAATGTTTCTTTCAACACTCTCATCAAAAAGTTAGTACCATATTCATCTCTGTTTGGATCATAGGGTTTCCCTTGAACATCATCTGTTTATTCTTATCAAATCCATCTGATTAAGGATTAATTCCATTTTACATATCCCCATTAATATACCATATTAATATATATTCATTGATACTAAAGTTTTTTACCACTAAAAACTATAATAGACTTATTATTAATCCACTGAAGAATTGATCAATTGTACTCTTAGGTTTGATGATTATTTCAGAATAATAACTCACAAATCGTGTAAAATTATCTACTTGGGTACTAATGCAGCCATCATCCTTCTATATTAGCTCAACCAGTTCCTTCTACATTTTTGAATGAATAATGAATTGTGATAAATTATTGAAAAATATTCAATTAATTTCATCCCAAAACATGGTTTCAATTTGATAATGTTTCCATGTATTCTTAACGAGTGTTTACTATTTATCTCTTTTTCCATCCAAATTATAGAAAACCAATATTTGTTTTTAATGTTATAATCACAAGATAATGGAAAATAACTTTACCATCATACTAATACATTTCATGAAAACTAGTGAACTGAATGAGTTGTTAAATGATAGAGAGAGTTTCCTCATGAATGACTCAATATAATTATGTTCCATCCTTTGATAATTTGAATGTTTTCCATGATTCATATCTTTAGAATGTTGTGTGGACATTGAAATGATATTTTTCATTCCACGTCCAATAAAATTTGGTTTCTATAGAGGAAAATAATTTAAAATTACATTTAATTTATTATACACACAATTACATTAGTTACTAGCCATCAACTGAAACAAATAATCATATCATGATCAATAACAATCAATGTGAGATAATACAAAATCATGAAAAATCATTTATAATATTTCTTAATATACGCACCTTTATTATATCCCTTAAACATATTGTTTATCCTAGTTTATGAATGGTAATTGTATATTAAGGTACATCATGTAGGTTCATAATTAAAAAGTAAATTAACCAATGCACATCCCTTGAGAGTGTCAGAACAGGTTTGTAGTGAGGCCCATTGTAAAATACCAGATAATGCCTGAGTCATGTTCAACACACATTTTTTTGGAAGTAATTACATATAGGTACATGTGTTCTAGAACTTTTACACTTTTTAACCATTAGGGGGTGTATTACTTGTTAAACGACAGAATCTATTCCTTAACAAAACATTAGAATGTTACACATTACTTTGGATTTCCTAGGGGTTATTAGTAAACATTTCTCATCATAGTTTCCAAAGGATAACTAAACATATCCTTGGATACCAAAAATAGTTACATATGATTAAATATAATGATATTATATATATTTTGGATGACTAATCACTATATTAAAAAAACATGTTCCTAAGGATATTAAAGGTATAATGCATTTGGAATCTTGGAAACATAAAAAAACTAGTTCATAAAATTTATGTATTGTCTACCACATTCTTCCACATAATTTTTACACTTCATAGACATATTACATGTAATACATATAATCATATAATTGGTAAAAAATATAGTAAAGGGTTATATTATATTAGTATTGATAGTAAAAAAGGTAAATTTGAAAACATTACATAATCATAAGGGTATTAGAAAATGAGCATAACATATGAAAACTATTCCCTTCATAACATCGATCAATGTATTGAGTCAGGGAATAAATATTGGTAGTTCATAAGAAATTGGTCATATTGAAATAAAGGACATGATTCTTAAAAGAATTGATTTGAAAAAAGACATGGGATTATTGAAAAAATATAAAAATAGAAAATTATTTCCATTTTAGTCAATTATTATTTTCATTTTAATCATTGTGAAATGGTTTCACTCTGGAAACTATAATGGTTTTCAAGTATCCCACTCATGTCTATCATAGTAGATAATGTAGCTTACTAAACTAGACGCACTCCCCATCCCATTCATTTTTAACTCAGGATATTCAATATTTATTCAATTAATTGAAGGAAGATATTGTTACTACATATCACATAATAAAAATCATACATATGTGTTCCATAATGTCCTAAAACATTAATCATTTCATTACTCAAGAAATAAAATAGCCTTCACAAAATATTTCATCATAGAAAACGCTATAGAAAAATAAAATAATATTCACATTCACTTCATCATTTCGTCATAGAAGAACTCGTGGAAGAAATAACCATGTTTCACAATAATCTAATAATGGTAAAACCCATGGAAGAGAAATAGGTTTTATAAACATTCTTTCACCCTAAACAGAAACCATTCTGATAAATAATTATAATGGTATTCATGGATTAAATTCCAATTAAATCATTCATATCCTCAGTGTTTATTATTTTAAATGGAAATTGATTTATAATGATCACATAGAATATATTTTTAAGAAATAACATTTCCACATAAAAGTTAACTTCTCGTGACATAAAAAAAATTTCAAAGAATTTTTTTTCAAATAATAATTGTATCTTATAATGTATGATTTTAAAAAATTATTATTCATTATAGAGGGAAAATATTTTTCAAGGTTTACACATTGAAAAAAAAATAATCCTTTCACATTTTCATTAAAGACAAAACAATCCTTATATTTGAAAACAATATGAAGTATAAAATTAATTTTTTTAGAAAAATTAAATATAATTTAAAATGATTAAAAAATATTTATATAATATTAAAAAAATTCTAAACATTATTTTGATAAAAACATGGACTTGGTAGAAAAATGGTTTCTAACCAAATAAAAAAATTAAGTATGTTTTTATAAAAAAAATATGAATATTTATTTACTAAATAGAAGAAAATGAATTGAAAATTTATATTCTACTGAAAAATAATTTACGATACGAATATTCACATTTTTTTGATAGTTGGATCATAATATTTCATCAATAGAAGTGTAAACATATATAAGCATGGTAAAGGGTGGGATTGTATCATGAAACCCTTACACCGTTAGTAACATTGAATTGTAATCCTAAAGGAAGAATGACATTAAATAAAACATAATATTTAATGGTAATTAATAAATTGATGATATTAAATGTTAAAGTGGTTTTATATAATCCTCATAAAATAAAATCAAGGAAAAATATAAAATATTTCCCAATGATGAAAATTGAAACAAAAAATCTCTTACCATTAGTCTCAACTTCCACCATACATGTTTGAACCTCATGCATAATTAATTTAGGATTATTATACATATTATTCATTAGAATACATGTATATATATTAAAAAATATTACTTCCCTTTTATCTTTTATTACCATTTTAGTGACAATTCCCTGTAAAAATTTTGTGTCAGCTATAAACTACTTTGTTTTTTCATTTATGTTTTGGATTGGTATTATTGGCCCTTTTAATTTAATGATTGTCAAATCACATAAAAAGTTGTAGCAGCAAAATAAATATCTTATATATTTCATATATATTTATTTATAAAGATCCATGAAATTTAGATATATAAAATGAAAAACATTATCCATGTATTGGATATTGAAAAATGAATCACATCGCTTTATAAGGTCACATTGTGCTATACACACAAGTGACATATCGTGTCCCCCACTGAATAGAAATTACAAGAAATAGATGATTTAATTATTAATAAAGATAAATAATATCATAAATTTTATATTTGAAAAATAAAACCTTTAATATATACATTTGGGGTAGGTTGTGATAATAAATGAATATCATTAGTTCGTGTGGCGATAGATTATCGTACACATGTTTAACGGTGTTTTTTCTTATTTTATGGAAAAGAAAAATAATGCATGTAATTGAATTAAAATAATAAAATAATATTATATACCAAATATATCAGATATTATATTTTCCGGGTTAATATCATTTTAAGTATGTTTAAGATTAAACAAAACAAAAATGAAATTTTATGTGTTCTATTGCTTCTTCAGAGAGCCACATAAGGTGTATATTTAAATCATTCATCCAAGTATTTACTCAAAATTGAATATATGATTTTTTTATAGAATTATAAAATTTAATTGTTCATATATTGTCCTAAAAAATGGTTTCGTATGTTTCAATAGAAGAGTATAGGGGTGGCTATTTATAATTGGTGGAGAGGACAGTCATGGATTTTTTGAAAAGTATATATTGTTCCCTCATTATTCCTATTCCATATGTACTAAAATGAGTAATTATCATACCTTAGAGTATATAAGGTATATATATGGGAATAAAATGGGTAGTTGAGATATTTATATGTCATCTTACACCTTATCATATTTTGTTTAACACATAGTAAACACAATATATCCTCATATGTGGTAATCAAATTTTTTGTATTCACTATTAATTATTGGTAAAAAATTATGTTGAACATTTTATATTATATTAATTATATTTACTAAAAATATATAATCCATTTTCTTAAATACATTTAATAGTAGTATAAAAGTTTAATATGAAATTAAACATGCATTCGTGAAGAAAAAGTGGGACTTCAAAGAGTCATTTTTTAAAATTATATATAAAAATTGAATTCAAATTTGATTTCGATGAAATATATAGGTTTAATTATAAAATAATTTATTTAATTTTACTTCTAAAACCACCTTATAATAAAATTTAATCTTATAAATTATTTAAATGAATTTTTAGATTTCAATAAAAATAAGTATTTTGAAGTATTCATCAAAAAATTACTCTTATCAGAAAAATTCAAAATAAACAACCTAATTTTATTTTCTAAAGTTGATTCAAAAATATATTTTCACTTTTAAAAAAATTACTATTTTTTGTTTCTTTCAAATAAATGCTTTTTTTTATAAAATATAATTTTCGAAACATATAAATATATTTCTAAAAGTCATGTACTTTCTATAATTATGTTTTAATTATATAAAACAGTTATAAATAATATTTATCATTTTGTTATTCTTATTCATACTAATTTATTAAACATCGATATTATAATATCCATATAAAATAGTAATATAAATAGTATATTGTCAGTCGTTAAGACAAGGTTTTTCATGTAATGTGGGAAATAACTAAAATTAAATGTATTAAAAAATAATCATAAAATCATGAGAAGTTAAAAATTACACATTTTATATGATAATATAATATATAATACATTACACATTTGATATAGATATCTATCCTTTATACTATTTTCATATATTAAGAATTAATTTAATATTATTCTATATGAAACATGGGAAAAATATTATATGATATTCTCACTAATAAATATAATAAGTTTTGTATGATTTTCCTATCATCTCTAATTTAGACCACACTACCTCTATCATAAAGTTTCAATCACATTATTATGGTAACTAGTGTTTTCATAACATTACATTCACTCATAATAAACAATTTCAGCTTTCCCATTTCTTATTTTTATTAATATATAAATGTGTATAATTAACATTATCAAACTAAAAGCTAAAAAAGTATCATAAAAACTAAAATAAATTACATTTCGAACCAACATTTGATGATCTTAGTGAGTTTAATTCAATGAAATTAATTGATCCTAAAAATATGAAATTATTTACATATATGAGAACCATAATAATTTTATCACATTCAATTATTAAATTGATGTTATGAGAATGTACTCCCCCTGAGAGTCATAATCTTCATTTAAATGGTAAATTAAAGAATACTATTATCATTGATAATTTTTAAAAGTAAAAAAACAACTTTTTCCACTAATCCACTTCCTTCTCATATTTATAAATGAGAAATCATCATTACAATAAAATCTACATTTTTTCTATGACATTCATTAAGAAAATATATCATTATGTCCATTAATATAACCTTCAATTTTCTATTCTATTTTATCATTGATAATTAAAAAATTATATTCAGCATCACAATATAGACAAATATTTATTTTTACAAAATGAATTAGAGGGTATTAATTTCAAAAAATTGTTGCATAAATTTAAACATCCATATAATAATTAAAAATTATTTAATAAAAATATTAATTTTGTTCCAATAATATTAGTCTATCCTTCCCTGTATTAAATAACATATTTATTACAATTCATTATATGATTAGGTTCCTCATTAATGTCTTGTATCTATAATTTTAAATGAGTTTCATCATGAAATTACGTAGTCACTATTGTAGATAAATGGGTAATTTTATATAGATAATTCATCATTTTTGTTTATAAAAGTGTAATTTCCACCAAAAATGTTTTTTCATCAATTTCTAGAGCGCCCATTAACTTTCGTACAATTTATTTAAAAAAAATATTGTCATTATCAACATTTTACAAAATCAACATCTAATTCATATTATCCACATGAATTTCTAATGTCAGTAGATATTTTTCCAAAAAATATATTTACTAATATTATTTAAATAATAATTATTCTATAATAGAGTAAAACATCTAATTTTGATAAATGTTCTTAATTTTTGGAAACATTTATATAATTTGTACTACAAAAAATATCTATGAAGAGTTCTCTCATCTTCGTGATATTTCTACATATGATGGATATTATCTATATTGCGAATAAAAAAATACTCTTTTATTGTTTAATAAATATTTTAGTACTCATTTAATTTGACTAAAAATATCATATAGTTTCTTTTCATTTTCCACATATAAGAAAAATCAATTTTTTTAAACCAATGTCAATACTATAACATTTAAAAACCTATCTAATTATACCTTCAATATGAAAATTATCTAATGCATAATATAAATTACTTATATCTCCTATAAAAAATCCTAATATATTTTGGCATTCTCATTAAAAACATTTGGTTCCTTATTCCATGATTTTTGAGATAATCACACTCATGGAAATTGGTACACTTTATACAATTACCTGTTAAAAATAAATAAATTCTCACCCCAAAAACATTCTTATCTAGACACTAATATCAAGTACTATAAAATAATAGTTTATATTTATGAGTGATCAAATATTTCGATGGAAATTGGATATAGTCATGTATAATGAGTCCATCATATAATTTTCCATGAAAGGATATTTTTGTTAATGGAAAAAAAATATCAACAAGTACTAATTCTCAGAACCTAAATAATTTATCATCTGTTAAAATATTATACTTTGAACTAACTAAACCTTTATAAAATAAATAACATGTCTGAGTTCGACCATGCTATCTACAACGAATATCCCATGAACCACCATGATTCAATAATTGATTTATGTATTATTCATTAAAGAGTTGTTGAAGTGTATATCATAATTTGTTCTCAGCCTCCATAGTATGAAAGCACCACTATTCTAATTCACCAATATAATATAGATTTCATTTTATCTAACAACATTGAATCAGTATTTTGGCTCCATTTCACATGCAAATACATTCCTTTTTAACAAATTTGATGATATTTTTCATGTCAAAAAACTATCGTTCACTAATGTAGTTGTGACTAGGACCTCCAACTTCCTATCACGCATATCATACTCGTATAATACCTATAAATTTCATCATTATTAGGAAAAGTTATCTTAAATAATATATTATTTTTAAATATACTAATTTATTTCTTGTCTAATTTGATTCCCATCAATAATTCATTTTTTCCAATAAAAGGGGAAGTATATCAACAATCATGGATCGATACTATAAGTAAATTTGTTTCATTTGTTGAATTTTTGGAAAAAATAGTCATTCAAAACTAATTCATTTTTAATGAAACATAATTATTTAGATTCATTTGTGTTAAATAATCATAATCATCCTCTAGATAAGGTTTAAAATCATAACTAGATAACATAATATCATGTTTTATGTTATTTAGATTTATTAATTACTGCCTGATAAACATATGTTGTGATTTGTTTCCCTAGGCCCGACCCCTTTTTGAAAATTTGTTACCATTACCTGTATAAAATTTTATATATACATCTGTTCATCTTACCACAATAGTATTGATAATTCTAGACCAAAAGTATTCATAGTAATTACATTAGATTGCATGTTGTATCAAAATGATATAGAGGATCCCATGATATAATATGAACTAAGAGATACCAAGAAAAATATATTAAATATATGTCTTATGGTCTAGATACATTATATTAAAATGTAAAAAAATATTATTTTTGAATATCTATTGATGGGTGATTATATGAACGGATAATTCCTCTCATTATATTGTCACTTTGTGATCTCAATAAGAAGGGATTATAAGGAATAACCCATCAAGGGGAAGAATACTTGTTTGATTTTTATTGGGTAGATAATATTGGAAAGAAAAATATCATGGACTCCAAAAATGAGACTATTATTGGTGCATATCATTTTATTTTAACTATTGATGTCAAAAGAAAACCATGAAATTTGTGTCATAGAGAGTTAGGCTTCATCAGTTGTTACAATAGTGGTATGATATTGATTGAATGAGAAAAATATAATTTTTCACTTCTAAGAAGAAGTAATATATCTAGAAAAGATTTTCAATATTACAGTACCATTGTTAAATCCAAGAACATTAGAGGAGAAGGTACATCCATCCAGTAACATAAACAGATAATGATGAATGGATGATAATAGAACATGTCTATCCTTCATTGTGAGATATGATGAGGCAAAAAAATATATATTACATGATTTGTGTTCATATTATGGGTTTTAATTATTATGAGTATAATATATCTCTCTATGGTCTTCGATGGGTTTCTAGTCTCTACACATTAACAATGATTAATAACCACTTTCATTGAGATAATTCCTTAAATTGTCACACACAAAGCACATTTAATATTTTGGGACCATTCATACAAATAGGAGTATTGGACATTGTGGGCCCCATCATATGGTCTGAGAGATATCTGAGTATCAAATATCACCAAGAAATATGTCAATTAATTATTACATTAGTATAGAATAATTTTATTTGAATTAATTTCATTAATGTATTTACATTTACATAGGTTAATTCATGCAAAAATATTTAACTATTAAATATAATTTCGATGCGTACATGTTCATTTCATATTTTAATGAATAACGTGTAATGTTGATGAATCTTATTTATCATGTAAAATATTTATTATATTATAAATTATTGATAAAAATATAAATGAAGTTTCTAATTGATTTATTTAGTCCAAACATGTCATATATGTATTATTTAGTGGGTAACACATACTAAGGGGTCGGGGGTCCATTTTTAGAGATTCTAAACATCACTATATAAGAAGAAGATATAATATAATTTACTATTAAATAATTCAATATTATATATCACCTCAAATCACTCTATTATCCTAGAGATATGATAAGAATATCCAATAAATCGATACATCTTCTATTTCATGGGTTGAATGGAGAGTGTTGTGGTAGTCATAAAGACGTTGAAGGAATTCCCAATTCTCCCCACTTTTGGTCGGAGAGTGATAAGTGGTGTTCCTATAAAATTTTGAAACATGGTTAATTGATATATATAGATCAAGAATAAGATCCTTCAAGAATAAAATTAGATGAAAAGTGGTTTTTTGAACATTCTATGAAATTTAATAAGTCTCTTACTCTAGTGAATTTTCTTTCTTAATTCATTTCAATTCATATCCTAAAATTTATTATTAGGCAAGAAATTTTTATTGATTATTAATTAACACTAAATTAATGATAAAAATTATAAATCCTCAACACATCTACCTCTATTGCATTTCATGTTCCCAACAATTAGTATAAGAGGGAAAACACAGTGGATTAAGCCAATAAAAATTATCATTACATCAATTTATTGTATATAGTATCCGCATGGTCCCATCACACTGAATTTATATTTGATTATATCATTGAAGACCGAGTTATAGTCAACAGGTGTTTTAATTAATTTTTAAATCAAATTATTGATTGTTTAATGTTTTTTAACACACACACACACACATATCTCTGTGTGTATGTGTGTTATAATTACCAAGATGTGGGGATAGTTTCATGGGAAACATAGAATTCTGGACTTATTTTAGTAGTTTGAATATAGTTTCATGGTTGTTCCATATTTCTGCATGTTACTTGAATAATTTAAATGGAATATGTTATCTTTTTTTAAATTTTTATAAAAATTGAAAAAACCATATAGGGTTGTATTGGTCAAACCTTTAACATGATTAAATAATTGTGGTGGGAGAGGTATTTTGACTATAGCCTCCCACCATATGTGGTTTGAAAAAATATAAAAAAATCAACTTGATGAAATGGTGCCTGTGTATACCATCGTCCTCCACATTTCTAAATGTAATGTGTGGGGGAGTTTATTTATTCTTATGCAAAGATGAGACATTGTCATCCCAAATTTTTCAAGGAAATATCAAGTCTTGTTTAATCAGTCAAAACTAATTCAAGAACATAAATGTTATGGATCCCTTTTTAATGGATTTTTGGCCACTACAAGGATAAACTATTTTTTAAAAATTTATAAATAAATAAACAATTTTTTTAAAAATATACCAGGGATCTAGAGATTAATATTTTATAAAATAAAATTAGATAATGTTTCGTTCATTTCAAAAACCCATGAATAGAACATATTCAAAAATTAAATTTGTCACTAATTTATCACCTACTGATTGTTCTTGAGCATCAAGTGACCATTGTATGTCTCGAATTTACATTATATAATTTATAATTGCAAATTTGTTCAACGATTTTAGTGATTAAATTTCTTTTATTCTGCACATAGTATATCCCCTGATTATATGTAAATGGGAATGTGTATCCATGAAAAAATGTTTTGTGCATAATTTGATAATTTAGGAGTGTTTATGTATAATATCAACGATGATATAAGATACAAACCACTCCAAGATGAAGTCATAATCTAGAATAGATATAGTTACAAATAAAATAGACTGAGGTGTAACATTATTTAATAATAAATTAGGTATTCAATCTCTATGGTTATAGTTGAAAAATTCCCTCTCACGACCTTCCTTCACCATGATTAGGGAATGGACAATAGATTTCCAAACCCTTCCTTCCTCAAGTTGAAAGACATATAATGACCCCTCGAGACCCACCATTAATAGGCCATGTAGTGACGACTAGCACCAAGGGTTTAGAATCACATGTAATATGGAAGGCAATACCCTTTTTGTTTAGTATGATCTGGAGATAATATAGAAAATCCCAAACAACACCAAAACTAGAAGTAAAAGTAATCCCAAAACAATCCATTCCCATATGCATGTTCCAATAATATGTACTAAGAAAATAATAGAAAACTGCAAAGGGTTTACCAAAAGAAAGAAAAAAAATCATCGTCAACCTTCCCTACGTCTAATATAACAGGGTCTGGCATGGTCCTTGAAGTCCTCTTGAAAACCTAGAAGTTATTTTATATACTTAGGTTGTGTATATAGGTATACTCAGTAGGGAAAACCAAAAACTCTCATGTACAAGAAGGGAGGCATTCTAATTCCCCGTGAGAAAAGAAGATAACCAAGGCACCTAGTAAGAAAATTATCCACCAAAATGTCACCAAGGCGCACTTCCCAAATAACACAAGTCATGTAAAGTAATATTAATAACACATCAATTTTTTGGTACCCCACACCACTTTCCCACTGGTTATTGGAGACATCCTACGAGTCAGACCTCCCCCGCCATTCTCACCGCAGTCCCACAACCATACCCCACCCGCACACACCTGGGCAACTACAACCACACATCCCGCCCACACAAAAAGGGACACAAAAAACATACATAACCATGCCTACATACACATGGGAAAAAACAACTACCTTCATGCCTAAAGACAACTGGGCCATAACAACTACTGCCATTCCTAAAGACACCTGGGCCTCATCCTGAATATATATGGTAAACAACCTACCCACACACACCTAGGAAATCAACCACAACTACCCTTTCCAAAGAGTCTTGGGCTATATTTAACCTTAGGTCGTCACTACCTACCCGAAGAGTCTTGGTCTACTTGGGAAACATAGTAGCAAAAGAGTAAATAACTAGCTGCTAATAGGGGTGATGGAAAAAACACCCTCCTCCATGAAATGGGGGTGTTCTGCATGAAGTTCTAAACTTTTGTGTGGAGCGAATAAGAAACATAAGAACATAATTATACATATATGTAAACAAGAACTCATCCCAAACAATGGGTTCCAAAACCAGCCTATACACAAACACCCTCAGTAGAATTCATTCATAAAAAGCATAACACCTACATCCAAATCAATACTCATTCCCGAAAAAATATTCCCCATTGAAACCATTCATTTTATCACATTTGAGTGGTCCAATTTTAAATAATTATTCACTACTGGGCATCTAATGGGAATAGACACAATCCAAGGAAGGAAAAACAACCAAGCCATTGAATAAGAATTCGCACCCAGTTCCCTTGTAATGTCACAACTACAAAAAAGATCTATGATATCCCTCAATGTACTGGAAGCAAACCAAGCCTCATCATACATCCCCACATGGCCTTATATCCACAAAACAACAATTTCACCATAAAGGGAGATCCCATCCCCATTCATGTCACCACGCAAATATCATGCAAAATAACCACACATTTTACCAAGAGAGAGCACGAGAGTTTCCAGATTTAAACCCACCATTCATTGAGTTCATTATTTTCCACTGGATTAACCAAGGTGATCAGACAAGGATTATTATTTAAGTGATATCATTTTAATAAACTGATCTTAGGTGATTAACAAATTCACATGTCATATCCATTCAATCATCATTTATGAAAGGGGTTGATACGTGCATAAGGAAAACACACCAACAACCATGATTATCAGTGGGCATAAGCCCATAAAATTCATAACAAATATGCAAGGGTAAAAGAGTACATAAGAATCATCAAACACACCCCATCATTAATCAAAAGAATGTTTATTATCTTCATTATGGCTTGGTTACATCTATCCTTGTAGAAACATTAGCAAACCCACCCCATAGGATACACAGTAAAGAGAGACGAAGGAAAAAAATGACAAGGATGATCAGAGATCAAGGTTTTTATACACACACTGAGAACTAGATATGCAAGACTTGCAGGGGAGGAACTCTGAGGACTCCTAGAGAGAGGAGGAAAGGCTCCAACATAGGCGCACCTCTTTCTATAAGAATGGGGACTCCAAATTCACCATTGAGAAGAAGCAAATAATTATAGTGCAATAAAAAAGGCGAGATCCTAGTGTTGTAGGATATGAAAATATTGAATGACTTTAAAGGTGGGTCATTGTTTCACCACACGGTTGGGTATTTACACACGATTGAATTAATTGTAATTTAGTAATTATCATCAGAGATATGTAAATAATCACTTATAGTTAAATAATTTCCTTTAACCAGAGGAAAACATGTGTAACAAATGAGGAACTGGAAGTACAGGAAAAATGGTGTGGCGTTGAGGAAAAAGCCACAAATTTTGGTATGTCAAGGGTCACCTAGCTCTTAGGGGATTTTAGATATCATTTTTGGGTTTTAAAAAAACTCTTAAGTCAAAAGATATGTTACGTAGCGGGTCTAGAAAAAGAAACTAGAATGGGACACCATTTGGTGAGACTCCGTAAGTGGTTCCATGGTCACGTAACCATTGTGACGGTGCCACCCTCATCGTTCCACTGTAAGCAGTGTCACCATTTTGGTGTGTGACCGTGACGATGCGATCGTTATAGTGCCTCCATTAGCAGTTCCACCATTGTGGTGTGTGGCCCTGGTGGTGTTACCATTATGGTGTCATCGACATGGTGCCACCCTCATAGTTCCACCATCATGGTGCCAGTGTCACTGTGCCACCATCAGCGGTGCCTCCATTAGCATTGCCACTATTTCGGTGTACGATCGTGATGGGTTCCACCATTTCGGTGGAACCGTTCGATGGAACCGAGTTTTTGGAAAACTCCTTAACATGTCATTATTCGAGACATTAAATAATATATCTCTAAAACTATTCTCAATATCGAGAATTAAAACTGGACCTTATGAAAAGAGAGGGGTCCGAACAACCCCTTCCATGTAAAACTATCAGGAGAAAGCCTCCTCGACATCTTGGAACACCTCTACCTCACGTAACCACATGACATATAAAGGTGTCACTATCCAGACAGATAGATTTGGGAGTCCTTTTCCACATGAAAAGGTATTATCCACTTTGGGAGGCACTGACTCACCCGCACATGTTTAATCACATCCACCCTATTGTGTATTTATTAAGGATTGAGTCCTCCCTTACCCACATTCAGGACTCTTCAAAAACATTTAGAGAACAAGGAAAACAACACATATCATACTTAACAAGGATATGAAGATAATCACAACAAGTACAAAACAAAATAGAAAATAACTCAAAACAGATTTAGGTACTGGGTACGAATCTATTCCTCCCTTTCCCAGGTACTATCCTCAAGGCCACCAAGACTCCACAACACATGAACAAAGGGAAAGGTTCATCCACAAAGCACCTTCTTCTTATGATCCTCGATCGTCACTGGTCACTCTAAAAATGTCACGTCGTCCTTGATATCTATATTTCCCCAGTCGAGGATGTGTGAGTTGTATCGTAGATACCAATGAGGTTGAGACACATGGAAGACTCTGTCCACTGTCATTAGTAGAGCTTGTACCACTAGTTGATAGGCTACTTCGCTGACCAGATAGAACACCTCGAAGGGTCCGACGAAATTGGGGGAAAGCTTACTCCACCTGCCGAACCTCTATTTTCCATGCTATGGGGAAACCTTCTAGGAAATGTGGTCCCTCACCTCAAACTCAAAGGTTATGAACCTATTACTACAATACTTCTTCTTTTATATCTGGGCCGCCTTCATCCTCTCTTGTGAAAGTTGAACATTCTTCGTCATTCATTGCACCACTTCCGGGCCAAGAACACATGCTTCCTCGACCACTGCCCAGCAATTGGGTGAGCGATACGGCCTCCCGAACAAAGCTTTGAACAAAGCCATTCCAATGGTTAACAAATAGCTATTGTTGCATGAAAAATCTACCAGAGGCAATTGCTGTGACCATGATCCCCCAAAGTACAAAACACAGGCTCGTAGCATATCCTCTAACGTCTTGATGGTGAGCTCTGTCTGCCAATCTATCTGGGGCTGGAAGGAAGTGATGAGGCATAAAAAGGTTCCAAAAGCATTTTGAATACCTTTCCAGAGTCTTGAGGTAATCTAGGTATCATGATGGGAGACTATGGACCTCAAAACACAATGCAACTGCACCACCTCATACGCATACCACTATGCTAGGGCATCCAATGCACTCAACCACGTGATTCCCAAGATGTGAGAAGATTTCATCAGTCGGTCCACCACTACCAATATGGCATCACAACCCCCTTGAACTCCAGGTAGTTTTTTGATGAAATCCATTGATATGTTGTCCCACTTCCACTCAATCACAACTAAAGTGTGTAACACCCTTCCCCCTCGGAACGTGGTGTTCATCCTTCACCTGCTGACACGCGAGGCACTTCTCCACAAACTCTTCAACATCCCACTTAACCCTGGGCCACCAAAACTGACCCGTTATACCCCTCTACATCTTGGAAACTCTTGGGTGCACTACCAGGGGTGATTTTTTGAACCCAACATGAACTCTCTTGCGGATTTCCATCGGGACGAACAACTTCCCATGATACATCATCCAATTATTCCATTCTTCTGACTATCCTCTTGAAGCATCACCCAGGCTAACCTGATCTAGCATCACATCAGCCTCTATGTCCCCCCATTGAGATTTCACCACCAACTAAAAAAGAGAGGACTACACCGTAGTCTAGAACAAATAGCCTCTTTCATCCTGCACACTTTCACCTAGGTGTATGGAATCCAACTCCTCCCTCACCTTCAAAGAAGCTACAGACTCTCAATCCTCATCCTTATGCGACCTCCTACATAAGGAATCATCCACTACATTCCCCTTACCATTAGTGTAAAAGATTTCAAAGTTTGTAGTCCTAATAAAACCGCATCCACCTCCACTGCCGCAAGTTCTGGTCCTACTGAGAGAAGATATACCTCAGGCTCTTCTGATCTATGAAGACCATGAAGCTCTCCCCAATAAGGTAATGCAGCCACAACATTAGTGCGAACATGACCGCTGCAAGCTCTAGATCATGGGTGGAATAGTTATGCTCATGGGTACGTAACTGCCTAGATCTATAAGAGATCACCTCTACTGTTTCATCATCACACACCCCAATCCTTTCCATGAAGCATCACAGAATACCTCAAACGTCACTCCTTCTTCTAGAAACCTCATCATTGGGGAACTAACCAACATCCCCTTATGATAACTAAAGGATAACTCACACTGCCCAATCCACACCAAAGCTTGGACTTTCACAGCAAGGATGTCAAAGGTGCTGCATCTCGGGAGATGATGGACACAAATCTCCAGTAGTAACCTACTAGGCCCATGAAACTATCAACCTCCATCACATTATTGTGTGTTTACCAAGAAACAATCATCTAGACCATTGACAGTTCCACCACGATTCCTTGTTCGGACACCACATGTCCAAGGAAGTGTACTTCTCATGTCTAAAACTTCCACTTCGAAAAATTCCCATAGAGTTGGTGATATTGGATGACATTTAAAACCATCCTCATATGTTCAACATGATCCTCTTTTGATCTTGAGTAGAACAGTATGTCATCAACAAACACAACTACAAACTGGTCCATATATTCCCAGAAGACGGTGTTCGTGAGTCCCATGAACAGGGCCGGTGTGTTTATAACGCCGAACAACATGACCATGAACACAAAGTGCCCTTATCTACACCTGAATGCGATGTTCGAGATGCCCTCCTCCTTCAACCTGAACTGGTGATATCATAATCGCAGGTCGATCTTGGAGAACCACCATGCCCCCTTCAACTGATCCAAAAGGTCTTCCATCCTTGAGAGAGGGTAATGGTTCTTGACTGTCACATGATTCCGTCTTCGGTAGTCTATTCATATCTTGATACCACCATCTGCCTTTATTGAGAACAAGAATGGAGAACTCCATGGTGACGTTCTTGGTCAGAAAAAACTGTTCTTCATTAGACCATCAATCTGAATTCGTATCTCCCAAAACATAGTAGGTGCCATTTGATTGGGGGCCATCGAAATCAGATGGGCACTGGGTTGCATGTCAATCCCGAACACAAAATCGTGTCTACTGGGTAGAGTCACCACCTATTCAGGGAAGACATCAATGAAATCACTAACAATTTTGGAAGATTCCACCATCTCTGAGTCTGCTGACTCCACTGAAAGCTCAACTAACAAGGATAGAAAGGGATCCACTCACTGACTACCCTCCTAAAAACATCACTCACCGAAAAAAGTCACACGCTGGCCACCCATATATGAAATCAAACCCATTCTCTATAACTAGTCGATAACAAAACACAAAGACAACAGCCAGTCGATGATTGGAATGACATCATACGACTGCATTTGTAGTGAAAGAAGGTCTCCAATGGACTGATGTGGTCTCAAAATCAGTCTACATCCCCAAAAAACATGAGACAAGCTCATCTGACCTCTGACTACTGTACTCAAAACCAAGGGTATGGAAAATATATCTGTTTTTAGACCCAAATAATGGGATTGACTGGGTGCAGGAATAGAGTGTGAAGCTCCCGAATCAAAAAAGTCACATGCTAGATTACTAAACAAGCGGATCGTACCTTAGATGACTTCTATCCCTATTGGAATGGCTGCCTTTGTGGTGTGCAACTTCCCACACCCAAATACCCTACCCCTAAGATGTCATCCACCTCCCCGACCATGCCCAAGTTGAGGTCCCTAAAGAGAACCGTATGGTCAGCCTCCTCCTAAAAAATCTGCTCTGAGAGGAGTGGGATCTCGTTCTCCCTGCTACTGCTACTAAAAAGGTCTAGTTGGAAACTACTGCTGAGGTGGGCATTGCACCTGCCCACCGCCACTGTTCTACACTCGGTCCATGCATTGATTCCAAATATTCCCACGGCTGCCACAAATGATGCATCTTTGTCCTGGGCCTAAAAAGAAAGTGTGTGGACTAGGAGATCGAAACTGGAACTAGTGGGGCGTGCTCCCGTATAGCCAAAACCATGAAGTCCTTGACGCTAGAGGCATGATGCTGACGACCACCCAATTTGACGAGCCTAATTAGATCCATTTTTTTGGGAACAAATCCCAGTGTGTGCATTCTCTCCACAACTTTAGCCTTCTTCTATACCTCCAATTATGTTTGTATAGTGAAGGGAGTAACAACATACTTAATAGAAGGTCAGAGTGCCTCTTTTAAATTTCTTTCCCATGACTCCTCATCTGTAAAGAGGTTTGAATCAATACAATGGAGATCTTGGATCTTGATACCCAACTCTCTCATAGACATACTCTCCTACTGAGGGGAGACTAGATTTTGCCTCTTTTCATCCTTCATTGTGGAAGAGAGGAATTCTACACGGAACCCCATCCTGAAGTCAGTCCAAGAAACCTCTGCCTCCCTCTTCTCTCCAAGATTGACCATCCATCACTGACACAGTACTCCCCGCATTTTTCATACAACTAGAGGAACCCAATACTCTGTCGAAGCCCAGATCAAGCTGATAACTATCACCAGCTCGTCAACCCAGCTCTCTGTGTCCTTGTCTGAGATTCATCCCTTGTACTTTATGAGGGTATATGGAAAAAAGGCACGAAATATCCCCTACCACTGGTCATCCTCCTCCTCTTGACTAGCACTCTTCTGATCATCTAAATCAGCCTCCTGGGACTCGATCGACTGCACTACTCGTGGTCATCATCCATGTGCCATAGCTGCAAGGTGAACAAAGAATGCATAAGCCTCAGTGGTGTAGTAGATTGCTTCCAATTTGTTTCGTCAATGTTTCCTTTATTTTAGATTCCCAAAGTACCCAAGACACACAAGAACACAATTCATTTTGATTCATGTACCTTTCATAGGGTCCCTACCCTACAATCAATGAAACCTCACATGGTCATTTGGTAGGTCAAGAGTTCTTACATCGGATCACGGGGGGGCCCTAAAAAACCATGTCATAGACAGTCTTCCTTGGCCTATTTCACATGCCAAAATTGTCTAACACTGTTTCCATACCATCCCATACAATTCTCACTGTGTCTAACCCCAATCTTCATCCTATCTCTCAAACTCTACCTTTGATACCATTCTATCATGACCGCCTTTACCATGATGAGGGAAAGGACAAAGGATTGCCAAACCCTTCCTTCCTCATGTAGAAGCAGCGATAATGACCCCTGAGACACGTCTTTAATAGTCCCCAGAGTGGCGACTAGCACCAAGTTTATAGAATCACATGTAATATAGAAGGCATTAACCTTTTGTTTATTAGGATCAGGAGATAAGAGTGTAAATCCCAAACAATAGAAAAACTGTAAGTAATAGTAAATCCAAAACAATCCATTACCATATGCATGTTTCAATAATATGTGATATGAAAATACAAGAAAACTCCAAAGAAAAGTCCCAAAATAATTAAAAATAGCAACGTAAACAGTCCTGATGTCTGAGCTGATACGGTCTGACATGGTCCTCGAAGTATTCTTGGGATCTTGGAAGTAGTTTTATATACACAGGGTGAGTATATAGGTTTACATAGTAGGGAAAACCAAAATCTCCCATGCACAGGTGGGGAGGCATTCTAATGCCCCATGAGAAAAGGAGATAACCAAAGAACATTGTAAAGAACCTATCCACACAAACCTCACCAAGGCACACTCTTCAAATAATGCATGTAAGGTAAAGTAATAGTAATAACACTTCAATTTTTGGGTACCCCCCACCGCTTTCTCCCTAGTTATTGAAGACATCCTAATCATCAGACTTCCCCCGCCATTTTCACCGCAGTATGACTTCCATACCCTGCCTACACACACTTTGACTACCACAACCACACATCCCGCCCACACACAACTGGGCCACAACCACTATACATAACCATTCCTACATACACCTGAGCCGAAAAAAACTACTGCAACACCCGAAGACACCTGGTCCAGAACAACTACTTTAATGCTCAAAGACACTTAGGCCTCATCCTGAAGACAACATGGAAATAACCTGCCCGTACAGACCTGGGAAACCCACCACAGCTACCCTTCTTGAAGAGTATTGGGCTATAATGAACCACATGTTGTCAAATACTACCCAAAGGGTCATAGGCTACTCGGGAATGGGAGCAGAAAATGAGCTACTAATCAGCCACTCATAAGAGTGTTGGAAAAAACTCAAACCCCCATGATATGGGGGTGTTCGGCACGAACTGCTCAACTTGCGTGGGGTGCGAATAAGAATCATAAGAACTTAATTATAAATATAGGTAAAAAAGCACTCATCCCAACCTGGGGGTTACAAAAATTGCATATACACAAACACCATCATTACTATTCATTCATAAAAAGCACAACACCTATAGCCAAGTCACAACTCATTCCTAGAAAACAATTCCCCACTGAACCCATTCTTGTTATCACATTAGAGTGGTTCCATTTTAAAAGATTCTTCTATACTGGGCAATTAACAGTCATAACCACAAGACAAGGATGGAAAAACAACCAAGCAGTAGATTAAGCATTCATACACGGTTCTCTTGTAAAGTCCCAACAATAAAAGGATCCATGAGATCCCTCAATGTATGAGAATGAAACCAAGCCTCACCATATGACACCACACAAACATTAATCCACAAACCAAAAACTTCACCGCGAAAGGGGATCCCATCCTCATTCATGTAACCCCACAAGAATCAAGCTGAACAACCAAACATATTTCCAAGACAGATCAAGGGAGTATCTAGATATAAACACACCATTCAATGACTTCACTCTTTTATATTGGGTAAAACGGGGTGATCACACAAGTATTCTTGTACACTAGTCATTTATTTAATCTTCTGAGATTACGTGATTAACCAATTCCCATGTAACGTCAATTCAATCATCATAGAAGACAGTGCTTCATTAGTTCTCAAGGAAATACCACCAACTTCCATGATTTTTATTGGACGTAATCCCATACAATTCACAACATATAAGCAATGTTCAAAGAGTACAACAACATCATCAATCAAACCAATTCATTCTTTACAAGTTAGTTTAATGTCTTTATTACGGATTGGATAAAACCATCCCCATAGAAACATTAGAATAACCACCCCACATGATTCACTGTAAAGAGAGATGATGGAAATACAATACTTGTATGATCAAAGATAGAGGTTTTTCTACACCCACCTAGAATTGGGGATGCAAAACTTGGAGGGGGGAACATTGTGGACTCAAAGGGCAAGCAGGAAATGCTCCAGCACAAGAACACCAATTTCCTCAGGTTGGGCGACTCCAAATGCACCAAGGAGAAGATGGAATGAATTCTAGTGTGATAAAAAGGAGATATCCAAGAGATACATGATATGAAATTCTAGAATGACTTTAATGGAGGATCAGGGTTTCACCACGCGGTTGGGTGGTTACACACGATGGAATAAATTATCTATTTAATAATTTTCATCAGATAGGTTTCCATAACTGCTATGAGTTAAAGGATTTCCTTTACCCAGAGGAAAATGCATGTAACTGGGGAGGAACAAGAAGTATGAGAAAAAGGTTGTGGCACCTTGGAAAAAGCCACATGTTTTGGTAAGTAAAGGGTCACTCAGCTCCTTGGGGATTTTAGATATCATTTATGGGCTTTTAAAACACTCTTACATCAAATGATACATTACGGGAGAAGAACTGAAAAAAGAAACAAGGGTGGGACTCCATTTGGTGAGACACTATAAACGGTGCCACATTCGAGGTTCCACCGTTATGGTGCCACCCACATAGTTCCACCATAAGCGGTGTCACGATTTTAGTGTGTGACCATGATGGTTCAACCGTAATGGTACCACCACCACGGTGCCACCCTCACGGTGCCACCGTATTACTGTGAGACCGTCACGGTGCCACAGTCAGGGTACCACCATATGTAGTGACACAATGAGCGTCACCGTAGTTTTGGTGTGCGACTATGAATGGTGCCACCATTTCTGTGGAACTGTTTGATGGAACTGAGTTTTTGGAAAACTCTTAAATGATTCATTGTCCATGCCATTTCATTTATCCATAATGGATCAACCAATTGTAAATGATCTAGATCAGCCTCATAGTTTTTCAAATTTATTCTACTTATATTATTATATTTTCAATATCTATATTTAAAAAGAAATATAAATAATGTAGATATAATGATTTGAATATTTTTTTATTTCATGCAATAATTTTATATTGTGTCATCACATTTAACAAGAAAAAAAAAATAGGAAATGATTTCATTTATCAAGCATTACCAAACCCTTAAGGAAATATCAATACTTACTACATAACATTGCATAACTTTATCATTAGAAAGTGTATTAATTGATCTAAATCCATAGAAAAGGGTTCCTCTTTCTATTGGGGAATTTTCATGAAAGTGATGGGTCAACATAAATAAATATAAATGCAAGGAAGGAGACATAGATATCTTATTTCCACTTTAGATTTGATGTTTTTCATGAATTAAGGTTTCAATAATAAAAATAAGGGACTTTAATCAATAGTTCAATGTTTCACGTGTCAATGAGTCAATGCATTCAAAATTGGATGTTAAAAATCTCTTAGTAATTTCTTATCAATATATTTCCCTATAAGGATTGGTCTCAAATATCCTTTCAACTAGAGTAATCATGCGACTAGGAGTTCCGAATCTAGTACTGGGATCTATGGATGTTTAGTAAAATAGTTGGATAAATTTAATGATTTAATTAATCTACAATGTATAATTGATAATCCAAATATTGTACCAACTATAAAGTTTATTTACTATAGATAAAATGTAAATCACCACCATAAGTTCAATATGAGTATGATATATACATTTAATGTGAATATCTTAACCAGAAATAACATCATGGAATGGTACAGGATCATGCACATAGCACTACACCAAGAGGATAAGAATTATGTGATTACATCTCCACTTCTTTCTTATCATCCTCAAATATAAATAATGGAATATATATATAAATATGAAAATTATATATATATGATTCACTATATTTACAATGTATCATGTTTTCCTATATTTCTAATCCATTACCTAAAATTAATGAGTATGAATTATCCTCCAAGGTTCTATCTCAAATCCAAGAGCTAGATCATGAGAGTTAAATAATGAAAATATGTTAGATGTCAAGTTTTCCATATAGTAATATGCTAGAATAAGGAAATCAATATGAAAATAATGTACCCAACATAACTAAGGATATTTAGATACTTGAATCAGATATATTTTAATTGAACTAATAAGTAGTAACTGGTATCATTTGTTCCTATTTATTGCCCAACATCATGAAATTTATTGTTAAATATAACATGAATTACATGAAAGAATTTCTCTTAGACCTGTCAGATATAAATTTCTTGGATGAAGAGGATTTTAAAAATACCCACTCTTTAGTACACATTGTTAACATGCAGATTAATAAGAAGGCTATGTGGTTTAAGGCTAAACTGAAGCCAAAATTAAAAATCCACCGTCCTTCCCTAAAGTGAAAGATACAGAGGAATGAAATGTGAATGAGGTTTTATACTTTGAATGTGGAATGAAAATCCATTGTATTAATCATTAAATTTGTGTAAAAAAAGAAGCAAGGTTATTTTTTTATCTCATGGACATTTTTCATTGGATTTAAAAGGTTTTTATCTAGAAGATGACTATTTCATATAGACAGTAGATCTCATATTTTTATACATATATAGGATATAATCATGTTCTATAATATTGAAATGGGGATGTGTATCACCGGCTTATAAATGGTGTGAAATTATCAGCCTTTGTAGTGGGTTATTATCATCTTACATTCCTATATGGTTTGGTTAATTTATTAAACAATTATTACTATGTTCCATCAATTACTATAAACATAATATCAGTGTTGAGTCTAGACATTATGGGATTTTATATCATGTTAGTAAATAAATTTTTTACCTTTTAAAAAGAAAAAATATGTTATTATATTTGGAATATTAATAATTGATGGCATATAGATGCACCCAAAATCCCTAAAATGACAATCATGGGAAAACCAATGAAAATGAATCATATAACACCCACATATTGAAATTTGATCTAGGTAATGTATATGAGTAGACTTTAAATTAGTTTCAAGATGTTGATATTACTATGTTATAAACCTAATATATATGTAATTATTTTTTACAAGGGAAGGTGTCCAAAGAACCTATAATTTTGAATGTACAAAAAGAACTATGAATTACTAAAATTCATTCAAACTATTATATGTATATTATTTTCTAGTAGATTAAATGTGAGTATTTTTTTACTTCACTTAATTTTCTTTATAACTACAGTACATAGGGATTTATCTACTTAAAAAGGTATAATTCATAGTGCATTTATATAATTATGAAAACCCAGTATGAATTACAAAACTATAATGGTCAAAATATTAAGGTAATCTTATTATATATAGGTAGAGTATATCCCAACTAAAAACTCATTTATCACTTAAAAGATTGTCGGGTGGTTTCTAAAACCACTACTACCTATAAAACATAGTGTAATGGTGTTATTGAAAGGATTAATTGGAACTTTAATGAGATTTTAAGATCAATAATTAGTTACAATTATCTTCTATTATCCATTTTGAGATAAACATTACAGATAGAAACATAAAAAATAATCATTGAAAAACAAAAGATGCAGATGATTATCCTTTTGAGATATAGTATGGAAATAAAACCAATCTATCCCTATTATGTTTATGGATATGGGAGTATTTTCTTATACTACACCATGTGAAAAATTAGCAATCAAAATCATGAAGTGAATATTTATTGAATATCTTAATGAAACTATAGAAAATTATATATGTAACCCTTCAGATATAAAACTGAATGTGGAAATACATGGCATATTTCTTGTAAGGGAACACTTTTATTATGGATGTAGTGGGATCAATATTAACTTCGATGAAGTTGATACTATAGATAAAAAATATTTCGTATGAGAACCATCTCTAAATATGGTGGGGTGAGATGATGATGTTTTTGAGACAAATTTATTTCATATGAATAATCAATAAATTAAAGTGTTAGATAATTATGGTTTTATTATCATTTTTTCACGTGTCACATTACATTTAGTGAATTATGAACCTCAAACCTATAAGGGAGTAAAAAATGAAAAATAAGTTGGTTATTATGAAAAGTATAGGGATTTTGTTATAAATTAATTATATAAAATTCATGTTTATATATTGGTATACCCTCATCCTGATTTAAAATTTATTAGTTGTAAAATATTATTCAAAATCTAGATGGTGAAGGGGTTTTAAATTTCTATAAAGAACAACTGGTTATGACGTTTATTAGGAATCATTATTCCATAAATTTTGATCAAAACTTTTCACCAGTAGTAATTATAAAATTAAATATAATATTACGTTCAATAGAATCATTCCTTGATTATTAATTTAGGAAATTGAGGCGAAGACCTCTTTTATAATTGGGATGTTTTTTATGACATCTATATGAATCAACAAATGGTGCTCATTAAGTAAAAGAGTTCTAATAAATTATGAATAAAAATATAGACGATGTTACAGTTTTAAGAGAACATTAAGACCACAAAAAGTTAATTTTGATGAGGGTATAAGGGAATTTTGTTACATAAATAATGAGAACAATTCATGTTTCTATAATATGTTTTTTGTAATCCATAACAATTTTATATTATTATATTGTGATTTCATATTAATTTTGGGGAAAAAACTGCAAGTCTTATAGTATGTTAATACTTTGTAAAATGAGTTATTCTCTATAATCTAATTATTCTATATATACTACATCTTAGGGATTAATATCCATTGACATAAATCTCAGAGGATACATCAGTTAAATCAAAATACATACAATAACAAGGTACATGAAAGGTATATTGTGAAAAAATAATAGAGGGGTGTTTACCAATGTTGAATGGTGTCAATATCTCCAAAAAAAATTTCCACAACCATAGGAGTAGATATAAAGAAGTTGTTCAATATAATATACCTCAGAAATGAGGTATTTAATTTATAGATTACAATGTATTAATTTTGATTTTATATTTTCTATAAGAATGGTTTAATGATATCAATATAATCATGGAGAGTTGCATTAGGAATCTATAAAAGTTATCATGACGTTTATGACACATAAAATATATTTTGTTTATGTATGTATGAGATGGGAAACTTGTTGGGAGGGGAGACACTAATTCTACTCTCTATAATGATATTGAGGATCTTCAATCTTTGCGAGGCTATGTTTGTATCATCAAGGGTAGTGTGGTTAGTTGGAGAGGCCTGATGCTATATATGGTCCCCAAATCAACCTCAAATATATATATATATATAGCCTAAAATGGATTAAAGGATATAGATTTGATACATATTTTTTATATGGATGTTTTTATTGTTCAAAGTAATTGACACCATACTATAGATTATTGTGATAATACTATATGAGATGTTATTTCACTGGATCCTTCACTACACTAGAATAAAAATCATATAATTCAAATGTTTAATCTACTGAGATTTTTTAATAAGAGGCGAGTATATGAATTTAGTATATTAGATATAGTGAATTACATGGATGACCCCTTACTAAATACATCTCTCAAAAGAATCAGGATCCTAATGTGTGATCTAGAGAGTTTAGAACTATTAGTTGTCATCTCTATTAAAAAAGTGATTGTTGTTTGTGACCCGATACCCAACTCCATTGTGTACATAGATTACTATTACATATATATATTTTGATATATACATGTGTTTATCTTACCATTGTAGTATTGAAAATTTTGAGTCTACTATATCTACAATAATGTTCTTCGGTAACACATTTTGACAAAATGTTAAAATAGTTCCATAAATACAATGAGATCATATATAAACTATGGTATTAATCATAATCATACTTCCAATAATCTAGATATATCATACTGATAGTATGCAGATTATGTGTTACAATTAGGTGTTTGGGGATCGAAATCCTAGGAACTTCTTATCAAGATTTTCAAACATATTGATGTTGATTTGATGATATCATAAGGACTAACCTTCAAATATGAATGCCATAAGATTTGTGTTTCTTCAATAGTTCCTATTTTGAAGAATTTTTAATGGTCTGAAACCAAGATATTATTCATAGTGTATACCATTTTATTGCCTCTGTTGTTGAAGGATTAAAAAAATTAAATTATGTCATGGTGATGTAGCTTGTGTTTGTTTCACCATTAGTAGTGTGAAATTGATTAAATGATCTTGAAAAAAAATTCACTTCAAATAGGAATTGATATCTTCGAACTAATTGATGCGGATTAAAGTTCCTTTTCTAAATCCCTGACAATCGTAGAAGAAGGTTAGTCCACTAAGTAAGGTCAATGAATAATAATTAATGAATGGATTATGACACAAATTTTGTATCATTGTTTATGATATATCATTTGTCAATGATATTATATTTCATCATGGGTGTTTTTTAGAATGGTTTCCATTTCTATGACTATACATTATTTCTCTAGGGGTTTTAATGTATTTCTAGTTTCCACCCATGTTCTATGAGTACGACACACTGCAATTGAGATAAGGTCATAGAGGGTCACAAACTCAGTGTTTTCAAAAGCATTGTAATATTATATTGATTATGAGTATGGGGAATGGTGGGTCCTACCCTATGGAATGGGGGATTTTGGAAAATAAAAAATCACCATGAAATAAATGAATACTTTATTATTCATCAATAATATAATTGGTGTTAATATTATTGATTTATTTTATTTAATGGTATTTACGTTGATACATATAAAAATATTAACAAAGTAATATTAAGTTAATAATCAATATTTTTTTAATATATAAAATAATAATTATTCATTTAATGACTCTATTTAATAATTTTATTTATTTATTAAATTAAAATTATTTTATAAAAGAATAATTTATGTTTAGGACATATTTGGTTATTAATTAATATCATTTATGGATTATTTAGAGGGTAATACATAATAAAGAGTCGAGGATCCATTTATTGGTATTTTATACCCCACTATATTAGATAGAGGGGGATTAAAAGTAGTGTAATATTCATCATATAAATTTTAGTGAACCTCTCTAATATCCAATGTATCTTTACGAGATAAGTAGTTGATATAAGATATCAATCCATGTTATCTTTCCTTTATTGAAGGAATGAAAATGTGGTGATCATAGAAACCTCAAATACATCATTAGATCTCTATTCTAGCAACTAGATATTAGTGATCAACATTACCACATATATTTGATGCATTTTTAGATGATCTAGAGTTATATTATGTTGGTACCGATTGGAAAAGTTCATCAGAGACATGTGGTCATCGAACGGGCCTTCATACCGAATGAGGCCATTCTTTAATTTAATATTAAGATTAAATTAATTAATGGTATGTCCTTGGGATTTATACAGTGTTGTTCATCATTAAAGTTATTGTTGTTATGTTGTTTTGGGGATTGAATTTTTGAATCCCCATGCAATATTTTTCTATTGTGAACTCGGGTAGAGAGAACATATTTACACCACATTTCATCTTTCATTACAAATTATATTTCCCTAGGATGAGAGCAAGATGATGCTCAATTTATACTCTTTTTCATCTAATATGAATTTAAATTATAATCAATATTATATATAATCTCAGAATTCTATTTCATTTAGAGTTAAATTTATTATACTTGATAAAATTTAATGTGGCCATTTAAATAAGAATAAATTGAGAATCACCTAGAAATAGAGAGAATAAAATAATAAAATAAAATAATAAATAATTTATATAATTAATATACTTTTTTAGATTCACATTATTTATAGAGTATTATACATTAATAATCATTGAGAGACTTTAAGTTAAGTTAGATCCTTCAACTACAAGCTATAAGGGTGTGGAAAGACATATTTTGTATAAAACCATTCACTTAAATTAAAAAATTTAGATGCAGAAACTACTCAATATATTGGTGGTAGTAGACACATCATAACACCATGTCCACATATGATACTAATGGTGAATATTTAGTGTAAAAAATGACCATGTAATATTTGAAATATTAGTCATTAACTTACTTCATGACATGAAATCAAATAGAAAATCATTAGTATAAAATTCCCTAATTAGAGACCTTAGATAGTATGAAAAAAATTTGACGGGGAAGCTATAAACAATAAAATATTATCATTGGACCAAACATGGAATTCATTAGTATAATTACAATTTCTATTCTTTCCTCTTCCTTTTCATTTCCAAATTAAATTTTAAATATATTTTACCCATGGGAAAGATTTTGCACATAAACATCTTCTTTGTGACCAAAATGGCTATGAGATGTCAATAAATTTAGTTTGTAGGTTGTAAAACTGTAACCTACAATAAAAGTTATTTTTTTTCTCTCTTGGTTTTTTTAAATATATTTAATTAAATTATATTATCTACATCTAAAATTATTGCATCATTTAATAGATCTACCATGTGTTTTTTGGAAGTATTAAATCAACAATTTCCTAATATAATACTATATAACTATTAATGTATCCTGTTATCCATAAATATTAGTTAATCTATCAAATATTATATATTTTTATTATATATTACTTTGTCAGTTAAATAATTTACTAATCAACATATTATTTTTCTACAATTTTGAACAAATTTATATTTGATTCCTCATATCATGAAGAAGTAACTAAATATTGTAACAAGATAATCACGTAATTATTTAATTATTTCAAATTCAAAAATCCATTTTTATTTTATTAAATATATTTTATAAAAATTAATTCAATACACATTAAATAATTTCACTTTAAAAATTGATTAGTTGATACATCGCCATCTAGAAATATTAAAACATTTCTTTTTGGGGATATCCACTTTATTCCCACTACCAAAATATTTTTTAAAATTTTTATAGATAAATAAAATTCAAACTTTTCTATAAATATTAATGGTTTTGAGGATCGCTTATGATCCTACACGAAATTCTAGAATATTTTCATGTCGGATTTGATTTCAGTGATAGTATTTTGTAAAACAAGATAATTTTTATTACATTCATCTATCAATATTTTTATATTTCTCTAATATACATTAAAATATGGTATGAAGGATTTTAGTTTTGTCGCCATGTGTGAGTCATGCATGGACATAGTTAACAATATATGGAGAAAATATTAATCTATTGTGTCAATATATGTTATTCAGCTTTTATTCTTAAAATAATCTTACAATTAATCATAATAAGATATGAATTGATTTTTTTTGTTTTTTTTTTGAAAAATATTAATACAGTGACCTAAATTTTGGTTATTTGATTTCAATGCAGGAAAATAAAATGAATTAGATTTCACAAAATGATTGGATTTCATGGTATTTAATATAGATAAAATAACTTATGAATAACACCATTGGAATATTCTATGTTATGATTAGATCACCAAGGGATTACTGAACTACTTCTTGTTTAGCTACATGTGAAACTGAAGATAGTAGATTATGAGTAATGATTTTTTACCAATGGAAATGTCACTACCTCATGTTTCCAATGTATGATAATAGAACTATGGGAATATTACTTTGAATCTATAAAATTTATTCGAATGTAATTTTTTTGATTCAATCTTCCATTTATATAAAGATCCATAGACATTTATATATTTACATTTTATAATTTAATTTTAGATCACTCATTTGAAAGGATATTATTCTAAATGATCTATGGTCTATTATTATAATAATTATGCTACACATTTTTATTCTAATGGGATTACATGGAATAGAAGAGAGAGCCAATGTATCTAATCCAATAATGTCAAGTGATTATAGGTTTTGTAAGGTTGATATATATACATTATTGTGTGATCTCTATCTTTTGAGGATATGATGAAGATTGACCTTCTAAAAATTCTAAATCATGTGCATCCAGGGAACAAAATGAAGGTATATTTTAAAAATCCGAATGTTTCTCTTTACAGATTGGTTAAAAGTTTATTTTTAAAATATATTTTATACGATTATTTGTAATTTCATCTAATAATCCATATTTTATTTTTTCCACTATGCAAATATTATTAAATATTTATTCTTTATATGCTTCGTAAGTTATGTTAAATCATATTTCCAAAGTGGTTCCTCATATTATATATATTATGATGCTTTTAAAATAGATTTTATATTTTCAGTTATATATTACTTTTTAATACACTATTTATATATATTTTTGAGGCATTCATAACTACTAGTATACATAATACATTAGTGTATTTCATAATTGTAAATCTAAATGGAAATTTCAATTCACTCTTCCCCCTTGTCATATACTTCTTGTCACGAACCATTCTAGTTGATCTTATGAACCAACACCACACCCATTATGTGGGAAGGACTGAATGGTGTTCCTGATCCTCACGGGATGACAACAAGTTCCCAAGTATCAATGATAAATCATGGGAACGATTTAACTTGATTTCATTATTATAGAAAACCATCCACATAAAAAAATTGATACTAAAAATATACAACCAAACATGGAATAAATAGTATTCTAAATTTTATTTTACAACACTATAAAAACCCTAAATGGGATACAACTAAGGAGAACAAAAATATCCCAAAATACACCATAGGGAAAGACTATCATCTCCCTCAATCCACCAACAATAAAACCTCCTTAGGAAAACATATAGTAACCAGAACCCCCATATCCAAACACCTTTCCATTACATGTTTTAATCATAAAATAATCTATATAATCATAATGGTGTAAGTAGGGTGTGAGTCAAAGCCTAATAAGAAGGAACCCAGTAGAATATTCCATTTTATAAACATTAAAATATAAATCTACATGCTTGTTTTATAATATAAATGATTGAGACAATCATAATGAAAATAATTTTAATGAAATCCATTCTTTGTTTTGAAATAGCCACTATGTATACCATACGATGAATGTATGTGTGATGTCACCATAGAGAACTATTCACAGTAGAACTTGGTAGGAAATATATAGCGATGGGACACTTGGTACATTGTATCACTACGAAGGGTGGTATAGAAACTGCCATCATATCATTCTCATGCAAGATCCATTATGTGGGGTAACACCATGGGACTAGTGTTCTCCAATCATCACAATTTATTGTTACTGTTGTAGCATTTACCCTGCTAGATGAAATCAGGATGAACCACTTAAAAATATTCTATAATACAAGTCCTAGTCCTCCAAACTAGTTAATTAGGCATCCATTTTGCTCACGTATGTTCCAAATGTTACATAACATGTCACCTTCACATTATTCATGCCATGCAACACAAGACACACATTTTGTCATCACTTGCACACCCAAAATACTCTTTTAAAAGTAAAAGCACACAAAAACCACTTAAATCATTATTTGAAACACTTAAACAATTTAACATGACACATTCAAATTTTATAAAATACCCTCAAGAGGCACATCGTGGATTTACAGAATAAATACATCCAATTTCGTATGCAAAAAAACTAGTTTCAAAACAAATGCATATCAAATCTTTTTAAAAAATCCTTTTTCATCCTACATAAAATTTATAAAACATTTCAAAATACTCAATCAAGCATAAAAAATTTATCAAATAATGCTTAGGCATGGAATCACCTACCTTTGGTTTCGAAGCTTCTATAATCTAGTGAGAAACCCATGCCGCACCTAAACAGCGCCACAAGGAAGAAATATCGAACCTTATTCATTAATATTAATCCTAATGATTAAATATCCAACTATAAAAAAACTTACCTACCCACTAGAGAAGAGTAAACCTATAGAAATATGGTTCATATCCTAGATTAGAGGAAGGAAACATGGGGAATAAACATATTAAATAATTGAGGAGGTATTTCACCAAATCTAGGACAAAAATGGGGCACCAACATAGGGTAATAGAGATGAAGTTTCACCTAGAAGGAGGAATCATTTGTGGGAGAGAAAATGATGGTTTAGGGTATAAAATCAGGTAGTGATAAAATATCAATATAAAATTTTAATTACCCGGATATGCTACACAGTAAGTCCACATGTTTTTTCAAACCATGCAGTGATTGTGCTATCATCACTATCCAAGTAGGATCTACCACATGGTCATCTAACACAGTTTGATTGACCACGCACAATTTTTTTATAATGGCCCGGACCTCTCCGGCCCTTTCCTTTGTCAAAATGAAGGTCACGAAGTGTTCTGGAGTGTAAAATGGACTTTTCCCACACTTTCCAGAATTTTGAAACTACACGCCGTGTAGTTTGGGTACACGTCATGTACCCCCTTTCCGGGTATACCCCGTGTTGCAGGCCATGTCCTCACTGTGTGAAATAATTGGTGCAAGTCGTGTTCCCAGTTCTACACGCCATGTAGTCCGTCCCTGCGTACGCGTTACCAGTCAACGGCCGTGTACCGTGTTGGAGATGTGTCCTTGCCATGTGCAATAAATTAGTACACGTAGTGTGTCTAAACTACATTCCATGTAGTCCTTCCCCGCATATGTGTTACCCTCAAACCGTGTGTTGACCAGTCAACGGTCGCGGAGCCGTGTTGGAAGCCGCGTGGAGACCGTGTAAAATAACCAAGTACATGCTGTGTACCCTAAAGTACACACTGTGTACTTTTCCTTTTCTCGCCTAAAAAAGGAGGCGTCCCATTCTCCCTTCAACTCACCCCTCTCCTCCCCTTTCCCTTTGAGTAGAGTTCTCCCAAGAGACTCGAAGGCTATTTCTTCTATAACTTCTTCGTCAAAGCTCCGATTTATGATCCGTCAGCGGCCACGGGATCGTGACGACGAGGAAGAACATCCGAGCTTGGATCTGTTGTCTTCCCTTTTTCCTTTCCTTTCCGAATTCCGCCCGAGGAGGTTTTTCCGGGACCCGACAGAGGTGACGGACACTGACGGGCTTCTTCTAAAGTTAATCCAGGGGAGTGCTGTGATCAGAACCTGTTAAAGTTGGGAACTTACCTTCATCTCTATCTAATTTTTGCATCATGCGGGGTGGGAATCCTCTTGTTTTCATGAGAAACAGTTGAACCATTAAATAAAGATAATAAATGGTCAAATAATGGGGTTGGGAAGTTTGTGATTGCTGTTACTTTATATCCTATGATATTATGTTATGAATTGAATGAGATTCTGCTTACTGAAAATCACGGTCGTTGGGGGCCTTTTCTTTCGCAATTAAAATTTTCCCTATCTTTCTAGACTGTTTTTGTGGATGGAACTTTGTGGAATGTGGAATTGGTTAATCATGTAAGGTTGGCCGTTTAAAATATGGAACCCTTGTGTGATCACCCTGGTTAAACAAAAATGGAAAAATGAACATGTTGGTGTTGGTTTGGATATGTGGCATGTGATGGGGGTGTTTTGTGGGTTGTTGTGGTTTGGGTGAGCAGTCGGGCTGCAGTTGGATTGGTTGTGGGTTGGTGTGAATGTTATGTTGGTGATGGACAGTGTGGCTGCGTTAAATGGTATTAAAGGGATGATGATGTGCGGGTTCGGTGTGGTTGTGGTTATGGTGGTTGGCAGCGGGGCTACAGGGATGTGTTTGAATGTGAACGGGTTATGTAACATCCCAAGGTTTTCTAAAAATAAATTGAAAATGCTTGAAATTTTGTTTAAGGTATATATTTATAAGTATCCTTTAAACATAATTTTATTTCTTCTATGTTTTGAATTTCAAGAAACTATCATCTACAATTGTGTTCAGTATGTTATTTCGAGTCTGATGGAACAAACTTGTTTTTTTGGTGAATAGTAACATGCCCTTATGAATAGTAATATGAATAGTAATATGACCTCATGAATAGTAAATAATATTATTATTTTATTTTCCCATGGCAATAGGATAATGGGATCTTAATTAATTTTCCAATGTCACATAAAACTAATTGCACTTCAATTTTGTTATTTTTCGAATTAACTGTGACCTTTTTTTTAAAATTAAATTAATAATATTTAGAAAATTATTTTTGAAAAATGGAGTTCATTTTTGAATTCTACACGTCGAAAAATGGTTGGGGTAAATTTTTGGTATTTTTCTGAAACTCTTGAATTTTCGGTGAATAGTGAAATACGGTAAAATACCGTATAATCAATTTATCAGTAAAAATGCACTATTTATGACATCATAAGTGATGCAAGGCCACTTGCTTCGAAATCACATGATATTTTCACTAATTAAGGCCACTTGATTTGAGATTATTCATAGTCTTGATAAAAATATAATAATAATAATTAAAATAATCTAAAATACCTCCCCTCCTCCACTATAAATACCACCCTCACTCCCCTCTTCCTCCCACACCTCTCAAGCCTTCAGCATTGTCTAATTTCTGCCAAATTCCCTCCTCAATCTTCTTCCCCGCGTCCTAGAGCTGCTGGTCTCACCAAAAGACCAAAATCAAAGCCCTTAAGAAGGATCTCAAGGAGAAGAGATCAAGAGGTAAACATCCTCTTTCTTTTTCATTCTTTCCATCCATTTTATGTTATTCTCTTCCTTTCCCTTTGTCTTTTGTTGGGATATTTCATTTAATATTTCCCTTACTGTCCAAATTTTGTATGATTGATGAGATATTCCATTCCTCTCATCAATCTTGTTTTTATGAATTTTTTTAGAGGCGCCGTTAGGCTGCCGAATTTTTTGTAAGAAATTTCTCATGTTTTCTTTATTTCATGATTCCTTCCACTTATTTCTTCACCCCCTCTTATCCAAGAGGCATGAAATCTCCAGAATCATGTATATTCTGGATGTTTTCATGTTTATGGAAAATTACAAATCATTATTCCTCTCCTCTTTCACTTATTTAAAGAATCAAAAAACATTGTCCATTTGTGTCGAATTACCGATATCGTGGACGATGTATTTTCAATTTCCATTAATTATTTCAAGTCTGGTCATGAAACCATTTATATGGTTGAACCAGGTTATAATATATGTTTTATGAATCATATAAGGTTCTGTAATTCTTTTGTACTCATGATTCAAACTTATAAGACTAAATGAAATTGTAATTATCAAAGAACCACTTAAATTATCTAAACGAACATAATTAATGTTTTAACTTATAAATCATCATCATATAAGGCACCAAAGTGATGAATGGTATAATTTATGGTATTGGAGTTATGTAACTAATACTCCATTCCAATTCTGGAGTTTCACTTCCAATCAACAAGAACGATTCATCATGAACCGATCGTGAAAATCACAAAAGACCTCACCCAAAATAATGCAAGGAACAAAATACTAACAAATAAGGGGTGAAATGAGGTTATGAAATGACCATATAAGATGTTATAAACATGAAAACGTTTCTTTAAAATCCTATTAACACTCCTTTAACCATTATACAGGAGGTTCAAACAATTTTGAAGTAGGAAAAGCCCAAGGTAAGGGAATTCTTAACCCGATTTCCATTCTTTGGGTTAACCTTCTACTTTATAATTTATGTGCTATTTAAATTGTTTGTGTGATGGGTTCTGTTTATATTATGTTTAATTATGTGTATTTACAGAGTATATACATATTCCATCCACTCAATTAAGTATCACTTCAAGTATATGATGTTTATAAGGGACTTTTCTTCTAAAATCCTCGTTTAAAAATTCTGGTTTATAAGATTCAAAGGCAATGTTTTTATGCTATTATTTATGTTGAATGATTATGTTTTGGCTATTGGGCATTGTTTATGATGAAGGGTGGGACCTATATTTCCCTCCAATGCATTGGGTATGAGTAAGTTGGAGGTCGGCCGTATGGTTACTCCAAGTGTAACTGTGATGGTTACACAAAGTAAGGTAGCCGTGAGGGTTACAAATTTTAAGGTAGCCAAGATGGTTACAAGATTATGTAAGTAATGCCCCAATATACCTCTATGATTATAATTATGTTTGTGTGGATCTTGTGTAAATCTCATGTTACACAAAGTAAGATTTTATGGGTGTAAATCGTGTATTTTGAAAATGTTTTCATATGTCTTGTGTATTCATGGACTAATGAGATTTTTCCTTCTGTTTCATACCTTACTGAGCTTTTGTGCTCATCCCAAGTTTTTAAATGATTTTTCACAGGTTAATGGATGAATAATACAAGGAAGGAAGACATGTTAAATGTTGAAGAATTGTCAAGGAGTCTTGTTTTATGTTTTAATGTTTTATATTCTGAGGAAAATGGAAACTGATTTTATGGTATCCACTATGTAACAATGTGTAATGTTGTTAATATTTTGTCTTAATTCTCTAAAGCTCTAAACATGAAAAGATCCTCAATGTAAAATGAAGTGTTTTCTTGAATAAATTCAAGATTATGTATGAAATAAGTGCGGGTCCTTATAGTTGGTATCAGAGGATGGTTTAGATGACTTTAGGGGTTAAGGTGATGCTAATAGAAAACCATAAATAATTCTCACCCTATGTTTAATTTGTTATAGCATTTAAAGATTACCATGTTGCTTCATCTAAGAAATGTTTGTTTAGAATGGTTGTCCGCAGAAGGAACATGGATGCTGAAGAGGATAGGCACCGACAGAATGACATCCTTCCTGATCAACAGCCCGGAATGGTAGGGATTGGAACCGAGCAGTTTGTGACAGTAATGGCTCAGCTAACACAGGCAATAAATGGTGGTGGCATCCATGCAAGAGGACAAATAGATGTACCCCAACGGAACATGACAGTGGTGGAACATTTTATGAGACAACATCCTCCTGCATTCAGTGGATCTTCTTACCCAGTGGCAGCAGAAGGATGGATTAAGGCCCTTGAAAAGATATTTGATGTTATGGGATGTTCAGACAATCAAAAGGTAAGTCTTGCCATTTATCGTTTTGAAGGGGAAGCTGATCAGTGGTGGTCAATGGTAAGGAATATCAGGGGTAGAGAGGATTTTGATGCCTTAGTATGGGATGAATTTAAAAGTCTTTTTCTTGAAAAATATATTCCTAAGGTGGTGCGACTTAGAATGGAGAAACAATTCCTTGAACTGAAACAAAAGGAGGAAGATTCAGTGGCTATGTATGAGGCGAACTTCACCCGACTGGCGAGGTATGCTCCGAATCTTATTCTGGATCTCGATAGCAAAATCAACCGCTTTTATTCAGGATTGAAGCCAAAGTATCGAAGGGCGTTGGCCTCCCGTGAATTCAAAAGTTACGAGAAACTTGTCCGATGTGCTGAGAGGGTAGAGATGGAGTTTGCTGACGATCACATGCAATTTGGAAACAAAGAGAAGAAGAGGTCAAATTGGAAAGCAATGGGTAAGAATCAACCAATGAAATCTGATGGTAAGAAAATACAGTTTCCAGTATGTGAAAAGTGTGGCAAGAAGCACCCTGGGGAATGTCTTATCAAAACTGGGAAGTGTTTTAAATGTGGTAAGTTTGGACATATGGCCCGAGATTGCAATGAAAATGATCCAAAGAAAAATCCTGATAAGCAAACTGTAAAGTGTTTTAAATGTGGTGAGATGGGTCACTATGCAAATGCCTGTCCAAAGAGGGATCCAAATGATGCAAAGAAGCCAGACTACAAGCAGAAAGGTGTAGGGAGATCCTTTGCGACTACGTCAGCAGATGTTGGGCCATCCAATGAAGTTGTATCAGGTACTTTGTTTGTTCACTCAGATTTTGCTAAAGTTTTGTTTGATACGGGGTCTACACATTCCTTCATCTCTGAGAAATTTTCTAGTAAATTGGAAATATCACCTCAAAAAATGATACCCGAACTTGTTGTTAAAACACCAGGGGGAAATGTTATAGCAAAGAGGAATTATAAGAATATTTCTATTGTGGTATGTGGAAAGACTTTACCTGCAAACCTTGTTGTTTTACCCTTAGTCGAGTTTGAAGTTATTCTGGGGATGGACTGGCTTTCTGGTTATCATGCTAAGATTGACTGTAGAGCTAAAGAAGTTGTTTTTCAGAAAGAGTTTCAGTTTGTATACAAGAATGAACCCATACAATTGATAACATATCAAGAAGCTGAGAAACTACTGAAAGATGGAAATGAAAGTTATCTGGCTCATATTGTTGAAAACAAGGGAACTATTCAAATCAATGATGTGCCAGTGGTAAATGAATACCTTGATGTTTTTCCTGAGGAGTTACCCAGTGTCATACCTAAACGAGAAGTTGAATTCACAATTGACTTAGTTCCTGATGCTAAGCCAATTTCAAAACCCCCATATCGTATGGCTCCAATAGAACTTCTTGAATTGAAAAATCAGTTGCAGGATTTGCTTGTCAAAGGTTTCATTCGTCCCAGTACTTCACCATGGGGAGCCCCTGTTTTGTTTGTTAAAAAGAAAGATGGTTCCATGAGACTTTGCATTGATTATAGAGCTTTGAATAACATCACTGTTAAAAACAAGTATCCTTTGCCTCATATTGATGACTTGTTTGATCAGCTCCAGGGAGCTCAGTACTTTTCCACGATTGACTTGAGATCCGGATACCATCAGCTAAAGGTGAAGGAGGATGACATCCCGAAAACAGCCTTTCGTACTAGATATGGGCATTATGAATTTGTTGTTATGCCATTTGGGTTAACTAATGCACCTGCTGTATTCATGAATCTTATGAATAGAGTATTTCATGAGTTCTTGGATAAGTTTGTGGTGGTATTTATTGATGACATTCTGGTTTTTTCTAAAAATAAAGAGGAGCATGAAAAACATCTAAGGGTTGTTTTAAAAACTTTAAAAGAAAAGAAACTATATGGAAAATTCAGCAAGTGTGATTTTTGGTTGCAACAGATTTCTTTTCTTGGGCACATTGTAAATAAGGATGGAATAACAGTTGATCCTGCCAAAACAAAAGTAGTTGATGAATGGCCAAGACCCACAAATGTTACAGAGATTCGTAGTTTTCTGGGCTTAGCAAGTTATTACCGATGCTTTGTTAAGAACTTTGCACGGTTATCTAGCCCAATAACTAAGTTAACACGGAAAGGGGTTAAATTTGTTTGGACAGAGGAATGTGATGTTTGTTTTCAGGAACTAAAGAAGAGATTGGTGAATGCTCCAGTTTTGGCCTTACCTTCCCGGAATGGTGAGTTTGTCATCTACAGTGATGCTTCTTTGAAGGGACTTGGTTGTGTTTTGATGCAGAATGATCAGGTAATTGCCTATGCCTCGAGACAACTTAAACCTCATGAGCTGAATTATCCCACACATGATTTGGAATTGGCAGCTGTGGTTTTTGCTTTGAAAATATGGAGGCATCATCTATACGGAACCAAATGCCAAATATATACTGACCATAAAAGTCTTAAGTATATATTCACTCAGAAGGAATTAAACATGAGGCAGAGAAGATGGCTAGAACTGATAAAGGATTATGACTGCACGATTAATTACCATCCTGGAAAAGCAAACAAAGTAGCGGATGCCTTAAGTCGGAAAAATCATGCATCATTAACCATGATACGTTTGGAACGTGATCCCTTGATTAATGATTTGATAAATTTTGGCTTGGAAGTTGTTGGTGCAGGGAATATATCTGTTTTGTTTCAGGTATCAGTGCAGTCTTCGTTGTCAGACAGAATTATGAAAGCGCAGAGGGAAGACCGTGAGCTACAGAAAAAGGTAGAATTGGTTAAAATGGGTAAGTTTCCAGAATTTAATCTTGATAAAGATTGTGTTTTAAGGTTTGGAAAAAGGTTGTGTGTGCCTTGTGATTCCCAGCTGAAGAAAGAATTGTTGTGTGAAGCTCATAGTTCTCCATTTTCTATTCATCCTGAAGTACTAAGATGTACAGAGACCTTCGAGAGTATTACTGGTGGAATGGGATGAAAAGAGATATTGTTGATTTTACAATGAAATGTTTGACATGTCAGCAGGTTAAAGCAGAGCGACAGTTACCGAAGGGGATGCTTCAGCCTTTGCCGGTGCCAGAATGGAAATGGGAGAATATATCCATGGATTTTGTGGTGGGACTACCAAAGACTTCTCGAGGTAACAATGCGATATGGGTTATTGTTGATCGACTAACAAAGTCTGCTCATTTTCTTTCTATTCGAGATACAATGACATTAGATCAGATTTCTCGATTGTACCTCAAAGAGATTGTCAGGTTACATGGAGTTCCTCTTTCCATTGTGTCTGACCGAGATCCCAGGTTCACTTCTAAATTTTGGAAGGGACTTCAGAAGTCTTTGGGCACAGAGTTGAATTTCAGTACAGCTTTTCATCCTCAATCAGATGGGCAGTCAGAGCGAACGATTCAAACTTTGGAGGATATGCTTCGAGCTTGTTCAATGGACTATCAGGGAAGTTGGGATCAGCATCTTTCATTAGTTGAGTTTTCTTATAATAACAGTTTCCATTCCAGTATTCAGATGGCACCTTTTGAGGCCTTGTATGGAAAGCGGTGTCGGACTCCTGCGTTTTGGGATGAAGTCGGTGAAAGAAAGTTGATGGGGCCAGAATTAGTAGAGGAAGTGGCTGAGAAAGTGAGGATGATCCAGCAACACATGAGGATAGCTCAAAGCAGGCAGAAAAGTTATGCAGATAATAGAAGGAAAGACTTCTCTTTCAAGGTAGGTGACCATGTTTTCCTTAAAATATCTCCTTGGAAAAGTGTGATGCGTTTCGGTAAGAAAGGGAAACTAAGTCCACGGTTCATCGGTCCTTTTGAAATCTTGGATAAAGTTGGAACAGTTGCGTACCGCGTAGCTTTGCCTCCGAGCTTGTTTCAGGTACACAATGTTTTTCATGTTTCAATGTTGAGAAAGTATGTTCCAGATTCATCACATGTCTTGAGGCCGGAAGAAGTTCAGCTAGCAGAGAACCTTTCTTATGAAGAAAATCCGGTTCAGATTCTTGATCGAAGAGAACAGGTATTGCGGAATAAGGTAATCCACCAGGTAAAGGTTTTGTGGAGAAACCACATGGTTGAAGAAGCAACATGGGAGTCTGAAAATGCTATGAGGGAAAAATACCCTCAGTTGTTTAATAAGTAAATAAAATTGCGAGGACGCAATTTCAAGAAGGTGGGGATAATGTAACATCCCAAGGTTTTCTAAAAATAAATTGAAAATGCTTGAAATTTTGTTTAAGGTATATATTTATAAGTATCCTTTAAACATAATTTTATTTCTTCTATGTTTTGAATTTCAAGAAACTATCATCTACAATTGTGTTCAGTATGTTATTTCGAGTCTGATGGAACAAACTTGTTTTTTTGGTGAATAGTAACATGCCCTTATGAATAGTAATATGAATAGTAATATGACCTCATGAATAGTAAATAATATTATTATTTTATTTTCCCATGGCAATAGGATAATGGGATCTTAATTAATTTTCCAATGTCACATAAAACTAATTGCACTTCAATTTTGTTATTTTTCGAATTAACTGTGACCTTTTTTTAAAATTAAATTAATAATATTTAGAAAATTATTTTTGAAAAATGGAGTTCATTTTTGAATTCTACACGTCGAAAAATGGTTGGGGTAAATTTTTGGTATTTTTCTGAAACTCTTGAATTTTCGGTGAATAGTGAAATACGGTAAAATACCGTATAATCAATTTATCAGTAAAAATGCACTATTTATGACATCATAAGTGATGCAAGGCCACTTGCTTCGAAATCACATGATATTTTCACTAATTAAGGCCACTTGATTTGAGATTATTCATAGTCTTGATAAAAATATTATAATAATAATTAAAATAATCTAAAATACCTCCCCTCCTCCACTATAAATACCACCCTCACTCCCCTCTTCCTCCCACACCTCTCAAGCCTTGAGCATTGTCTAATTTCTGCCAAATTCCCTCCTCAATCTTCTTCCCCACGTCCTAGAGCTGCTGGTCTCACCAAAAGACCAAAATCAAAGCCCTTAAGAAGGATCTCAAGGAGAAGAGATCAAGAGGTAAACATCCTCTTTCTTTTTCATTCTTTCCATCCATTTTATGTTATTCTCTTCCTTTCCCTTTGTCTTTTGTTGTGATATTTCATTTAATATTTCCCTTACTGTCCAAATTTTGTATGATTGATGAGATATTCCATTCCTCTCATCAATCTTGTTTTTATGAATTTTTTAGAGGCGCCGTTAGGCTGCCGAATTTTTTGTAAGAAATTTCTCATGTTTTCTTTATTTCATGATTCCTTCCACTTATTTCTTCACCCCCTCTTATCCAAGAGGCATGAAATCTCCAGAATCATGTATATTCTGGATGTTTCCATGTTTATGGAAAATTACAAATCATTATTCCTCTCCTCTTTCACTTATTTAAAGAATCCAAAAACATTGTCCATTTGTGTCGAATTACCGATATCGTGGACGATGTATTTTCAATTTCCATTAATTATTTCAAGTCTGGTCATGAAACCATTTATATGGTTGAACCAGGTTATAATATATGTTTTATGAATCATATAAGGTTCTGTAATTCTTTTGTACTCATGATTCAAACTTATAAGACTAAATGAAATTGTAATTATCAAAGAACCACTTAAATTATCTAAACGAACATAATTAATGTTTTAACTTATAAATCATCATCATATAAGGCACCAAAGTGATGAATGGTATAATTTATGGTATTGGAGTTATGTAACTAATACTCCATTCCAATTCTGGAGTTTCACTTCCAATCAACAAGAACGATTCATCATGAACCGATCGTGAAAATCACAAAAGACCTCACCCAAAATAATGCAAGGAACAAAATACTAACAAATAAGGGGTGAAATGAGGTTATGAAATGACCATATAAGATGTTATAAACATGAACACGTTTCTTTAAAATCCTATTAACACTCCTTTAACCATTATACAGGAGGTTCAAACAATTTTGAAGTAGGAAATGCCCAAGGTAAGGGAATTCTTAACCCGATTTCCATTCTTTGGGTTAACCTTCTACTTTATAATTTATGTGCTATTTAAATTGTTTGTGTGATGGGTTCTGTTTATATTATGTTTAATTATGTGTATTTACAGAGTATATACATATTCCATCCACTCAATTAAGTATCACTTCAAGTATATGATGTTTATAAGGGACTTTTCTTCTAAAATCCTCGTTTAAAAATTCTGGTTTATAAGATTCAAAGGCAATGTTTTTATGCTATTATTTATGTTGAATGATTATGTTTTGGCTATTGGGCATTGTTTATGATGAAGGGTGGGACCTATATTTCCCTCCAATGCATTGGGTATGAGTAAGTTGGAGGTCGGCCGTATGGTTACTCCAAGTGTAACTGTGATGGTTACACAAAGTAAGGTAGCCGTGAGGGTTACAAATTTTAAGGTAGCCAAGATGGTTACAAGATTATGTAAGTAATGCCCCAATATACCTCTATGATTATAATTATGTTTGTGTGGATCTTGTGTAAATCTCATGTTACACAAAGTAAGATTTTATGGGTGTAAATCGTGTATTTTGAAAATGTTTTCATATGTCTTGTGTATTCATGGACTAATGAGATTTTTCCTTCTGTTTCATACCTTACTGAGCTTTTGTGCTCATCCCAAGTTTTTAAATGATTTTTCACAGGTTAATGGATGAATAATACAAGGAAGGAAGACATGTTAAATGTTGAAGAATTGTCAAGGAGTCTTGTTTTATGTTTTAATGTTTTATATTCTGAGGAAAATGGAAACTGATTTTATGGTATCCACTATGTAACAATGTGTAATGTTGTGAATATTTTGTCTTAATTCTCTAAAGCTCTAAACTCGAAAAGATCCTCAATGTAAAATGAAGTGTTTTCTTGAATAAATTCAAGATTATGTATGAAATAAGTGCGGGTCCTTATAGGTTATGGGTTGTGAATAATAAATAAAAGCAGAAGAATTAATGAATGGTGGGGCGTGGTAATGGAATAGAGTTAATAATCAATGGGGCCAGTTGGTTGATAAGAAGGGCTTCGTTGTGTTGCTTGTCTTTTCCTAACTAAATTTGTGGATGGTAGAGATATGTTTTACGAACAATCGATGTGGTTTGTAACAGCCCGAGATTTTATGAAAAATGTTCCTTTTAATTTTATTTCTGTCTGTGTTTGCGCTACACCAAAAGGAGCTTGCAAAACACACATCCTTGACTTGCCTTGCATTACACGCAATCACGACCTTCCTCGATAGCGTGTGTTGTACGCAACGCCAAGTTTCGCTAAACAACGATATGCTATTAAGATATTATTAAAACTAGCTGTTGTGAATAGTAATAACCACTTTTTGAAATTTTGTAAATTTTATTTTTCAAAATGGACTTCATTTATGGATTCGGAGTATCGAATTTAGACTAAGGTGAAATTTTGGTACTTTTCGGATAACTTTCATATTCTGATGAATAGTGAAAATTACTAAATTATAATTAAAAACAACTTTTTTAATCGAAATAATTAATAGTGATAAATTATTAATTTGAGTGGTTTTAAAGTATATTTAGAATATATTTTTACAATTTAATACAATGTTGGTCATTGGTTGTAATTTCAGATTTAAACCAGACATAAACAAATGTCAATCTTTTGATAGATATTGTTTTTTAAAAACACGCTATTTGTTTTAACAGCGGGATTTAATTATAAAATTAATTAATGCAACTTTTATGTTATGAATTTGGTAAAATAGACTTCATTTTTGAATTCGGAATATGAAATATAGCTTGGGATGAAATTTTGGCATTGTTCTGAAAAACATCAATTTTTGATGAATAGTGAAACTACTAAGTGGTAGGTTAAAAACTGAATTTTGCATAAAACTTAATTTTACCGCTTCTGTGAATGGAATTTCAAAAATCCGAGAGACACGGTTAATATCAAGGACTAAAATGTGGTTCAATGAGATGAAAATAATTTTTTGGTGAATAGTAACTTTTTACTATTTTTACCGTGGTTAATAGTAAATAGGGTAACTAAGGGTAAATATGATATTAATATTACCCTAACACATGTCCTAATTCTATTGGACAAGTGTAATTCGACCAAAAAACAAACTTAGGAATAAAATATGACCATTTAGGCCCACTTGGATTAGATTAGGACATTTATTATTAATTTATTTAAAGAAGGGTTAAAATAGTTAAAATCAAAGTTTAATAAGTAAATCATTTTTAATATAGGGTTATACATACGATAAATTCGATTGTAAATATTCATTAGAAAGCTAAAAAGATTTCCTACATGATGGTATTTTATTTGTAATTTTTAGACATCAAATAATATAATTTATTTATGACAAAATGATGATGCAGTAATTATCTTATTAATGAAATATTGACATAATTGATAATATAAATACCAAAATAAATGTAATTTAAGACTTTTTATGAATTCCACTAATTTTCTAGGTTACTATGATATATTAGTGTTGATTTAATCAACTTGGTTCGAACATATAATTCTGTTATGACTTTCACAAAAATCATATATCAAATAGTGTCAAAATTGACACAAAATAGTTTTTAAATCAAATATTATATTATTAATTGTTATTTTATTCCTAAAAATCTAAGGTTCGTCCAAATGACTTAGATAAGGATATATGTATTAATAATATACAATTTGGGGTTCGTTTGGCATGTTATAGAAAGTTTATTAACAATATAGTGAAAGAAAACAAAAAGACACGGTAAAAGTTAAATTATTTAACTTAGAGTTAAATCTAATTGATAAGGTTAAAATAATACCCTAAACTTGTCTAAACCCTATTGGATGATAGGATTTAGACCCATCCCCACTTTAGCTTCGAAATAAGACCCTTTGGAACCATTATAAACCGATTTTGACTTTAATATAAAATAATATTTTGAGAAATTCCTAAGGTGCCCCTCTCCTCCCCTATAAAAGGACACCTCCTCCCCCTCCTCCTCACACCAATTTGAGCACTCAAGCTCGGCCAACCCCTGCCAAAATCTCTTCTCCACTTCCATAGAAACATCCTAGAGGTTCTGGTCTTCCTCAAAGACCAATTTTAGTGCCCTAAGAGGAGGTCTCAAAGAGGCGCTTCAAAGAAGAGGTAATTACCGTTACCAATTCTTTCATCTTTATTTCTTCTTCCACTTCTTCTTCTTAGGTTGTTTCATTATGAAGTAATAACATCAGTATCACTCATATACTGATATGTTATTATAAGTATGAAACAACCCTATTTCACCATCTATCCATCCTACGGAAAAAGAAATCACCGCGCGTGCGTACGTAAGGAATACCGTCTCCACGCCGTGGTGTAATCTATTGTCCACCACCACCTTACATGGATGGGTATAATGGTGTAAAGAATAACTATACATATTTATTACAACATCATATTGATTCTGATATATTGTATAATCCACTCCAATTCAGTTCAATATTTATGGAAATGATATCATCGCTCGTGCGTACGTACGGAATACCGTCTCCACGACGCGATGAGATTCATTCTCCATGTTAACCAATTTAAGAATGATTATAAAGTATATATAAGAAATAATAATGAAATATATGACATTATAAAGCTACTGGATTTATGTATATATATATGTATGTCATCTACTTACTTCCATTTCAAGACAATAAGGAAAGTAAAACAGCGCTCATGCGTACGTACGGACTACCGTCTCCATGAGCGGTGTTTTTCATTTCATTTATCTATCTATTATATATATATATACTGAATATATATGATATATAAATCATATTTTATATTCTGGAAGTAAGTAAATCATGATATAAGTAATAATAATGTCAAGAACAACAAGTCAAAACACCTACGATAAATGAAACGATTTTACCCAAAACGCTTCTTTAACATAGAATTTACAAAAGAACGGGTAATATAAAGTCATAAGTGAACCATATATGATATCATAAAAATGAATATGATTCTGTAATATGTCAATGACATTATTTAAATCATTATACAGGAGGTTCGGACACATACGAAGCAAATCAGACCTAAGGTAAGGGAAATATCACAATCTCATTTTTATCCGAGATTGTTTATTCGTAAGTATTTACTGGGGTGTATTTTATCATCCACATCCATGTTCCCTCAATATGTAATATTATTTCCATCCTTCTACAATAGTTTATATCCAATTTTACCCTTCGGTGAGTTTTTAGTAAAAGATATGAAAGGAATCTTTTGTCGTTTTTCGTACGAGGTACTTTTTGACTTTTCCGACAAAAGTACGAAGAATGTTTTTTTTAACTTATACGGCTTGAATGGATTTTTAAAACATTGTTTCCAAGAAGCTTCCTTTACAAGTTTTCAAGTTTATTTTTAATCAACTTCTTTTATTTTAAAGTTGTATGACATATTATGAAAGGAAAAATATTTTTGAAGAAGAAAGGATATTTTCCTCAAGAATGGAGTTCAAGTGTTTTATCAAAATTATTTTCCATCTAAGATAATAAAGGGTTCTGTTTTTATCCCTATTATTAAATTGATTTGTTCATGTTGTGATGGAATTATTTTTATGAATTCCTTTATCTTATATGAATTGATTTATGATGTCATGATGTTTCAAGAATCCCATTCTTGTTACATGTGTTATGCGATGATGTATGTTTTATGATTATGTGGCACACATAAGAAAGGATTCATTATAAGATGGGTGGGACCTATATCTCCCTCCAATGAATTGGGTAAAGATTTTATATCTCATGAGATAGACATGGCTGGAACGGAAGGTTATTTCGGTCCAGTGAAACAGGACTGAAACGGGGAGTGAACTCGGTTCAGAAAGGGACTTTGTCCACTAAGATAGTCTTGGCAATGAGTCATGACTAACAAGAAATGTTTTTCCATGATTATGTGTGCATGCCAAAAAGTTTCAAGTTTTATGTTATGATTATGGGGATCTCATTTTCACTTCTATGATTTATCCCATGTTATGATATTATGATCTCTTTTGCAGGTTAAGATTTCCAAAAGCTATGTTCTTATGTATATGATGTGATTGATATTTATTTTGTTTACCCTTACTGAGCATTTGAGCTCACCCTTTTATGTTTTCTTTTCCCCAGGATATAAAGAAAGGTTTTTAGGTTAAAAAAAAGGGGAAGATCCTTATGGGAGATATTGAAGATCTTTCACCACGATTAGAAGATTACGTTCCGAGTTTCCAAAGACACTAAACTATTACGATCCTTGTGTGTGTTTTTGTTATGTACTAAGTATTCCGCAAATGTAATGTAATGTCCATGTACGTCAAGATACGGGTCTCTACAGTTGGTATCAGAGGAAAGGTTTAGTCAACCTTTGGAAACTAGGATGCGAAAACGTTAGTGAGATCCCTAGAGATATTTATAAGGTATGTCTAGGGATGCCCCTAAGGATAAGTATACGTATAGGATATAGTTCTAGAACTATGGTAACGATATTAGATTAAACCAAAGATGATAGATATATAAGTTACTCCCCCTTTATTATGATTTTTGCATCTAACACTATTCTGTTTGGGTTTTAGAAAATGGCTGGAAACAAGATGATTCACAATAATGGAGGATATGATGGACAATGGAATGATATTCTTCATGAGCAACCAAATGAAATGGGATTTGGAAGTCCAAACATCATTATTATGCCGAATCAGCAATCTCATAATATGATCAATAAAGTAAAATTTTGTAAGTTTCCTGACTCGACTAATAAGAGAAAGATGGAGTTCCATGATGATCATAGAGGAAAGAAAGTTCAATTTCCCCAATGTAAATCATGTGGGAAGAGGCATCAAGGAGAATGTTTCAAGGGAACTGGAAGATGCTTTGGGTGTGGAAAAGAAGGACACAAATCAAGTAAGTGCAAAGGAAAAGGGTCGGTTAACACCATGGATGAGGATAATGGTAATGCTACGACATCAAAAATGGTTAAGAGTTTTAAATGTGGAATGTATGGGCATTATGCAAACAAATGCCCTAAGGGAAAGACTCATGAAGAGAATCAGTATGGTCATATGGGTAGTATTTATGTGGATGATGATGAAGAGACTACAAATGATATGTGAGATGAAATAATTTTTGAAGCTCGGTCAATGGTTTGAGAATGTAGTGGAATGATTACATGTTTATCATGTGTAATTTTGGAATAAAGAGACATCTATGGATTGTTACACTGTTGTCTTTCCTTGTGTTTTGAAAGTGTATGATTAATGTTACCAGTATCCATGAAAGGTTATTCAGATATTTTTGGAATGTAGATGATATGCGCATAATGAAGGGATAAGGAGAAAATTAAATGTTTGATAGTATTCATGAGCTCATGATTGATATAAGGACTAAGTGATATCATGGTTTGAGTATATAGAATTTTGAGGATTTCGGTATGTGAAAAGTGTTAACTTTTAACTGCATTCAAGTTTTCACTAAGTTTCAATGGGTATTCAAGAGAGTACGAGATTAAGGCCTTTGAATGTTTGGAATGTGACCAACAAAATATATCTTATGATATATGGGGATCAACGATGGTATTAAATCTCTGGTAATCGTTTTCACTATGTTATGAGAATGGACTGCAGTATTATGGATAAGCCTAAAGATTGGAATGGATTATGTTGGACATAAGTTAGTATTGTTTAAGGATAGAAGTTTTTTCGATATTATTGATGGGATGTTATAGTAATATAGTTTTATGAAAAGGACAACCTGCAGGACGGGCGATAGCCCATCGCTTCGGACAAGGCTGTGGGAATCGAACCCAAAACCGAAGTGCGACAGGCCTTTATCGCCTACCACTGGCCTACAAGAAGTCTTTGTTTAGTAGAAACTAGTTTTATTATATTAAGCAGTATGATATATGAAGTATAAGTCCATTTTAGGAACCATATATGATTAATCTCACTATAGAATGACTTATAACTTTTGCTAACCTTTTGTTTGAGACAGATGGAATGAACAGTCATTCTATCACATGATCTGCTAACACTTCACGAATAACAAATTCAACTTCATTTATTTAAGAGATGAAGTGGAAATTGTTCAAGGCACGAACAACATTGAGATTGTACCAAAATAAAGTAAGTATTTATTCTAATTCAAATTTTCAACTTTAGGGAAATGATCTTGAAAACCAAAAATGTTGTCCTAGTGATCTTATACCTGATGAATCAGATGGTACCTTAGATCGTCACAAATTTATGGATTTGTGATTACTGGCTTTTCCATAGCCATGTTCTCTACCACTCTCCATCAGAACATGATGGTTAGATTTCTCTTCCATATCCATATTTTCACCTATGTGGAAACCCAGTGATTAGTTTATTTGGGTAATCGTTACATTTCATACTTTAGTTTTTAAAGCCAAGTTTTGGTATTCCTTTTTACGATGTGGGTTTCTATTAAAGAAACTTTCGAATAGTAAACCATTTATAACCCCGACGAATTTCGAGGGCGAAATTCATTTTAAGGGGGGTAGAATGTAACAGCCCGAGATTTTATGAAAAATGTTCCTTTTAATTTTATTTCTGTCTGGTGTTGTGCGCTACACCAAAAGGAGCTTGCAAAACACACATCCTTGACTTGCCTTGCATTACACGCAATCACGACCTTCCTCGATAGCGTGTGTTGTACGCAACGCCAAGTTTCGCTAAACAACGATATGCTATTAAGATATTATTAAAACTAGCTGTTGTGAATAGTAATAACCACTTTTTGAAATTTTGTAAATTTTATTTTTCAAAATGGACTTCATTTATGGATTCGGAGTATCGAATTTAGCCTAAGGTGAAATTTTGGTACTTTTCGGATAACTTTCATATTCTGATGAATAGTGAAAATTACTAAATTATAATTAAAAACAACTTTTTTAATCGAAATAATTAATAGTGATAAATTATTAATTTGAGTGGTTTTAAAGTATATTTAGAATATATTTTTACAATTTAATACAATGTTGGTCATTGGTTGTAATTTCAGATTTAAACCAGACATAAACAATTGTCAATCTTTTGATAGATATTGTTTCTTAAAAACACGCTATTTGTTTTAACAGCGGGATTTAATTATAAAATTAATTAATGCAACTTTTATGTTATGAATTTGGTAAAATAGACTTCATTTTTGAATTCGGAATATGAAATATAGCTTGGGATGAAATTTTGGCATTGTTCTGAAAAACATCAATTTTTGATGAATAGTGAAACTACTAAGTGGTAGGTTAAAAACTGAATTTTGCATAAAACTTAATTTTACCGCTTCTGTGAATGGAATTTCAAAAATCTGAGAGACACGGTTAATATCAAGGACTAAAATGTGGTTCAATGAGATGAAAATATTTTTTTGGTGAATAGTAACTTTTTACTATTTTTACCGCGGTTAATAGTAAATAGGGTAACTAAGGGTAAATATGATATTAATATTACCCTAACACATGTCCTAATTCTATTGGACAAGTGTAATTCGACCAAAAACAAACTTAGGAATAAAATATGACCATTTAGGCCCACTTGGATTAGATTAGGACATTTATTATTAATTTATTTAAAGAAGGGTTAAAATAGTTAAAATCAAAGTTTAATAAGTAAATCATTTTTAATATAGGGTTATACATAAGATAAATTCGATTGTAAATATTCATTAGAAAGCTAAAACGATTTCCTACATGATGGTATTTTATTTGTAATTTTTAGACATCAAATAATATAATTTATTTATGACACAAAGATGATGCAATAATTATCTTATTAATGAAATATTGACATAATTGATAATATAAATACCAAAATAAATGTAATTTAAGACTTTTTATGAATTACACTAATTTTCTAGGTTACTATGATATATTAGTGCTGATTTAATAAACTTGGTTCGAACATATAATTCTGTTATGACTTTCACAAAAATCATATATCAAATAGTGTCAAAATTGACACAAAATAGTTTTTAAATCAAATATTATATTATTAATTGTTATTTTATTCCTAAAAATCTAAGGTTTGGCCAAATGACTTAGATAAGGATATATGTATTAATAATATACAATTTGGGGTTCGTTTGGCATGTTATAGTAATTTTATTAACCATATAGTGAAAGAAAACAAAAAGACACGGTAAAAGTTAAATTATTTAACTTAGAGTTAAATCTAATTGATAAGGTTAAAATAACACCCTAAACTTGTCTAAACCCTATTGGTTGATAGGATTTCGACCCATCCCCACTTTAGCTTCGAAATAAGACCCTTTGGAACCATTATAAACCGATTTTGACTTTAATATAAAATAATATTTTGAGATATTCCTAAGGTGCCCCTCTCCTCCCCTATAAAAGGACACCTCCTCCCCCTCCTCCTCACACCAATTTGAGCACTCAAGCTCGGCCAACCCCTGCCAAAATCTCTTCTCCACTTCCCTAGAAACATCCTAGAGGTTCTGGTCTTCCTCAAAGACAAATTTTAGTGCCCTAAGAGGAGGTCTCAAAGAGGCGCTTCAAAGAAGAGGTAATTACCGTTACCAATTCTTTCATCTTTATTTCTTCTTCCACTTCTTCTTCTTAGGTTGTTTCATTATGAAGTAATAACATCAGTATCACTCATATACTGATATGTTATTATAAGTATGAAACAACCCTATTTCACCATCTATCCATCCTACGGAAAAAGAAATCACCGCGCGTGCGTACGTACGGAATACCGTCTCCACGCCGTGGTGTAATCTATTTTCCACCACCACCTTACATGGATGGGTATAATGGTGTAAAGAATAACTATACATAGTTATTACAACATCATATTGATTCTGATATATTGTATAATCCACTCCAATTCAGTTCAATATTTATGGAAATGATATCATCGCTCGTGCGTACGTACGGAATACCGTCTCCACGACGCGATGAGATTCATTCTCCATGTTAACCAATTTAAGAATGATTATAAAGTATATATAAGAAATAATAATGAAATATATGACATTATAAAGCTACTGGATTTATGTATATATATATGTATGTCATCTACTTACTTCCATTTCAAGACAATAAGGAAAGTAAAACAGCGCTCATGCGTACGTACGGACTACCGTCTCCATGAGCGGTGTTTTTCATTTCATTTATCTATCTATTATATATATATATATACTGAATATATATGATATATAAATCATATTTTATATTCTGTAAGTAAGTAAATCATGATATAAGTAATAATAATGTCAAGAACAATAAGTCAAAACACCTACGATAAATGAAACGATTTTACCCAAAACGCTTCTTTAACATAGAATTTACAAAAGAACGGGTAATATAAAGTCATAAGTGAACCATATATGATATCATAAAAATGAATATGATTCTGTAATAAGTCAATGACATTATTTAAATCATTATACAGGAGGTTCAGACACATACGAAGCAAATCGGACCTAAGGTAAGGGAAATATCACAATCTCATTTTTATCCGAGATTGTTTATTCGTAAGTATTTACTGGGGTGTATTTTATCATCCACATCCATGTTCCCTCAATATGTAATATTATTTCCATCCTTCTACAATAGTTTATATCCAATTTTACCCTTCGGTGAGTTTTTAGTAAAAGATATGAAAGGAATCTTTTGTCGTTTTTCGTACGAGGTACTTTTTGACTTTTCCGACAAAAGTACGAAGAATGTTTTTTTTAACTTATACGGCTTGAATGGATTTTTAAAACATTGTTTCCAAGAAGCTTCCTTTACAAGTTTTCAAGTTTATTTTTAATCAACTTCTTTTATTTTAAAGTTGTATGACATATTATGAAAGGAAAAATATTTTTGAAGAAGAAAGGATATTTTCCTCAAGAATGGAGTTCAAGTGTTTTATCAAAATTATTTTCCATCTAAGATAATAAAGGGTTCTGTTTTTATCCCTATTATTAAATTGATTTGTTCATGATGTGATGGAATTATTTTTATGAATTCCTTTATCTTATATGAATTGATTTATGATGTCATGATGTTTCAAGAATCCCATTCTTGTTACATGTGTTATGCGATGATGTATGTTTTATGATTATGTGGCACACATAAGAAAGGATTCATTATAAGATGGGTGGGACCTATATCTCCCTCCAATGCATTGGGTAAAGATTTTATATCTCATGAGATAGACATGGCTGGAACGGAAGGTTATTTCGGTCCAGTGAAACAGGACTGAAACGAGGAGTGAACTCGGTTCAGAAAGGGACTTTGTCCACTAAGATAGTCTTGGCAATGAGTAATGACTAACAAGAAATTATTTTCCATGATTATGTGTGCATGCCACAATGTTTCAAGTTTTATGTTATGATTATGGGGATCTCATTTTCACTTCTATGATTTATCCCATGTTATGATATTATGATCTCTTTTGCAGGTTAAGATTTCCAAAAGCTATGTTCTTATGTATATGATGTGATTGATATTTATTTTGTTTACCCTTACTGAGCATTTGATCTCACCCTTTTATGTTTTCTTTTCCCCAGGATATAAAGAAAGGTTTTTAGGTAAAAAAAAGGGGAAGATCTTTATGGGAGATATTGAAGATCTTTCACCACGATTAGAAGATTACGTTCCGAGTTTCCAAAGACACTAAACTATTACGATCCTTGTGTGTGTTTTTGTTATGTACTAAGTATTCCGCAAATGTAATGTAATGTCCATGTACGTCAAGATACGGGTCTCTACAGTTGGTATCAGAGGAAAGGTTTAGTCAACCTTTGGAAACTAGGATGCGAAAACGTTAGTGAGATCCCTAGAGATATTTATAAGGTATGTCTAGGGATGCCCCTAAGGATAAGTATACGTATATGATATAGTTCTAGAACTATGGTAACGATATTAGATTAAACCAAAGATGATAGATATATAAGTTACTCCCCCTTTATTATGATTTTTGCATCTAACACTATTCTGTTTGGGTATTAGAAAATGGCTGGAAACAAGATGATTCACAATAATGGAGGATATGATGGACAATGGAATGATATTATTCATGAGCAACCAAATGAAATGGGATTTGGAAGTCCAAACATCATTATTATGCCGAATCAGAAATCTCATAATATGATCAATAAAGTAAAATTTGGTAAGTTTCCTGACTCGACTAATAAGAGAAAGATGGAGTTCCATGATGATCATAGAGGAAAGAAAGTTCAATTTCCCCAATGTAAATCATGTGGGAAGAGGCATCAAGGAGAATGTTTCAAGGGAACTGGAAGATGCTTTGGGTGTGGAAAAGAAGGACACAAAGCAAGTAAGTGCAAAGGAAAAGGGTCGGTTAACACCATGGATGAGGATAATGGTAATGCTACGACATCAAAAATGGTTAAGTGTTTTAAATGTGGAATGTATGGGCATTATGCAAACAAATGCCCTAAGGTAAAGACTCATGAAGAGAATCAGTATGGTCATATGGGTAGTATTTATGTGGATGATGATGAAGAGACTACAAATGATATGTGAGATGAAATAATTTTTGAAGCTCGGTCAATGGTTTGAGAATGTAGTGGAATGATTACATGTTTATCATGTGTAATTTTGGAATAAAGAGACATCTATGGATTGTTACACTGTTGTCTTTCCTTGTGTTTTGAAAGTGTATGATTAATGTTACCAGTATCCATGAAAGGTTATTCAGATATTTTTGGAATGTAGATGATATGCGCATAATGAAGGGATAAGGAGAAAATTAAATGTTTGATAGTATTCATGAGCTCATGATTGATATAAGGACTAAGTGATATCATGGTTTGAGTATATAGAATTTTGAGGATTTCGGTATGTGAAAAGTGTTAATTTTTAACTGCATTCAAGTTCTCACTAAGGTTCAATGGGTATTCAAGAGAGTACGAGATTAAGGCCTTTGAATGTTTGGAATGTGACCAACAAAATATATCTTATGATATATAGGGATCAACGATGGTATTAAATCTCTGGTAATCGTTTTCACTATGTTATGAGAATGGACTGCAGTATTATGGATAAGCCTAAAGATTGGAATGGATTATGTTGGACATAAGTTAGTATTGTTTAAGGATAGAAGTTTTTTCGATATTATTGATGGGATGTTATAGTAATATAGTTTTATAAAAAGGACAACCTGCAGGACGGGCGACAGCCCATCGCTTCGGACAAGGCTGTGGGAATCGAACCCACAACCGAAGTGCGACTGATCTTTATCGCCTACCACTGGCCTACAAGAAGTCTTTGTTTAGTAGAAACTAGTTTTATTATATTAAGCAGTATGATATATGAAGTATAAGTCCATTTTAGGAACCATATATGATTAATCTCACTATAGAATGACTTATAACTTTTTCTAACCTTTTGTTTGAGACAGATGGAATGAACAGTCATTCTATCACATGATCTGCTAACACTTCACGAATAACAAATTCAACTTCATTTATTTAAGAGATGAAGTGGAAATTGTTCAAGGCACGAACAACAGTGAGATTGTACCAAAATAAAGTAAGTATTTATTCTAATTCAAATTTTCAACTTTAGGGAAATGATCTTGAAAACCAAAAATGTTGTCCTAGTGATCTTATACCTGATGAATCAGATGGTACCTTAGATCGTCACAAATTTATGGATTTGTGATTACTGGCTTTTCCATAGCCATGTTTTCTACCACTCTCCATCAGAACATGATTGTTAGATTTCTCTTCCATATCCATATTTTCACCTATGTGGAAACCCCGTGATTAGTTTATTTGGGTAATCGTTACATTTCATACTTTAGTTTTTAAAGCCAAGTTTTGGTATTCCTTTTTACGATGTGGGTTTCTATTAAAGAAACTTTCGAATAGTAAACCATTTATAACCTCGACGAATTTCGAGGGCGAAATTCATTTTAAGGGGGGTAGAATGTAACAGCCCGAGATTTTATGAAAAATGTTCCTTTTAATTTTATTTCTATCTGGTGTTGTGCGCAACACCAAAAGGAGCTTGCAAAACACACATCCTTGACTTGCCTTGCATTACACGCAATCACGACCTTCCTCGATAGCGTGTGTTGTACGCAACGCCAAGTTTCGCTAAACAACGATATGCTATTAAGATATTATTAAAACTAGCTGTTGTGAATAGTAATAACCACTTTTTGAAATTTTGTAAATTTTATTTTTCAAAATGGACTTCATTTATGGATTCGGAGTATCGAATTTAGCCTAAGGTGAAATTTTGGTACTTTTCGGATAACTTTCATATTCTGATGAATAGTGAAAATTACTAAATTATAATTAAAAACAACTTTTTTAATAGAAATAATTAATAGTGATAAATTATTAATTTGAGTGGTTTTAAAGTATATTTAGAATATATTTTTACAATTTAATACAATGTTGGTCATTGGTTGTAATTTCAGATTTAAACCAGACATAAACAAATGTCAATCTTTTGATAGATATTGTTTCTTAAAAACACGCTATTTGTTTTAACAGCGGGATTTAATTATAAAATTAATTAATGCAACTTTTATGTTATGAATTTGGCAAAATAGACTTCATTTATGAATTCGGAATATGAAATATAGCTTGGGATGAAATTTTGGCATTGTTCTGAAAAACATCAATTTTTGATGAATAGTGAAACTACTAAGTGGTAGGTTAAAAACTGAATTTTGCATAAAACTTAATTTTACCGCTTCTGTGAATGGAATTTCAAAAATCCGAGAAACACGGTTAATATCAAGGACTAAAATGTGGTTCAATGAGATGAAAATAATTTTTTGGTGAATAGTAACTTTTTACTATTTTTACCGCGGTTAATAGTAAATAGGGTAACTAAGGGTAAATATGATATTAATATTACCCTAACACATGTCCTAATTCTATTGGACAAGTGTAATTCGACCAAAAACAAACTTAGGAATAAAATATGACCATTTAGGCCCACTTGGATTAGATTAGGACATTTATTATTAATTTATTTAAAGAAGGGTTAAAATAGTTAAAATCAAAGTTTAATAAGTAAATCATTTTTAATATAGGGTTATACATAAGATAAATTCGATTGTAAATATTCATTAGAAAGCTAAAAAGATTTCCTACATGATGGTATTTTATTTGTAATTTTTAGACATCACATAATATAATTTATTTATGACACAATGATGATGCAGTAATTATCTTATTAATGAAATATTTACATAATTGATAATATAAATACCAAATTAAATGTAATTTAAGACTTTTTATGAATTCCACTAATTTTCTAGGTTACTATGATATATTAGTGTTGATTTAATCAACTTGGTTCGAACATATAATTCTGTTATGACTTTCACAAAAATCATATATCAAATAGTGTCAAAATTGACACAAAATAGTTTTTAAATCAAATATTATATTATTAATTGTTATTTTATTCCTAAAAATCTAAGGTTCGGCCAAATGACTTAGATAAGGATATATGTATTAATAATATACAATTTGGGGTTCGTTTGGCATGTTATAGTAAGTTTATTAACCATATAGTGAAAGAAAACAAAAAGACACGGTAAAAGTTAAATTATTTAACTTAGAGTTAAATCTAATTGATAAGGTTAAAATAATACCCTAAACTTTTCTAAACCCTATTGGTTGATAGGATTTCGACCCATACCCACTTTAGCTTCGAAATAAGACCCTTTGGAACCATTATAAACCGATTTTGACTTTAATATAAAATAATATTTTGAGATATTCCTAAGGTGCCCCTCTCCTCCCCTATAAAAGGACACCTCCTCCCCCTCCTCCTCACACCAATTTGAGCACTCAAGCTCGGCCAACCCATGCCAAAATCTCTTCTCCACTTCCCTAGAAACATCCTAGAGGTTATGGTCTTCCTCAAAGACCAATTTTAGTGCCCTAAGAGGAGGTCTCAAAGAGGCGCTTCAAAGAAGAGGTAATTACCGTTACCAATTCTTTCATCTTTATTTCTTCTTCCACTTCTTCTTCTTAGGTTGTTTCATTATGAAGTAATAACATCAGTATCACTCATATACTGATATGTTATTATAAGTATGAAACAACCCTATTTCACCATCTATCCATCCTACGGAAAAAGAAATCACCGCGCGTGCGTACGTACGGAATACCGTCTCCACGCCGTGGTGTAATCTATTTTCCACCACCACCTTACATGGATGGGTATAATGGTGTAAAGAATAACTATACATAGTTATTACAACATCATATTGATTCTGATATATTGTATAATCCACTCCAATTCAGTTCAATATTTATGGAAATGATATCATCGCTCGTGCGTACGTACGGAATACCGTCTCCACGACGCGATGAGATTCATTCTCCATGTTAACCAATTTAAGAATGATTATAAAGTATATATAAGAAATAATAATGAAATATATGACATTATAAAGCTACTGGATTTATGTATATATATATATGTATGTCATCTACTTACTTCCATTTCAAGACAATAAGGAAAGTAAAACAGCGCTCATGCGTACGTACGGACTATCGTCTCCATGAGCGGTGTTTTTCATTTCATTTATCTATCTATTATATATATATATACTGAATATATATGATATATAAATCATATTTTATATTCTGGAAGTAAGTAAATCATGATATAAGTAATAATAATGTCAAGAACAACAAGTCAAAACACCTACGATAAATGAAACGATTTTACCCAAAACGCTTCTTTAACATAGAATTTACAAAAGAACGGGTAATATAAAGTCATAAGTGAACCATATATGATATCATAAAAATGAATATGATTCTGTAATAAGTCAATGACATTATTTAAATCATTATACAGGAGGTTCGGACACATACGAAGCAAATCGGACATAAGGTAAGGGAAATATCACAATCTCATTTTTATCCGAGATTGTTTATTCGTAAGTATTTACTGGGGTGTATTTTATCATCCACATCCATGTTCCCTCAATATGTAATATTATTTCCATCCTTCTACAATAGTTTATATCCAATTTTACCCTTCGGTGAGTTTTTAGTAAAAGATATGAAAGGAATCTTTTGTCGTTTTTCGTACGAGGTACTTTTTGACTTTTCCGACAAAAGTACGAAGAATGTTTTTTTTAACTTATACGGCTTGAATGGATTTTTAAAACATTGTTTCCAAGAAGCTTCCTTTACAAGTTTTCAAGTTTATTTTTAATCAACTTCTTTTATTTTAAAGTTGTATGACATATTATGAAAGGAAAAATATTTTTGAAGAAGAAAGGATATTTTCCTCAAGAATGGAGTTCAAGTGTTTTATCAAAATTATTTTCCATCTAAGATAATAAAGGGTTATGTTTTTATCCCTATTATTAAATTGATTTGTTCATGTTGTGATGGAATTATTTTTATGAATTCCTTTATCTTATATGAATTGATTTATGATGTCATGATGTTTCAAGAATCCCATTTTTGTTACATGTGTTATGCGATGATGTATGTTTTATGATTATGTGGAACACATAAGAAAGGATTCATTATAAGATGGGTGGGACCTATATCTCCCTCCAATGCATTGGGTAAAGATTTTATATCTCATGAGATAGACATGGCTGGAACGGAAGGTTATTTCGGTCCAGTGAAACAGGACTGAAACGAGGAGTGAACTCGGTTCAGAAAGGGACTTTGTCCACTAAGATAGTCTTGGCAATGAGTCATGACTAACAAGAAATGATTTTCCATGATTATGTGTGCATGCCACAAAGTTTCAAGTTTTTTGTTATGATTATGGGGATCTCATTTTCACTTCTATGATTTATCCCATGTTATGATATTATGATCTCTTTTGCAGGTTAAGATTTCCAAAAGATATGTTCTTATGTATATGATGTGATTGATATTTATTTTGTTTACCCTTACTGAGCATTTGAGCTCACCCTTTTATGTTTTCTTTTCCCCAGGATATAAAGAATGGTTTTTAGGTAAAAAAAAAGGGGAAGATCTTTATGGGAGATATTGAAGATCTTTCACCACGATTAGAAGATTACGTTCCGAGTTTCCAAAGACACTAAACTATTACGATCCTTGTGTGTGTTTTTGTTATGTACTAAGTATTCCGCAAATGTAATGTAATTTCCATGTACGTCAAGATACGGGTCTCTACATGGTTGGTTGTGGATAGTTTCCCAGTAGTTAAGGAACTAAATAATCTAATTCTGCTGAAACGTGAAAACCTAAATGGGGTTGGGGTTGTTTGTTGTATGAATGCTTCGTAGTAGCAGTGCCAAGGAACGTGCTCAGTTTCTCTGTTTAGAAGCCATAGGTTGGGCTGTGTTCTTGGTATATATATATCTGTATCTTTGTGATTTATCGCACCCCACCCATGTTGAGCACTTAGTGCCGAACACTCCCATTTCATGGGAGAGGGGGTTTTTCCTTAGTTACAAGCTCATTACTGCTCCTTCTCCCCTAGGATTTGATGGCTTTAGGCGACCGTACAACTAAGACTCTTCGGGTAGGTTTCGATTGGGGTGGCTTAGGCCCCAGACTCTTTGGGAAGGTTCTATTTTTTTCCAAGAATCTTTGCGATGAGGCCCAGGTGTGTGCAGGCGGGATATGTGGTTGTGTGGCCAAGGTGTGTCCGGGCGGGATATGTGGTTGTGAGGCCCAGGTGTGTGCGGGCGGGAAACGTGGTTGTGAGGCCCAGGTGTGTGCGGGCTGGGAGAGTGTGGCAGTGTCAGGACGTTCTTCGTTAGGAAGAGCAACTAACTAAAGGGAACAGGTGCGGGGTACCTAATACTCTTGTTTCTTATATACTTCTACCTGTTGTGCTTCTGTTTTGGTGAGTGTGGATGGTGAGGTTGGGTGGATAGAATATATTTCAAGGTTTCTTCGGTTGTTCTGACGAGACATTAGGATGTCTCCCCACTTGTGCACGAGAGATTTAGTTTTCTCTACTGAGTATACTTGTATGCTCACCCTACGTTTACATTCATGTTTCCAGGAGGACTACCTGGGCTGTGCGGGACCCTACTAGTCGGGCGGTTGGAGTTGTTGTAGTTTATGTTCTCTGGTTTTCATTTGGTATTGTACTTTGAGCTTTCTTGTACTTGTACCTTGCTATAAAATTGTTTAAACATGCATGTGGGCTTGGTTTGGGTTTATTTCTATACACTTGTTCTTTTTCATTTTTGGTGGTTGACTTGTCCTATTTTCTGATCCTAAATAAATAAAAAGGGTAATGCCTCTCATTCTTGTAAAAACTCATACCCTTGGTGCTAGTCGCCACCCTGGGGCCTACTGGAGGCGGGACTCGGGAGGTCATTATCTCCCTTTCACCATTTCCAGCTCAGGACGGGCATCTTTGGTGGGAGGGGGTCATGACAGAATGGTATCAGAGGCTGATGGTTGAGAGATACGATGGAGTCTAGAGTTAGGAATAGTGAGGATTGCATGGGATGGTAGGGTGAAAATGTTAGTCAATCTTGGTGCGTGACATAGGCTAGGGAATACAGGCTGGGACACAGGATTTTAGGGACCCCGTGATCTGATGCAAGGACTCTAAGCCTACCGAATGACCAAGTGAGACTACATTGATTGCAGGGTAGAGACCCTAGGGAAGGTACATGCATCATCATGATTGTGTTCTACTTTATTTGGGTGTTCTGGGAAAGAAATTGAAATAAAATGATAAAATAAAACCTTGAGTTTTCCTTACTACTTAGGCTTAGGAGATCCTTGTTTACCTTACGACTATTGAACCTGGACGTCATCCCCGGGTGGCTCAGATGACCGAGGCCCAGCAGATTCAGGCGGTCGATCAGTTGAGGATTGACTGAGAGGAGGAAGATAGCCAGTGGCAGAAGACTCTCCATTCTTTCCAGCGGCAGACCCTCAAGAAGTACGCGGGTAGTACTTCAGATACGGAGACGGAGGGGTGGGTTGAGGAGCTAGAGATCTCTTTTACCTGGATCCGTGCTCCGAGGGAGTGCTGGAATCCCCTAGCAGTCAGTCAGTTGAGAGGCGTGGTGCGACAGTGGTGGACACTCTACCTCGGAGAGAGGATAGAGGTAGAGGTTCCTTGGGGTGACATTTGAGAAGTAATTCTGAGAGGAATTACTTTCTTCCATGATCAAGGTAGAGAAGCGGAAGGAGTTACTCTCTCTTCAGTAGGGAAGTGTGTCAGTACGAGAGTTGTGGATCATGTTCGAGGATCTCTTGCGCTTTTCTCCAGATCTCTTTCCGGATGAGGAGTCTCGGGCGAGACGTTTGGAGGGGGCGCTTCGCCCTTCACTCTAGTATGTTGTCACCCCCTTCACCCTTCCGACGTACTTGGAGGTACAAAAGAATATAGAGGATGTAGAGAGAATGAACTCGCTAGGAGGTGCACCCCGAGAGGGGATCCAGCCAGGCTCGTCGAAGGGGAAGGCAGTCAACATCAGGGCTCCTGCGACGGGACCTTCCAGGTTCAGGCCAGTGGGGAGCAGGCCCCACCAGTTCCAGTTCAGATCTTTGGGTCCTCGTCCCTTTTTAACGAGCCCCGGACTGAGGTGTTTTTCTTGTGGAGGTTTCAGGCACGTTCAGAGTCGGTGCCTGACCTGAGCTCAGTACGGTAGAGGTGGGCAGGTTCAGCGCCCACCTCAGCAGCACCAGTTGCCGGCGAGGCCCTTCCAGGAGCAGCGGGACCATGCTCCTCTGAGGGCAGACTTTGAGGGAGGTGGCCGACCTCAGGGTGCTTCTCAGGGACCTCGACCAGGGAATGGTCGGGGAAGTAGATGACATCAGAGAGGTAGAGGAACTGGGCGTGGATAGTTTCACGTAGCAGAGTTGACATCTCTAGCAGGACCAGAGGTGGTTCGTGGTACGATTTGTTTGTTCAGCACTCTTCTTTCTTCTTTGTTCGATTCGGGAGGTTCTCACTCCTTTGTTGCACCTAGTCTATCCCATTCCTTGGTACTAGACATAGAAATACTTTCCGTACCACTAGTACTGAGTACACCAGTTGGAGGCCAGACCAGCGTATCTTGTGTTTACTATGGATGTGGGCTGACGTTGGGACCACATCAATCTAGTGGGGACCTTCTTCTGTTACAGATGAAGCCATATGATGTCATCCTAGGCAATGACTGGTTGTTTTCTATTGGTTCCGTTATCGACTGCTTCCAGAGAAGAGTCGTGTTCTCCGACGTGGATGGACAGCATGTAGCTTTTGTTGGCGAGAGGAGCTATCAGGTGGGAAGCTGACATGTGGAGCCTCTTTTTTCCTTATTAGGTGGGCTATCGGTGGTTCCAGCTGATACAGAGATGATGGATGTCCCAGAGGTTGTTGGGGTGCTCCAGTTTTATTCATGAAGAAGGCAGATGGTGGTCTCAGGCTATGTATAGACTACCGAGGGTTGAACCAGGTAACTGCCAAGAACCGCTACCCCCTCCCAAGGATAGATGATCTCTTCGACCAACTGAGAGGAGCAGGTTGGCTTTCCAAGGTTGATCTTCGTTCTGGATATCATCAGCTGAGGGTAAAGGACAATGACATCTCGAAGACAGATTTTAGGTGCAGGTATGGGCACTTAAAGTTTGTGGTGATGCCATTTGGAGATACAAATGAACCGGCTGTGTTCATGGGACTTATGAACTCTATCTTCCGGGAGTTTCTGGACCAGTTCGTCATTGTGTTTATCAATGACATCCTGATCTACTCAAGGTCAGAGGAGGAGCACGTTGAGCATCTCAGGGCAGTATAGTAAGTCCATCGACACCACCAGCTTTACGGGAAATTGTCGAAGAGTAAGTTCCTGACACAAGAAGTACACTTCCTTGGGCACATCGTGTCTCATCATGGAGTGTTAGTGGACCCGTCGAAGGTTGAGGCAGTTGTTTCTTGGGAATTACCCAAGAGTGTGGCTGAAGTTCATAGTTTCTTGAGGTTAGCAGGTTACTATCAGAGGTTCATTTCAGACTTATCTCGAGTTGCTGCTCCTTTCACAGCTTTGATGAGGAAGAACCAAGTATTCCTATGGAGTGAGCAGTTCCAGAAGGCTTTTGACTACCTGATGGAGGAGTTGGTCAGTGCTCTCGTACTCAGGTTTCCAGAGGAAGGGTTGTTGTATGAGGTGTTTTGTGATACTTCTGGCCTTGGTCTGGGGTGCGTGTTGATGCAGAAGAAGGGAGTGATCTGTTATGGGTCTAGGCAGTTACGCCCTCAAGAGTGTAACTATGCCACCCATGACCAAGAGCATGCAGAAGTATTGTTGGCACTGAAGTTGTGGCGACATTACCTCTTTGGGGAGCACTTTGTGGACTTCTCTGATCACAAGAGCCTGCGTTATATCTTCTCCCAGCATGACCTGAACTTATGGCAGTGGAGATGGGTTGATTTTCTCTAAGACTATGACTTTGATATCTCTTGCACTGAATGCAAGGGAAACATTGTGGCTGATTCCCTGAGCAAGAAGTCGCATCAGGAAGTGGTTCTGGAGTCCACTGATGCTTTGAAAGTGATGGGAGAGTTGGATTCCTTGCACTTGGATGCCAGGGAAGAATGTGTTAGAGGCTGTTTGTTTCAGATGACGGTGCAGTCCTCCTTACTACAGCATGTGGAAGCGTCTCAGTGGGGGGACTTCGAGGTGGAAGTGATGCGGGATCGTGTCGATCAGGGGAATGCTCCAGAGGGATGGTCAGAGGACAGCAGACATCAGATGCTTTTCCATGGAAGGTAGTTTGTTCTGGAGGCAATGCGTGAGGGAGTTCTCAATGAGTTCCATAGCTCAGCCTTGGCATTATATCCAGGAGTTTCAAAAATGTACCGAGGCTCGAGGGAACAGTTTTGGTGGCCCGGGGTGAAACATGCAGTGGCGGATTTTGTGGCTATATTCCTAGTGTGTCAGCAAGTGAAGGTTGAACACCGTGTTCCCAGTGATTTGTTGCATCCATTAGATGTCCCCGAGTGGAAGTGGGATGACATCTCAGTGGACATCATCACAGGACTACCCAGAGCTCAGGGTGGTTATGATGCTGTATGGGTAGTGGTGGATCGACTGACAAAATCAGCACAATTGTTAGCAATTACGGAGTCAGGCGCAGAGAGTACCTTAGCACAGAGGTACGTAGATGAGGTGGTATATTTTCATGGAGTTCCAAAGACTATCATCTCAGATCAGGATACTCGGTTTACCTCACAAGTCTGGAGGGGGTTACAACATGCTTTTGGCACCCAGCTATGCCTTAGCACTGCTTTCCACCCCTAGACCAATGGGTAGATAGAGTGGACTATCCAGACGTTGGAGGACATGCTACGAGCATGCGTTCTGGATTTCGGAGGATCATGGGTACGAAACTTGCCTTTAGTAGAGTTCGCCTAAAACAAAATCTTCCACTCAACTCTTGGCATGGCACCGTTTGAGGATTTGTATGGAAGGCCATGTCGCTCACCCATTTGTTGGGCAGTGGTTGATGAGACAGGTGCTCTTGGGCCAGAGGTAGTGCAGAGCAGCACAGAGAAAGTCCATCTTATACGTGAGAGGTTGAAAGCGGCTCAGGACCGACAGAAGTCTTATGTTGACCGCCAGAGGAGGCCCTTGGAGTTTGAGGTGGGAGATCATGTGTACTTTATGTTTTCCCCTCGACGGGGGCAGCAGAGGTTTGGGAAAGGGAGCAAGCTCTCACCAAGGTTCATTTAACCTTTTGAGGTGCTGAGGCGAGTCAGTGAGGTGGCATATCAGCTGGCCCTGCCACCTCAGTTGGAGAAGTTTCATGACATCTTCCACGTCTCTCAACTTCGTCGGTACTTAAACAACGACTCCCACGTTATCGACTGGGGAGAGTTAGATATGGGAGAATATATGACCTTCAAGGAACGACCAGTCAGGATCGAGGATCGTAAAGAGAAGGTGCTCCGTGGAAGAACCATTCCATTGGTTCGTGTGTTGTGGAGGCATGATGGCCTCAAGGAGAGAACTTGGGAGCGGGAGACCCAAATGCACGCTCAATACCCAGAGTTGTTTTGACTTGTGTTTTGCCTTGTTCTTCTGAGCGTTGTTTTGATGTTGTACTTTGTACCTTTGATATATGTAATGCTTGGCTTGTCAGTTGTGAGACCTTTTTGTTTCCTTGTTCCCTGGTAACGTGTGTCATGTCCGAATGTGTGGGGAAAGGGAAAAACCTGATCCTTAATTGAGACACATTAATGCGGATGTGATTGAACCCGTGTGGGTGAGTCATTTCCGCCTAAAGCATATAATATCTCAATGTAGGAGAAGGAATTATTCCCTAAACCACATGTTCGGGCAGTGTGTTGGTTGTGTGGTGATTGGGGTAGTGTGAGTTGAAGAATCCTAATGTATGAAAGTGGGAAAACCCAATTCTTAATCGAGACGCATTAATGAGGATGTGATTAAACCTGTGCAGGCGAGTCAGTGCCGCCTAAAGCGGATAATATCTCAACATAGGAGAAGGAATTCCTAACACATATGATTAGGGTTGTTGGTTGGGTTCCTGTTATAACGAGAACCCTAAGAGGTATCTTGTTGAGTTTCCTCTTGGTTGGTTTTTGAATTCTCGGGGATGAGAATGTTTTAAGAGGTATCTGATGTAATGGCCCGGACCTCTCAAGCCCTTTCCTTTTTTAAAAAGAAGTTCACAAAGTGTTCTGGAGGGTAAAATGGACTTTTTCCACACTTTCCAGAATTTTGAAACTACACGCCGTGTAGTTTGAGTACACACCATGTACCCCCTTTCCGGGTATACCCTGTGTTGCAGGCCGTGTCCTCGCTGTGTGAAATAATGGGTGCACGCCGTGTTCCCAGTTCTACATGTCGTGTAGTCCATCCCCATGTACACGATACCAGTCAATGGACGTGTACTGTGTTGGAGCCGTGTCCTTGCCATGTGCCATAAATGAGTACATGCCATGTGTCTAAACTACACTTCGTGTAGTCCTTCCTCGTGTATGTGTTACCCTCAAACCGTGTGTTGACCAGTCAATGGTCGCAGAGCCGTGTTGGAAGCCGCATGGAGACCATGTAAAATAACCAAGTACATTCCATGTACCCTAAAGTACACGTCGTGTAGATTTCCTTTTCTCGCCTATAAAAGGAGGGCCCCCTCCTCCTTTCAACTCACCCCTCTCCTCCCCTTTCCCTCTGAGCAGAGTTCTCCCAAGAGACTCGAAGACTCTTTCTTCCATAACTTCTTCTTCTGAGCTCCGATTTACAATCTGTCAGCGGCCACGGGATTGTGACGAAGAGGCGGAACTTCTGAGCTTAAATCTGTTGTCTTCCCTTTGGCCTTTCCTTTCCGACATCCACCCAAGGAGGTTTTTCTAGGACACGACAGAGGTGACGGACGCTGATGGACTTCTTATAAAGTTGATCCAGGGGAGTGATGCGATCAGAACCTGTTGAAGTAGGGATCTTACCTTCTTCTCGCTATAATTTTTGCATCATGCGGAGTGGGTATCCTATTGTTTTCATGAGAAATAGTTGAACCATTAAATAAAGATAATAACTGGTCAAACAATGGGGTTGGGAAGTTTGTGGTTGCTGTTAATTTATATACTGTGATATAATGTTATGAATTGAATGAGATTATTCTTACTGAAAATCACAGTCGTTGGGGGCCTTTTCTTGTGCAATTAAATGTTTCCCTATCATTCTAGTCCATTTTTGTGGATGGAACTTTGTGGAATGTAGAATTGGTTAATCACATAAAGTTGGCCGTTTAAAATCCGGAACCCTTGTGTGATCACCCCGGTTAAACAAAAATGGAAAAATGAACATGTGGGTGTTCGTTTGGATACGTGGCATGTGATGGGGGTGTTTTGTGGGTTTTTGTGGTTTGGGTGAGCAGGGGGGCTGTGGTTGGCTTGGTTGTGGGTTGGTGTGAATGTTATGTTGGTGACGGGCAGCGGGGCTACGATAAATGGTATTAAAGGGATGATGATGTGCGGGTTCGGTGTGGTTGTGGTTATGGTGGTTGGAAGCGGGGCTGCATAGATTTAATTGAATGTGAACGGGTTATGGGTTGTGAATAATAAATAAAATAGGAAGAATTAATGAATGGTGGGGCGTGGTAATGGAACGGAGTTAATAATCAATGGGGTTGGTTGGTTGATAAGAAAGGCGTGGTTGTGTTGCTTGTGTTTTCATAACTTGATTTGTGGATGGAAGGGATATGTTTTACGAACGATTGATGTGGTTGGTTGTGGATAGTTTCCCAGTAGTTAAGGAACTAAATAATCTAATTCTGCTGAAATGTGAAAACCTAAATGGGGTTGGAGTTATTTTTTGTATGCATGCTTCGTAGTAGCAGTGGCGAGGCACGTGCTCAGTTTCTCTATTTAGAAGCCATAGGTTGGTCTGTGTGGTTGGTATATATATATTTGTATCTTTGTGTTTAATCGCACCCCACCCATGTTGAGCACTTAGTGCCAAACACTCCCATTTCATGGGAGAGGGTGTTTTTCCCTTAGTTACTAGCTCCTTCCTGCTCCTTCTCCCCTAGGCTATGATGGATTGAGGCGACCCTACACCTAAGACTCTTCGGGTAGGTTTCGATTGGGGTGGCTTAGGCCCAAGACTCTTCGGGCAGGTTCTACATTTTCCCAAGAATTTTCGGGATGATGCCCAGGTGTGTGCGGGCGAGATATGTGGTTGTGAGGCCCATGTGTGTGCGGGCGGGATATGTGGTCGTGGGGCCCAAGTGTGTGCGGGAAGAATACGTGGTTGTGAGGCCCAGGTGTGTGCGGGCGAGGAGAGTGTGGAAGTGTCAGAACATTCATCGTTAAGAAGAGCAACTAACTAATGGGAACTGGTCCGGGGTACCCAATACTCTTGTTTATTATATACTACTACCTGTTGTGCTTGTGTTTTGGTGAGTGTGGCTGGTGAGGTTGGGTGGATAGAATTCATTACTAGGTTTCTTCTATTGTTCTCAAGGGACATTAGGATGTCTCCCCAATTGTGCACGAGAGCTTTAGGTTTCCCTATTGAGTATACTTGTATGCTTACCCTATGTTTACTTTCAGGTTTCTAGGAGGACTACCAGGGCCGTGCAGGACCCTACTAGTCAGACAGTTGGAGTTTTTGTAGTTGATGATCTCTTGTTTTCTTTTGGTATTGTACTTTGAGCTTTCTTGTACTTGTACCTTGTTATAAAATTGTTTAAACATGCATGTGGGATTGGTTTGGGTTTATTTCTATACACTTGTTCTTTTTCCTTTTTGGTGGTTGACTTGTCCTATTTCCCGATCCTAAATAAATAAAAAGGGTAATGCCTCCCATACTTGTGAAAACTCATACCATTGGTGCTAGTCACCACCCCCGGGGCCTACTGGAGGCGGGACTCGGGGGTCATTATCTCCCTTTTACCATTTCCAGCTCAGGAGGGGCATCTTTGGTGGGTGGGGGGCGTGACATTGTTTGTTAGCTATTGGCTCAAACCATCAAGCAACCACACTGCTACCTAGGACGATGTCAAATTTACCATTAATCATGCACCACCATCAATCCACCCAAAATTTCATAATTTTATCCAATAACTCAATGGAAAACTCAAGGGTAAATGTATATTCAAAATAAATACAAAAATATCTCAAAAAAAAAATCATGTATATGAAAATTCTCTCCACCATGAAATTTTTTCTTCCCGATAAAGTTAATGCAAAGCAAGATCAGAAAATAAGAACATTTATTCTTCCCAACCCACGATTTCCACTCCCAATACTCATGCATATCATTACCATGTTTCTAGAGAACGTGAAAAAATGGAACAAAATTCCCACAAGTAACATTCTCTTTGGAATCAACAATCTTCATTGTCCATTCATACATGGATAGATTGGGATCTATTACCAATTCTTCCCAATTCAACACATGAGGCGGATCTGAAGTATACTTCTTCAATTGGGGGACATTTAATAGGTTATTAATTAATGTAAACTATGATATAAAATATAACCTATATTCCACCTTTTCAATTTTTTCAGTGATATCCAATTGTCTGGCATGCCACGGTGTTAGCATAACTTGATTTCCTAAAATACAATCACCTAATAGAGGTTCCACTTTCAGGAACAACTAACCACCCATTTAGAACACAATATCTTAGCATCTTTGATTGGAATAAGAATTATGGTGATGTTGAGCTATCAATAAACACTGCATGATCAACTTGGCCTACTCAAAAATCTATTTCATAAGACTTGGACCCAACAGTGAGGTTGTACCCACCTCTACCCAACATAAATCTGACTAGCATTTTCCACCATAGAGGGCCTCGAATGAATCAATTTGAATATATGATAGGTTACTATTATTATATGAATACACGACCAATCCCAATTGGCCTTCCCATGATCCTTATAAATCCATGACACATTCCCAAGGCATGTCTTACTAAATCTAATTATCCTGCTTCATCTAGCCATCCATTTGAGGATTTTCTGTAGTAGTCATATTGATTTGCAACCCCAAGGCCTTTTAATGGCCTTACCATAACCTAAAGTTAAATTGGGGGTCTATATCTGAAACATTTTCTAATGGAATTCAATTAATCCTTACCACCTATCGAATGTAAAACTTCCCCAAATATTCCACCTTCACTGAAGATTTCATCAAAATAAAATAGGATGATTGGGTTAAATGGTCAATTATCACCCAAATATTGTTCCTTCCATAATGTGTACAATGAAATCCAATAATGAAATCACTACTAGAAAATTATCTGATAGTCATAGTATTGAACAATTTTTATAATCCTAAAAGCAATGGAAATTGGTTATGTCAATGGTTTAATATTGGTGTGGTTATTGGGAATGGCCTATATCCACTATTTGAAACTCTGGCTAACTCCCTAAATACCTGGTTTGAAACCATGGTAGAAAATTTTTCCACACATTTTTTATGCCATGATTTCAAATCATGGATATAGGGTTTTATCCACCATTTAAATTATTGTTATAGTTCTATAGATATCGATTAAAACCATGGCTATAGGAATTTACATGTAAAAAAAACACCCCCTCCCCCTCCCCCAACCCCCCCACCCCCCCACTCCGCTTGCAGTATCCCACCCCCTTGCAAATCCCCCACCCACTCCCCCTACAGCCCCCTTCCAACTATAAATCCCCTCCTCCACTCACACCAAGACTCAAGTACCTCCCTAGATAGATCACACAACCCCTACCCCTACAGGACAGACCCCCTCCTTCCGAGAAATACCCCTTCATGGACACCCCCCTGGAAAGACCCCACCCCTTGTATAGACACCCCTCCTTCATGGATAGACTCCCTCCCTCATGATGAAACCTCCCCTTCTAGTAAACCCCCTTTCGAGACAACCCCCCCTGACACCCCCCTAAATACCCCCCCCCCCCTTCTGGACACCCACCCTTCCTCCTTGACACCCCCCTCCAAGACACCCCTTCATGGACACCCCCTCCCTCATGGACACCCAATCCCTCCTGGACACCCCCTCCCTCATGGAGACCCCTACCTTTGGGACACCACCCCCCCTGCTTCACGAATACCCCCAGATACCCCCCTCGTAGACACCCCTCCCTCCCAGAAACCCCCTCCTAGAATCCCCCCCCCCCAAGACCCCCCCCCCCCCCCACAGGACACCCCTCCCTCTACAAATCCCTCATACCAGACCCTCTCACTGAGAACATGCATGAAATTAATGGACCTTACATGAAAAAACAACACATGAAGAGATAAAAAAGAAGAATCATTTAAGCATTGTAATTTATGGTGTTCAAGAAGGTAAAACTACAAAATTCTTGTTTCATTAGTCCATATAACTAATAAATTTAATCATGAATGAATAATTATAACTCTTCATGGAATGAAACATTAGATAGTGTCCAAATATAGAATTTTCACACTAATATGACTCTTGAAATTTGAGATATAAGATACTGATAAAGGGCACCTGTTTTTGAAAGTTAACAGACCCAAAAATTGAATCATGAATAAAAATTCAAAAAAAATTGTAATTAAATATCACTTCTAAAAGTAGGAGAATCCACATCCACATAATATTGTTATGGAATCTGATAATGTTTTAATGAGAAACCAATCATGTGTAATTAATTTCAATTTTATAAATTTATAGAGCTATTAAATAGTAGATCAAACCATAATAGAACCTATTGACCTATAGGTTTCACACCAATAGATTTTATCTCCACAATAGGGTTTATAATAGTATCCTTTATAGTAGGATTATCATTTGAAATAGCAAAATGATTCATTTACAGTTATACACATAATAATCATAATAACATGAAATCTAATATGTTTTTAAATCATCTGATGCTTTTGAAAATGAATTTACAGCTACTATAAAAGTTTAAAAAAAGATAAACACATATATTAGTTTAAAAAATTGTTTATTTTTTTAAATTAATAGTTAAAAATCTATATTAAAGGTGTTAAAAAATTTCATATACTTATTTTGTTTATCCAGTTAAAAATATATATTATATGTTAATGTTTCTTTTTGTCAAACTCACTCCTAGAATCCTTTTTACCAAGATATTTTTAAAGGAAAGTGGATTTCATAAAATGATATTCTCAAGGCATCATATGAAATCAACATTGAATGAAAATATTGCACCAGATGTGAAAACAATTAAAATATTATTGGAACTATTATTTTCTATTTCATGATTGATTTAGCCAAACCTAACCCGAGGGATGTCTATGATTTTTCACATAATTGATAGGTAAATGTCGTAAATGCCAGTATGTTTTGGGAGGAGTTTTTGGCACTATAATGGGGTTGCAATGAAGCACATGCAACATGAAATCCCTAAATCTGAAGTTTCACATAATGAAATGGACTTAAACCCAAAAATCATAATCATAATCCCATAAAAATGTATTTGTGCATACAGGGGAAGAAGTGACACCAAGAAAATAGTATAATGACAATTAGAATTTGCATAATTTTTGTCACTATAAATTTATTAACAAACATTGGAATGGCTAACTAATAATATCCATGTAATTATATGTTGGAATTGCAGTGATACATGAACATATTATAAAATAGAATACTGGACATTTAGAATTCTCTTTTTTATAAAATTAAATATCTTATAGCAATCCAACATTATATGTAATAAGAATTTATAGTAACGTGATTTAAAAAACATACACATTTTTTATGAAGTTCCTTGGATATTCAAGGTCCTCAATGGTGGAAGAGTGATTTATGTGGAAGACATCAATGTTGATTGGATTGAAAATCTTCCTAAGAATGTTAAACAAAAGGACACATAGGATAATGAGGTTTTTCAGAGAATATATAATAATGATAAAAACATTTACATAATTATTGACTACTAAATCAGGATAAAGGGACATACAAAAGAGAAAGTGGTAAAAACCATTAACCCTTCATCTAATTTTTTTAAATAATATATCATTCTAGTAGAGACCTCCACCCACCCCCTCCTCACTTCACACCCCCTTTCACCCACCTCCCCCTCACCCGACCCCCCACCCTCTGGCCACCACCTGCCCTTCCCCCATGCACCCCACCCCCTCACCCCTTGCACCCCACCTATACCCTCCCCTACCTCTTGCACCCCCTAGACCCTCTCCGAGTCGATTTCTCCTATTTCCCCCTCTTCACTGCACACCCCCCTTGCATGCCCCCACCCAACGCACCCTAACCCCTTCAGACCCCGTGTCCCACCCCCTCCCCCCATGCACCCCACCTTCACCCACCCTTTTCCCTGAGCACCCCCATGCCCCATCCCCACTACACATTTGACTTGCACCCCCCACCCCCCACCCTACCCCTTTCAAACCCCAACCCCTCCCCCCTATACACCCCCTGCCCCTCTCCTGGAACACCCCTAGCACCCCCTCCTCTACAAACCCCCATCCCCCTCCCCAACATACACACATCCCCCACCACCCCCATCCACCTTCCCCAGCACCATCCCCCCCCCCTTATGCACTAGAATTCCCATTCCCCTAGAGACCCCCCGTTCACCCCTACCGCACCCCTCAACCCTACCGTAGCCCCTACAGACCCCCTACCCCGGCCCCCTCCCCCCTAATCCCTCCCCATGCCTCTACAGACCCCCATGTCCCCTCCCCACTTTCACCCTCATGTACCCTCACCCATACTCGGCCCATGCATCCCCAAACCATCCCCCTACCACTACATACCACGTACACAACCCCTTCTACAGTGCACCAAAACCCCTACCCCATGTAGACCCCCCTTCAACCCCTTCCCCACCCACCCCTTTCAACACACATGTATCACCCCACTGACCCTGAAATCCCCCTTCCCCTTCATAACCCCATTCCCCTACCCCATCCCCCTATCCCTATAGACCCCCCACTGCCTCCCATCTACACCTTTATAGAAACCCATGGCCTCTAGTCAATATTTTTATTTCTAAGATTCTAAATAAATCTTTTGTGTATCTGTTAGGATTCCCATTCCTGGAAATATGTAACCTGTTTATTGAGATATTTGAATGTAACACACTATTAATTGTGAATTACATAATAGAATTTGAGCTGCTAAGTAACCCATATGTCATGATATTTGGCCCTGGTAAAATGGTATCCCTTATACACATGCCCTATTTTTGTATGGGGAGTGGATGATATCTACATTACTAAGGGTTTTTATCCATGAAAAAAATATATCATCACATTCAAAAGGAAAACAACATAATCATGTACATTCCACAACACATTCTTCCCTTATAATGATACCCAACCAATAAAATCATCATCAATCACATCACAATGTCCATAAAATAGATAAAAATAACTGAATCAACTTATAAAGTGGAATAAACATGGGAACAACCATAAAATTCATCACAAAACAATTTATAAGTTCCAACCAAGACTTGGGATTAAGACATAGAGTATAATCATTTTGAGATCACATTTTAAAACAATTTAGAATCCAATGTTAAACCAAAGTAAAATCACAATCATAAATATAAATTTCAACACAACTCAATAATTCATCATTTCATTTTGAAATGGATGACCCATACTTCAATTAATAAATCAATTAAAATTAATATAAACCAATTTATATAGACAACGTACTTAAAATACCTTTTAAAAAATTATTTAAATAAATTTTGGAAATTAAAACATACATATGATCCAACACTTTTAATATGACTAAGCTTCACCCACACCATTAAATAGTATTGATATATAATTATAACCAAGAAAAATTTCCAAACCCATTCCAATAAATGATAAAATATATTTGAAACGATTTACATAATTTAAAAGTTCCACTTGGGGAATTTTCCAAAAAAAAGGTATGATAGAACCAAGCTGATTATGAGGAATATCCTTTTTAGATATTTTCTTTTGTTTTGAAGGACGTTTGAGAAGAAAGGAAATCACTTCGTTTTTTATAAGTGGTTTCTGGAAGATAAGGATGTTACAATACTTCCCAATGTAAATATAACGATGCTATTTTGATTTATTTTCATATATATCATAAGTTTGGAGAACATGGGATGCAAGCCTTTTGAATTATTGGGGAGTAAATAAGTGTTTAGGGCATAGGAAAGAAAGTGGTGCACAAGTGTGGAATACAAGTATATGTGGTGTGAAAGTGTATGTTCTGAGAAAGTCATATTTCCAGATCATCACATCAAAATATGAAAATGGAAATATATTGGCGTGCAAGTTAAAGATTGGCATGTGAGTCAAAAAAGAACATGAAAGTATAAGCATCGTGCAAGTGTATGTTGTGCGCAAGTCATATATCACAATCATCACAACAAAATATAACAAAGAAAAAAAAAAGGGCGTGCATTTGATGGAACGGCGTGCAAGTGATGGAGCAGAGTGCAAGTGATGTAGCAGCATGTATGTAGGAATGGCGTGCATGTGTATGTGGTGCTCATGGTCACAAAAATGCATATAAATAAATGGCTACCATCCTAATTTTCTGATGATCAAAACTTAAAAGAAATTTTGAGATCTAAGCATGAAATTAGTAGAAAGTGGTGTACATGCTGAATTGTCATGCAAGTCAAAGTTATTTATAAGGCATAAAAGTAGGGAGGTGTGCACGTAGCGTGGCATGCTAACATAGTGTCACACTAACAGTAGTGGCATGCATGTAGTAAGAGGTGCACAATATGGTAGTTGTGTTCTAGAAGTTTGTTGTGTATAAGCCAATGGTGGAATGAATGTTGGGAGACGTTCACAATTTTGGCGCACAAGTAGTTAGTGTCATGCAAGTAGATAGGTATGCACGATGAGTGGTGTGCATATAGGAGGCGTGTAATAATGGAGGCACACAATGAGGGTGTGGTGCACAAGCTATTTACACCCAGAGGATCTTACTAGCTTCTGGGTAGAAAAGTGAATAATTGTTTTGAAGTATTTTATTTATTAATGTTCATTAAGAATAACAGAAAAATTACATAACCCTATTTCTGATAAGAGGGAGAACACACACTATTAGATTGTTTTCATAGTACTGCACGAGTGTAAGGGCATATCCTACTCATTTTATTCCACATCAAAGGATTGTTTTCTAGTGGATCGTGTGGTAATGGATTGTTTATGTACCTTAATAAGGAAATAACTACTCTTGTTTAGTAGTGAAACTTGTAAATCTTGTGTTCCTCTGGTTATTTGTGTTCAGTAAGGATGAAAATCTATAACACGAGGAAAAGGTTGTTTCCAAAATAAGGAGACAAAAAAATTGATATCACTGATTCACCCCTCCCCCTCTCAGTGATAGATGGATCCTGGATGGGAACTACAATTGCTATCAAAGGGAAGGTTACATTCATTGGTTCATTGATAATGTTTTGAAGAGAATTTATGATGGTAAATCTGAATTATGTGAACTCTAAAGGGATTCTAATATTTGACAGAAAGAATTATCATATCTGGAAAGATAAAATGATGCCTTATCTTATTTCGCTTGGGTATGATGTTCATGAAACTTCGACCGATGGATTTAATCCTATTGATGACAAGTTTCCTTTTACACATGACGATAAGAAGAATATTAAGATGATGGAAGAGAGAAAAATGAATTACTTTCATCTCTTTCTGAGAGTGTTTTTTAGGAGTGAAAGGTGTCTGTACAGCTAAAAGCATCAGGGGTAAGTTGAAGAAAATCTATGAAGGAAATAAAAAAGTGACAAAGGAAAAACAAAAAATCTAGAGGCTAAAGTATGATGACATGAAAATGAAAGAATTTACATCGATTTGGGACTTCTTTACCTAGGTAATTACATTTTCAGTACAATAAAATATCCTGGTGAAGAGTTTGAAGATTATACAGTTGTTGAAAATATCTTGAGAATTCTGCTCGACATGTTTGATAATAAGGTGTCTTCATTAGAATACAAAGTCACTGAAACATTATCTCTGGATGATTTTTGTTGTTCTCCCATTACTTATTTAATGATAAGGGTGAATACTATGAAGAGAAAAAGAAAATCTGATAGAGAAATTTCATTCAAGGCTACAAAGAGAGAGAGGTCAAAGAAGACACTTATTGAAGATGATGCTGCTGAATCATATTCATAAGATGAGGTATATAACAAACATGATGAAATATTATCCCTATTTTCTAAGAATGTGAATAGAGGTGCAAGAAAATACAAGAGAAAACTTCCCCAAAAAAGTTTTTATTGTGGAGCCATTGGTCACTTAGCTGCTAACTATCGTTAAAAGAATAAAGCAGAAGATATAGATGATGATAACATAAGGACAAGAAGGTCATGGAATAATCAAGCTAAAAAAAATAAATAATTTTGAAAGGGTAAGGATAAAAATTTCTTCAAATCAAAAACATGAATCATTTTATCAAAATTTGATAAAGAAGTAGATAGTGAAGCTGATTCCGGGAAATCCTTTTTTGGGAAATTTCGAGATAATACCATTACTACAGTAGTAAATAATGAATATTATTGCTAAAATAGTTCTAAAGAAGAAGAAAATCAACTTGAATATCATCAGAAAGAATAGTTGAAAGATTTTTTGAGGAAGATTGGATGGTCGGAGGATGAAAACAAGAAGTTTATAAGTGAAAAGTCAACATTAAACAATCAAGAATTTTTTCCTGATGAAAAAATCATGATGGAAATGGAGATTGATGGTCTGATGAATTCTCATGAGAATTCAATGAATCGTAATGATCATCATGAAATAAATCTGAAGGAAAAAAGAACATTAGTTTGAAATTTTCCTATAAAAACTTTTTAATGCTAATGAAATGAATTGTAGTTTCAAACAATCTATATCAGAAGTTGTTGAATGTTATAGTAAGAATAAATCAATGAAGGATCCACAAAATAAAACATTAATGGTTAAGAGGAAAGTCAAAAAAATTTCTGATTAGAACATAGATGGAATGGAAATGTATGTGGACAAAGTCTACAATTTCAAAAAATCAGAAGTACATAAAAATATTGAGTCTAGAATGATTTCTACTAGTTCTAGTACTGATAAGATTGAATAGAAATATGAGTTGAAGAAGAAAGTTATGAATGTTGACAAAAATTTTAATGGTTAGAAGAGTCCTATTAAGAAGGTTGTTGAGATGTATGTTCACATCTCCTGTCAGTATAGAATTTTAAGGGGAAATATTCATTATATGGTCACTACTGGTATTGTAGTGGATTCTGCCACACTGAAAACTTGTGTTGGTTCAATCAATAACATTACTAATATTCAAAAATTTATGGAAGACAAGGTTTTACGGGGAGTCAATGCTCTCAAAAAAGGAAGGACAAGACGAATGTTCAGAATAAATTTGAGAAGGCTTGTGAGAAAGATGAAAATAGGATCCAACCATTGAAAACTATTTGAGAAATATGAGAATATCCTGGACATATTGCTATGGGATGTCTTGATTTATTACCATCACAACAAAAGGATCTTAACAAATCTCAGAATCTAGAGGTGAAGAATTAAAAAGAAAAAAAAGATCTTGCCGATGAAACCGTCTTGATAGTGAAAAATAGAGAATGTCCATGGATTCTTGACAGTGAGTGTTCATATCATATAACTGGAAACATAAAGATGCTGAAAAATGTGAAAGACTTCATAGAAGGAACAATTTCATTTGGAAATGATGTATCTCTTAGGATCAAAGGTGTTGGATCATCCATCATCGGGAAAGAAAAATTGAAATCTAGGAAAACATTACATGTTGAGGGATGAAACACAATTGTTGAGTGATTCACAACTAACTTATTAGAGAAACAAAGTTATCATTATGAAATATGGGTTTGTTGTGGAAATTGAAAATGATGGAAAAGTATTTAAAAGAGGCCAACATACAAAATGAAACTTTTTCCAAGTTGGTGTATTACATAACTCTTGTTACATGGGTATAGTGGAGAAAATAAGTTATGAAATAAAAGGATGTAACATATGTGTTATAAAAACATGTGCAAATTGTCAACATGATAAAGTTTCCGAGATATGATTGTTTTAACAAGAAGAAGAGATTTGTGTTGCGCTATTTTTGACAAAGTTAAGATTAAAAACTCTATGCATAGAAGAGTTGAAATTCTTCCCAAATGACCCTTGGAACCTATATATTTTGATATATCTGGACCAATGAGCATGAAATCAGAAAATGTATATAAGTACTTCATTACATTCATTGATTAATTTACTCGCATTACTTGTGTTATGAAATGAGACATAAGTCCGATGCTTTGAAAATTTTCAAGAGTTTCAGGAGGAAAGCAGAGATTTAATGTGAGAATTCAGTGATGATGATGGGAAATGTTAATGTTGGGGACTATAAGAATGAGTAGTTTGAAAGATACCTCAAGAATAATTGAATTCAATATGAGTTCAGTTCACCATACACAACTCAACAAAATGGTGTTGCTGAAATGAATAATAGAAGTCTGTTTAAATTGGGGAAAACTATGCTACGTGAACATGGTATCTCTCATTATTATTAATGGAAATACATAAGTACTGTAGTGTATATTCAAAGTCAATGATTCTGTTGGCCACATTCATATATGTCTTTATATGAAATTTTTTATTAAAAAACTCAATGTTTGAAACACATATGAGTTTTTGGGAGTCCATGCATTATAATGAGAAATGGTGGAAACCTTGGAATGATTTAAAAAAGATGATATGATGGAATTTTTCATAGCTATGGTCTAGATGGAAGAGGATATAGATGTTTCAACAATGAGATGCGAAGAACCGTCGATTCTGCTGATGTGAAAGTTGTGGAAAATTATGAGAATGAAAATGAGACTTTTCCCAATATAGAAGTTGAGCAGGATAAGCAATGTATTGTTAATGATTATGATAATGATATCAATTGTAGTAATCCCACTCCTGAAGAATAATCAAACTCAATAATTTCAAGTGATGATGATGAAATTTGAGCATCCCATCTTTTGCTGAGGAAGCAAGTATAGGTTCAGAACAATATTGATGATCACCATCTGAGGGTTCAAACAAGAAGAACAAGAAATTCTGTAACATATACTTATTTGAATTCAAAAGTGGAGCCAAATGTTGTAAATAAAGGTTCTAAGAATCCAGAATTGATTTAGGCCGTGAATGAATAGCCTGATCAGATAGAAAATAATGATACTTGGAAACTCAAACCCAAACTGTATGACAAAAAATTTATTGGTACAAAATGGGTTTTCTGGAACAAACTGAAAGAAGAAGGTGAAGTGACAAAGAATAAGGCAAGATTAGTGTGAAATAGTTACTCACAAATTGGAGGTGTTGATTTTGATGATACTTTTTCTCAAGTGTCTAGAATGGAAACAATCGGAATGTTTCTTTCTATTGCTGCACAATGAGTTTACATACTTTTTCAAATGGATGTAAAGTCTACATTTTATAATGGAAATCTTGATGAAGATGTTCGCATTGAAAAAACTTGTGGATTTGATGTTGGGAAAGATGAATGTTAAGTGTGTATGCTAATGAAATCCTTGTAATGATTAATACAAGCTAACAGGGTGTGGTATTCCAAACTAGATATTTACTTAAGGAATATGAGTTTCAATAAAGGAAGTGATGATAGAAATATTTAAATAAAGGAATGTCAGGAGTCATCTCTATTTTTAATTGTTTATATTGATGACATTATATTTTCTATTAATGATGAAAGATCATGTTAATGATTTTATGAAGATATGTAAAAGTTGTTTGAGATGTCCATTCTGGGAGAAATGAAATACTTTTTTGGGATAAAAATCTTACCGGAAAAGAACTACAATTTTCTTTCTCAAGAGAAGTATGCTAAAGTTCTTTTAAAGATGTCTGGCATGAAAATTTAAAAACTAGTTTCTACACAAATTTTAGTAGGAACCAAGTTGTCTATTGATTTAGAAGTCCAGGATGTTGATCAGAATGTTTTTCGAAAATTGATTGGAAGTTTATTATATTTGAATACCTCAAGACCCAACGTTGTATATGTTCTTAACTTAAATGCATGGTTCTAGAGTTCTCTATAAGAATCACATATAATTTATGAAAAGAATATTTTCAGATATATTAAAGTCAAAACAAATTTAGAAAAAAGGTATGATGGCAGAGAAAATATATATTTTTTCAGGTATTTAGATGCTGATTGGGCAAGTAATGTTGATGATAGAAGATCCACATCTGGTGGAGTTTTCATTCTGGGGAAAATTCATTTTGGCTAGCATACAAAGAATTAAAATTCTGTAACTCTTATCATGGATGAAGCTATGTATGTTGTTTCCAATGAAGCTGATACCCAAATTATGTAGATGAAGAATTAGTTGGAAGACCTACTTGTTTATGTAAAGATACACAAACTCTTGTGAAGTGAAAATCAGAGTTCCATTAATCTTACAAAGAATCTTATAATACATTCTCATTCAAAACACATTGACATAATATACCACTTAATCAATGAGGAGGTGTATAAGAATGAATGGAAGATGGTGTACATTCATATAATCGAACAAGTTATTGACATATTCAAAAACCCTTTATCAAAGGAACCATTTGATAATTTGAGGTTGAACATGGGAGTCCAACCACCTTATCATCATGGTTGAGGTTCATGTGTCTATCCCCTCTCACATCAAACCATTGGATAGTGTTGTCAAGGGAAGAATTATTTCATAAATCTATCCTTATGTTTGCATGTGTAATGATTGATTTGTGGGTAAGCTATGAATTAAACATGTAAGTGTGTGAACCATTATAACAGTTTTTTGTAGTGGTTGTAGGACACAAATTGTTTTTTTATACTATGATTTGAATCTATGGAAGAAGGATCTGATGAAAAATAAGATGAGTATGTTTTGGATAAGGATGGAGAAGAATGTTGTAGATGAATCAGAGTCACAACTTTTGTACAACATGGTTTTTTTGTCAATACTTCTTGTTTCCTACAATGAGATTTATCACGCAGGCATAGAATTTTTGAGGGGTAATCCATTTCGTGAGATTAAAAATAGCAATTGTTTATGAATCATGGTCTACAACTAAATCAAAAGGGAGAGGTTGTAAGTTCCAAGGTGATTAAAAAGAATATCCTTTTCATATATTGTCATTTTGTTGTCAATGAAGCTTGAGAATCAAGGAAATCACATCATTTTGTATAAGTGGTTAGTGAAGGATAGGGATGTTACAATACATTCCATGGTAACTAGGAAAACAATTCTCAGATATTTATTTCAAAAATATAAATAGTTCGAAGAACTTGTTATGCAAGCCTTATGAAGGATAGATGGAGTAATGAATTGATTTTGGAAAATGAATGAAAGTGGCATGCAATTAAAAAGTGGTGCACAAGTGTGGCTCACAAATATATGTGGCACGCAAGTTTATGTTTCAGGAAAGTCATATTTCAAGACCATCCCATAAAAATATGAAAATGGAAAAAATGTGGAACACATTTAAAAATAGGTGATCAAATGTATGTTGCACGTAAGTCATATTTCAAAATCATCACAACAAAATATGACAATGGAAATAATGGGGCACAAAAGTGATGGAGCGACACACATGTGATGGAGCAACACACATGTGATGTAGCAGTAAGCAATTATGAATATAACGCATGTTTATGTGGCACGATGGGTAACTAAAATTCCTATAAATAGATAGATACCCTCCTAATTTTTTGATGCTCAACACTTAAGATAAAATTTGTGCTCTGAGATCGCATGTAGTAGAAAGTGGCACGCAAGTTGAAGTGTTTTGGAAGGTAGGAGTTATTTATAAGGCTTCAATGTAGGGAGGCGGCCAAGCAGCATGGTGTACAAGTAGAGTGGAGTACAAGAAGAAGTGGCGCTCAAGTTGTAAGAGGTGAAAATCAGGGAGTTGTGTTCAAGAAATGTATTGTGTATAAGCCAAAGGTATTGCACAAATTGTGAGCTGCACACAATAAGGGCGCAAAAGTAGTTAGTGGTGCGCAATTAGGTAGGCATGCAAGCTGAGAGGAACACAAGCAGGTGGCATGCAAGCTTGGAGGCGTTCAAGTAGGGAGTGGAGCACAAGCAGTTTACACAAGTAGGTTCTTACCCACTTCAGGGTAGGAATGAGAATAATTGTAATGAAATATTTGATTTGTGAAATTTCATTGTGAAAAATAGAAGAATTACATTACCCTATTTTTGATAAGACAGAGCATACACACTATTGTATTGTTTTCAAAGTTCTACACAAGTGTAAGGGAATATCCTGCACAATGTATTCAACATCAAAGGATTGTTTTCAAGTTCATTGTGTTGTACTGGGTTGTTTCCGTACCATACCTAGGATGTAGCTTCTCTTGATGAGTAGTAAACCATGTAAATCTTTTGTTCCTATGGTTTTCTATCTTCACCAGGGAAGAAACTATTTAACAGTGAGAAATGGATGTATCAAAATTAAGGGAACAAAAAAATGAAAATTGATATAACTGATTTCCCCCTCCTTCTCTCAGTGATACTTGGATCATGATTGGGAACTACATGGTATACAGACTCGAAATATTCAAAGAGATATAAACCAATACATAATTATTTCATGAATAATACAATATATAATAGGTTTCTAAAATCATAATAAATAATTTTATTCCATCCAATAAATATGATTAATTCATAACAATGGGATCCACAGAAACACATACCTCAACTGAGGGCAGGTGGCCCAAAATTGATTGAAATGCATTGCATATAGAGGATGTTGTTGAGACATTCACAAAGCAATCTATAGAGGCCCATCATAATCCATATCAAAAAAGAAGTATGAAAATGTGTAAAATATTTGACCCAAGATTCAATTTAATAATGAGGGGTGATGAGAGAGAGAGAAACACCAGAATAAGGGATAATGGTTGAGGTGGATACCTTAAAATCACGAGTCAAACCGGAATCCAAAAGGAATCACAGATAAATGGAATGAAGATGGGAGATCAAGAGAGGGGAGGTGTGTGGCATGGATGGAGAGAAGGGGACGGTCATGTGACAAAGGGGGGGGGGGAATAAGGGGCCATATATAAATAAAAGATATAATGTTAAATAAAAATTAATTAAATTTAAATTTTGACAAATTGGAATTGGGGCATGTTTTATGCCTATATCATACATAACTATACATTAATTGTGTTTCTCCAACTGGACAACAAAAATGATACCACATAGTTAACCCTAGTAAAGGAGCATGCTTGAGATTACCATCATAAAATTGTGTGAATCATATCTTTGATGGATAGACTCCTCATGCATGGTCCGTGCATGTTTACTCTTTTCTTTGCAAAAAATGTGCATATAACATACACCCTTAAAAAATTTAAAACATCCACAAAAATTTATCTATAATTCATAATGGCCCAAAATTAATTTAAGTAATTATTTAATTAAAAACATCATGATTTATATTGTTTGATAGTCACCCCACCATCCCACTTTAGTTTCCTATAAATTATCAAATCCAAATTATATGTAAGATAATAACAAATTTCAAGATAAATATCTAAGAAACTAAATATAAAAAAATAGAACAAGATAAAAATGTATTCAAGGGAAGGATATAAAGAGATGGGGAATGATGATTGGTCTCCCCACCATTAGGAATAATCATAAATTGTGGAACAATTATGAACATCTTGCCAAAATTTTTGATAAATTACATTATGAAACTAGTTTTTAGAAATCTAAAAAGGTAATAACAAACCATTGTTAATCAAGGAAAAAAAATCCAATCCCCCATGGAGAGAACAAATCCTAGAAAAATTCCAAGGGATAAACAAATGGGGACAATCCAAACTCAATGTTTCCAAAAATAACATACTATAAGAATAGGTGACATTCCTTTTTAAGAACTAATTGATCTCTAAACTAAGGGTCACATATGCTAAATGGGGGTGTTCAGATCAAATTCATTGAAATAACATCCCCTAGTAAATCCCAAGGAATAAATAAACCAATGAAATCTATATCCTAAATCAAATTGTAACCACTCCCTAGGTATCCATACATTCACTATAGGTTATTTTTTAATCTATGGAACAAGTTCAATAATTTCAAAAAATTAAATAGACTATGATTTACACCACAATAGGATATCTACAAACATATATTTCCATGAGGAATAAAAATTAAAAAATGGAACACCACATATAATTTTAAATAAATAACAAAACCAAAAAACACTAATCCAACGACTCTTCATGTCAACCATTCTCAAAAATCCCAAAATGGTTTGTCATTTAATAGAGAAAAAACCTAATAATATAAATATACACTAAACGATGTCCAATAAACCATAAAACCAAACATTTATCCAAAAAGAAACAATAAAACCACCAAAAACATATCTCAAATTATAAATTACTAAATAATCATGACCCTCACTAATATATCACTTAACAAAAAATTCATGGAACTGATTATGTAGACCTAAAAGTCACATATTGATCCAATAAATAAAAACATCTGTGAATATCAAATTCACTTCAATCTGAGATGAAAATGACACATGAAACTCAATTAGGAGGCTGGGTAGTGTTATAGAAATGATAATGGACCACTAAATCAAATAACTACATTTACAGATGACCTTTCTTGTGGAGATAGTTCCACATAAAAAAATTTATGACATATACCCTTGCATGACCATTCCCTAAAAACGACACCGTACATTCCCATAAAACAAAAGTGAAAAAATAAAAAATAATATATACTCTAACATGAAATTATTTTTAAAAAATCCAACTTTGAAAAATATAGTTCCAATAAAATTAGTACTTATTTTTATAAAAACAAAAAAGAAACTATTTTTAGAATTCAATCCCCCCATGTCCTAAAGTAACTTTATAAATTTTTAAATGTTTTCAAAAATGATTGAAAAGTAAAAAACCATTTTTCATATAGAGAATATCATTTTATTTTTAAAGTGGAACATATAAATTCAATTTGAAATTGTTTAGAAATAACTTACCCTTTTAAATTACAAACACCCAGGGTAAAATCCAAATTTGAAAAATACATGTTTCACTTAAAAGAGGAAATAGATATTTTATAAGATCATTAAAATTATTATAAAAAACAATCAAATGAAACCCATTTTAAAAGTTTCAATAAAAAACTATTCCTAAACATTCTATGAATCTAATATAATTTTCAAAACAATATCTTAGACCTTGTTTTAAATCCAAACATGTGTTTCCTGTGAAATCTAATTTTCAACATAAAAACTATTTTTAAATCACATACAAAATAGAATAATCAAATGAATAACACATGCCACAAAATAAATCAAATTATGCCAACATATCATAATATTGACCATGGTACTTATCTTGTTTCCCCCACACACTTGAAAAAACAATGTTTTATATTTCTACATAGAAAAAGAAACGGGGATGAGGAAATGTTCCTTAATTATCCATATAATTAACAATCACATGCCAATCATACAATGGTTCCTAATGCATGTCTTGGATCAATAATTTGGTTGTCTCATTGTTTTTCAATCCCTGAAATCCAAACTCATGTCATAACATACTTCATTGTGACCATCCCATGATATCACATACGTACCCCAATAGAACAAAATCCATATTAATAAGGCTCAAAAAAAATTAAAATTACATTCAAACCATTATCTTAATATTAGGTTGAATACAAAACAGAAATATACTTACATTAATATTATCATTTTTAATTTACTCTAGTGACAAACAATCATAACAAAATGGGAAAATTTAACTAGGTTATACCCATGTCAAATGAGGTGGAGGATCCTATGGAGGTGGGGAGGATAACGTGGGGCAGCTATATCAGAGTAGGGTTAGAGGGGTGGTCTCATTGGGTGTCAGCGTCAGTGGGGGACAGTCATGAAGGGGAGACCATACATGAGTAATGGACACCTACATTAGAGGCGTGCAGGAGGATAAGGTGTGGAGGCTATTTTAAATAGTGTCAGTCAAAGAGTAGGAGGTATTAGAGAGGTTGATCATAAGGAGGATTAGTATGCTTCCTTGAACTGGTTCAGCTGGAGGAGGAAGAGGGTCTGAAAAGGAGCAGTGGTGTTTGGTAAGGAGGAGGGCGCAGAGAGGTAGAAGGGGGGGGGGGGGGGGTTGTGGATCGATGGTGGAAGGAGGAGGCCAACGGATATGAAAAAAAATGGCTTTTTTAATTAAACCATGAAAAAAATAGGATATATCCACTGACCTATGAAGCCATAGCTATAGATTAGTGGCATTATACTACATTTCTAGTAGTGAATATATGGGTACCTCTTCCCACATCCAAGTATGAATGGGTAATGGTAGAAACAAACCAGAGGGTATTTGATGATCTACCTTTACATTTTAACATGTATAGAATCTTGATATGAATAAAACTATATCTCGCCTCATGCCTGACCACCAAAACTATCGAATAACATCATAGTTCATATTAGTATTTCGAGGATGAACAATCAACTAAGACTTTTGACTATCTTGCATCACCAACTTCCTCAGAGAGAAAGGCCCAAAAAATGGCACTTGAAACAAAATATACCCCTTGGAGACAATGACCATTTGTATGAGGTCTCCCCACCATGAATAACCTACATTGACTACTGACACAACTCATCACCTGGCTTATTTGGATGAATTAGCTATAAAGTAGAAGGTTCCAACTAAACAATAACAAAGAATTCACCTCCAAAATTCTCTTTTACCACCATGTGAATATGGGAAAAGAGATCCGTCATGATCCACTCATCACTGTGCTTCATCAATGCATGCACCAAAATATTTTTTCTCAATATATCTGCAATGACATTACCCCTTCCTGTGGTGCAGATGATATTGAAGTAAAACCCTTGAAAATACCCACTCTAAATGTGTTGCCTCAAATTTATTTTCTTTTGGGAGAAGATTTATGCTAAAATATTATGATCATAGTTAACTAAAAAATATCCCTCAAAAAAGATAGAGACTTCCCGTCTTCAAGGAATGCATCATTGTTACTAATATAATGTCATTGATTGGGTAGTTCATTGCATGTTTCTAATAATGGAAAGAGTTATATTCCACAATGTTATTATATTTCAGGAGAATACATCCATTACCCATACAGAAAGCATCACAATAAAACACAAATCCCTTTCTTGAATCTGGAAATATCATCACAATATTGTAGTCAACTGCTACTTCAGCACTTCAAAGTAACCCTGACATTATAGGCTCCATTCAAACTCTCTTATTTTTGGGTGAACACTATCATGGAATAAACAAGTTTAGAGAATTCCAAAATACACCATCTATAAAAATCATCCAAGAAAAGAAAACTCCTAAACTCGAACACATTTGTTTCCTTCTCCCATGCCATAACTTCACTGATATTATTAAGGGTCCATCGAAACCCCTTGTTCTATGATAACATGGCCACAAAACATCATTTCTTGGATTGAAAAAGTGATATTTGAAAACATTTACTAAAGATGATGATCACGAAGAGTTCCCATAATGATATGAAAATTATGATCATGATCCACCTCAGATCTAAAATAAACTAGAATGTTTTCCACAAATTCCATAAAAAATGAGTCGAGATACTTGTGGAACACCTATTCATGAGTGCTATGAATACCTCTTAGAAATTCATCAATCTTAAAGGTGTGGTCATTTACTCAAAAAGGTTGCACAAACTATGGAAATAATTTTTGAAAATATCCACCTCTTTCACCCAGAATTAGTGCTAACCATAACGCAATTATATCTTATATAACCACCTTTTCCCTATCTGTTGATCTAACAATTCATAAATTTAGGGGAAAGGGTACATTTTGTTATTGTTAACTTATTTATCTTCCTCTAATCGATACAAAACTAGAGAGATCTATCATATTTATTTGAAAAAAACACTAAGGTGGGATATGGAAATATGATCGTGCAAATGAACCCTTTTTATTCCATGTCAACCAGCTATATCTTTAATTCCATTAACTCAGTGCAGGACATACGATATGAGGTAATAAATAAAGGTTGTGTCCCCTGTGCCATATCAATCGAGAACTCTGAAACCCACTCTGGGGGTAAACCTGAAATGTCATCTGGAAATATCTCATGGAATATATAAGATACATCAGGTAATCCAATCTCAAGAACACCACCATCATCTCCAATGCAATAAATGATAAATGAATAACAATATTACCTAGCTCTAGAAGCTGAGGTCCATCATGAGCTGACTGAGGATCTCACTCTCTATGAAAATCATAAGTACTCCCATCTGGTTCCCTAAAAATTACCCATAGCTAAAAACAATTTATATGTGATTGAAAGAACACCATCTAGTCCATTCCATGTATTTAATAATATATGTCAATTTCCAATACTAGTAAATCCCATTACATCTTGACCCCTTACACGAAGAGTGAACAATATGGGAACTAGAGACCCATATCTTTCTTATTACCCAAAGGCATTACCAAATCCTTTTCATAACACATTAACTATGTTGGAAAGTACAAAAAAATCACATGATGGGTAGATACAAAAGAAATAGAAGCACCAGTATCAAAAAAATTCCATCTATAGAAGATGTAATTTGAATGGTTCCTCAAACTGTTGAGGTCCTTACACCTGATCCTGCTAGTGTGTGAACCATAACATAAAGATGTCTGGTCTCTACCGAAGCCTGAACATGACCATTGACCAGTGGTTGTACCATGAACTGAATATGACTATAATTAGATCTGGTATTACCACTATGACCACTAAAATAAGATCCTATTATCCTGGATGGCTCTTATTGGGATGAAATTCCCCTGAAAACTATAGATCCTTACTACTCTGGTATAGGTGCATCACCTTGTATAGATTTTCTAGGTGTCTAATAGCTCCAAATAGTTGACAATGTTTAGGAGGGGATTCACATTAAGGCCAAGTGTTCCCTACCCTCCCACACTAGTGGCACACAACTGACCCTACATCATAACCCATAAAAGAAGACCATTAGATATGCGGTCCTGAAATACTATAGCCCTTTTACTCCTCCTCATTTCCCTTAATATTTTTCTCAGATGAACCATCACTAGCCATCACTAACATAGACCTAGAGGTAACATACCATCCCTTGTGGTTTGTCTCCACCTAGAAATATCAATCAACTAAATCATAATAGGTATTTAGTATTAATAGAAATTCCTAAGAAATGATATCATCCCACAAACCCCTTTTAAAACCATGAGCCTTCATATGATTGTTGGAAACTATTATTTGTGCATACTAAACTAGCTCAAGAAAGTGTTTGGCATACTCCATTACCGACCGGTCCCCCTGAGTAAGATCCATAAACTCCTGGGATCTATAATGGCCCAAGGCCTCATGGAAATATTGGTCATTGAATACAACCTTAAATTCTTTCTATCACAACATCCCATGCTTCCCTGTTAGGACCACTCTACTCCACCACCTCCGACTAGGGCCTTCTGGCAATAAATATAAACAATTCACCAAGTCTTATTTAAGAGTTTATAGGAAATAAAATATGCACTCTATCATCTCAATCCACTCCTCTTCTACTTAAGTCTTAGAGCTACATTAGAATAAATGTAGTTTGTTCTTAAGGTACTACCGGGCTGTGTACTTCTTAGGACCTAGTTTAGCTTCTCTAACTGGGGAAGGGTCAGGACACACTCCCTATCCCAAAGCCTAAACAGCCTGGACCATATCATCAACAGGTCTATGATCATGGAATGAGTGATAAATCTCTATGGATTTTTTCCATGGTAGTAAGGTAATTATATAGGGATATTTGTTTCAATAAAAAGAAACTAACACAATAACAACCATCAATACAAAAAAATCAAAAAATTTATAGCCGTAACAATAAATAAAAATAAGTCAAACTCATCCCAACAACGTAACAACAAAACCACATCACCCCCACCCAATGTCCATGTCGAAAATGTATCCTACACATCTGACCTAGAAAAGAAGTCAACCGAAAATGCTAACATCTCATGGTGACATAAGACCTATCAAGATGTGTGCTGGCCAGGCACACCACTCGAAACCATAACTCCATGCCCTATCAGTCCAAGATCCATTATATCCGGACTCATGAAAAGAAATATGAACCAAAATGGCTACCTTTTCGGATTATTTTATCATGAACCCAGCTAATTCATTATCTGAACTACTACCAGCCCCAACTTTGACCTGGATAGAAGAGCATTCCAGATCCCCACGGGTTAAAAATAATTGCTCAGGCATCGATGATAAAGCATGGGAATGATTTTAAACAATTTAATTATCATAAAATATTGTCAAAATAAATAAGCTGTAGCTAAAAATAAACAACCATTAATGGAATAAATATTTTTCCAAATTTGATTTTACAGCACTAGAAAAATCCCAAAATGTTGATACAATAATGTAGAACAAAAATATCCCAAAATCCACCTTATGACTATAAGAGATTCACCCTCCATCCACAACAAACAATACATCATGAGGAAGACCTACAGAAACATGAACCATCATCTCTAAATTATATTCCTTTACTTATATCAAACATAACCAAGTCTATATACACACAAACCATTATGTAGGGAAAGAAACATATCCCAAAAGTATTCCACCCAATAAAAGATTTGATGATAAAAAAATTAATGTACAAATAGACTTTCAAGTTCTATAAAATCAATGATATAATATATTTTATATAAAATACGTTTAACTGAAACCATTATTTCTTTTTAGATAAACACAATGTATACCACATGTCTACGGTAAGTGTGATATCATCATAGAGAACTAGTCACGTGAGAACCCTTTTGGAAATAGCTAGAAATGGGACACTAGGTACATCATATCTAGATGAAGGGTGGTATAGAAACCATGATCACATATTTCTCATGTGTAATCCCCTGGAAGGGGAAACACCAAGGGCATAGTGGTATCCAATCATCAAAATATTTAGATAGTGTTGTATCGTTAATCCTGCTAAGTGAAATCGGGATGATCTAATTCCAAAAAAAATCAAGCATTCTAGTCCAAGTCCACCCACCTAGTTAGCCAATGTTTCTATTATTCTCAAATATGTTCCACATGTCCCATAACGCATCACTTTCACATTATTCAAGCTAATCAATTAAATATTCCCATTCTCCAATCACATGAACAGCAAGAACCAACTTTTAAAATAAATCTCACACATATACCATATCAAAACATGATTCAAACCACCTTAATAATAAAATAAGACACTTGAATAGTTTTTAAATCTCCCTTAAGAGGCGCAACAAGGATTTACATAAGAAATACACCCAGTTTCATATGGAAAACACATTTTCAAACGAAATGAAAATCAAACCCTTTCAAAAACTCCTTTATCACCCAACATAAAAATCATAGAACATATCAAAATAATCATGAAAGGATAATAAATTTTTCAAATAACTATAAGCACAAAAACACCAGCCTTCGGTGTAGAAGCTTCCTGAATCTAGTCTGAAACCCCATACTCACATCAAATGAACCCCAAGAAAACAATATTGAACCCCAGACATTAATATTAAACCAAAATTTTCGTAATCCAACCATAAAAATGGTTTCCTACCATCTGGATAATAGAAATCCGAAATAAATATGGAAGAGACCATAAATTAGAGGATGAAAACAAGGGAGAAGGATCTTAGTTGAAGAATTGATGATGAATTTCAAAAAATTAAACACAAAATTAGGGATCCAAGAGTTGGGAATGGAGAGGTAGATGGACCTAAGCGGTGGAATCCTGAGACTGTGAGTAATTGAGGGTATAATGATTAAAATTGGGGAGATAGAAAACCTAGAAAATTTTTTTTAATGACCTAGAGATTCTGTATAGTTTGAGAAACCATGTGGAATTTATGATACCCTAACTATCAATTATGTACCTATCGCACAATCATCCTTCATGGTTGGACTGATTATTTTCAAGCCATGTGGTAGCTTCTTCCACAAACCGGCCACTTACCACACTATTACATAGTCTGAGGAATAGGGATACCACCAGCCTTGAGCCAACCATGTACCATTGTCTATCCTCCCCAAATTTCAATCATCTCACCAAAAAAAATATAAGAAACCTCAAGAGAAAATTGTATAATAGAAATATATAGAAGAATACCTCAAAAGAAAATCACATATACAACACATTTCATTTTTTTCATGGAAAAAATATGACGTAAGGGAAGGAATCCACCTATCTCTAATATGATTCCATTTTTTCTTTAGAATTTTGTTATCATTGTTTCTTTATACTGATTAGTGATATTTAGAAAAGAGTTTTTCTATAATGGTAGGAATTCATGTTGGATCCATTTACATTTTAAATCCTCATCACCCTCCATTCATTGATGGGAAATTTTAAGAGTAGTGATATGATCATATAATGAAATTTATGCTTCAAACCGTAGTGCGTACATACATTATAGGGACTATGAATTGTATGATTCTTGAGAAAGAGATTTCTATGTTTTCTAAAAATGAAAATACAATATGTATACTTCACAATTTTCTGTTGAATAATTTTTATATTCAATATTGATAAATATTCAATACATAATATCTCTTTGTGAAATGGATAGTATAATATCGAAGAAGACAGAGGTTACTCATTTTAGAACATCTAAATCTATTAGAAACTAATAGAGTTGTGATATGATCAAACTATCTAGATTTTGATTTTCAACCTAGAGATTATGTTTCATAGATGCATCAATACATCATGATTAATGGGACTTGTTTATAGTCACATGATGAGAAGGATCTGGAGGATGATTATCATATTTAAAAACATATTGATATACTTCTACATTGGTGGGTGTCGAAGCAGATAGCTATTGGTCATATAATATATTTTATTAACCAATATCATGATTATTTTATTGGAAATATCCTGTAATATTATAGTAGATTAAAAAGTTATTGTTATAATAAAAAGATAAAAAATTGGGTATCATTTTCATATAATTTTTATAACATTACTTGCAGACTTGTAATACTTTTAGCCAATATTAAAAGTATGCAATATAATTGTTCGACCAAAAATAGTAATATAGAGTCTATAGAAGGTAAAATTCCATATTTATTAAATGTGAAAAAAACATGATCATAAATAACAACCTCTAGTATTATAATTTTAAAAATAGAAGAGAAAATTATGAGTATATATAATAATTAGATGTTATAAACTATGAATAAAAAAATATTTGTTATATCATACCTAATTTCTAATTATTAATGAAAATATTGAGTTTAGAGAATAAAATTTAATAATAGAGTAATGAAATTTATAAAATAAATGGTTACATGGAGCGAATATGGAGGTTACAATACTTTTGACAGCTTTGAAAAATAAAGTCATATTGATATTCAAATGATTATTTGTTTATATACTAATGTATATCTAGATGCAATATATTTGTTCGGGAATAAAAGTGATGAATCTCGAAAAAACTTTTCCTTAGGATATAAATTTTATTGTAATCAATATATTGACTATTTAACCTTATTATATGATGAAAAAATGAATTCATAGGATCATGGAAAAGATAAATCATTGAATGTCGTAAAAGGTTTTCCTACTTCTGAATAAATGGTATGTTACGTAATCCTTATAGAAAATGAGATTAAAATGATAAATATTAACTATTAAAATTATATGGATAATTATATGAAATCATATTATATAATTTCCACACATACTACTGAAATTTAATAAAAATTCATCATAATTAAATGAAAAATCTTATTAGATTATAAATTTTGATGAACATAAAATGCTTATAGAACATAAATATAAAATTAGTGGCTTGAATAATTTTTTCCCCACATCAATATATATTGGTAATTTGTTTACCAAATTTTTAAACAAATAAAGTAATCATGAACATCTAATGGAATTAGATATACATGTCATTAATTTCCCTTTCAATCAAATTACAGTGTACATTAAAGCATAGTCTTTTGTAAAAAATTGAAAAACTGAAGTCTGTAGATAAAATTTTATTCTTCAAATCGTGTTCAAATAATTTATCTTCCAAAATTAAATTATGTTTAATGATATAAAAATTGATTAGTTTAAGTGTGTGGGTAAAACCAGGGATCCTGTAAAATTGTTTTCTAACATTACCATACAAAAGTGGTTTTTTTACTAAAACATTGACATTTGTATTTTAAATAAAAGTGGCAAAGTAAAAATAGCTAAAACATGTGTTATAAGTATAGTTATTTATCTCTAAAATTATTAGTACATAATACAATCATTTAGAACATGAAATAGATAAATGGACACTGAGTTACTTTTTGAGACAATACATAAGGTGAAATCATCAATATGAGTTATGTTTCCCTTTATAGAATTCATTAATTTTTTATGTTTTATAGTGATACTGACATAAGAAAAACCATATCAGTAAAATATAACAATGTGATGAGGGTTATATTAAGAACTTCATTAATTTAAAATGTACTATTAAAATTTCTGCAGGTATATTTATTCTATGTTCTCATAAGTATAGGAATATTTTAACCATTAACATAAAATATATTTTATATATATTCCATGCTAAAGATATCATTATTTTACATCATTACCATAACTTAAACAATACACCTAACAAAAACCACATTTGGCTCAAAAGATATTTTTTATTGTCTTTATGGACTATATACCAAGTTATCTAATTTTAAATGAAATTAAAAACTTATCCCTAATTATAATCTTCTTGAACCGCTTCTAGGATATTGATAAGTTACATAAATCATCATGTGATGAATATTTACAACGTAATAAAGTGGTGTCATAAAACAATCACTAAGGGGGAACATATCTGTATAACAACATTGGTGAGATAATAAGAGTATGAGAATCCATAATTAGGGATAAATTTATAGTTGAAAGGAACATAATACAATAATAATATTTCATATGTTGTGAAGGAATGAAATGTAATCTAAAAATAATGAAAGTGTACCATGCCTCAACAATGTGGAATAGGTATGGAATTGTGTCATATAGAAATGATATCAAAAGTTCATGGAAACATAAATATTTGTAAAAATATAAAACATGGAATCACATGAATAAGTAAAATCTCAATGCCAGGACCATAATCGCAAAGTGGATAATGTTGCATAGCAGTTCTGGATCCCTCCATAATACCAAACACAATACCTCGTTAGATTCAAATACTTACCCTATACATTGGAGGTGAATATAATACATGACCCCCATTATATAAAAAAATGTTTTCTTGGCAATCCACTCATTCTAGATACATGGTATCACAATATACGAAACCATTACCCAATTCATCATAGGGAAGTATTTTCAGAACCCCCTCCCTCCGAATATTCCCCTCTTAGGCTAGCAATGAAGAGGGGTATATAATGACTCCTGAGTCCTGCCTCTAGTAGGCCTAGGGGTGGTGAAAAACACCAAGGGTATTCATGTCATATAGAATAGGAGGAATTCCGCTTTTTGATGAAACATGATCAAGAGATAACATGGTTCATCCGGAAACAAATCCAACGAATATATATATATAAGAAATTCAAAATCCATCCCACAAGGATGTTTAAAAGAACAATTACATATACAATGAAAAATCCAAAGTAAGTACCCAATGTAAAACTAGGAAGTGATATAATAGTTTTTCATAAGTTTGAGCTAATAAGGTTCATCATAGACTATGTCATCATCCTATACTCTTGAAAGCAGTTTATATACATAGGGTGTTCAGACAAGTAAACTCATTAGAAAAACTATTGTTTCTCTTGAAAAATTGATATAATCATACTAAATAAATTTTGGGAAAATATTAAAACCAACAATACCTACCAAGGTATACTAGGAATCCCCACCTCACCGAGGGATGCTCTCGAAGTAACAAAAATAATGTAAATTATTATAGTAATCACACCATGATAGGGTCCCCCACACCACATCCCATTGTTTTAGATTCTCTAGACTAATAGAAAACATCCGGTGCTCCCACCTCTTCCCATCACACCACACCACATCACCCCCCTCCCGAACACACATGTTCCTCACAACCACACCTCATCCCATCACTGGGGCTATGTGCCACACCACATCCCACCCACAGACACTTGGGAAAAAAACCACATAACATCCCACCGGAAGGCACTTGGACTCCAAACCACATCAAATTATGAGGACACTTGGGAAAGAACACTATATCTCATCCTAAAGACAACTCGGAAAGCACAACTCACTCACACATACATAGGCCTAAAAAAACATTCCTAAAGGATCTCCGGCTACCGCTGTCTGGAAGAAAGTGAATGGATGAGAGGGTGCATGTTATTCATCGTACCAATAGGATATTGGGTAAATTCCCCACCCCACCTCCCCACGACAATAGGGGTGTTTGGAACATAGTGATCAACTATGGATGGGTGTATATAGAAATCACAATGTAAAATACATGGCTATATTGATATAATACCAAAAACTCCATTCCAGCCTTTGGATTCTAAAACAATAAACCAGCATGCAATACCACCTTTGATGCTACCTCTGAATACACAACCACACAACCAACAACAAAATCAATTCATACCCCAATCCAGTCCATTTAACCAATTTTCATTATTTATTAAACAATAAATTTATTAATTCCATCTCTACCATAGGAATATACTAGGCACAACACACAAAAAGACACAGAGAAAAAGTCACACGGAGTAAGAAAAACCAATGGGAATTAAAAAACCTCGCATTTGTTTTTAGTTAAACCCTGGAAAAACCATTCTCATCATAATTTTTCAATGGTATCCCCCCAACTCCATCCCCTCAATAGATGAAACCCCAAACTCATAGCCACACCTAGAAACACATAATTCAATAAGCCTATCACAACCCAATTTTACGACACATCCCATCCAATCCACAATCAATCAATCTCTCAACTAATATTTCATTACAACACCCAAACCACCCCACATCACCCAACCATGACCGAAACTATACTACAACACAATTCAGAAAAAAACTCCCGCACACAAAACACCACAACATGAACCTTGGAGAGCCATATTATTAATAAACAACACATTACTCACTCAATTTCTACTTTTTAGTTTAGGGGTTATCACATTACAATATAATCCCGATGAATCCTATTATTTTAGTTGAATATTGATGGTTGACAAATTCCATATTTTTGTGAAGATAAGTGGAGAAACATGAATCAATAAGATTTATATGTAAAACCAAATACCCCCAATGGTTATGATTGTTTAGTCAAATATACTATATAAAATTGATCAAAAATCAATAAAAAAAATATGATCATATATCCCTTCCCTATCCCCTATTTATTGAGTTGAAAAAAAATTTATTAACATTTTTGAATTTCGATTCAACTAAATTCACAAGGATACATTCATACACCCACCAAAAATGATACACAATTAAGAGGGATAATGGAAACCTACTTAGAAGAATAAGTAATTAACACTTCCTTATTGAATCAATATAAGGGTGCGTATGATGTAGGAAACTCCTAGGAAAACACTAACCAACTGGTCTAGCAGAAAGGCATGACTCTTATAGAGAGAAAGGTTTTGGGAACCTCGTTCTAAGAGAGGAAAATAATTAAAAAACAAAGAGAGTTGTGTTTCAACCATTGGAAGTTCTAAAGTAGGTCGGCGATTTTGATACGTATTTAATTTTCCATTAAAGTCAGAATCAATCCACATTATGTAATTTGACTAATTAAACTCCATTGGACTCTTAGGAATATAATGATATGACTCTAATCCCTTGAAATGGATTAAAAACACTAGGATATGTTATTAAAATAAATTTATGTCTAAGAGGGTCATAAAAACTCCATGGTTTAAAAACTAAAAAGATTAGAACCAAAAGGAAAAATGTTTGAATGACCCACCATTAGGTCAGTCATGATTGTGATTCAACGGTCCGAGTCACCAGAGCGAGTCATCATTGGGTGACTCACCGCTCAACGAGGAACCTATCATGTGTCATCACTCAATCATCTACCGTTTAACAAGTCACCATTCGGTGAGTCACCATCGGGTGAGATATTGTTCATTGAGTCACCGTACCTGACTCACTATCATAACTCACAATTATAAAGCACCATCCCGACACATTGTTCTGACTCACCGTCCTAACCCACCATTCTAATGCATTATCCTAACTCACCATGCTGACCCAATGATCTGACTCACTGTCCTGACTCACCTTCTTGACCAACTGTTATGAATCACCATCCCAACTCACTATTATTACACACCGTCCTAACTCACATTCTCAAATCACCGTCCTAATCCACCATTCTAACTCACCATCTTGACCCACCATTATGACCCAATATACTGACCAACTGTTGTAGAACATAGAAAATTATGAATGTTTTCATGTAATTTAAACATGTCACCTTAACATCCTAGAACATTTAAAACAACATAATTTCATCAATTAATATACCAAGGAGGTTCAGGCAATTATATCAGATACCTCTCAAAATATTCTCTCGCATGATAATTTCTATCCAAATATATATGGGAAATGGTGTTCGAACAACCACCATATGAGATACCTCTCAAGAATCTCTTCACTCATCACGTACTACCACAAGCCGAACATTCCATACTAAATGAAAAAATCACACCACACAAGCACACAACCATATCATCCTGAACACAAGAAAAAAGGGAATTGCATCCTTCATTTTAAAATTGAAGGTTCTGGGTGCAACATAAGTGCATGGGTGGATGTGCCCACTTGGCTTTTTGTCATTAACAATGATCTATCTGGGATCAATACGACGATAAATGCCAGTCTCCACGAATCGAATCACAGAAATGGAAAAAGAAAAGGAAAGTCCCATAACCACAAAGTAGGATCATAACAGGTCAATTATAATTAATTTAATCAATTTAAAATAAATACCTTTTGGGTGTTCTATCTTCATTGATGATATTGATCACATTCCGGTGTGATTCATCGTTGTGTCGCAGAAGACAAGTGTAGACTTCCTCTAGCGGTGATCCACATGTGCACCTTGTATCTCGGGACGTCGCCAAAGGATTCTCCGGGTGCTAGCATGGAGAAACCTTTTCTTGCATTGTCTGCCTTGATCATCTTGATCCAATTGAAGAGGACCTCTCTTGGTCTTGAGAGTGTTCTTGGAGGAGGAGGCTCTTTCGGACTTGAAAGAATTCTCTCGAGATGTTGTGCACAACGATTCTCTTTTGTGTTAGAAAAGAGTTGGGGTTGTGAGGATATTTATAATCGGGTTAGAGATTGTAGTGTTATGAAAATAAATAAACATGTCACTCATTTTGTTTATTTCATTGACTCTTATTTAAAACCCCATGTCAAATAATTAATTCTTTGACATGCACCCATGCTGATTATAATAAATATCATTTAAGACAATATTATATCATCAAAATCCCGACTGGAAATAATACACGGTGTGTATTAATAAATACATGGGGTGTACTTGTTTTTCATTGAAAACTACACAGCGTGTACATTTAAGGTACACGACATGTATATCTTGTTTTCATTTATTCGTTTCCTTTTCATAAAGAAAACTACACGGCGTGTAATTATTAATACACAGCATGTACTTGTTTTCCATGAAAAACTACATGGTGTGTAATCTTTAATCCATGGCGTGTATATCTTATTTTTCATTTCCTTATTCCTCAATCATCAAAATGATTTAGTCTTCCTTGAATAATTATTAAACCACATATGGGAATAATCTTTATTCTACTTGAGATACTTGAATACACTTACTGTGTGACCCTCTTGGCCTATTTCTCATTGGCATTAGGTGAGCTTGCCTAAAGTCCATGATTACTCTCTAGAAATGGGTCAAGGCACCGAAGAGAAAGAATTTGATGCCGCATTGACGTATCACCTCATACGAACGCTTAATGTTTAATTTAATCTCATTGTCTCGATATCTCATCAAGCAAGTTTCATGGATGTGTCATAAACCTATATGCTTGATCTGTAGTCCTTTGACTACCTGAAATAAACTCTTCATTCACACCATGGCCATGGAATTTAATACGACCATTCTATTTCAATCAAAGGGCTAAGATATCAACTTCTATAAATGTAAGGGAAAAATCCTTCCTCAACTTATCCATTAACAACATGTCACTCATGACGCACCCAACATACCCTACTTCCCGCCAACTATCTGCGTGACAGTTTTCATCAGTAAATCTAAGTGCGCAAGTCATGACATGAGTTAATGATATTCCCCATGTCTATGGACCATTACACATGATCGCAGATAGTAATATCCGATGACACCAAGACATGTGGAATTACTTCTGGAGAGTCTTTTCTCATAATCTCCCATCTTGGAGATTACCAAGTGCGAACTCCATGAGAGAGTGTCTCGTCTTCTTACGAGTACTCGCACATGATAGTATGTATATTATGTGTCCTATCATAGTATGTCATCCAACCACATGACATTATTTAAGAATATTGGTATATAATTTCAAGGTTCTCATCATAGAGGGGTTCTTCCATGACCTTATTAATGAAACAAATATTCCAGGACATTATTATATTATAGTCATGCAGAACAATGAACAATATATAATAAGTGAACATTCATGTAATCAATGTACAAAACAGTTGGTTCACAGGACACCAACCCTTACAAACACCCACTTAGACTAGAGCCAACTGCCTATGACTTTTAGTCCGCTAGACCTCGCATGATGATCATGTTTCTGCTGAGTCAAGGCTTTAGTCAAGGGGTCCACAACGTTGTCCTCTGTGGAAATACTGCTCACTGCAACTTCACCTCTATGAGAAAAATCCCTCAAGAGATGATACTACGGAAGTATGTGCTTTGTCTGCTGATGTGACCTTGTCTCTTTTGCAAGTGCCACCGCTGCAGTATTATCACAACAGAGTGTTATAGGATCTTTACTGCTCGGTACAACATCCATATTTTAGAAGAAGCTTCGCATCCATACTCTTCTTTAGCTGCCTCAGAAGCTGCGATATACTTGGACTCTGCTGTAGAATCTACCACCACACTTTTCTTTGAGCTCTTACAGTTCACTGCACCTCCATTCAAACTGAAGATGTATCCAGTCTGTGACTTCATGTTATCTTGATCAGTCTGGAAACTAGCATCTACATGTCCTCTGGTGACTAGTTCCTCATCTCCTCCATAAACCAGGAACATATCCTTAGTACGCCTCATATACATAAGGATAGCCTTGACTGTCATCCAATGGCGGTCTCCTGGATCAGCTTCATATCTGCCTACCGCACTTAATTCGTAAGCAATATCTAGCCTCGTACATAGCATATCATACATGACTGACCCAATCGCGGATGCGTAAGGGATCCTTTCCATTTTCTTTCTTTCCTCATGTGTCTGAGGATACATTTTCTTGGAAAGATGAGTGCCATGTGACACTGGAAACAATCCCCTCTTGGACTATTCCATATTGAATCTCTTCTGTATCTTGTCAATCTATGTACTTTGACTCAGGCCCAGCATTCTGTTAGATCTATCACGATGGATATTGATCCCAAGAATATATGCCACCTCACTCAAGTCTTTCATAGAGAATCATTTATGCAACCATTCCTTAACTGACTGCAAGACATGTACTTCGTTTCCAATTAGAAAATATGTCATCAACATATACTATTAGGAAAATGACTACACTTCCACTAAACCTTTTGTAGACACAAGGCTCAAATTCATTCTTAACAAAGCCAAATTCCATTACAGCTTCATCAAAACGAATGTTCTATGACCTTGATGCTTGCTTTAATACATAAATGGATTTCTGCAACTCACATACCTTGTTGGCATCCTTTGGAGTCACAAACCCTTCAGGTTGTGTCATGTAGACATCTTCTTGTAGGTTCCCATTAAGGAAAGATATTTTGACATCCATTTTACAAATTTCATAGTCATGGTAAGAATAAATGGCCAATAGGATTCTGATGGATTTTAGCATCGCAACCGGTGATAAGGTTTTATCATAGTCAATTCCTTGACACTGTCTAAAACCTTTTGCAACCGGCCGTGCCTTGTAGGTGCTGACTTGCTCCTCCATGTCTAGTTTCTTCTTGAATACCCATTTATTACCAATAGGCATTACATCAACTAGATGATCTACCAAAATCCATACTTGGTTTTGGTAGATGGAATCCATTTCCGAATTCATGGATTATTGCCACGTGGCAATGTATATTCCTTCAACTGCTTCCTTGTAGGTAAGAGGATCGTCATTGTCAACCAATATTGAGTCACCATCCTCGATGACAAGAAAACCATATCGTTCTGGTTCTCTCACCTCTCTCCTGCTCCTACGCAGTTCTTGTGTCTCAGGAATAGATTGTTCTTCCACGGGGCTTTGTGGAATCTGTTCTTGGACCAACTCATGTGTATATTGAGCCTCTACATCATCGAAGTCTATCTCACTCCCACTTTCCCTTTTGGAGATGTGCTCCCTCTCAAGGAATATAGTGTGTCTTACCATAGTAACCTTTTGTCTGAGGGGTTGTATAGGTAATATCCCCTTTTTTCCGTGGGATATCCTATAAAGATACACTTTGTGCCTCGGGGTGCAAGTTTGGAACCTGAAGAGGCCTTAACAAATTCCTCTCTACCTCACACATGTAAATTCGATAACATGGATTTGCGTCCACTCTATTACTCGTATAGAATACCATTTACCGATTTAGTTGGTACTTGGTTTAGTATGTGTGCTGCTGTTTGTAATGCATAACCTCAAAAGTATAATGGCAGATTCGCATGACTCCTCATTGATCTCACCATGTCCAATAGGGTGTGGTTCCTCCTTTCACTTACACCATTCCACTGAGATGTATAAGGAGGAGTGAGTTGAGATAGAATCCCAAACTCCTGTAAGAAATCAATGAAGTCCTGATTAAGATATTCTCCTTCTCTGTCTGAGAGGAGTTTCTTAATATTCTTACCAATCTGGTTCTCAACTTCATTCTTTCATTCTTTGAACCGATCAAAACAATATGACTTATACCTCATTAAGTAGATATATCCATATCTACTAAAATCATCAGTAAAAGTTATGAATCATGAGAACCCACCCCTTGCTTCAACTGGAAATGGTCCACACACATCTGTGTGAACTAATTCTAGAATCTCTTTAGCCCATTCACCTTTCCCACTAAATGGGGATTTGGTCATTTTGACTTGTAGACATGCATGACATACAACAAGTGGTTTTAGTTCGAAAGAATCTAAAAAACCATATTGATGTAATTTTGTCAAACATTTCTCATTAGCATGACCTAACTGGTGCTGCCAAATTTGGGTGTGGTATGAGTCATGTGAATTTACTTTGTCATCGATTACCATTACTTGGTTTGTGTTGTCTATCACATAAAGGCCGTTATATAAATGTGCCCTACCAAAACAAATGCTATCTTTATAAATGTATCAACATTAATTTCAAAACATGAATATGAATCCATCAGTATCTAATATGGATACTGAAATAATGTTTTTAGTAACAGAAGGCACATAATAACAACCCTTTAACACCAAGATCATCCCAGTAGGCAATGTGAGGTGGTATTCTCCGACAGCTACATCAGCGAGTCTAGCTCTGTTGGATGCTCATAGATCCACCTCACCTCGGTCAATCTTTTTGAATCTACTTGGTTCCTGTATTTGGATACAGGTGTGAGGACCACAAGCAGTATCTAATACCCAATTAGTAGAAATAGAAAGATTGCATTCGATAACAAACGGACCTGAAGCTTCCCCTTACTTCCTTGGCTGGGTGCAGTTTTTCTTCCAGTGGCCCTTCTTGCCACATGCGAAACAAATAAAATCCTATTCCTTTACCTCCCCTTTGATATTCCTTTTCTTAAAAGGCTTTGAAGAAGCTTTGGGCTTAATGCTCTTCGCCTTCCCTTTCCTTTTATTCACCATAAGTACAGAATGTTTTTCACGCTTCTTGTCTTTATCCACTTGGCGAATAAGGATAAGGAGATCAGAGAGAGACTTATCAATGTTGTTCATGTTGAAGTTCACAACAAAGTTAGAGACGCTTTGGGGAAGTGATGCAAGAATGAGATCAGTACCCAGTTCTTCGGGGAGTTAAAAACCTAGAACTGCCAAGCACTCAATGTAGCCAATGAGCACGACTACATGAGGCCCAGCTGGGGCACCCTCTCCAAGCTTGCTCTGGAATAGAGCCTTGGAGTTCTCAAACCTTTCCTATCTTGTTCTCTCCTGGTATATACCACGGAGGTGCTCGAGCATTCTATAGGCATCCATGTCCTCACGAGACTTCATGAGTTCACTTGACATTGATGATAGCATCAAACATTGAATGTCGAGTGCATCGCTCAAATGTAGATCATAAACAAGGAAATATTCATCACTTTCCCCTTGGGCAGGAGGATCAGGAAGTGAGGACTCCAGCACATAATACTTTCGATCATGGTGTAGGCCAACGTGAAGGCGCCTAAACCATTCCTGAAAGTCACTGTCAGTGAGGATATTGTCTTTGTCCGGAAATTATTGTAGAGAAAATGTGGTTGATGAGTTTGTCATCTTGATTCTAAAATTTAAAGAGTAGATTTATTAGTACTTTCTTGATTAAATTTTATGAGAAATAATAATTGAATTAGTTAATTCTCCCACTATTTTATCAGGTCCCAATGGCCCTCACCATTGAACTCAGAATGTCCAGTTTCTTTGACATTCTAGTGGCAAGGATCCATATTCCCCTTTGCACAACCCCAACAAGAGTTGGTCAAGCTATTTGATGGTATTTAGGTAGGCAGGTCTTTTCCAACTGTGAGCTTATAGTTCCTTGATATGTTGAGTGGACTCCCCAATCCTAAAATCCTCACATGGATTTCCTCAACTCTTGCCTCCAACATTACATCAAGTCTAGAAAGGGATACTCCTCTTGATGTAATATTGTTAAGTCAACCTGAAACCTTTCATAAGGGTTTCCTTTATAAAAGTTAGTGCCCTAACAAGGGTTGGTCAAACACATAGTTTTATTGAGTCTTGCCCTTAATCAAGTAACATAAGGCTTGGTCTGACATAATATGGTATTTGAGGGATTTTATTCTTTATGCGTAGTTTTTCATTATCACATTCTTGTTATTTTTACGTGAGTCATTCTTAAGTGATTAACCATGTTCTGATAATGTTTACGCATAGTCCATTTTTTTATTTTATTCCATCTTTGCATGCTTGTTCATTTTATTAACTATGTGATCGTGACAACACATACATAATAAATAAGTCATTCAATTTAGAGAGAAATAAAATAATATGACATGATCATGAGCTTCGATTGGTTAGGTTATCTAGCGGTTTTGATAAGCTAACCCTGACGTAGGGAAAACACCTTGAACCTGATGGTTTGTGTTTTTCATCTCCCACATATCCACCTTTCTATCTTCTTGAGTCAGTTTCGCCTCGGCTTCGGGATTTGAACAGTCTCCTCCGTCTTGGGAGAACCTCCATTACATTTACATTAAAGATACCATGGGCACACAAGCCCTACATTTTTTTGGAAGAAGGATCACATGCCAACGTATTTAAATTAAACAAATTTAAATGAAACCATACTCTCATACAAAGGGTCTTTGTTTTAGATCATGATCATCCATAGCATGCAACGTCATTTACGCATATTTAGAATTCAAATTCTTTTAATTGTTCCTCCAATTAAGATAAGTCACGCTTGAATTCAATTAATTGTGATGTTATAATTAATCAATTATTTATCTTATATTCCTTTATGAATTTCCTTGAGATTCTTCTCATCCATATTTCTTGTACGAGTCTTTGTACATTATAGGAAACCTGAAATTCCATTTCTGGAAAGTACACGGTGTATAGTTTATAATTACTCGGCGTGTATTTCTTTTCACTATTTATCCAAAGAACACGCCGGAGGATTTGGCGTGTTTTTTGTACTTTGGAAATTTTGGAGTACACGATGTGTAGATAAATCATACATGGCATGTACTTCCTTATTATGCGGTAACCGGCCTGACGATCCCATGTACGCGGTACGAGGCTTATCCTTGTACACAGTTTCACTAGGGCTGGAACAGACTACACAGCGTGTTGCTCCAACATACACGCCGTGTATTCCAGTTCCACGCGCCGTTCAATTCTAGTCAACACGGAGTTATTAATACATAGGCATATTCAGTTCCCACGGCATGGTTTGGTGGACCAGTGCCGGTTCATTGAACCTAAGTACACAACGTGTAGTTTTAAGTATACGTCGTGTAATCCTGTGTTGTACAAACAGAAAGACCGGCTCCTCCGGATGAGTTCTTTGTTTTTATTTTAATAAAAAAATAAAATTAAAAGGTCATTTCTGTGATATGAATCGCGAGATGGAGGAGGAAGAATAGATCTCATCTATTCAAGTTAATATAATGATATATTTCAAATTGAATCAAATATAAATGTGTAAATTATCAACGAAAATTAAATAACTATAATAAAAGTAGTAACCTCGCTCTAATACCATTTGAATGTTTCGGGTGCAACGGAAGCACGTGGGTGGATGTGCCCACTTGGCTTTTTGTCATTAACAATGATCAATCCGGGATCAATGCGACGATAAACGCCAGTCTCCACAAATCGAATCATTGAAATGGACAAAGAATAGGAAAGTCCCGGAACCACAAAGTAGGATCGTAACATGTTGATTATAATAAATTTAATCAATTTAAAAGAAATACCTTTTGGGTGTTCTTTCTTCGTTGAAGTTCTTGATCATGTTCTGGTGTGATTCTTCAGTGCGTCGTAGAAGCCATGTGTAGACTTCCTCTAGCGGTGATCCACATGTGTACCTCGTATCTCAGGACGTCGCCAAAGGATTCTCCAAGTGCTAGCGTGGATAAACGTTTGCTTACGTTGTCCACCTTAGATCGTCTTGATCTGTTGGAAGAGGATCTCTCTTGGTCTTGAGAGCATTTTTGGAGGAAGTGGTTCTCTCAGCCTTGAAATAATTCTCCAGAGATGTTGTGCACATCGAATCTATTGTGTGTCGGAAAAGAGTTGGGGTTTTGAGGATATTTATAATCGGGTTTGAGGTTGTAGAGTTTTGACAATAAATGAACATGCTACACATTTTATTTATTTCATTGACTCTTATTTAAAACCCCATGTCAAATAATTAATTCCTTGACATGCGCCCACACTGATTATAATAAATATTATTTAAAACAATATTATATCCTCAAAATCCCGACTGGAAAAACTACACGGCATGTACTTGTTTTTCATTGAAAACTACACGGCGTGTACATTTAATGTACACTAAAAACTACACGACATATAATTATTAATACACAACGTGTACTTGTTTTCCATGAAAAACTCTAGGGCTAGTAATCTTTAATACACAGCGTGTATATCTTGTTTTTCATTTCCTTATTCCTCCATCATAAAATTGATTTAGGCTTCCTTGAATAATTATTAAACCACATATGGGAATAATCTTGATTCTACTTGAGATACTTGAATACACTTAGTGTGTGACCCTCTAGGCATATTTCTGATTGGCATTAGGTGAGCTTGCCTAAAGTCTAAGATTACTGTCTAGTAACAGGTCAAGGCACCCAAGAGAAAGAAGTTGACGCCGCATTGATGTATCACCTCATACGAACGCTTACTGTGTAATTTAATCCCTTTGTCTCAATATCTCATCAAGCATGTTTCATGGAAGTGTCATAAACCTATATGCTTGATCCGTCGTTCATTGAATACCTGAAATAAACTCGTCATTCACACCATAGCCATGGAATTTAATGCGACAGTTATATTTAAAATCAAAGGGCCGAGATATCATCTTCCATAAATGGAAGGGAAAAATACTTCCTCGACTTATCCATAAAAACATGTCACTCATGACGCACCCAACATACCCTACATCCTGCCAACTATTTGTGTGACAGTTTTCGTTAGTAAATCAAAGTGTGCGAGTCATGACATGAGTTAATGATAATCTTCTAGTCTAAGGACCATTACACATGCTCGCAGATAGTAATACATGTTGACACCAAGGCATGCAGAATTACTATTGGCACGTCTGTTCGCATAATCTCCCATCTTGGAGATTACCACGTGCGAACTCCATGAAAGAGAGTCTCATTTTCTTATGAGTACTCTCACATGACAGTTTGTAAACTATGTGTCCTATCATAGTATGTCATCCAACCGCTGAACATTATTTAAGAATATTGTTATAGCATTTCAAGGATCTCATCATAGCAGAGATCTTCCATGACCTTATTAATGCAACAAATATTCTAGGACATTATTATATTATAGTCATGCAGAACAATGAACAATATATAATAGTTAACATTCATGTAATCAAAGTACAAAACCGTTGGTTCTTAGGACACCAACAGTTACAAATATACTATCCGCTCTTGGTGGCATTGACTCAGCCGCATCAGATTAATCAATTCCTAGTTAATGTGTCCCAATTAGGAGTATTGTCTTCCCCTTTTCACATGTCATGTCAGTATCACACATTTAACCACACACATCTCAACCCATGTTAAAAACACATTTCATAAAAACAAATTTCAAACATTTCATTTCAAAACCAAACAGAACAAGAAAAACTCAAAATAACACTGGTACTGGGAACCCATATGGGTTTATCTCTCCCAAGTACTATCCTCCAGGCCACCATGCCTCCACAACACGGCAACCAAAGGAACATTATGTCTATGTATCACCTTCTCTCAATGAACCTGGATATCTATCCACTATTCCACATATGTCATATAATCCTAGATAGCCAACTCCCCCCATTAAAGGACACAGGTGTCATCTTGATGATACCAACGAAGTTGAGATATGTGGAAGACATCATGTTTCCTCTCCAACCGTGGTGGTAATTCCAATTAGTATTCCACTTTTCCAAATCATCCCAACACCACAACAGGTCCAAAAAACTTGTGAGAAATAATTCTCACTCTACCAAAAGATTGCAGACTATGTTGAGGGGAAACCATCAAAAAATGTGGACTCCATCCAAAAAATCCAATGTCCTCCTCATGCAATCATCATAATAATTATACCAGTCTTGTGCTACTTTCATCCACTCAGGAATGAGAAGATCCTTTTCTATAATGATCTATACTACATCGAGGCCAAAAACAGTTGTATAGCCAAATTCAATCCAACACAAAGGTGAATGACACATTCCTCCATATAGAGATTCAAATGGATCCATGACAATGGATGAGTGATAGCTATTATTGTAGGAAATATCTAAAATGGGCATGTGTCACACCTAAGATCCGTCATAGTCCAATACGCATGCTCCCAATATATCATCCACCATCTAGATAGTCAGTTCCATCTTCCCATCTATCTGAGGGTGGAAAGTAGTTTTAAGGTGTAACTGGGATCCAAAATCATGTTTTAATCCCCTCCAGACATGCGAGGTAATACATGTGTTATGATCTGATATGATGGTCTTAATAAGACCATTCATTCACACCACCTCATCAATAAACCTCTTTTCCAAGGAATCCACTACGCCTGACTCCTTGATCACGAAGAAGTGGGATGATTTCATCATCGATCAACTACTACCCAGATAACATCATTAACATCATGAGTCATGGGTAATCTTGTTATGAAATCGATTTTGATGTTATCCAAATTCAACTTTGGGAAATATAAGGGTTGAAATGAACCACCCAGAAAACGGTGCTCAGCCTTCACATGCTGTCATACTAAGAACTTCACCACAAACTCTGCTACTTCCTTCTTCATCTTGGGGAACAAAAACAACATCCTCAAAACATGTTACATCTTGTAATATCTGGTATGTACCACTAAAGGTGAGTTATAAAACTCAAGAAGGACTCCCTCATGAATCTCCATCAAAATAAAAATCATTCCATCGAACAACATAGGGGTTTGACCATCCTCCGACCATCTCTTTGGAGAATCACCATGGCTAACATGATCTCACAACATCTCTACGTCTGTTTCCCCCCACGTAGACTCCTCCACCTACTAAATCAAATTATAATACACAATCATATGGAATAAACAACCTCTTCCACTACAAATTCATGAAATTAGGTGCAAGGATTCCAACTCCTCCATCTCTTTCTAAGCGTCCACACATTCAAGAAAAACATCGTCCTGCAACTTCTTGCTCAAAGAATCTTCCATGACATTCCGCCACCCAAAAGTAAAAGAGATATGGAAATTGAAATTCAGAATAAATTCTATCCACCTCCACTAACAGAATTTCACAAATAACTGCAAAAATATATACCTCAAACTCTTATAATATGCGAATACCACAAAGTGCTCTTTGTTGTAGTAATGGTGCGAAAACATCTATGCAAATATTATCGCTAGTATCACCACATCATGGGTGGAATTGATAAGTTCCTGGGTACATAACTACCAAGAACAATAAGAGATAACTTCCCATTTCGACATCAAGATGCATAAAAAACCCATACAGGAAGAATCATAGAATGCCTCAAACATCACCCATTCCTCTGAAAACCAGAGCATTGAAGAATAGACCAACATCCCATTAAAATTAATGAAATTTTTCTAGAATACAATTATCGAAGTAAAATAATTTTTTTATTGTTAGATATATAAATGGAGATACATTTATAGAGAAATCATGTACAAACGTCCAGTAATAGCCAGAAAGACCACGAAAACTGAGAATCACTACGACATTCTTGGGTGTTTCCCAAGAAAAAGCTTCTTCAACAATTGATGGGTCTAATTACACGCCCTTTTGAGGAACTATGATTCTATGGAAACTCAAATATTATTTCTAGTAATTACACTTTGACAAATTTATGTAGAGTTAGTGGCATCAAAGAACCTGCAAGATAGTTCTGAGATGTTCGGTGTGATCCTCATATGACATCAATTAAATCTAGATATCATTGATGAATGAGATGATAAACCAATCAAATAACTAATGAAATACATAGTTCATGAGGCCCATGAAAATGGTTATTGTGTTTTTAACATATAAATACATGAATAAAAAATTTCAATGACCATACCTACACCTAAAAGTATTTTGTATGATATCTCTGTTTTTCACCCTCAACTAGTGATATCCAGACTGCAGATCAATCATAGAAAACCAATGTTCCCCTCTCAGCTAGTGAAAATGATCTTATCTCCTTGAAAGAGGGTAATGGTTCTTGGAAATCACCTGATTCAACCTTTGGTAGTCTATGCACAACCTCATAATAACATCCACCATCTTTATAAACATGATTGGAGTACCACACGATGACATACTAGGCCGGATAAATCCTCTATTCATTAGGTCATCAGTCACACTCCTAAAATCCTGCAACTCATTTTGTGTCATCTGATAAGAATCCATTGATATCAGAGAATCACCAGGTTTTAGGTCTATCCCATAACTCAACATCATGTCGATGGAGTACAATCACAACCTCATTAGAAAAAACATCGACAAAATCCCTAAAAACTCTGTGAACCTCCACCATCCCAAAATATTATAATTCCTCTAAAAACTCATAAAAAGGTAAGGAATATCCCATATACATTGACTTCCCACATGACAGCTCTTCTATCCAATAAAAACCACACCCCATCCCTCCATATCTGAAAACACGACTCTTCTCCATAAGTAGTTTATAGAAGCATGCATAGAATAGCACCAGTCAATACCAAGAATGACATCATATGGTTTCATCTATTACAAGTGAAGATCCCCATAGGATTGATGTAGTCCAACCAGTAGTATGGATCCCCATCACACATAAATCATGTTTTTCTAACCTCTAACTGGTGTACTCGACACCTAGGGCATTGGAAGCCTATATAAGTCTAGTCCTAGAGAATGGGATAGATTCGGTGAAATAATGGAGTGTGAAGCTCTTGAATAAAACAAAGAACAAGTATGGCTTCTAAAAGGATGATGATACCTATAATGATCTCTGGTCCTACTTGAGTTAGTGCCTCTATTGCATTAAATTGGCCACACATTGCTCCTCTACCCCTCTATGGACGACCACCTCCACGATCATGCTCAGGTTGATGTCCCAGGGGACCACCCTAAGGTCATCCTCTATCTGCTCTATCTCCCCTCAGTGGATCATGAGACAAACATCCCTAAAGATGAAAAAAGATAGTCGGAAACTGATGTAGAGGGTGGCACTGAACCTATCCTCCTCCACTAAATTGAGCTTGAGAAGCCACTTGGTACTGACCCTATAGATAACGGTGGACCCCGTTGATAAAACTCCTCTACCTTAAGTCCACATTAAGGGAAAGGGAACCACTAGAACCAGATGGCCTGCACATTGACTGCTAAGGTTGAATCTCTTTTAGTCAAAACCACAATGTTCCTAGAACCTTGAACCTACTATAGACAATCCTACCCTCGAAGAACTAAACTAGCTCCCTCCTCGCATTAAACCACCATGCTAGTTCATCCATTGAATTACCTACACCTTCTTATGAACCTTCAAATACTTTGGGAATGAAAAAAGAGTAATATAACTCTTGATAGAAGGGTGGAGAGCCTCCATGAGATGCCTCACAAGATACTAATCATCCATAAAGAGATGTGGGTGTAGAGAAGAATATCCATCAAATTGATCCAAAGTTTCCACACTAACATACTCCCTTACTGATGTAAGAGTATCTTCTGCCTCTTCCCAGCATTCTTAGAATGTGAAAGGAACATTATCCAGAACACATTCAGAAAGAAAACCCACAAAACATCTTCCTCTTTCCTCTCCCCCATTTCAAGCATCTACCACTGAAACATAACTCCCTGCATTTGACTAACCACCAATGTAATTCAGTATTCTCTCAAATCCCGAATGAATCTGAAGGTTATATCAAGCTCCATAATCCAAATAATTGTCTCTATGTATGAAACACAACCCTTGTGTTTTCACAAGGATTTTTTCGGGTAATCATTTAATGTCCTTTTCCACTGGTCATCTTCCTCCACTAGATCAACCCTCCTATGATAGACTGAATCATCCAACAGAACCTCAAATTCATGATCCCCACACAGAAAAAGGCCATGTTCCATATCTAATAGTTAAAAGAGGATTTCCTAAGCCTAGTTAGAGTATAATTTTTATTTAATATTCATTTTAATTCATTCTTTTCATCCATTCCATTTTAGCCTTTCAAGAACATCTCCACTCAAATATGAACACAATTCATTGTGGTTCATGTACATTTACTAGGTTTCTACCCTAAAAATGGTGCAGAAACAGTTTTTGAATGAATTTGACATAGAGTCATAGCATCGTATCATGGGGGGCCTAAAATTATGTGTCCTAATCGGTCTTCCCTAGCCTATGTCTGAAACCAATAAAACCTAACATTGTTACCCTACCTAATCATGTTATCCATGGTGTGCCTAACTCCAAACGCCATCCTATCTCTCAACCATCACCATTGATTCCCTTCCATCATGGCCCCCTCCATCCAAAAATTCCCATCCAAGGATGTCAATGTAGAAATGGAGATAATGACCCCCCGAGTCCCACCTCTAAAGGGTCTGGTGGTCGTAACAAGCACCTAGGGTATACAAGTATCAAAAAATGGGAGGCATTCCTATTTTAATGATACAAGATTGGGATATGATATGGTGGATACCAAATCAAATCAATGGTATATATATATATATATATATATATCCTAAATACATCCAACATGAATGTTTAAAACAAAACTATTAAAAACACAATGAAAACACCAATGTATGTACTCAAGGTAAAACTAATTATCCAAACAATAGTTGTAAAAAAGAAATAGTTAGTAAGGTCCATCATGTCCCACTTAATCATTATAGAAGCATAAACGATGATTATATACACAGGGTGAGTATACATGTATAATTAGTAATAAAACCAAATTATCTCATGAACAAGAGAGATGTTAATACAAATTATCCAACGACAAAATAAAAATACCAGAAGAACCTATCATGGTATGCAATCTATCACCACCATACTAAGTAAGCTCAACAATTAATGAAATTCATGTAATGTTATATAGTAATAACATTGATGATTGGGTACCCAACACCACTTCCCACTAGTTTAGGCTCTCTTTTCTAATAGAAAACATCCCAGCACTCCCACATATTCTGATCGAACAAAATAAAAACCTGACCACACACAACTAGGACACCAAACCACATCTCATAGCATCATGGATAACATTATCCACACCACAACTCACACGAAAACACCTAGTTAGCAAACCATAATACATCTCACCTTCAGAGACGTGGAAGACAAACAATATGACATCCCAAAGACACCTATGAAATCACAACACATCTCAATCTGAAGACACCAGGGAAGCCACAACTCTCTTGCACGCACCTGGTCCATAGAAACCAGAACCTTCTAGAAGGATATTAGGATAATGATAGCTACAATAATGATCAGGGAAGAGCACATGGCCAGTCATCCATCTTCTCGGTGGGATGTTTGGGAAAAACACCCTTCCCCACAATGATGCATCGTTCGACACATAGTGGTCAACAATGGTTGGAATTATATATAAATAAACAAGAAAAATACATGTATATATATATTTAATACCAAAAAATCATTCCCAACATATGAGTTCTCAGACAAAAAAAAATGATTTCAATACCACCTTTGATGCAACCTAAAAATGCACAACCACACAACCAGCCACAAACTCAATTCATACCCCAGCCAATTAATTTAACCAATTCTAATTATATATTAAAAAATACATTTATTTAATCCATATATACCTAAGGAAACTACTAGGCACAACTCATAACAAGACACAAATCAATAGTCACACAGAGGGAGAAGAAAAATTGTAATTTAACCAACATCATATTTTGTTCCATTAAACACACATGCTAACCACTACCATCCTCATTCATCAATGTTGGCCCACCCAATCCATCATATCAATAGAGAAAAAACCCAACTCATAGACACACAAGAACACATAACTGCACAACCCGATCACATCCCTTTTTTACAACACTTCCCATCTATTCAACAATTCAACTTTATCTCAACATGAGATTCCATTACACCACCCAAACCACCCCACATATAACAGCCATTCCCAAAAACATATGAAAACACAATTCAACACTATCACACACCTATAAAACCATTTCATAAACTATGGATAGGCATGTTCATAATTAACAAGGCATTCAATAATCAATTTCCACTTGTTAATTATGGTGGTAACATAGAACAGTATAATCCTCATGAATACATTTGTTTTAGATGAATATATATGGTTAATAAATTCCATGTATTTGGATAATGAGAATCTAAGAATCATGTTTTCATAAACATTCTATCATCCAAGTAACACCAACTTCTATGGTTTTCCGTAGGCATATTCCCCTACAACATTTACCAAAATATCTATAAAATAGTATGAGCATATGACACTTTTACCAGCCACATTTTTTTTGATTTGAAACCAATTTGATTAAAATTATTGAAATTGGATTAAACTATTTTCATAATTATACAGTCTTACACAAACCTAACAAGATAAATAATTAATAGGGACTAAGGAATCCTTCTAGGAAAAAGAAGTGATCTACTCTCTCTTATTGGACCAAGATAGGGGCGTGTTTGTATCAGGAAACACCACAGAAACTAGTGTCAACTGGTACAACTAAAGGCTTGACTCCTATGGGGATAATGGTTTTCAGAACCTCATACCAATGGTGAAAAATAAACAAATAACACGAAGATTTGTGTTTCACCCCATTTATTATATTAAAAAAGGAAGCTGTTTGGTTACATATTTAATTTACTATTATAGTTCGATCCTTTCATGATTACATGATTGGAATAATTAAAACCCAATGGACACTTTGGAATTTAAATATATGACTCATATCCTTTCAAAAAAATTTGAATCCACTTTAATATGGTATTGAACACATTTTATTTTAAACCTAGTTGTAAAAAGGAAAAGGCTGGAAAACTGGAGATACTAGAAAAATGGGAAAACTATTAGAATGACTCATAAATAGGTTAGTCAGTATTGTGAGTCACCAGGGTGATCCCCCAGTGTCATTCACAATAGGGTGACTCACCGCTCGATGAGGAACTGCACATGAGTAAATGTTTGGTGAGATACCGTTTGATGAGCTATTGTTAGACAAGTCACTATTCCTAACTCACCATCATAACTCACCGTTCTAACCCACCATCATAACTCATTATCCTAACTAAATGTAATAACCCTCCATTCTAACTCCCTATCATGACTCACCATTCTGACAATCTTTCCCAACTCACTTTCTTGACTCACTATCTAGACTGACCATTTTGACTCACCGTCTGAACTCACCTTTCTGGCACCCTTCCTCACTCAACATCCTAACACACCATCCAGACCCACTGTATGGACTCACCATCCCTACCCTCCATTCTAACCCATCATCCTGACTCATCATTGGAGAACCTAAAAAATTCTATGAATTTTCTCAATGTGTTGTTATAAGTCATCTTGACCTCCCAAAACACATCAATCACAAGATTTTCACAATATAATGGACCAAAGAGGTCACAAACACTAAAAATATATGTCTAGTACCACTATATGTATAATGAAAATAATAATATTTATATGCATACATGTGCAACATGATAAAAAGATATGACACAAAAAAAATATTGGAAAAAACTGAAGTGAAATATGTTGGTTTTATAATGAGTTATCAAAGCATAACTGAATTATATATAAAAAGGAATCCCAAGAGAAGAACTAATTAAATAATTTTGGAGGATCTGATTTTAATAATGAATCATTGGTAATTAAAATTGATTTATATGGTAGGTAAATTCATGATAAGGATTGTGGGGATCTATGAATAACAATTAACCACATGGGTGATGCTTTTTCAAATGAGCATGGGATATTTTATGCAACGAAATATCTTATTATATCCATTTAGAATATATTTAAACTATGATGATTTCACATAACATAATTATTTTCATAATATATTCATTCTTATATGAATTTTCTATAGTAGACACTTATCATGAAATAAGATATCATAATGTTCAATTATGATTGGTTTACATTAAAGATGGAATTTCAAAAGGAAAATAAAACATATATTAACAAAAAATAATAAATTTGTAGTAAACTATGTATATATTTAAGGAACATGTATACAATATATGAAATAAATAAAAGTGAATAAGATAAATAAAAAGTGATAAAAATGAAAGAAAATGTGTATCCCAAATGTAACATTTAGGGTTTTAGAAGATTCTGTTTTTATGTTAATGAAAATTTGTTAAAAACACAACATAAAATAAATTATTATTAAATATTAATTATAAATAGGATCATGGTAGTATGAGTGTAGCATAATATAACACAAAATAATATTCCAAATAAATAGTATTACATTGGTAGGAATGAAAATTGTAGACATGGATGAAAACAAGTTATTTAGGGGGTTGAAGATTATTCAAAACAGAGTTTCGTTTTAATGATGGAAGAGTGCTCTTAAAAAATAAATTATTGATTTAAAATTTATCTCCAAATATATAAATTTTTTATAACATAGTAAATGAATTAACATTTTTAAATAGGAACATTGTACCTCGTGAATGAATATTGTGTTATGAAATCCCTTATATTTGTAAGAAGATATCAATGGTATCATATAGTAACATGTGAATGAATTTATTTTTAGCATCCATGATTGATAATTATTTATAATAATATATTTCAAGTGGATATTAGTTAATCTGTGAAAAATTAAATGGGTGAATAACATCGATTCATTCCTTAAGGTAGGATGATTGAGATAAAAACCCATTCTTTTCATCTTGATTACCTTGAATTCACTCTAAATGTTTGTATGAAAAACATAACTATTGTCATCACTTATTCTATTATATTATTATTAACTTTTACCATTTCTAATAATCATTTTTATTTATACTATAAATTTTTATTATAAATCATTTAACTATTATTTATATTGTGTAAGCATAAACATGATTTTTGTACGAGTTTCATAACAACGTCATTAATATTCTTTATTATCCCAATGAAAATCATTATTAGATCCTATAGGTAACTATTATTGGATTTTTATAATTATATATATATATAATTTTATTTTAAGGACTTTTTGGTTATGATCATTTTTGATGAACTCATTGACATGCATGTTTCAGTGATGTTTAACAAAAGAGTGTTGCTATCATAGGGAGTGAGTTTAATTTTATTATTTCACTTTCAAAAAAACTGAAATATTTTTTTTACTATTTAAATAATCTATCATAAGTAATTTTTTTTTCATAATAATATATGACATTATTTTATTTCATTGATAAATTGGGTTGTAAGACTAACCAAACATGAGAATACCATTATTTCAAAAAAATATGATTATGATAGTGGTTTATTTTATGATACTATCATTTTTGTATAAGGATTGTTAAAATTTTCTGGATAACTTTTTAGTATTGAATAATATTCCATGACGTTATACTATATAATTAAGAATATATATGGATAAACAAAATACAATACTTCATGGAGGTCGTGGTCTACATAACCCATAATTGATGATTTAATTTCTTAAAGAATGATATGAAAATAAGGTTGATTATAATTTAATGATAAATAATAATCATTAAATTACATATATTATATTTTTTCTTCAAATTCACCATCATAAAATCTACAGAAAATAAATGGTGGAAAATTGACATTGTCGTATTGTAGACGCAATGGTCTTTAAATTGTGTGATCGACGGTTGGTTTTTTTATAATATAAAATATGAGTTGGGATAAATAGTTATTAAATTATATTAATAAAATTTAGTATATAAACAATAATTATTCAATAAAAATTTAATTAGTATATTATAATTGACCATGAAAGACAAAAAAGTAGAAAATATATGAAAAATGTGCACTCACATTAACATCTTTATGTTTTAATTGGAAGATTCCTATTAAATGGACGGATTAGGAAAATTAAATTTGACATACAATCATATAATTGAAATAGTATTATATGATATGGTAAGATTTAATTTGATTCATGTGGAAATCTAGAATTTGTTTTTCCTTTAAGAGGTGATGGGACATCCCTTGTATAAGTGGTGAAAATCCAATTTCTATAAATAACATTTATGTAAAAATAATTTAATTTCATTATTCAATTTTGAAAGCGTCAAAATGTAGGAATTATTTATTTATTGAGGTTATAATGTAGGTAATTCATCAACTATACATTAGAAAATACATTTTAAACATGTTTGATCTATTTTCACCTTGTTAATCCAATATCAACCCATATCCACCCTTACTAAAGAAGATCCTTTATTGCCTTTATATTTTAATATGAATTAAATAATTAAAATTTTCTGTACAAATAATTTGGAAATGTGTATTTAAAAACATAATATAATTTTTTCAAATATTTGTTATAAGTTTGGACCAATATAATTTTAAAATTAAGACACAGACACCTAAAAACATTTTTTATGAATGTTTGTTATTTCGACTGAAATTTTTTCTTAGGTTAAAATAATCAATTTTTTATATTAAAATGGAATTATTTAGATAAATAATAAATAAAATATGAGTTTATGAATCTATATTGAATTAATAAATGAGTTTCCCTTGTGAATACATAATTATTAGAACAGGCCAAAATTGTCTTTATTAGAAAAAAATATCAGCTAAGTTCCAAAATGATTTCCATGCATTTTATAGAATCATAATAGTAATTTGAAATATATTATTTTAATTATTAAAAATATATTTTATTAATAAAATAGTTTTATTAGAATTTATGATTCAATTGTAGTAAAAAAATCATAAAATATGGCATCTTCATAAAATATGGTTTTTTCTATTCACCTAAAAGTCAATAATTCTAAAAAATATTCTAATATTCTATTTTCACGATAAATCAAAAAATGATGTCCATTTCATAAATTCTGGTTGATGGACTGATATATATTACATCTAATTAAATCAATAAATATAATTAAAGACTCCTTCAATATCAAAATACATTTTTGAAATATAAGATATTCTTATTCTTAATTTTTATAAAACACTAATATAACTGTCATTAATAAATCTTAATTTAAAAAAATAGTAGTAGTTATTTAAATAAATTTTATATTTAAAAAATATAAATTCTTAAATAGACGTATTAATTAACTACATATTTCAAAATTCAGTAACACTTATTTGTACATCTTAATTGAATGGGAAGTTTTAAGAGACATATAAATTATATTACAGTTTCCCTTTATTCATTGAGGTATATAGAGAAACTTAATAATCAAAATATTCAATTATAGGCAATATATAGGGAAATATGAAATAATTATATTTTCTACAATAAATAAATTACATCATCACAATTTTAAAAATCATAATATGGGAGTAATAGGGTCCTTTTAATTAACACTACTTATATATTAAAGAATTTCTAATTGAATAAATGATGTGGTATTTACGTGTATGAAATTTTAAATGAACCCATTGTATAAATTTATAATATATCTTTAATACAATTCTATTTTGTGAAGAAGATATAGGTCACTAAGAACTATTATTCAATAATCCTTATTGTGCATTCAAATACTATAGTTGAAATTATTATTCCACCAAAAAAAATTTCTTTACAATTCCAAATCTAAAGGATAAATTTGAAAATACATATGAGAAGTAGAAGTCAATAGTGATGAATATGTGTAATAAACCGACCCTGTTAAACTAGATAATACACCATGAATTTTCATCCATATGATGAGATGTTGAATAGAACCATACATTTCGTGTATAACAAAAGAAACATCAATGTTCAATGAAAAACAAATGAATACATAACCTTAATACATACATGTGAATCCAATCATTACAAAACAGAATGAAAAACTAGACCAGACTAATCATGTCATAATGGGGCCATCCATCCCAATAAAACCTTCCAATAATAATAAAACAAATGTAAATTGAACCATGCTTGTTTCGCGATGCTCCTCCCGTTACTTAAGTCCGGAAAAAATCATATAAAATAACAAAAATTAAAATTTTCTGTACAAGAAAACAGCCTAGAAGGATGACATAAAATAATATATACAATCAGTAATATCAAGAATTAAAAAGATCTGTATTTAAATAATAATCGAGTTTATAAAATAATTTCCAAAATGAAACCATTTTGTAAACATTCTTTAACTCAACATAAATTCATACCAAATTCACCATATCGTAGAATATTTATAATATAATGTAAATTAGGTATGATTTGGAGAAACCCTTCATGGATACACCACCATGAAATAATATGAGAAAATATACTAAAAATCTATTATGCGATTAACTAGGAGTAATTAAAAAATAATACCATTTTGGGTCTAGCTTATTGGAATAAGTAATATAATCTAGAGATGCCTAAACAAGGAATATTTTGGTTTGAACCATTGGTGAGTCCTCATACAATATTTTGATATAAAAAAGTCTGGTGGCATAACACACAAACACTAATGTGGCATATCAATTTCCGAATGCACCCACATCTCACAATGTGCAATGTCTTCCAAAACCATTTAAAAAAAATCCACACATTTAATAAAAAAATTCATATTAAATAAAATTATTTTTTAATGAAAAAACATTAAAAACATTAATTCAATACAACAATTCCTTTCAACTATCAATACATTCTGTTCCATTCACTAACAAAAAATTTTGAAAAAACATACATAAATTCAATATTTTTGTACCCCTTTAAAACATAGACACCTTCGACAATGGATATTAGGAAAAAATATATAAAACATAAATAGATAAGGAACTATATAAAACTAAAAAAGGTTAATATAAAACACTAAATTATCATAATGTGAATCAAAAACAAATCCAAAACCGATGATGTGACCAAAAACAATGATGATGAAGAATGAATTCTTATCCTTGATATGTGGTGAAACTACCACATGAATCAAATGATGAATGGATAAATACCAAACAAGGTAGATCACCCTATATTTCTCAAAATCACGATAAATCAAATGGGGAATGTCTATTCATTAGATACCAATATATTTATTCATGTAGCATGCCTAAAATCTCTAATCGTGAAAAATTCATGATGCGATCCCCTTTCACAATGTAAATTCCATGAATATCAGGTATACTAAAAAAAGATTTTGTCTTAGATTAGATTTAATGCTAATAGACCCACTCATGAAGTGAAATGGTTTCACAAATTGTAATTTTTAAGGCTTGGATCAAGGCTCATGACATTTTTCTTACATCTATATCACATGGTGTAACATATTATTAGCATCAAAATGTCATGTAGGCGTTGCATAGTCTAGTTCTCTCTAAAAAATCCGTGCAAAAATTCATCAAGATCCCAAAAACCGAAGAGTATGATCAATATCCTTTTACAAAATTATAAAAATAACACATTAATTCTAGAAAAAATAAAACATCATTCATTAATTCATTTTCTACCTTAACAGTTCTCCATCCAAAATAAACCCGCAATGCACCCAAAATAAATTGGAATCCAAAACAACATTCAAATCGTACCAAAATAAGGTAATGGGGTCATAAAATATCCCAACTAAATTTTTTTCTATCCCCAACAAGTCCTCAGGATCCTAGACCCAGAGAAAGTAAATTTCAGTACTACCTCATCAACAATTTCATCACCAATGTATCATGGATATCCCATTTGTACTGCCACAGTACATGGACCAAAGGGATCATTTGACCATGAAAAAGAATCTCTTAGTGATCAAAAATCAAAAATGGTTTCCCAACCACAGTAGTATCAGTCTTAATAAAAAGAACATCTAATTCAATCACATGGGATGGATATGGTCGATACTACCATTGTTAGGCCACATGAAATACATCAAGGAAGGAATTCATCATAAATATTAATTCCAACTAAAATTCCACCTTTCCAAGTCATTTAATGATATAAAAGTGGACCATAATCCTTGGATTCAAAAACCCTTCTTACCAAATCGATGGTTTCCCATACATGGTGACTAACTGACTGAAAGTTAAATTTTTATTTCAAAAGCACTTTTAAAGAGAAAGTGGGAAACCAGAATGACAACAACGACATAAAGAAAAGCCATGCCTCCATGACGAAAATCATCAAGAACGAATACAATCCACTTCAGAACCAAGGAAAAGCTTCACCGAAGCAAAAAAACAATATGATCAGCGTCCACCTTCCCATCACTACTCGGCGAGCTATCCCATGCAAAAATACACGGGCCCAGTACTGATGGAAAAAAGACATACCCTCTCCAAACTTCCATACCCAGATAGTGAAGAAAATGAGGATTCTCTCTTCTTTGAACATCTTCTGAAACAGTCCCTTGAAAATAAATTGGAAGAAATTTCTCTTAAACCATGGCCGCAGTGCCATAAAAAACACACAAAATGAAAACCACAAAAAACTCATCAAAGAAACACAATCCAAATCCAACGGATTCACCCCAAACTATAATCCTCTTAAACCAAACTGATAATTATCATGAATCATGATATTCACTGATGGTCCCTGCCACCACCATATCACCACGTCCATTCTGATGCACACCGCAAACCCTCGCCCAAGCTTCAAAATTAAAAAACTGGGAAAACTGGATTCTAACCGAAAATGAACCACCAGAAGGCTTCGAATATCCATAACTCCAGAAAGCAGTACCACCATCGTGCAATGCAAGGCAATGAAATCCCAGGAGCATATTCATCCACAGCATTCCAACACAAAAACCAGAAACCGGAAGAACACGCAAGCATCAAAAAACAAATCCAAATACAAACTAGAACATAGATCCCATCACCGCCTTCAAAAACTCAGATACCGCAGTGGACCACCCAGTGAACACACCGATGAAGAGGTTGCAACCCTCAATCGTGGAAATGGGAAACTGACCATGGTGCCAACATTGTGCCACCAAAAGAAACCCTATCATGTGAAGGGGGTGAGGCGGGAGGTAAGCCATCATCGATGAAGAAAGCCGATGAAGATGGTTCCACGAGGTTGCAAGACATCGTCATGAGAGAGAGAGAGAGATGCCGCAAGCCTGCCGATCATCACTGACATGGTAAGATGAGCCGATCTGAGGCGAGGGGTGGTAGTGACTGGGAGAGAGACTGAGGGTTAGCACCCCATACGGGCTCATCGATTCCATCGAGCGACCCTCTCATACATGGTGAAACTCAACGAAAGGCCCAATTAATGGCCTCAAACTCGCGTGACTATGAAATATGGCCCAACTATAATTTATGATGACTCTATTCTATTATAACATCATCCCAATATAAATTACCATTTATTTCATTCCCTTAAAAATACATGGCTCATAAAATGAAATCACTCCCAACACATCCCCACACAAGGGAGATCTAAATTTCTATCAATAAAAATACTTAGAGGATGTTTTCTTGATCAAGCCCTAATAAATATTGTTCAAATAAATCAACATATATTGAAAAATTATTCCTGAGGACCCAATTAACTCATTCACACTAGCTCATATCATATAACTCAGAACATACATAACACTTTCTGTCTTCCCATAAATATATAGATGATAGGTCATTCTCAATTTCATCGTGGAACCCATCATCTCCTACAAAAGTTTCCTAAAATGTTGATGTGAGCCTCAGTTCCCTATTAGAAATAGTAAAAGATGGAACTCCAGGATAATAAAAAAACATATCAGGCATATAGGCCCCAATTTGTTTCTAAAATATACATCTCAATAATATAGTGGAAATGTTCAAATTTCATTATTCAATCAAGGATAACCTAAATCCTACCCTTCCCAATATTATTTTTTGTTAAACAAAATATGATATTAATAGAAACATTGTCTTATTTTTATACCAGAATGGGAAAGGGATGCCACAATTAATTAGGGATATGTTTATCCACTATAAATCTACGATACGTATGACATTGTGATAAATATTATTCATTCAACTACCGTATCACTAACTACTAATACCATCATTTCAGATAATGATACATCTTGGTAGTACCTAGATGTATAGACCAACATGAATGGTGTCCATTATCCATAAACTGTTACCTTATAGAAAAAGTATCCAATAAACTCTTTTAGAAACACAATGTGCCACTAAGAGATTGAAATGAGTCACCAATACCCCTTACTACAATTAAATTTTATAAATCAATGGAACTAGGTGTCAGATGTCTACTAGAGAAGAACTGTCTCAAAAAATGATGTGTTTTGGATTATGAATGAAAAATATATATTCCCACTAGAATCTTCTAGTATTAAGAACATATCAATAAAAAACTCAAAATGTAACACTCTTCAACTGAATATTTCACTTCTTATGTTGGTAATATTCTACTTAGTATATCAACAACCACATTACCATTTCTAGGATTGTATGAAATATTTAAATCCATAGTTGGTAGTCAATCCACCCAATGTGTCCCTATTATGTTAAAATAAATCAAATTGAAAATATACATTGGTATCTTATAATCAAAATATTCAATAAACTATTCCCTAAGAGGTAGGGATGTCACATTTTTCATGAATGCATTACAGATAAAAACTTAAGATCTTTGTTACGGTATTTATTATCAAGATGGAATTATTTTGTTTTGTTTTGTAGAATAACACCTCTCTCACTTTATCAAGACACACCAATCATCTTCAATAAGAATCATAGAATATATAATAACCCTAATATGGTTATAGAAGAATCAATACAGGACCTGAAATCAACCTCTTATTGAGTTCCTTAAAATATTTGTGTCCTTTTTCATTCCACTAAATCTTTGTAGATTTAGAAGATATATTTTTAATCATAGACACCGTCATGGAGAAGTAATGAATACTCCAACATTAATAAATGTTCAACCCAAATAATATTTAGATAAAAAATATATTTTTGGTTTGATCTTTGGGAAAAACTACTTGCACCTTTTCAGGATCCACATAAATGACCCTCTCATAAATAAAATTCCTTAGAACAATTACTTATTGATTTCAAAACTCAAAATTGGAAGTCATACCATATAGAAAACATTACACTAATGATTAATAATGATATTTTAATGGTCCATGTTTTTTATATCTAACATAGATTAAACTGAAATATTATCTGTGGATAAAAAAAGGGTCCAAAATTGATGAAATATCCCATTCATCAACTACAAAAACACTATATGAGTGATAGTGAGGCCTAATGACATAACCAGAAAATAAATTTCCCATATAGATCCCTAAATGCTGTCATTACAATGTGCACTGCTCAGAATATGAACTAGTGGTAACATGACCGATGTTCAAAAATTTAAAACCAATGATCCACTATAAGCTGATCAATGATTTTATCATTCATGGGTAGGGGGAATCTATAGTTAATAAGAAACTGATCTAAATATTTATAATTTTTAAAAAAATATGTGGATTTTATATGCCTTATTATCAAATAGGATATGTGATGTATATATTTAAACACTCTAAAAAATAACTTATCCTTTAGATGCATGACATGGACCTTATGTCATACCAACTGATCTGTCACCATGTGAGAAGATGGTATAGAAATAGGTATTTCACCATGTAAAAGGACTATAATAAAATTTTCCAATATATATGGAACTAAAATAAAAATATCATATTGAAATACCATGGGGTATAAACTTATGACAACAGAAACTATACTTCTTAAAAAAGGATCCATGATATCTATGAACTATTCTGATAGCTGATGTTTGATCACACAAGTGTAAGGAACTACATTCCCTTCTAACTCATACCTGGAATCACAGTCACCCTAATACACAAGAGCAATTCCAAATATATATATATATATATATTGAAAATAAAATAAAATAAATAGATAATCAATATTCCTCTTAATACTGACCTTCCAATCCATTAAAATAATCTGATCAAATATATTGGGATCAAGAACTAAGAAGTACATCACCATTTAATGATCTGTTATCATCAATTCACATTATGAGCCCTTTAATCCTCTTTCAAACAACTTTTTAAAATGTGTGTAATGAATAAAAAGGGAGTTTTATGATCTGAATAAAATCTCAACACATTGAATTCATTTTAGGATATATATGAATGATTAAAACTGGTATTAAAAAATTTCACCATAGAAGATGATATAATCACCATACCTCAAATAGTATATATTCCTACAACAAATTCCTTTGGTTCATACTCCACCAAATTATGTCATCCTACCATATCTATTCCCTATGAATTATTAGTCAGATGAACATCCCTCTTACACTAAGGATAAGAATGACCACCTATGGAAGAAATGGTATGAACCTATAATCCTTTTGTTATAGTGGATCCATCCTTACGGACTCGAGACTGCTTTCACAAAAAAGATTCAAATGCCCAGGTTTTCCACAATGGTGATTAGTTTGGGGAGAATATTGTAAGTATTATTGGTAATAAAAGGCCTCACACATTGATGAAAATGAAATAGTACAATCCTGATGAATCCCATGAAACATTTCTTAAAAAATAGGTTTCCATTGTACGTCCTTTTATGGACAATAGATACACCCCCACTAATGATGGTAATAAATGAAGCTACCCCCAAACATATTTTCCTATATATATCATCCTATACAAATTCTACAATATTTAATACCATCAATAAGGTTAAACATTGCATGGATGTCGATATTTAATAATTATCAACCCTAAACCCTGACTCAAACCTCCAACCCATTAGGTTATCATTTGTGAAGATATCTGGTTCCCGGTGTAGTATCTCAGCAAAACTAGTGGAATAATCTAAAATGGTATGTTCTCCTTACTCTATGGTCAATAATAATGGTTCCTTTCTGAATTTAGTTTCTTGGGATAAAATAACTATTTGGATAATTTCATAAACGACACTGATGTAATGTCCTTATAAAACATAGCTTTCACAATAGAGTCCCAACATCTCTTTCTTGGTCCCTCAATCATAGATGTGGAAGAAACCAACATAGAGTCATCATTAGTTTATAGAAATTAAAATATCCGCTCAATATACCCAATAAATTATTCAAATTCATAGGGTCCCATGAAACCTTGGAAATCATGTGGTTACAAATAGTAAATTATGAGCGGTGATCCACTACTCATCATGGATTCCTAATAACTACATGGCCAATAGTATACACAGTGAGGATTATAGATTTTACCAATGATGTTTCTACCATAGGATCCACCTAATAATCCTATCTAATAGAAGTATAACTAGTATTTGGATGCCCTATTCTAGAGGACATTGTGTAACAATGACAACAAAAAAATAATCATTCATGTGTATATTATAGAATCTCGGTGAAAAATTGATGTATCTACACAACGGATTTAAAATAACATGAATTTAAATAAATGATGAATCATTTAAGATAAGGATGAAAAAATGAGGATCAAGAATATTTAAATAGACCAAATATGGAAATCATTCAATAATCCTCAACCACCAAGCATCATTCTGGAAAAAAATCTTTGACCACCCCTAGTAACATAAATTTACATATGAAAGTAATATTTCAATGCATATTTTTAGGACATTCTCCCATAATTCTATTGTTCCATATTTCAGTCATCCAATACACTAAACCACAGTGAGGCAGTGTCAACTAAACAACATGTTGGGAAATCCCTCTGATAAAATTTTTAATGAACCAATCATGGTCTACAGGACAATACAAACTAAATGGTCCACCAAATGATTAGATACATAAAAGAACCAAAAGTGTAATGTATAAATAAATGAATATCAATGTAAAACATAAAATAACAGAATATATATCCATCAGACATAAAATTCATGAAAAACATTACAAACTAGAAACAAAATTGAATCATGATTAAACGAGTCCCCATATGACCATCCATCACAAGAAAACCATCCCACTATGAATATGGTTAATGATAATAGAACTCGGAATGAAACAATATTCCCTTCCCATTACCTGAGTCTGAAAAAACAATATCTATAACATCCCAAACGAAAAACATAGGGCGTTAGGAATTTTCTTTGTAGGATACCACTTCAGCGTCGATACAAGTTTAAACATCAATAATGTACAAGTTATAGCTTGAAAAAAATATTATTTTTAAATGGAATTTTTATAAATGAAACCAATTTCTAAACATACTGTTGTTTTCCATAAATGTATAACATATTCACAAATTTTGAGAACATGTCCAATATTAATTAAATCATGTTAAAAAAGGAAAAAATATGGACACACAATAATATAACCTTGTGATCAAATATCCATGAAATAATCCCTTATATGATAAACCATGTATAAATTAAAAAACATGCCACTTTGGGTTATATATCATGGGAACACATACTATCCATAAATGATGCCAACATATGAAATGTGTTGGTTCATACCAATATTGATTCATGATAAAATTTGTCGATATTCTAAAACCTCTAGTCGTGTTACACTCACAAACACATTAAGTAACATTCCCATTTGTTGATTCACCTTGGATCCCAATGTTCTATGTTTTTCAAAACCATTTAAAAATCCCTTATAACATTTAATAAAAACTTTTCAAATAAAATACAATAAATTTTTAAATAAAAAAACATTAAAAATGTGAATCAATTCCAAAAAAATCATTTATAATATCGATAAATGAAATTTCAATAGATAAGCCAATGGAATTAATAGGGACATGACTCAAATGAAGAATTAGAACAAACATAATAGATTAAACTACCCAAATAATGATGGATGCCAATCATCTTTTAAATATAGTCTGGAAAACAAAAAATCTGCCTTTGAAATACAAGGATGAAATGTAAACTGTAAAGGATTAATATAAAACACCATGTGATCACAATATGAAACATAGAAGTCTTCAATTCAAATTCTGAAACAAATGGAATTGTAGATGTTGAAAGGACATATACTAGGAATATGTGGAGAAACTACCATAAGAGTCAAATATTGAACAGAGTGATCTAGAATGAGAGAGATCACATAAAATAACCATGAATCTCCCTAAATCTGGAGAGGGTGTCTTTGCAGTAGAAAAAAAATGATTTATACATGAATTGTGAAAAAAACATGGATCCAAAACAATTCCCATTGTGAACCATTTTTACAGTGTGAATTCCATTAATTTTGAGTATACATAAAAGGGTATCACCTTGAATTAAATTAATTCCCAATAGACCCATTCATGGAATTTTATAGTTTCATAGCTTGTAAATTGTCATGCTCTGAAAAATACTCATGATTCCTTACTTATAAGAGGTTCACATAATGTATTATATGAACAATCTGAATATTTCTAGTAGGAATTGAGAAGTCTATTATCTTATATAAAGTCCCCAAAATAATTATTGAGGATCTTTATACCAATGGATGGTCCTATAAATCCATTTACAGAATTATAATCAGAATCCATTAATTCAAATACACATTCATCCTTGAACATTAGGTGATTTTATCTAGAAAATGATCTCCACCCCCATAATTACTGAAATGTACCATAATAAAAAGGGAAAATAAGAAAATAGTGAAATCATAGGTAAATAATGTTAATGGGGTGTTACTATTTATGTAAATATCACCACTTAAAAATCAATATCTACTTTAATATAAGTTCCTTAATAGGGTTTTCATTATTACAATGGTATATATGGTTATTATTGTTGATTGAAATCTTAATCCATTGGATTAGTGTACTAGTTCACATAGAGTCAATATTCATCACAACTAAAACAAAAAATTTCTACTTGAAGTTAATAAGAATATTATTTATCCAAAATATTTAAATTGTACTCTTCAATGACCCTCGACAGTTTACTTTATTATTCCCTCATTTACTAATGATCAAATATATTCATATTACATTATGAATTCTCCATAGGTTCATCTTACAAAATTTATTACATTATGTACAATGGATCTTCTTCCTCTATCATATTTATCACATTAAAATCCATAAGTCTTCATTCACCATTTCGTTGTTCTGTTAGAAAATAAACTATCATAAAAATTTTCAATAAAATTCTTCATATATGTTTTGGAATAATCACAAGAATTTTTATTCAATCTCCAATTACATTAGGTTTTTCATTGGGAAAATCTCCACTATCATCCTGGGACAAATTTATAACATTGTTCCTTTGGGATTTACCCATTACTAATTCTAAAATACAAAAATGTGTGTGAATAAAAATTAATATCATAAAATAATTTTCAAAAATATTATCTTGAATAGCATGACCTTGAAATTCCATACTCATTGAATTTATCACATTCATATTATGTTCAACACTAATTACTCTTCTGGTTAATTTATTTTTATTTAGTTTTATCTATTTCATACATTATAACCTAATACCTTTATATAATAAATCCTTTGTAATGGATCATATATTGAATTTAAATGACAATATAATGTGCCCTATAATTCTCAAACTAGGTGTGTTGTTATAACTCATTATCATGCACTTGGTCGAGATTGACAAAATACCTAACACACCCATTTCAGGGGTACCAACACTAGGTATTTCTTTACTAGAGGACAAATCCACTTAGATTAGACATATATAGATGTTATTTCTTGGAATACAACATAGTCTCATGTTTACCACATTTTAATTATATTATCTTATACATGGACTTAATCATTGTACATATATATAGGGATTTAAATTGTGTAATCAAATACAAATCCCCTAAATAACAAAATATAGAATAAAAATAACTAAACCCTATGTTGACACCAACTATATAATTCCGTTATGAAAATATATTTATTTTTCATCATTTTAAATGATTTATCATTATATATCCCAAAAATATAATACTTATCATAGAAGAATTTGGATTAGTGTTTTCAAGGACAAGTTATATAGGTGAGTTATTTTACAAAACATGTGAACAATTCACCATAATCAAACACATATAGAACTCCGTATAGAAATATCAGAAGTTATACATATCTTTATTACCGAGAATAGAGAAACATAAGAAAAGATAATCTCAAACACCAATTAAGGAAAAAACATATCAACAGGTTATTCTGAGTTAGATCATATGAATATGAAAAAAAATATGTGAATAGAAATTTATTATTAAAAATTAAATTATACAATAACAGTTGTCTATAAGTGATGAATGAAGTAATCTTAATCTTAAAAAAAATTATACAATGATATAATAGTTTGAGATAATCATGATTGAATGGAATAATTATATGATATCGTATGATATTGGAATCATAAATATATGGATGCAATATGAATCATGAAATAACATTCATATATCAAGGCTCAATGCCAAGGTAATCATTATATACAATAAAAATTACATTATAGGCTTAGGTTCACATCCAAATTTAATATATGATATATCCTAACGTACAATGCTTTACTAACGCATTGGAGGGATATATAATGTAATACATACCCATCACATGATAATGTGTGATTAGGCTAAACACTCATGAAGCATACACTATTTCTCATTGGATAAAAAAAATTAGTAATATATTATAGGGATATATAACTCTATTCTGACCAATAATATATAAAAACATAATATATATATACATGTATAAATGGTCCACACAAGGAATATAGACTTTACATGAATCATAATCATTACAAAACCCATAAGAAATAAGTGGGGTTGAAAATCTCGTTTGAATGAATTGGAAGAGGATATATCAAAAGGAATAAGAAGATTTTATGTAATTAAATAATTTTGTGGTGTTTATATTTTATTATATATATATATATATTGAACATTGAGTTCCAATATTTTAAAATTAAAAATAATGGAAATGGAGAAGAAAAATAAAAAAGAACTATATTGGTAATGATTTTTGAAATTGGAAAAGGATATCTAATTGAAGTAAATAGATAATTATTTCCTTATACAATAGAGTTTAACTATTGTTATTTTTCATTAAACAATTTTTTCGTAATATATTTATTGTGGAAAATAGTATATGGATATGACACCTATCCAGAATAAAGTACTTAGAGACTTCCAATAAAAGTTTTTATAAAAGTGGAAATTTTGATGTGATCATAAAATATCTATTATCACAAAAATATAATGGTAAAATAAAATAGGTATAAATTTTGCATACATATATATTTAATATAGATGACACACAATGGAAATGATTTGATAAAAAACATAGAAAATGAATTATAATGTGTAACCCAAAATAATGAGGGTGTTTTTTTGATGATATCCATTCTATTTTATAAAAAACAATTGATGGAATCCCATATTAGGAAAAGGATAATAAAACATTAATTAGGAATTTGTATATGGGTAATAAAATGGTCAAAATTGAAAATATAATTATCATTCTAATGAAAAAGTAAATAATTGACATGAAGTGAAATTATGGAAAAGGTGGGGAAACTATTATTTAATAGGATGAGAATTATACTTAACATAATACCTTTTTCAAGAAGGAATATAAATCATAAATAAGTAATGTTGGAATCAAAATTGATGACCCACTTTAGAAATAGTTTATAACGTATGTAATGAAATATGATTCTAAATGAAAATATTATAACTCAAGAATGAAAAGTGAGTTAATAAAAACCATTATATTTTAAGATAGATATAAATTTTAGTGTCAAAAATGATAGATCATTAATGGAAGTGATTTTTTTATGTTAAAAAATGATTTATGACATTATAAATAAAAGGGGAAGTAGTTACACTAAACAAATTATGATTGATGTGTAATATTTAACCTTGTCATAATGAAGGGATGCTTAATACATAAACCATTAACTATTATCTTGTATTCCTCGAATGCATTCAAACCTCATTTGAAAAATATATTAGTATAATAAAATCATATTTTATATCATTATTCTTAAATATAACCATTTTTACGTATAATTTAAACATATTATCTCTATATATATTAGTTAGTTTATAACTATTGTAAATATTTGGTGGGAGTAATATTTAACTTTTTTAACTAATTCAATGAAAGTATTATAGAAATTAATACTTCTCCATGTTTTCAGAAATATTGAGATCATTATAGTAACTAGAAATTATTGTATATAATTATTTTTTAAAATATAATTTCATTCTATAGGATTGTTAGTTATGATCACTGAAGGTGAACTTGACAGTGATCATGATTCACTGAATTTTAATAAACGATGGGTTGGATTTTAGTGAAAGATTTTAATTTTAATACTAGAATTATAGAAATAAAATAAAACAATTATTTAATAATTTAAATATTTTATAATTAGTAATTAATATGTCATAGTCATGAAAGATAATATTTTATAGAATTATTAAAATTGGTGGTTAGTGCAACAAAACAAGAAAATATAATAAATAATGGATTATTAAAATTATTAATTATTTATTTAAAGAATACTATCATTATCAAATAAGAAAAATGATCTTGTATATATTATTTTACGTTTTTTAATCAAGTGGTAACTGTGTGTAATAATACCTAATTAAACTATATGAAAGAAATGGATATTTTACATTTTGGATGCGATAGTAAGAAGAACACATATATAAATTTTAGATTTCTCAATGAATGAGAGAGAATCATGGTATTAAAATTTTAAAATTAATAATCCTAACTATATTACATATTTCATATTTTTCTTAAATTTATCCCTTTTAATTAGTGAAGATATGCAATAGTGGAAAATAGAAGTTGTCACATTATGCATGCTATAGTTTACAGAACACATTAATGAAATATTATTTATTATTTATAAAAATGGTGAAAGGTGGTTAATTGTTTTTCCATTATAATAATAATATAAATTATTAAAGTAATAATAATTTCACTGTACATTAATTGTAAAAGTATAATTGGAACAAATTAGGTAAAAAGGAAGAAATAATATAAAAAATGAGGAATTATGTGTGGAATATTGTCTTTTCCATAGTGGATACCACAAAAATAGAGGGAATATGCTAATTACATGTGACTAGAATCCCATGGAATAGAGATAGGATAATAGGAAATGAGAAAATTTTAGGGTTTTGTGATGAATTTTAAATTTTTTACTTCCTTAAAGATTTAATGGAATTGCACATTTATTAGTAGTTATAATGATATTTTGAAAAATATACTATAATTTAAAATAATTCCATAACATTACTAAAGGATTCAGGTTAAAAAATTAATAATAAAGTAGGGATCAGGTCTATAATCTCTCAACTATAACCTATAATACACATTTTTAACATGTTCATTCATTTTCAATAGGGTTAAATAGTTTTAACCATTTTTTTATATGTATCAATGTATTTCAATTTTTACCTTCAAAAAACAAATTTAAAACAAAAAAATAGACATAAAAATTTATAAATGTTGATTTAAAAAAAAAAGAATTTTATCAAATAAATATTATAATGGTGAGAAATTTTAATGTTATAATAATAAACGAAACATATAGAAACTTATTTTTTGGTGAAATTTTATTTTTAAGCATAAAAATTTATGTTTAGGATAGAATTATCCATGTTGATGATTAATATGGACCTGATTAATGTTTTATGAAAAAATAATACATAAATTACATAAAAATGAATACAAAAATTAATTATACCTAATGAATACTTATTTATATTAAAATACAGACAAGAATTTTTATTATAATAAAATACTACTTATGTTCAAAAATGATTAACATGGATTTTCTAGATTCAAAAGTGTATTTTAGAATTTCTAATTATATATATATAATAAATAATCATGCATGATAAATTTTTAATAAATAATTAGTGTATTTTTCCATTTCTAAAATGATATATAAATAACTATATTCCAAAAATGGAGTTTTGTACTATATAATTAAAAATAAATCATTCCAGAAAAAATAAAAAAAAACTCATCCTAAAATAAAATTATTATCAGATATAAAAATGATTAACATTTAGTTAAATTATGGTTCTAATATTTATAAATTCAACTATTAAATAAAATCATAAAAAATAATGAAAACATGTTTTGAAGGGAAATTAAATTGTTAAAATATCGGATGATCATATTCTTAATTTCTATAAAATACTAATGAAAATACCATTAGTCAATCATAATTTAACAATAAAATATAGATTTATTTTGTGTAAAATGTATATATCACAAAATGATATTGCATTCAACACAACAATGTTTTAAATATATGTATATATATTATAATTTAATTTCTCCTACTCATACATGATAACTCAACATCAATTTTTATCCTTAATATATAATATATTGATATATCATTTTCAGAAAATGATTCCTGTGAAAAACTATATAGAAAAAAATATATACTTATAGAAAATACATTGTTAAATCTCGTGTCATTGTATTAAGAAACAAAATTTACCTTTTTTAAGAGTTTTATATTATCTTTTTTAAATTGTCATAGTAAGTTTGGTGACTATAAGATTCCTAACATAAGAAAACATTCTAGGAAATTATTTTCTAAGGGATCTACTGGAAATCTTTTTCAACTCCACTACTATATGTAATCCTTCTCAATTTGGTAAGCTACACATTTCTAGTTTTAATCCTAATAATGATGGCTTAAATGCAAATCCATTTCAGTTTGTACACATCGAACTCTTTAACATTAAAAAATTGGACAAAATGGGGTAACTCCTTATATGTATTCCCTTATTGGAGATTAATATAAATTTATATTGAATTATTTTTTTAATCAAACAAATCAACCATTTTTTAAATTAATTTTTTCACTTCCCTTAAAATAAAACAAAACTACCTTTAACGATAATTTTGAGTGATCATTGTGGTTAATTTCAAAATTAAAATTTAAAGACATATTATACTAGAAATTGTATTATACCTAATTTTTCTGCATTAAGAACAACTAAAAGTAATATAATTATTGTACGATGAAATAGAATTCATCATGAGATTACTCATGCTTTGTTGAGTGAATACTCTATTGTTATACATACTTAAGATTAGGCTATGAGTGTATCTAATTTTAGTAATAATAAAAATATTATCCATCATTTATTTAACAAGATCCTTATGGTTTTAGTAATATAAGAAAACCAAATCCCTCATACATCAGATTCATTGGGTATAAAGTATTTATTTTTAATAATAAAAATCAACATTATAAATATAACTCTAAAACTAATCAAGGATCTTTTCCTAGTTATTCTAAAACCAGTATTGTTTGTAAAGTATTAAATAAAAAAACTAATATTATTGGTGAACTATTACATATTAAATTAGATGAAATTGATCTTTTTTTGGTAAATTATATAATTGTCATTCATCTAAAAGTTTTATTCCATATAAATTATATTAATCCATTAGATGATTCAAAATAACTCTTAGTAGAGAATCCATTAGAAGTTAGATCAATTTAATTTGGATATTAGGAAGCCTATTAGGGAATAAAAATCTTTTTTACCTATAAATTATTAGATATAAAGAAATCATCCTATTAATTATACCATAAGAGATGAGGCTAAACTATTTATAAATTAAAACACCTTATGAAATGAATTTTAATATTTCTCATTCATGTCATACAGTGAACATAAAACAACATATGGAGGCTTAAGTGATGAAATATGGATTTTCATATGGAATGATGGTCTAAATAAATTTTAGAGGAATAATGTTTTTAATTTTGATTAGAGAATTAAATATATTATATTAATAGTATTAAAATTAGTTTTTACAAACAAATTTGATAAAATATAAATAGTATTTCTAATAAATAAAAACTTGTTTCTATTGGATACAATAAAAAAGGTAGCATAGACTATTGTTGAAATATAAAACTTATTGTGAGGTTTGAGTATGTATTGATATTACAAGTCTATTAAGACCATCTATACTTTATGTTATTTCCAATTTATGTGAAAATATCATCTCCAAATTGTAATAATTAAATGGAATTACATACTGAACAAAGCCTGCATTTTGAAAATAATATTTTTCAAAACATTCATTTAACTACAAAATTTTTTTGTGGTCATAATCAATCCTTAATATCCTATTAGAATAGAAATAATATATTTTCTATAATAATATAATTTTGAAAATATAAATATTGATCAAAGTATTTTTATAAATATTTTTTAATAAAACCACAATTATTCAAATCTTGAATGATGACATAAATTTTTGGATCAACACAAAATTCTATTTCTAATGATGTTTTAGAATTTTTAAAAACTAAGTTTGAGATGAGAATGAAGTGTGAAATAATTTTTTCCCTTAGTTTATATATTTAAAAATTTTAAGAAGGAATCATTGTAACTCAACATAAATATAACAAATATTAATTATTATTTTTTTCAAAAAAAAATTTGATATTTATTCATATGGGAAATCAATTGATAAAAACCATTACTAATTTATGCTTAATAGTTTATTATAATAAATAGATAGTTGACGAGGTAATTTTAGTAGCACAATAATGTGATTAGAAAAACTCAACTGCACCCTCAACTGTTGAAGCTGAATATAAGGTAGTTGGATGTAATTGTTCATTTTCCTTTTGGAAGTAACAAAGAGTCATGTATTTATGATTTAAATTTACTAAAAAAATGATTCATTGAGATAATACCGGTCTAGTATATTTCTCATGAAATGGAGGACATCAAAAATAATCTATGAATATTGAAAAAGGACTCTATTTACCTAAGGATCAAATAAAAAAAATGAGATTTCTTTCTTGACTATATAAAAATGTAAAATAAACTATTAGATATTTTAATAAACACATTAAATTTATAATAAATTTAATATATCAAACATGTATTTGGAATAATCAATTTTTTGTAATATTTGATCAACTTCTTCTTTAAATGTCTCTTGATAATAAAAACTACTTGAAAAGGGGATAACAGTTTTTTTTCATAAATTGTTTTCCATATTTTATATGTATGTTTTCTTAAAAAATATTTATATTTTCGTTTCTTTTTATATTCAATGTTTATATTAACTAAAAACACATATAATAGATGTAAATGAAATTATAAATTATATTTTCAATTTATATTGCTTCTAGTGTTTATTTTTACTTTAATTTGTTGAGTTTTACTAACATTTTTCTTGAGCTATGTGAAATGTAATTTTTACACCGTGATTGTGAATGTCTATAAAAGTACTGACTATGAGGGATAGTATATTACTTTAATGAGATGGGACTCTATGGATAATATTGTTTTACATTCATATGAATTATATTATATGGTTTCACTATAATATAAATTTATTCCTTGATAAAAATAATGTAATAAAAGAGAAATTTGGTTGATTTTATGAATTCTAAAATCAGTTAAGAATTTCACTTCTAGGGGAAATTGCATAAATTCGTAACATAATTTTTTCAAAATAAAAGATTTGTTTTTAGAAATTTAATGGGAATTTAAAATGATTCATTGATTTCGTGTGTTCTTAAATGGGGTGTCATTAGAAAAAACAATTTTTTTAATCATACCATTTAATAGTTTCTTGCGATGGAAGATGTGTTTTTCAAAATGGGAATGTTTTTAGATTCTCCATGGGTTTTATTATAAATTATAGGGGAACATATATGATAAAAATACCTATATTTATAGTCTCAAATGATGTGGGGGATGGATAATACAAATTTTTATTTATTTTTTGTATTTCAAATAGTAGAAGGACCACATGAAATTATTGAATATTTAATTTTCTATAATAATGTTGTAGTTTTTTTCTATATTTATTTATTTTAATGAATATGTTTTGATAGTATTTTTATGAAAAATGAATGAATTTTAATATTTGAGAAATTACTGGTAGTATTTAATTATACTTATAGTGAAAATATCAATTCTAAATGAATTTCATTCACATTACCAAAAGTTGGATATTCCTAAGTTGAATAATCATGTAATTATGTTGTTTTGCGGATCATAATACCCATAAAAATAATATGATATATCATTATATATTTTGTTCATTTTTTAACCACGATAAATAAAAAATATTCCAAATTACAGTGTATACTTATAAGATGGAGTGGTGGTGAATCACTAATATATGTATTATATTTACAAAAATCTTCATTTTGAGAAAACAACATTTGAGATTGGTTTATTTGTGGATTTTACTCTTAATAATTACTCCTCACTCATTTATTAAAATATTTAAACAAGAAGAAACTCAATGTTTTGGCATGGTTCAAATTCAATGTGAGAGCCTACTCTTTGCCATGTATTTCTATCGGCTTGTAAAAGGATTTTATTATAATAATAAATTATAGTGATTACAAACATTTTGAATTGGACCCTAGAGTTCAATAAGGTATTATTCACTTCTTTTTTGGAATGATTTGTTTTTTATATAGGAACTACTAATTAAATAAATCATTTCCATTCAGCCTATAATTAATCATATATTAACTCCTCTTTAATAATATTCTATATCAAATGTAGATCTTTATCAATTTGTTCCTCAACTACTATAATCTAAGGAATATATTAAGTATCAGATCAACTATTCTCTCCCTAATTCAGAATTTCTAACATATGCATGGAAGATTCAATCATGAATTTTTTTTCTTCTCCAATGAATCATGCATTGAGTATCAATATCCCCAATATTTTTATTCTATATATAATCCCTTTTAAATCAAAATCATTCAAAAAATTCCAACCATATTCCCATTTTCTTTCTAATTTAAAACATCATATAAATATTTTAGAGACTCAAGATTCCTTTATCCAAACGATATATAAATATTTTTTGTCATCGATAACTCTTATATATATAAAGTATTGTACAGGATTACCTATTTATATTTCTTCTTGAAGAATCCAATAAACCATTGGTAAATCACCTCTTATATTATTTCTAAAAAAATATTTAATATCTCTATGTGTATGGCCACATCTATCTTGACACATGGAATAATCTATTTTACTAATTACAAATTATGATACAATATTAAGGTACATAAGAAGTAAATAACTTATGTGGTTCTCAAATACCTACATGAATTCCAACCATGGCAGAAATATTCATACATAAAAGAATTTTCTAACATAGGTCACATAGGGTACAAAGTTGTATTCATATATGTAGTAAAGTTTTTTGAAACACACCTTCATATTCATATGTGAGTTCTGAATTCATATATAAAAAAAACATTTGAATAAAAAAAATTCACTTATTTACATGATCAATAATTATGGAAATTAGGATATGTTATCCTATCTAATATTCCAAGGTAGAAGAAAATGGTTATGTGGGTCAGTAAAATCATGAATTAGTGTACATGTTCGAAATTATTATATGAATAAATGAAATTCTAAATTTCACTAAAAATAACTATGCTCCTCCTCAGTGGATCTCAAAGCCTTCATAATAACATCATCTAATCTAGATGAATCATTTTTCATCAATAGAGGATATCAAGAATACATTTATATAATTTCATTATATTTATCATTTAGGGATCACTCGAATGGAACATTCAAAGCCTCAAATAGATTTTTCATAATCTAGAGAACTTATAGCTCCCTCTACCCATGGAAAAAATACCATCCCGCAATATAATTATCATACTTGAATACCAATACATCAATTAGAATACTTCAACCCAGGTTTAAAACAAATACATCACCCTTAATAATTTTGTGGTATCTTTAATCTCTCCATTTGAATTTAATGTTATCACAAGAAACACGTTCCCATAAATTAATTTAATTGAAAAACAACAATTATATTATTTACAATAAAAATATATTGAGAAAACACTTTAGGTTATATTAGTTTATCTTATTTATCTCAATCCCATAGTGAAAAATAAAATTTCCAAAAAGTGGAAAAAATTCTCTCCCCGTCAGTATAGACATTAACTCGTTCAATTTCCTACCACATTCAAATAAGAGAATAAAACCAAGAAATACACTATTAAGATAATATATACATTCCATATGAGAAGTGGATGAACCTCTTTCTCCTTAATTAACAATATATTCCATGGATATGTAGTTATAGTCCCTTCCAAATTTGTAATATCTTGGGAGGGGGTGAACAACCATATTCGGTCTTAGAATCCCAAATCTATCCTTATGGACACACTTTTTTAATAATTTGGACTATTATTTATGAGTGGAAATAAATTCCATCTCAAGGTTTCCATTGGAAAATATATCATTAATTGAATGATATTTTATATCAATATTCGAGGACCTTGAGTTTCATGTCAGACTTTTTGAGGGATATATTACAATTTTATCATTAAAATGAATAATGGGTGGTTTTTTTAATTATCAAATTTAAATAATCTATATTATCCTTCATCAAGAGCATAATATTTCTGAAATTCATTGAATAAATATATTCATCTTTAAAAGTACTTCATGTGATTGGTCTTTTTTATTTTTAATGTAATCTAATAAAACTATCATTCACAAGAAAAATACCACAAGAAGTGGATCTTCATCCATCAAAATCACTTTCACAATTATTATCTTTAAATTTGGACATATTCAAATTATATTCCATATAAGAAGATCCCAAAATATTATGATCCCTTTAACATATCTTATAATCTGTTTATTTTCAATATGATGTGCCTCTTTTTAGTCAAAATTATTTAACAGATAAAAACTCACATTACAAACTATATCTAGTGTAAATGATATATGATAAATAAGTTTGTAAATAAATTTCATAAACCATATTTTTTATCTATCATCCCATTATTATATTAGGATACTTTCAATCCCACTTCAATTGGTGTATATAGATGATGTTACTTCTCTTTTTAATTCCTCTTCAATAGTTCCTTAGTATACATTTCATATGATAACAAAATAAATATTTTTTTCATTACTCATAATCATTAAATACTCCAAAATTCACATTACATGGATATATCTAACTATAAAATCATGTTATTGTAAAACTAATGAAATTAATTCTAATGATAACCTAAAACATATAATATCATAGTTATATAAAATTTATATAACTGTACATATATTGATTTATTTTATATGTTGGTATTTTCCACATTGAATATGATGAATTTTAACTAATTAAACTAGTTTTCCAAACATGAATACCCACCACATGAGGATTATTTGAATACATATAGAGATTTTATCATTTTCACTCTTTTATGGCCTTATTTTCAATTAAAATACCATTTTTCTCCATATAAACATCCCCTTCAGGCTCTCTATTTAATAATGCATATTTGACATTTATTTTTAAAATTTAATAATTTTGTTAAAAAACCACAAAAGAATATTATTATGGACTCCAATATTATAGCAATAAAATTTTTCTCTTCAAAATAAACCACTTAAACATGTAAATACCCTTTATATGGAATTTGGGTTTTGTTCCTTATTACTTTTCCATGACCCTCAATCTTATTTCTGAATAACCATATTGTTATAAATATATTTCTTTTCAATGTGTCTTTGGAAAATTTACAAACTAGAATAATTTGTAATATATTTTAACGACTTGTTCTTAAACCTAATCCATTATTTATTCTCTATATATCACAAAACTGAATGTCTCTCATCATGAGATATTAATGCAATATGATTTTTAGTATTCATATTTATTTTAGTTTATAAAGGCAACGAATTACTATGAATAACATTTCATACCACCACCTACTTCCTATTATTTTTATATTTTTACTCCTCATTATCAACAACTGATGTGTCATTATTATGATCAATGTCATCACCATCGTATCTATTTTAATCATTTGTATTTTCTCATAAAATATACCCCCCAATGTTCATGTTTTTTCTATTTTCATCTATATAAAGAACTACATATGAATCCTATATTATTTATTGATTTAAAATAATCATGGGAACATAGATCTCAACCATTGTTTATTTTTTTATTCTAGAATATATATCTTTTTCTATTGTATCGGTATCTAAGGAAGATACACTCCACTTCTCTTTTATCAAGCATTATATGGTTCAACTGATCTATAATAAATATGATTAGAATAAAAATACACTTAATTAGTTCAATAATGGTTTCTTACTAAACAAAATATCATATGAGGTTACATTGGAATTTTAAATTAGGATGAATTAATTTTCAATATGTACATATGTGAGAACTACTTCCCTGAAAAAGGACATTAGAATTTCCAATTTCAAAAACATTGTTCTCCCTTTTTCCACAATATTCTTATTAATTCTCTTAGAAACCATATTGTATTATGCATCGTAAGGGGTTATGTAATGATGTTTAATCTTATAATTACCATGTTAGTAACCAAAATAATTTTTAGAGTAATCATACCCATTATCATTTTTTGGTATCATCACTTTAATTTGTGGAACTCCTTCAACTTGTCCTCTAAAGAATTTAAACATTTCTACTACTTGAGACTTTTAGTTCATGAATAATATTTTTTCATTTGTATATATTAATAAATGAATTTTATTATGTCAATTTAACATGTTGTATATTTATGTCTCATTAGACCTTAAAATATTCAAAGACAAAATTCAGGAGGTCTTCTTGATTGTGCCTCACCATTATTCAGCCTCTCATTAAAATTTTTTCCCTTTTAAAATGTAATGAAAATAAAAAATCCTTCTTAGAATAATAGCTGAAAGTACCCTACCATATTATATTTAGTGATATTACTCATATTTTATTGAGAAATACATAAAATTATTCCACTGCATGAATTATTCTCTTTTATAGTATTGAGAAAGCGGGTATTACTATAATCTATGATCAAAATCAAATTCATGTAGGGCCTTTATGCTATAGTGATAATCCTTCCATTATTATCTCATTTAATAAAATAATAATCCTACTATAACACTAACAGATTCTCACCAGTACATAATATAATGAAACCTAAATAATGTTGTTTAATCAATTTAATAAATAAAACATTATGTGAAGTAGTCAGGTTGGGTTCTATAACATCATAGTGAATTATATTAGTTTTTAATGACTATTCCTTTACCTAAAACACTACCCTTTAATATTTTTCTTTAATTTATTTTATGATTCATATACTTTATTTATTGTGAGATGAGATCCACAATCATGAATTTATATCCTTTTCCATTAAAATATTACCTCCAATATTACTTTTTTTCCTTTCTAATTTTTTAACTCTTCCCTCCTTCAAGAATATGTTGTTCTTAATGTATTTTATCACTGTTAACACTATTTTTCTTGATTCCATTACTAATACAACCTTCCACAGATGTCCCAAATCTCATCAAAACTTTTTTTTGATAGAAATCATTTAAGAATTTTTATTTTCTAATTATATTTTAATAGGTCAATTAATTATATGATCTGAGTAACTGACCATAAAATCAAACCTTCTTCTATTCCATAGGAGGGACTTATTGTAACAATAAACATAATCCTCATTTAAATATTAACTAATGCTACAAAAATTCCCTCAAAATCCAATTCTTCTAAGAAATCATTATGTCTTCCCCTGATGATCTACTTTCTATTTTGGTATAATATCAATTTTATTTTTTATTGATGTTAGAGAACCTTGATTCTTGAGGTTAACCATTATTATCAAAATTGTAGAAGTTCCTTTTAGAGTAGTCTCTTAACCAATTTTATATAAAAATTATCAATGAATATGCACAATTATATTGGTTAAAAATTGAATGTAAGAGTTTTTTAAAATATTAGGTTATCCATATAATTTTCCTGAGTAGATGTCTCATTATTTATTTCAAATGAATTGTAAAAGTATATACTACTTTTTTTCCTGAGTATTTCAAAATTAACATATCTTGATTCAGCATTCAAATGTTCCACTTCTAGAGAGGAATTTTTTTTAGATTCATTTAAAATTATTTCAATCTCCAAATATTCTACATCGAGTTTCAAAATCAAATTAATATATAAATTTGATTTTATGAAAACTCATATTAGACTTTATTCATTATTTCAATTTGTTTCTTGAAATATTCATCTAAAATTTTTAATTTTGTATTTATTTCATGAAAAAATTCATATATTTATCTAAAATTTGAATCAAATATTCATAAAAATTATCTTTTATTCCATTTTTTTAGATTTCATATTTATCTTTATCATGTTCCAAAAAATATTGGCTTTTATATTATAATTTATTCTATAATTAAACTTAAAGAAGATTTGTCTTCTATTTATTTTTCTCAATATTCTTCTATTTTTTCTTCTTTATGTCCTATTTTGGGTTTTTCTTTCCTCTATGGTGTGTCTCCCATTACATTTTTTTCACTCATAGTTTTGTTCTTTTTATGGAATTCTACATAAAAGTGTTCGAATCCACCATATTTAAATTTCAGATTTAAATGATTTCCCTTATATTTTTCCTTTCCATGTTTTATATTTTTATATATGAGGGATATTATTTCCTTTTATTTCTCATCACTGTCATTATACATATATGAATCACATTATTTTTTAATTTTTATTTTCCTTTTTAGTTAATTCATTCTAGTATTTAAAGTCCATTTAATTTTTAACATCCGTTATGAAAATCGAATCATTACTCATCTCATTGTTCAATAGGTTATTTCTATATCATCATGTTATATTTAATGAATCTATTCTAATACTGATATAATTGGGTAAAATCAATTTGAAAAATTAACTTATAATTTCATCAGAAAGGTTGGCTAATCGATCTTGACCCTGAAACCTCTAATATGACTATCTAATTAACCCTAGTAAAATATTCATTGTCATTATCCACTACATATATTCCAATATATTTGAAGTTCCCTCCATATTTTGGAAATTTCTTTTCATACCTTAATGATTCCCTCAAACAAGTTTTCATGATTTTCTCACATTTCTTTAGTAGTTTGTAGTACAATCACCTTATAATAACCCTTTTCATACATTGATTATGGTGTTCCATTTCAGGCCTTAGAATATATATAAAGATTCCTAAAATCAATAAATTTCGATGCAATATCCTTAGAAATTTTTTCATCGCCTATATTGATAACATCACCTACATAATGTCCATGTGAGACTAGAAATAATTGAATTCCATTCACCGACCAATTAAAAATAGATCCATAGAAAAGGTAATATATATTATATTAACAAAGTCTTGGTTATCCATAATTAAATGAAAGAAGATTAGAATCTAAATGCAAACCATCATAGTGGATAAAATTTGATGAACCTGAATAAATTAGGATTCTATTAAGAGGGGGCTTAATCTGTAATACATATTCCATTTTTAAAAATTATTATTTTCAAATCAAACCCATTTAACCGGTTAAGGTCATTATTTTATTTATATGAATGAATTTTTCAACCATATGAAAAAATTAGAATGTATAGTGGTACTATTCTGTTTCTAAAAGGTTTTAAGAATAGTGTGAAACCCTACCCTTTTCATTATATGAATCTTGTTGAGTATAAAAATTTTCTAATCACAATAAAATTTTAGTAAATAAAAACACTAAAAATTGGAATTCATATTTATAATATGCTTAACTTTTATGAAATATTTTTCCTTCTTCCACTGGAATCACCTTTTATTTAAATACATTCCCATCTCTATATGATGAATATAGCCATCACTATCATTCAAGATGAATCTACAAAAAATATAGAAATTAAAATAGAATTTCTATACATTCTAGAGTAGATGGAATGGAGTTAGTAGCGGATTATCCTTCCTAAAACCAATTTAAAATTTAAATCCTATGATCATGAGAATTTTTTTATGATCAGGTATTCTTCTTCCTCTTCCACTTATATAGAGACTCAGGATATCTAATATTTATATTATGGATACAATCCCTTTTAAAATTTATTTGACCCATATAAATCATAATTTAATGTTTTCTAAAATTTATGTTTGAAAATACATTTAAATATCTTGAAGACTCTAGTTACAATCTTCTACATGATACAAAAATATTCATGTCCTTGACAACTCCTTCGAAATGTATACATAAAAAACAATATTACTCAGTCTCTAATATATATTTATCAATGCATAAATTGAGTAATCTTGGATTCTTATATACAAATATGTATTCTTGAAATACAATCAATATCACAGCATGAGTGTCCTCATGCATCAATGACACGCGGATCTTTCTATTTTCATAATTTAATATTCTACACACGAACATGGTAGATAAGGATTACCATAAATGGTTCAGAAACACCATAATTAATTCCAAACCCAATCTATATTTTTCTATATATATTAATTTTTCTATGAATATTTATTTTATAACATAGGTCACTTTAGATACATTGTTACATTTTCTACTGAGGGACACTTAGGATACATAAAAGAATTTTAGTACTTGAGTTATGAAACACCATATGTAACAACATTCAAATACACATATTTTCTCATGTTTTTGGATTGTATACAGAAGAAAATATTCCTCATTATCTAATAGGAATAATCTATATAGAATAATATCTACTTGTATCATTCGATTACATGAAGTTGAGTCCATTATGAAAAAATGACTATTTGAAACTGGGGAATTACATATTTCACTCAAACTCATTAGGACACAATTTGACCATCATTTAACAATTCTAGACTACATTATCTCGTCCAGAATAATCTAAAAACATCTATAAACATCATATAGGAATATTCAATACATATTCAATATATTTTCTATCTTGGTAACACAAATATGGAACCTCTAATGTGTCGACAAGATTTCTCATAAACTAGACACCTTCTAGCCCCTTCTATCAACTAAATATTATACATCCACCATTAGTAATATTTTTATCCTTGAATATTATTAAAACAATTATCATATTTCAATTCATAGAAGAATATAAATAAATTAAATTTAATAATTTTTAGGTAGCTTTAGAACAATAGTCTAGTAAAATAAACTCTACTGATTTGATTAAAAAAGATGGATAAAAATGAAGAAATTAATATCAAAAATTTATTTTATTTCATCATATATAAATTTTTTAATTAATTAAGAATAAAATCATCAATATATTTTAATTTAATATGAGATCCCTGGAGGATGAGGATGATGAGTCTAATTGAGTAACCACTGACCACAATGATTTTTTTATCTAACCATTAAATTTTTTCCTAAAACTTCTGATTCTATGAGGGTAAAAATAATGATAATAAATATGTGAAAAAGTAATAGAATATTAGAGTATGAAACTAAATTTTACATCAATATATAAATGTCAAGGAATCTTATCTTCTTCTAGTAGTTGTATATTTCCATTTTTGAGCTTCTGTTCGAGTATCTATTTATGAAGATCGCATTGTAAATGCTCAATTTTTTATTACTATAATTGTTGTGTTTCATATCATTATGATTAGGATATTTTTTAGGATAGGATTATAGATCCAATTTATTTGATCCTTTATGATTGAGGGATTTTAATGATAGAAATTTACATCCTGATTCAATATGGTGTGATTAATTGTGTTTTGGTTTTATAAGATAGACCAAAATTCTTACTGGTTTACATTAAAGGATTTTGAGGAAATGATGGTAGGTACCTGGACCCTAGTCTGATAATTCTCCATAAATATATGATATATTTTCTATTATATAATACCCATTAATTAAGTTTTTTGTATTTTTTTTGATCTTTAGCATTTCAATATTTTCCTACGATCAAATATTTTTTTACTTTTACAATGGTATAAAATTTATAATGTTCGTGCATATTGAATGTTCAATTTGATTACTATGAAAATATATATTTAAATTAATTTTGAATTTTATTTTACTTTGAAAATTTTCTATTTGATTATATTATTACTATTATTTACATTATTAGGTCATCAAAAATATAATTAAACTGAATACCTAAGAGGGATTAGATATTTCAATTCTATGTTAATATTAAAATTAAACTCCCACTTATATCATACCTTCTATGGTAATCCAGGAAAACATCTCCCATATGATATTGATATTGAAAAATTTCATCAACTCAGATATCACAAACAAATTATTCATAAATATATAATAATGAACTCAAAGGCATGCTATATTATTTACCACCGCCAAAAAATAGTACTTTCAAGGATTAAATTGAATATTCATGTTGTAAATTATTTTTTCCCCTATCATAAAATCATTTAACAAGAAAAAATAAACCACACTATCTAAAATATAAAAACTTATTTTTTAATGAAAACAAAAAAATGTTTGATAGTATATTAAAAATAGTAATGAAATGATTTATTTAATATTAGACCGTTTTTTATTTTTATCTATTCTTTTTGAACAATATGATATTTTAGCATCATTTCATTCTAAAAAATATTATTTTCACTATATTTTTCTGAAAAATGACTGGAGTGGTGATTTAAATTTCGTTGAAATTGATTCACCATTAATGTGAAATAAAATAACGTGGTATGAAACTTGATTTTATTATAATTCCACTCTTCCGAAGAAAATATTATCTAGTTTAAATTTTAATAAATAATTATGTAATTAAATGATATTGTTAATGAGGAAAAATTTCTAATCTCAAAACAATAATTAAGGTTTTTGGAAACAGTAAGTGATTAATAAATTTTAGGTGTTTGTAAATAAAGTGACCATGTTATTAATAGAATAATAATTATTTGTTTTTAAACTTCTATGGTACCAAAAATAAGATAGTATATTTTATTGAGGTAATGGATATAAAAATCATGGATATCGATCATCCATATCATATCTTCATAATTCAGAGCTCACATAATAGTTATTAGATGCAGATCTAGACCATATCTACAGCCTCATCATTTTTGGGCCTCTTTCAAACATGGAATTATTTTTGAAACTATCCTTATTCCTTGAAATCATCATGTGGTATCCTCTATCTATTATCTTTGTGTCCATGGGGTTATGTTTTTCTTCACATAGAGTCTTGGATTCTTGAGGGATTTTCATTTTCCCATATCTCTTATAAAGGAAATGTAAACATAAAAATTCCTCAATGGTTTTATATTTGTGGTGTTTTTTTCATAAAAATGGTGTGTCGATCTAGTTATGATATTATCTACCTTTTTTCACCCTTTTCCAACCAAATATCACATTGGTGATGTTGTGTGATAGTATTCACGTATTATATTTTCATTTCTACTTATATACAGATGTTTAATTCCACTCTTGATATCAATGCGTTGTGTTTGTTGTGAAATTGATTTCTCTTTAGATCAGAGGTCACAGTCTTTATAATAAAATCAAGTAGAGTATTATGATCCTATATTTACTAATAAAATATTTCTGTTTGATTGGCCCTATTTATTAATGTTTTATTGTCTACAAGGGTTTCTATTTTGATTCAATTTATTATTATTATTTGTTATTTCCCCAATCCATTTTTGGAAAAAATCTTTATAAATATTATAATGTTTTGTTTCTATATATGTAATTAATAATAACTAGATGGAAGATAAGGAAATGAAATTGATAATCATAATAAATAATATATATATATATATATATATATATATATATCTATATATACATTGAAGATACAATACATAAACAACTTTATGTGTATATAATATATAAATACATATATCTATATATAAATACATAAATATAATAGACTAAAACATTTTATAATTAATATAATATTTGTAAATATTTAAATAAGTACACGTAGTGTGTCATTACAAGAAACCAGGTTCCTATATATAATAAATATTTTTATAAAATATATAATATTTTTTTAGAACATCAACATAGTATGGGATAATGTCTAATTGATCATATAGAAAATATAGTATCGTTATCATAACAACTAATAAGATTCTTTACCCTTAAATCCTAATGAACATACCAAAATCATGTACACATTTTACAACTACCACGATCGAATAGAGAAACATGAATATAGAAAAATGATTCATATCTCTAGATTACCACATAAATTATTTCTCCCACATGCACCACCATACACAATTATCCAAATGAGATGGTTTCATGATACTATCATGTTCTTCCTATATAGAGAGTAGAAACCAGATAAAATTGGATATCCCGTAGTTAATTGAACGGTTGAAAATGGTACAAAAAGGTGGGATATGGGAAAACATCAATGACATGGACCTACACCAAATAAAATTCATAATTAGAGACTCTATACACCAACATATATGAGAAAAAAATTTGACCACTATCAATTGAATAAAAATTTTATTACCATATCTGTATGCATCCACAAGGTTTCTATATGCTCCATGAAAATCAGTCATTACAATACACCATCAGGATGTGGAAGGAGCGTAATTGAGAAAGTGGTGCATAGATATTGGTTGATGAATTATAAAATGATTCTAATAGTGATATTAAATTGATCAAGAAAAAGGGACATACTCTACTTAGGGTTGTAATCCATGTTATAAATAACTATTGAGACTTGTACTAGGTTTTGTTTTCAAAATTATTACACTAAGAAGAAATATTAGGAACATATAATCATGTAGATGATTTAAAATAAAGAAAGAGTAATAATAAATAAATAGAAATTGAATGAATATATAAGATATATTCCCTAATCCTAAAAGGGAACCATTACCAAAACCCCAATAATGAATAAATCTCTATTGTATATATCCGTATATTTGTGCATTTCATCGCCAATAACACAGTCATATATATTAAATTTTCATTTTTTTAACTTTATTATCATTTTGATTCATTTATTAATTATACTTTATAGTATTTCCAAATTCAAATATATGATGACACATTGAAATTTTCAATGGCATAATGTTTTTCTCTTCACGATTAATATATTTGGAAGCATCTTGGATGATCCAAATAAGTCCATAAAATATTGTTTTGGATCCCTAAATTGAATTTTATAGTATTTAGACTACACCTTCTAGTTGGTTCAATGTATCTAGATTCATTATACCAGTAAAAAGACCCTCAACTTCATTGTGGAGGTGCACCAGCTGTCGAAGGCTCCATGGGTCTTCCAGAATTATCCCAAAATGACATTTCCTACCACTAGATATTATTAAATACTAGTTTTAGTTTCTCTAGATTCTCTCAACTCCATAAAATCCACTAGGTACCCAGTTGTGGCTAGCTTAAACTCAAGGTAATCCTGATAGCCCCATTCAGGATGCATTATTTAGGGGTAAAAAAATTATTTATGGTGTTCTTTGATGGATTTAGTGTAACTGTTAAATTTATAATGCTTCCTATGAATTTTAAATCCTATATAAATTGGTTCAAGTCCCCATGGAAGATTACCAAAACTCTTGAATAGTTATCTTACTATAAATCAACCATGAATTTCTAGAGATGTGATACTTATTAAAGAGCCTTCTCCAATTTTCTAAATCAATCAATGGATCTCTATCAAACTCTAAAAATAATAATTTCTTTATTTTACTTCATTAATAAATTAAATTTATCTGTAACCTCTAATGGGATTTTCTAATGAATACATATATCTCTTCATCATCTATTCTCTAACGTATTATGGTCCATTAAATGTTTGGAATGGGATAAATGGCTATCATTGAATCACAATTGGTTTATTATAATACATAATATAGTGGGAAATATCCATTTATCACTATTTATGTTAATAGATTTATAAAATAAAAATATCGAGTTGATATGTGGAGATGTAGGGGCTCACATTATGTTCCATTCATAATCTTTATCACTTTAAATTTTCCTCTATTTACATTTCAATATTTCGTCATTTTACAATGACTCAAATTGTTGCATATATTTGGTTTAGTCATTTCCTCGATTATACATTGACATTATATTTATAATCTCAAAAATATATATTAATTATCACGTTTTTTTACATGTCATTAAATTATTTACAAATATTTTAATTTTTAAATTATCCATTTATTTCCACATTAATTTTCAAAAGGAAAATTCACCCCCCCCCCCATTTTCCAAAAATCAATAACCAATAGTGGCTATCTTATGTGTTCTGTACACTTTTATTAAAATTATATTATTTTTAAAATAATGTTAATTTGAATAAAATCTAAATAATTAACAATTTTAACTGATAGATTTTTTAACCCATCTAATTCAACTTCTCATTATCCAAATTTTTATAAAAACAACAATTTCTATTAGTATAATTTTAAGTGAAAATTTCATGGAAGTATGTCTAATCCTATATGGAAAATGCTAATGCATGATTATGTTACCAATATAAAATATATAGAAAAGTGGAATCGTAATGATCTAATAAATTTAAATTAAATAAGAAGTTAATGAAATCCCATGAATTTTGGTTTTGAAAAAAATGGGTTCACTCATGAATATTCTTGAAAAACAACTTATAATATTAAGAGATTATTAGAATGAACATGTGAATTAATTAATAAATTTAAAAAAAATATTTAATATATGTACCATGAATATTTTAAAAGACAAATTATGTAGTCACTTAAATCAATTAAAACTATTTTTAAGAAATTTAATGATGACTTCCTTGTTAGATAATCCATGGGTGATGAAATGTCTATATAAAGTCTCAAAATGAATATATATTGGGTTTTAACTAGCTATTTGAATCCTAAATTTATTGCCTTTTTGTGCACAATTTTGTGATAAAAATGATTTCCATTAAACTCATTGTCTCATTAATTACATATGGAATCATGGTGAATGGATTAGTGGATATAGATATTAATGAAGACAATGATGTCGAGGAATAAATAACCATTGAAGATACTAATAATGAAAAAACCAGTTGCGAGGTTTTATAATATTTCTATTTTTCTATGAACATGAATATTATTCCTCCATGAGAAGATCTAACACATGTTATGAAAAAATTAAAATAAAAAAATTGAACATGAAGGGATATAATATTAATGTAAAAAAAGTCACATCAAACTTGAATGACCTATCAAAAATAAGAACATCATAAAAGAAATAATGGTAGTATCCATTAAGGGTTACAACATCCAATGAATGTTACTCTATGTATTTATCATCATCATATAATTTTAGTGACTCAATCCAAATGTTCCTTATTTCATAAGTTGAGGAATATTCCAGGGTTAGTACTTTAATTCAAAATTCATCCTCCATATCATTTCGCGTAAGTCATAATTCTCCTCTTCTTTTTCATTAACATTCAATTACATTAATTTTAATGATCTAAATGATTCTAAACATCAACATAAAAATTGATATCTTTAACAAAATTCTGTATACAAAGAACATGAAATTAAAAATAAGCATGTATTTTAGAAAAAAATATCATATATAAAAGTTTCAATCAGTAAATGATGAATGTGATTGAAAAAACCAATGATATAGAAGACAAATTTCATTCAATCGTTATCTATTTTTTCCCCAAAAAAGGCCTTATAATAATGTCCAGATTCCAAGATCATTATTTTATAATTTATAAAAACCTATATTTGTTTGGTTTTTGAAAAAATAATTTATTTAATTTTGTTGTAAATGTGTTATCAGAGAATACCCAATAATCATAAATCTACCTATATTCTGGTTATCAAGAAACATATGTAGAAACCACTCCAAATTTAGTTAATTCAATTAACTTAATGGATCTCATGTCGACATTGTTGATAATTCTAAGGGTAAAAAAATTGGTGAAGGTACCATCATTCTTCTTATTTAAACCTTAATTAATAATGATTTTTTTAAATTATTTTAAAAAAACACTATGACTTAGTCAATTGTGTGATCAAGGATTTAAAATCATATTATAAAATTACATTTTCAATGTTTTTAATTTAAACTAAAATCATTTTTTGCCAATTTTAAATTTCTAAATTTTTATAAAATTAATTTAAATCACTTTCTATACAAAACATCAAATGATTTAGTTGATATGTTATTAAGTTTTTGATTTCTCAAATACATATTTTTCAATATAGATTACATTTTGTTAACCTCAATCATGTTCAAGTCGAATGATATTAATAAAATTATTTTCTATAATTGATTGGGTATTTATGCATTAAAATATGAAAATAAAAAAAATATTATTTTTATTATAAATAAGTACATCGGTCATAAAGATACATTTAATTAATTTCCTTGGATCTTTTAATTCTTTAACGAATTAAAAGTCTGGCAGGAAACTCCTATACTATTATAATTTTTGAAACTTTTATAATATTCACGTGGGATTATTTCCTAACATAAAAACGTTAATATTTTAAATCCTTCCTCAAATTTTAAAAATGGTTTAAGTATGATTTTTTTTAATTATATCAATTCATAGAGATCATGTTTGATAATCAAATAATATAAACAATAATAATTTTTGTTAATTATAATGATTTATTCATTATTTTTCAACTCTTTGATCAACACAATAGGAAAATATAGTAGAGAATTTAAATTGTAAAATCCAAGAAATCACTCTATCTCATTAAAATGAATTTTCTCTTCCAAAATAGTTTTGGGTGGAGACCGTGACTACTGGGTGTTATATTATTAATTGTGTTGCCTTTTTCACTTGTTATGTCATGACCCGTCCTCAGGGTCCATGTTGTGACTACACCAGGCCCGCCTTCCATAGGCTAGGGGATGGCGACAAGAACCAAAGGCATAATTCCCAATAAAAAGGGAAGGCATTACCTTTAGAATGTAGGGAAAAGAAACCGAGTACGCAACCGAAAGTAAACACTACGTAAAACTGTATACAAAAGAGAGTGATGAAAGGAAAGGGGATGAAAATACAAGCCCAAAAGTAAAGTACAGTACAACTAAAAGGCTAGTACAACTGTAGTAAATTAAAACAAAAACTACTGAGTCATCCTCCGGGAATCCCACCTGAAGGGTGGGTACAGATGGCATCCTCAGCACCCCAGGTCCCTTCGTTCTCTATGTGTACATATCACCAAGTGGTGCACCTCCGGGTACCATCTAGCTCCACAAGTCTCTACCTCGATCAGTGTTGTCCGTCGTCTGCAACCAACACAATGAAGTGCAGGCATAGCCCGTGCAGGGGTGAGTATAACGATAATCTGCATGGACCCCTATACCATGAATTTCTCCAAGAATTCATGATGGATATACCACAGAAGAAAGATACAATCACTAAATATCAACCAACCCTACTTAGGTATATTCCCATATATATACCTAAGTTATCAATATCAGATCGACTCCAACTCTCAAGACCAAGTACAACCCTGTCCACAAAGGAAATAAGTCAATCACATCGATGATAATGATTGAAATCAAGACTCAGATCACATAGGTATAAATAATTCATATAGCAATAGAGATGATCATATGTAGTCACTGATTCATCTAAGCTACCGAACCCACACGTGATACTAGACTATCTAAACTGTTAGACCCACACAGGATACAAGACCAGCTACTATGTCGGACCCACATAGGATACAAGTACAAAGGTCAAAACTGTCAGAACAACATAGGATACAATAACAGTAGTCCTCGCTGTCAAAACCACGAAGGATCCCAGTACATTAGTCATTGTTGTCGAACCCACGGAGGATCCCAGTATAGTATTTGTTGCAGTCGTAGCCAGCTCTAGGGTTCCTGCACACAGCACGCTCGATTCCGATAGGATCCGCTCATTGAGAAAAAGGTTCGATACATAAACTATCACAAATTCTAGATTTGATGTATCCTGAAGTTCCGTCTCATCATAAGAAACCCAACACGACAAAAGGCAAGTTAATCGGACGCCCGGTCTGAGAGTTATAAGCGATTCCGCTCCGAGGGCCTGATTTGTTTTAGAATCAAACCAACCTGGCCATACACAAACTTATCCAAAACCTTTATTTTGATATACTGAAACGACCATCTTTATCCAAGGAATCCTACACAACTTACGGTGCGTCGATCAGAGGTCCGTAGCTCATGTTATGGGCGAAAAACCAAAAGTTTCTCGAGGAAGGGGTCTGTGTCTAGTCTGACCCGGCCCCACCCGCCCTGGGTCTGGCCCGGCAAGGCGCATGCCGGCCTGGCGGCTATGGCCCTGCCCTCACGGCTAGAGTGCCGGACCACACGGCTGTGGCCCGGCCTGTGCGGCTAGCTTCTCGGCCCGGTCGGCTGGCGGCTAGGCCCGGAGGCCTATCGCAGCTCAGCCAGCTGGTCGAGCGCAGAGCGGGGGGGGGGGGGGGGCTTCCGGTTTTTGTAACGGCGGCGCCACATGGCGCTGCCCGTTCCACCCGGTACCCTTGGATGTGGGTTCTGCTCTTCTGTCACGGCCGGTGCCGCGTCGGCCTTCCGACAACATCGCGCAAGGGGTGCCATTGCCCCCAGGCAGGCACCCAGTGTCGGTCGCCGCCTCCGATCGTCGGCACCGCCACACTCTTCCACAGGCCACCATAGTCATTCTGGTGGTCTGTTTTTCCTTATGTCTGTGTCTAAAACCACCTTGGGTCTTTCTCTTCACTACGACGACCCCAAAACGCTGATTCCCTTCCGTTCACCCATCGCCCAACAAACCGCGCTTCATGAAAAAATTGAAGGAGGGTCTGGACTTGTTCGTTAGCCTGTGCCCTCTGCGATAGAGGACCAAACAGTAATCCATCATATAAATTCCCAAGTACGAGGGTATAATTCACATATATAAATTTATACAAAAAAACCCCTACCTCATAATCTGCGTTGAACATTGACGGGTCGCGAAAGACGGGCATCATGGAAGACAGACGTCGTTCCGTCAATGTCAAAGGAAGTAGAGCTCGAAACATAATTTTGAGATGACATCTTCAGTGTACTTTGAGGGCAAGGGTGCCTCCTTTCCTTCTCCAGTTAAAGAAGGTGTTGCTTCACGTTCTTCAAGATGTAGAGGGTTCTTCATTGAAGAACAGTGTTGTTCGTCGAGAGAAAATTGTTCCTCGAGTACTTCGTTGGAGAGGGTGAATTCTTCCAAGCCTTCCCACATGAAATTTTCCAATGAAGATGAAACAATAGGCCCCCCAAAATTATAACATTTCCATGAATCTCAAAATATTTCTAATGAATTAATGACACCACAAACAATTAATTAATTATGGAAATCAATTAATTAATTAGTAGTGTTGGCCCATTAAATGAGAGAATAAGGTAGAAGGTTTAACCCTCATCAATAGGGGGTTCTGTGGGTTTGAAGGGGGGGTTAAAGAGTTGATGTTCGTGTGGGCCCCACACACCTTATCCTCCCATGGGTGGTTATTTAGGGGTGGGCCCCACCACCAACCTCCCTTTGGAGACAATAACCACCGAATAAATAAAAATGTGTTGCTACACATTTTTATTTAATATATAACTTTTAAATAGAAACCCCTATATATAACTTCCATCATATATAAAATGCAACTGCGGTAATGTTCGAGCCAAAATTTTGGAAGAAAATAAAGAAGATAAAGAGGCCCCGCGGCCGGCTTCATGAAGCCACTGCGCGGAGTACCCCCAAGCCAGGAGGCTACCGTGAATCCATGTAGGCGGTACCCTTCACGAACGCCCCTGACGTAATCGAGCCCGTCGTGATGCCCAGGAGGTGGTACCCTCAGCTAACGCCCCTGATGTTCACGAGCCCTCCGCGAATCGAAGGAGGTGGTTCCCTCCGTGAACACCCCTAACATTCGCAACCCGCCATGATGCAACCCTATCTCTCTTCACGCCGCATAATATCTGCTTCGCGGTGCCTCTTGCCTAAAAATATTGAGCTCCCCCTGAGCCCTACAGATGGACAATCCGACCTTTCACCTTCCCAGCTCCCAAATCGTGAAGAACCCTTTGCTCTGCAAATCATGAACCTCGCGAGGTATTTTTGCTTCATGAGGTGCCTCTGTATTGTCTTGTTTTTATCCCCTCTTCCGAGAGGGATTCCTTTCACAAATCCTAAGGGCTTTCGTGAAGGAAGGGGATCCCCAAGGGGACACGGGTTGTCACGGAGCGTTTATGCTTCGTGAAACACCCTTCATGTACACAAGATCTGTTTTCTAAGGCAGGATCACTCTACTTCACGAAGTACATTGCTTCCCGACATCCTGTTTCACGAGGCACTTTTTCTCTGTGATGATCTGATCCATGAATGTCGTTCCTCTTCATGAAGCACCTCTTATTTTCACCACTACCCCATGCTAATGCTAAGGAAACACACTTCGCGAAGCACACCCCTTCGCCTGTGCTATCCACCACACAGAGCAACCGAGGTCCACAAGGACCCTACCTATGGACCCCTCCGCATTGAAATTCCTTCTCCCTTACGACCCTCTAGGTTGGCACGATGTGATTTAAAAGTACCATGGATGACACCGCCCGTTGCGTTGCCTCGCCTTATGCATCTTCGCATAGGCATGTTAATGGATATTGCTTCTTCACATAGCCATGCTAATGTGGACCCCTCAACAGATCACTCCATAACACCCCCCAGTCATGGCTTTGCAGATGCCTTCCCTCCCATAAGGATCATAGGGTACCGGTTATGTATGTCCTAGGGTTGTGAAGCTCACCCACATCGACCGAGCTGCAGGACGTTAAACTGCCAAGCACCCTCGTCCTCAACACACGATGATAAACTGTGACATCGCCATGTGCCTTTCACGTGGGGTGACCCACCTTGGACATTATCCATGCCCCTTGGTCTCCACAAGGGATGATATCCTCCTTTGGGGGTGGTGTTTTTCTGTGGGGAAGGGAATCCACCTTGGTGTAAGCCCCTAACTGTTCTGGCAGGAGGCAGATCCCCCCACTCCCTCCTTCCATCTTCGGTCCCCAAGCCCAGCGGAAGACGTGATAAGGGACAAGCCACCCTCCTCTCTTCCTAGGTGCCAAATCCCTCTCCCTATGTGCTTTGTCACCATCAAGCCTCCATCCTGGAGTGAGTTCCAGCACCATGGGCCACCAAATGCATAAGACCCTTTTGCTTCTCACGGATGAACCCTTCGCGACGTGATCGTCAGGTCCCTGCAACATATTGTTTCTCACACTGAGCATGGCTCCTGTGGGCATAGAGTGAGCAAAAAAAATGACACACCGTGGTCTGCCTCAGAGCATAAGCCCCAAATTCCCCCATCCTGAATGATGTTAAACTGCATTCCAGTCCTACGGTAAGACATTGTGACCCACCATTAACTACGTGGTCTTTGATATTTTCTAAGGCATGGTATGTAAGAAGCCTCCACGAGGTTCAAGCCCACCACCCACTTGGACCCAGGTACTTCTTCATGTCGGTTCTTCGACACTACCACCACCTGCACTTCGTGGTCTTTGATCCATGCTAAGGAATTTTAGGTAGGAAGCCTCCACAAGGTTCAAGCCCAACACCCATCGGACCACCGGTCCATCGTCACGTCGGTTCACCGGTGCCCACCCGAACTAAGGGGACTTTGATCCCTGCCAAGGTATGGTACGTAGGAAGCCTCCCTAAGGTTCAATCCCACCTTCCACATGGGCCAAGGACCTTATTTGCGTCGGTTCTCGGATGCACCCCCATCCCGTATGACGTTTAACAGCGTCCCAATCTAGCGGTAATCTGTTGTGATCCCACCAACCAGTTGTTCAGACACCCCTTCACGTCGGTTCAACCGCCCATTTCCAACCCGAACTACGGGGACAAAAGATAGACATGCTAATTCCCCAGCGTCCAGACATGTCAGTGATGCCTCAAGGTGACTACTCCCCCAATTGAATGTTGCAGCCCTGACCAGACCCCACGGAATGTCCTGACAGAAGAAGAGTAATTTACCGAAATCCAGCATCCAGACACGTCAGTGATGCCTCATCGTGACTACTCCCCAAACTAAAGGTTGCTGACCTGATCGGACCCCTTGGAATGTCTTGATAGAAGTAGTTTAAATAACTGGCATCCATAGAAACATTGCACTGGGAAGAGTTTCACGAACAACATATTAAATCAATAAGGGAGTCCCAGACTAGGTGACGAGTTCCGAGGAGGAATCCACAGAAGGAAGAACCGTCATCAAAAAATTTTGATTCGATCAAGGAGAAGGCATCCGTGAATAAAGAATGAATGCATCACACCTTTGGAAAGCGGGAATGCAGGGCAACAGAACTGTGCCGACATCACCCAAATTTGACGGATGCGCACGCCCCAGCGAAAGCATCAGAAAAAAGAAATGGTGAACCCGACATGAAGTTCTTATGCTCAATGTGGAGATTAGTAGCACTCGAGACATCTGTAGAGTGAAGTGTCACCAGATCCATATATTCGGCTCCAGGCCCCGTCAAGAAAATAGTGGGCCAGGATTGATACTCACCAGAAGATGGGGTAGTCAAAACGTTGGGAATCTCGGTCTGTGACGTTGTCAGCGTGGATCCCTCTTACAGTTGATGGAAGATGGAATGGCGCTGGGGAACTGGGTGTCAATTTCGTTTCTTGTCAGTACTAATGTACTGATCTCCCTACCTATAGGATCCCAGTTGGCACATCCTTAACCCGATCACCTCCTACTCACCGACGCGGGGGCAGGGGAAATCTCAACATGGCTACCCCGTGCAGTTCTACCTCTTCTGCGATGGCCTCTACTGTCGTGATTACTAGGCGCCCAAGCCCCCTCTCCCCATCAGAAATTATCCACAAGAGGGTAATCAATGACCTTGTACATAGGTACGATGAGGAGGGGGTCATCCCTATGAGGGACATGGCCCGCCTAGATCTAGAGGCATCTATGCCTCGTTGTCAACGCCGCCCCTGAGGGTCACGCAGGGAGCCGCTACTCCCTACTCAAACCTTCAATCATTTTAGTGGCCTATCCCCAGAATGCCTTGACAACTCCCTTCCCCACACCGATGAGGTAGGGGATGTTCGGGCCCGCCCAGCCAGAGTTATGTCCCCGGGGTTCCCGGTGAGGGCCCCCAATATTCCACGCCAGCAATGCCACCCTGTTACCCGAGCTAAAGAGCAGGTAGACTACCTACCTGCACCACCGACACCAGCCCGACTGATCTGACGCCAACGTCGGGCACATGCCGAGGAGGATGCCCAACAAGGAGCATCAACATCAGCGGCTACTACATTACGATCCACCACTGACATAAAAAATCAACCCCCTGTATATTCCGAGCAGTGGAAGCTATATGCTCGACTCGGATCGAGGCCCCGACCACCCCACAGGAAGACTGGTTCGACTCTTCTTGTCCCAGGCACAGGTAGTGTCCACTGCAGACTAACCCGCAGCAATTCCACCCACTACGGGGGCCCTCCCCGTGAAATCACCTTGGAGGACGCGGACCTTTCCCGCTACCAGGCCTGACTCAAAGATATGCCTCATGCCACCTTCAACCTGAATGAGTGCCTTCCCCATGGTTGCAACACCTCGTATGGGAGCCTCTCCCACGCTCATTACATAGGATACAGAGTCGTCCCTTCTGCCAAGGACCATCAGGGAGGGTATGTTACACATCCAGTCACTCTCCGATGTGAGGACCTTCCTCACATCCATGTAGTAGTCGATGGAGGCCCTATTCTTCCCACCAACAAGAGGGGTGGAGATCATCTTCACTTCACTAAAACCCAGCACGGAGGTCCTACCTGTGTTTGGTCTGGTCTGTACGGGGACTTACATCACACTAACATCACCAAGGGAACCAGGCATGGAATTCCTACCCGTGCACCCGTCAGTTCCAGTAGGGGTCCCACCCATACCAGCCTCCAGCACAGAGGTCCTCCCCGTGTCCCCTTTAACATCTTCCCCAGTGCTCCTCGCACCTCGGCCCACTCAGTCGGAAGTACTCATCATCCCAACACTAGTATGACCGAAGGTCCTTTTCATGCTTGAAATTTTACCTTCCCCAAAGAGCCATCCTGTGGAAGGAAGGCGGGTCATCACTGCCGTAAGAAGAATAGATTCAGACTAAGATCAAACTGGTCTTTTTATCGGATTCTGAAGTAGAGAATGACTCGGTGGTGGAACCCTCCCATTGGTCCTCTATGTCAAAGATCGGGGCAGGAACACAGTTTATCAGTCGCATCCTTCTAGAGTGCGAAGTACACTAGAATCCCACCTCTCTTCATAGGTACATCCAGGAGGAGGAAAGTTTGGGAATCCCTCAGGTTTCGACCGTGCAGTCACCACCATCATCAATAGAAGCACCCTCTACCGCGACCAAATATCACGAAGAGCTATTTTGGGGACCGATAGCGGTTGAGAAATAGTATAACCCATCACCGGTAACAGCAATCCTTGCACCAGAAGCTATGGTTGTTAGTCCATTGTATTGTGACAATGTGGTCAGGTCAGCGCACTCCTCGGAAGATGGCCCAGAATTTAGCATCCAGTCAGCTCATTCGTCGTATTCTCTGACGCCCAGTCTGCTGTCCCAGTGGTCCGCTTCAGTGCCGCTACCGGTTACTCAGCCACCTATGAATGACGAGTGGGAAAATATGGGGCTAGAACCTGAATCTGAGCCCAGGATCTTCTGGAACATTCTTGCAACAGATCACCTCCCAAAGATGTTCTGGCCAGCGACTGCTTAAAACTTCTATGCGCCATAATCCCTCACCCTAGTGGAAGTCGAGTGATTTTGTCAAAACCTATGGAAGACGCACTTCCTTCTTCGTTATCATCAGGTGGTGTACCCCATGATCCGTGTTCACATTGAAGAAATCAACGAACAGTGTCATCTGGTTGATTTGGCTGCACTCCTCATGGCCCAACGCTCGGAGTCACCAGGTCGCCAGAGAACCCTCCAACAAAGATGCGTTCAGGGTCTCAGGGTTCTCCACAAAATCATCAGGGAAGACACCCCCAGGTGAATGTCTGTGGCTGGGGGAAGTACGATGCCCTCCTCTTCTGCCCTATCCGACAGCAACCCGACTCGATATGCGATATCGAGGACATACCCCCGGGAAAGGTCACAGTCCACATGGCTGATGTCGTGGACAAGGAGGAAGAGCTGGAATTTCTTGATGGATACTTCCACCCTGAGGGTGCTCCACCATTGTTGGATCCATCGGGGAGGATTTCTCATCAGCAAATGAACCTCCTAGGTCTCACTGTGCCCACCGAGTTATTGGTACTCAGTTGGAATTCCGGTAAGGGTTAGGAGCATGTCATAGCTGTAAAGCACTCCGACCCGTCCGCCTCAGTGCAGAAGATGGAGGAAGACCCAGAGAAGGCCACGTTTTACTAGCAACTTGATGAGAAGATAAGGCTAGTCGACGAACTCCTGGCCGAACGTGCTATATAGCGACGACCCGACTATGGTGATCCTAGGCCGAGGCAGCAGGGGCATGAACAATTCCCCCTGGCGAGATGCCTCTGAGAAACCATAATCATACCTCTCCCATTGATAGCGTTGATTCCCAAACTCATGGCAAGAGGACACAATACGTCTCACCAAACCCTCCCGAACGTCACGGAAATCTGAGGAATCTAGCATCGGTTTTCCTAGCCGCCTTGCAGGCCGCTCCTCCATTCACTGCACGATCCATTGAACCCATCTACTATGTCGAAGAGCTCGGCCACGCACTCGTGTTTATTGATCCCCATAAAGATAGGGTACCCCGTCTGGATGATCTAATGTTGGCACTCATCGCCCACCTTGAGGCATTGGAAACGCAGTAGGTGGCAGTCCCACCAGATGGCAGGCCATATCCCGTGTGGGTGGATGATATTCTTGCACCCTCGTGTTTTGGAAATCCCACTTTCTCACCCTTTAACAGGACATGAGACCCACCGCAGTTCCAGGCCCACTTTTCCTCCAGGATTGGACTCATGTTGGGGACCCCACCACAGCAGGAAGCCGCCATGCTTCGATGTTTTGTGCAGACATTGGAAGGCCCTGCGTTCATCTGGTATAGCCAGCTCCCCATTGGATTGGTGACCACCTGGGTGGATCTTCACCGGAAATTCCTATACCAGTTTAGATCCACCACATTAAATACCAGCATTGCATTCCACTTCCAGTGCAAGAAAAGGCCCAATGAGCGAGTCGCAGACTTCATCGCCCGGTGGAAGGGGATCACTTACTCACTCGACATGCCACTAACTCAGGAGAAATTACTGACGATGTGCGTAGGGAATGTCAAAAAAAACTTGTTCCTTCCCTGATCACTAATAATTAACCTGGAGGGTTCTGATACATTTAAATTATGGCCCAGCACCTCAAGGAAGCTGTGTAACAGGCGAGTCAGGCGCATCCGCTGCCCCCTGTGATCCCAGCAAGGAGGGCTGCCATAGCCGAGCCCACTACTGTGGCCCAGGTTGAGGCCCCCATGATGCTAGAATTGCTATCAGTAGCACCGGCTTCGCAAACTCGTAGAGGCCTGTCACCGCATGCACAACCTCCTGCCCAGCAACGACCGCCTTATAATCGCCATGTTCCCCCACACAATGTGCTACCACCGCCTAGGCGGGATAATCAGGATTCACCTCATCGGTAGGTTCCTACATCCTCTCATCAGGGCCAGGCTCCCATAACCCCCTATACTTAAATAATACATTAGACTTACTCGTTCAGTGAGGATCAGGTCCTCAGTTACTTCTGTAGTGCCCTAGAATAGGGGATTGTGTGCTTACTTGAGTGCAGAAGGCTGGCAGAGGCGAATCTCACTGATCTCCCCAACTACTGCCCCAATCATCAGATATTGGGGAACACCCTCAAGAAGTGTTATGTGTTCATAGACTGGCTTAATGAAAATTTCGACAACAACATAGTCAGGCTGGGCCCAATCCCGTCCCAATTGGTGGATGTCTTTGTGGGGTCAGAAAGCGGTTGTGATGACGAAGGCGAGTGGAAGAAGCTTCCCAGCCGTGGATCCCAGAAGTACGATGACTGGATGGCTCGTAAAACAGTCACCTGCACCGATGGTATTATTCGAGAACACCTGAATCAGGCGGAGCCTTCAGAACCTGCGGCCAGCGCCTCTGCATCATCGTCTCAGCCGACCTCTTCCCATAAGAGCGGGCATCAGCGACGAAAGAAGAAGAAACGCGCTCCACCTACGATGTCGTCATCCAGCACTCTTGGTGACTTCATGCCCCCTTAGATGGGGATCCCTCACAGAATCCACCCATTTGTTGATGATTCTTCAAGTGATAGTTAGGGGTATGCTTCAGTTAATTTCGTGGAGTTGGTAAATCCATATATGACTCCTGACGAGGGGGAACACCAGGCGAACCTCCCCAATGTCCCCAGCCGACGTCAAAGTCAGCGAAACCGTGGCCATATGGGTCTTCAAGGAAAGTTAGCTAGCGTATTCAGCCTTGTCGGGAATGCCACTCAGACCAGACAGTCAGCCCAGTGTAGAGCTCAGCATGTGCAACTTCCTTATCTGGCATTCTCAGATCTACCTCCACCGTCGTTCGTGCTACTAGATCAGGTAGAGCTACCTCATCCATACTACGACTAGTCTCGCTATGATTCAGGCCGATATAAGTTTTCCGGCCCTCATCCGGAAGCTACTCTTCAGGACTCGACTAGTGAGCAATGAGACAAACCTCAATCTAGCCTGCTATCGGTCCATCCAGCAGGGTTCATCGTGCCTCCAATTGTAGTGTCGCCTCCTATAAGAAGAAGTTCATGCATAGCGTGGAAGTATGATGTCCTCAAGAACCTTTTCGGCATCCTAGTGAGGCTTTCTATCCTTGAGGCTCTTCTCCTATTTTCATACATGCGTGAGGCGCTCACCGAGGCTCTAAGGAGCCCCCTCCAGTTTGAGATAGAGGTAGAACCTGTAGAAGCCTTACACGCTAAGGAAATTGATAACACCGAATGCCGGGCAGTTATATCGTTCTCTGGTGAAGACGAAGACCCTCCCATAAAGGGGAACATTCATGCACTGTACATCACTGGTCAGTTAAATGGCGAGGAAGTCCGCCTCTGTCTTGTTGACACAAGCTCTGGGATTAACCTAATCCTGACTTGGACACCACAGAAGCTGGGGTTGTCTGAGGATGATTTAACTCCCTCCGACCTAAGAATCCAGGGGTACAATAGGAACGATCAGACCCCAGTCAAAAATATCCGTTTGAATACCCGGTTCAAGAGCCTAGTTTCCAATACTGAATTCATTGTTGTCTCCTGGGACACCGCATACAACACATTGATGGGTAGGCCATTGCTCCACCTGAATGCAGTCGTCCCTTGATCGTATCACAGATGCCTCAAATACTCTGTCAATGGTCTAGTAGGAGTGCTCCAAGAAGATGCATCTCCTTTTTCCTCTTGGGAAGCCCACTATCTAGATGCTTACTATTGCAAGAGAAAGGATAAGCAGATTCTGGCAAATAAGATTGAGCCCTCCATAGTCACAAGTGATCAGTGAGAAGGTTTGGATGATGCCTACATCTTCCCGATCCATCGGTTGGAGGCCACGACCCCCATACATGGGGCAATACTTTGTTGTTTTGGGTGCGAGAGGAAGGTATATTCCCTGGACCAAGTGCCGGAGAAAAATCAGCTCGTACTCCTACACCAACCAGGCCTGCGTGATCCCAAAACATCCTACCCCCGTACGGTATCGGGGCGTTCGGCTCATGGCAACGACGGTACGTCACATGTGTCTGTTTCGCTGGGCTGGAATTAACCTGCTCAAGGCGACGTGCCACTACTGCATTGATGTTATCAAGTGTGTTCCCATAGGCTAAAGACCAGATGGGATCAGATCAACTTCCTTCATCACCATGGTCTCAGCAGCACGTGAGTATCACGATATGCTGACCAATGCTGCTCAAGCCGGAACCACCCTCCCATCGGTGTCTGGTGGATCAGAGACAAATACCCCCCGCAGAAGATAACTCTACAAGTGGAGAAGAGGATCTAAAGGATTCCCCCACCACCTTTGAAGAAGGCGTCTCTAGAACGATCGATGAACTGGTACATGTGAACCTTTGTAACGAGGCAGATCTGAGACCCACATTGATCAGTTTAGTCATGTCCCTCGAGGAGGAGCAGTGGTATATGAACTTTCTTAAATAGCACTGTGATGTGTTCTCCTATAGTTATAGTGAGATATCAGGAATAGATACCCAGGTAGCCGTCCACTACCTTGGTCTCCCGAAAAACCATGGCGGGTTCAATCAGCCTCCCATAAGGATGCACCCTTCTCACGATACCATGGTTGAGACAAAAGTTGACAAGCTCATCAGAGCCAACTTTGTCACGGAAGTCTGTTACCCCAAGTGGCCAGCCCACATTGTGCCAGTCAGGAAGAAGAACAGACAAATCAATGTCTGTATCGACTTCCACGATCTCAACTGCCACTGTCCAAAAGGTGATTTTCCCCATCCAGTGATAGAATTGTTGATTGATGCTACAGTTGGGATTAAGCCCTCTCTTTCATGGATGGGTATTCTGAGTACAACCAGAACAAGATAGACCCTGAACACGAGGATTCCACTACTTTCAATTCCCCAAAGATACTTTCTATTACCAGGTTATTCCCTTCGTCCTAAAAAATGCAGGTGAAACCTATCAGCGAGCCATGCACTGCATATTCAAGCCAATTCTCAGATCCTTGGTAGAGTGCTATGTCGACGATCTGGTGGTTAAATGTATCTAGTTCCAGAACCATCTCAAGGACCTTGAGAAAGTATTCGGCTTCCTCCGTTCCCGCCACCTGAAGATGAACCCGCTTAAATGCACCTTTGGGGTCACCTGGGCAAGTTTCTCGGCTTTGTTTTCAGGTATCGAGGAATCGAGATCGACCCAAAGAAGATCATTTCCATTAACCAGATGCCTCCTTCGAGCAATATTCGGGGGCTTTGAGGTCTTCAAGGCCACTTAGCCTACATACACCGATTCATTGCGAATTTGGAAGGCAAGTGTAAGACCTTTTTCCGGATCATGAAGAATGGATCCTCATATGAATTGGATAAGGAGGGATAGATATCCTTTGAGGAAATCACGTATTATCTACTCCATCCTCTGGTCATGATGTCACCTGTCTCCGGAAAGCTGCTAGTCTTTTATGTGACCGCCCTGGAATGGTCTCTCGGCGCCCTGCTCGCCCAAAAGAACAATTAGGGGACATAGAACATCCTCTACTACCTTAGTTGTATGCTCCTCAATACGGAGACTAGATACTCCCATATCTAAAAGAGCTCACTGGCGCTCGTGCTTGTCGTACAGAAATTGCGACATTAGCTGTAGCACTATGAGGTATAGTTGGTCTCTCGGGTAGACCCGCTGAAATACATTTTGAACCACCCCATGTTGACAGGCTGACTAGCGTGGTGGGAGGTAATCCTCTAGCAGTTTGACATCAGGTTCACGCCTCAGAAGGCTATCAAGGGGAATGCACAGGCAGACTTCCTAGCTTCCCATAAAACCTCCGTGAATCAATCCCTAGACCAATATTTTTTTGATGAGGAAATCATCTCAGTCGATCATGTCATCTCATTTTGGAAAATGCACTTCGATGGTGCCACCCGGAACCCCACTGGTAGAAGGCTCAACAATCAGATTCACAATAGAGTGGGCCTAGGTATCATCTTCATCACCCCGGTACAAACTGTTCTTCGGTACTCATTTATGTTGTCATAGGGCTGCACCAACGACGAGGCAGAGTATCTGAATCTCATCACTGGCCTCAAGATGGACCTTGAGATCAAGGATCCCCATTTTCAAGTGATATGGGATTCCGAACTAGTCATCGATAAAGTCAATGTCAACTATGTTGTCAGGAATCTAGAGCTTGTGCCATTGTTGGAGTGCACCCTCTATCTAATGGCCCAGTTCCCTTCTCGACCAGAGGTTACCAATGTCCCTCGGTCACAGAATGGTCGAGTGGATTCTTTGGCTAGCCTAGCCACCTCATTTGAAATTCCCAACCAAAATGATCTGATTATACATGTGGCACACCATAGAGTCATTGCCCCCGTCACCCCAGCAGATTATGACGGCCCGCGGGTAAGCCATCTTACCACAAGATCCTCCACGTCAAGAGCCCTAGGTTCTTCAGATGTAGTGGCTGAGATGACTCTCGACTAGAAATCACCTTTTGTTGAGTATCTCCAAAATGGCTACCTCCCGGATGATCGGGCTGAGCACAAGTGAATCCGACATCGCGCACTTCAGTTTACCCTCCAGAGTTGTCCCAGTCTTGAGCAGATCCTCTATAAAGTGGTTTCGATGATGTTCTCCTCTGTTTAATTCAAGGATTCGAGATTTCTCAGGTCATGCAAGAGGTTTATACCAGTTCCTGTGGATCCCAGCAAGCTCGGCCGAAGCTATCCCATTAGATTCAGAGATTGGGGTACTTTTGTCCCTCTATGATCCATGATTGTATCGAGTTATCCAAGAGATGTCACACATTCCAAGTTCAATATAATTTCCTGCATTGGCCGCCAGAAACTCTCCACTCCACCAAGTACTCTTGGCCCTTCATGGTTTGGGGACTCGATGTCGGGGGGCCGTACCCACTGGCGACAACTCGCCAGTGCAGGTTCATCCTAGCTGCTAAAGATTTCTTCTCTAAATGGGCAGAGGAAGTCTCACTCAAGGAAGTCAAGGCTTGATCCACTGTCAAATTTGTGAATTCCAATATCATCTATTGATTTTGGAGTCCCTCATGATGTCCTAACTGATAACGGCACCAACTTCCGAGCATCTAAGCTGAAGAAATTGTATGCCAAGTACAATATCCGTTCAAACCATACCTAATGCTATCACTTTCCGGAAAACGGAAATATAGAGGTGTTCAACATGACCCTCACTAACATTTTGTAAAAAATGGTTGGTCATAACAAGAAGAGTTGGTCAGTCATGATCTCTAATGCCCTCTGGGCTTATCATACAATGACTCGCAATTCCACCCAGGTGTCTCCATATTACCTGGTGTTTGGGGATGAGGCCGCCCTGCCCATCGAGATCTAGCTTCCATCATTACACACTGTAGTCTATGACCAACAAGCCCACATTAGGTGTCTGAAATCCATCTAGGATAATTGGAAGCACTCGATGAGAGTAGGCTCTGTGCCCTGCACAATCTGGAAAGGAATTTGAAAAAGATAGCTAGAGCCTTCAACAAGATGGATCACATTTGGTCTTTCTTGAAAGGCAACTTGGTGTTGGCCCTCCGAGCACCTATGATCCCTGGTAGGAAACCACCCAAGTTGGAGCCCAAATAGGAAGGACCTTACATCATTCATAAGGTTTAACCCAATTGAGTATATTCCTTGGCCACCATGGATGGTGAGCGCATAACTGCTCCCACCAATGCTATGTTCCTCAAGCAATACTTTTCCTGAGCTCCCCCCCCCCCCACTGTCCTGCACAACCTTAAACTATACGGTCTTGCACGACCATAAACTGTATGGTCCTGTATGACCTTAAAATGGATGGTCCCGCATGACCCTAAACTACACGACGGTACTTCCTGACCTTAAACTGTCCCATCCTACATGACTTTAACTACGCACCATCCTACATGCCATTAAACTGCATCGTGAGAACTACATGTGGATTTATTCCCATCCTCATGGGATACATAGGAATGCTCAGACACCTTGTCTTGAGCCCATCCCCGAGCTCTTCTCTTTGATTGTCCCCCATTTGTATAGTTTCTTCAGAAGGACCTTGCTTGATGTGGAATAGGCTTCCTTATCCCCACTCATACAAGGATTATAATGGTCACACCATGTGCCCACTCCCATTATTCTATCCTCCCACGTCTTCACCAGATTACATTAAACTACATGGCCTTCAATAACTACGTATGGCTTGATTCCTATCTTCATGGGATACGTAAGAATTCCCAAACATTTTCTCTGTTGGCCCAGCTCAAATCTAGAATCATCACCTCTGTTCAAGACATATGGAAGGTTGCATACTTTTTCCCTGAGTCGCGTCAAGCTAGACTCGATCTGGCTGTACATCCCCCTCCATGGAGATGTTCGCCTCTTTCGTAGATGGGTACAAATATACTTCACCCACTCATTGACTGGGATTCTGTCACCTTCTCTGTCTGAATGTGCCCCTGAATGGTATGGATGCTAGGCCTAAGGTCCCTCTTACCACTTCAAGACAATTCCCTCTAGGATGTCGAGAAACAAGAAAATACAAGTCCCACTTTTTGAATGTGGTCAGCGGTCGATGCTTATTTTTTGCCCATATTTCAGGAAACGATAAGGATGTTGTCTTCGAACATGGTCAACAGTTGTCCTGGATCTTTAGGACCAACCCAAGATGTCCCAAACATCGATTGTAGTAGTTCATTAGGCCCCGTTGTATCTAACCAATGAACTCCCCTCGAGCGATGCCACCTATCAGGACCCATTTGACGGAGATAGCCAAGGATGGATCTTTGTTTCCCACACCGAGAACCGCTCACATGGGCTTAAGAGATATGATGAGGCAATAACCGTAAAAGAGGGCGTATGACCTTCCACCTATCCCAGGTTCTCTCTTATAGGATTTTACGGAGTGGTGTGGGATTATGTCTCCATTCACGTTGGGTTAATCGATGTTCCATACATATCCTCGGATGAGACCTTCCCACAGCCCTCGTCCTTACTGCAAGACGTTAAACTGCATGCTGGTCAGGCCTCCCTAACCGAGGCCCAGCCTTAGGACCCTTGGCCTTTTTGGGCCCCTGACCCTCGTCCTTAATGCAAGACATCAAACTGCAAGCTAGTTAGGCCTCCCAAACCGTGGCCCATCCTCAGGCCCCTTGTCCTTTTCGGGCCTCGGCCCTCGTCCTTACTACAAGGCGTTAAACTGCAAGATGGTCATTCCTCCCTAATCGAGGCCCATTCTTAGGACCCTTTGCCTTTTTCGGCCCTTTCCAATGTTCTTACCCAAAGTGTATAGTGCAGTGCGGGATTATGTCCTCATTCACGTTGGGTTACTCGTCATACCATACACCTCCCTTGTTTTGGTGTATCCCATTCCCCTCCTCGCCTTGCATAACGTTAAACTGCATCTTGAGAACTACGTGTGACTTGATTCCCATCCTTATGGGATACATAGTACCACCCGAATGTCTAAACTTTGGGTCCAGCCCCATCTCTCGGAAATCACTGTTTCACCTTGGCCCCTTGTCCTACCCTTCCCAGGAGAGGGGAGTATATGGCATGGCATTGGATTATGTTCTCATTAACATCGAGCTTGTAATTACCATGCCATGTACCTCTCCTTCCTGACCATCCGCATCGACCCTCTTCGGAAGTTCATCAAGGTGCCTAAGGGTACTTTTGTTTGGTACCTAGAATGTTGGGTTCTACTCAGACGTGTTTTCACCCTCTTTTTAGGCTTTGTGCTCCCCTTCATTAGGTCTTTCATCACCTTTCACACCCAAATGGACCCCCAAAAATGGAATGGATACCACACATAAGGGATTTCCTACCATTACGGGCCAATTCCCCTAAGGGATTCAGACAAAAAATTGATACAAATCTCGCGGTGCAAACATGGTCATCAGTCGATGCTCGTTTCGTGTTCCCACTTCAGGATAACGAAATACATATGCCATTTTTCTACCATGGTTAATAGTTATCCTCCATCGCCACGCAAACCCCATTAATCCCAATGTGTCGGTTGCATGATTCATATCCTTCCCCACCTTCTCATGTCCATGTAGTTCTTCAATGCTCTTGACACTATTCTTCAGTGAGCATCCGGACGTTAGGGGAACAAAGCCGCATTAAGGGCGACCTTCGAGGCTCGACACCGATTTATGTCTATCCTGCATGACATTAAAAGGCACCCTCTAGAACTACATATGGCTTGATTACCATCCATATGGGTTACGTAGGACCACCTGGACATTTCGTTTTTGGGTCCAACTTAGCTGGGAGTTAGTTTCTCTGGCCCCTTTCACTTTCGCCCATATTTGGGCCCATTGGCCCGAGGTTCCCCTCTCGGAATTATGTACGGTGTGACGTGGGATCATGTACCTATTCATGTTAGTTATGTTTAATGGCACCGTACACACTCTCCACCTAGAATCGTCTATTCTACGTCCGCGCTGCATGACATTAAAATGTATGCTTGGACCTATCGCATGACCATAAACTGTTACATTATCATCCTGGCCACATGATGAAAAACAGAATTTCATTGTGGTGACCTCATCTTAGTGGAAGTCACGTTGGGTATTGGTCATACGCCATGCCAATTTTCAATGCCTACTATGGATTGATTCTTGTGGCGGCACCAGGGTCTGCTACCCTAGGCCTGTCGCTTCACAAAAAAATCACTCACCTTATAGGACAAACAAGATTTATCAAATACCGTTTCCTTCGGTGTGTGGGCCACATCCGCACACCCATTTTATCCCTGGCACTGGCACCTCAGTGTGCCCCCCTCAAGAACTACATAAGAACACCTGTGCACTTCACCTCAGGCCCAGGTCAACATTCGTTGTCAATTCCTCGACCTAGAACCTCTCTGAGGAACACGTGGTGGTCAGATCACCTAGTTCCAATTCACCTTGGGTATTTGTAATTACCCCGCCAGGTGCCTCCTGTTTTTCCTACCATCTATGGTCCATGTTCTATGACACTTAACTAAGATCTCCCTATGAGAAGGGACTCAACTAACTCTATTTAATATGTCTCATTTCTATATTCATATGCTTCTTGAAAAAGAGCCCGAAGAGTCGAATTTTCATGGGGATATTCCCCTCATCCCATGTCTAAGCTTTGTGAGATCGCTATTTAGATCCTCTTCCTCTTCCACATCCAAAAGGACCCTCGGACAACATGGATGCTAGTCCTAAGGGATCTCCATGGATGCTAGGCCTAAGGGCTCTCCTACTGTTTCGTGCCAACGTCCCTAAGGATCTTTGATGACATTTGCGACATGTCTCATGTTTCGAACATGGTCAACAGTCGACCCTCATTCATCTATCCCCATTCCAGGCTAACGCGATATGGATGATGTGTTTCTCCCACGGTCAACACATATCCTCCATCATCACGCCGCCATCATTGTGATTCAAATTTCGAGCGTCGTGATTCACACATTTCCACTTCCTCATGTTCAAGTGGATTCCAACATATTCGTCTTTATCTCTTTGCGTGTCTAGGAGCTCTACATAGACAAGTTAGCATCATTGGGCCGGTATTCACCAAGAATCCCTTCGCTCTAACCTTCACCTTCCTATATCAGGAAACCTCCCCAGTACTTCTTTTTTCCCACATCGAGCATGACTCACGCGTGCTTAGTAGTTTTGGGTGTGATATGTACCGGTGCAACAAGGATTCTCCCCATCCCGCATGACTTTAAACAGTGCTTCAAGAAATATGTATGGATTGATTCCCATCCTTATGAGATATGTAGAGACACCCCGATATTTTTCCCAGGGTCATGCCACATGAATCATAAGTCATGTTCCTCTTCACTTCTGGCACCTGGCATAATCCCTCACAGGGAACTATGTAACTGCAATTCTTCCCTGAACAAGTTCGGGATTCCCCAAGATGACATTGGGATGTGACTGCTCCATCACTAGAGAGGCCCTGTCTATAAAGAAGGAATGATCCATGATCAAACTGATGCATCCATCCAATGTGCTTCCGCCATGGTGGCGTAATTTCAAGAGTGTTGGATTTTGTTCGAACAAACCCTCATTCCATGTTCCACGCTTTGCACGCCCCTTATTCGGACCCTTGTCCTCTTTCATGTCTAGAGGAACCCCCTAACAGTACAGATGCTCAGCCAATGGCCTGCCTATTGTCTCGAGCTAACATTCCGGATGATTAATGGGTAGCATTTTGAGTCAGGCCCCATGTTTCGAACATTGTCAATGGTCAGACCTCATTTGTTATCCCCATTTCAGGATAACACAAAAAGGATATTATGTTTCCACCAAGGTCAATGGTTATCCTTTATTGTCACGCCATGACCATAGTGTTCCAAATTTTGAGTATCATGATTCACATCTTCCACTTCCCTATGTTCGTACTAATCTTAACACCCCTAGTGTTACCCCGCTCATGCACCAGAGCACATCTGAATAACGGCTCATAAATTGTTCTGAGGTCCTAATCCTCTGATTTTTTAGGTCCTCTCCTATGTATTTCCAAGATATCCTAAGTTGTTACGTAAACCCTGGATACCCGAAACTTGGTCGAAACATTATGTTCAGATGGAATTGCATTGTGGTCACCCCTAGTTTCTCACATTGGGCTCGCCCCGCATGAGCTTAGGGACTGACCACTAGACATTTCACGAATATAACAGATGAGTATCAATCCAACCTAGATAATGAGACTAATGCATGATAATGAATCAAATAAATGAAAACATGAAATTACGTTTGAGAGTTTGTGATCCTTACAACACTCAGGGGTTTATTCCTCCCATGGACGGGTTGAACCCATCAAAAGAGAGTTGCAGTTCTGCCACCCTTCGACTCGTGGAATCCAGGAGTTTCTTCCGCCGACTCAACTCCCGCTCCTCCTCAGCAGTGCTGAGGCGCAATTCATCAGCCTCAATTTGGGCCTGCTCTATGTCAGCCTGAATAACGGCCATTTATTTAGAATCTTGCCTAATACAATCTTCCGCCTCTGCCAGCTGAGCCTTCAATCACCAGATCAACTTTGATTGTTCATTAATAGAGGCTTAGTAATCTTCCGCCTGAATATGTAACCATTGGACATCATTTTCAGCCTCCCGGAGATTCTTGATGTTTGTCTCCTTCTTCTGCTGCGAACCCACGTTGAGGTCGTGATCATACTCTTGGATCTTCTCTATCATAAGTTCTCGGATGAGAAGATGGGGGAGCTGGGCATCCACTCCACCAGCGCACAGTTCACGCAGCTTCGAGTGAAGTATGTCCATCTCATCCATCCATAATTCTTGGGGGAGGGTCTTTTCGATAAAGCACATGATCAGCTTCCATGATCGGCAGTGGAGTATATCATTGTCCTCTTCATCAGAGGTCGTCTCATCCCAGCCCGTGTGGTTAGCAGGCTCGTATGCGGGATACGCCCTCAAGAAATCTTCTGCGGGATCTGCGTCTGGCATTGGATCAGGTGCGACATCTGGCGTCAAATCAAGGATGGCGGGACTTTGGTCTACCGGTAGATCCTCATCATCAGACCTCACCTCAATGACCTCAGGCACGACCCCACTGGTAGTCCCGTCAATGATAGGGAGCGCTGCGGCTCAGGTGGTCTTGTTAACTATCGCGACGATTACTCGCATGCCCCTGGGATGGGCACCACCAGAAATCCCATCCAACCTTGCCGCAGTGGCCCATGCCAGTCAAAGAACTATACGTGACAATGAAGGGCATGGGCGTCAGTTGGCACGATCAACGTGTGGCAGTAATGAATTCAGTGGATAGGACTTATAGAGATCGAACTCATGACGCCAATCCTGAGTTGATATTGACAGGACCCCAAAGCGTGGCCCTCCGTATATTGTCAGAAGGCCTAGAGATTCTGAAGGAGCCACCTTGGGTGTCCTAGCCCCACCAGACACATAACTAGACACGGCCACAGGTGCGAGTTCTGAGGGTCATGCATCATCACCTACCGAGGGGCAAGAACAAGGCCTGTTCATGAGGTCCTCCTGCATGATTTAGATGTTGGTAAAAAATCCATGATGACATGAGAGAAGACAATGAGGAATGATTCTTGGAATGTTACCCTGAGAGCCTCTACGAAATTGTCAAGACCCGAGTTTTGATCGCTGACTTTGCCTTCTTCCAACGGGCTCCCTCTGCCGGCCTCGTCCCCCCAAGAGGATTCTTCTGATTCTTCCTATCGGGGGAAGCGCTCTCTTAGCTCAACAGCAGACAACTGTGGGGGAATCATCAGATCCAGTAGTACCCTCACCCGGTCTATCATTGGACGCGGGGCACACCTGGAATGTACAAAGTCCTCCAACTCATCCAGATATTTCTCCACATCCACCGGAGACACTATGAAACCGGCCCGGATATGGCCTATACCCGGTAAATCCATCCCAAGACGGTTCAGGTGAAGCCACATCTCCGGTGGGCCTAGGAATTTCCTGTTGACATCCTATATTTCCCAGGCCTCCGTGAAAATAACATTCTCTGGCATGTTGATATGGCACACTTGTTTCCCCAGAGCCGGAGTGGATATCCTGCGGAATCCCCTTGGTGGTCGTCCCTTTGGATGGCTCTGCTCTCCTGGGACCACTGGATCTACTGCTGCTATTGGATCCATAGTTGTTGGCTCACCCTCACATGGTGAAGGTCTCGTTGACACGATATCCCCACTACCACGGAATGCCCTTTCCGCCTTCAGGCCTCAGCCTCGAGATAGGGAAGTCCCACCATCACCAGCTCGAACAGTTGGCTGCTTTAGTATTTCACCTTATTAAGCTACCTCGCTACTTATGGCGTACCACCAGTCTGAAGGTGGCATTAGGCGGAGGTAGTGCATTCCGCAATTCCAATATTCCCGTTTGAACATGAGCCCAATTGCCTCATCACACAATGGTTCTCCTCAAGGCGCACCTCCCAGTAGACCTGCGGGGTTAGCCACTGCAGGAGCCAGAATTTACATGAAAAATAGTGTGGGGTGTACGGCTCGTAGAGAGGATCGCGGTCCACCCTTGCTACCAATAATACACCTCAAAAGTCTAGGAGATAGGCCCAGTTCCCTTCCGTCCCCCAGATCATCATCCATGAGTACCCCCGTCGATAATGGAAATGGATGAAAATTAAACTCTTCCACCATCAACACCCGATTTTGTACCAATGGTACGATTAATTTGCCTAGAAAGATCCCGGTAGCATTCAGAATGGATGGGCGGAAGTTTAACCCCAAAGGTGATATGGGGTTTGGATATTTGTAAACCCCCATGATGTGCGCCGTGATCCACCCATACAGAATATGGAAGGGCCTATATATCCTCTGCGTCCTCTTTCATTCTCTAACATGTCGTAGCATCTTGTACAATCCGGCGAGCATCGAAATCCCCATATTGACCTGCCCTCCTGTGTCTAGCATGGATGCAATGATTAATGAGCTAGGTCACACCCCCATGTTGGTATCCCTAAATGGTAGGATCCAACCACAGATATAGGTCACGATAAACACTACCATTTTGACTATGGGCTGTTGTTCGGTATTAACACTGAAACCCCATGTCATCCCTTAGCTATCCTCCAAGAGCTGCCAATATGAATGATCCTTTCCCCATTGAGCCCCCTTCTGGGAAAGTATGAGGCCTCACGGGAATCTCTCGATCCTTTGTGAAGTTCAGGAACTGCTTGAACCACTTCTTGAAGTGGAAATCCCTCACCGCTTCTTTGTATTATCCTGGGACCAACCCCATCAGTGCTATTGCTAGCCGTGGCATCTGCTCCAGATCCTCCCACGTACTCATGACGGGGTGGAACTCATCATAAATAGCATCCAAAATCAGGACCCCCGAAATCTGATGGACATCCCACAGACTGATGCCAACCTCCCTATGGTGCAGGTGAAAAGTGTTGGTCCTAGACGACCATCAACTCAACAGATCTGGAATCAGCTGTTTTAGTTGATATATGTGGAATTGGGAGGGCCATGCCGCCTCATACAAACCCACTCTCCTCAAATCAAATCCAAACTCCTCGCATGAGGCGCCTACCCAGTAGGCCCATGCCCAATCATTTGTGATGTTACCACCCTGGCATAGGTCCCACTCATCAGATAACCCCTTTATCAAATCCCTCAAGGATGCCTTTAGTATTGTGAGGTATATGGGAGGGGATATCTCCGGCTGCAATGGCTTCCCATCAACATTGATCAGATGATTGTACATGAAGTCGGTGGTGACAGGTGTGAAGTCCTCTTGCGTATGACCATCAGCCGCCCTGAACCATTGACGTTGAAACAACGTGCTTCTAAACCAGTAATCTGGTTCGTATCTACTCTCCTCAGAAATGAGGGTGTCGTCCCTCAGCCCGAAGCCATACAAGGGTAGCTTCATGCACAATAGATAGTTATTTTGGCTCTCTGATAGAAGCTCCACCAATGAATCATGGTCCGAGTGGCTACGGACCAACTCTCCTAGGCCCATTAAATTTACTATGTCATCCCTCCGGGCAGCGTCTGCAGGCACCCCAAGGGTAGCTTCTCGATGGGCCATTGGGTTTCAAAACTCGAAAAATCTTAATCTCGGGTCGTGAAGCCTGTTTGCAGAGCTCATTCGCAAAGCCGAATCATGGAGCCAGGACTCAGCCTGTAGGCGCACATGCACGTAGTGCGGTCACGGAGTCAAAGACTCTTGGTTCGCTACGAAGTCCGATTCACTGAGAGCAGGCACAGAGTACGCGGATCTTCACGAATCAAGATCTCAAAAGGACAAAATCGTGGAGAAGGGAAAGGACAAAAGAGATGGTTGGACCCCTATTTATAATCGGTGGCCTCTGGAGCATCATGGCGCGTCCAGTCCACGCGGAGCTTCGTAGCGCGCCCAACCTGCACGGCCCATGTCTGCCTCATGCACCCTCTTCGTGAGAGAGCACCGCGAATGGTTGATGATTTTAGAGATTTCCTTCAGACGTCAACCCTTGATTCCTCTACGGATCCAAGTATGAGTGGGGCATTTTTTGGTGCCAAAATGTTGGAATAAAGGAATGTGGCCCCGCGGCCGGCTTCGTAAAGCCACTGCGCGGAGTCCCCCTAATCCAAGAGGCTCTTGCGAAGCCAACAAGCCGGTACCCTCCGCGAACACCCCTAACATTCATGAGCCTGCCGTGAATCCAAGGAGGCGGTACCATTCATGAGTGCCCCTGATGTTCACGGCCCGCCGCGAAGAAACCCTATCCCTCTTCACACCGCGTATGCTCTGCTTCGCAGCGCCTCTTGCCGATAAATACCAAACTCCCCATGAGCCCTATGGATGGAAAATCCAACCTTTTGCCTTCCTAGATCACAAATTGTGAATCACCCATTTTTCTGTGAATTATGAGCTATGCGAGGTATTTCTTCTTCGCGAGGTTCCTATGCATTGTCTCGTTTTGATCCCCTCTTCCGAGAGGGATGCCTTTCGCTATGACTAAGGGCTTTCGTGAAGGAAGGGGATCCCCAAGGGAACCCTGGTTGTCGCAGAGTGTTTATTCTTCCTAAAACACCCTTCATGTGCACATGATATATTTTCTAAGGTAGGATCATTGTACTTCGTGATGCACATTGCTTCCCGACATCCTGCTTCGCGATGCACTTTTTCTCCGTGAGGCTGTGCTCTACAGACGCCTTTCAAATTCACGAACAACCTCCTATTTGCACCTCTGCCCCATGATAAGGCTATGGCACCCCACTTCGCGAAGAACACCCCTTTACCAGTTCTCTATACTATGTAGAGAAACCGAGCTATACAAAGGCCCCTCCCTATGGACCCCTCTTCTTGGAAATTCCTTCTCCCGTGCGACCCTCCAGGTTGGCATGATGTGATTTCAAAGTCCCCTGGACGACACCACTCGTTGTGTTTCCTTGCCTCATGCTTCTTCTCATAGGCATGCTAATGGCTATTGCTTCTCCACATAGCCATGCTAACGTGGAACCCTCAATGGATAGCTCTATAACAACCCCCAGTCACAGCCTTGCCGATGCCTTCCCTCCCACAAGAAGCAGAGGGTACTGCTTATGTAAGTCCTAGGGGTGTGAAGCGCACCCACATCGTCCGAGCTGCATGACATTAAACTACCAATCATCATCATCCTCAACACACGACGTGAAACTGTGACATCGCCCCATGCCTCTCGCGTGGGGTGCCCCACCTTGAACATTCTCCATGCCCCCCCCGGTCTCTACAAGGGATGATATCAATCTTCTGAGAGTGGCGTTTTTTTTGCAAGGAAGGGCATCCACCTAGGTGTAAGCCTTTAACCATTCTTGCATGAGGCAGAGCCCCATGCTCCCTCCTTTCATCATCAGTCCCCAAGGCTAGTGGAGGACGTGATAAGGGACAAGCCCCCCTCCTCTCTTCATGGGTTCCAAATCCCTCTCCCTCTACGCTTTGTCCCCCTCGGGCCTCCATCCTGGAATTTGTTCTAGCACAATGGGTCACCCAATTCATAATCCTCTCTTCTCTTCTCACAGACACACCCTTCGCGACCTGATCGTCAGGTCCCTGCAACCTCTTGTTTCTCACACTGAGCATGACTCCCATGGGCTTAGAGTGAGCCCCGACCATGACACACCTTGGTCCGCCTCAGAGCATAAGCCCCAAATTCCACCGTCCCGCATGAAATTAAACTGCATTCTATTCCTTCGGTAAGCCGTTGTGACCCACCATGAACTACATGGTTTTTGATCCTAGCTAAGGCACGGTACGTAGGAAGACTCCATGAGGTTCAAGCCCACCACCCACCTGGACCAAGTTTCTTCTTCATGTTGGTTCTCCGACACTGTCACCACCCAAACTACGTGGACGTTGATCCATGATAAGGCATGGTACATAGGAAGTCTCCATGAGGTTCAATCCCAACACCCATCGGACCCCCGGTCCATCTTCACATTGGTTCCCTAGCACCCACCCAAACTAGGAGTACTTTGATCCATGCCAAGGTGGGGTATGTTGGAAGCCTCCCTGAGGTTCAATCCCACCATCAACATGGACAAAGGTCCTTATTCACGTCAGTTATCCGACACGCCCCCGTCTCGCTTGACGTTAAACTGCGTCCCAATCTAGCATTAAGCTGTTGTAATCCCACCATCCAGTTGTTTTGTCACCCCTTCACGTCGGTTCAAACGCCCCTTTCAAACCCAAACTATAGGGACTTTGATCCATGTCAAGGCATGGTATGTAGGAAGCCTCCCTGAGGTTCAATCCCACAACCACTCGGTCGTTCTAACCCCATTCACATCGGTTCGCCCCCACCCCCGATGACGTTAAACTGCACACTCAAACTATGAGGACGTTGATTCATGGTAAGGAATAATACGTAGGAAACCTCATGATGTTCAAGCCAAACACCCATTGGACCAAATTCCATCTTCACGTTAGTTCTCCAGCATCCATTCTAAACTACGCGGATATTGATCCATTTCAAGGCACGGTACGTAGGAAGCCTCCCTAATGATCAATCCCAACACCCATTGGTTGCTCCGACCCCCTTCACGTCGGTTCTCACCATCCAAACTATGCAGACTTTGAATCCCTACCATGGGGATAGGTAGGAGGTATCTTCGAGGCTTAATCCCATCACTACCAACATCTTTACGATGGCCCATATCTCATTCCCCCTCCACTCCATTAAATTTTCTGTCACCCATCCAGATTCTTACCCAGGCCACCACATCCAGGTGAAATCATGCCACCCTATTCCCCTCCACAGCATTCGGGAAGATTCCCACATGTTGGCCCGAATATCGGTGTTCCCTCAAGGGGGTTCTTCAATCTGATCCACTCAAGCTAGTGTTCTGATCAGCCTGATCTGTCTCCACTGGACGTTAAACTTGTGGCATACCCTGTGTTAAACATGGGAAGTTGAGGAAAACCTCAGATACATGCCTATGGCATATGATTCCCCACACTCGATGTTGGATTCCTTAGGCTTCCGTGCCCACGATAATCCCTATAATAAGGGAAAAAAGATAGACACGCCAATTCCCCAATGTCCAGACACATCAGTGATCCCTCAATGTGACTACTCCCCTAACTGAAGGTTGCTGCCCTGACCGGACACCTTGGAATGTCCTGATAGAAGAAGTGTAATTAACCAGTGTTCATGGAAACATGGAAATGGGAAGAGTTTCATGAACAACATACTAAATCTATAATTAAGACCTAGACTAGGTGACGAGTTCCGAGGAAGAATCCACTGATGGAAGAACCGACATCCCATCATCACATTTCGATTAAGGAGAAGATGTCACTGAATAAGGAATGAATGTCACCCGCCTTTGGAAAGCAGGAATGCGGGGCAACAGAATCGCACCGACATCCCCCAAATGTGATAGACGCACGTGCCCCGATGAAAGCGTCAGAAATAGTTAAAGGTCCCCTTAATCGAATACTGGAACTGCAAGTTCATCGGTGTCCTTTGATTTCAATTCTGAGCCATGGTTCAAAAGATAGAAAACCCAACATGTATGTTTACTAAACGTACCTGAACAAAAATTCATAAATTGATTCCAGGAACAGCGGGCCTCGGAATCAGGTGCCGTCAGAAACTGCGGACCCTTAAAATTCATAAAAAATTTATAAAAAAATTTTCTTGAAATTTCTGGGTCTTTACATTACCCCACCTCAGGGATTTACATCCCCGTGAAGCTACAAAACACACTAAGGAAACAAATGGGGGTACTGAGCAAGCATTTGAGCCTCCCGCTCCCATGTGCTCTCTTGGAGGTTCTTGTGCTTCCAACGAACGTGCAACAGAGGAATCGACTGTCCACGTAGGACCTGCTCCCGTCAATCTACGATCTCCACTAGGACCTCTGTGAAAGTCGCCCTGTCATCGATGTCCAGCTCCCCGTGGTCGATGATGTGGGATTGGTCATGCACATATCTCCTCAACTAAGATATGTGGAAGACATCGTGCACCCGGTGGAACTATGGTGGATGTTCCATGTGGTAAGCCACCTCACCTACTCTACTGAGGACATGGAACGACCCGATGAAACTCATAGATAACTTGTTGCCCTGACCAAATCTCTGTAGACCTCGTCGAGGTGAGACACATAGGAAGACATGGTCCCCATCCTCAAACTCCAGTGGTCTTCGTCTCCTATCAGCATAGGACTTCTGTCTGATATGTGCATCTTCATCCTCTCCTATTTATCTGCACCTTCTTCATCGTAGCCTTAACCATCTCTGGTCCTACAAGTGCTGACTCCCCTGGGTCAGTCCAACAGAGAGATGATCTGCATGGTCACCCATACACTACCTCGTACGGGGCCATCATGATGTTTGAGTGTTAACTGTTGTTGTATGAAAACTCCACCAAGGGTAAGTGATCCTCCCAGCTGTGACCAAAGTCAAGGACACATGCATGGAGGATGTCCTCGAGAGTCTGAATGGTCCTCTCAGTCTGACCATCTGTCTGAGGATTGAAGGCAGTGTTCAAACGAAGTTGCATGCCAAAAGTCTCATGTATCCCCTTCCATATCCAGGAAGTGAAACAAGCATCTCGATCATAGACGATAGTCGATGGAACACCATGAAGTCATACGATCTCCTGAATGTAGAGCCTTCCCATGCTCTCTACTGAGCCATGCACTCTAATTGGTAGGAAGTGGGATGACTTGGTGTGTCGGACGACAATTACCCAGATAGAGTCATTTCCTCTGGATGTACGTGGAAGCCCTGTCATGAAATACATGGACATCCCATCCCACTTACACTCTAGGACCTCTAAGGGATGAACCAAGCCTGCTGGAACCTAGTGCCCCACCTTCACTTGATGACAAGTGAGGCATCGAGAGACAAACTCTGCTACTGATTTTTTCATACCTGGCCACCAGTTCTGTCTTTTGAGATCCTGATAAATCTTCTCCACTCTTGGATGTATGTCTAGAGGGGAAGTGTGTAACTCCCTCAACAACTCCTCGTGTAGTTCAAATAGTACCATGGTACGTCCTATGAAGAGGATGACTTGCTCCCCACCTTCAGAGAACCCATCAGGTGCATGCCTTGAGGATATCTGAGAACGTCGCGTATCATATTCAATGTCACCACATTGTACCTCCCTGACCTACTAAAGTAGTGGAGGAGTGACTGTGAGAGTCTGTAGAAAGGATGTGCCTTCTCTATCCACAAAGGATATCTGCAACGCAGCTAGCTACTATGTCGCCTCTCCTAGTAGCTGAATGCCCAAACTCTTGATGAGAGCCTCTGCTACAATGCTCCCCTTCCAAGGAGTATAGACTATCTCATATCCACAGTCCTGAAGGAACTCAAGCCATCACCGCTATCATAGGATCATGTCATTCTCTGAGAATATGTACCTGAGACTCTGGTGGTCAGAGTAGACTGTAAAGTTCTCACCTACCAGATAGTGTTGCCACATCTACAAGGCGAAGAACACTGATGAAAACACTAGGTCATGGGTAGCGTAGTTCTTCTCATGCTATATCAACTGCCATGAACCATACGCGATAACTGCTAGCTCCTGCATCACGACACACTCGAGTTTGTGCAATGATTCATCATAGTAAACAACATACCCAATGCCCTCCTCAGATAGCCTCAATATTGGTGCACTGGTCAGTCTCTTCCTCAGCTCTTGAAAGATCTATTGGCATATCTCTAACCACACAAAGGGATTCCCCTTCTTCGTCAAATCTGAAAGTAGTGTTGCATGTCTGGAGAAGTCTTGCACAAATATCCAATAGTACCCTGCCAGACCAAGAAAACTTCGATCCTCTGTCACACTCCTGGGTGGCTCCCAAGAAATTACTGCCTCGATCTTCGCCGGATCCACTAAAACTCCAGCCTCTGAGATGACATGACCCACGAAGTGAACCTATCTAATCCAGAACAAGAACTTCGAGTGCTTACCATAAAGCTGGTTTTCTTGGAGTGTGTCCAGTACTACCCGCAAATGGTAGTTGTGCCCCTCCTTGGTAATTGAGTAAATCAGTATCTCTTCGATGAAGACTCTGACAAAGCGATTGAGGTAATTCTGGAAGATCCTTTTCATGAGAGTCATGACCTCTACTAGAGCATTGGTTACGCCGATGTTCATAACCAATAACTCATAGTGGCCATACCGACACCTGAAGGTCGTCTTCTGCACATCCTCGTCTCGAACTCGGAGCTGGTGATATCCTGACCTGAGGTCTATCTTCGAGAACCATCATGATCACTTGAGCTAATCAAAGAGGTCGTAAATCCTCGGAGGTGGGTACTTGTTCTTCATGGTCACCTGATTCAGGTGACGGTAGTCGACACACAATCACATGCTCCCATACTCCTTTTTATCCAAAAAAATCAGGGTTTCCCGGGGTTAAACACAGGGTCGGATAAATCACATCCCCTGCAAGTCCTCTATCTTTGCCCAGCGCACACGAAGCTCAGTGGGAGCCATCTAATATTCTGGAGTAGATATCGGTGTTGTCCTGAGGTACATGTCAATGAAGAAGTCTACCTCACTATGAGGAGGTAATCCTGGAATGTCATTAGGGAAAACATCCGTGTAATGATCTACCACAATAGGAAATCATGGACTCCGCACATCAACCGCTCTGAGGATCAGACTAGCCATCTAATTTGTGATCGGCTGCCACCTCAACTATATATGTCCATCCAGCACTGAAAATTCTCCCTTCTTACTAGTGAAGGTGAACCTTTTCCCATCCGTGCGGACACACCGCACTTTTCGCCTAATATAGTCAATCTGAGCATGAACTATAGATAACTAGTCCCTACCCAAGATGACGTCGAAAGGCCTCGACGCCGCTACAAGATGATCCCAGTCGAAGCTCTCCCTCCTAGAGTAAGCTCACACTACCGGCACAATTGTGTAATCGTCGAGACTACTCCCATAGGAGTCTCTAGCTATAAATATCGAGCCAACAGCTACGTCGGAATCTCTGAGCTCCAAACAAGGCAGAAAAAATAAAAGAATGAATCGCACCTGTGTTTATATATACTGCAGCAAGGGTAGAGTAGACACAGATAGTACCTAGAATCATCTTAGGTGCACCATGGTTGTAGGCCTCGACTGCCTGGAGATGAGCCCGCCTCTGTCCTCTAGCTCCCTGTGGTCGGGGTGGACCTCCTAGTGGTGGTGGTGTTGGTAGAGCGTTAAAACATCATCCACCACCCGCTGCTCGGCGAGCTCCTCTGCCACATTCACCTGCTCTAGGTGGAGCACCACAGTCAAACCTCTGCCTCTACCTGGGAGGTCCCTCTACTATCTGGTTATCATCTGTAGGGCGGGTCGGGCAGTCACGAGCCATGTGGCCCTGCCCGCCACATGCATAGCTCTGCCTGCTCCTCGTAATGTTGGCTCTATTTTGTGTGCCTCGCACAACAAAACCTGTATCCTTAGGTCGCCCACCTGATGGCCTGGTCCACTTGGACCTGTGCATCAACTATCTCCTGCTAGCTGGATAAGACTCCGCTACGTGTCGTCATGTGGAAGGTCTCACCGCTGATGACTGCTCAGCGAGAAACTCTTCACTAGAAGGGCCCTCTCCAGCACCCCCGCCTATGTTGGGATGCTGAGGGGAATCGTTGAAGCCCTAATCATAGGCATGAGTCCCTACTTGATGGTTCAGGCCATGAAGAACGAGTCTCATACCATATATGTGGAGTAGCATGAGAGGTCGGTGAACCTCGCTGACTACTGAGCTACTGTCATGCTTCCCTACTACAGATGAAGTTACTCATGTATCTGCACCGCAAGAAGGGTGGATAGAACAAACTCTAAGAGAAAGAGACTCTCAAAGTCTGTCCAGAGTAATGATGGATCGTCATGCACCTGGAGAATCAGGATCCACCATCTGCCTGCTGCATCATACAGGAGTCTCATGGAAAGGATCACTATAAAGTCGGGTGGTGTCCCTACCAATCTAAAAACTCTCACAATAGCCTCCGGCCAATCCTCAGCTACTTGAGGGTCCGTCTCTCCCCATAACGTGGGCGGCCACTCTCGCTGGAACTCATGCAATACACTCAGGCGGCATGCAATCTCTGCTGCTAGAGCCAGAGGTATCTGTGGCCCAGTGGGTAGTGGTACCGTAGGTACCTCCGCTATGATGGGGCCCTACACCGAGGCCTCATTGCTCGGTGGGCTAACATCTCATACGTAACTCAGATCCCTAGCCAGCTGCCTTCGTGGGGCCATCCTGAAAATAAACAGGTGTGCCACTATTAAATAGAATACCTGGTGAGATGACACAATGTAATCACAAAGAAAACTTTTCAAGGTAAACACACATTAAATATGTGTTTTCGTGCACTGAGTCGGAATTCAGAGGTCAAGGTCCCGGTGTTTGGATATGTCCACCACTGCACCAACACTGGACTCCCTGGAATGAAAACCACAATCAATACTCTTAACACTATTTCTTCATAAAATAGATTGATCACAGTCATGAGTTATGTGGTAGAACTGACTCCTCTGATACTAATTTTTCATAAATCGTCCTTGGGGCCCGTGTCGTGACTACCCCAAACCCACCTTCCATAGGCCAGGGCCTGGCGACTAGCACCAAAAGCGTAATTATGGATAAAAAGAGAAGTCATTTACATTAGAAAGTAAAAAAAAATAGTGTACACAACCGAATGTAAAAACTAAGTAAAACTGTATACAAAAGAGTGTGCTAAAAGGAAAGGGGCCGGATATAAAAGCCTAACAGTAAAGTATAGTACAAATGAAAGGCTAGTACAACTGCAGTAAAGTAAAACATCAACTACTGAGTCATCCTCCGGGAAGCCCACCTAAAGGGTGGGTACAGATGGCCTCCTCAGCACCCCAGGTCCGTCCATCTACTCTGTGTATGTCTCAACAAGTGTTCCACCTCTGGGTACTGTCCAACTCCACAAGTCTCTACCTCGATCAATGTTCTCTGTCGTCTGCAACCAACACAACGAAGTGCGGGCATTGCCCGTGCAGGGGTGAGTATAACGATTCTCAGTAGGGGTCCCGAGACCCCGAAGGTCTCCCAGAATCCACAAATGATATACCACAGATGAAAGATAAAATCAAGAAATATCAACCAACCCTACTTAGGTATATGCCCAAACATATTCCAAAGTTATCAATCTCAGATCGGCTCCAACTCTCAAGCCCAAGCAGAACCCATTCCACACAGGAAGTAAAGTCAATCACATCGATGATTATGATTAAAAGACAAGACTCAGCTCACACATGTATACATATTTTGTATAGTGATAGATATGATCAGATGTAGTCACTGATTCATCTAAGCTGTCAGACCCACACAGGATACTAGACCAGCTAAGTTGTCGGACCCACACAGGATACAAGACCAGCTACTCTGTCGGACCCACACAGGATACAATTATAGAGGTCAAAACTTTTTGACCCACACAAGATACAAGAATAGTAGTAATCGCTATCGAACCCACGAAGGATTCCAGTACAGTAGTAATCAATGTTGAACCCACGGAGGATCCCAGTACAGTAGTCGTCGCAGTCACAACCAGATCTAGGGTTCCTGCACACAGCACACTCGGTTCTGCGAGGGTCCGCTCCTCGAGCAAAGGGGGTGATACATCAAATATAAAAAACTCCAAATTGGATGTATCCCAATGTTCTATCTCATCATAAGGAACCCAACGTGAAAGACGGCGCGTCAATCAGACGCCCAATCTGAGAGTTATAATTGTTTCCGCTCCGAGGACCCGATTGGTTTTAGAATCAAACCTACCCAACCATACCCAAACATTGCCAAAATCTTGAGTGTGATATACTGAAACGACCATCTCGATCCATGGAATCCTATTCAATTGATGGTGCATCAATCAGAGGTCTGTACCTAAAGTTGTGGGAAAAAAACAAAAAGTAGCCCGTATAAGGGGGGTCTGGGTCTGGTCTGACTTGACCCAACCCGCCCTGGGTCGGCCCAGCCCAGTGGATGTGGCCCATCCCACGCGGCTGGTGGCCCGACCTAGCGGCTGGGGCCCGGCCTGCATGGTTGGCGGCCCGGCCCGGTGGCCCGGCCTTGCTCAGCAAACTGGCCGAGCGCGGAGCGGTGGGGGGGGGGGGTTATAATGGCGGAGCCAGATGGCACCTCCTGTTCCACCCCAAACCCACAGACATGGGTTCCACTGCTCCGCCATAGCTGGTGTCACGGCGGCCTTCCACCGGCAGCACGTGAGGGGTGCCACCGCCCTGTACCGTGGGCCAATGGAGTCATTCCGGTGGTCCGTTTTGCCTTCTGTCTACGCATACGGCCTCCTTGGGTATTTCTCTTCACTACGATGGCCCAAAACATTGTTTCCCTTCTATTCACTTGTCTCCCAACAAACCACGCATCACGAACAAATTGGGGGAGGATCCAGATTTGTTTGTTAGCCTGTGCCCTCCGCGTTAGGGGCTCAAACAGTAATCCAACATATAAATGCCTAAGTACGTGTGTATAATTCACATATACGAAATTATACAAAAACCCCTACCTTGTAAATGGCATTTAACGTTGATGAGTCACGAAAGACGGGAATCGTGGAAGACATGCTTCATTTCGTCAACATTGGAGGATGTAGAGCTCGAAACATCCCGTCGAGACGATGTCTTCGGTGTACTTAGAGGGCGAGGGTGCCTCCTTTACAGCTCTAGTTGAAGAAGGTTTACTTCACATTCTTCGGGACGTGGAGAATTCTTCGTTGAAGAATTTCGTTCTTCATGGAGAGAATAATGTAACTCGAGTTCTTCATTGGAGAGGGTGAATTCTTCCAAGCCTGCCCACCGGAAATTTTCCAACGCAAATGAAATAATAGGCTCCCTAATATTATAACATTGCCATGCATCTCAAAATATTTCAAATGAATTAATGACACCATAAATAATTAATTAATTGTGGAGCTCAATTAATTAATTAGTAGTGTTGGAACATTAAATGAGAGAGGAAGGTGGAAGGTTTAACCCTCATCAATAGGGGGTTCCATGGGTTTCAAGGGGGTGTTGAAGAGTTGTTGTTCATGTGGGCCCCACACACATTATCTTTCCATGGGAGGTTATATGGGGGTGGTTTCCACCACTAACCTCCCTTTGGAGATAATAACCACCAACTAAATAAAAATGTGTTACTACACATTTTTATTTAATTTCTAACTTTTAAGTAGAACTCCCAAAATATAAATTCCATCCTGTATAAAAAGAAACATTAGTAAAGGTCCCCTTAAGAGAATACCAGCATTGTCAGTTCATCAGTGTCCTCAAATTTCAATTCTGAGCACCAGTTCAAAAGATAGAAAAACCCACACGTACATTTACTGAATGTACCTGAACAATTTCAGAAATTTATTCCGAGCACATCGGGCCTTGGAATCAGGCGCCGTCAGAAACTGCGGACTCGTAAAATTTCAAATTAATTATGAAAAAAATTCCTTAAAATTTCGGGGTCTTTACATGTAACAAAAAAATGAATATGTAGATTAGTTTAATAAAAAAACCAAATTTATTTTTCCAAATTTTTTGGTTGAAATTGTTTTATTTTAAACAATAAAGACTATAAATGAAAATTCGATTCTAAATCTCATGAATCTAACATTACTGCATATAACTCAAGAAAAATTTTATTATGCCTTCATAAAAAATGTATAAAATGTTGTAATAATCAACACATTTTTTTTCTATAATATTTTAATAAATTATCATGTCAAAATATTTTTGAAAACATTGTTTTTAATGAACCATTTTAAACAAATGATGATAATGAATAACAAGAATCACTTTCAAATTCACTTCAAAAATGTATCAAATAATCCAAAGACCTTACCTTATAATATATAATCAGTGATTTAAATGAAGAAACTCATAATTGTATGTTGGATAGATATTTGTATGAATAACTAGCCTTTGTATCTCACATTAAACCCTAAAAAATAAAAAATTCCATTTAATAATGATAATTGTGTACTTTCCATACCTGAAGAACATAATAAATTCCCCCAAAATGTTGTGTATACTCTCATGGAATGACTAGACTATAAAATAATCATAGTATATAAATGTTATTTATTAAAAAAACGTGAATTATATTGTAATATTACCTGAAACAATGATTTTTTAGTTTCAATATTTTATAAATAAGTAGATGGAATCGAAATTGATGAAATTTAATTTCGTATTTCTCTACAAAAAATAAATTATACACCTTTTTGAAATTCCATCAAGTTAATTTAAAAAAAAATTAAAATGGATTTCACACACAATTCTTTAAATGGGTTTATAACATAATTTTTTTTTTGGAATTACCACCTTGTTTTGGAAATTGAGAGTTTCCAAAATAATTCCAAATAACCAAATCTATTTTTGGTTAAAAATATTCACCTTGGGCTTCTTATCTGATCTTTTTAGATGTTCTTATTTCAAATTATTTGATATTAAGAAAATATTATCAAGTGATATTTTTAAATCACAGATCAAACTATATAATTATTATTAAAAATATATATTGATGATTTCATTTTTTTCACACATGGATTTTCAATTATATTCGTTATTTCAGATATTCTTTTGGTTTTTAATTCTCTCTTGGTTTTCGAGTGTTCGGGGATTAAATTTTTTGTATCTGGTGATCTTTATCTAAGTCATTACTCTTGTAAGTCTTGTTTGGTAATTTTCCTTGTCTTTTTCTAATGGGAAGGTATAAATATGAGGTGGCTTTGAATTGAATCTGTTACACTCCTAGTGGCACCATTTGTGGGGTATGTTTATTGGGGTGGTTTCTCGATATTTGGGCCAAACCGTGAGCGAATTTTCAGATTAAAATGTAATGTTTTTTTCTTTTATAACACATTAATTTTTCATCATTTTTAACCCATTCCACTACCCAATTGGCTTCCCCTGACCTATTCAATCCACCATGTCCATTTGGACCCCTTAAGAACTCATAATCATGTTGAATTTGGGTGATTTATTTAGGAATTAAGCCAACGCATGAGACCATTTCCAAATATAAGGAGATAATTTATTTATTTTATATATCATTAAATTGTTAAGAATTTTTGGTAATTACATCTCCCAATAGAGACCAAAGACCATATTCTTACCCCAATGTTCCATTTTCCCTCTTTGGATCTCGTCGTCAAAGTGGATTAGGGTGAATTTCCTCCAGGATTCTAAAATCATCCATATTTTCAAAGGGAATTTATTTTTTAATAAATAAAATTTTCCCCTCTTTTCTCTGCATTTTTCTTCCTACATGGCCTACTCAGTTTTATTCAAACATACCTTTTAATTTTGGCTGCTGGGAGACTCAACTATTTGTGTATTTGGTGTGATTGCATCAAAGTTCCTCATGTATGTAATTCCCCTCTTGTTCCTTCCATTTCCTTAGGGTTTCTCACCACCTTGATGATGTTACAAATTAAGGTCAACTAGGTTTTCAAACCTAGGCTTTTATTTTGAGTATCATTATTTGTTAATGTGGTTTTTGTTTTTTTCACTCTCTTGTGGGGTGGCGGTGGTGCTGTTGAAGTTTCACACAAAGATATGGGGATTTTAATATCACTGTTATGTGATTCTATATGTAAGAATTTTATGATGAGTTTTTTTACATGATATATTTATTTAACATGTTCCTAATATGTTTATGTGGTGGGAAACCATTTTTGGTAGCCTTAGTTATTAGTTTAGATATAAGGATGAATTTTCGTGGAAATTTGGGTTTTTACTTTGAATCTTTTATGTTTTCGATTGGGATTGTTTTATAGTTCATGAAATGTTATTATTAAATGGATTTAGGAATTAAAATTATAGTTTGGTGTGATATTATAAATCATTGGGTGTTTTAAAGCGGGGTTTTATATGGATTTTATTTTCAATTCTTGGTTATACTTCTTGGAATTGTTTTAGGAATATTTTAAGTGGATTATTGGATTATATAAGAGGTTAAATCCTGTTGTAAAACAATTTTGGTAGGAGTATGTTTTTGAAATGGTATATTTTTTTAGAATATGTTTTTTTCTAATGTGTAAAATCATATAAATCTTTCATAAACATTCATAAATTATTTGTTGAATTGTGAAAGAGAAATGAAAAATGTTGTGGGCTGTTTTTCTATAAGTATAATGTCAAAATTAATTTGAATGAAAATGGTGATTATATTACATGTGTGTGAAATTTTTGTTGTGTGTTTGATTTTGAAATGTAATTTTCATTGGAAAATGGTTTTTTCTAAGATTTGGAACATGATCGAGCACAATGGGGGAAACCGAGGTAATTAAGTGGGCAGACATGTACTACTATGCTAGTGATCAAGAATGCTTTCATCCTTATGTCACATAGGATGTTAGGTGATTAAAATAAAAGAAAAAACACTTATGATGATGTTTGGGGCCACTTTGTTATGGATATGTTCTATACTAGTGGCTTGTGCACGAGAATGTAAATTTTTTATGGTTACATTCCACCGATATACGAGGTACCTGGTGCCCACAGCTCGCTAATTCCTAGGGGTGTCCATGTGACTACTCATTATTGATTATTTTTTATTCACCATTATCATACAATGTATTTGGATGCTGAATTCAGTCGCATGTACAATTTCATTAAATTTTTTTGTTCATTAATGTTCCTCCTTTGAAAACTATTTTCATTTGTAGTTGAATCCTTTAAAAAATTATTTCAAGCTTTTTTCTAAAACACTTAAAATATTTTTTCCATAAAATTTTTATCAGATAGGATATATTTTTGTGGTATCCAACTAGGATTAGGCTCATACCCTACTTAAAACATTGGGTTTAATTAGACCTGGTAATAATTTCTATAGGTTTGGTAAATTCTTTTAGAACCAAAGGTTTGTGTTGTTAGCTTCCCCTCTTGGTGGAGTGTGGTGTAGAAGGCTTGTAGATGATACACCCTTGTCATGTGGTGGTACTTCAGTTTTTTTTTCTACTACTTTTGAGTTTTGGTCCTCATATTATTTTTCTAAATCCATGTATTTTACTTCTTAATTTCTTTTAAGTTTTGTTTGTTTTAAATTTTTAGATTCATTTTATTTATTACTTTTTGTAATTTACTACTTCCAAATTCTGGTAAATCATTCCAAAACACTTATTTATTATACTATGGAACTTGTTCCAGCCCATGGGGATATGGAAAAACCTTCAGCCTTGCTACAAACCAAGTCATGTGTTGGTTTTTATGGTGACCATAACTAGTTCCGGAAAAAATTGAATCTAAGGAGGGTCTCACTTTTGGGTCATGATCGTTTTTAAAGGGCATGGGTAGAACAGATGTACAATATTCGGAACTTAATATTCTAGTTACGAGTAAGGTTCCTGTCCATTACACCTCATGTAGATAGATGAGTCACTATATAATTTATGGTTTCCATAGAGTGTTTGGGTTCTTGTGGTTTTTTGTTATTTGGGAAATGAAATTGGAGTTAGGTCAATTGTCTAAGAGAGCTCATAGGGCCTGACAAGCGATGTGGAGTTGGGGATATTGTAAAAGAACACTCTCTATGCTGGTGGTGTTATTGGTGTATGGAAACCTACTATACATCCGAGTCATCCATCGAAACTAATTTTCCTTTGATTCATTGAGAATCTTTATGGGTTTTTTAAAATAATTATGGAAAGTTCTTGTTTGATAATTGAAATAACAATATGTTAAAATGGAAAAAAATAGCAATTCATGTAGAGTTTTTTGAAAGTGAATTTTCATCATTTAAAAATTTGTTTTACTAAAATTAATTATTGGGAATGTTTAAATTATGTTAATGAGGGCTTTCTAAATCTATTTTAAATGGAATATTAAAGTGGGAATGGGGTTATTTTGAAAGGGATTGAAAATGGGTTTTCTGAAATGTTTTGAATGAGGTATTGAAAAGGTGTGTTTTCATGAAATGATCATTTTCTAATATGATACTGGATTTTTATAATAAGAACTTTTCGATTCACAAACTCGATGGTTTAGAAAAGAAGGATGATTTTAAAGTGGGTTTTAAAATTCTGTTTTTACTGGAATGAAATGTTTTTATTTTGAAAAGGGTAAAGAACATTGTTTTCATCCTTGGTGTCATCATGGGTGATCAAAAGCATGGGTTATGTGTATGGAAATTGGATGAGTGACATGTATGGGTTATGTGTAAGGAAAAGATGATGAGTTCCCAGGTCAGCATAAGGAGGGTGCCTGTGGTGGCACGAAAACATTCATGTGTGACACCCATGAGATATCATTGGTTTATGAGCTAACCGACGACCCCATTTACATACAATGAAATTATTTTTTAAGGAAATTGTATGTTTTGATAACCAGTGTTTGGGGTGTGGTTTCTTATTTGTTACTGTGAATTTTTTTGAGGGGTGTATTGAGTTAGAGAACCCCTCTTGTTTGAACGTTGTTTCGATTTTTTGTTTTGTGAAAACGTTGGGTTGATGTGTTGATTAGTGTACCAATGTGAGAAAATTTGTGTGAATCCCATGTGCATTTTCCTATCATGTGTTCTATTTTGGTTTTTCTTATGTTTTGACCAAAGGAATGGCATAGTTGATTCCATGGCTTGTCTTGTTTGCTAGGGTATGCCCCATAAAGAGTTAATTCATGATTGAAGTGTGGGAATGAGTTATTTACCATTGGATGATCCTCTAGTGGATACAAAAAACGAATTTTTTATAATAATTTAGATATTGACTCGACCTATATTGTTTTTTAGTTAACTTGATCCTCATGTATCATGAGAGTGGTTGTTGATGGTTGACATAAACCTTGGTTCCCTATGATTCCTAAATCATCATAGGTGGTGTTAAAATTCATGGTGTCTATTGGTTATATATAGAATTAGTGAAGGGAAGTCCCATTGAGGAAGGTGAAAAAAGTTTGTGGATTTCAGCGAAGAATGATCTTTTAAAAGTCCATTGGGTCTTCTGTCTATCTTGTCGAAGAAAGAGTTCATATTAGCCACCGGTGTCGAAATCTAGTCATTTATGGTCATAATGCTAACTTGTAGTAATATAATATTACTTGGAACTATGTTCACGATTCAACTCTTGTTAATGACTCTCTCAAATACAAGAGTTATATTTAGCGGTGTCTTATTTTTGGTGTTAACTTTTAATGAAAATGGTGGATGTTGTGGAACCATTCAAGGGATTCTTCTTAAATGAAAGAGTGTTATATTGTGAGAATTTATTATTCATTTTTCTATGTGAAGATGTATTCTAGGTTTTTTCCTTCTACTGATTCTTTTTAGGGGTCAAAGTGGTGATGTGTGTGCATCTCCTAAGTCCATGTATGGGTAATGGTGTGTTTTTTGAGCTACTAAATTTCATATGGTGTAGTGATCATTTTATCCTGATTGTGACATAGTAGAAGATTCAAACATAATGGATCCATCAATAGGAATTAGAGTGGTTCTTTTCACGTAGTCAAGAAATTGCAAGGGGTGTAAGGGATCCTGGTTCAACTTCAGTATCTATCATGGAAGGTGGAGATAGTTTGATGTTTTGATGTGGTGGTTTCATTTCATGTGGTCCTTGGTGGTGGAAAAGGGAATGGGGAAACTACTCCTCAATGTTGTAATATGTGTTCTTAGATAAGTCCCTCCTTTTTTAAATGGAGGTGAGGTGGTTTTTTTATTAAAAACATTTCATGAACTATTGTGGGTGCAATTATGAATATGGTTATTCGTGTTGGAATAACCTTTTAGGCTCTTTTTTATATTGATTTTGGTTGGACTCTTCTAAAGATGGTAATGTTCTTGGGTGTGACATATAGCTTATTATCTCTATTGCGCAAGAGTTTTTTGGATCGACCCCCTCCACTTTTAGTGGCGATTGTATCTTATGGGGTATTTTCGTGTCTGCCCAAGATTGTTGGGTTTGTTGTTTGATTCTTATAATGGGGACGCCCACAATGTTTTTCATGTAGGTTCTCTCGGAATATGTCTAATGTAATTTTATCCCTTATGGTGGGGAGTCTGTTAGGGTCTCCCTATATCATTGAATCCGTTATGTCCTTGGTGTTGGCTTGGCGGTGGGTAGTCCCATTCAGAGCTATCTAACCACCAATTTCGTCCATGGGTAAACATTGGGGTGGGAGTACACCCAATGGGTTTTTTGAGGTATGTATATGGTAACGTTGACAGTTTCATGATGATGGAGTAAATCTTGGTTGGTGTTAGTATCCCTTCCTTTTTTGGTCAATTAGAGGTATTTTGGCCTTTTGGGAGTGGGAAAAACATGGAAAGATAGTCCATCTTGGCATATCAGATGGTTTTTGTTTTGCATATGGAATTAATATGGATTTCTAAGGGTAGAAATATTTATAGTGGTGAGAATTTTCACACCCATATTTCAATTCCATACTTTTTTAATATTCTTTTGGCTCTTATTTTTATTGTGTTTTCATGATGTTGTTGGTTTAAATTAGGTGTCTTAGGTGTTCTTGATCTATGAAATTTGTCTTTAAGTCTTGGATGGTAATTGGACTTTTTTTAAGGGAAGTTATAAGTATGAGGTTTCTTGGAATTGAATTTGTGACACTCCTAGAGGCACTATTTGTGGGGGTAGGTTTATTGCAGTGGTTTCTTCAAGATTTGGGCCAAACCATGAGCACATTTCAAAAGATTAAAAAAATTGTTTCTTTTATAACTCATTGGTTTTTCAACATTTATCACCCATTACACGTCCCACTCGCCTTCACCTGACCTATTCAAACAACCATATCCATTTTGACCCTTTATGAACTCATAACCATGGTGGGTTTGGATGATTTATTTAGGTATTGGGACAACCTGTGATCCCATTCACATATTTAAGGAAATAATTAATTTCTTTTATATCTCATTGATTTTTAATTTTTTTTTCATTCCAACTCTATCTCGAGCCCAAAATCCCAAGTCGCTCTCCTCATGTTACATTTTCGCTGTTCGGAACTCCTCATCTTTGTTGATTAGGGGAAATTTACTCAAGGCCTCTCAAATCATCAAGAATTTAAAAGGGAATTTGTTTCTATAATAAATCATTCAATTTTTCCTTTTCTCCCCCATTTCAGTCCCCACTCGTCCTCTTCCTCCTTATTCAAAGAGCACTTTCAATTTCGGCTACTTGGAGATTCGTTTATTGGTGTGTTTGTGGTGATTTCTTCAATGTTTCTCAGGTTAGTGAATTCCTCTCTTGTTCCATCCATTTTTCTTGGGGTTCTCCCCTCTATATTGATGTTCCAAATGTCCAACATCTAGGTTTTTGTACGTTGGGTTTTATTTTTGGTTTCATGGCCCAATCTTGTGGTTTTAGTTTTGTTTTCGCTCCCTTTTTGTGTGGCGGTGGTACAGTGGTATTTTCTCACAATGATTTGAGGGTTTTGACATATTTGGTAGGTGATTCCATGTGTAAGAATTTTTTTATGAGTAATCTTTATTGAATTGTTTAGTTAACATATTCCCAGTATGTTTTGTGTGGTGTAAAAACCATTTTTGGTCGCATTGGTTAAGCATTTAGTTTTACTATTTCATTTTTTCTATAAAATATTTATTTTTTGTTTTTAACATTTGTGGTATCGATTGGGGTTGTTTTATAGTTCATGACATTTTTTTATTAAATGGTGTCAAGGATGAAAAATCCAGTTTTGTGTTATATTTCTATGAATTAGGTTTTTAAAAGAGGTGTTTTAGATGAATTTTATGTGAAATGCTTGGTTATACTTCTTGGAATTGTTTTAAGAAAACTTTAAATAGTTTATTGGTTAATAAAAGATGTGAAATCATGTTGGAAAACTTTTTTGGTGGGAGTAATTTTTAAAATGGTCCATTTTTTTGAAAGATAAATTATGTGATGTTTACCATCTTGAAAATGTTTTCATAAATTTCTTACAGGATTTATTGTATTGTGAATGTGATATGAAATGTGTTGTGAGCTGTTTTGGTGTGAGAATGATTTTAAAATGAATTTGAACGAAAAATGGGATTATGGGACTTATGTGTGTGATGTTTAATGTGTGTGTGATTTTTAAATGTAATTTTCATGTGAAAATAGAAAAAAATTTAAGATGGGGTACTTGATTGAGCACTAAGGGGGAAACCTAGGTATCTAGTTTGGCGGATGTGTACTAGTATTCTCGTGATCCAATGTGGTTTCATCCCTATTTTATGTAGTATGTTAGAGGAGGACCACACTGACTAAAAAAATATAATGATGTTGGGGACCAATAGTTTATGGGCATGTTCCTTATTACAGGTACATGCACGATAATAGATATTTCTTATGGTTACATTCCACTGATATATGTGAAACTTGGGGCCCACAGCTAGCTAGTTCCTAGAGTTGTTCTCGTGACTAGTGCTCATTGATTTTATTTTATTCACCATCATCATATGTAGTTTTTGGATTTAAAAATCCGTACAACGTACATTTTTGTTAAATTTTTTTTCCCTTAAAGATTCACCTTTAAAAATTATTTTCATTTGTAGTTGAATCCTTTTACAAATTATTAATATCATTTATTGTTTATAAAAACATTCATGATTTTTGTCTTATAATGTTTATCAAATGGGATCTCTTACTCATAATGAATGCCTCGATATATGTCAGGTGATTCGCCTTTAAGAAAGGGCATCTGGACACGCAATCAATCTAGCCAAGTTGGAAATCTCTTTCAGTTCTGGCGTCCTACCGTCCAAGAGAGCAGGGCTTTGTCAAACTGCAGGCATTCAAATGGTTGAAAAACATAACAAATACTTTGGACATCCCACTATCGATGGTTTCTCAAAAAAATAAATCTTCTCATCTACGGTGGATAGAATCGAGAAAAAATCCAAGGCTGGACTCCGAAAAGAGTCTCTAAAGCGGGTAAGGAAACACTTATCAAAGATTCTCTTCAGTGCATCCCTAGCTATATTATGACCCTCTTCAAGCTTCCAGGCACACCTGTTGACCATATCCACTCCCGCATCGCTAACATCTGGTGGGGTATAATAATGGAAGAAATAAAACTCAGAGGATTTCTTGAAAGTCACTTTGCACACCCAAAACTAGCAGAGGAAAGTGATTTTGAGACCTCCAACTCTTTAATGACGCTCTCTTGGCTAAACAGGGTCGATGCCTCATAATTCATCTATATTCCCTTTTGCGAGGATTATTTGGTAAAATACTTTCCCCACTCGGATTTATAGAACCCCTCTCTTGGCCCGCACCCAAATTTTCTATGGATAAGCCTTTGGGGATCATGAAATTTACTTAATAAAGGACTGGGCGGGAGGGTCACATATGGGATGAAAATTAATATTTGGGCCGATCCTTGGATGATGGATAAAGATGGATTGCATGCTACCTCCCCTATCATACATGGCTATAATAACGCCACTATTTTCTGCTTGTTCGACTATCATGGTTCTGGGTGGTGTATGGATAAAATCAACTCATGGTTAAATGAAAGGAACAGAAGGATCAAACTTAGCATCCGCCGTGTAAGGGATACGGGGCCAGACTTCCCCTTTAGTTGCAATTATTTCTATGTATCTTATATGGTGAAGTCAAGATATAGAATTTCTCTCGATATCCAAATCGAGGAAAGGGGAAGGCTCTGGAAAACCCTTTGGCATCTTAAGGTCCCCCTAAAAATCCTTTTTCTCTAGTGGCAGGTTTGCACAGGTATCCTTCCCACTATGGACTTCCTCGCCTTCCGACATGTCATGAATGACAAGATAAGTCCCATCGGCTTGGGTGTACTCGTATCTCCTCTACATGTAATTTCCCTGTGCCCAGGGGTGGAAGAGATCTGGACTTTTTGGGGTTCTGATTTGAAGCATATGCTGGATACGGTGCCAGACCATCCGACACTACTGATTTTGTGGTCATATTCTTTCACTGTGGAAAAAGTTCCTTCATTATGCATCATGGAAAGGATCGTTTGGGCGCAATGCAATGGCTTCATCTTTAATCACATTGAAAATCCCCCTAGGTTTTGGATTGAACGTGATACATCCTGGATTGAGGGGTGGAACTGGGACTCTGACCTTCTTGGGCTCTCTGGCACTCACACAACTACTTCAAGATGGTACCCTCCCCCAGAAGGGATCCCCAATATTAACATTGATTCATCTCTCTCAATTGATGGAATTGTAGGAATTGGACTTATGGCACATGATTTTCATTGTTTAATCATTGTTCCCAAATATGAGTTATACCACGCTCTCTGGGATCCCGGTATTGCTGAAGCCTTTGCTGTCCTTGCCGGGCTGATGTTCACAAAATTTTGAGGATGGGAAGATATTCACATCGAATCTGATTGCCTCACAATCATCAATACTATCATGATTTATAATGGCGACCTCCATTCTTTTGGCCCCGTTGTTAGGAACATCCAGTCTCTCAGTATAATCTTCACAACTGACTCCTTCTCATTCATTAAAAGAGATGGAAACCAAGCATCCCATCACCTGGCTTCTTTCAGCACATCCGACATGAATCATCTCTAGCTAGATCACATTCCTTCTTGGTTGCATGAATGTGTAGCTTCTGACCTTTGTGATTAATATATCAACTTCTTTTGTCAAAAAAAAAATATATTTGTAAATGTTTTTTACAGGTTTTGGAAATGCTTTTAGAATAAATGGATTGGGTTGTTAACTTCTATTCTTAAAGTGGTGTGGTTGATAAGGATTGGGGATGATGGATCCTTGCAATGTGGTGGTCCTTGAGTTGTTTTTTCTACTACTTTGGTGCAGTGTCCCACTTGGGTTTTTTATAAAACCGTATATTTTAGTTCTTAATTTTATTAAAGGATTTCTTGGAATAATTTTTATGATTTATCTTATTTATTGTTTTTTGTTGTTTAATGCTTCTAAATTTGGTTAAATCATTCCAAAATACTAATTTATCATGCCCATTCACTTGTGTTAGACCATAGGGATATGGAACCCCCTTCTGGAAATCCCATAGACTCGATCAAGTGTTAGTTTTGATGGAGTCCATATTTGGTTTGGGATAATTTTTCACTCAAGAAATGAAAAACTCCATTTATAGTTTTTTAATGATAATTAATTTTAGGTGAGATTGAAAGGTTATATCAAATTACATATTAGTATTTATTTTCAATAAAATAAATTTAGATTTGTTTATAACCATGCCAATAAGCTATTACAATTAGTCTTAATAGACCATTCTATGGAGATTACCATTACCATGAGTACATCAAGTATGTTAACATTGGATGATGCTAGAAAAATAGTAGAACACAACATTATAAAAGTATGAATACGTACCTAATTTACCTTATTTCTACCTAAAAGGATATCTTATTCAATATTTTACACTCTTTCTATTTTAAATTGAATCCTAAAAAATATCATTTTAAATATGTCAAAAATGTTTTCCCTTGTCTGAGAGGGTATAATAATCTCGTTTTATATTATCCAATGGGAACCCATTTCAAATTAACATCTTTATCTAATGTGAATATATGTGGTTTATACCTATATCAAAAATATAAAAGTATAACTTTCCATCTAAAATAAAAATCCTTTAACTCATGAATTTGTAATAAGAGGATATTATTTGATCCTTCTATAGAAAAAGTATAATAAATTATTATTTAGAGTTATAACAAACAAATCATATGGATGAAACATATTCTATTAGACTAAGTGATAAAATTTTCCCACATCACTAAAATTTGTGATAATACTAGTTGAATTAATAATTCAAAAAAACTATCCATAACTATAAAAATAACTATATTGACATTCAAAACCATTTCCTAAAAAATAACTTCCAAAAGGGTTATATATTATTAGAATATATCCTATCCGAATATCAACTTGCATATATTCCCACCAGACCATTTTATATTAATCAATTTAATTTCATTATATGTGTGTTATATGTGGATCCCTTATGATATTTTCCATTTGATCTTTACTTCTCATGATATGACTTTTTATATATTTTAAAAACATAAATTTATAAATTTATTCTTTAAATATTATGATCATAATATTGTCCATTTATCTAATTCATGTTCTTATTTTAGGGGAACCCATTTCTATTTCTTTTTAAAATTATATCCAAGATATATATTTGGTTTTCAAATTTTATTAATTGTTTTTATGTATTCCCTTATTTTCAAAATATTGAAATCATATTTTAAATTTTATATGTACTTTTTGTAACACACCGAAATATTAATGTGAAAACATTGTATTGGATATCATTTATGACCCGAAATTTTTTTTAAGGACATTTAATATCCTAAGACATTCTAAATTAAATACACATTCTAAATAAATTCAACCCCGAATATATCTTTCAATGCACACAAACAAAAATTTAACTTTTCTAACATGCATGAACAACCATATTTGATAGCTTTCGTTACACGCAAAACTATGTTTTACTGAGCAATAACATATTATTCAAAATATTACCTTTTTAATATAATAAGTTATAACCTAGTTATTAAATAAGTTGTTATAAATACTATTAAATTAATTGTTAAAATATGTGGTTTACGCAAATAAAAAAAATTATTGGATAAAATTAATTATAAATTAATATAAGAACCAATTGAATATAATGGAAATGTTTTTATAAAAAACTATTTCATTTCCGACAAATTTCTTTATCTAAATAAACTATACTAATTAAAATTAGTGAGATATATTAATGTAATATATATATATATATATTCAATCAATGTTTTTTAAATTAATTCAATATATTCTATTTTCATTTGATTAGAAAAATACAAAAAATTCATATAAAAATAAATATCTATTTAAAGGCATTTTTACACTCTTTTAATGCAGATGTTATTTTAACTCCAATTTAGGGACTTTTGAAAATATTATGTTTCAAAATACACTTTATTTTTTGAATTTATAATGTTAAAATTATCCTCGAGTGATTTGTATTTATATTTCTGAGGGGTTTTATTTTTTAATACTATTAAAAATTACTGTTTTTAATTCTAATCCGATTTTTTATCTAATTTATTTTTATGATACAATTATATTTTTTATTTTTTAAATAAAATTTATATATATTATATATCCATTAATCCAATTTTTGAAATTTTAATCAAATTATCTATAAAATTGGATATAAACACATCTCAATCATTATAACATTTTTCCTTTAAAAACTTACATGGTCTCCATCTCTATCATATTAAATTTAAATTATTTTTGGTTACTTATGTGATGAGAATTTGGAAAAATGAATTTAAAATTTGGAATAAAAATATTTTATTATTTTTTATATGTTAATAAAATGTTTGGTAAAAAATACTAGTGGAAGATAATAAATTAATTACAATTATGAGGCCAAAATATTAGCTACTGGTGTTTCAAAAATTAAACATAAGGGAAACAATAACCCGGAAACATTCCCAAATTCCATTGGATTTTAATATTTATAATCTGTAATCCCTTTAATCTAATTTGGTATATTAATTTTTCAACTTTTCATAAGAAAACATTGGGATAATCCCTTTTCAATAATTTACCTGAGCGACACTCTTCCTCCACTATAAAACGGCACTCAACCGTCCACATTATTCAAACCACTAAAGCCCTTTTAATCACAAACAATCGGATAAAATAATCTCCCTAAATCCCTCCCCTTATTCTAGAATAATTTCTTTTTTAATAAATCCATCCATGGAATCTCATAGGTGCAAACCAAATGGATTTATTCAAGTAAGAGGTAACATCCATCCTGAAGCTCTATTTTTTATTTCAATTATCCAACCCCTGAAATTTTATTATTCAATGCATATATAAAAACCTAATTACTCTCAATATACTAATATTATGTTATTATATTGGTTCAACCTACACTTACACAAAATTCCATCTAATGGGTAACAAACATACTATTTAAGTGTACAATGAACAACTGCATTGCAAAGTGATGTAGTTCTTTTTTAATTTACCATATCTCATGGTTGGGAATTATGATGTAAACACTATTTATATATAATATGTATAATATTTGTGTTTTATTCATACGTAATTATTTTTTATATAATATATACATTAATGTTTTCATTTTTTTGTAAATACGACAACATCTTTTGTGGATGTGTGAACTACGGCCTCCTCGAAGCAATGTCATGTGTTTACACTATACATGGAATGTATAAAGCATGGTTTTATTAAACCTATGATAAATATATTACATAAATATTATAATTTAATTATAATATAAATATATATAAATTTGGTTTACTTTTCATTCTTGTAAATATTGAAACATAGTGAAAGTAGCATTCATGTGTATGTACGACCTACAGTCTCAATGAATGGTGCATTTCATTTCCTTTCTCCAAATATTATGATTTAGTAAAAATACATAGATATTTAATATTTATAATATTTATATAATGGATTAAATATTTAGATTATGAACCCATTATAATAATCACATGTAACAAGTCGATGCATTCATGGAAAACTAGGCAATTAACAACCGAAATAGTGTAAAAATTTTAAGATTACTACCAGAATACTAATTATATATTATAAGAATATTATATATGATATATAACATATTTTTATCATTATTTAATAAGTAATTTACATTTTTAAAACCACTATACATTAATTTAAGTGATGTTCACCTGAAAAGAAGACACAAGGTAAATGATTTCCCTCTCAATTTTTATATCATTTAGATAAATGGCGTATTCACCAGATGAATTTCTTTTGTGGAGTAAATAATTCCAATATGGTTATATTATATCATGATTTATTTTATCTTTATGTTATTTGGAGTATTTATTTTAATTAAATATTTTAAGGGGGTTGGTGTTAAATGTTACCAAATTGAAAAAAATATCAGAACCTGATCCATTTTTATTGAGTTTTTTTCATTACATATTGTCATTAGTTAATAAGATTATGTGTGCAATAAATTTTTACTGTAAAGTGTTATATATCAATAATTTTATGTTCATTTACATTTGATACATATAATCTATTCATTTATTGATTCTCACATCAGTGTTATGGTCTTTTTAATGGTTTACTTCACAATCTCATTTTGTTCTACATTATTTAAACTTGAATTTCCATTATATATAATTATTATACCATTTAATAATGAAATATTTAATTTTATTTGTTAATGGTTAATCAGGACATTTTCTAATTAATAGTACCATTTTCCACACTTTGTTACTCATTATGTTTTAGAAATTTTTTGTAAGATAACCTAACTTTTTTCCCTCTTATTTAAGAGAACCAACATTCATCTAAAAATCATGATTTCAAAAACTCTTTTGAAAATTATTTTTATCATTTATAAAATTATTTAGGAATTATTTTTTACCATTTTTGTCTTTAAAAAATGTTTTTAATGAATATTGTTATCACATCCCGAACAAAGATCTTTCTATCCTTCTTAAATTACAAATGGAATGGGTTTTTACGTCATATATCACGTACAAGTTTACCTATCATCAGTTCTTTATAGCATTATTTCATGTTAAAAATGTTAATTTTTATGTATTGTTTTAATTTAATTTTCAATGAATTGGAATTTCATATGTTTTTTAAGATAAAAATATATTTCCAACAAGAATGATTTTAAAAGATATTATTATAATATTTTAATCCATTAATGACAACAACCCTTTACATTCCTCCAATTGGGATATTTTATATAGATACAATACATATTATTCTTCTTGGTGGTTCATGGATAATTTATCCAAATATAGTATTGAAATTCACATCCATGATTCAGTTTTTAGTCTCAGTGAAATTTTAAATTTCTTCTGATCATTAGACATTGAATTTCCCATAAATATAAATATTATTTAACATGGATATGTTTGTATCATAAATCATGTATCACATTTAAATATTGTGTTTTGGTTTATGGTTATTTTGTTATCTAGGATTATATTGATATATCCATATTCTTTATTGAATATTGATATTTAATATAGAATATTGTTTATTAATTAAATAGATTTTTTGATAAGGAAAATGCTTTGGATAGGAAATGATGGGATGGTCCCATAATTTATATGTAACTTTTATACATAAAAAAGTTCTCATGAGCGAAAATAGTATCTCAAATTATATAAGTTTCTAACTATAGTTTTAAACCATGTTGTGAATGCTATTTTCAATATTGATTTTCATAAACGTTAGAAATGGCATCTAATAATAAAGGATTTCATTCATTTTGATTCACTTTTTTTATCCATTATATTTTTACTATGATAATGTCTATATATTTACTTAATTCTTAGTTTATTGATTAAATGGATTTTTTTTTCAGTTTCTTACCTTTCCATATTGATTTTTCCAAGTTTAGTTTTTTGGAATGGCATGTTTTTCTAGTCATTTATCTTTCCATATTTTTTACACACTTCTTTATCAATTTGTTGGTTTTGTGAAATGTGTCTCTTGTTATGGAATTACCACATATTCTATTCACATTGTCTCATTACTAATTAAACTATACTTAACCCGTACAGAGGATTTGAGATCACACTAATTTTCTTTCTTTCCCCATGAATCCTAGAAGTATACTATGAAATATGTGCGAATATATACTAGATGGAATAATATTATTATCCTCAAATGAGAAAATATATATTGTAATTAGATTATATATTTTTAACAAAATAATAATCTATGAATTGGTTTTTTAGACTTATAACTCTTCAGTTATTTGGAATTTTATTCCTATTAATCATGTTAATGTAATAGTAGCAAACACAGGCTCGGGGCTTCCTGTTTTGGACTCTATAGTTTGCATAAAACAATATTTAGTAGATTCCTTTGGAAATATATTTTGGAAAATATATATTAGAGAACATAGACCAAATGTATATTTTCAGAGCAAGATTAGAAGAACATCGTAGAATTTTGTTAACGTAGAGATAATGTGGGTATTTCTAGAAATACATCCCTTAATAGAATCTACATGTTGAAATGGCTTTTACAAAGATGTATCTAGAGGTAAAAACTCTGAAAAAGTGTGTCGGGCCTAACTCGGGGTAACTTGGTATGCAACAACGGGCCTTACTATGCCCCTGGTTCGAAACTCAAAAGGGATATACTTAGGATAATTCACATTTTGGGTACAAAACATTATTTAGGATTTGAATAGATAAATAAATAATTAATCAGGGTAAAACCAATTTTTTTTTGAATTGAATATTATATGTCATGATTTATATGTCTTATAAATTATCATACACTTTTCTCCCAATGATTATTGTGACTCACATTATGCTTTCCATTTTTTAGTTAAATGATAGAACCTGAAGGATTCATGTTAATATTGAACATGAAATACAAGGTTGTAATAATGAGAAACCAAATGAGGTGTTGATAGAAGTGAAAGATATTGTGTTTACGCCTAATAAATTTTCCCAAAATATGATTAACAACATATACCTTTACCAACTCCTGAACTCACTAATGATATGAATGATAAAAGTTGTTAAGAGCTAAATTTATAGTGCCCATAGAGAAAATAAGGCTCGATTTCCATCAAGAAATAAATATACAATGATAAACCCAATTGTTAATCTCAATGTAATGGGTAAATTATTTATGTGTGGGAATGAGTGACATAAACTAATGGATACACAATAAAAAATGGAAAGTGTAATAGAAGGAAATGAAAGTAATCCTAATGATCTATTTATGGTTAGTTTTCTTAAATATGGGGAACCTGTGTATTGTCCAAGTCCATTCCCTCAACATAAGGATAAACTCTAGATCAAGGAAATAATTTTTTGGAAATAATTGGATGAAGTATTTATTTATTTAGATTGTATTGAAAACCATAGTTTAATGGTTATTTAATAAATAAATTTCAAACATGTCCATAATATTTTTTGGAAACAAAATATGAATTATATTAATTTGTATTTAGATAATGAAAATCCATATATCGTGAGACATCCCATGAAGTATGGAAGGGACACGGGATGTGAACCCTTGAAAAAATGAGGATAAGAGTTTTATGCCTTCCATTTTCCTATGCGATGTACTATTCAAATTGTAATTTTTTAGCTGAACAATTTTACAAATAAATATTAATGGTGAACCATTAGTGTTTGTCCATGGGACCTATTTACTTCCCTTTCTCTATTTACTATTGGATGTTTTACGAACCCTAATAATGATGTGGGATTTCAAAATAGGAAATATAAAATAATTTCTTACAAATATCATGTTTAAAGTTAAAGGATTCAATTTATTTGATGTGGTTAGAATGTATTGCTGCAAAATTCTAAAGTATGAACTTTGTATCTGATAGCGTGTTTAACACACAACACCAAGTACTTAAGGGAATACAATGTCCCGAAACATTATGATATAATTACAATTTTAAAATAAAATAAATCAATATTATATCATTCTATGAATAGATATATTGTGATAGATTTCCTTACATTCAATAATTATGTTGTTCAATAGCTTATGTTACAAACATGACTGAGTTTTACATAACAATAATATAATATTAAAAATATTTTTTTAATATAATAAGATATAACCTAGCCTATAAATTATAATTTATGAATATGGTTAGTTTTGATATTTAAATATACTATCTAAAATATATGTAATTAATTCATTGTTTACAATTTAATTAGAAATTAATATAATAACCAATTGAATATAAAGGGAATGTTTTTAAAGAAAAATATTTTTAGGCCCAGAAAGTTGTTTTATCATAATAAATTAAATAAATTTTAATTAGTGAGTGAAATAAATTTAATATATTCAATGATTTTTTATTAATCTAAAATATTTTATTGTCATAAGCTAATAACAAACCCAATATTTCACATAAAATCAATATTTTTCTAATGGTAATTTTACCGCCTATTAATAGAAAAAAAATTATATAAAATATTTATCAATTTATTAAATAACATATGTAAAAAGAAATATTATTTTCAGTAATTTTACTCTTAAAATTATCTTAGAATAAAATTTTGGTATTTTTTTGTGGTGTATCATTTTGTGATAAATAGTGAAAAATACTAAATTTTAATTCAAAAATAATTTTTTAATTAATTATTTATAAGGTTGATTATATTTTATGTTGGTTTTAATGTAAAGTTATATCATTTTTCAAAAAATTAATCCAAATTGGATCTTATTAATAAATATATCTTTGAAATGGAATATAACTAAATCTCAAACATTGATCATTTTTACTTAAAATCCCAAATCGTCATCCCATCATTAGGATTATATTAAAGTTACATTATCCACTAATTTTTTTGGAATTAAAAAAAAGGATTCTATATTTTAAATTATTGTAACTAATAATGTTATATTGATCCAAAAAATTTTGGAGAGAAAATATTGACACAAATTAATATTAATTACAATGATTAAATGGAAAATTATTATAATAAGGGACTTGAAATTAAACATAAGGTAAAAACCATAGAAATATTTCAATAAGAAATTTCATATTTAGATATAAAACCTATACACCATTTTATATAAGTTTGTTCAATATTGGATCCAAAGAACATATGAAAAACCATGCTAGAATTCCCTTTTCAGAAATTTATAACAATGAAATTGCTCCTCCACTACAAAAATGAACTCATCCCTCACCCTCATTCACATATATAAACCCATTTGGATCATCCAAAATCTAATTAAATAATATCAAAAAATCCCTCTCATATTCCTAGAAACCTCAACTTGGGAATAAATCCATCCATGGAATCCCATTCGTGCAAACCAAAAGAAGTTTTTTCATAGAAGTGGTAATGTTATTCCTCAAGCTATTTTGATTTATTTTTAATGTCTACCCCTCTAAAACATTTTTATTCCATGATATATATAACAAAAATAGTATCCTTAATATAAAAATAATTATTTATTATAATGGTTAAACATAAACTAATACACACATCCATCTAATGGGTAATGAACTAACTGTTTATGTGTACTTTAAACTACATCCTTGCAAAATGATGTTGTTCATTTTTACATTACTACCTATCATGAATGGGAAATATAAATAACACCTTTTTTATATATAATATATGTTATATTTATTTTTTCTGAATACTTATGTAATTTTTATATAATAGATACATTCATGATTTCTATTTTTTGTAGATATGATAACATTGTTTGTGGTAGTGTGGACTACCGCCTCTTGAATGCGATGTGATCGTCCACATTATAAATGGAATAGATAAAAGATTGTTTTTTTAAAACTATGTTAAATATATGAAATAAATATTATAATTTAATTATAATATACCTATACTTTAATATATCTTTTACATTTCATTCTTTTATATATGAAAATGAAAAGACTGTGGCGTTCATGCGTACATAAGGCCAACCGTCTCCAAGAATGATGCATTTCATTTCCTATATCCAAAATTTGTAATTGATTATAAATAAATATATAATAAATATATATAATATTTTGGTCATGGTATAATTTATGGATATGATGAAATCATGATAGGAACACTATGTAACCCGTCAAAAAATATTTGGGAAACTATGAAACTAACAACCCAAATAGAAAAAGATGTGAACAATTACAAACCAACGAGTAATATGATATTATATTAAGATCCTATATGATATAATAAATATTAATATGTTTATTTATTAATATTTTAACGTGTTTTAATACATTATTCATATATTTAAAGGATATTTAACTAAAAAGAAACTGAAGGTAAGATATTTTATTCTCACTTTTTACATCTGTGAGATAAATTTCATATTCCCCACTTACTTATTTTGTTACATGTATATAATACCTAAATTTATATACTATATCATAAATTATTTTATATTCTTGGTGTTTTCATTTTCAATTTGAATTCTTTATTATAATTGGATTTGAGTTAAAAGTAACCAAATGGTAAATAATATCATACTTGATTCCTTTTTACTAGGTTATATTACATCCTCATTGTCATTAATATTCTATGAATATGTGTATAATCACTCTTTATTAACTATTTTGATATTTATAGTTGCTTTATTTGTATATACATTTTACACACATAATCTATTCAATGATTTAATCTCACATCCACATTATTGTCTATTCATTTGATTACTTCATAATCTCATTTTGTTCGGGATTGTTTACACATTAATTTTTATTATTAGAAATATTTTGATCATTCTATAATAAACCCTTTAATTTTTTTATCATGTCGTTATCCATGCAATTATACAAATAATTGTACCATGTTTTTACTCATCGGTACTCAAAATGTTTTACAAATTTATTTTATGAAAACTAGACAATATTTCAGTCTTTTTCTGGAGTAAATGTTATCATCTAAAAACCATTTTTTCTAAGTAGGTTATCAAAAAATGTTTTACCATTCCAAAATGATTTATTTTAAAAAAAAACTTTTTTCATTAAAAATGTATTTAAAGAAATCTTCTTGTCTCTTTCCAAAAAAGCACTTTTCTAACCTTCATACCTTGTAAACAAATTGTTTTTTACCTTATACAATATGTAAAGTTTGACCCTTTGTAATTTATTTGAATATTATATTGAATTATTAAAAGTTTATATTAGAAAAAAAATGTTTTTTAAAAGTTACTTTCAATGAAATTGGTTTTCACAATTTTTTCCAAAATAGAAAGTATATTTTCCAGAATAATGTTTTCAAAGGGTATTTTTATATTATTTGTATTCATAAATGAAAAACCCCTTTAAAAACACCACATTGGATATTTCTCATTCATACCATCCTCATTATTCCACTAGATGGTTTATGATTTATTTAGACATGGATTGTATTGAAATTCAATTGCATGATTTCATAGTTAGTTCCCTTGAAATATTAAATTTCCTATGGTCATTAGGAAATAAGTTTCCCATAATTATCCATATCATTTACCATGGATATTCTTATTACCTAAACAATATATCATTTTTGTACACAGTATTTATGTTGATGGTTATATGATTATCTAGGGAAGTATTGATAATATGTATTCATTATTCAATACATATATTTGAGAATAAATATTTTTTATTAATTAAAAAGATTATTATATATTAGAAACTAGTTAGACATAGAGTGATTTGAAGATCCAGGGAATTATATATCCCCTTGATGAATCGATATGTTCTCATGAGAAAAATATGTTATGATAATTAAACAGGTGTCTACCAGTAGTTTTAAACTATGTTGTGAATAGTATTAATAGAATAATATTTTTTATACCCCATATCTAGTGTCAAATAATTAATTATTTCCTACATTTTGATTGAGTATTTATTATCCCTTAAATTTTGACTATGAAAAATTCTATAGATTCATTTCATTCCAATGTTATTTATTAAATGGGATGTCTTTCTCATTTATTAAATTTCTAAGTTTTTTTACATTAGCTAGTTAATTTAATGGTATTTATTTCATGTTATTTACCAATCCATATTTTTTATGCACTTCAATCTTAGTTTATTATTTTAATTGAAGCGGTCTTCAATTATTACATATTCACATTGATTGTTCTCATTGATTCATTATTACTTCTTATATACATGACCCTTAATGAGCATTTTATCTCACCATTATTTTATTTCCATTATCCTATAATTGAATAAGAATACTAAAAATGAATTTCAAGGATACACTAGATGGAATAAAGTTATTAACCTTGAAATAAATATGTAGTAGTTAGTCAATTTATTTATAATAAAAGTCTCATTATATTTATAAATTACCAAGAATACTTTTGGTCCTTTGTGATTTGATTCCTTGTAATCATGTCAATGTAATGGTAGTAGAAACCTGCTTTGGGATTATGAAGTTAGTTTTCTACACCTTTAATATTCTTAGTATTATTTTGTAAAATGTATTAATTGTGATTACATTGATGTTTTTATTATTCAAAAATTTATAGAAGCAATATATATATATATATATATATATATGTTATCTTAATTTTACGAATTATTTTATTATCTCTCTTAAATAATATTATTGATGAGTAAAAATTATTTTATATACTAACCATACTAGCCCTATTCATTCGTATACCATGTAAAAGTTGACATAAAAGGATTTTTATGAAGTATGCATTCATTTTACAAATGAATTTCATTCGTTAAACCTATTTTCAATGATGAAATCAGTCATGGAGGTAAATTAAATAGATCATTAAAATGTATGTCCTTGAATATTTATGTAAATTTTGTTATGTATTTATTCTTTGTCTCGATTCTTTTCTCTTTATCCTCCTCCCTATATATTCATCTTTTATTTATCTCTTATATTTTTTCATTGATATTTTATTTTCATACTCTTCTTGATAAAAATTAAAATATATCGCTCAAATGAATATATTAATTTTTTATTTTAGAAGTAAAATGGTTTTTTAGAAAACAAAATTATTTATTTTCTTCGTTTATTATCTTTTACATTCTTCTCTCTATTTATAAGAATTGTTTTATTTTGGAAATTAGGATATCAAAATGTTTTCTAAAATCATATTCTTTATTTTTAGAAATAAAATTCCCCATTTTTCTCTATTTTATAATAACAAAATGTCAACATTCATTTAATGTCTTTATGGGGTGGATTTTTAAAAATTCATTTTCGCCAAGGGATAGAAGCTATTAACTTCTGTTATTTTCTCTTCTCTAATGAATACTTTTTATAGAAATGGGGAGCTTTAAAAATTAAATTTGTTTCTATTCAAATCATTATTTATTAGCTTAATCTTGATACCATTAAAAATATAATAAATGTCATGAATTTTAATTGAAAACATGAATTTTTTTACCCTTGATGTATGATTAATTTTTTGTTTATAGTTATTTGTTATTAATCCTCACAAAGAGGGCTATTTTTTTAAATATTCCTCCCATTTTAATCTCAATAATAACAAAAACACCATTATTTATATTTTTTAATTTAAATTTTTTTAAAAACATTAATTTGATTAAATGGTAAGCCTTTCTTATAATTTATGTTGTATTTAATGAAATTTAAAATAGGGAAATTTGGTCTTGTAAAAGTGTTAGAATTTTTTATATTAATTCCTAAATTATTTGTATGCATCGTCAGAAATACGAAATAAGTTCTTTGAATGATGTGATGTTGGCCTCAGTTGATTTTTTCATGTGGCTAATACACCGAAGAGTCGGTACCTTATATCTAGAATCATTATTTCAGTTGAAGGACCTTGGGATAAATGGTGTAAGTTCACAAGCATATTGGTTTTCCAAACAGTCTTCTAGATTTTTTCATAATGGATTGTAGCTAGCCTCTATCTATTGGAGTCTTTCCAGTTATGTTTCTCTAATATATATTGGAAATATGTATGCCACCACCTATAATTTGGTGGCTTCCAGGTACCTAGTGGCATCACAAAATCCTCAACATGATGGATTTTTTGTTATAATAAATTCTCCTATGGAGGTAATTTAAGGATTAAATAAACCTGATGATTTATAAATGATATATGGACATTTTATATTATATTAAGGGTTGTTAATGGCAACTTTAAGATTATCCTTGCTCCCAAATAACAACGTTGATACAAATCAATGATAAATTTTTATCTCTCTCAAGAATATAAATGATTAAACTCCAATGTTTCAAATCATTCCAAGGATCACTATAGTCCTCTAAAATAAATATTTATACATTGTAATTAATAATTTTCTGTTATTTATTAGTGTCTTATACTATTTCTAAATTGGGTTATTTAACATGAACTCTCATACATAAATTAATTTAGTTAGATAATTTCCATACATTCACATTGACATTATCTATATAAATTCAAATAAAATTTATCAACTATTGGGTTTTTCATTGTCACATTTTAATTTAAAAACCATTTACTTATTGAATTAAAGTTTTATGTATGATTTAAATTTTTTGTGTGAAATAAAACCCCACCCTCTCTTGACATAATATCAAACCCAAAAACCCTAACTCCCCAATAAGGGATCCTAGAGATCACAGATAAATAATGCTTTTGGGAAAATGATGAAAAATGAATATGTATATATATTTGTGTTTTTATGTGTGTTAATATTTATATATAATTATTTGTGTCATTGTGCTAGTTCATAGACACATAATAAATGTAGTTTATATATAATAATAAGAGAAATAATAGAATGTAATGAATGATGTATATGTTGATGCGATATAATAATTTAGGAGAACCATACCATCAAATATTCAAATCAGACTACCCACCACCATTCAATTTATGGATCATTATTTTTTCTTAATGTTTTATGATATATATATATATATAACATCGTATTTTTTTTCATTCTGAAATAATACCATGAAAATTTATCAGGAATTCTGTTTTCATTTTTTCTAAGTGTATTACTCAAAATCCGTTTGTAACAATTTTATTTCTCAATATAAAATTCTATGTCTATAGGAACTATTTTTAATAGATATTATTTTTAGAATTTCATACATCATATATAGATTGTGTATGACTTTTATACTAATGGGTGGGTTTTTACTATAAAACAGAATAACTGAGGGTTCGATACACTACCTAATTAATGAAATAAAAGTTTTCATTCTTACCCAAAATGAATAAAAGATGATTTCATGTAGTTAGCATTAATAATTTTATATAACGAACTTTAGATGAAATTATATCAATTATTTGGCTCCCTTTACATGAATAAACCCAACCTAAAATCTACTCCCACCAAAGGAATCATAGCTAATTCCAATAGTTCTCGATTGAAAATATTATACATCCCATGTTTTTGTATAATACTTTTCATTTCAATATGTGTTAGTAATAATAATTTGTTGATAATAATAGTACTAATAAATATATTCTTGTCCATGATGTGTAATAAGATTCAAGTAGACAAATATTCCTCATGTGTTTTTTGTTTTAAAATCATAGTGTGTCTTAAAACCTAAATAACATGCATCATTATCCTCTATTAAGACCATTTTATATGTTACTATTTAATTACTATAATGTATTTTTAATCATAAAAATCTTACAAAAATATATTTTGGGACTATTTATGTACTGAATACACCCTTCTATAAAATATTTACAATATTTTTATGAAATAGTATTGTATTTTATGTTTTATAGAAAAACATGGGTACATAAATAGAATTATAACATAAGTAAAATTACCATATCTAAAATGTAGGCCGATATAACATGGTTCGATATTCCTCTAAATGTTAAGGACATATAAAGTCCTGGTTTTTTTAAATCATGTATATTTTTAATTTTAGAATATATGTTTTACATAAAAACATCCCGAGTAACAAATTCTATGTACATTCTACTACACTACCATATACAATATTCATAGACATGAAATGCACTAATTTACACATTACATGTGTATATATTTTTCCCCAAATAAACATGGAATGTATATTCAAGTATGTGGGTAATCTCAAATTATGTATTACATGTTTTGTATTTATTATAATATGATTATATATTTTTTATTTTCCAAATGTAATTATTTCCATCTATTGAAATTTTATATATTTCTAATCATAATCAAAAGTTTGATACTGAGAGCAACCAAGTGACATCAAGAATTTAGGAGTCTCCACAATAGAGGCTTTGATACATAGTTTTCTATGATATATATCTATATAATATATTTCTGGAACATCATCAAACACATTGAATCATTCTAGTTTGACAATATCTATTTTCTTTAACAGTGATATACATAATTAAAACCGATACCACTCCTCTGTGGAACATATTCTCACAAATATATCATAATCTGGGATATTATCTATAAAAACTTTCTTATTTTTCTTTAATTAGGTCTCAATTATCTCTGGGTTATAGATCTTTTATTGACACATCATCCAAATGAGTAATATAATCTTTGATCTGCCTATTCTTAAGTTGTCAGTCGTCATGGAAGATTGAACTTTGATCATTCTACACACTCAATTTATAATGTTATTTCAGGTTATTACATATTATTAATATAATATATATTTTCTTTGTAGGGTTATATTTTAGATTGATTAGTCAATATACTGAGTATAGAGATGGGATATTGAGACCCTAATTGATTTCCACCAATCTTATATGTAATTTTTAGTCAAAATTATTGAATTGAATCATGGGTGTAGTTTTTCACCTACCTTATCTCATATCCCCTTGCAACATGTTCCTATAATTATTTCATTTGAGTTTTCACTCAGCTCAATGAAGAGTATTCTCATCACCCCCCTATATATCGCATCCTTCACAGATGATCCAAAACTAAAATCCTTCCAAAAAATACAGTAAGGCCTATAGTAAATATTTCAAATGTGTTAATTATAATTTATCTATAATATAGTGTATGTTACACCCCAAAATTTATGAAATTACTTTATTCATGTAACATATTCATTGGAATGTTTTATATGAAACATCAATCCTAAATAATCCACGATATAATAATGTTTAAATATGAATATTATAACCCATTAATTTGTATGGAGAGTATGAATATGACTAAAAATATTATGAAATATAAATAGAAATTTTTTCATTAAAAATATTATCATTTATAAATTTATATTTCATGTTTTTAATTGAAGATAAAATTTTCTAAATAGTAAAGGATATATTTTTATTTAAATATTTTATTTTATTCATTGTGTTTTTCTTTTAAGAGATTTAATTAGTCATAGATTATAAATTATTTTAATAATTATAATATATATTCAATAAAATTAATTAACTTTCAATTTGTGTTTTTATGATAATGTTATTGACAATAAAGTTGTTTTATGCATAAAAATACATTTTCATTAATAATTGATGTTATAGAATTTTGTGCACATATTTTTTAATTAATCAAATACATATTATTAAATTTAATATAAAAAATGAATAACTTTTTATTAATATTTCATTTCAAATATAGATTTTTATGATTTTATTAGATTTTTAAAAAAACATAATTTTTTGGTAAATAATGAATATAGTAATTTCTCAAATATTTTCCATCTTATGACATTGTAATAATTTAGAAATGAATTAATAAATTTGGAAATGCTTTTCTCAATAAAATGTTTCTTTAGACTATTAGATAATATATTTTAAAACATTACATTGGTTTTGGGAATTCAAACATACATTTTATAAATCTAAATTATATTTTATTCAAATTTAAATAGTTTTTTGATCAATACATTTAATGGCATGGTTGGAATGTCACATTCAGATTTGACATGATCCAAATGTATAAAAAATTATTATTTTACTATTTAATCATAAAAAGATTGGGAATTAAACAACTTTATTATTTTAAATTTGTTATTATTTTTTTGGTTAAATATTTTATTTTCATAAAAACATTTTTCAATGCATATTTTCTATTTATAATGAATATAATTTTCTTCCCACTAATAGATTTTGAATCATGTAAAAATCATTCCAGATTTACAATCAGATTATTTTTCATAATACCCATTTTTTATATAACTTATTTATCATAGAATAAAATTTTACTATCGTAATTATGGTTAAATTGGGTTTAATGGGGGTCAAAAATGGAGGTGAGGATTAAAATGTCACCAAAACAAGACTAAATGTAATTTTTTTTATTTTATTATAATCCCAACACATATTATATTTTAAATTAGGGATCCTAGGTTCTATATTACCATGAAAAAGACATTATATTAATTAAAATCATCAAATAATTACAAGAGTTCAACTCCCCTCACTTATAAAACTGAACAACTTGTTCAATCTTTTTTGTACCCCTCGAGACCCTTATTATGACCATTACATAATCATTTCCTATTAAAATATACCTAAACATTAACTTATTCTCATGTCTTCATTAATAGGTAAACATATAAGTATTAATGTGTAATAAAAATATTATTTTCTATAGAATAGTTATACCTCCTAAGATAGTATTTTAATTTTATTTATTCTTAGGACTCATTAAAATATTTTTAAAAAAAGATAATATAAAATAAAATTATCCAAAAAAGGCATAAATGTTATTATTTTTATGTTACAACCCCTACTCACCCCCATTTAAATCATACGAGGAATAAAAATGTTGTTTGTGCATACATGTGGACTTCAACTCAACAAGGTGTTTTGTTTTATTTCGCATCATTTCTTTTAATATAAGGTTATAATTACGAAATAATATATATATATATATATATTAAATATATTTCATTACTATCATTCTAGAATAATAAATTTTCATTTATTCTATTAACTTTTTATACAAAAAAAATGACAACATCGTTTAGGAATACCTATGGATTGCCACATGCATATATCGATGTGACATGTTTTTTACATAACAGCATCCATGGATGGATTTAGATGAGAATTTAAAGTACGTATAAAATAAACATTTCATTATTAATATTATATACATAATATATCTAATAATATATTTACTATGGTCAACTTACAATTGATTTTTTAATAATTTTGAAAAAAATACCAAAAAATTCCCGATAAGAAATTAAAAGTACTAGAAAATGAATAATAAAATTTTAATGAAATACATGACAGTAATAAAAATAATAATAATAAAATTATAATTATAATGTTTCTTTGAAAAAATATATTACTAATAATTTTGTTAATTTGGAATTATAGAATATACAAATATACATGAGACTTAAGATAAATAGATTTTATTTAAAACAATATTTTGAAAGAATCAATGTTTATTTTATCTTTTTCATAAATATATTTGTTAGTTATGATATTTTTTGAAAACATTAATATAAATAATAGTATTTTGAAAATCAATTTTTACCATGTTTATATATTTTTTATGATTTGTTTACTATAATACTTTTAGACATTTTCAAAAGGGGTTATATTTTACTTTATTGCAATGGTTTGAAAGGAATCATTAATTATTTTATATTTAATTATAAAAATTCATTAAAATTATGAAAATTATTATTTAAGGGTGTTAAACTTAAATTATTCATTATATATCATAATAATATTGTATTTTATGATATTTTTTAAATTTTTGTAAAGATATTTTTAAAAGAAAAGGAATGGCTATCCTGGAATTTTCATAAATACTGAAAGTAATTTTACCTATGTTTTAAATTGAATTTTTTCATTATACTATAAGATATAAATGAATTATTGAATGTATTTCATGTATGATTAGTTCACCAAAAATTTATTATTATAATGGGGGAGTATGATATATCCCTCTAATGAATTGGGTAATGATATTTTTCTATGGGTGACATTTATTGGATTAATCACATTGTTATTCCATTTGTAAGAGTAATTATATGAATGATTGTACGTGTGATATAAAGATGATTTTTCAATAAACATGTAGAATTTTCCTATGACTGAAAATAATATTTTCAAGTAACTTCTATGATTTCATATGGTATTCTAGTGATATTATACTTAGATGAATGTTTATTACACCTTTTAGGGTGAAAAATATTTTTTATATACAATATTTTCATGAGTGATCATATTTTAAAATAAACCCTCATGAATTTTATTTTTTATTTTATAAATCCTTACTAAATATTTTATTAATTTTTTTTAAAACAATATTATTTATTATCGAACTAAATTATTTTTTATGTTCAAAATTTATTATGAAAAAAGAAAATATTCTAATGGGTTATCATGAATGATCAAATTGACTAATGAATTTCAATTATTTTAGTATCCCTTATAAATCTACCTGGTTTCCAAAAATTTTCATAGGGAATAAATATGTGTGTGTAAGTAAATAAGATCATATTATTAGTGATGGGAGTTACCGTAAATAAGGACAGTGTTTCTTTAAAAAGAACATTTTTTGTAGGAGAAATAAATACTTTATAGATATGTTCCTTCACTATCTAATATTCTACCAAATTTGTTGATACTATAATATATAGTGGTCCTCAAAATGTAAATATATGAAACCCTTAATATAAATCAACTTATTTTATGTTTAATAAGTGTTTGAGGAACTATAGTTTATATCAAAAGAATGGTTTTGATAAATATAAGTCTTAAGATGATTTTTATAATGATATTTTAATAATTAAAGAAAAAAATTGCGTTAATCGATCTATATTTGATCCTATTTTATTTTCATAAATACCTTTTGGACGTTTTGTGTGATAAAATTATTATGATTTTAGTAATTGTTTGATGTATAAATTATTGAATTAAATGTCACTCTAACCACCCCAACTCCCATAACATTGAGAGATTGTCTAATTTATTTTTTTTTTCTGTATGAGAGAATGTATATTATCAATAAGTAGAGTTTAGTTTCATATTCATGATGAACCAAATAAATTCATGATTTCCATATTATATTAGAAATGTAAATACAAGGCTAAAAATATTCATGAATCATAGATATTATTCAGAATATTCATATTCATATCTTAGGGGAAACTAAAAAATATAGGGTTATATTAAATGATCTGTAAGATATAATTATAATATAATTTATCATGAAAGAATACTGAATAATTAATATTTACAAGTAAATATCTAAAAAAATGTCATTAAATCAATAACATCATCAAAAAAACATCCATATATAATATCAATTCAGTAATATAATTTTAACTAATAAGTCAATTCCCAATGAAGGAATTACATGATGTTGGATTTTTGGATCTAAAACATAATTATATATTTGCATAAATACATTTCACAATGAATGTCCAAACTATCGATATTAATATATCAGATCTTCATTTAAAGAAGGATGTCCAACTATTTTTTCTCCTTAAACTTGTTGATAATTAAAGGTGTCTCTATAATCAAGACCCAAATGTCCGTGCATGTCTAATTAACTAATCATACAATTAATTATTAATCTAATTCATAAACAATATTCCTTATAAAAAATATCAATATTGAGTACAACATCTAAATTTATCCTGATTTTCCTAGTCAATCAAATAACATTCATAGTAAAAAACCATATGTAAATATTATATATGGATTAATAAAAAAATAATATCATTGATTAAGATTAATAATATATAAGAGTAATTAAATATCCCCTTATCAGATGTGTGTGAAAATTTTATGAGGAAGTTAATGTTTAAATATAAATCATGAGATGGGATAGGACCATTAGAAATACCATTATTTTATTATAATAAATTCATTAAATCAATGGAAATGAAAACATAAAAATAAGTTTTCATTATTATTTTACATTATAAATAATGTAAATATTATAGAATGACATAAGTGTTTTGAAATAGTAATTCTGGTGGGATAGTTCATTAATTCCATAGGCAATTAAAATGGAAAATGTTCTTTATATATATTTACAAAAAAAATGTTGAAAATGAAACAATAAAGGAAAAGAATAGAAATATTGTACTAAGAATTATTAAATAGTTAAATTTTGAATTAAATATACTTATTAAAACAATTTTTAAGAAAAATTACTTCTTGAAAATAATTTTGAAAATATATGTACATAGAAGAAAAATATAAGAGATGAACAATAGAAATACGATCATGTTTTATTAACAAAATTACTCTGAAAAGTGCAACTTGGATTGAATAATTAATCATCAATATTAAATATATATTAATGTGGAAGACCTCATCATGTTATTATTTATACCCCAGAAAAGTAAATAGTTTCATTATAACAAATATTTCATAATGTAGTGGAAATATGGAGGAAATATATTACACCATTTATGCCTCATCACATATGTTCTCTATATTCATAAATAATAAAATTATGATGACTATTTACTTACTTAATAACCCTATGTATTTTTCTTATAAATATTTTTATATCCATGTTATATAAAATTAATTAATTAATTAAGATCATGTCAGATGTTTTGATGATATTCAATACATATATCTGAAATCACATTGATATGTTGACTATAGTAAATGTGGTTATTATTCCATAAACTATATAGTAATAATAATGACATAATTATAATTTTTATACATAAATTATTGTTATAAAATATGAACTATGTCATAATCATGAAGATGGTGGACATATGTATACATGAGTAACATTTCTATTTCTCAATTATAACGACTAATATAATTTAGGTATTTTTTTATCAATATAAAATTAAAATTATGAATTAAATAACATATTATTTATTTAAATAAACTCATATATTCAATCCATGTGATGTAGTGAAGAATCACATCACTTCAATGGGTGGTATTTTACACAAATGCACTAACGATGTTATTATTTTTAAATCAATGGAGTATTAATAAATCATGTGCAATATTAATTTTATGTAATGATAAATATGAAATTAATATCATACTTATACATTAAATCCATATTTAAAACCATCCATTAGATATGGGGTGGGAAATGGTTTATGTTAGTTCAAGAGGTGGTAGTACTCTACACTCATGAATGACAATTTCATTTCTAATTTGATGAAATAGAAAAAGAATATTGGTTATAACATTAACATAATAACATCTCAATATATGGACGATAATGTTTTTATTATTTAGTCATGATTAATGATGATTTTATAGAGGTAGATTAAAAAAATAAAAAAATAGATATTTATGAACTATACCTTATTTTGCACAACCAAGTTAAGTTATACATTAACCCTTATTATAATGTTTTTCCAAAAATAAACAAGGTTTATAGGTCTTGGGGATAGAAATAATTAATATATTTTGGTCTGGAATGTCTAATATAAAAGACTATTCAAGTGATGAGAGGAGAAAAGAGGGGGTGTCCTTTCATAACAGAGAGAGAGGACACTCTTAAATGTTTCAAAAACAATAAAATATATTATTTTTTTAGTTAATAAAATGACTAAAACATTGATCATTAATAGATATTAGATGATATAGGGTCATTATATATCATTCAAATAGAAAGTAGTAATGTTTTTACTATTTTAACCCTTTTATTATTAGTTTGTGACCCAGAAAACTGGCTTTATCCATAATTGTGATAACATATTTTTAAATTTTTACTATTAATTATGAACAAATATAAGTCAAAAATAATACATTATATTATTAATTATGATTTGAAAAATTAAATCCATTTTATAAAATTCATTTCATATATATTGAATATTAAATTTAAAATTAACCTTGAAAAAACAATAAAAATCGGTTTTCTAATAATTGTGTTTTTAAGTGTTAAAATTTTATTATACCAAATTATTATATCAATTGATTAAAAATACCATAAAAGTATAAAAAATAATATAATTCAATAAATTTTTCTTTGAAATTATTTTTAACAAAAGTGTAACATTGGACATAATTTAATATAAAAGTTAACTTTAAATAAAAATTATTGTTTGTCACAATTCCATAAAAGACTAATATTTTCAGAATGATCCTAAAAATTCAACCAAAAATAATTTACACATGATGAATTATAAAATGAATTTAATTTCCTCAAATTCATGTTTAATAATTTTTCAATCAAATTGTAAAATAAAATAATATAATGGATAAAAATCAAATTTCATTAAAAATAATGGGTTTTTTTGACTAAAACATTAAATAATATTATCATAACTCTATAAAATTTTAATTTTTAATATTGATAAGATGTAATAATTATTTATTCTAAAATTAACTCATTTATTACATTCTTCCCTCTAATAAAAATTCTACTCAAAATTTTCATTTATATTTCATTAAAAAAGATGATTGATATTCTTCATAACATCCATTGATTCCCGCTTTTATTCCTCAATTTTAGAATTTTTCTACTATAACAGTAATGGTCAGTTCAACGACTTCCTAAATATTTTCTATGTAATATCAATAATATGAATAGGATCATTATAATAAGATAAAATAGGTCCTATTTTCATTTCATCAATGGTGAGAACAAGAATTGGGTATAGAATATACTTTTTTTAAAAATTATATATGGTATACATAATGTACTATAGAGCGGCTTGATGGAATTTCCAATTGGTATGAAAATACTCCAATTCAATCCAATTTTTTCAAAATGTCCATTGTTCATGGTGTATATATTTCCCTTCAACAGAACATTATATCCCCCTTCCATGGAGATACAATCTAAGAAATGTGGTGACCCACATGAAATTAAAAAATAGTACATTGTTTCTCAGCATAATTTTTTTTATTTATTTGAGATACTATAATTTGATTTAATTATATGTTAAATTTTTAATTTTCCCCTCAAAATGTTATGGGCCTAGAAGAATCCTTTCAAAAACTTCATCAAAACATGTTGGAGTATGATTACTATAAGTTTTCATATAGTTCCATTTTAATAATTTAATGGAAACTTTTATTGCTAGAAAAATATAACAAAGTTAAGTATTGATCCCAAATACAATGAAATTAATGTGAGAAAGAAAGCAAAATTTCATCAAAGGGTTGAATTTTCCTTCTCTTATGACTATCGATTTAAGGATGATATATGGTTCATGAATACAACTCATCAACAATAACGTTCTAAAAAAATTTCACAATTATAATCTAAAGTGTGGTTCATAGTAAAAAACAGTTGAAATAGGTTCACCATGAAGTATTATAACATTATTAATATAGTGTTTTTTGAAGCACTCAAGAGGTAAATCTTCTCTTATAACATTTAAATGTTTAAATTATGTAGAAAAATAATAAATAACCTATATTTCATTATTAATTCAATGATATTTTGGTAATAATATTCAAAAATACAATATAAATGCATCCCATTTACCATATTCCTCCTTTATTTTATAATATACCCTCTTATCATTAATAAATAACTCAAAAAATTGTCAATATATTCCATCTATATTCACATTTTATCATAACCAGAATGTAGATCTGTCATTGAAAAATATTAAGCTTCATGAAGATAATCTAATAAATCATTAAAGAAAGGAAGTTGATACATGTTATTTATTATAATAGAATTAATTTCTATATAATCCACACACAACCTCATAGATCCATATTTCATTATGAAAAAGGAACAAGGGCACCCCACGGTAAAACATTTTGGAATATAAATCCAATACAACCTGACTCCTCTATTTCTTTCTTTATCTCCACTAATTCAGTTTTTGGTTTTCTCTTATGGACTCTTTGATATAGATATTGCATCATAGATTAAATTAGTGTAATACTTAACTTCCTGATCTGGTGTTTGTCTAGTTAATTATATATGATATACATTAATGTATTTTATTTATAAATTATTATATTATCTTCTCTATATTTAGATTGTGTCTGAACATCATTCACAAGAATACCATTCAGAAGAGCTATAGGGGTGGATCTAGAAAATACTCAGACAATTATGTCCACCCTCTAATTAAAATGAATCCAACATCTTCATAATGAATTATAATTTATTTATATTTAGAATAAAATTATTCATTATATTTTGTGAGACACTCCCTACAGCGGACTATTTAAAATTCAACCATATGTATAATTAAAATATTTATGAATATGTTACATTTTTGTGTCATAATGAGAATTTCTTAAATACTATTATATGATATTTCTATTAGTGGTTTTGATTATCATCTCCCTTTTCAAGGTCTTGGGGAAATTTTTAATTTTAATTGAAAAAAATAAGATATAAAAGTGTGTTAGGATTCAAAATGCAATAAATAATTAGATAAATTTTTGGATGTGATTAAAATACCTAACACCACATCATTAGGAACATCAAACATATTTTTAGTGAACACATAATCTTAACCTTATCCCCTTGGACTCTTATTTGGTATATTCTATTGATGCTAGGTTAATTGGTTTGAATAATGCATTATTTATTTATAATTGAAGAAAATAGAAAAGAAGAGGCCACCTTCATCCACTTATATACATTTTTCATATTAACAATGTCCCCATAATTATGAAAACTATCATTTCCTTTAAGAATATTACATGATGTTTACTTCCTCGGTTTTCACATGAAAAAAATTAATTCATTTGCTTCTTCTTCATCGAACCATTATTTTTTCCACAGTGTTTTTTAATCCTCTTATTTTTATAGTTTCCCTCGAATAAATATGACTAATAAATTTCCTTCTCTATCTTAATGTGACCTGAAACTAAATCAAAATGTGATGGAAACATTTTATAAACTTGTTCCCTTCAGAGAATTGTCATAATCCCATCAATTAAATGGTTAATTTTTAGTTCATAACAATTTCTGTATTTTGAAGTATGCCATGATTATATTTTATGGTTAGCTTCAGACACGGAAATTTTTTTTTTACTTCCCCCTTAATGGGAGGAAATCCCTCTCCATTTCATCTCACTATTCTCAATGGAATTATTTCTCCTAGAAATTCTGATTTCTATTTTTTCTTCCTCTTTATTTTATTGTATCAATGACCAATATTGATCTAAAACTTATTTCAAACAATACAATAACGTAATATATTTATAACATTCATTACATCCCAAGAAAGTGGAATATATTTTTCGGATAATTAATACATTAATCTATTATAAATGGATTATTATTTCAAATAAAATATATAGTTCATCATGAAGTGAAGCAACATGGGATGATATCCGCATGGAAAAATTGGTTATTCCATTAAAATTATGGTTATTCATCATAACCATAGATAAATGACTAAAATTTATCAATTTTTTCACAGTTCCAATAAAAATTGTATTGTCTTACTGATTATGGAAATCTCTATATTGTATTTGGTTATATTTCTCATTATTCCATTAAGAACTGTAACTAAAAAATCATACACACTATGAAAGAACTTAATCAAAATTAATATTTATCCATTAAAATACCTAGTATATTAAATGTTCAAAAATACTATAATCGTTTATCATAATTCAGTTTTTAGATATCTTAATTTAAATTCAAGTTCCCTAGGTTTCTACTAATCTTAATTTTTTTACCATCTGAAACCACCCAATATCCAATAACCTAAATCCAATGTCTACATTACTATATTGGTATAAGATAAAAAGTATATCATCGAATGTACTGATATTTTTAGTTGTATTAAAAATCTAGATACATAAATGATTTCCAAATTACATTACAAATATAAAATAAAAACATAAAAAAATTATTAAAACCATGATATTATTCATAATATCCTTCTTCAGATCATATGGGGAAGAAAAAAATTAATAGTGAGATCAGATTATCTATAATAATTATGTAAAATAGAATTTATTAGGAGAAAATAAGGCATAATAAATAAGGATATCTACAAAACTGATAACACATATAATTTAATAAATAACTTGATCATGATATGCATCCATGGGTAATATAAATTTAATAATCTAATTGATAATAAAAATTAAATTCGTAAGGAAGGAAATTCAAAACATTATAAATCATGATCAAAAATATCCTGAGAGAAATAAATTCATGACTATCATTTTAAACTGTATACACTCCGTGTGGGAATATAAAAAATCCACTTAAATAAGTTTAACCAACTGATTTGTCTCATGATACCAGTCGATACATTTAGAGGGTATCTATAATTGGTCCCATCCAATTATCTCAATTCTAACTCATTCATCTCATGTTTAATATTCAATTTAATTCATTATTAGTATTTCTTGTCAACAAATATATATTGAATAAATAATATGGATTTATCAGGTTATCCTTAGTCAATTGAAAAACTTTTTTATTAAAATTACGTATGTAAAATTGATATAATGTTTATGAATCGATAATATCAATAGTAAATAAAATATATAATTAAGTGAAATTTAATTTCCAATTATCATAAGAAATTTATAATTTAATGTTAAATTAAGGACTAAATAAATCAAGAGAAGGTAGATTACCATTAGAAAAATATATTTTTTAGTAAATTTTTTAAACAGGTGGAAATAAAACATTTAAAATGTGATTTCACAAAAAGATTCATTTTAAATTCATTTCAAATTATTGATGATTCTATCTATCATAATATAAAATTTTAAATATGAAATTATATTAATTTTTTATTGTTTTAAAAGAAAAAATTACTTTTCGAATTTTTTCCAAAAAACATGAAAATTACATATTTTAGGAAATAATTATAACAATTACTTTAAAAAAATTAATAAGTAAGGATTAACATAAAAAATACAAAATAAAATTATTAGATAATTTAAATAAACCTTAAAAACATAATTTTGAAAAAATATATGCACATAGATGAAACATATACCCAATCAAAAATGGAAATAAGATTAAATTTTATTTTATGAATTCTTCATGAAAGATCAACATGAATATAACCAATCATCTACTTGAATAACAAGATATTATTGTTAAATAATTAAAAGGGGAATTAGACACACTATAGAATCATAAATAGTATCATCATGTAAATATTTATCAATGTAGAGGTAATTCAAAAGAAATACTTTACCTTTGGTCTGACTGCTCAAGTACATTATCTGCCATCATGGAGAGTAATAATATTATATTTATTTAATTTCATAAGAATATTTTTCCATTTTTATTACACCTGTTATTTATTTTTTCACCATGTTATTTTTATTTTTTTTAATTAATTATGTTCACATCGGGTGTTTTGGATATATACTTTTCATATATCACAAATAAATTCTGTTGGATGACTATGGAAAAAGAGGTAACTATTTCTCCATATAAAAAATTATAATCGTGATATAATTTTCATTTTATTAGAGAAATTATAATTTCAAACCCATCCATAAATAATGGTTATGAATAAATAATATCATTACAATCATGGAGATGGTAGGTTGTATGTATGTGTGAGTAACATTTCACTTATTTAATGACTAAAATGGAAATAAGGTAAGTTTATTTTTGTGTTCCCATAATTATAGAAACATCATAAATACCATATTATTTATTTATGAAAACATATGTGCAACAGCCAGGTGATTTGCTGGTGAATAACATCACTTCCTGTAGGTGGTAGTCTATAGGTACAAACGATCAAAATTATCTTTTTTTCATTAGATTAATGGTATAAAATTATGTGATTTATTAATTTTATAAAATGATAAATATTTAATTAATATTATATATACACACTAAATCGATAATTAAAAATATCCATAATAGGATGGAATAGAAATTGAATATATCGGGTCCCAAGGCAGTAGTTCACCTAAAAAAGAGTGATGGTTTTTCTTCACATTTGATCAAAGAGGAGATTGATAAAATTTATTTTATAATCATAAAAAATATACATATATATAAGATTTTTTTGAGTTTAGTCCAACATGGTTGAAGAATGTTTTATGTATCTGGAAGAATAAATAATAAAAATATATGGTTAGGAACCATACATCTTCTTTTGGAAACCTTATTATATTTACACCTAAATCTAACATAGGAGAGATTTTAAAACAAACCAAGGATTCTAGGAAAAGGGGGAAGAGTTATAGAATTGATCAGGGTAGGTATTTACAAAACTAAAATTTTATTGAGGTGTTATGTGGAGAGGATAGATGATTTCCTTCTATAAGTGGGTGAGAGGAGCCAAAACTTTTAAAAAGAACTGAATATTTTAATATATTACTCAAGCCAAATTTATTCATAATGAACCATAATATAAATTTATATGAGATACTATTGTATTATGTCCATCTAATACATATTATATAATTTTTAGGAAATTTTAACTCTTATATTATTAGTTTAACCCTTTGGTAGTCTTGTTTTAAAACTAACTATTATCATTAATTTTTATTTTGTTTAGTTTTTATTATGACCAAAAATTAATTTTAGTTTATAAACTAATCTAAATTCTGATCATTATAAATTGTTAATCATTTCCATTAAATTTAATTTCACGAAATTTGATAATCTAATATAATATAAAACACAAATAACTTAATGAAAATTGGTTTTCTTGAAAAATGACTTTATATGTATGAAGCTGTGATTATAAAAAATTAAAGGATAAAATTCATTCCAAATAAAAAAATTTATTATTAATAATATAATTGACAACATTTTATTTAAATTAATTTTGAAAATAAATCTATATATGTATATTCATTGAAGAAAAACAGAATATTTTCATTAAATATTTGACTATTTCATTATTCATTAAATGGTCACACTTTTTGGAACAATCCTAAAAATTAAATATATTATTATTTTTATATGATAAATTCAAAAAATATGATAATTTATTCAAATTAAAATTCCATAATTTAGAAATCATTATTTTCAATGAAATTATATAATGCCTCCAAATTGGTTAAGCATAAATATGATTTCATTTTTATGAAAAAACTACTTAATATTATTATAAATCAAAAATATATAAAAAATTTATATTAATGAGATTTAAAAAAGGTTTTCATATAACATTATGATGGTTTTTGAGGTCACCATTTTGTTTAAAAATGGGATTTAGAATGATGTTTATTTGGAAATAATGTTATCATGTTAGAGAGAAAATATGTTTGGTATGGAGAACATTTAGGGAAGACATAATCCATGATGGTAAAGTAGTGTGTTTAAATGGGATGATTATTTGGATAATTTTTGGAATGAATATATTTTAATTATTTTTTCTTATGGTGACATAAATAATTTTAGTAAAATTTTAGGATATTTTGAATGAAATATGTTTTTGGCATATACAGTTTTAGTATGTGACATTGTGGGTAATTCATGACGCTTGCAGATAAATTTTAAATTTATTTTGGATTAATATGTGAACAAATAATTATAATATTTGGGTTTCAATTTTTTTATGTATATTTCTTAATAGTTTATTGTGGCTTATATGTGGAATAATTGTTGAAATATTTGATATTTTTTATGATTTTTTATTTTGGGTATTATATATTTTTGAGATAATCATTTTTGTTTTAGTAAAGATAGAATGAATATCATACAAATCATTCATTAATCTCAATAGATATTATAAATTAACTTTTATATGAGTAAATAATCTTGGATATTCATCAAATATGATTTTTGATAAAAAAGATATGGAAACTAGTTGAATAACACCACTAATGAATGTAATTGTGTTTATGGATTTGGAGAAATCATTTGTGTATAATTTATTTAAATATATATCTTCATGGTAAAATAATCCATCAACTCTTGGAAAATCATATTGAAATAAACATTTCTACACTTCATCAATTGTTCTCGCTATACTTTTGGCCAATCATGACCTATAATGATTTATGGTGTGTCATCATTTTTTTATATTCCTCATCTCCCCCATCACACAATTTATTTCAGATTTTTCACCCTCCATTTTAATATTTTAAATTCCCACATATTATCAAATAATATTAACACACAATTATGTTTCATTCCAATATTTCTTTGTGTTTAAATATTTTAGATTAGAAAACGATAAATTATCCTCCATTTTTATGATATCTATTTTCAGAAAATTTATTTTTAAATAATAAATGGTTTTCCCTTTCATAATCATATGATTTATCACTAATAAATGAAATATATTTTAAAATTATTTTTTACCCACTTGTTATTATTAATGTAAAGAAACTGTGAGGAAAATATTTCCTTAAATGGGTAGCTTATAACACGACATCATTTTTGAATTTATTTTCATTATATTATATTTTTTATAATGATTTGTATATATAACATTGAGCTCAAACAATCATGATATACTATTATTTAAATATGATAATTAAGACCTAGACATTTTTTTGGTTATCAATAAGAAAATGGTATTATGATGTATATTTATAATTCTCTTCCATAAAAAAATATATAATAAATCATTAATTCCATTTTGTTTTTTGAACTATAGAAAAACTCATTTCAAAGGTATGTATGATAATTTTTTTATAAATTTTTCTGTGCACAATGTATTTTTATCGTAAAAGGTGAAATTCATAATTATAGATAGAAAATAATATATGTATATAATATTTAATTTTTAATTAATTAAGATTCATTTAATTATATTTATTGAACATGAAATGAAAATAATGCAATTTCATGCTTTAATGATTAATTTTTTCAAATATGGTTTTTATTTCATTATATATGTACATTTTATAATTCATTTCACAAAATTTTATAATTTTTATATGAAAAATGATTATAATTGTTCATTATAGAATATAAAATTTATCTTATAGTAATCTTGAATGATTTTTATTAAATGATTATTTTTTCTTTGATAGTGAAAAAAATAGTTATTAAAATTCTACAACTTTTATAACATTATTATGATTTAAGAATGAATTAATTTCTCATTAATCAATTGGATCAAGCATATATTTACTAATGGATTTAAATAATTTATTTTTATTCGTATTTTTTAAATTGGTAACCCGTGAATCACTTTTATAAACTTAAACTATGTTTGTTTCAGAATAAAAATAATTTTTTATCTTGGCCTTTAATGGTTTGTTTGGAAGGATTATTAAACATATTTATTTATCTAAATGTATAATAAATTTAATTATATTATTAATTAAGAAACAATTAATGTAAATGAACCTCTAAATTAAATTTAAAGTGATGTTATCAATGTATGCAAATCTAGTATTTTAATAAAAATTATTATTCAATAGTTCTGCGTATTATTATGGATTAAAATCTCTCTATAAATATACATTTATTATAATAAAATTTATTCCCAATATTAAATCAGGATATCAAAAAATATATAATTCCTCCTTTTTTAATGAAATAATTATTTTATCATTGAACATATTTATGTTATCGTGGTTAAGAAAGAATTGGGTTTAAAGAGGGTTTAAGTTGATGATAACGTATAAAAAGTATCAAAAACATGAATATATAATATTTTTATGTGTATTTGAAACCCATGAAATGCTATCATTGGATTTAGTACTCTCTGGTTCCACATTACATGGATTATGACCTTTTAATAATGTCAATCATTGAATAATTACAAGAGTTCCTCTTCCCTAAAATATAAATGGGGTCCACTTATCCCTTCTTATTAAAAAATGTTGAGAAACATATGTCATCAAATTATTATTAAAGTACCAATAAAACCATCCAACCCATGATCTAGATTCTCTAGTCTCATCAAATAACCATCCTACGAGGATTAAGGTATAATCCAATCATGGATTTACAAAGACAAGGTATAACTAATAACCAAGAATTTTAATTTTATTTATTTGACTTCATCCTTGATATATTCTTGAAACAAGTTAATACAATGACATAAATATCTAAAATATGCTAAAATTGGATTATGTTTAGGTTATATCATGTTCTCATATGTGTTTCCTACCTACGATTAATTAAAACATCATTTGTACTTTTGTGTGACTATCACCTCCATGAAGTGATGTGTTTTGTTTCCTATCACCACCTATTGTGGATATTTAGAATGATGGATAATATATATATATATATATATATATATATATTATAATCAATAATTACATATACGTATATAAATATATTATTTCATATGTTTTCTTACCTTCCCATCCATTAAAAATTTACAATATCGTTTGATCATATGTGTGGATTACCACCTCTATAAAGCAGCTTGACTCATTTTTCCATACTTTAATACATGAATGGTTATAAAATTGTATAAAATGTTTCATTATAATAATTATTTATTGATTAATATTCTATATATGATGTATGTAATACCCCATTGACCATGGTCATCCTACCAAAGTTGTTGTGGGAATTATGAAATGAAGGACCTAAATATTTTCCATGTTAACAAAACTATTCTATTTATTAAATACAATTTGGTAATGAATGATATATATAGAATAATGATAAATTAATAAAAATAAAATGGTTATTAATAAATAAAAAATATAATTTTGCATTCATGAGTTATTGAATAACAATAGATGGATGAGAATTAATCTATGGAATTTTTCATCAAACAATAATTTTAAAGGTGTTAAAGAATTTTATTTTTTTCAACCATATACATGTAATTTAAGTTATTTTAGGTATCCTATTAATAGGATAAAATTTATGTCCAAGTTCAGCATAAAACACAAATTACATTCTTTAGGAAGGTATTTAAATAAATGTTTTAAAAATTTTCCAAATGGGTTATTTTTGAGTTTTTTAAAATTTATTAAAGGGTTATTTTTTCATATACTAAATAAGAATAAATTACCTCCATTATATATGTTTTTATCTAAATACATTCTTCTTCATGATTTAATGTATTTTAAAAATATGAACTTATTTTTATTCTTCTTTGATTTTTTAAATATTATTCGATGTGAAATTATTTTTGTTCTTATTTTTACATAAATGTTGAGATTACTTCTACAACTATGTTAAATGAGATATTTTATGTCATTTTATGATGTAAATTGATGATTATATGTGTTAAATATTTTTTATTTTCCATTTATTTTGATCATTATGATATTAGAGCACATTATATCACTCTAATGCATTGGGTAATGATTTTTTTCTCTATGTAATATATACTATATTAATTGTTCTGGTTATTCAATTTGTAAGTGTGTTTGTGTGAGTAATTTTAAGAGTGATCTCACGAATATTTACCAAGGTACCTGAATTAGTTTTATATTCTTCAAATTTAGTTTTTCATATAATTATTTTTATTATATAATTAATCTGATGATATTTTCTGTAATGGAAAATGTATATACTTGTCACGAACTACCTTCACCAAGATGAGAGAAGGGACAAAATGTTTCTAGACCCTTCTTTTATCTAGTTTAAAGAGAGATAATGACCCCCGAGACCCACCTTCAATAGGTCCCGGAGTGGCGACTAGCACCAAGGGTGTAGAATCACACACAATATGGAAGGAATTACCCTTTTTAATAGGATTGAGAGACAAGATAGTAAATTACTACAACACCAAAACAAAATCTAAAAGAAAATCAAAAATAAAACCATTCCCGTATGCATATCAAAAAGTAGATACTACAAAATTACAAGAAATCCCCAAAGGAAAGTACCCGAAAAATAAAAAAATACATCAATAACAACTGTCCCAACTTCCGAGCTAGTACAGTCCCGCATGATCCCTGATGTCCTCCTGGAATCCTGAAAGCAGTTTATATACATGGGGTGAGTTTATAGGTAAACTCAGTAGGGAAAAAACTAAGGCACTTGTTCACAAGTGGGGAGGCATTCTAATGCCCCGTGGGGAAAGGAGATAACTAGAGCACCTAGCAAGGAAACTATTCACACAAACCATACCAAGGCACACTACCAAAATAACGAAAGTAAAGTAAAGTAATAGAAATAAAAAATCAATATTTGGGTACCCCGCACCACTTTCCACTAGTTATTGAGGACATCATATGTGACAAACCTCTCCCGCCATCCTCACCGCAGTCCCACAACCATCCTCCGCCCGCACAAACTTGGGTTACCACAATCACACATCCCGCCTGCAAACATGAGTGCTACCACTACCACAAATCCCGCACACACCTAGGTCTGAAAAACTAATTCCACACCCGAACACAGCAGGGCCTCATCCAAAAGACACTTGGGAAATAACTTGCCCGCACACAGCTGGGCCAACCACCACCACATACCCTACTCGAAGAATCTAGGGCTATAATGGACCTCATGCCATCACATGTTGCCTGAATGATCTTGGGATACTCGGGAACGGGACCAAAAAAAGATTTAATAACCATCCACTCATATGAGTGTTTGGAAAAACACCCTCCCCCATGAAATGTGGGTGTTCATCACAAATTGTTTAACATGGTTGGCACGTGAAAAAGAAACATAAGAACTACAATTATATATATAGGTAACAAGAACTCATCCCATCCATGGGTTTCCAAAACCATCCCATACACAAGAACCCTCATTACTATTTATTTATAAGAAGCATAACAGCCACAACCCTTTCACAATCATTCCTGGAAAACAATTCCCCATTGAACTCGTTCATATTTTCATATTCGAGTAATTCCATTGAAGTAAATTCTGCACTACTGGGAAACTAACAGGCTTAACCACATTCCAAGAAAAGGAAAACACCCAAATAAAAAATTAAGAATTCACACCTGGTTCTCGTGTAAAGTCACAACAACACAAGGGATCCATAAGATCCCTCAGAGTATGGGAAAAAACCAATCCCCACCATACAACCCCACTCAGCCTCAGATCAAGAAGCCAAAAAATGCACCACAGTAGAGGATCTCATCCACATCCGTATCACTTCCCAAGGATCAATTTTCAACATCACTAGAACAGATCAAGGAATTTTTCAAATTTTAATATGCCATTAATTTAGTTCCATCTTTCCGTTTGGTTGATCAGGGTGATCACACATGAATTCTTATTCACTGGGAATCCATTTAATCAACTGAGTATTCATGATTAACCAGTTTCCATGTTACACCCATTCAATCACACAAAATATCCAACAAAATTAGAGGCTCATTAGTTCCCAATAAAAGACCACCAATGACTATGATTTTCAATGGTCATAATCCCTTACAATTCACAACACATAATTAGGGATAAGGAGTATAGAAGAAACCTCAAGCACACCCCCTTTATTCTATAAATTTCCTTTTATTATCTTTATTAAGGTTGGGTTTCATCCATCCCCATAGAAACAATAGCATACCCACCCCACAAGATACACACTAAGGAGAGATGAAGGAAAATCCCTACCGGAATGATCAAACATCGACATTTTTCTCCTGGAACCAATAATTGGGGATGCGCGACATTAAAGGGAGGAACTAAAAAGACTCTAAGAATGAGTAGGAAAGGCTCTAGCATAGGAGCACCACTCGACTCAGGAAGGGCATCTCTAAATTCACCAAGGAGAAGAAGTAAAAGAGACCAGTCAGGAAGAAAAGAATTCAGGTGTGATAAAAATATGGGATCCTGGTGTTATGGGATATGAGGATCTTGAGAGGATTTAAATGTGGATTATTGTTTCACCTCGTATTTAGATAGTTACACACAAGGGAATTAATTTTTTATTTAAAAATTCCCATCGGAGGTGTGGCCAATATAGTTGCGCGTTAAAGGATTTCATTTAAAAGAGGTAAATGGGTCCATTGAGGGTCTCCCCACTCCTAGGGGATTTAAAACGTTGTTTATGGTGCTAAAAATGGCATTGAACCACATTAAAAAGGATAAAATAACTAGAAGTAGAATTTTGGGGGAAAATGGGGAAGGAAAATCCTGGCACCCCTCTGTGGACGATTGGTGAGTCTGATAGTAGAAACTAACCAAAGAAGATGGTCGGGTGAAGATGATCCCATGAAGCTGATTGGGAAAAGATGATCATGTGATGCTGATCCCGTAAAGCAGATCCTGTGAAGTTGATCGGTGAAAATTATATGTGAAACTGATTTGGTGAAACCGATCTGTGAAACTGATTTGGTGAAACTGATCTATGAAAATGATTTGGTGAAACCAATAAGTGAAGCTGATTTTTTTAATCTGATCTTTGAAAGAGATTTGGTGAAACTGATATGTGAAACCGATCTGATGAAACCGATCTGTTAAAATGATTTGGTGAAACTGATCTATAAAAAAGATTTGGGGAAACCGATATCTGAAACTGATTTGGTGAAACCGATCGGTGAAACTGATTTGGTGAAACTGGTCTGTGAAACTGTTTTGGTGAAACTGATATGTGAAACTGATTTGGTGAAAATGATCTCTGATACTGATTTGGTGAAACCGATATGTGAAACGGATTTGGTGAAACTGATCTGTGAAACCGATTTGGTGAAATCGATCTGTGAAACCGATTTGGTGAAACAGATCAATGAAACCGATCTGTGTAACCGATTTGGTGAAACCGATCTATGAAACCGATTTGGTGAAACTGTTCTTTGAAACCGATTTGGTGAAGCCGATGTGTGAAAGCGATATGGTGAAACCAATCTATGTAACCAATTTGGTGAAACCGATATGTGAAACCAATTTGTTGAAACCGATCTGTGAAACTGATTTGGTGAGACCGATCTGTGAAATCGATTTGGTGAAACTGAATTGTGAAGCGGATTAGTGAAGCAGATCAGTGAAGATGATATGTGAAGCTGATCAGTGGAGCTGATCAGTAATGCTGATCAGTGGAGTAGATCGGTGAAGCTAATCAGTGGAGCTGATATGTGAAGTTGATCAGTGAAGCTACTCAGTGAAGGTGATCCATGGAGCTGATCAGTGGAGCTGATTAGTGGAGTAGATCTGTAGAGCTGATGGGTAGAGATGATCTGTGGAGTTGATGGGTGGGACCGATCAATGTGTCCCGGACACCCCAACACTTAGAATATTGTCAAATTAATTGACCATGAGGTTCTAGGCCATTACATCAGATACCTCTCAAAATTATTCTCTCCCTAGAGAATAGAAGAGTAACCCAAACAACCCCTCCAGAAGATACCTCTCACGGAAAACCCACCCCCAAATAACCATACGAATCCCACAGATCACATTTTCCCGACACACAGATCTTGGAGTTCTTTCCTCCATGTTATGATACTATCCGATTTGGGCGGGACTGACTCGCCCGCATGGGTTTAATCACATCCACCTTAATGCGTCTTGATTAGGGATCAGGTCCTCCCTTCCTCACATATCAAGACTTTTCGAAACCATTCCCAAGGTAAGGAAAAAATCTCAAAAACCAACAAGGTTAGAATTACATCACAACAGGTCACAAAAACATGAACAACAAGGAAGGCTCGGAACAGAAACTCAAAATGGCAATGGGTACTGGGAGTGCATCTGAGCTTCTTGATCCCAAGTACTCTCCCCGAGGCCACCGTTCCTCCACAACACATGAACCAAAGGGATGGTTCTTCCATGAATTACTTTCTCCATTAAATCCTTGATCCTCACTGGTGGATCCACGAACATAGCATCATCCCCTATATCTAATTCACCCTTGTCAATGACATGGGAAACATAATGTAGATATCGACGAAACTGGGAGATGTGGAAAACATCATGGATCCTTTCCAACTGAGGTTGAAATGCCAGCTGATATTCCACCTCACCAACTCCCCCCAATACTTCAAAGGGCCCGATGAACCTAGAGAGAGCTTTCTTCCCTTGTTGAACCTTCACTGCCCATACCAAGGGGAAACCTTTAAAAACACATGGTCTCCAACATCGAACTCCAAGGGCCTCCTCCTACAATCATCATATGACTTGTTGCTGGTCTTGGGCTTCCTTCAACCTCTCACACACAAGATAAACCTTAATTGTTGTACTCTGCACCACCTCTGGGCCAAGAACACCTTCCTCCCCAACCTCAGTCCAGCACATGGGCGAACGACATGGCCTCCTGTACAAGGCTTCAAATGGTGCCATGCCAATAGTAGAGTGATAGCTGTTATTTTAGGAAAGATATACTAAAGGAAAATGTCATTCCAATGATCCCCCAAAGCCCAAAAAACATTCTCATTGCATATCCTCTAATTTATGGATGGTTTGCTCTGTCTTCCCATCTGTTAGGGGGTGGAATGCAGTGCTAAGACGTAGCTTGGTGCCAAAAGCATGCTGCAATCAACTCCAGACTCGTAAGGTAAACCGTGCATCCCTATCTGAAACTATGGATCTCAAAAATCCATGAAACCGCACCACCTCATCCATGTATCAGCATGCTAAGGCATCCACCATACTCGAATCCTTGATTTCCAGAAAGTGATCTAATTTCATCAGTCGTTCCACCACTACCCAGATTGAATTACAGCCACATTGAACCTTGGGAAGTCCTGTGATGAAATCCATCGATATGTCATCACATTTCCACTCGGGGACATCTAAAGGATGTAACAAACCTCTTGGGAAATGGTGTTTATCCATCACTTGCTGACATACCATGCACCTTTCCATGAACTCCCCCACTTCCCATTTCACCCTGGGCCACCAAAACTGTTCCCTCATGCCTCAGTACATCATAGAAACTCTAGGGTGTACCACTACAAGAGAGTTATGGAACTCGTAGAGAAATCCCTCACACATCATCTTTGGGAAAAAAACGTCCCTTAAAAAGCATCTGATTCTGACCATCATCTGACCACCCTTCCGGAGAAATGCCTTTATTACCCGATCACGCATCACTTCACTCTCTATGTCTCCCCACTGAGATTCCTCCTCCTGCTGCAGTAGAGAGGAATGCTGTAATGTCCTGGATTTTTTTTCATGTATTATTTTAATATTATATGGGAATTATTTCAAGACCAGGCTCTGAGACGGCGTGCAGTTCCGGGGCCCGGTGAGCCCGGAAAAAATGTTTAAATTTATGTTAATAACTAAATTATGCAGGAATGACGTTTTCCTAAAAAAGAGGAATAACTCCGGAATGGGTGTTCAGATCAGAAATCTGAGGGCGTCATTGCATTCAGAACACCGATTTCACCTATGGTGAGGCCTAACATTGGCAGGTGCAGGTCGGTGGTGAAATCCGGTTTTTAGATGCAATCGTAATAAAATATTTAATAAAAATATTTTATTTAAATCTTGTTTCTGTGGTGAGAACTTTTAAATCTTGTATCTTTTGTTATTTTTAAATAAAGTCCTACGTAGGGGGTCCAGGGTTACAAACCTCAAACCCTGAAACCCATGGCGGTTCTCGAGGCTCTGGAGAAAACCTCCCAACATGGCGACGACGACTCGACAACCGGATCTTCGCCAACGAACGTCGCTAAATCCAGGTAGAATAATTGTAATTGATTTCTCTTTCCCCTGTTTTTGATTTCTATGATGAAGACGGACTAATCCACGAACAGATTAGCTTGTGGATCTATCGTTTTGTCGGCGGGTGCGATTTGTGGTTTTATCGAGAAATCATATACTTGAGATTTATAATCCATTTATTGTTATGGTTTTGATCTAATAGTGACGAACCCAGTTCGTCACGAACAACGATCGAGGATCGTCTCCCTTGTTATTTTTTGTTTCTTTTCTCCCTCGCATTCTTCATTGCGTTCTACGTGTTCTTGGAGGAAATCGATTGTTGCGCATTTGTGTGTTGGCACAACGATCCAAGATTCATGATCCAACCCCGAAGCAATGCCACAGAGGTGCAATGATGGTTTTGGAAAGAAATTCGGAGCGGTTTCGGAGATTCGGGTTTTTGGGCATTTTTCTTCAGACGGATCGTTTGAGGTTTATGATCTGATTAGAAGACTGAAAACACCCGTTTCGGAATTCGTATGATAAGGAAAACCAATCCCTGGAGTATCGGGATGAACGGACAAGAAAAAAAAGATCTGGATGATCGGTCGAAGCGTGAGGAAGAAGACGGCTATTTCTGGAAAAATCCTGACTACACGCAGTGTAGTATGGGCTACACGGCATGTGTTTATTGGTAGGGTTACCTGGCGTGTACTCCGAGAGTACATGGGCACGAGAAGGGTACATGGCTAGGGACACTCCATGTATACCCCACCCTGACCAGACCCATCCAGATACACGGGATACCCCATGTACTGGTACACGAGCAGGTAACACGGACACGGGCAGAGACCATGTACGGGCACATGGCCAGCATACACGGAGCATGCCCAGGTGCTCAAACACAGCGTGTGATTCTCTTCTACACGTCGAGTAGTTGCTTTCTATCCAAAAATCCGAGGGACACAAGTCGTTTACACGGGCAGTACCCAGTGTCAAGGAACACGACATGTACTTTACTACACGCCGTGTAGTTTGGTTTTGCATGGCTTGAATGAAGGGCACGGTCCGTTTACATGGGCAGTACCCAGGGTCATGGAACACCACGTGTAACCATACTATACGCCGTGTAACCTTTTCTTCATGACTTGAGCCACTTGTCTTCCGTGATTTGGACTAGCCTTCTTAGGGTTCGTACCCTTGGTCTTTTTCCCTGAATGTTCTTGTATCATTCCCTTTACACAGGTGTATGATCCCTTCATCAGAACTCCCTGAATAGTGTTCTTGGAATCCCCTCTGTGAGACTTAGAGCCAGATCCTCTATTCATTCCTGGAACCCTATGTAGAGTTCTTTGTATTGACGTGACCTACCTTACCCGGGCGCCGATCCTCTGCCTACCAGATTAGCTCATACTGAGGTGTCGGAATCACCCCATGACTTGGTTGTGATCCTCACCTGAGCATCTTGTTCCCAAGGTACTTGTGGAGTGTTTTCTCCTGGAACGAGTACTTCCTATCTCTCTCTTCAGACCTAGGAGTGTGTTCTCCCGATGGTATGCTTAGTGGAATCTTTGAGCTTGATCTTAGTGGTGGTTTCATGATGGTCTCTTGTGTATGAGTATATCTGGATATTCTTGTTATATTTTTCATAGACATATACTGTGTAGAGATGATTGTACCTTTCTTTGGGGTATTTTCCTTTGATGTATTTCCTTTCTGGTTTTCGGGGTGTCCTACTGGGTATTGTTATACTCACCCCTGCACGGGCTTTGCTCGCACGTGTCATGTCTTGTGCAGACGAGCGAACCTTTGATAGGATTCTAGGTGGACTAGGACCGGACTGTGCTTAGTGAGATCAGACAGGCTGAGGAGCGTTCCTTCGGTGATGGGTTGCAGTCCCAGTACCTTTTTCTACAGGTTGGACTTTGTTGCAGGCTTTCTTATGGTGGGCTTGTACTTTTGGCCCAGGGTTTTACATTACTATACTTTACTTCCCTATCGTACTCTATTGGTTGGGATTTAGTGTATTCATGCATCTTTTCCTTTTAGTAGGTTTTACATTTCCGCTTTGTGGGCTTGAATATGTGCGTGCATGTGTACAAGTTTATAGGCAATGCCTCCCATGTTAGTAGCATGCCTACTCAGTGCTAGTCACCAACCCCTGGCCTATTGGAGGCGGGCTTGGGGAGTTGCGGCTCAGGTCCCACTAGAACGAGTCATGACAGAGTGGTATCAGAGGTGGTTGGTTCTACCTTAGTACCGAGAGTCAGTGAGTTGGTTTGGAGAAACAGTGTTAAGTGTTTCGAGTTCAGCTCTCAGGCCAGGGACCCCAGTGTTGGTGCGGCGGCCAACATATCTATACACCAGGACTTTAATATCTTTCTTTTCATCTAGGAACATGAAAACACTAGTTTCATGGGGAAAAGTAATGGTACATGCATCATATATGAATGGGTTGTGTTTTCCATGTCCTTCTTGAGTCAGCTCTCCAGATATACTCACTGACTGCGATACATCATGTTTCTCAAACAGGATGCCTCTGCAGCGCGCACCCGCTAGGATCCAGCAGCTCGATCACGAGGGTGACCCCCTCAGTGATGAAGCTTCGATACAGGGACCAGATCCCCCAGTTCTACCACTGGGTTGTGTGCCAGTTATTCCACCCCCTGTGGGGCAGTTTTTAGTGCTTGTTGTACCAGTGGAGGAGGAGCGCATGCTGAGCGCCCTCCATGAGTTTCAGAGACAGAGACCCCTCAGGTTTCGAGGTTATCATGACCCGCAGGTAGAAGAGGACTAGCTTGAGGCAGTGACCAAAGTCTTCTGTTTGGTCAGGACACCAGCAGACCCGATGGTAATCCTGGCAGCGAGCCTTCTACATTGCTCGGCAGGGCGATGGTGGATTTTGGTCATCCAGACTCACGACGAGGAGACTCTTGCATGGTTGGAGTTTGAGCATCTCTTCAGAGAGGAGCTTTCACCAGTTACCTTGAGAGAAGTACGTATACAGGAGCTAATTCATCTCTATCAGGGAACCATGATGGTGGCTTACCATTCATCGAGGTTTACCGACCTCTCGCGGTACCCGATGGATATGGTCAGAGATCAGTACTTCAGAGCTCATACTTTTGAGCAGGGCTTGCGCAGAGATGTCCGAGCTAGCATCATCCCTATGATCATTCCTACTTATGATGGGGTGCTCGAGCAGGCTATGGTGGTCGAGAGCTTCCTGGAAGAGCAGGGACAACCGACAGTTGTCAGTAGTGGGCGAGCTGGAGCAGAGACCTCGGCTGCGGGGAGCCGACGTAAGGGACCCAGGCACGGGAGACGTTTTCAGAGGAGATCCTAGGACATGGGTTCAGCCGTACAAGGTTTACAGGGCGCATCCAGCAACCCTCGAGAGAGGCGATGGTACAAATGTGACGGGAGGGGACATCTCACTCAAGATTTTCCGGCCCGCCATACTACTGACACAGGAGTAGTGGATGGACCACCGAGGCAGAGGCAACGTTTGGAGGGGGCAGATTCGCGAGGCAGTGGATGTGGAAGAAGATCTGGGAGAGCAGCTGGAGGTGGTCGGTGTTTCAAACATTTACCACCACCACCCCTAGGAGGTCCACCCCAGGCTTAGGGAGGTGGTGGACAGAGGTAGGGACAGCTACAGGTGGCAGAGGATTATGACCCAGGTACTCCCGGGATGATTAGAGGTACTATCTGTGTGTTTTCTACTTTGACTGTCGTATTGATAGACACAAGTTCTATTCATTCCTTTCTGGTTGCTTGTCTTGTTCGAGACCTTGAGATTCCAGTTGAGCCGTTGACTCGACCCTTACACTTAGAATCTCCGACTGGAGAAGATTCAAAGATCACACACCTTTGCAGGCAGTGTGACCTGACCCTTGTAGGTGAGAGTTTCGGTTGGAACCTCTTGGTGGTAGCGTCGAGGCCTTATGATTTCATTCTTTGTATGAATTGGCTATCCACAATTCATGCCCAGATTGATTATTTTAGGCGAAGGGTGCAGTGTGTCTGTAGTGATGGAACGAGGTTCACTTTTGTCGGTGAAAGAGAGACCCAAGCAGCGCAGGATGGACTCATGAATAGTAGGGAACAACTGATTTCACACTAGTTGGCTAGCCTATCCCTTGGTGCGGAAGATGTTACAAGTTTCTGATTCCCAGCAGTGGTGGCTGAGTACGAGGACGTCTTTCCAGAGGATGTCCCTGGGGCTACCCCCCCCCCCATCGAGAGATATATTTCTGCATTGAGTTACAACCCGGGACGACCCTGATATCAGCATCGGCTTATCGGATGGCTCCTGCAGATCTTTGTGAGTTGAGGATGCAACTGGACGACTTGCAGAAGAAGGGCTTTGTGAGACCCAACGTTTCACCCTGGGCGGCCCCAGTGCTATTTGCCAAGAAGGCGGACGAGAGCTTGAGGCTGTGTGTGGATTACCGGCGCTTAAATCAGGTGACCGTGAAGAACCGGTATCCACTACTAGGGATCGATGAGCTCTTCAACCAGTTGAGAGGGGAACGATGGTTCTCGAAGGTTGATCTACAATCAGGCTATCACCAGTTGTGAGTCCAGGAGGAGGATATACCAAAGACATATTTTAGATGTCACTACGGTCACTATGAGTACATAGTGATGCCCTTCGGCATGACGAACGCCCCAACAGTGTTCATGGGAATCATGAACCAGATCTTTCAGCCATATCTAGACCGGTTTGTGGGGGTCTTCATCGATGATATCCTTGTGTACTCTGCGTCCGAGGAGGAGCATGCGAGACACCTAAGGATGGTTGTGGACACACTTCGAGAGCACCAGTTGTTTGGGAAACTCTTGAAGTGTTAGTTCTGGTTACAGGAGGTCCACTTTCTGGGGCACGTTATCTCAGCAGATGGTGTATCTGTGGACCCAATAAAGGTGGAGGCGGTGCATGCATGAGAGCCACCCCAGAACATGACGGAGGTGAAGAGTTTCCTTGGGTTGGTAGGATACTATCAGAGATTCATCCATGATTTCTCCAGGATTGCAGCACCCATGACAGCTTTGACTTGAAAGGGATAGCCTTTCGTGTGGACTGAGAAATGCCAGCAGGCTTTCCAGCAGTTGAGACAGAGCCTGATGAGTGCCCCAATCATGAGATTACCGAAGGAGGGTGTTGAGTACGTAGTGTTCTGCGACGCATCAGGAACCAGGATTGGTTGTGTCCTAATGTAGAGGAAAGTGGTGATTACCTATGGATCATGTCAGTTGAGGCCACATGAGAAGAACTATGAGACCCATGATCTTGAGTTGGCAGTGGTAGTCTTCGCATTGAAGATGTGGCGGCGCTACCAGATGGGCTAATAGTTTACCGTCTACTCTGACCACAAGAGTCTCAAATATATATTTTCTCAAAAGGATATGAATTTGAGACAGAGGCGATGGCTTGAGTTCCTCCAGGATTACGACTTTGAGATCATTTATACTCCTGGGAAGGGGAATGTGGTGGTAGATGCTCTCGGTAGGAAATCCAGTTCGTAGTTTCTAGATGAGGCGACATGGCAGTTGGCCTCTTTCCAGTTGTCCTTTGTGGATAGAGATGAGGGATCCTACCTTCATTCGATGGTTTTTACCCCTCCACTCTTACAGTGAGTCAGGGAAGCACAACGCGAGGATGCTAGTTGTGAGACTCTACATGCTCAGATATCCACAAGTGATGTGGTTGATGGATTTTCAGAAGGAGGGGAGCACGTTGTCCATTTCAGAGGGTGCATGGTAGTACCAGTGAAGTTGTGGGAGGAGGTTCTGTGGGAGTTCCATACATCCCCTTAGGAGGTGCATCCAGGCATGGCAAAGATGTACCAGGACCTCCGACGTCAGTTCTGGTGGCCACGGATGAAGAAGAGTGTGGCGGAGTTTGTTTCTCAGTGCCTTACTTGTCAGCGAGTAAAGGCTGAGCACCAGGTTCCAAGAGGGTTGACTTAGACCCTTGAGGTGCCAGAGTGGATGTGGGATGTGATATCTATGGACTTCGTGGCGGGTTTACCATGCACGTCCCGGGGACACGATTCCATCTGGGTGATCGTTGATCGACTCACCAAGTCGGCCCACTTCTAAGCCACACGGGAGAAGAGTTCATTAGAGAGCTTGGGATGACTCTACGTGCAAGAGATAGTTCGACTTCATGGAGTACCATCCATGATTGTCTCAGATCGTGATGGTCGTTTCATGTCCCGGTTGTGGAAGGGATTGTAGGAAGCTTTTGGGACACAGTTACGCTTGAGCACAGCATTTCATCCCCAGACTGATGGTCAGACAGAGCAGACTATCCAGGTCCTGGAGGATATGCTACGAGCTTGCATACATGACTTCAGTCATAGCTGGGAGGATCACCAACCACTGGTGGAATTTTCTTATAATAACAGTTATCATTCCACTATTTGTATGGCACCATTCAAGGATCTATACGGGCGACCTTGTAGGTCGCCACTTTGCTGGACTGACCTGAGAGAGTCAGCACTCATGGGCCCAGAAATGGTGAGAGATACTATAGAGAAGGTGCAGGTCATCCAGGAGTGGATGAAGACTGCACAGAGTCGGAAAAAGTCTTATGCTGACTGGAGGAGGAGGCCTTTGGAGTTCGAGAAGGGAGACAATGTGTTCTTTCGGGGTCTCACCTCGACGAGGGTTGCAGAGATTTGGCCGCAGCCGCAAGCTATCTCCGAGGTTCGTTGGCCCTTTTCTGATTCTTAGTAGAGTTAGAGAGGTGGCGTATCGCTTGTCTCTACCTCCTCAGATGGATCGGGTACACAATGTCGTCCATGTGTCATAGCTACGGAGGTACGTGCATTATCCATCGCACGTCATCGACTGGGGCGAGCTGGACATCGATGATGGAGCGACCTTTGCTGAGTACCTAGTGGAGATCAAGGATCAGCAGGAGAAGATCCATCGTGGAAAGATATTCCCTTGGTGCGTATCTGGTGGTAGCACGAGAATCTCCAGGAGACCACATGGGAGTGGGAGGCTCAAATTCGCATGTAGTACCCACATCTTTTTGAGTAGCCTTTGTTTTGGCTTTTTAGGGACGTAAAATCCCTTTTGGTGGGTGTGATGTAATGTCCCGAATTTTTTTCCATGTATTATTTTAATATTATATGGGCTTTATTTCAAGACCAGGCTCTGAGACGGTGTGCAGTTCCGGGGCCTGGTGAGCCCGAAACAAATGTTTGAATTTAATTTAATAATTAAATTACTGGTGCATGTGGTTTTCCTGAAAAAGTGGAATAACACCTGAACGGGTGCTGAAATCAGAAATCTGAGGGTGTCGTTGAGTTTACAATAGCGATTTTACCTAAGGCAAGGCCTAACATTGGCCGGTGTAGGTCGGTGGTGAAATCTGGTTTTTGGACGCAATAGTAATAAAATATTTAATAAAAATATTTTATTTAAATCTTGTTTCTACGGAGAGATATTTTAAATCTTGTATCTTGTTCTTTTTAAATAAAGGCCTACGCAGGGGGTCCAGGGTTACAATCCCCAAACCCTGAAACCCTTGTCGGCTCTTGATGCTCTGGAGAAAACCTCCCAACACGGCGATGATGACTCAGCAACCGGATCTTTTCCAATGAACGCCGTGAAATCCAAGTAAGATAATTGTTATTGATTTAACTTTCCCGTTTTTTTGATTACTATGATGAACGCAGACTAATCCATGAACAGATTAGCCCGCAGATCGATCATTTTGCTAGAGGGTGCGGTTTGGGGTTTTATCAGGAAATAAAATATTTGAGATTTATAATCCATTGATTGTTGTGGTTTTGATCTAACAACGATGAACTCAGATCGTCATGAACAACGATAGATGTTCGTCTCCCTTGACTATTTATTGTTTCTTTTCTCCCTCACATTCTTCGTTGTGTTCTACACGTTCTTGGAGGAAATCGATCATTGCACATTCATTTGTTGGCACAACGATCCAAAATTCAAGATCCAACCTCGATGAATTTCCACTGAGGTGTGACGATGGTTTCAGCAAGCGATTCGGAGCGATTTGGGAGATTCGGGTTTTTGGGCGTTTTTCTTCGGACGGATAGTTTGAGGTTTATGATCAGATTGGAAGACCGAAAACACCCATTTCGACATTCGAATGATAAGGCGAACCAAACCCTGGAGTATCGGGATGAACGAACGAGAAAACAAAGATCCAGAGGATCGGCCGAAGCGCTAGGAAGAAGACGGCGTTTCAGGAAAAATCCAGACGACACGCCGTGTAGTATTGGCTACACGGCGTGTGTTCGTCGATAGGGTTACCCGGCATGTACTCCGAGAGTACACGGGAACAGGAAGGGTACACGGCCAGGGACACGCAGTGTATACCCCTCCTCTACTAGACCCGACCAGATACACGGGATACCCCGTGTACTGGTACACGGGGAGGCGACACGGACTCGGGTAGAGACCGTGTACGGGGACATGGCCAGCGTACACTGAGCGAGCCCAGGTTCTCGAACACGGCATGTGATTTTCTTCTACACGTTGTGTAGTTGCTTTCTATCCTACAAGCCGAGGGACACGGGCCGTTTACATGGGCAATACCCAGTGTCAAGGAACACGGCGTGTACTTTACTACATGCCGTGTAGTTTGGTTTTTCACGACTTGAACGAAGGACATGGGCCGTTTACACGGGTAGTACCCGGGGTCAAGGAACATGATGTGTAACCATACTACACATCTTGTAACCTTTTCTTCATGACTTGAGCCACTTGTCTTCTGTGATTTGGACTAGCCTTCTTAGGGTTCGTACCATTGGTCATTCTTCCTGAAGGTTCTGGTATCATTACCTTTACACAAGAGTATGATCCCTTTAGCAGAACTCCCTGAATATAGTAGTTGGAATCCCCTCTATGAGACTTAGAGCTGGATCCTCTATTCATTCCTGGAACCCTAGGTAGAGTACTTGGTATCGACGTGGCCTACCTTACCCGGGCACCGATCCTCTACCTAGCACATTAGCTCAGACTAAGTTGTCGAAATCACCCCATGACTTGGTTATGATCCTCACCTGAGTATCATGTTCCCAAGGTACTTGAGGAATGCGTTCTCATGGAACGAGTACTTCCTATCTCTCTCTTCAGACCTAGTAGTGTGTTCTCCCGATGGTATACTTTGTGGAATCTTCGAGCTGGATCTTAGTGGTGGTTTTGGGATGGTCGCCTGTGTATGAGTATATCTAGATATTCTTGTTATATGATTCATATACATATACTGTGTAGAGTTAACTGTACCTTTCTTCGTGGTATTTTCCTTTGTTGTATTTCCTTTTTGGTTTTCGGGGTGTCCAACTGGGTATTGTTATACTCACCTCAACATGGGCTTTGCCCACATGTGTCGTGTCTTGAACAGATGAGTGAGCCTCTGACAGGATTCTAGGCGGACGAGGACCGGACGGTGCTCAGTGAGATCAGACAGGCCGAGGTGCATTCCTTCAGTGACGGGTTGCAGTCCCGATACCTTTCTCTACAGGTTGGACTTTTTTGCAGACTTTCTTTGGGTGGCCTTGTACTTTTGGCCCATGGTTTTACTTTAATGTACTTTTCTTCCCTGTCATACTTTGTTGGTTGGGTTTTAGTGTATTCATGCATCTTTTCCATTTAGTAGTTTTTACTTTTCAGCTTTGTGGGCATGGAGATGTGTGTGTGTGTGTGTAGGTTTATAGGCAATGCCTCCCATGTTAGTAGCATGCCTACTCGGTGCTAGTCACCAGCCCCTGGCCTATTGGAGGTAGGCTTGTGGAGTTGCGGCTTGGGCCCCACTGGGACGGGTCGTGACAACTACACTGTAAACTGAAACAGACAACCTCTACCACCATCCTCCCCTACATCCTAGAGTAGGGAAGCCAACTCCTCCATTGCCTTCCAAGCATCCACAGATTCCTGAACAGCTTCCCTTCGTGACTTCCTACTCAAGGCATCAGCCACAACGTTCCCCTTAACTTTAGTGTAAGATATCCTGATGTTGTAGTCCTGGAGAAACTCCACCCACCTTTTTTTGTCTCAAGTTCAAGTCCCGCTGGTAAAAGATATGCCTCAAAATCTTTTGATCTGTGAATACCACAAAGTGATCCACGATGAGGTAATTCCACCACAACTTCAATGAAAACACTAATGCTGCATGATCTTGGTCATGGGTGGAATAGTTACACTTATGACAATGTAACTGCCTAGACCCATAAGATATCACTCCCCATTGTTGCATCAACAAACACCCTAGGCCATGTCCAGAAGCATCACAAAACACCAGAAACAACAACCCTTCCTCTGGTAACCTTAGAACTGTGTCACTAAACAACTTCCCTTTTAGATAATTGAAGGCATCCTGGTACTTCTCACTACACACGAAAGCCAGGTCCTTTCTGGTCAATGCTGTCAAGGGAGATGCAACTCTAGAGAAATTGGGTACAAACCTCCGATAATAGGCTACCAGACCTAGAAAAATGCGAACCTCCACCACATTCATGGGTGCTTCCCGAGAAAAAACCGCTTCCACTTTTGAAGTATCAAATCATACCCATTGTTGAGACACCATGTGTCCAATAAAATGTACTTCACGTGCGGACAATTTCCCATTGAGTTGGTGATGTCGAAGGATTTCCAAGACCATCTTGAGATTCTTAGTATGTTCCTCATCTAATCTTGTGTAGATAAAAATGTCATCGATGAACACAGTGACAAACTGTTCTAGAAACTCACGAAAAACAGTGTTCATGAGGCCCATGAACACATCACATGCATTTGTAATACCGAACGACATGACTGCAAACTCAAAGTTCCCATACCTGCACCTAAAAGCAGTCATTTGAAAATCACTATCATTCACCCTTACATTGTGATTCCTAGATCTTAGATCGATCTTAGAGAACCAACCTGCTCCCCTCAGCAAGTAAAAGATAGAGTCTATCCTCGGAAGAGGTAGACGGTAATTGACTATTACTAGATTCAGTATTCAGTAGTCTATGCACTCCCTGAGACCATCATCTCCCTTATTTGAAAACAAGACTGGAGAACCCCATGGCAACACAATGGGTCAGACAAAACCCTTCTTCATCAGATCGTCAATCTGGATCCGCAACTACCGCAGCTCATAAGGTGCCATCCGATAAGGAGCCATGGAAATCAGACAGGCACCAGGTTGTAAGTCTATCCCGAACACAATGTCACGTCGAGGGGGTAGAGTCACAACCTCCTAGGGAAAAATGTCTAGGAACTCTCTAAAAACTCTCAAAACATCCATCATCTCTGCATCCACTGACATTAATAAAAACATGGCCAACATAGAAAGAAGAGGCTCCACACGTCGTCTCCCCACCTGACAACATTTCTTGTCAACAAAAGCCACACGATGGCCATCCCCATCGGAGAACATGACTCTTCTATGGAATAACTTGATAACAGTGTGCATATAAAACTGCCAGTTAATTCCTAGGATGACATCAGGTGGCTGCATTTTTAGTAGAAGAAGGTCCCCTCTAGACTGATGTGGCAACAACATCAATCTACCTCATCGAAAAACATCCAATAGACTGGTATGACCCCCAACTGGCGTAATCATCACCAGAGGCATGGAGAGTCGTTCTATGTCTAGGCTTAAGGCATAGGCTAGACTAGGTGTAAGAAAGGAGTGTGATGCTTCTGAATCAAATAATGCGCAATCAAGAGTGCTAAACAATCTGATCATAGCTCGAATGACTTCCAGCCCTGCTGGAACTGCTGCCTCTATGGTGTGCAACTGCCCACTCCCAACTCCTCTGCCTCAGTTGTCGGCCACCTCCCCGACCACGCATTGGTCGAGGTCCTTGAGGATCACCATGGGGCAGGCCTTCTCTGGCCACATCCACTCTCGGAGGAGAGGGAGCTCGCTGTCCCTACTACTGCTGCTGAAAGGGTCTGGCTGGAAACTGTTGCTATTCAGGTGGGCGCTGAACCTGCCCACCTCCACTGTACTGCACTCTGTCTGAGAACTGATTCCAATGGTTCCAACAACTTCCACAGATGAATCACCATGGTTCTGGGATCGCATGAAAGGTAGAGGACAGGGAGATCGAAACTAGAACATTTGGGGCCTGCTCCCCACTAGTCGAAAACTAGAAGGCCCTGACGTTGGAGGCATGCTGCTGATGGTCTTCCCCTTTGATGAACTCCCCTGGCTCCCCTCTCACAGCACACCTCCTAGGAGGTGAAACCATTCTACCACTACAGACTTCTTTTGGACCTCCAAGTATGTCGAAAGGGTGAAGGGAGTAACATCATTCTGAAGAGAAAGTCGGAGTGCCTCCTATAAACCTCTCGGATGAGACTCCTCGTCCGAAAATGGTCCTGAGAAAAACAAAGTAGATCCTTGAACATGATCCCCAACCCCCTCACTTACATGCTCCCCTGCTGAAGGGAGAGTAGCTTCAGCCTATTCTCATCCTTCATCATGGAAGAGAGGAATTTCGCTCAGAAGTATCTCTCTAAGTCGATCCATGAAACTTCCACTAGAAGATTCTCCCCATGATATAGATTCCCCCATTGATGGACTGCTCACCACATATTGCTTATAGCCAGAGGAACCCGGTACTCCATCGGAGCCCAGTTCAATCTGAAATCTATCACCAGCTCCTCTAGCCTGCTCACTGTCTCCATGTCTGAGGTGCTTCCCTCATATTTCCCGAGGTTCTTCCACTGAAAGGCACAAATAATCCTTTTTCACTGACTGTCCTCCTCCTCTCATTCAGCCATCTTCTGATTAGACAAGTCAACCTCCTGGGCCCCGATCGCCCACACTACTTATGGTCATCATCCAGGTGCCATTGCTACAAGGTAAACAAGGAATGCCTATGCCCTAGTAGTGTAGAAGATAGCTTTTAAATTTTTTCATATACTTATTATTCATTTTAAATCAACAAAATACCCAAGATACTCAAGAACACAATTCATTATGATGCATGTACCTTTCCTAGGGTCATACCCTGTAATCAGTGTATCCTCAATTGGTCATTCGCTAGGCTCAGAGTCCTTGCATTAGATAACAAGGGGCCCTAAAACCATGTGTCCTATCCAGTCTTCCCTGGCCTATTTCACACACCGAGATTTCCTAGAACTGTTTCCCTACCATCCCATGAAATCCTCATTGTCCCTAGCCCTGAGATCCATCCTATCTCTCACCCTCTCTCTAATATCATTCTGTCACGACTCGTCTTTACCATAATGAGTGAAGGGGTAGTATATTTCTAGACCCTTCCTTCATCTAGTTGATGGATAGATAATGACCCATGAGACCCACCTTCAATAGGTCCCGGAGTGGTGACTAGAACCAAGGATATAGAATCACACACAAAATTGAAGTAATTGCCCATTTTTTAATAGGATCGAGAGATATGATAGTAAATCCCAACAATACAAAAAACGGAAGGAAAAAGTTAATCCAAAAGCTATCCATTCCCATATGAATGTCAAAAAGTATATACTACAAAAGTACAAGAAAACCCCAAAGTAAAGTACAAGAAAAAGAAAAAAACAGCAATAGCAATTGTCCCAACGTTGAGCTAGTACAGTCCTGCACAATCCCTAATGTCCTCCTAGAATCCTAAATGTAGTTTATATACATAGGGTGAGTATACCGGTATACTCAGTATGGAAAACCAAAGACACTCATGACAAGGGGGGAGGCATATTAATGCCCCCTGAGAAAAGAAGATATCTAGAGCACCTAGCAAGGAAACTATACACCCAAACCTTACTAAGGCACACTCCCCAAATAAAACAAGTCAAGTAATGTAATAGTTATAGGACATCGATATTTGGGTGCCCCGCGCCACATTCCCACTGGTTATTGAAGACATTATATGCATCAAACCTCTCCTACCATCTTCACCCCAGTCACACTGCAATCCCCCACCCACTCACACATGGGATACCACAATCACACATCCCGCCCAAAAACACCTGGTATATCACTATCACACATCCCGCACACACCTAGGTCCGAAAAACTATTGCCACACCCCAAGACACATGGGCCTCATCCCAAAGACACTTGGGAAACAACCTGCCAACACACACCTTGGACAACCACCACCCCCTACCCATCCTGATGAATCTAAGGCTATAATGGACCTCAGGTCATCACAGCCTGCCAGAAGGATCTTGGTATACTCCTGAAAGTGATCAAAAAAGGAGCTATTAACCAGCCACTTGTAGGAGTGTTGGGAAAAACACCCTCCCCATGAAATTTCAGTGTTCGGAACGACGTTATTTATATGACTGGGGTGAGAAAAAGAAACATAAGAACTTCAATTATATATATAGGTACAAAGCATTCATCCCAGCCTAGGGTTTCCAAAACTAGCCCATACAGAAGCACCCTCATTACTATTCATTTATATGAAGCATAATAGCCATAAGCCTGTCATAACTCATTCCCAGAAATCTATTCCCCCTTGAACCCATTCATGTATTCATATTCATGTATTTACATTTAAGTAAATTCTGCACTACTAGGAAACTAACAGGCATAACCAGAAGCCAAGGAAAGGAAAACATCCAAATAGCAAATTAAGCATTCACCCCCGATTCTCTTGTAATTACAGAACAAAAAAAGGGTTCCATGAGATCCCTCAATGTATTTGAACCAAACCAAGCCCCACCATATATCCCAAATATCCTCAGATCCAAAAGAAAACAACTGAACAACAACAGAAGATCTCATCCCCATCCACATCACTTCCCAAGCATCAACTGTCAACATCACCATAACAGAGCACAGGTGTTTTCAAAATTTGAATATGCAATTCATTCAGTTCCATCTTTCCATTTGGTTAGCTGGGGTGAACACACATGGATTTTTCTTCACTAGGCATCCATTTAATCAACCAAGTTTATGTGATTAACCAATTTCGATGTTACACCCATTCAATCACATAAAATATCCAGAAAAATTGAGGGTCATTAGTGCATAAGAAAATACAACCAACATCCATGATTTTCAGTGGGCATAAGCTCGTACAATTCAAAACACATAATCAAGGATAAGGATTAAAATAGAAACATCATTCACACCCCCTTCATTCATTATAATTTCGTTTATTATCTTCATTAAGGTTTAGTTTCATCCATCACCATAGAAACAATAGCATACCCACCCTGCATGATACACCCTAAGGAAAGGTGAAAGAATACCCTACATGAATGATCAATGATCGACGTTTTTATCCTATCACCAAAAACTGGGGATACATGAATTACATGTTATGAACTCAGAAGACTCTATGAATGAGCAGGAAAGGCTCCAGCACAGGCGCACCACTCACCTCGGGAAGGGGGACTCCAAACGCACCATAGAGAAGAAGGAAAAGAGACCAGATAGGAAGAAAGTAATTCTCGTTAAATTAAAAGGTTAGACCCTAGAATTATGAGATATGTGGATCTTGAGAAGCTTTAATGGTAGATCATGGTTTCACTGCACTGTTAGACGGTTACACATGATGGAATTAATTTTTTATTTAATAATTCTCATTAGAGGGTTGTCCAAAATAGTTGTGCGTGAAAGGATTTCATTTGAGAGAGGAATACGGGTCCATTGAGGTTCTACCACTCCCAGGGGATTAAAAAAATTATGAATGGCGCTAAAAACGGCTTTGAACTATATTAAAAAGGTTAAAAGACTAAAGAATAGCATTTCGGGAAAAAATGGTGAAGGAAAGTCCCGACACCCCTCTGTGGCCGATTGGTGAGACTGATTGTTGAAAACAATCTATGGAGCTTATCGGGTGAAGCTGATCCCATGAAGCTGATTGGGAGAAGCTGATCCGGAGAAGCTGATCCTGTGAAGCTGATCAGTGAACCCAATCTGTTAAACTGATTTGGTGAAACCGATATGTGAAACTGATTTAGTGAAACTGATATGTGAAACCCATTTTGTGAAACCGATTTGGTGAAACCGATCTATGAAATCGATTTGGTGAAACTGATCTATGAAAATGATGTGGGGAAATAGATATGAGAGACCGATTTGGTGAAACTGATCTGTGAAACTGATTTCGTGAAACTGATCTGTGAAACCAATTTGGTGAATTCAATATTTGATATCTATTTGGTGAAACCGATCTGTGAAACCGATTTGGTGAAACCGATCTGTGAAACTGATTTGGTGAAACTGATCTATGAAACTGATTTGGTGAAATCGATCTGTGAAACTGATCTGTGAAACCGATTTGGTGAAACTGATCTGTGAAACCGATTTGGTGAATGCGATTTTTGAAATTGATTTGGGAAACCGGTCTGTGAAACCGATTTGGTGAAAGTAATTTGTGAAACCGATTTGGTGAAACTAATATGTGAAACCGATTTGGTGAAACCGATCTGTGAAACTAATTTGGAGAAACAGATCCGTGGAACTGATTTGGTAAAACTAATCTATAAAACCAATTTGGTGAAACCATTCTGTGAAACTGATATGTTGAAACTGATATGTGAAACCCATTTAGTGAAACTGATCTATGAAGCTGATTAGTTAGGCTGATCAGGGAACCAGAAATGTGATGCTAATCAGTGAAGCTAGTCATTGAAGTTGATCAATGGAGTAATATGTGAATCTGATCAGTGAAACGGATCAGTGAAGCTGATCCGTGGAGCTGATCAGTGGTGTTGAACTATGGATTTGATCTGTAGAGCAGATGGGTGGAGCTGATCTATGGAGCTAATGGGTGGGACTGATCTCTGAGTCCAGGACACCCCAACACTTAGAATTTTGGAAAAGTAATTTACTAGGAGGGTCTGGGCCATTACAATGCATTTAACCGTGAAATATATGTTTCTCTAAAAAAATTCAGGAGTCCTAATATTTTCCATAAAATTATCATGATAATATTTCTGCCTTTATTCTTTATTATGAGATAAACTATTAAATATTTTATAAATAATTTTATTTGTTTGTTTTGTTAATGCTTATTTGAGTTAACTATTTATTATGAAAAGGTATCATTTTTATGGGTTTTTAATATTTTTCAAATAGACAAATTTTTAGGTTATTTTTATTTCAGTTACAACAATTTCTCTCTCTTATAATTATTAAAATGTTTTTTCATAGGTACTAATGATGATTAATATCATTAATAAACCTATATCTTCAATTATGGGAGTTACCATGAACAAAGAATGAGTCTCTATATAATGAAAATATCCTAAAAATATAATAAGTAGAACACCTTTTATAAATAAATAAATTATGTGTTAAATAAGGTTTAAGGAATTGTATATGGTATCAATGATATAGTTTAGATAACATTACATATTATGATGGTTAATAATATTATATTTTAGTAGTTATGAATACCATATTTGGTTATGAAGTCTAAGTGTGATAATATATTTATTACTATATAAACACATTTATGTTTTTATGTGAATGAAATTTGATGAGACTAATGATATTTTTAGAGATATATTGTTGAGGATAATGTAACCCTTAGTTTTAGACATGTAATTTAGATTGAAGAATATTTGGAAATAATGTTATTTATTTTTTTGATAAAATCTATAAATTATAAATAAAATTTAGTGGTGAACTGATATTTGATGTTGATTTGATATGTTTAATTAGGTTAAATATTAAAATACATTTTGAGGAAAGTTTTGACTTTTATTAGGGAATTATAGTAATTTGGTTAATTTGTAGAATGGAACATAATATTTAAAAAGATATACATTTTGGAATATAAATTTTCGGTATGTGACTTTATTAGTAATTATTGATGTTTGAAAATGAATTTTAAGTTTATTTTTGGAGAATATGTTTTTAAATAATTTTAATATTTGAGGATCAAAATAGTTAGGAATATTTAAAAAAATATTATACTTTAATATTTTGGGAATAATTGTTAATATTTGGTGGTTAATAAGGTTTATTCATTTTGGAATTATACTACCTTTCAATAATCATTTTGGATTTGGTAACGATAAATGAAATTACTTACCACTCTTTTTTTTAATCTTATGATCTACAATAATTAAAAATTTAAAAGAATGTATCAATTTTGATATTCATCCTATAGGATATGATATAAAATATAGGTGGAAATTGGTTGAACCATGAAACTAAAGGTAGAAATCATAATTATGTTATTTAAGAAATCAAGTATGTTTATGTTCTCATATTCTATTTCTTGATAGTAATGTAATCCCTCAACTCTAGAAAAATGATATTCAAATAATTTTTTCCTTTTACATTAACATATAATGAGTTGATTGTATTGTTTAACCCCAACATATTTATTAATTTGTTGTCATAAATTTTATCATGATCACATAATATATCACTCTTTTTTCATTCCTTGGAAATTATTTGTTTCTTCCATGAATATATTTTTACTTCCAACCAATGATCTCTTTATCTGAGAGCATGATCGTGTGACATTATAGGTGACCTTAATATTTTACATTTATAATTTCAAAACTCTATTTTGTTAACATTTTTTTTGGTTTTCTAGAAATTTATTTTTAAATATTGAAATGTATTTTCATTTAATGATCATCTGTTTTATCTTTCCCTGACATGAATTGATTTTTAAAACAATATTTATATCTTTTTAATAATGAATGACATAAAATTTCAATGAAAAAATTTCCTTATGGGGTGGAATATAGTATCCCAAGATTTTAGAATTTATTTTCTTCAAGTTATATATTCAATAACATGTGGTATATACAACATTGAGCATAAAATATCCACGATATATTATTATTTAAATAAAAATATTATGACATATCCCTTAGTTTCATGGTGATGAATACAAATAATGGTTTTATGAAATATATGTACATTGTTTCATATATTATAAAATAATTTATTATTCATTCATTGATTATAAATTTGTTATAAATGAAGTTAAATTGTTTTAAAATTGAATAATGGTATATTTTAATGAAAACATTTCTTTATCTACAATGTATTTTGATCAAAATGGATATAAATAGTTATTATTTATAAATTATTCTAATAATTTCATTTTATATGCAATTTAAGGATTTAAAAATCATTTAATTATAATTATTATTTATGTAATGAGTAAAATTTCATCTTATGCCACAAAAAACATTTTATTCAAAATTATTTTTATTGAATTTTTTTTTTGATTATTATTACAAAATGGTAAAAAATTTGTATTTTAAAATATCATATTTCTCCGAGGTTGAATTTATGATATTTATCTTATATTGTATTTTTTTGCTTAATAGTAAATATACTAATATTTCAAATACTCTCAATTTTACGAAATTAATATGATGTAGACATGAATTAATAAATTGTGAGATAGTCTTTACAGAAATAGGTATGTTTATGTTGTTACAAAAAAAAATTATAAACATTATTTTGAATTTTGGAACCCATACATGACATTAATGAGATAAAAATAATTATTTATTAAAATTAAAATATTTTGGTCTTTACATTAAATGATATGGGTGGATAGTTTCATTCAAATTTAGATTGATTAAAAATATTAAACAATTTTTTTATTAATATCTATTTCAATAATAATTTACCAGATTATAATGTTAATTGAAATTTATGCATAAATATATTATGTCCCTACAAAATGTAATTCATTTGTACTGCATACTTATATAATATGAAATATATAAAACCTGATAATTTTAAATATAATATAATGTATTAAAAATTTGGAAAACTATTTTTAATTTTATATTATATGAAACCATTTATTTCATATATAAGATTGTGTTACCATGGAAGAAACATAGGTTATTGTAGTTAAGGATGAATTGGGTTTAAAGGGGGGGTTAACAAGTAGATAATGCTTAAAATATCTCAAAAAAATAGTTATAAATGTGGTTTTTTGAATTTATTTATACCCTATAAAATCTTATCTTTCAATTTTTTGGGCATTAGTTCCACATAACCATGAGTAACGCCTTATATTAACTAAAAACATTAACAAAATATAAGAGAACCACTCCCCTCACTTATAAAAGAGATGAATGAATCCTCTCAAAATAAAACAATATGAGTAACTTATATGGACTATTTCATACCAAAATACAATCCCAATCATTCTCAAGAAGGCATAGATTCTTTTTTCTCATCAAAATCCCATTCTATAAGGCTTAAGATGTAATCTAGAGGTATTTTTCTAAAGAATATTTCTATCTCTTAACTGTGAATTTTCATTTTATTTATTCTTATACCTCTTTAAAATATTACTAAAACAATATGATATAGCAAAATAAGTGTCTGATATATATTAAAATGGTATTCTACTTATGTTATAATTTATATTTGTCACAATTAACATCATATTGGGAATGAGAACATCATTCAAGTATAAGTGTGGACCCCCACCATTATAGAGAGATGTGTTTCATTTTCCAGAACCAACTCTCATGGATGGTTATAATGGTGGATTTAATATATATATATATATATATATATGATATTAATTAAATATTTATTATTATATAAATATAATATACCATCTATAATACTAGTATTCAATCCATTGAAAATAATTGCATCATTCGTCTGTTTGTGGGTGATACCTCCTCCAAAAAGTGACGTGAATCATTTATATATATATATATATTATTATTGAATACATAGATATAATTATTATTATTTTACTATTATTATATATATTAAATAATAATGAATATTTTGACCGTTGAAAACCAAATGACCTTAAAATGACTAATGTGAACACAACGATTTTAGAAACTAAAAAATAATTTGTTAGGAACTATATAAGAGGAATAATGAAAATGAAATTAATATTCGAAAGGTTTATAAAAATTTATATAAAAAATAAAATTATTATTAAGATTTTAGTGAATTTACTAATCTAGATGGGACTTGAGGTAACATATTTAAAAAAACCATTTTAATTATATTAAAAATTTCTCTTTTCCTTTTCTTATTTATCAATATTCATTATGTTTATTCATGTTTGTTAATAAATTTGTTTTAATTTATTATAATAACAATTTGAAATCATTTCTAACTTCCATTATAAATATTTTCAAAGAATAATTTTAAAAAAATTCAAAATGGCATATATTTGAATTTTTTACAAAGTTGTGAATAGAATATTTTCTTATTATATAATAAATGAGAAGAATTTCATACAATCTTGTTAATTATTCATTAAGAATATTATTAATCAATTTTTTAGTGGTATTAAAAATAATAAAATATTCCTTTTTTGGAATTCTATTTTGAAGAGTTATTAATGAAAATGGATTATTATTTTAAGAAGGGTCCCTCCGCCAAATGGCCGAGGAATTAATTCATAAGAATAGAAAGTTTACAAGATAGGAAAGTGCGGAATCTTATTACAATCATCTTTATATTAAGGAAGTAAAGCCTCAGAAAGAGAATCTGACAAGGTAATAAGTTTCCCAACTCCAATATTTGCAAGACCATCTGAAACCTGGTTAGCCTCCTAAAAGACATGTGTGATGATGAAATTGAGAGTCGAAAGGATCTCCATGCATTGCATCCACTTTGCAGCGAGCCGCTAAGAGATAAGCATTTCACCATTCCTGATGGCCTGCACAATGGTAGGAGAGTCACTCTCAATCCATATATTAGGCCAGCCCTTCATTTTCACAAAAGAAATAGTATGTATTACCCCAAGAATTTCAGCCTCAAGAGATCTTGTCACCCCACAAGAACCGTAGAATCATCCTTTAACAGAGTCATCATGAGCCCTAAATATCGCACCACAACCCGAAAGGCCATGATTCCCTTTTTAGGCACCACCCGTATTGACTTTAACCCAATGGGGGAAAATAGGGATCCTAAAAACCTCCATAGTGCCCAAATTAGGTCTGAAAATCCCTTTAACACCCAGAATTTTCAGAAATTTGAAGTCTTGAATAGTGTTGTAGCATTCCCCCAAACAGACAGCCAATGCATCCCAAATAACCGAAAAAATCTGCATCAAAGAGATATTCAAGTAGCAGCCTATCCCATTGTGAATTTCAGCGTTTTGGAGCCGCCAAATAGTGTGAAACACTTCTAAAATAGCCACTAAGAGGAGAGCACAAATCTGGGGTGAAACCTGAATAACCGAAGAGCAACACAGAAGAGCCTGTAGTCTCGAAAATCTGAGGCCATCCAGTTGAAATGCACCTAAAACCTACTTCTAGATGGCTGCGACTGTTACACAAGAGAGGAATAGGTGCTCTGCATCCTCCCGGTGGCTATGACACATTACACACCTTCAGCATCGCTAAATACCAAACAATTGGAGTACCTCATCTGTGGTTAAACTATTATAAACCAACCTCCAAATAAGTGTCAGTCGAGAAGGCCTAATCCAAACTTTATTGAAGATAGACATCCATTTAAAATCAGCATTGATATCCCGCATTTCATGAGAGTAATACAGAGTATTAGTCAGAATCCCATTTTTAGCTGGCTCCCAAGCTATGAAATCAGGGCAGGAGACAAAATTGTAATTACTAATTAAATCATGAAGGTCCTCTAGAAAGTTTGCTGGAGGATTATCCAGAAAATCCTTGATTGATATTTTCACCCCTGAGCTAAGAGCAGCATGCTAAAACTCATCAAAAATAATTTTACATGTCCAATTATCAAGCCATAACTTAAGGTTGGAGTTTCTGTTGACAATCCATCTAGAGAAGGTCATAATATTCTGGAAGGAATATTTAACTGCTAGCCATAGGGAGGAAACAATGTAATCATTTCTACCAAGCTTCAAGTTATTAGCAAAACGAGATTTGATGAAAACCATAGATTCAGAATTACTATGTATGATATTCTAGGCAAAACAGGCTTGAAGAGAATCATTAAAGAGAGAAATATTTTTTATGCCCATGCCACCAGAGTGGAGTGGTTTACAACATACCCTCCAAGGGATAGTGACTAACCTCCTCTCCAGGACTCTACCACTCCAGATAAAATTCCTAATTGATGTGTTCAAACGTTTGAGAAGGCCCCTTGGACATTTATAGACCATAAAGGAGTAGAAAAATTTAAAAATGATGACCAAATTTACCAAAACAATTCTCCCAACCATAGAAAGGCTTTTCCCTTTCCATGTTGAGAGCTGAATAATGACTATGTCCATAATTTCAGAGAAATAAGAGGCCCTAGGGCGCCCCTAGAAGAGCGGGACACCTAGATAATGAAATGGCAGAGATCCTTCCTTGATTCCCAACTCTGAATGAGTCCAGTGTTTCCTGGGAATAGAGAACCTCTTCCAAAAAATGAATGGAATATTTTTCCCAGCTGATACACTGACTAGAGACACTTTCATAATGCTGAAAATTTTGTTTCAAGACACGTACATTCTTCCTTCCCCCCTGCAAGAATAATATGATATCATTGGCGTAAAAAATTTGAGAGGGAGTAACAAGGGACCTTGATGCTTGAATTGTCCTAAGGTGTCCTTGAGAGACCATATGAGTAATGAGTCTGCTGAGATATTCCTCAACAATGGAGAAGAAAAGGGCTAAGAGGGGGTCCCTTTGCCTGACTCCCCAAGAACAAGCAAAGTATCCCTTAGGTGAGCCGTTGAAAAGAACCGAGACATGTGTTGAACCGAGGAGGGAGGAAATCCATTTAATAAAAGTGTCATTGAAACCAAATTTCTCAAGAACCTTATATATAAAAGTCCAATCCAGAGTGTCAAATGCTTTTTTAATATCAAGCTTGAGAGCCATTCTACCTTCTCATTAAAGAATTCTGAGCAGATTAATACACCCTGAGGCAGAACAGATACACTCATGTATAGATCTACCTTTGATAAAGCCGAATTTGTTCCATGAAACAATACTAAAAGCAATAATAGAGATCATGTTGGCAAGAATCATGCTTTTGAACTTATATCTTGTGTTCACCAAGCCAATTGGCCTAAAGAGATGGATCCCACAAGCGTTCTCAACATTACGAATAGGAGTGATAAACTGAGAATTGTGGCCTTGAGGGAGATCCCCTAAGGAAAAGAAAGAGGAGACTAATTTGAAAACATCCCCCTTGATGACATCCCAATATTTCTGGTAAAATAATTTATTCATGCCATCCGGGCCCAGGGTACTAGAGGCGTTGAGGATAAGAACATCATCTTTGCCTTCAAATTCCAAGGGAGTGGATGTGAGGAAGGCATTATCGGAAGCAGTAACCATAGTGGGAATGCCGCTATCCATCAGATTCCCCCCCAGAGGAGGTCCATTGAAGATTTTAGAGAAATAATCAACATTGTAATCAGCAATATTTTCCCTATTGTCTAAGATCTGATCCTCGACCTTCTAGAAGGAGATGGGCCGGTTGGACTTTCTAATTTTGTGGAGAGAATTAAAGAACATCATATTCCTACCACCCTCTTAAAGACATTTAATTTTGAATGTCTCCTTTAGTGCTTTCTCCTTAATATCAAGAAGAGAGTTCAGTTTAGAAGCAAGCAGGGCTTCCTTGGAAAAATCCAGATTGAAGTCAACATTGGATGCCTCATCTTGGAGCTTTTGTAGAGAGGATTCAATCATGTGAATCTCTTTTTCCAGGTCACTATAAGTAACATTGCTCCAAGATTTTATCTTGCACTTCAGGATTTTCAATTTAAACTGAAAATCGGCACCCTGCATGCAGGTCCAGGGGCATTCAATCAGCTTACTATAGCCTCTTTGAGATGCCCAAGCATTGTTCAAACGAAAGGGGAGGGGTATGCTAAACTCTCTGCCATTAAAACTAATCAGGATCAGATGGTGGTCAGAGGAAAATTTGGGAAGGGTGATGCTGGAAATAGAGTTCGATTTATCCAAAGCGGCATTGTTTACAAAATCTCTGTCAAGCTTGCTAGTAGTCATGCAGTTGAGACATTGTCTGTACCAAGTGAACTTAGCACCAACGAGCTGACCTCAGTCAAATCATTGCTGTCAACACACTCCTTAAATTCCCTAAGTGAAATTTTAGAATTACCGGGCTAGTTGTTTTACTAGAACAAAGTATCGTATTAAAATCACCATTAACAAACCAAGGGGAAGATATGCCTCCTAAATTTCCCAACTCCTGCCATAGCCTTCTACGGTACCCGTATCTGCTTTTCACATAAACAAAACATCCCACTAGCTATACAAACTCCCATTGTGGAGAACAAGATATCACATAGTCATTAATAGAAATGAAATCAACTCAGCCAACAGAAGCATGAGCAAAGACCCATAAACTTTCCTCCTTCTCATTTGAACCATTTGTGGAGACTAGAAGGAAACCATATTTGATGAGACCCGAAAAACCAAAAGAGAATGAGGATTTGGGTTCAAAAATTCCTAGAAGCTTCGGCTTATGAATCAGAATGTGCCTATGCAGGGCATTGATTGTGGAGGAGTTTGCAAGACCCTGAAAATTCCAGAACAGGATATTCATTTTGAACCAGATTTGTAGTTGAAGTTGCCCTTCCTATTTTTCTTTTTACCTTATTCTTACTGTAAGAGTTTTTGGAACCAGTCGAGAGCTTGGTGAGAATCCTTGTTTTCATTTTTTGGACCGAACCCTCAGCAATACTCATTACTGTATGCAAAGGCTTCAGATAGTTTACATTCACCTCCACGGAGCACGGGGGTGAACTTATGGCCTGTAAAGCTTCATCCTCCTCAACCATGTAACTCCAACTATTCCTAGAAGAACTTGAAGATTGTCGTAGAGCTGCATCCCCCAAAGAGTTCAAATCATTTTCAATATTTTCCTCAGGTAATCTGGACATCATAGGGACATCCACAGCGATAGGTGTATCATTTCCACAGTCTTTCACTTCATCCTCCACAGAGATAATGGCGGAAACAAGAGAACTACACACTAAATTAATGACATCCATATCAATCTCATATTCTTCATCATCAACTCTAATATAATGTGGACTAGAGGGGGCACCACCAGTAGGAGCAGCAGGCATGGGGCCCTCCATTCACACCTGCTAATCCTTACCAGAGTGCCCCCCCTTTTCAGTTGTAGGTCCCCTGGCCTTGTTCTTCCTTCCAATCATCTTCAATTGATCCACCTTGTCAGCAGAAGAGTCTCTAACAGGCCGTTGTTGCTTCAGAATATTCCTGCAAGTGGAGACATCATGACCTACTATTTTACAGTAGTCACAAAATGGGAGTTTCTGCTCATACTCGATTCTAATTTCGAACTTCCGATCATTATCTAAGAAATTGACCACATCTGGCAATTTGGAATCCATGTTTACTTCCACAAGATCTTGGACAAAGAACCCCAATTCACCATCAACAGTGTGCTAGTCCATCTTCAGGGGGATCCCCACACAAGAAGTGATATGACTCAGGATTTTGGGATGCCAATAAAACCAGTTTAGACCATTTAAACGAATCCAAATTTGGGCAGTCATTTGACGTTGAGTAAATGGATTGAAGTGCCTATCACACTCAGCCAATTTAAAACTACCTGGTTTAATAGAGGTCACCCCCTTATTCCAAGTCATCCGAAGATCATCCCTGCTGTTAAAGACAATGTGAAAAAAACCCTTCCAATCGGGATTAGTTTGAAATCCCTAACCCCCCAAGATTGACAAAGCCTCAGCTTAAGATCTCAGTTAGTCTAGGGATTATCACCCTTAGCAAGAAAAATTCGACCTAATGCTGAAAAATTACAGGCTTCGAGCCGCGGATTAATAGCATCATGATCAGCAAGAACTGAGAAGACACCATCAACTTGCCTAGGGACCCAACGAGTGATATGAAGATGATTTCTCAATTAAGAAAAATTATTTTAATATCCCAAAAAAATACTGTTTCAAGGAACTATTTTGAGTTGAAAAGGTACTCTAAAGATAATATTCTTAAATTAATGGTTATACCCCTTTTATGGGGGAAATATATAAGTTTCATGAATCTATATTCATTAGTTCTCATATTTCATAGCAAACCCACATTATTATGATGCTTAATTTGTGAATTATTAAGTTATGTTTTGATATATATTTCAAAAATTTCATTGATTTTTTTATATAAAATATTATTTTAGTTCAATGTATATTATTAAAAAATAAAACCTTTACATTAATTTTTATAAATTTTCTAATGTGAAAACAATGTTAATTTATCATTATATCTATTACTAGGATTTATTTTCATAATATTTCATTTTAATTTATTTTTCATGGGGTTTAATGATATGTAGAAACCATAAAAATCATTGGTTAATATATGCAAGTTACCTTGAATGAAGAAAGTGTGTCTTTTTAATGAAATTGTTTTGTATAAAAAAGGATACTATGTAGACATTCCCAAATTAGTATATAATGTTTTAAGAAATGACAGACCACTTTAAACCAAAAATATAATTAAATTATCGTAAGTTGGATCCCTTTTAATATATAATGTAATTATTTTTGGAATAAGGTTCATGGTGTTATGGATTCTACCCTAACATACCCTATTTTTAGCAAACTATGTAACCTCTCTTTTCACTAGCCAGCTAGATAATGAAGATAGTATATTACTTTTCACTCGAGTGGAACAACTCTTTATGACGTTTGATATATTTTCAATCAATAAAAATCATGGTTTATCTCACTATTTACCACATGAAGATGGTATAAAAGTACCAAAATAACGACATTATAATTTTATATTCTCCCATAGTTGTCAGGGTGGAGGTATATCATGACATTTTCGATGATGATGTAGAACATTAACATCCCTCACCGACCAAAAAACACCTTCATGTTCAAGTAGTATATTATAAACCACATACCCATAACCATCATACTAAAAATCAAACTCTTTAAATATAGATAATGATTCCATTTTTTCACATACATAATTTATAAGGATATACTCCTATACTAGATAGAAACAATTCGCATCCACCTGGAATTCAATATTGTCAGGTAGATTTATATGTTGTTTGAAGAAAAAAAATATTTCAATCCTTTTTTGACCGATCACATCATTGGATTTTATTATATAATAGTGTCTGTTTATAATATGAATGATATGTTATAAAATGATGACAAAACGTATTTACAGACACCATCCATAAATCACATTAAGGATTTCTCGGATATCTCCTATACTGGTTAATTTGTGTCTTCCATTGTACATAAAGAGACTAGAAAGATTTTATACATGGACACATACGGAATGTAATGTTTTTTTGGATTTGATTTTTAAAGAGAAACCTTATTATTTTCTTTCCCAAAATATTTTGTACATTCAGATATTGCCTCATTTTTATATTTGTATCAAATGAAACATTTTTTTTATTAATAGGTTAGTTTTTTAAATAAATATTTTTTATATATTTTATTTTATTTTTTAATATATTTTATGTAACATAAATGACTTATTTTAATGCTAAATTTCATTTAATTTCCATTAATTCATTGTTTGGGGGGTTTCCCATGCTTTTATGGAGAAATGGGTGAGTTTTCTTGAATAGGGAAAACCCATGAGCCCAATTCCAGATTTAAAAATAAATTTTGATTCCTTTATAACTCCTTCATTTTTTAACATTTTTCATCCATTCTAATTCCTACTTGTCATCCCCTGATCTATTAACACATCCATATTAATTTGGACGATTTAAGAATCCATAATCATGGTGGATATAAGTTATTATTTAAGGAATTGGTCTTTCCTGAATGCTCATTTCCTGCATTAAAAATAGTTTTTAATTCTATAATATATCTTTAAATATTTATATTGATTTGGTGATTACAACTCTTCCCCGAGCCCACATACCCATGTCACGCCCCCATTCTCTCATATCCCTTTTTGGAGATCTGTTTCATCACGAATATGGATGAATAGTTTTGGAATTTCTCAAATCGCCTAGATTTGAAGAGGTAAATTGATTATTTTATAACTCCTTAATTTCTCACGGTTTTCCCCCATTATAGTTTCTAAATCATCGCTTCAAAGTTTTTAGAATCTCCCTTTAATGGTTGCCTATTTGAAAATTCAGATACTAGTTTATTTGGGGGTGATTTCTTTAATATTTTCCAAGGCAAGTGATTCATTCTTCATGTCTTCCTTTTCCCTTTGGGTTTCCTCCCACTTTCATTGTGTTCTAAGATGTATAGAAGTTAGAGTTCAATCCTAGGGTTGGATTTGGTGTCTTTGGGGTCGTATATTGTGGTCTAGGGATGGATTTAGCATCCTTGTGGTGCGGCGACAGTACGTTTGATGTTTTGCACACTGTTTTGAGGGATTCGACACTTTCGATAGGTGATTCTATGGTTAACCATTCCTTGATGAGTTAGTTGTCTTTTTTTACTGGTTTTTCATTTTATCCATATGATTTTTGTTGTGAGAAAACCATTTTGAGGGATTTTTATAAGTATTTAATTTTATAATTGCATTTTTGTTGAAGTTGGGAACTTTTCGAATGTAACACATGGGGTATCTTTTGTTGTAGTTTTATAAAATATAAAATTTATTAATTAATTGTTGTAGGTGGATGAGAATTATGTTTTTTTAATGCATTATTGTCATGTGGTCCTTGGGATGGGGTTTTTGGAATAGGTTTGTTCTGTAAAACATTAATGTACTGATTGAGAGCATTTTATGAAAATGGGTGTTTTCATTTGTATCTTCCGTGGTTTTTTCCTAGGTGATTTTAATAAAACATGAAAGTGGTTTTATAAATGTCTATAGGGATGAAATTTAAATATTGGTAGTGTTTTTGGGTGGTATGTTCCTTGAAATTTGGATTTGAAATGGGTTTTATGATAAAATATTCGGTAAACTCTTTGGGATTGTTTTATAAAATATTTGAATGATTTAATGATTTATGTAAGTGGTGAAATCATATTGGAAAAATGTTTTGGAATGTGTATATTCTGAAATGGTTCATTTTAAATTTGATAGGGGTTTTTATGATGCGTTCTAACTTGGAAATGTTTTAAAAAAATGTTTGAAGGATTTACTAAAGTGTATAAGAGATGTGAAAGTGATGTGGGTTGTTTTGTGTGAGTGTGATGTGGAAAATAGTTCATAGTTATGAAAAAGGGTATATGTAACAAGTGAGTGGTTTTTTTGTGAGTTTTAATATATTATAATGGTTTTATAAATTTTTTTAATGGATCGGTTAAAGTGTTGAAGAAATTGGAAAAGTGTTGTGGGCTATTTTGGTGTGCGTCAGATTTCAAATCAATTTGAATGAAAAGTGGACTTTTGTGACTTGTGTGGTATACGTGTGGGTTGTTTGGTGAATTTATTTTTAGGAAGTGATATTTTCATGTGAAAAGTATATTTCTTGACTTTTTGAACTCATTTGAGCACAAATGGAAAACTTGGGTATCTAAGTTGGTGGACGTGTACTAGTATGCTAGTGAATCTGTGGGGTTTGGCCTCAGTTTCACTTAGAAATATTGACGCTTAAAACACATACTAAACTATGATGATGATTATTTGGGACCTCTAGGTTATGGGTATGTTCTATACTATTGGCTCATGCATTTGAACATATATTAGTGATGGTTACTCTCACTGAGATACGAGGTACCTGGAACCCCCAATGAGTTACTACCTAGGGGCTATTTCCTATTGCATGGGGTCATTAGATCCATTATACTTACCGTCATCATAAGTTATATTTGGCTGGAAAATTAAGTAGATTTGGAATTTCTTTTAAAAGTGTTTACTCTTTAAATTATCCCACGTGAAAACTAAATTATTTTATGTTTCATCTTTTAGAAAATTATGACTAGAAATTAACTGTTTTTTAAAACGTGCATGCTTTTCATCTTGGAATGTTCATCGCAACGAATATCTTAGTGGTGGTAACCTAATGGGAATTGGATCACACCCTACTGACACCCTTTGTGTAAGTAGACTTGGTTATTTTGTTTGTCTCATGTTTGGTATAGTTTTAGTTATAGTGGTTTGGGTTTCTAGCAGGTCCATGGTGATGAAGTCTTATAGAGATGTCTTGAGGGAGGTTCCCCTATCCCTGAGGATTCTTGGTGTGTTCCTTTGGGTTTTTTACCTTTGTTATAGTCCTGATGAGTTTTTATAAAATATTTAATTTAGTTCTTAATTTTTTTAAATGATTGTTTGGTTTGAAAAATACTGATTCGTTTTATTGGATTCTTTTAATGTTTAAAGTTTATAAACATGGGTAAATCATTCCCAATTCTTATTTTATGATACACGATCACTTATTCTAGCTCGTGGGGATTGGGAATTCCCTTTAGACATTATCACTGGCCGGGTTTGGTGCTGGTTTTGGTGGAAACTAGATTTGGTTCATGACAAAATGGTATCAGAGGAGGATATGGATAACTCTTTGGATCACGTTATTTGGGAAACAATCAAGATAGTATTGAGTTAGGATTATTGGGACTTGGTATTTTAGTTAAGGGTAGAGTGCCTGATCACCACAACTCATGATGGGATTCGAGTCACATGTGGATGTTGGGATTTATATGAGTCCTTTGGATTTCTTGGATTGATGATAATTAGGGGAAATGAAAATAGAGTTGGGTTAATGGTCTTGGTGAGCTCACAGGGCCTGGTAAGCCATGTAGAGCCGAGGAAATTCACTATAAAACTCTCTATAATGGTGAAGTGACTCGAATATGACCGCCAACCATATTTCTAAGTCACCCACATAAACTAGTTTCCTCTCGCATTGTATTGTGTTCTTTAGTTTAGAAATCTTGGATCTTTGGTTTTAATGATACTTGATTTTTAGAAGCGTAATGTTTTAGTGAAATGGTAATCTAATTAAGAGGGAATGGTTAGATTTTTAAAAATAGACAACTTAATTTTCATAATTTTATTGGAATGGAAAATAGTGTGTTTTCTCCTCTTTTGAAAGCATGAACAATGTTAAAGTTGGTTTTGAAAATTTTTTTCCAATAGAGTTTTCTAAACTATTGAATGGTGTTTTAATGGGATAAGATGTTTTCAATTTGATTTGAATAACTTTAACGTGAGTTTTCATTGGAATTATTGTGCTTTGTCTGAATTTTTTTTTAAATGCTGTAATTTGTGTTCGATTTCATGGTTAGCGGTCTTGAGAAAAATGAAATATTGGTTGATTGTATTGGTTTTGAAAAGTAGAATGAGTTTTTGTATTATCCTTTGTTATTTTCGTGAGATACTACAAGCATGGGGTTATATGGGATGCTGGATGGTTAATGGCATGACTGAATGAGTGCCAGGGTGGATATGAGGAGGGTGCCCGGTGTGGCATGGAAACATGTTTGTGTGGGGCCCATGGGGTACCATTGGGGGATACACTAACTGTTGAACCATTTTTTTTCAATGAAATGTTTTTAAAAGGAAACATGATGTCTTGATGAGTGGTTTGGGATGGTGTGTATTATTGTTTTTGTAAATGTTGATGTTTTGGAATGTTTTGAGTCCAAGAACCTCACTTTTTAACAGTGTTTTGGTTTTGTGTTTCGTCAATAAGCTGGGTTGAAGGGATGGTTTGTGGTCTCCTCTGAGAATATTTTGGGAAGTCATTATGGTGTTTATCCTCATTTTGATGTATCTTTTTGAGTAATTTCTTGATCAATGGAGTAGGTCAGTTGGGTCCTTGGGTTCTCTCATTGGATTTGGTACAACCCCATTAAGGGTTAATGCACAACTGAAGTGCCACCCAGGTTGTTTCGTCGTTGGAAGATCCTCCAGTTGATCAATGTAAGGAATATTTTTCTTTAGCATTATAGATTGAGTCCATATCCTTTCCTTTTTGGATTTTTTATATATTCATGTAGCGCGAGAGTGATCATGGAAGGTTTAAAGAGACCTTAGCTTATTATGTTTCAGGATTTTCTGAAGGTGGAGGTGGTATGGGGTTTTTAGTATGGATGAGTACATGGATAGTGTCTAAGAGGTCATATCAGTCCTTCTTAGTCTCTTAGAAGAAGTAGTTCACGTTAAACTACCAGTGTGGGAAATCTGGTCATGAGAGGATATTGTGGCCACTTTATAGAATTGTGTGTTGTTTTGCGATGTTGTATACGGTCCCTCTCCATGCATTGTTTTTATCAGTCACTATGGTCCTATTCGGTGACACATTGTGATGTCATGTGCTCTATTAACCATAAAGTTGAAAGTCGTTCAATACTCTGAGAGTCTCTGTTATATTGGGGGAATGTCTCTCTTGGAAAAACATCAAAATCATCCATTTTAGAGGAATGTTAGTATAGATGTTCTTTACTTCTATTGTTTATCACTCGAAGAAACATGGTGTGGTGTGTGGGCATCTTCTAATCCCCTCATTCAGGGAAATTCCAAGTTAGGTTAAAGTGGGTTAGGAATGCCTTATGTCTTGGAAATCTTATCGAGGATTGTAGTATAGTTATTGGTGGACCGATAATAGAATTCTCTTTTATGGGGTTTCCAAAGACTAACTGCGAGGCCGAAGATGCTTCAATAATTTTAGCTCCAACCATAGGTCTCAGAGAGAAGCTGGCTCATAGTCAGGGGAACTCCCTGGGTTGTTTAAACCCATGTACAATGTCATATCCTCAGTATGAAATATAGGAAGATTTTAACCCTCATGTGTCATAATATTTCTTCTGTTTTTCCCATTAGGGGGAAATTGGAGGAGGGCCTTCTACCCAAGGCATCAACTAATGTCATTCCCTCCCCATTTGGTTTCCATTGAGTCATTAGAGAATGGTGGGAAGTTTGTAAAGAAGTGCTGAGAAAAAATTTTGTGCATGATTAGTAGTGACCGTGTGTTAGGAATCCATGCGGAAAGAATGATATTCAAAGTTAGTGCACTATTTTACAAACTGTGCAGACTAACCCTGAGCCCTTCCCAAATCATTAAAATTTTTGGGTCTTTCTATGTCATCCCATGCTGTTTGGTTAAGATGGTTGGTTATTATGTTGGGGAGCCCCCTATGATTCGCATGTACATTCCTTCATAAAATTTGAATGTAATTCTATCCTTTTTACTAGTGAGTTCATTCAGGACTCCCCTTATTAGTGTCATGATTCTCTCTCGGAAAAATAATGGTTGTCTCTTATGGTGGGGTGCCTATTTGTGTCCCCCCAAAACAATAGCTCAGATATATCCATGGTCTTGGTTTGGTGGTAGGTAGTCTCATTCGGAACTATATAGCTACCAACATCATTCTTGAGTAAAAATTTGGATTGGAGAGCTCCCAAGGGTTTAGTTAAAGTAAAGTAAGTGTATCCTTGTTCGAAGATGTTGTTCGTTTGGGTGAATTTCTTGAGTCTTTTTCAGATAGTGTTTGAGGATTTTTATTTTGGGATAATGTATTAATGCTATTTATAGTTTCATAAAATTGGATTATGTTTGGGATGTGTGATTAATCCTTCCTTAATTGATCACTGGAGGTGTTTTGGCCCTTGGGGGCGATGCTTGGCAAAGAAGTACATCTTGGTTTATATGTAGGGTTTGGTTTTTGTATCTGGCATTTCTGTGGCATTCCAATGATGGAAATATTTCTTGGTGGGGAGAATTGTCACATAAATGACTTATTTTAAAGTTAAATTTCATTTAATTTCCATTATTTATTTGTTGTGGGGGTTTCCCATGCTTTTATGGATGAAATGGCGAGTTTCATGAATTGGGCCAAACTGTGAGCCCAATTCTAAATTTAAAAATAAACTGTGATTCCTTTATAACTCCTTCATTTATTAAATTTTTCATCCATTAATATTCCAACTTTTCATCCCCTGACCTATTAGCACCACCACATTAATTTGGACCATTTAGGAATCCATAATCATGGTGGATATGGGTTTTTATTTATGGGATTTAGCCTGCCCTAAAGCACATTTCCTGCATTAAAAAATATTTTTTAATTCTTTAATATCTCCTTCAATATTTACGGTTTTCAGTTATTCCAACTCTCCCCGGATCCCACATACCCAAGGGGCGCCCCTACGCTCTCCTTCCCTTCTTTGGAGCTCTGTTTCATCGCGAATTTGGATGAAACTTCTTTGAATTTCTCAAATTTTCCAGATTTTAAGAGGTAAATTGATTATTTCATAACTCCTTCATTTCTCCCACTTTTCCCCCATTCAAGTTCATAAATGTCCTCTTCATCATTTTTGAATACCTCCTGAATGTTTGGTTGTTTTCAATTCAGATACTAGTGTATTTGGGGTGAGTTTTTCAATATTTTTCAATGTAAGTGATTCTTTCTTGGTTTCATTCTTTTCCCAAGTGTTTCCACTGTCATTTATTACGATCTAAAACTTACAGAAGTTAGGGTTTGAATCTAGGGTTTGATTTGGTGTTATTTGCGTAAAATATTGTGATTTAGGGCAGGAGTAATCTTCCTTGTTGTGCGGTGGTGGTGCGGTGGATGTTTTGCACCAAATTTTGAGGGGTTCGACACTTTTAGTAGGTGATTACATGGTTAACCATTTCATGATGAGTCAGTGTTCTTGTTTTACAAGTTTTTCATGTTCCCCATATGTTTTGTGTGGTGAAAAATTATTTTTGATGGATTTGGTTAGGAATTTAAATTTATAATTTAGTTTTTGTTCAAGTTGTGAACTTTTCGAATGTAACACATGTGATATCTTTTTTGGTCGTTTTATAAAATATGAAATTTATTTATTAGTTATTGAATGGGGATAAAAATTATATTTTGTTAATGCCTTAGTTTCATGTGGGCCTTGGAAGGTGGTTTTTGGAATTGGTTTTTTGGGTATAACTTTTTTATACTTCTTGAGATCATTTTATGAAAGTGGGTGTTTTCATTTGTATCTTTCGTGGTATTATCCAAGATGATTTTATAATACTTGAAAGTGGTTTTATAAATATCTCTATGGATTCCAATTCTAATTTCGTAGTGATTTAATGTGGTTTTATCCTTGAAATATGGTTATGAAATGGGTTTTATGAGAAAATATTGGGTATACTCTTAGGAATTGTTTTATGATAGATTTGAATGATTTAATGATTTATGTAAGTGGTGAAACCATATTGGAAAATGTTTTAGTGTGTGTATATTCTGAGATTGTACATTTTAAATGTTAGAGGGGATGTTTTGTGCTATGTTCCATCTTGATAATGTTTTACAAAAATGTTTGAAGGATTTATTAAAGTGTGTAATAGATGTGAAAGTGATGTGGGATGTTTTGTGTGAGTGTGATGTGAAAAATGGATTTGGGTTTTGAAAAAGGGTATTATGTAACATGTGAGTTGGAAATTATGTCACTTTTAATATATTGGAATGGTTTTGTAAATTTTTTTAATGTATATGTGGATGTACTAATGAAATGTTAAAAGTGTTGTGGGCTATTTTGGTGTGAGTCGGATTTCAAATAAATTTGAATGAAAAGTGGAATTTTTTGACTTGTGTGTTATATGTGAAGGATTTTGGGAGAAATTTTGATGTGGAAATGATATTTTCATATGCAGAGTATATTTCATGATTTGTGGAACTTTTTTGAGAACAAAGGGAAAACCCAGGTATCTAGGTGGGTGGACGTGTACTAGTACACAAGAGAATCCGTGGGGTTTGGCCATAGTTTCACTTTGTAAGATTAACGCTTACAACTCTAGCTAAACTATGATGATGATGATTGGGGACCCCTAATATGTGGGTATGTTCCCTACTAGGGGATCCTACATGAGAACAAATATTTGTGATGGTTAATCTCACCTAGATACGAGGTACCTGGGACCCCCAACGAGCTAGTGCCTAGTGGTTACTTTCTATTTCTTGTGCTCATTAGATCCTTTATATTTACCTTCAGTATATGATATATTTTTCTGGAAAATTCAGTAGCTTTAAAATTTATTTTAAAAGTGTTTATTCTTTAAATTATCCCACCTGAAAACTGATTTTTTAGGTTGCATCTTTTAGAAATTGTAACTAGAAATTACATGTTTTTTAAAACATTCATTCTTTTCGTCTTTAACAGTTTATCACATTGAATCTCTTAGTGGTGGTATCCTACTAGGCATTGAATCACACCATACCTACACCCTTGGGTGTAATTAGACATTGTTATTTTTGTTGTCGTAGTTTGGGTAATGTTTTTAGTTCTTGTAGTTCGGGTTTCTTGCAGGTCCTTTGTGGTGAAGTCTTGTGGTGGTAGCTTGAGGGTGGTGCCCCTTGCCAGGAGGGTTCTTGGGCTATTTCATTTTGGTTTTTTTCCTTTTTTATAGTCTTGTTGAATTGTTTTAAAATATGAAATTCAGTAATTGTTATTTTTAAAATATTGTTTGGTTTGAAACAACGAAATTCGTTTTATTGGATTTTTTTTATTGGTTTATGTTTATAAACTCGGGTAAATCATTCCCAATTATAATTTTATGATACCTAAGCACTTGGGATAGCCTATGGGGACTAGGAATGCCCTTCTGAAATTGTCATGGTTCAGTTTTGGGGATGGTTTTGGTGGCAATATGATTTGGTTTGTGAAATTTTATATTGAGATATGTTTGGGTACAATTGAATAATTTACAACATTACATAACCAAAGAGATGGGTTTGGGATTTATATGTTTTATTTCATTGAGCGAGTCAGTAATTAGTATTATTATTCATTTTAAAAGTATATATAAAGGGAAAGAAAATGATAATCATAGAGTAAATCATTAGATTTTTTTAAATGATAGTATTATCATTTATCCTAAACATTATTACAATACATAGTATTAAACATCAAGACATATAGTATAATTTACTTTGACCACTCAATTATTTATCTCTAATATCATCTTGTACATTTCATTATAACGATAAGTGGATAAACTAATTTTTTGGGGTGAGGAATACTTTTTTAGTATATCATACTCATATAGAAGATAAAATTTAATTGTGGGTATAGAATATTGTATGATTATATATTTATTTCTTATTTATTTGATATAATTTTTTCATGAAATTTTACTAAATTTTCAGAAGGGATAGGACATAGTAAAAATATATATTAATTAACCATTATTGAATATATATATATACATATATGCATGTTTGCATATATGTATTACAACATACCTTCCTTCCATTATGTATATATATACACAAACCAACACGTATAAAAAAATTATGAAAATAAAAAATAAAAATGTTTATTTATCATAAAATAAGAGTGATTCAAGGGATAAACCAGGGAGTTATTTTTCAATATTGTCTGAAAATATTTCTATAAATAACAAACCTTATTTAAATTAATAGATTTCAGTATTTACCTACCATTATCTAAAAAATAATTTTACCTAAAATTATCTATTCACATGTTAATTCCATATAGAAATTAAAGGGGAAGATATATTAAATTCAAACATATAGAACCAATTTTGACCAATTCAATTTTCATATGAACTTGTTAAAATATCATGATTGGGAATAATTTATGATAATGGTAATTATTTTTAGAAAATTTAGAAACAATTGACATATTCCAGAATATATTTATTAAAATAATAAAATATTATGGTTTTATGCAAGATAGGTGTATTAAAAAATGCTTTTATTACTCATTGGGGATACAAAAATAGTTTTTCATAGTAGTGAAAAGTGTTTAATTATGGGAGAATTAGATGATACCCAATTTTGTACAAATTTACAATGTATTCCTCTTTAATGTATGATAAATTTTATCCTAGATCATATTATTTACTAATTTTTAGTATAATTAATCACACATTATGAAATTTGGAATTTTTAATATTGGAAGCATAAATTGAGAATAAGATATAATTGGACAGAATAAAATAATTAGACAAACTAACTAAATAAATACTTGTCATGTACATTCATTGTGAAATAACATGTATAGATTGGGGTACATGACTAGAAATCTATAATATATATATCCACAACCATCTATATATAATATTCTATGTGGGTGGTAAAAAACACAACATTTACTTCACCAATGATAACCAAAATTTATGGTAAACGTAGACACTTCAATCTATATCTGTAGTTGTAGACAACATGTATGCCACCTAACATAGCCACCACTACTGGATCGAGGTCAATTTCTGCAGATAAAATTCTTGTAAATATATAAATGTAATTCATTCACAATTTTCATTCAATGTAAATATATAACTTTGATTTACATTTAAATATTTATAAAAAAGCGGCATTTAGTAATCTTCGAAATGAAAATAGATAAGCCAAAAACACTATGGAATTGTTCTTCTTCTTACCATGGACATCTTTAGTAATTTTTTAATGTAATATTCTTTTTTATTCCACCCTAACTTCTTAATGCTCTTATACACATGTGAAGGGTTGGGTATATACTCATCATCTATGTGACTTCCTTCAACAAGAATGGCTATGAAGTTACGTGTTGGGTTATGAAATTATAATATACTTTAATATTGATGTTACATTTCTCTCATGACATTTTTTGTTTATTTATCACTAATAGAATTATCAACAAAATTGATAATCCTTCTTCCTGGAAAGATAGTCCATGTCTATCTAGGATGAATGATATTAGAATTTGTCCTTATATAAAAATTTATATTTATTATATTGGAATTATGTTCATACCCCAATTCTAGTCTATACAAAATTCCAATAAATAAAAATAGTTGACCAATTAATACATAATTATGGAATTATAATATTATTGTATGACCATGTTTATATTGTATAAATATATATACAATTAGTTCTTCATACCAATAAATATTTTTAATTTTTATAATAAAAGGATAAAATCATTATTATATTTTGATTTAATAGTTAATAAATCATACTAGTTTTTATTAAAATTATTTACAAAAACATTAAATATTTTTTTAATAGAAAAAAAATTCATCTGCTAAAATAATATAATAAAATTGTTCATATGTATTATCTTAAAACCATATATTTTAGGGATTGTCCCATTGTATACACAAGATACCAATTTTGTCGGATTTTGGGTGTAAATATATATTAAAATTTAAAATACCTTATTATGTGTATGATAATCACTATTGATCCAATTGTAGAAATATGTCGATTTAAATCACTTGAATTTACACCAAATAAAATTTCAATTTTATATATACTAAAGGTATATTAATATTATAAAATGTTTTATTTTCTATTGTACCATGCTATATCCATATTTCATGGAAATTTATTTCTTGAGTTCTCCAAATTTACATAATAATAAAAAATAATTTTAGGTATATTCATTTTTGTTTGGGTTAGGTATCCAATAATAATTTATTTCACACTTAATACAATCTTCTTTATTAGAGTGACATATTTTCTCCTTGCATAAAACATGAATGAATTTTCTAGAGTATTCATACTGAAAAAAATCTTATGGTTCCTTATTTTGATGGTTCAAAATACAATATATTTTTTATGATATATTATTTTGAACTGAATTTATTATTATGTGTATATTTGAAGATTATAAATTATATATTATCTTATATATTCAAAACCAACTGATTTTGGATCTTCTAATTTGATAAAATTTTAAAATCTCTTGAACCTTGAAAAACAGTATGTTTTTTAAGTATCTATGTTATGTAAATATAATCATATCATACTAGAGTATTGGGAGAATTAATAATATTTTGTTTATTACCATATCCTATAAATAGGATCCTAATGACTTAACAACTTGATGTTTTCATTTAGAATAAATTATTTAATTAATAACATTTTATATATTTCCATTATATAAGTAATTTAGTGATACAATTAGTTTTATTTTTTGTGTGATTCATTATATTCTATGTATTTGAGGATTTATTATAAGAAATCACATAGTATATTTTTTGAATTTAGTATAATTTTGTTCATTATTGAAGAAGTTATAGGGATAAAATACTATACTTAATAACCTTATTGATCAATGAAGTCTAGGGAAAATGACTTAATTCTAAATATATCAAAGAATATATTGGAATAATAACTTAAGTTTTCAATCTATATCTATTAAAATATTTTTTTCTATAAGAAAATTTGGTACTAATAATTGAATGTATAATCATGGGATATAAAATTCTACTTCTTATACTTTTAATCAAATAAGATCCATTCTTCAACACACTTCCACTATATATAATTGTTAATTCTCCAACCAGTTTGGTTTAAAAAGAATATTTTTTGGGATAAGAACATTATTTTATTAGTTAAAAATATATTCAGGTGATTATATATTCTTATCATTAATAAAAAAAATTACTTATGTTATTTTAATATTTATATATTCTTGTTATCTTTGATTGATTCATTTATTCTTTATATTATGGATCCTCTTTGTTCAAGAACATGTATTAGTTGTTACCTTTATTAGTTTAGAACATATATCTTCCAAAATTCCTTTTTTTGTCATATGATTATATTTTTTAAAACGATTCTATCCATCCCCTCTTGTTTCTTTGATACTGGGGAAACATTTGGCACTATTTATGTTCTCTATATTTTTTAATTTCTTCCACTTAATATAATTTACATTTTATAGATAATCATATAAACATAGATCATTTATTTCTCTTTGGATTTAATTCAACCTAACATCACATTATAGTATTTAAAATAGAGTTAGATACCCATTTTTTATGATGATGATTATGAATACGTGAGATAAATACTGAAGAAATTAATTATTAATAAAAATGTAGACAACTATTATATGATGGTTGGTAACTAAATTATCCTTGACATAAAAATTTTCAATTTTATTTCAGAATAAAAAGTTGAGTACGAAGAGACCTTGAATTCCTATAATACAATATTGGTTTTGAGGATAAATAAAAATATAATCATATCTCATATGATGATACACCGAGTAGAATTTATTATAAGTTTGAAATCACTCATTTTGGATATATTAATGATTGGTATATTATAAGAGACATGTTATGTACATGTTATAAAAAAAATTATTTTTTCATTGGAGGATCTTTTTCTCAAATGTGTTGGTGGTTGATGACTATGGTGAGTGGTTTATAACTAAATAGAGGAAATTAAATTAATGATGTTTACTTAGAGAAGTATATTATACATATACTTAAATAAAAATGAGAATGAAAAAAGAAAAGTTTTTATAATACAATGAATATTACAATTTTTTGTCTTGATGATCTCATGAGAATAATAATGAAACATGATAATCATCTAATGATAGATGTTAAAATGAGTAATAAAACAATGGAGTTCCCTTATCTTCTACTAATCATTCTAATACCTCAAATCTATCTATGTAAAATAATACTTCAAGTAAGTATATTTTATATTATAGTATTGCAAATTCATGTGGACTTGAATATAATAAACATTCAAGACAAATGCTTTATATTATTGGGGAGAAGAGTTTAGAGATCAAAAAGTAGAAGGGTAGAAGATATAAAAATTAAATTTAATTATGAATATAAAAAAAATGAACCCAATAATTTTATTTCTTATGAATTTAAGAATCTAGGATAAATCAAGGTGTATTATTCAATGATATATAAGAAAGATTTAGATTGCAAAATTTACTAAAATCATAAATGAAGTAATTTTTAGAGAGACATAGTGGATATGAAGAGTTCTAGTGATGAAATATCTTATAAAAGTTATTTAGGATGTAAAGATGGTCATACGATTACCAGATTATATTCCAAAATCCTTTAAAATAAATATTTAATATGAAAAGTAATATATTTGAATCTATTGAAAATATAAAATGATATTATACATTTTTATATACTATAGATGAAGAAAATGACACTCGATCATTTTAAGAAATAGAAAAATATATGAGTAACATAGAGATAACATATGAATACATAATGATAAAATATGATCAAAAAAATATATAAATTAATCGGACTAATAAAAATATTTATTAGATAAATTACATGTTAAATATAAAATCGATTCTTATTTTAACACATTCTAATGATCAAAATGTTGTTGTGAAAATTTTTTATGTTGTATAATGACATTAGAAATACAATAAAATTTTAGATTTTTAAGGAAGGAATTTGAAAAATAGATATACTTGTTAGAACTCTATAGAATATCCCCAATGTTTTTTTCTTATATAACAAAATGTTCAATTTTTAATCTAATAATTCTTTTGGAATGTGCCTGATTCTTTACTAAATACCACATGGGAGGTTATGGGATGAATATATATTCCTTTAATAGGATAAAATATTTGAAAATATATATATAATATCATTATAAAGATCATTAATGCATTCAAAAATGAAGGGTTGGAAACATACAGATTCCTAATGTGCATGTTGCTGATCTTTCTGTTCCAAAATAGCTTTAGGTACCATGTTTTTAGTTTTTTCCATTTCATGATAAATATATGATAAAACTATTATAAAAAACATTGTTGATGGGTAAAAATTGTTCATAGAACATGTTTGAAATCAATTTTAACATATATAACAAGAAAATATGGAAAGATCAACATGTTACTTTTATAGAAAATGTGAAAATAAAAGCAGTTGACTATGTGATGTATCTTTAAATGCTACCATTTTAATTTCTAATTTTTATTTATTTTAAGAAATAATAATAACTTATTGTGATGAGGGTCACTCTATGAACATTGGAATGAAAAATATACCATCACTAGTTGACAAGTGGATCAAATATTTTCTAGTGATATGAATGATAATATTTAATATATTTTCATAGTTGAGATTAACATCAAGAAAATTATTTAAATTAGTTCAATATATTATAATTCATTGATTCTATACAAAAAATTAGGGCAACATTGGGTGTGGATATTAGATATAAATTACATGAAATGAATCATGGTGGATCATCCAAAATATAAATGTAATTCATATTCTGTTTGAAGACCTTGTAAATATGATAAGTAATTTAGTTATAAAATTAAAAATAATGGTAAAGTGTTATCATGAATATCAATACAATTAGAGTTTTTGTATCATTTCAGTATGATAAATACTGTATCTATGTGAGTAGGTTGTATTTTTTATAACTTAGTTGATGATTAGACAAGATTTACTTATGATTACTATATTTTAAAAAAATCATAAACAATCTATTTATTTAAAATATATTTTAATCTAGTTCAAAATATGAAAAATGATCCCATTATTAGTACTTATTAGTTAAATGGTAGACTTTTTTTAAACATTTCTTCTGAATTATTTTATATATATATGATAATTAAGCTTAACATTTCAGGTAACATTAACTATTTCCAACGATTAATGTTATTCAATTTTTATTATTTAATTATATATGAAATGAATTTTATTTCTTATGTTGAACATATAATTAATATATATGTGAATTATTAGTACCTTAAATTTTTAATTCAGTTATAATTCATTTTTATAAATAATAATAATTTATTCGTATTCATTAAAATTACTATTGTTGAATTATTTATAAAGATTAAAGACACCATTTTATTTTATATCTAAATTTGTTTTATTAATAACTTTTTTTAATATTATAATCATAATGGTAATTAATTTGTTGTAACATTTTTAACAAAGTTTGAATTATGTATTCATTGTTAGAAAATTGTAACATATAAATTTTCAAAATATTGGTATATGACATATTATTTGAATAAAATGAGTATATAATTAGTTTAATATGATTTTGACACATAAATAGTACCTCATATTCTATTTTTAGTTTTTATTATAATTTTTTAATTTATAAATGATTTTGACCTTCTTTTATGATCATGATTTACTAACATAAAACTTATTTTAAAATGTTATTAAATATAATTTAAAATAAAAATAAATTATAAAATATTTAATAATATTGTTTGAAAATGTAATTACCCCAATTTATATTTAATTATTATCTCATAACCTTTTTAAAATTTTGATAATGTTGTTTTTTGGACAATGTAAATTCATTATTGATATAACATTATACACATAGAATATAAATTTTGTTACACTCGTTATTATCTCTCTGTTATGTGTTGAAAATATAAATTCAACATTATTAGAAGATAAATATATGAAAATTTTTATGCTTTAGAAATTTAACTAAGTAACCATTGATGTAATAATAATTAAAAAAATAACAAAAATAAATGTCATTAATCATAAGAGAATTAACTATTTATATTAAAAATAATGCTTTTTATATGATTTGTTATTTTATGCATTAGAAAAAATTATAAATATTTTATTATTAATTTGAAAAAATTTAATTCATTTTTTAGGTATGATTTTCAATTTTATTTTATTTTAAATTTTTGGGATCTCTCTAAAAAAGTATATTTTTTAACGAATTTATAAATTCTTAAAAATTTCATAAAATCTTAATCATATATGCATGATATTAAAATTTATGAAAAAAATCTCAATGAACTATGTATTTGAGGAAAAATTATTTCTTTAAAAAAATTTAATTTATAAACCTATATTTTACATTTTGGAACCAAAATTCTATTTTATTCTAACAAAAAACTAATCTGGTTTTTTATATTTAATTTAGAGTTTTAATGGTTCCAATCATTTTATTTATTTATTTAAATTTCAGTTAAACCTTTATTGTTCAATAAAAATGAAATAAATATAATGGAAAACATTAATCTTCATATAAAATTTCCTAAATGATAAATTAATTAAAATTTTACTCTAATTCACCCCTCTTAACCCAGATAAATACAAAACTACACTGCCTTTCCCCTCATAAAAAATTAAGCCATGTAGTTCAACAAATTTTTCATTAAATTTTTCAACAAATCTCTTATTAACATCCTAGAGGCTCTCGTATGATCCTAAGACCACCCTTTGAAGGCATAATCCAATAAGAAAATTAGTTGTCTAAATAACTAACCGAAGAAATACTTACCAATTTATTATTTCTATTACTTTAAATATTCCTTTTATACATTAACTATTCAAATAATAACCATACATATAATAACCTTCTTAACATAAATACATAAGTATCATTATTACACTAAAAAATTATTATTTTGATCCGATAACCATTATTAACCTTCAACCAATCTATTCATTAATGAAAATTTTTCTTATAATTTTGCATATTCACCCACTCTATAGATGACTTATTTAAATTTTCATCAAATTATTTCATAGATGATTTTAAATATCGATCAAATTATTAAATATTATATTATTAAAATTATTAATAACCTGGATGGATAAATTATTCATTATAGTAATGATATGAAAAATAAATTATCATAGTGATTTTAACTAATGAAAATAATTATATTGGGTTATATTTCATTATTCGTATCTATCATAGAATATCTATTAATATGTATAAATTTTGTGCAACTATAAAAATTAATAATATATATCTCAATAAATATGGAGATTATGAGCCTATTTAATAATCAGATTTTACCATGTTGAACATACTGAATTTTTTTGAAACAATTGACCGAACAATCGCATGTTGAAGATAAGAGGAAACATTATACAATAACGTAATTATATAAGATAATAAATGGCAATACAATGAAATAAATATAAAAAATGTAACAAATAGGGTATTTATTTACCATAATATTGTTATTTATGGGGTAAGAAACACATATCAGGAGAGTGAAAACTCGAGTTAAATGAAATTTTTTCCATGCCACATTGTTTCATATATTTTTTCTCTATGTTTTATATTATCATCTATGAATTATATAAAAAATATTTTATTTATAATTTTTTTTACATTTTATTTGTTAGTCCTCCCATTTCATCCAATTCATTTTCAATATTCATATCTTACATGGTTCATAAGGGCTTGTTCTCACTCTTTTTTATTTTTAATGAGGCATTTTCAAACACTCTCTTGATATCTCATCTGCTATATACATCTAATAATATGATTCATTTTTATTTTGTATCCTTCAATTCATCATAATTTTTCTGGGATATTTCTATCCACACAGTTCCCTTCATTTAAATTACAAATAGTAATCACTGAAAATATTGTGAGGGAAGCTTTTTACCATATTCCTAAGTACAAATATTTTATTTTGAATATTTTTAATGTTCCATTATTGGAAAATTTTATTCCTAAAATAATATTTAAATACACTTTCTATCCTATTTTTGAAATATATTTCTAAATTAATCCATTTTAATATTTTCTTATTTTCATAAATTAATGTTCTCAAAACACATTTCAATATTTTCTTCTTGTCTCTATACTATTATTATCAAAATTATTTTTAACGGTTTTTAATATTATTAAATTTTTTATATATATTAAATTAAATTTAAATATATATTTTATGAAATTTTATCTCTTCCTCAAATATGTTATTTCCAATTTATATTATAGTTTTTTAGAAAAAAAATAATAAATTGTTTTGTTAAAACGTAGTCAATTTCATTTCTACCTCCCAAAGATTTATGTCAATGTCACCAATCATTCAAGATCAACATATAATAATTATATTTTATATTATTTTCTTTAATGGTTTTATTCTAATATAAGTATATTATTTCAAATAAATCATTTGTTTTGATATATATGTTAATATGTATCTATAGTGTGGCTGAAAATGAATTTTATTAATAGAATTGATCTATTAATGAATTTGTATTACATTACCATAAACTATGAACAAACATAAGAATTCCACCAATTTCATCCCTTTTCTGAATACAAAAACAACTTCATTTTTTAGATGGCACTCACTAAGATAACCATACTTTTGATTTATTTGGTAATGTATACACTAGACCATAAACGCATTATTTTATGCAATGTAATTTTTTTATTCCTTAAAATCGTGTTTGTGGGAGTATTTACCTAGAATATAACATTATTTCACTAGATTCCCATTATATCTACTTGGGTATTCATGCTATGACTTTTAATGGATTTATAATTTTTTTAATATTCATATGGCAGAGACATGCATATTGTATTACGATGCGATATGTGGAATTGAGATTATATAGCCCCCCCAATCGATTAGGTAATGATTTCATCTCGTGGGGTAGTATGTATAGATCATGAGAAGTGAACTTGAAACATTTTATTTTTGATGTAGTTGTAGTGATCATTGACTTATTCTTAGGGTGAATTGGTTGTGAGATGTTGCCTATTAATATGATATTATGAATTATGATTATGTTACAATTCTATGATACTTATAATCATCATGTCTTTAGGCCCCGTTAAGTTTATGACATGTTTTGATATGATTCTTTATGATAAAGTCCACGACTTAGGCTTTTTCATTCCTGAATCTTTTCACATCTTAGGATTTTATATTCCTTCTCATTTAATCATTACATTTATCCTATAACCATACTATTCAATTAGTTATTCTATATTTTCTTTTTGTAATTAAATTTCCCTATACTAAATTTTTGGTCTAATTATTTTCGCATGTATTCAAATTTCTCATGGTGATTGAAGGGGAAAAAGAGTTTTTGACCCATTTATAATAATTTTATGATGAATTATTCAATTTATTTATTATGATATAATATTAGATCATGATTTTCTTCCCTGGTACCCAAAGGCACCATGATTTGGACATTGTATGTGTTCTATAAGTATTATAATATATCTAAATATATGTATTTTTAGCACCAAATTATGATGTATGGGTATTGATGGAATCAAATTTCAACTCCAAATACTCTACACCACAATGGGGTAGATAATAAAATTGTTTTAACTCACCATGAAATTTCACAAGAATATATTATGTGAATAAAGTTTGTTAAATAAATAATTGGATGGAGCCATAAGTACTACATACCAAATAAAAGAAAAATTAAATTTTATTATTTTTTAAAAAATGAAATATTAATTTTTGAATGGATTTAAAACAAACCATTGTTACATTCATGTTTTTAGATGAAAATTATGTACTTTGAATAAAATTTAAAATATTCAAAATAATTATCAGAACTATGATGAAGATAATTTTATTCCTTACACCGTTTATAGTAAGGATTACAATGTTTTAAATAGAATAACACATGAAATATAAAAGTGGAACATGTTATTTTCTATAAGACATATCCAATTGTGATGTTAAATTTTTTCAATTATAAAAAAAATATGAGTTTTTTTAAACAACATCAAATTTAATTCTGATAGTTGACCCACATACACTAGTTATTTCTAAACATAGACTAATTCACAATGAATATACTAATAATGTAAATTTCAAAAACAACTCATTTTACAAAAAACTAGATAATATCATGGAACATTTATAGTGATAATATCAATAGTTATGTGGATTAACCTATTAGAACAAAAACAACACTACCATATAAATGTGTGTATCATGAATTTTAATCTTTATTTTTACCAAAAACAGGGGATCAAACATTAGAATATGATAATTTGATAATTAATAAAAGATAACTCATTTTGAAATGTTTATGGGATTTCATTATGAACATATTTTAATTTCTTAACATTATATTGATAAAATAAGTGAAAAAATTAATACAAAATAAGTGTTGAAAAAATGTAACCATAGTATAGAATTAATCTTGTATTATTTAAATTGTGTATAATGATAAATATGGAATAATATATAAAGAAACCTTTTCTTTGATATATTATCCTTAATTTATTTTTTCAAATTTTTTGTTCATCATAATTTTATATTATTTCAAATTCATGTAAACATTTATCTTCTTCAGCAGATATATTCAAGTGGAGTTTTATATTTAAACCCCTTCTTTGTTTTAGAAACTAATTTTTTGGAACATTTATTTAGACATAACAAGGATATTTACATATTTAAACTATACATAAGGGCATGGAATGATAAATCAACTCAATTATTTATTAAATATGACTTTATCAAGTAATTTGAAATCAAATTTTTTATAAATAAAATTTTTAATGAAGTAATATTCATAGATGATAATGATATAGTTTCATAATCAACCTAAAAAATAAATTTAATATAGTTTATGAAAAAATTTGAACATTTATTTTTGGTGATTATGATGGGTGAACAGAACTTCTCTCTTACCATAAAAATTGCATAAAAAACAAAAAGTTTAATCATATGTCAACCTAAATATATATAATGTTTTTGTAAATTGTTGGTATTGATAATGGTTTCATATTTAAAATCTAGTAGGTATCTCATGTAAGAATGGTATTAAAGAATTCAGGAAACTGACTGATCAAAACAACTATATAGGGATGAATAGAAGTTTACATTACATTATATTGATTTTTAGATATGTATATACTCCATTTAATTATTTTTTACCTTCTGTGATATACCAATGATTCCTATAATACGTATTTCCAAAATATATTCATTTATCATAAGGGATATTTTGAATAAAGACTATTCAATTCTATTAGATATTGGTGTATTCTAATGATTTCTTATAGTGAATATTTTGGGGTTGAATAATGGATAGAAAAATTAATTTTAGGACATTCTCATTCAGAGATAAAGAAATAGCTTATTGATCCTAGAAGTATTAATATTTTATAAAAAATTATTTATCCAAAGATAAATATATAGAGGCTCAATGTTTTATGATCCAATTTTTGTGGATGTAACACACAATCACTGAATTTCAAATAAGCTTTTACAAAATGAAAAATCATTCTAACAACACAAATTACATTTCATTATATGATAACTACAGTGAACCCTAATTTAAATAAATTAATATTTAATATTATTAGATGAATATTCATCACATAAAAATATAATCCATGTTAGAATCATATAAATCTAGTATATATGGAAACACGGATACAAGAAAATATGTTCATAAGTGAACCACATAATAATCCACTACATTCATCATAACTAGAACCCATATATAAAATCATACATGTTGCCTTTATTCATATCCTCTGGAATGTAATCATAAGAAAGGGTGAGCTCTATTGATCAGTAAGGGTAAAAAACAGAGATATTAGTGTTCAATTAAATATAACTATATCACATGCCTATAAAATCATGAGAATAAAATTTGATAATTATAACTTCAATATCAATTAAAATAATCAAGGGTCAAGGTATACATCATGTAATTTCATAATACATAATTAATAATTTAATCAAATAACATTATCACTGAAATCATAACATTGTTATAAGCCATAAATATGATGAATACATATAAGAAAATAAAATCATTTACTTAGTTTTCTAGATTTACTACTAAGACTATCATATTATATTTGGACTACTCCCTAAACCATATTATTAGTCATTATTCATTCATTGGACTATCATTGTGGATAGATTCCCTTACTGAATAGGGTTCTCTCCCAATTCTATTATTATTTATGGAATGTGATGCCCATTTTTACCGAATTCTCTTAAGGAGTCTATAATTATAATCCATCAAAAAGTATAATTACATTCATATATATTTATATATATATATATTCCACAATATCATAAATGATTTATTATATCCTAAACTTTGACAAAAAGTATACCTCGTTTACATTTCATTATTTCACCATCGTATAACTCTTTGGAATAAAATAGGTTTTATAATATATTTTAAAAATAGAAAAAAAACATGTATCATAGAATCATCACTAAATAATAATCATCAAAATCCATCCATATAATGAAAGTGGATGGAATCATTGGATCATATACCAAAAAATTAATAACATAAAATGATATCATCTTATCTTTAAATAAATTTAATAGATATTTGGAATATTTCTTGAGGAAAATAACCTTTTCAAATTAAAATATATTCTCTAAATAAAAAAAACCAAATATTAAGGGAAATTTTTTATTGTAAAAAATAAATTAAAAACCAATAAAATAATCTTCAATTCATTGACTATCCTGGATGTTGGTATGTTTCATTCATAACTTTTCAGTAAAAACAATGATTCGTTTTATATTTTCTTAAAAAATTCATTAAGTACCTCCATGGGAAAATGAAAAGAGTATTCCTTTTAAACAATTTTTTAATAATTAAAAAAATTATAAAAAATATTTTAAAAATCATATAAAAAAATAAATAATTATTAAAAATATTTTATTAAAAATAATGTTATGGATAGAAATGGATAAGTCAGTGAAGAGAAAAATATAGTCGATTTTCCATCAAAAATTTATTTTAGCTTATTAAAAACATAATGAGAAGAAAATTAAATTAAACATTTTATTATTAATAAATTAAAATATTATAATAAAATTAATTAGATTATTGATATGTATATCATGAAATTCATCATTGGAAAAATAATCCTAAAGAATTATAGAAAATAATCGGATTGTAACATAAAATCCTTAAATCAATATCCATTTTCTATGAAAGTGATCTTACCACCAGTATAAAAAATATAAATTTATTTTAAATTTATAATGAAATAATTTACTTATATATGAGGTAATATAAAAACAATTTATAAAATTATAATAACCATTTTTCAATAAATCTATATTAAAATAGTTGTTTTTTGTCTTAACTACTTTATTTTTTTTATATTAATTTCGGATCTATATATATGATCCTTTTACGACGAACCCAGTTCCATCATCAGTATAATATTAAAAAATATATAAATTTAAAATATATTCATAATATATATTCAGATTCATCCATAAGTTATAGTACTAGATAAATGAATTACCCCATTCATAGAGACGGTAGATCATACATAGACGTGAACTCTATTTTCACTTTTTAAATGATTGAACAAAAGAAATTAAAATAATAATTCTCCTTTATAGAATCATAAATAAATCATATTCATCATATATATTCATAAAATATCTATTTATTAACATCCATGTAAAATATAGTGGAAAAAAATCACATTAAATCTTGGAGGTGGTAGTTCACACATACGAATGAGTAACATTATCATTTTCCAATACATTGGAAGGTATAAAGATAAATATGATATGATAAATATAGAGTATATATTATGTCATATATATTATATATAAACATTAAACACATCACCATACTCATTCATAAATGATTGTGATGAAAATGAATTGACATGCTATGGGGAGATGGTTAGTTGTACATACACACAAATAATCCATTCATGTCGCATTAGATGGTAAAGATGATGTATAATGGTGTTTTGATCATAATAATGACATATTAGTTTATTTAGGATAATTAATTTTTTAATTTATGATAAATAATGTAGATTTATACGGGGAAGACTAAAAATTTAATTGAAAATAACTGATTAATTCAATTATCCACTCTTTGAAAGAACTCATTTAGTTCATATCTGAATGATACAACTGTTAGTATTTTAGGAAGAAAAAAACATATGGATTTTAGATAAGTATTTTCATATTGTTATTTTAAATTATTTTGTTGAGATAGATGCTTTGTATGATGTTAAAAATATAAATTAGGGGTGCCCTTTTATAAGTATAATCTAAGGCACTCTTGGAAGTTGATAAAAGATTAAAATATTAAATGATAATTCACGATATGATGGATTCCAAGTAGAATTTTATTAGAATTCATGGATTTATATGGCTTAAATGAAATTTACTAGAATTTTTTTTATAGAGTTAAGGGTATTTTAGTCCTTATCATTTGGTTTAATGGCTCAATTAACCAATTGTAGCTATAAGCATAATAACCTATATTTAAATAATAGAGGGTCATAAATTTTACAATAAATGGACCATGATTTATATTTTCAACATTTTTTTATTAAATATTATGAAGATATGTTTTCTATAAGTTTTAAATCATTTAATAAAATATTTTTCATTATAAAATACCATTAATGTCAATTTTTGATCTATATATTTAATCTGTCCTTAAAGACACCAAGAAGAATTTGGAATTAGAATATAATATTTTAACATATACCTAATATATATTATTTTTCATAAAATATCTAGGAAAAAATAATTAACATAAATTATATTACTTTTAATATTTTTGGAATCATTTTTTAATTTTATTTATTAATTTAAAAACTATTGTGTTAGAGTTGCATAATAATTCAAGGTAATTATTTAGTAAATAATTATTAAATATTAATTATTATAATTACGATAAATAATTTATCTATCAAATGAAAATTGATAATGTAAATTATCCTCCATTTATCATTAAATGAATTTCTTGATATATTAAAGCCAATAAAGTGACATTTTTTATTTATATTTTTGAATATAAATATTAAGGAAATATTCAAGGAAATATGGAACCAAGTGGGAATATATTAAAGAAATAAATTAATATGAAAAAACTGCATCAACTAATAGGTCAAGTAAATGTGTTCATTAAATTTTAACACCTTATCTGAAAGTTCTAAAAAAATTAATCAATTTTAACTATAGTGAGGTAAAAAAAATTATGGTGACTATTCATATAGACAAGGAATATAAAGGAAATATTTAGAAAAAAATATCATCTTGGTTCTAAATATATAATCCATTTTTCATGATTCAGTTTATATAATTTTTTAAATTTCAGTTTAAAATAATCACTCAAAAAACGGTGAAGCAAGATTTTAAAAAAATTCATTTTTAAACATAGTAATGGTTTTATTCTTATCTCATGGATAGAGAAAATTATTAGATAAAATTTAAAAAAAATTAATTGTATAAAAAATATATAAATTGAAATAAAATAATTCATCAATATTCAATTTATTTATTTTTTTGGATGTAAATACCTTTCCTAGGAAAATTGTTTTCTAAAAACCCATATTATTTACATCCAATGAATTTAATTTTTATTCATAATTAATTTATAACCAATTTAGTATTCTAAAAATGAGTAGACCATAAATTATTTCATAATTTAGTTATTATTATTCATACATTCCAATTTTATTACTTGTTTATTACTATATATAATATTTTAGTTCATTTAAACATGATGTTGTGTGTATCACATGCAATAGAAAAAAAATAAATTTATTCAAAATTAAATATATCATAAAATTTTAGGATGTAACATTATAACAACATAAAATGAAATTTCCCTTGAAATGTTTCCTTATTTAAATAATAAATTGATGGCACATCTGTTTCATTAAACCCACTGGATTCCATGTTTCTTCTTTGAATTACATATTCAACTTGAGAACATTAATCCCATGGGGAGTATTATTCTGTTGCATATTGTCTCTATGTTCAATTATTTCTACTGGTTATTCATGATATGAAAGATCATGATCCTTCTGTATGACATTTGAGTTCAGTACATGTGATAGATCTGGTATGAACATCCTTAGGAGAGATACATATAACACATCATGAAATAAATGGAGGTTTTTTAGGAGCACCATTTGGTAATCTACCATCTCAACTCAATTAGGAATCTAAAATGTGCCAATATACCTAGGGATCAACTATAACTTATTTACAAATATTATAATCTTCTTTCATTTAGAAATTCACAAAAACACATTCTTACCAAAATTGAACTCCAGATCTCATAGATGATTATCTGATAAATTTTTTTGTTGATTCTAACCCCCTTATTTATATTATTGAATAGATATTAAATTCTCTATAATATTCACATATATCCTTGGACCCAATAACACTACTTCTTCAAATTCATAATAACACGTTCTATTTCTATAATTCTTTCATTGATAGATTCCAAATGATCCAAATTAATGCTGAAGTTAAATCTATTATTGTAGGAAATTTTTATAATAATATTGTATTGATCTCAAACACATTTTAAATACAATGCTTTATATATATGCATATATTTTAGGGTTTTAATAGTTTTATAAGAATTTCTATTTATCGAAGGTTTAAAATCTATACTGAAACACAAATATATATCTTGATCCTATTGAATACTTCTCTAAAGTGTCAAGGAAAATAATAGATCCCGATATGTTTTAATATTATGTGGTACTCAATAAAACCTAAACAATTCAATAATGTGTATTCGACAATGCTGATTAAGAGTGAAATTCTCTTTAATAGTAATGAAAGGTTTTGACTTTTCAAGGTGATTTAATACTACCCAATTAATATTTTAGCCTTTAGATATTTTGGGGAGTCCAATGACAAAATACATGGTGATTTTTCCAACTTTTTAATATGGGTAATGATTATAAAATACACTTGAACCATTTCCTCTCTACTATAACATAATAAAATACCATGTAGTGATATATATACTCTGTATTATCTCTCTTTAAGTTGTATCACTAGAAATAATCTTTATGATATCTATAGATAATCATTGTTCTAGGATGAATAGTGACAGAAGAATAATTAAGCTCGATCAAATGGATCCATTTTCAAATCTAGTATGTATGAACCAAATACATGGTACCTAAACATTATAATTATATCATAATAAACATTTAATTAAATAAAATTTCTGAACTTCTTCGATAGTTCAACTTATTTCTCCTACATATCCTTAATTATTAGATGGGATTATGATTTAACACTTGTTTGAGTAAGATATCATTTCTCCCCTTACATAAATATTTATAGATCCATACATTATAAATATATAACTATTAGATCATATGTGATGTTAATTATCAAATAGCTAGCATGATCATTTAACCTCAAAGATTCATTCACATTGTTTTCATTCCATGAGTGTTTAAGTATTGAACAGTTAGAATCTTTAATTAAAACCAAAAATATACATTGTTGAATGTTCATCTATTTGTATGTTAATAAATAATTAAAACATTTTTGATCATTATATATATAACAAATTCATTAAAAAATATAATTCCTCTATATTATTAATGATAAAATTTCCAAAACTAACTATAAATCATGTGTTGGGAAATATTTCATAAGAACCTTAAATTTTCTTGAGTAAATAGTAATATCCAAATCATTATACATGAAAAATCAACATAGTACATTATTTAGTGTATCATTATAGATCAAAAACTATTCACCATTATAAGGCAATGTAATCATTGGTTCACTAACTAACCTTCTCCTTAACTCTGTAAAATTTTCATGACATTAATATGTTTAAATAAACATGGATCCCTTCAAAGATAACCTTGTGAAAAAATTAGATAGTTATGAGAAATTCTCCACAATGTGTTGATAGAATTTTGGAAAACATGACAAGATTTGATATAATTCATATAACAATATCCCTTCATAGATCCACTAATATACTCTATCTTGAGATTATATGACCCAAAAATAGAAACTTTTACTGAAAAAATTTAATCATTTAAAATATTTCATAGAAAATATCTTTACATTGAGTCTTATTTAAAATCTATATGTTATATTCATTATCTTCTTTATACTTTTAATATATAATAATATATCCTCTAATGACTACAAAAAACTGATCAAGGTAATCAGTAAAGATACTACTAATTAAAACCATGATAATAGAAGGTAATTTAGTAATACAAAATGTAATCACTACATTCCAATTTTTTCCATCAATTTTATGTAATTATGTCTTTGGTATATCCTCTTTCTTAACACAAAATTTTTGAAATCCTGAACAAATATCAATTGTTGAAAATATTGATATCCACACAGTTGATCAAAAAATTAATCAATATTATGTACATTATACATATGATTGAATTTGACCATGTTATATTCCATATAATTAATCTAGAGTTGCATTTATCTGTCATTATTCTTAATAAAAATTAGTGTTCCACCCTATGGTTATGTACTTGGAAGAATAAATCACTTGAAAGATTTTCCTAGATTTTATACTTTAATTATAAAAACTATATTTGGGAAATTCTATTTAGAGTCTTGGAATTAGGTGTGGCATCAGGTATGGGTTATATTTGGGAATCAGATTCTCTATTTGGTGGATTACTAGATAAATATTATGGAATGTCAACAATAAACTCTCTCACATTTGGAATATCTTTAATGTGATGTTTTCCCTGAACATATAAGATAAACACTACATTTTAATAGTAGTAAAGTCCCAAAAAATGGATTTGGATTCCAACTGAAGTTCATATTTGTCATCTTATATATAGATTTTCATAGGTTTTGTTGGAATATCCAACATGAGTTACCTTCCTCAAATGTTGATTTTGGATTTATTTATAGAAATCCAATCCTTCCATAAAATAACAAAGAACGCTACTAAAGGGAGAATAAAAATATGTGTTGGAAGCACATTCTCAAAAATCTCAATCAGATATGAATCATATACTTGAGATATAATCATTACTAAATTTGGGGTTTTCACTACCAATTCTAAATTTAATCATTATGGTGGAAATTTTGTACCATTAGTGAATGTTTAAATTATAAAAGATTTAGTAAATATAGAATAAGATTAGGCATTATCAGTTCTTGACTTACTTGTAAGTGTACCATATACCACTTAGTTATCCATATTATCAATAGTGGTTTCATGAGATTTCTATTTTTCTCTTGTATTAAAAGGCTTTTAAAATATATCATCATTATTATCCATTATATTTAAATTTTGTTAATCATAATGACGATAATACATTCTTTAGAAATAGTGGAGTGTGTGTGGGGAATTATATTGAGCTTTTTCTTTGGTCATTTCATTAACTAGTCTCTTTATATCAATTTTCTATTTAATTTCCTAATACCAATCCTTACAATATAAAAAAATTTAGCATTCCTAGTAAGGGTATTTCAACCCTATTTGTTTCTTCATTTCTATTATAAATGAACATTTCATATTATTCTCTCCATGGTTTCTATATTTTTGTTTTAATTTCATCATACTTTTCTTGTAAACCCATGAGATTTAGGGGTAACTCTTAAACATATTTCCACATTCATGACACATCGAATGATTTTTTCAAATATACTTATATTTTTTATGGATAAATCCCTTTGTAGACTCGGGTTTTAAGTCACTAATTAATTAATTGACATTGATTTAAGTTAGGTTGATAATACCATAAACATAACTCACATGTAATATAACATTTTCCTTATAGGTAATAGATTATTCATTATCTATCTTCTTTTTCACGTGGAATTAATTCATTATTTTTGTATGAATAATATAAGAAAAATACTTATTGATAAATATTCCCTTAAACTCATCCCACTATATATTGTCAATTTCATCTAATTCTCAATTGTTCATGGTAATATTCTACCACTAATCTTCTTCGACATCCAATTGAAAATCAAATATGATAAATTTTCATTTTCAAAAAATTGGAAAATATATGTTTTTCTAAAGTGGTACTAGTTGATTTCTGAAAAACTACTAGGTCATAAGAAACCCTAAAATTATGTGGGTGTTTCCTCAGGAAGGAAATAATCGAAAAGTGTTTAATACTTTTATCCATTGGGTTATTTGAATGATTGGTAGCCTAAGAATGTTTTTCAAGCTTATTAATGGTACTTTTCATTAATGTGCCAATAAAATTTAATTACATAGTTATAAAATCATTTTTTCCATCACATTTTTAATTTACAAGGTTCTTTCTGTTTCTATCTGTTGAATAAAACCAACATCAAAAGTGTGTAAAATAATAATTAGAGTAAAAAACAACATAATACTAAAAATTATTTTATATGTTGTCTGAAGCATGCCAACATATTTTCTATTTATTACACCTTGTGTTTATCATAGGTAATTTATTGTCTAATCTATTCAAAACCCTCAAAATGTTTCATAAATAAAACATGAATTAACCCAATCGTGTCACATGAGAGTGTCAAATTAGATGCATTGTAAGGCCACACTCAGTATTCACTTGAATGATAGATGAGATATACTCAATAAACTATTTTCAAGGATATTACCCCTAGATAAATCATTGTCAAAACCATTTCTACTTTTACTATCCTGACACAGATGATTTTCTCTAAAAATGATACTTCATTATTTACCATAATATATCTCAATATCATATAATAAATTCTATCCTAAATATTTTTAATAATTATCTCTCCTCATAGTTAATAGAGGATAAATAAATATATCTCTATTACCTACTACAGAGACCCATACACTTCATAAATAAATATTACATATGATGAAATTAATAACCATTTTATAACAAAATGATTCATGATAAAATTGTATAGGTATAGTGTCTACAGAAACAATGATACATAATCAATTGGTTCATAAGTGAACCCAATAATCATCAAGTATATTCTTCATAACTAAAACCCATCATAAAAATATAATACACAGTACATTTGTTCATAACATGTGGGAAGGAAACATAAGAAAGGTCAAGATCATATTCCCACTAATGGTAAACATGTCCAATATTAATGACCACTTAAACCAAACATGAGTATAATGGTTTTAGAACATGATAATAAAACATGTAAATTATATACAAAAAAATAGATAATAATATAATTTCATGGAATTATTCCTGGTAGTTTTTAAGACATGGATTATAATGGAATCAAAGAACATAATCCATGATAGTATAAAATTGGAATTATACCTAAATTGATGTCAAACACAAAAGCATAGAAAATAATTTCCATAGTCTTCAATGAATACTTTCAAGACTATCATAGTGGATTGGGTTAACTCCTTAAACTAAATTAGTATTAAAGGATTACATCCATGAATATCATAGTTTATAGAGTCCCTTAATGAACGAATTTCACTCCCTAATCATGTCATGTTTTTCTCATGATATATGTATCGTTACGAAATACATTATAGGGCTATATAATTCTGAGGAGACCCATAATGTAATTATAATATACATATTTCTTCCAAAAGATCATAAATCATTCATAATATCATAATTTGTGAAAATAAATTTTGTTTCAAAATCATTTCATAATTTCATCACATAAAAAATGTAGAAGGTAATTTAGTGTCATAACTAAATTAACTCATGTAAAAGAAACAAGTTTCATAACACATTAAAAATTATAATCAAAGTAATACATATAATGAATGAAATTGTGTGTATTTATTGAGTATTATCCCTAGTAATATGTTTGTAACATCAAAATATTTCATCATAGATGAAAATAAAATTAAAATATATCTTTATTTTTTCTTCTGGGGGATAGAATTTTCATTTTCCAATAACATCCGTTACATATAAAAAATTTAACTAATGTTAAAGAATTCATATTCATTGAATAGATCTATATAAACAGTTAATATAATCATAAAAGAATTAAATATCTTTGATTTCAATAAATTATTCTCTTTCTATATATGTTAAATAATAGATTCAATTTTCATTTTTAGTAAAAAAATGTACCTCATTATTAAAATACAAATAACAGTCATTTTAAACAGTTTTTTTTAAATTGATTCATGAGAAAAAATTTAATTTAAACAATAATTTAATAATAATTAAACATTCTTCTAAATATTTTAGTGAATAAATTTACATGGAAGAAAAAATATTTTGAATAAAGTTAGAATTAATGTAGATTTTCCTTAAAATATTCATTAAAAATATTTAATACATGAAGGGAAGAAAGTTTATAGAAATAATGTATTATAAATAAATATAAATATAGTAACAAAATTCATGATAATATTGAGAGTATGAATCGTAAATACATCAATGGAAACTTAATCATAATCAATCAATATAAATAGTGATATTGAAAAATAAAACCCTTTCCCCATGTTCTATTTGATTTGATATATCTCTATGCACATATATAAAAATTTATAATTTATTATAAATTTATTGAATAGTCATTTAAATATATTTAATATAAAATATTATCCCCTTATAACATTTAAATACAAATTTGATAATAATTTCATATTAAAATCAATGTTTTCAAGTGTTAATAGCTTCATTTATTTCATAATAAATTTTGTTCGGTAGTTCGAGTTATTATAAATTGATCGTGATTCCATTATGATTCACGCTTAAATTTAGCCAAAAGAAGAAGGTAGGATGGTCCTTGTAGTCTAGTTTGGGTTGTCGAATACTCAGAGACCTAAGAAGTACCTACAGACATGTGCATTCTATGGATTGTTTTTGTCTATGAATTGGCCAAAATAGGTTGATTTATGATGGTTTTAAAGTATCACTAACAGGTTTAAGTTAATTCAAATTTAGGTAATGAGTTGATCGTAGGTTATCGCTCGGGGTGGATTGGATGAATTTTTTTTTTTGATTTTAATTTCTTATAATTGAGATGGGTTCATTTAAAAAAACAAACATAATCATCACTTACTGTTTTAATGCCTACACACCCTAATACTAATCACCCATACACTTGAATGATTAAATCATTAATCACTATTATGTAAAGGATCGTATTAGCACTTGAAATGTGTGACCTTAAATTCAATAAGGATGAAGATGTTTTAAAATCATCAAATAAAAATCTCATTTAAAAGAAGTGACTAGCCATTAATGGAGTGAGAAATAACATCCAATCCATCCACTTGCTATTAACTTGGATCAACCCATAAATAAGTTATCCCACAATTGATGACATGTCTTCAACGAAAGTAGTAAGTAGACTAAGAGGGTGGAATTGAAGAAGTAAAAAAACAACAACAAAAATCGATCACTCCATCATTGTGTGATAAATATCACAATGTATAGTGTGAATAAATTCACACCTTGAACCAACGGTATCAACATGATAAGTAGGAGAATAGAATAAGAGTAAAGGAAGAACATTTATTAAGAAACTAAGGTGAATTAAACAACTTACATGAGAAATAAATGCGATTACAAACACAAAGTGGCACCATAACACTACAATGAAACCAAGGACCAAAGATTACTAACTCCTCCACCACCGCTTCCTTAAATAAGAATTTTTTAATCCTTGGGTCGAGCCTCCAATATTCCAAGTCTTCTCAATTAATTTTGGTAGGCCATAGGTGGGTGGAAAGTTAAAGGAGAGTTGATTTTCCACCCTTGACCCGAGGTGGAAGCCAGCTTGCGTCCACCGAACAGATGGTTTATTCCAGGAGGATAACTATGTTGTTGGAATTCCATAGGAGGATGTTCAGATTGGCCTTGTTGGTATTAGAACTCATAATAGGTTTGAATGTTTTGTGGAGAATAGGATTTAAGACACTGTGTCTCAATCGGTTGATGGTTATCCCACCAGTAGAATCTAGAATGATCATTGTACATCGCACTTGTTATGGGGTGATTAATATAGGGAGAGGTTCCCCATGTTTGGGTTTGTTCAAAAGGGATTTCCATTGGAGTGAAATAGGGGATGAGAATAGAAAATTGGGGTGAAAAAATGATGATAGTGTCTAAGATAACTTACTTAGGTCCCCGGCAATGGCACCAAAATTTGATTCATGCTCAAATTTACCCAAAAGAAGAAGGTAGGACAGTCTTTCTAGTCTAGTTTGGGTTGTCGAATCCTCAGAGACCTAAGAAGTACCTATAGACATGTGCATTCTATGGATTGTTTTTTCCTATTAAGTGTCCAACATAGATTGATTTAATATGGTTTTAAAGTATCACTAAAAGATTTAAGTTAATTCAAAGTAAGGTAAGGAGTTGATCCTAGGTTATCACTCGGGGTGGATTGGATGAATTTTTTTTAATGATTTCAATTTCTTATAATTGAGATGGGTTCATTTAAGAAAATCAAACATAATAATCACTTACTGGTTTAATTCTAACACACCCTAATACTAATCACCCATACACTTGAAGTATCAAATCATTAATCACTCCAAGGTAAAGGTTCGTATTACCACTTGAAATGTGTGACCTTAAATTCATTAAGGATGAAGATATTTTAATATCATCAAATAAAAATTTCATTTAAAAGAAGTGATTACCCATTAATTGAGTGAGAAATAACATCGAATATAGCCACTTTATATTCCCTTGTATCCACCCATAAATGATTTAGCACTCCATTTATGACATGTCTTCAACAAAAGAGGGATGTGGACTACGAGGGTGGAATTGAAGAAATAAAAAAACAACAACAAACATCGATCATTCCAACATTGTGTAATAAATATCACAAAGTATGGTGTGAATAAATTCACAACTTGAACCAACGGTATCAACATGATAAGTAGAAGAATATAGTAAGAGTAAAGGAAGAACTTTTATTAAGAAAATAAGTTGAATTAAACAACTTACATGAGAAAGAAATGCGATTACAAACACAAAGCTGCAACATAACAATACAATGAAACCAAGCACCAAATATTACCAACTCCTCCACCACCACTGCCTTAAATAGGAATTTTTGAAGTCTTGGGACAAGCCTCCAATATTCCAAGTCTTCTCAATTAATTGTTGTAGGCCATAGGTGGGTGGAAAGTTGAGGGAGTGTTGATTTTCCACCCTTGACCCGAGGTGGCAGCCGGCTTGCTTCCACCGAACAGATGTGCCTAGAAGACCTTCTAGATGGCCGAATTAAAGTGGGCCATATAATAAGAAAATGGATCCCCGGATATCTTCTACCTGCCTATAACATTTGGGCCCATTTGGAGATGTGGATTCGGAGATACGATTAGATTAATGGACTGTTTTTATGGACTATAGAATCTAGCCCAGATTTTATCTCTAACTTGGGCCACCTAAATAGACACCATGGAAGCCGAATTAGCATTGGATCATGCAGAGTGATTTGCTCCTACATATGTCTTCTAGCATCCCACGAAATTTCGAATTTAATAGCCCTGTATGTTGGGCCCCATAGTATCATTAGTGGGATGGTGTCCAATATGACTTCCCAAGAATTGTTTCCTTTCATCACAAAATATCCCCATCTTCTTCCATGAATCTCCATTGATTCCTGAATCAGACATGTTCATATTGAAGTTTAGATCAATTTACAAAAATTTCAAATTAAAATATTTATAATTATATTTCTTAAAATCATATTATCATTGGGTACTTCAAATGATGTTAAAAAATGTACCACATAATAGTGCATTTTAAGAAGGTATTACAATCATAATGTGAAATGATGTTCAAAGTGTAAAATTCAAGAAAATGGTGTTTATTAATAATAAAGAAAATGAATATTATATATATTAACAATGAATATTATCCTCATTTAGTGCCTAATCACACCCCCAACTTGAGTTTTTCTAGTCCCAAGAAAAATATATATCTACAATATGAAATTCGAATTCCCTTTTCCAAAAACATTTTAATACACAATGATCACTAGAAAACATTATACCAAAAAACCATGAAACCCATAAAAATATTTTAATACAAGATAGTTTCATAATCATATCCCACTCCCAAGCCCATTCCCTTGTTCAAATTCATTGTCATATTTCATCCAATATCAATTAAGTATGAGGTTGTTTTGTGCATTACAATAGACATGGGGGTTAATCTTTATTCAAGGGGGAAATGATGGAAGCGCTAGGTTGAATCACATTTCAAAATTATGATGAGTATTCAATTTTTTTAAATAGTATTTTTTTTATTTTTGATGTTTTTTTGAAATTTTTCCATGGTAATTGAAATTGCACCCAAAAGAGTCAACCCCTGTAGTGAGACTTTCCCGATGACTCCAAGGATCAAGGACCTTAGGGCACCAAGTGAAGCCCACATACTCGGGAATCATCTCGAGTTAACTGAGTCAAAAAAATTCAAATTACCAAATATAGAGATAAAATTACTAACTCTGGGCCAGACAACTATGGAGTCACGCACCCCAAGTGCCAAAAGCCATGCATTAGGTCATTTCATTGCTCTACGCGCAATTTTTATTTTTTATTTTTTTGAATACTCATATTAAACTAAAATGATCACCAAACATATTCTATTTATTTAGGGGACCCCATGAACTGAAACTAATTCCCCACTATCCAAACGGCGTGCATAATGATCTTTTTTTATTTGGATGAAAATATAAATGATGAAATATGACATTGGACAACCACACTTTCCAAAATCAATTCTCATGATATTATACATGGATTAAAATCAGAATCAGGGCATGCTAAATTATTTGATATTCAGTATCAAAGTGTTCAATGTGTATTACAATGTTCAAAGTTAAAGGAAATTTTCTTTCCATGTACAATTTTTTTTCAAATCATTCATTTTTTTGACACAAAGAATTTTTTTTAATCTCCCCCCCAACTTAAAATAACACTGTCCCCAGTGTTTAATGAAAAGAAACTTTAGAAGGGGGTAGAGGTAGAGAATGAAAGTTCAAAAAGAAAATTGAAAATGAGGGTCATGGAATTAAGACACCTGGTGGTTGAAGTTGAAATTCTTGATGCATCCTTTTAATCCTTTGATATCCATGTCACTTGCAGAGTTCCCTAGTAGAAAAAAAAACAAAAAAAAACAATATATATATATATATATTTATAAGTATATATATAAAAATTATAGAATAAGGAATCACAAAAAGTCGTAGGTCAGTGGTAAGTGCGCGCCCCTGTCTCCATTCGGTCCCTGGTTCGAATCCCCGCAGCTTCGCCGGTTGTTACTGGGTTTTCCCCATGACCCACGACGTGTCCCTTATTATTATTATAATTTTTTTTTTGTTTTTTTATTTTAACCTACAAAAAACATTAAAATAAAACATACTGATGATACATTGTCTTATTTTTAAATTTTTGGGTAAGACATTACTCAAGGATCACACCATGTGACACGAATCAATATGGTGCTCCCCTTTCAAACCCATCCATACTCAAAATATATGAACAAGTAAAAAGTCTATTTATATATATATATATATCAAAATGATTCATTAATCATATTTTAAAATATAAAGTTTATTAAAACAAGAAAATGATTGGAAACCTGAAAACCATGTATTGCCTCCAATGCAACGCTTTGTTTAATGTCATTAGCTCGACTTGAACCCCACAACTTACCCAATACCAACTTTCACAATTTAAAGGACCACATGTTTCCCCAATTCAACTAGGTTGAGATTGATTCTATTTTTATAATTTGTTTCATGAACAAACCTATATTCTAAAATGAGTGGTAAAACCCAAGGAATATCATAAATGAGGGATTCATTTTATTTTTTAGACTTCTGAAAGACATTAAGAATCATTACCTTTTTATTGGTTCAAGATAATAAATTGTGAAGAATGGAAGTTTTTGGATATCCCCAATTAATGGAAACTTAAGGGTGGAAGGAAAGTCCTTTAGTTCATGTTTAGGTAGGATAACACTTTTAGACATAGGTTGGGACTTTGAATCAAAATCAATTTCATTTTAAAAATTTCTCAACAGAATGAGTTCCTTTTGAATAGAATATTCAACCAAAAAATTGTAAATATCAATTTTTGGAATGGGTATGGAATCAATGTTTTTGAAGTCTCTCAATGGTTCAATGGTTGGTGTTTTTGAAAATTTATCAATGGAGTTATAATTAGGAGACTCAATCCATGAGGTCAAATTCTCTTATTTTGAATCCAAAACGTAAATTTACTCTTGATTTAAACACCCATTAATAATTCCATGAACCTCTTCATCTACCCAAAATCCAAAGGTTTTATCTTCAGTAAATTCATGAGAGGTTTGTGGGAAACTAGATACTTCACATAAGGTTATGGAAGGGACAGTTTGTGTGGGGATGGGTTCCTCACAAGTATTAATGCTTTGTAGTTAAAATATAAAGGATGAGACCTCAAAATTAATTATCTCCATTTGTGGACATAGTATTTCAAGTAATAGATGTGGATCAAGATGGATAAGGGGTTGAGACAAATGGTCTATTCCAGGAGGATAACTATGTTGTTGGAATTCCATAGGAGGATGTTCAGATTGGCCTTGTTGGGATTGGAACTCATAATAGGTTGGAATGTTTTGTGAAGAATAGGATTTAAAACATTTTGTCTCAATCGGTTGTTGGTTATCCCACCAGTAGAAGATAGGATGATCATTGTACATCACACTTGGTATGAGGTGATTAATGTAGGGAGAGGATCCCCATGTTTGGGCATGTTCAAAAGGGATTTCCATTGGAGTGAAATAGGGGACGAGAATAGAGAATTGGGGTGAGAAAAAGGATGATAATGTCTAAGATAAATTACTTAGGTCCCTGGAAATGGCCCCAAAATTTGATTCACGCTCAAATTTACCCAAAAGAAGAAGGTAGGACGGTCCTTATAGTCTAGTTTGGGTTGTTGAATCCTGAGAGACCTAAGAAGTGCCTACAGACACGTGCATTATATGGATTGTTTTTGGCTATGAAGTGGCCAACTTAGGTTCACTTAAGATGGTTTTAAATTATCAATAACAGATTTAAGTTAAATAAAATTAAGGTAATGAGTTGATCCTAGGTTATCACTCGGGGTGGATTGGATGATTTTCTTTTTTAATGATTTCAATTTCTTATCATTAAGATGGGTTCATTTAAGAAGATCAAACAAAATCATTATTTACTAGTTTAATGCCTACACACCCTAATACTAATCACCCATACACATTAATGATCAAATCATTAATCACTCCAATGTAAACGTTCAAATTAGCACTTGAAATGTGTTACCTTAAATTTAATAAGGAGGAAGATGTTTTAAAATCATGAAATAAAAATCTCATTTAAAAGAAGTGATTACCCATTAATGGAGTAAAAAATAACATCCAATACAGACCCTTTATATTCCCTTGTATAAACCCATAAATGAGGTATCCCTCCATTGATTACATGTCTTCAACGGAAGCGGGAAGTAAACTACGAGGGTGGAATTCAAGAAGTAAAAAAACAACAACAAAAATCAATCACTCCACCATTGTGTGATAAATATCACAAGGTATGGTGTAAATAAATTCACACATTGAACCAACAGTATCAACGTGATAAGTAGGATAACAGAATAAGAGTAAAGGAAAAACTTTTATTTAGAAACTAAGGTGAATTAAACAACTTACATGAGAAATAAATGTGATTATAAACACAAAGAAACAACATAACACTACAATGAAACCAAGCACCAATGATTTCCAACTCATCCACCAACACTACCATAAATAGGCATTTTTGAAACCTTGGGTTGAGACTCAAATATTCCAAGTCTTCTCAATTAATTATGGTAGGCCATAGGTGGGTGGAAAGTTGAGGGAGGGTTCATTTTCCACCCTTGACCCTAGGTGGGAGCCATCTTGCATCCACCGAACAGATGTGCCTGGAAGACCTTCTAGAGTTCTGAATCTGAGTGGGACATAGAAAAAGAAAATGGAGGCACGGATGTCTCCTACCTGCCTGTAAATGTTGGGAACATTTGAATTCTTGGATTCTGAGATATGATTAGATTAGTGGACTATTTTTCTGGGCCGCAGAATCTGGCCCAGATTTTATCTCTAAATTGGGCCACCTAAATGGACACCATGGTGGCCGTATTAGCATTGGTTCCTGAAGAGTTATTTGTTCCTATACATGTATTCTATAATTACACATAATTTGGGATTCATTGAGATTGTATTTGTGTCCCCACAGTCTCATCAGTGGGATTGTGTCCAATCTGTATTCTCCAGAATTTTTTTCTTTCATCACAAAATATGTCCATCTTCTTCCATTAATTCTCCATTGATTCCCGAATAAAAAATGTTCATATTTAAGTTTAGATCAATTTAAAAAAATAAAAAATTAAAATATTTATAATTATATTCCTTAAAATCATATGAATTATTGGGTACTTCAAATGATGTTAAAAAATGTACCACGTAATAGTGCATTTTGAGAAGGTATTACAATCATAATGTGAAATGATGTTCAAAGTGTAAAATGCACTAAAATGGAGTTTATTAATAATAAATAACATGAATATTATATATATTAACAATGAATATTAGCCTCATTTAGTGCCTAATCACATCATCTCATTAATGTTAATAATGGTATAAATATCAAATATAATCATTATATATTTTTATATATTTATATTCATATTCATTAATAAATATTAGATATAGAGAAACTAAATACATTGTTCATGTTGAAGGTGGGTTTTGCGTATGCATGAATGCTTTTTACACATTTTCAGTGAATAGAATAAAGTAATGGTAAATAATAATATAGATTAAAAGAATTAATTTAAGATTATATTTATTATATATTTTATTCAAATATTTCATTATTACTATTGATATAAAAATGAAGTTGAAAACAAAAATCACATCACCTCGTGCAGGTGGTAGTCTCCATGTCCTTCTGAGAAACTTTGTAATTTTCAAACGATTGGAAGGTAAGAAGTTAGGTATGAAATTATAATTCTAGAAGCATAATTATTTCAAAAATATAATAAATAAAAATTTAACCCATCATAATTCCCCTCCCTTCAATATGGTGATGTAAAAAGGATTATATTGTTATGTGGAGATGATGATCCATATGTAACCATAAGCAACACATACACTTATAAATTCAAGGGAACGTTGGTAAAGAATGGTGTTTTAATAGTTATAATAAAATATAATTATATTTAGGCTACTGATTTTTTATATTTTTGACAAATACAATATATTTAGTAGAGGTAAAATCAGAAGTAACCAGAAAGTGATCAGTTAATGCAGTTACATATTCTTTAAAAAACTCTTATAGACCTCCTCTTAAGATTCCTAGGGATGGACTTTTGAGAATACAAGAACCACTATACTGTTTATTAGTATTTTAATATTATGATTTCTAATTGTATGTTTGAGATAGATGGATCAATGTGTGGTAAAAAAGAGAAAGGAAGGGTTCCCTTTTATAAGTTAGGGGAGGGGTACTCTTGTTACATCATAAACGATTAAGATATAAAATGGTCATTTTCAATATAGAGACTTAAAAAGGGATATATATTTATAATTTAATGTATTATTATGTTTAAAAAACATTAGATAATAATGATTTGGCAGGTTTATGTGGTTTTATAACCCTTTTATTTTAGTTTTTGACTTTGGTTTACCAAATTTAACATTAACCATGGAAATAATTATTTCAATGTGAATGAGTTCAGATTTTTACCATAAATGGACAAATGAATCATAAATGTACCATGGTTTATATTTTTAAACGTATTCTATTGCAATTCCCATTGATAATATTATTATTAATTTCAAATCATTTTAAAATAATATATTATTATAAAATATCATTAATGATCATATTGGAACTATTTTTTTAATTTATATTTAATGATATAAATTTAAAATAGTCTTTTCATATATATTGAATATATCATTTCTGTCTATACACTTCATATAACACAATAATTTTGTTAAATGTTAGATCTTCTTCTATTATTGAAGAAAATTATTTTCCTTAAAATTGAAAAAATACGTCATCAGCGTTGCATAAGCGATCAAGGTAATTATTAAATCACTAAAAATTTTAAATAAATTATTATTAGAAAAATAAATATTTTTCATCCAAAAAGTTAGTAAAAAATAAGAGATACTAAATTAAAGACAGTCACATTTATTATTTACTCCATTCCTAAACTAATATAGTTGTCATATTAAAATATATATCTTCCACAATAGACATATATTTGAGAATTCTGTGGAAATTTTAGAACCCCACACTCCCAATTGTATAGATTCAGCTGTATATAAATTTTAAAGCCTTATCTTAATGTTTTAACACTATCTAACCGGTTATACCCATACATTGATGACAAATATTAACTATGGTTACGATTAATATTGAACAAAAATAAAAGGTTCCTATTTACCAAATTTAATCCTCATAATTTATTAATAATGAATCTATTTTAAAATATTCAATTTATATAAGTTTTGGAAATCATTTTAATGTAAGCGCACATAACATGATGATAAACATTTTTCAGAAATATATACTTTTAGGCATATCAATCGATTTATTTGTTCCCCATGGACGAAAAATATATTTTATGAAACATAAAACATTTGATTTAATATATAATATATAAACATAGTTAAAATAATTCACCAATATTGTTTTAAATACTTTATTAAGATAAAAATACACTACCTCCATAAAAATAATTTATTTAAAAAACATTACTTTTGCATTAAAATTAATTAATTTCATTTATAATTAATTTATAGATAATTATTCTACTGCATAAATTTTCAAAACATATAATTTTCATGATTTATTTATTATTATTCATTCCCACCAATTTAACATCTAGGTTATAATGATACCTTATATAATTGTTCATTTAGACATAGTGTTTCGTGTACAACAAGCTATGAAATATTTATTTAAGAAAATATACCCTAAAATAATGGGGTATATAAAGAATAATTTATATCACTACCATTCAAAAAACATAGATATAAGATACCAATCCTATGAGACCACATAAAAAAAGAAGATATTATAATTTATTTTATCAGAAAAAAATAAGCATGGTGTTACTTTTAATAGTCCATTAAATCCTAAGAGATTAAAATATATTAAATAAAATATGGGTATGATCATCATTAGATGATAATTTTCCTTTTTTAAAGTTACTAACAAACATTAAGAAGCATCCTAATAAATTGGGATGAAAGTTTGTTATAATTTTGAATTGATCTAACTATAAATGTTCAGGTATCACATAATTCAAAACTTGTTCTCTAATTTTTTTTCAGAAGCATATTTGTCTATATAAATATGATAATTTATCTTACTAGTGTAATATTATCTAAATAATTCATATATATTGTAGTTTTAATTAATTTGGAATTAAATTAAAAATACAGTTTTACTTTTCTATACATATTTTTTATTTTTACAAGGTATTCTTTGGTGTTTTTATATTCCATATATAAATCCTACTTTTTTGTAACATCCCTATATTTCCAAATTTTGTTTTATGGAAAAAATATTTTATTAAATGGATTAAATTATAAACTAATGATATTTTTGAGATAATTTTGATTAAAAAATAAACAATTTAAATTAATTGTTTTAGTTAAATTATACGTTAATCATAAAACATAATATTTAATATAATTCTTATTTATTGTTTTCAAATTTATTATTAAAAAATATATTGTTTTACATTGTTTGAAATAATAATTTAAAAAAACTATTTTTATTATCATTGTTAAATAGAATTTATTTTTATCAAAAAAATTATGTAATAGTATATTTTAATGATAATTAAGAGTATATTTTTTTAGAGGATTATTTTTTTTATAATAATATATATTATAAGCATATGAAATATAATTTGTTTATAAACTTTATAATTTATAAATATATGTAATATTTTTATTAAAAATGCACACTTTTATATATGTGTTTTAAAAAAAATTATTTGATCAATTTAGTAGAAAAAATTTTCATTTTTAAATAAATAAATATATATATATATATATATAACGAATTTATACTTATAAAAAATATTCACATTTTCTTTTAAATAAATTTAATTATATCCTAAAATAACACACTATACATGTATATTATTAAAAAAATGAGTGGATAATAATTTAATATATTAATTATGAATTGAAAAAAGATAATAATGAATTTGACAAAAAAACAATGAAATGAGGATGAAAATGAAAAGAACAAAAAAAGTATACTACAAACATATAAAACAGGGTACAAAAATAATAATATAAAAAAAGAGAATGAATAGACACAAAAAATGAAAAAAGGGAAAGTTAGAAAATAATTGTTTCAAGAAACAAACTATATAATATATATTTATATATATATACTTTAAAATGCTAAAATAAGATATATATATATATATGATTATATGTAGATGTAATTATACATATATAGTGATATGTTAAAAAATATATGTTTTTTTGGGTCACGTAATTTGTTTCTATTATCATATATATGTGTGTGTGTTTGTGAGTGTGTTTTAGTAATTTATTATAAACAATAATTGTTTTTATTTAAAAATAAAAAAATTATATTTATATATTAATGACTAATTAATAGTTGGTGAAATGCATTCCTATATGAGGAAAAGGTGGAGGCGTGGAAATTTTGAGAGAGAAATATGTGTTAAAATAAAAAAATAAAAAAATATTTAAATGATTGAATTAAATAATAAGTAGAATATTATTATAATGATTGGATAAATATAAAAATTAGAAGAGAAAATGATGACCAATGGGACTTTGCTAAAAAAATTAATTATGTTTAAAAAATAACAAAAAAATCATAGCTTCTCTAAGAAGCATACAACCTACAATTATTTTTAAATGTGAGGAGAACACCCAACCCTCTTCCTATCGATCCTCGGTTTTTTTAGCTCCGAAATTATGAAACCCACAACCCCACTTCTTAATCAAAAAAAGTTAAAGGTGAATTTAATTTTTCACATTATGGTTGTTACAACAATATATTTGTATATATGTTCATATATACACATATATAACTCATTATTTTTAGTATATATATATAAGAGTCAAGGGATTCTGTCTTAAATATTAAATATAAATCTCATGTTTGTAAGGGATTAATTATTTTTACCACTTATGTTGTGTGTTTTTAATCGTTTTAATTTCAATATATCTATAAAAGTTTTAATTTTCAGGGATATATGTATAAATGCATCCATCTAATTATTATATTTTCATGATTTATAACATATTTTATTTTTTATTTTTATAAAAAAAGATTAAATTATATTTTTGTCATTATTTTTTTAATATCTATATATATGTATGACTAACAAAAATTATTATCCGATCATATATTGAATAGGAGATAAATAACACTTTTAAATTATTAATTAATGTTTTAATTAACGGTTGTGTAGTGAGTTCAATTATTTTTTTATGTTTTGATATTCCGCCTTAAATGAATATGTTGTGTTTATAAAAATTATTTTTCAATAAATCTTCTTCAATGTATATTTTTATTTATAATGTTTATGTTTTAATTTGACTTCATGATAATTACACCAATGGATTTTCTCATTTATCTATATTTTCTAAAAAATAAATTTTTTCCCTTCGTTTTGAGAACTATAAATTCAATGTTATGTATATATATACATAAGTGTGGAATGATTATTTTCATATATATATATAAATTTAAGGATATATGTTTATTTTCACACACACACACAGATATATATATAAAAGGAAAAAATGTGTATTCATGGGTTATAATTTTTATTGTCATGTTTCTAAACATGCACATAGCCTATCCCTATGTTATAATAATAAATATGAAATCACATATAAATATAATCATATCCATGAATTTGTGCATAATATTGACATACCTTGCATTTATAGTAAATTCATAATTTTAATTTAATTATTAAGTATTAATTCCAAAATTAATAAGTACATGGATTTCATTGAATGTTTTTTTAAATAGTTTTTTATAGTTTTTAAGGGCGAAACATTATTATTAAATATGATTATTATAAGATGGTCAACTATTTGTATGGAAATCAGGGTTATTACTTAAAATAATGTTTTAATGCATGGATAAATCAGGTAAAATATGGTATTGAGGGTTATGGTTATGAAACAAATTCAAAAGTGATATGAAATCAATGTTACAAAATTTATTTATTTACATAATAATATATATAAATAAGTGTGAGTGTAATTTTAAGAGAGTGACATATTTTCAGTTCTTATAAGTTGTAAATATTGATGGACATTGGGGATTGAACCCCTTCTCTACTAAGTGGGTAGGCCCAAAACACCCTTCAAGGAATGAAGTGGACTCAGAATAGTTTTTTGTTTACATAATATTGTGTATCGTTTTGATAAAACAACTGGAATATGTTTAAAATGGTTTGTGAATATTCCTAAATGTAAAGTGAAATATTATTTTCAATGCGTAAGTGATTTTAAATAATTTCTTCAAAAAGAAAATTTTAAATGTATTTACAAAATTATTCTCAAAAGAATATTTTCTATGTATTTGTTGATGTTTTATTTAAAACACCTTACTGGGAAACTTAATGCCTATCCTTTGTTATAAAATTATTTTCACATGTCTTTTGAAAGTCCAAATATGGACGCCTTCATTTTTTTCATGAATGGAAGTGAATTTGGATTTCATTTATTTGAATTTTATTGCAACTATGAAAAATTTTAAGCATTTATTTTATACTCAAGAACGTATATTCGTAAAAGGTCCTCTGTTGTATTTAATACAATGTTTTTTTAAAGTTTCTTTTATAAAAAACATTTACACCACATTTGTAAAGGGTTAGACCTGTGTTTTGGGTTTGGGTCTTTTTACTTTTCATTCCTAAATATCACATGTTATTAGATAAATATTCTATTTAAACATAATGATCTGCTCCAGAATTTTATAGTTTATGTGTTTTCAAAAACAAGGATACAAAAAAGTCATCATATAAATAAATCAAATCCGAGTATATTCTTCATGAATATCATCCTTAAATGAATTACCATATTTAAAAAATATCTTTATAACACGGGGAAAGGAAAAATATGAATGGGTGATCTACGATTCTTAGTTAAGGAAAACAAGTGAGATTTCGAAGATCATTTATGCAAAAAAATGAGCATATTTATATGAAAATAATGTTAAAATTTAAAAACTATACACCATGTATTATATATAATAATCAAGGATCATCCCATAAATTTCATAGTTCATATGAAATAACTTATAAATTAATCAATGTACATGAACCATGAGAGTATAGCATTGGTAGATGAATTTTTTTGGCACACATGTAGAAAAGGAAACTGATTTCCTTCATCAAGGCACACTAAAAATGCTTTAATATTGGACTTTGTTCACATCCCATTACATTATATACTTAGTCAGATTTCACCTCTATGAATATCATGGTGGATACAATCCCTTACTAATATTGCTTCAATACAATTCCATTCCTTTTTATCTCATCAGACATCCATATTTATGAAATAAATTAATGGACTATATAATTTCGGGACAACCCATCACATAAAAAAAATAATAAATATAAACATCTTAAAATCATAATTTATTATTATTTCATAACCAATTTAATGGAAATAAGTTTATTTTTTTTTTATCATTTTATTATAAAATAACACATGTAAATGAAGTATGTATCATAATGGTTTCATTATATCATACTTAACCCATGGATAAGAAATTTTTTACAAAGAATCATCACCAAATCAAAATCATCACAACACATCCAAATAAATTATGCAATTTATATCATTGTATAATTGCCCTAAAAAATTATATTTTAAATCAAGAATTTTATCAAAGTTGAAAAATTCTTTTAAATGATCACTCTATCTTTTCAAAAGGAGAATACCCTTTTCTCATTGAAATCACTTATTTGAAATCTAAAAATTTTAAAAAAACAAGATGTCAAAAATTATCGTTGAATATAACCATTGATACATTAAATGGAATATTAAAATATTTTACCACTAATTATGTATTAGAATTTGATTCATGTCGAGTACACGGAAATCGTGATTCCATTCACATTTTTAAGAAAAAATCAAAAACAGATCACTCATAAAATGAAAAAAAAAATATACCGTTTAAAACATTTGTTAACAATTAAATAAGAAATAAATATTGATTTAAACAATTATAGGATAATATTAAAAATATTCGTTAAAAGATGATTTGAAAACATGGATATATAAGAAAATAGTATTATAGACTATGGAGAGAAAGTAAGACGGATTTCCTTAAAATCATTATTTTGGTCTCATTTAATATAGAATATTGGAAAATTAATATAAAACATGTAATCTATAAAATAAATAAATTAGAATAAAATTCATATGATTATTGAGGGATACGTAAAAAATTCATCATTGAAAATTTGATCAGAAACAATTTTAATAAACATTTAGATTATAACCTAAATATCTTACCACTTTAGTATCATTTGAATAAAACCCATATAAAAGAGAGATCCATAGATCGATATGTAAAAACTCATAAATTTTTTTTCATACATATCATGAGATACATTCCTGGGTATTATATACGTCATACAAATGATATCAGTAATGAATAGGACATGTGTCTAATAGAAATAAATGTGAGACAAAAATATCGTACATCAAGTTAAAATTTCAGTAAAATCACTATATACACCAACATAAAAAATTTCAATATATTATAATTAGGTAATATAATAATTTAAACACTTATTTTATCATAATTATTTCAATTATAATATCTCAACACCAATTTCTTTATAATTCTATATTGAAATCATTATTTCTCGGTGTAAACATTTTTGTTTCTCATCAGAATGGTAATTTTATGCTTCTATTCACTATACAATAACCATGGTCACATCAAATAAATAATGTTAATCAAGATAATATTTTACAATATATTCATAATGTATATATATTGTCCTTAATAAAAGGTATGGTTAAAAAATGGAATTTGACTATTCATGGAGATGGGATGTCTTACATACGAGTGAACGGGTTTTTAGTTTTATATTAAAGGGTTGAAATAAAGGTATATTAAAAATTCACCTTGAAAATTAATTATTTTATAATATATATATATATAATATTAACTAAATGGTTTTTTGTTACCATATATATATAACAGAAATGAAAATCAAATCACAGTGCTTCTTAGAGGTGGTAGTCAAGACATACACACGAGTGAAGTTAAAATTTAATAATAAATTGGAATATAAAAATATAGATATGATATTATAACTATTGAATAATAATTATTTTATAAGTATCATGTATAATATTGAAACCCATATTAATAACCATCCAAGAAATATGGTGGTTTAAATGAATTATACTGTTACGTGGATGCAGTAGTCCACAGATATGAAGGAGTGATACCTTAACTTCCCATTTAATAGAAAAGAGGATGAATAATGCTTGTCAAATAATCCAAATAACATTCACGAAATGTTATGATGGTGATTTTATTTTTTAAGGATTAATGCCATAAAATTAAGGATGAAGAAGACAAAATTCATTGAAAGATGTCAGATATAATGATTACCTCTTCTTCAGTGGGTCTCCTTTAGATCGTTATTTTCTGTGGATCCTATGAATGGTATTTTTAGAATAATATTACCTTTAATTAATGAATAGAGATTTTATAAGATAATTTGGTGGGATTGTTTTGATGCTAGATCGATCAATGTGTTTTAAAAAATGGAAAATAGGGGTTTCATTTTATATGTAGTGGAGTGCACACAATTGAAATTTCAAAAAAAATTAAAATATAAAAAAGTCCTGATGAAATAAAGTTTTCCATATGGAATGATATGAGGAGTTGGGATTTGTTGATATTCAAATATGTACATGTGTTAGAATTTTTTGTCTAATAAATAAACATACCATTACCATTTGGTATACCACCTAATAAACCAGTATTAATCATAATTGATGTGACAATGTTTTTCTGATTTTATGATTCATTGTCCCCAAAAATAAAATTTTCTAAATTACAAAATATGGAAATATAAATTCCAAATATGGAATCTTTTTTAAAAAACACAATTGACATACAGGGAGGAAATTAATTTAAAAATAAACCTACAAAATTTAATAAAAAGTAGTTTTCTATAAGAATGATCACTCTCTATAATTATTTATAACATTATCCCTATTATACAATATTTATAAAGGTTTTTATTCATAAAAATGATCATACTATATTATTACATCCTATGATTTTAGTAAATGGAAATAATGAGGTATGTACTTCCTCGATAGAGATATATGGAATAGATTATGAACATGAGAGAGGTTAGGCGAAAAAAGCAAGCGATAATATTTTATCCCCACTTGATTAGTATTATTCAAGGGGGCAGTAAAATTAGATATTATCATTCCCAGATTTCCAAAGATAAAACCATTTCTATTGATAAATAACATAAATCACATCGCATTAACATTTAATTACAAAATTTTCCTTTGATTGTTGGTGTAATTTTTCTATCAACTGTGATCCACCTTAATAATGCTATAAGTGACTCTAAAATTAATTTCCATGTCCATAGCTTTCCCCATGTCCCAATATTTTTCATTTTATAACATCACCACTATATGATGGATTTTCTAAAGGTCATTCTATAGATGGAATAATAAAGATCCATCTGAATCCTTGAGTGAAAATTGTTGTTGCAAGAAAACTTTACATGAGGAAGGTGTTGATCCAAACCACCATGGAAATACATAGAACTAGAACGTAAAATATTCCCTATTGTTTGAATGGTTCCTTCAAACATACCATTTTTTTAGGATGATAAGTGAAACTAAAAAAATGACTCTAGAGTTTGTTGAACAATTCACTATAACATCTAGGTAAGTTAGGTATCCCGATTATATACTACATAATATGGTACTCCATGAAACATTTCCATAACATTAAGTTATATTCTATAGATATGATCAAGAAATTAATATTCTATGACAAAAATAATGTATTTTATCATTTTTATGAGTTTGATTTTAAACCAAATAGAATTATGTCCTTTAAATATTTTATGGAGTCAGAGGAAAAAATACATGGTGTTTTTCCCATCTCCATTCTACTACCGGTAATGATTACAAATAAAATTATATTTAAGTCTCACAAACTTTATTTTTTGATGATCCTAGAACTATGATACATAATCTTCAATTCAAGTCTTTGTCTTTCTCAATAATAAATAGTCTTTCATATCTATATACCTATTTGATCATCTTTGATGTATAAATAATGATGTACTATGGGAATCATGCAATAGATCCGTATTAAAATTTGGAATTTTCAGTACACATATATGGTTTCTGAAACATATCATTTCATGATGGACAAGGATTAAATCCTAAAAATTTCAGACTTTGTTTTTTATCTCTACATCTTCCTTCTATTCCTCATCAATATTCACATAGATCAATGGTCGAATCACATTTGAATAAGACATAACGAATCGCCTTCAATTAATATTTATAAATTTAACCTTTGAAAATAAAAAAATGGATATTTTATGATCATAATCATGGATAATCATGTATGATCCTTTATGATTAGAGAATATGTTACCTTGTTTGATTTCACAGGGTGGTAATATATTGACAAATCATAATCCTAAATCATATAAAACCATATTCTTAGGTTCATATTCAACTCTTTTTCTGTGAATTTATAGTTTATAATTTTATGATTAATATATATATAACTCCATTATCTATAAGGATAATTCATCTATATATTAAATGTAAAACATACCATATTTGACTACAAATTATGAGTTGGGTAATTGTTCTCATAAACCTTTTATTTCCATGAGGAATAAACTGTCACCATAACATTCTACTTGAGTATGCATCGTAATCCAATATATGTTGCACTACTATATATCACAAACTCTTCTCCCCAATAAGGCAGTGTATGCATTGATTTATTGACCAATATTCTATTTACTTTTATGAAATTTTCGTCAAATTCACTTTTCTTAAGGAACTTTGATCCAATATATGATACCTTGGTGTGTATACTATGCATTATATGGAAATGCACAACATTTAGTTCATAATATCCAACCAAACAAACAAAACTATATATCTGGGTCATAGTGGATGGTCTAATCCATCGTTCAATAAATTTTTCCATTGATACATCTACACATATACACTATCCTGAGATAATTTGACCAAAATTTGAAAACTATTTTGTCCAAATTTCACATTTGGTAAATTTTACATTCATCATATTGATTATTTTTCTCATCCAGTATATCCCTCACTTGTTCTTCACAATCTTTATTCATATTAGAATATATAATAATATCATATACTACCAAAACATATCAAGGTAATATGAAGAGACTCCGTTCATGAAATACATTAATATTATAGGGTCATTAATAATACCAAACTACATCCCTATAAATTCAAGATCATTATACCACCTACAGAAGGATTCCTTAGGAATGTATTATCTTTTTAACACCAACAGATAGTATCTATATTGAAGAACAGTCTGGGAGAAATATTTGACCCTTTATGATTTATTGATCAAATCATAAAAATGTGGAAATAGATACTTATTTATTTTTAGTCATCTTATTATGTTCTAAATAATCAATGAAAAGATTCATTAATTGATATATTTTTTGATAAAAAATAATGTTTAACCCCACAGTGACACAGTTAGATGAAAAAATACATTACCAATATTATATGGGAATTTATTTTTCAATTCATGTAATTCAACATGGGCTATTTTATATGGTACAATTGAAAAGGCTTTTAAACCATGTATGAGTTCTTTTAAGAACTCAACATCATGATTTGGAGGAAGACTGGGAAACTCTTCTATAAAATAATCAAAAAAAATTTATACAATTGGTAGGTTTTCTATGTTGGGTTTCTCCCAATCAATATGATGTGAGTAATAATTTTTAATTATAATCATGAAACATATAATGGATTTAATTTCCATGGATGATTATATATATAATAGAATTAATCGATGATAATATATTGTTTTGTAATATCAAATATTTCATCCCTTCTTTTAAAAATTATGTGGGATTATATAAACAATGTGAGTACCAGCCTAAAATAACATTATATTCAATTATAGTGAGAATAACATGATTTTATGGAAGAAAATTCAAACAAAAATCAATCAGATAATAATTATAGACATGATAGGAAATCTTCATACCATTTATTGACTTCACTACTAATTTAATATATAATTTTAGGTTATATTTTGATACCCTTATGTAATATTTAGATATAAATGAGTGATTTGATCAAAATTAAAATGTTACATTACCAACTTTAGAGTTCATGGTAAGTGTAATTTTCACAAATTAATTATCATATCACACATTTAAAATAGTTATCATATGTTATTTACCATTATCATTGTTTTTAGGAGGTTGATGATGTTGATCATTATCTTTAATCATCATTTTTTATCAATGGTTTTCGTAATTCCCATACTTCGTCCATTTAAATAATGATAGTATAGGTGGTTCATTTGGGGGGGTTTTTATCCAACATTAGATAAGATATTATCCCATGTACATTGGAATTTAATTTCCCTATATCCTTCTATTCATAATTTAAAACATCTACCAGTCCCGTTTAAAAAAACATTCTCCATGTTTTTATCCTTAAATATTAAATAAATGGAAAGGCATCTTCCTCTCTCAGTGGTTTTTATATTTTACATTGAATTCAATATTTCTTTTCTTATCAGAGCCTTTTGAATGATATATAACAACAATATCACTTTCCTCCCTAATAATACATTTAATTTTTTATGGTATCACTAGATCATATCCTTGGTACGTCATATGTAACATCAAGTATATTATCATTGATGAAATTTTTTATTAGAATATCATTAGAAAAGGTCTTGAGGAAAATACCCTAACATGTTAAATCTATTTATAGAAAATAATAAAATTTATAAAACATTACGGAAAAAATTTTCATTGGAAATATATTATTAAACATATAGAATAATCATCAATGTTTTGAGTGGCCATGGTAGCTGTAAAATGCATTCACACTGTGTATATTAGAAAGAAGATTCCATTGATATTTTTGATAAAAAATAAATATTAATTCAATTGAAAGTTTCTTACAATATTCATTTTGATTCATTTTATAAATATTAAATAATGGGTAAATATTAATTTATATAATAATTGGGAAATTTAAAAAATCCTAAGAACATTTAAAGAAAAATTGATATGGAATAAAAAGTAATTTTAAAAAAAGAAATAAATAAATTCATTTTTCATTAAAAACATTCTTCAGCTTATTTAGTTATTAAATAGATGAATTTTAATGTATAACTATTTAATCTTGATTAATAAATATAGGATATAAAAATTCATTTTATTCTTGAGAGATTGGATATAAAATTGCATCATAAAAAACAAAATTGTAAATAATCCTGATAAACAATGAGATTGTAACATAAATCCATTAATACTTTGGTATCATTCTAATAAGAACTCATGAAAAAAATAATGTTATATAGATATGTAAATATCAAAAAAATTATGAGAATAATAATTTACGGCATTAATGGGTAGTAGTGGTGAATATGGAATGTGTCTCAGAGAAATAAAAATGTGACAAAAATCCTTTTCCTCATGATTAACCTTCTTAGAAATAACTTTTACCTCTTGTATACTGAATTTAAATTTTTATTATAATATTAATTAATAATGTTTATAGTTATTATTTAATATAATATCCACTTATTATATTTCCAAACACATTTATTAATTATTCTGTAATATAATCATCATTCCCATGTGTAAACCAGTTCATTTTTAAAAAGAATATTGGTTCGGTAGATCTAGTATATGTATATTGACCATGGATTCAAATATCCAGAAATTTAATCATGTTATGAATATCATATATATAAATTATATATATAGTTTTATTCACTAATCAAATTTATAGAGAAAAAAAAAAGAAATTGCACCATAAAGTGATACAGTTGGTCATAATTATTCGGGAACATTGTTTTCACTTTTTGAATGATGGAATAAATTAAAGTTAAATAATAATTCACACATTAGTAAACATTAAATTATCATATATATCTTATTTATTTGTAAAATATATCCATATTAATATCCATGTAAAGTGGGAATGAAAAATAAAATACATCACTTCTTGGAGGTTGTAGTCTACACATATAAAAGAGCAATGATATCATTATCCAATGGATTGGAAGTTGATAAGGAATAAATTATATTATAATTAAAAATAAATAATTATGTTATGTATATCATATATACAATTTAAACCCATCATACTAACAATCCATGGAAGAGGGTGAAGGAAAATGAATTATATCACTCTGTGGAGGTGGTAGTCCACACATACACACGAGAAATAATTTCACTTCAAATTTGATAGAAAATATGGTGAATAATGGTGGTTGAATAATTAAAATAATTTCTAATTATAATTATGATTCTAAATATAATATTTTATAATGATTATAATATATTTAGTGGGGTGTAAGATTAAATAATTTCAGATAGGGTTGGTAAGATGATAACCTCCTCTTCGGTAGGCATCATTTAGATCCTCTATTAAGTACACATTGAATTATCATTTAAGAATTAAATAAACTCTATTTCATGGATTGTGATGTTTATAATAGAATTTTGTGTCTTTTGGTTAATATATATGGAATAATTTTGTTCAAATAAGGGAACTTTTTGTGTCCTTTATAGGTGGTGGAGAGGGCACACTTAGAATTACATTAATAATTTAAGTATAATAATATAATAACATTGTGAAATGATATGAATGGATAGATATTAAAATGTGTGATAGTATGAGGTTGAATTATAGGCAACCAAAAGGCATTGAAAAGTTCAATTGTAAATCATACACTTGTTCTTGGTTATAAGCCTAGGTATACAAGTATTAACCATAACAAGAATGAATTTTTTTATTACGTTTACTAATCATTATGAACAAAAATGAATGTGTCCTCATATTAACATATGTAAATTATTATTTGAGATATGGAATCCCTATTATAAAATTCAATTCATAAAATTTAAGGAATTTACATTTAAATTAATCTCACAAAAAATGTTTAAAATATTTTTCAATAAAAAATGTTTTCCAATGTATAAATCATTTTCAATCCAAAAGAAAATATAAAATGTATACTAGTGAGATTAATAATATAATTAATAAAATAAATGAATTTATTTTACATTTATAAAAAAATTGAAACAAAATGTAACATTGTAAATTATAAAAACTAAAAAATATTTGAAATTAAAAAATATTTTTTCCTATTCATCGCAAACTAATTATTTTTAGAAATTTATAAAAAAAATAAATCCTGGGTAATTTTAAAAATCATATTAGTTTTTTCAAAAAATTATTTTAAATGTTAAAAAAGTAAATATATTTTTTCATATTTAATTGAAATAATTTTTTTTGAGGTAAACATGTATTCTTAATGAACAAAAGAAATGTTGTAAAAATTTAGTACTTAATTATGAATATATTTAATTTAATAGAATAAATTATAAATAATTTTCAAAATCAGTTTTTCAATTCCATTTTATAAAATAAATAGCCAGATTATGATAACATAATATATTATGGTTCATTTATACATGAGTATACATATATCAGAGGCTATCAAATAAATTAAATTTATTTTAAGAGAAATATATCATAAAATTTCAACATAATAATTATATTTTCTATATTTTATATTTTAATCTATTGTAACTATAATTTTATTAAAATTTGGACCCTGTGTATATATGTGGCTTGATATTAATTTAAAGAATTTCCTCCATAGTTCTTTTCTATTCTTAAAACTCATTATTTTCTATTTCAACCATCACAAAAGGGGAAAATTAGTATACTCTAAAATGGATTCATTGTTTAGTATAATAGAGGGATACTTTTATGTGGTATGATTTTTAGTAAGTATGTCTGTAACGTTTAGTTTTCCTCTATGGTACGGAATAGTAGTTATTTTTGGATTACTTAGTTTTTCTTAATAAGTTTTCATAAGGGAGTCAAGGATGTCTCAAGGGTGTCTGGGGGATTTTTCCAATACTATAACCTCATATATGAGAGAGTCTTACTTGTAAACATGGTAAATAAAAAATGTGTCATCTAGCTTTCATGGTTTATCTAATCTTGAAGTTTTAGATTGTGGGGTTCAAGGGGCAGCACATTGTTTCTAAAACCGTAGAACCCCAAAAACATGACTGTATGATCCATTTATAGTTTTTGATGGTGGATATTTTCATGGTGTAAAAATGGAGAGGGAAGTTTTTCACTATATCTATGAGGGGTTCCCCTTGTAGTAGAACATAGCATGTGGTTAGATTTTGTTTTTCATAACCATACAGCCAAATTGTGTTCTCTTTCAGGTGTGGGTCATTTTAATTTCTTCCCCGCTTTTAATTATTTAACCCTAGTTTTCTTTCTACTTATCATTCTAATTATTTTCATCTCCTCCTTATGCACAAACCTTTTTCTATCCTCTCCTAGGTTCTTTCCAAACTCTTCCTTCCGGTTTCGGTTTCTCTCACTGCCATATTCATTAGGAATATTGAGTTAAACTCTAAATCCTTTATCTCATGTTTTATGTTATCCTTACTATTTGTTATTATATATGAGTGTAAGATCATTTCCACAATTTTAAAAAGAAATTATGATTTCATCAATATTTTTCATCAACCTTGAATTGAAGGTTGACGTTGGTTGAGGGAATCACTATAAGGATAATGTAGGGGGTCTAAGTTCATTCCCCTCACCTAATTTTGGTATATAATATGATTATTTTTTATAAAAGCCATCCATTTTCTGTGATTCCTAATAAATGAATGTTAAAGAAAATGGAATGCCTTTCATGTCATTTACAAGCCGATATGGTGGTGAATTAACCCATTTGGGTTGATCACCTTGACCTAGGACCCCATAATGGTTGTGCTCCACCTTAGAGGCCGAATCTCTCCATTTTTATATTTTTTTGCACCCTTGATGGGTTTATCCAATAATAAATATATTTCATTAATTAATAGATTTTAATATGGTGGTGAACCATGAGTAAGACCCTACACCTCATCCCATAAATGAATGTAATTAATTACCTTAGGAATTGGTCATTTGCTTATTCATTTCAACCATGTCTCAAATGGATGGATAATTTAATGAAATAGATAACTTGTTAAATTATGAAATAAATTCTTGTTAATACGACTTCACATTAGTTCCAAAGGTGACAAAAGGGGTTCCTCCTAAAGTCCCCCTATAAGTAATCTTCATTCCTTCTTGATATAATTGTTAATGTTTTTTAAATATTTCAGGGGTGACACTAGCTATTCCTCAGGTGGGATCACTGAGCATTATTTCTCTTTACCTACATATAAGTGACATGATTCCCTATAGGAACCCCTATGGATGGGACATATGGAACAATGGTAGTATTGTGCCCTGAGAGAGACTTGGGAACCAATGTAGGATACCCAAGAAAGGATGAGAAGTCAGTTCATGCTATTTTCACACCATTCATGGAGTGACATCTGATACATCATTCTTGAGTCACTTTGGATGGAATCCTTAGGATTTTTACTTATTCAAATCCCCTAGAGTGATACATGGAATTATATTAGAATTAACGTGCATGGGATAAGGGTGGATCTCTATATTTTCATAAAAATGTTTAACATAATTAAATATTAAGTGGATGAATTTCATCAAGAAATAATATTTGGGTCCTGGAAACTTAGGGACATTTCCACCAAGCACAATCACAAGCTAAGAAATAGTCTATATTCTAGGACATTATATCCATCACTATAACATCACATATATTCTTGGTGGAGACTCACCAGCTTTGGCTGATGTAGGTAAAATTAGATGGGTGTCTAATTAGGACCCCTTCTAGTTTATTTATTTATTTATTATGTATTTATTTATTAATTTATTATGAAAAAATTTTAATTTAATATTTAATGAATGGATTGAGCTAGACACTATTGGTGGTGGGCTACTGGGATTTTATTTTGAAGCCTACTTGGGCCACCATTAGTACTCAAGTAGAAATTCTATGTTAATGTATTGATAAATGGAAGCAGCTAGCTCCTGATTCTTGATTAATAGTTTTAGGATGGAGTTTAGGGAATAGGATTGATCCTACGATTGAGATACTAGTTCTAGATGTTTTTGATATTTTTGGTCTTTTTTTAGCATATGTTATATTATTGTATCCCCTACCCCTTTCATATTAATTTTTTTGTAGCTACATAAACATGATCATCACCATATTGTATCTTCTTATTATTTATCTTCTATTAGTTATTCATTTTACTTTCATTATTTATTTATTTCTGAATCTATCAGTCTATTGTCACCATTTCCCATGTTTTTTTATTATGTATGTATATATATTTTTCAGATCTACTTTGATCAATTAGGGAATAGTCTCCACATGACCACACCCTAGGCCCTTGCTACTAGTTTAAATAGTATGGCATTTGGGGAGGCACATATGTTGTCATATGGACACCGTCTCAGGTCACATTAATGAGGTATCTAATAAGGGAAGCCACAAAGTGGCGTCAGATTTTTTTTTCATTTTTCCAAACATGTGGGGTTTAGAGAGGAGATTTGGTTATTTTAATTTAGTAATAATCATGTGCATGGGAGCAACTGACCTGTGAACAAGGGAAACCCAAATTTCATCGATTGGGTAAGATTTGTTTTTATTTGCGTAGTTACAGTTTCATGGATATCACCATTATGCGACTCACTTGAAATATGTTGTTTATAGTGTTGATTTTGTTAAAAAGGGTTTTTAGTCTTCTTTTGATGATATCGAGGAATATGAAAATGATGCATCATACTATTCACTATAGGATTAAAATGCCATGAATTATGTAATTTCATTTTTAATATTCTGTGTGAATTTCTAATTTTTCATGTGGTAGTAATTTTTTCATTGATTGTTACGTTATGTCATGATTAGATTGTTGTAACTAGAAATGTAATGATAATTATTTGTAGTACTAATAAAAATATGAAATAGAACATAAAGTGTCTCCCTTAACCTAAGAGTGTATTCATTCATAGGATAAAGATGTTTCCTTGTAGAGATAATTGTGGAACATTGTGTCATGGACCATTAGTGACATCGGATGGGACAGATCATGGTTTGGGTTAATTGGATGAAAAATTTCAATTTATAAGGAATATAGGCCATTATAAATTTATATTGGTGGTCCATATAATTCACCCATTTAATATAAAATTATATTCATATGTAAAAACCACTACAAAACTGAGTTTATCAAGTGCTAGGATTTTAACAGTGCTAGAAACATTTCTAATTAAAGACCCACATTACCAGCGCTAAAAAAAGCATTGTTAAAGGGGGTCTTTAACATATCTTTTTATCATTGATAAAGGGGGGCCTTTATCAGTGCCTTTTTAAAAGCACTGATAAATGGGGGTTTTTATCAGAACATGTAAAAATGTGCTGATAAAGGGGGTTTATCAGCCCTTGTTTCGAAGTGCTGATAAAGACCAACTATTATAAGCACATTTTTACAAGTACTATTAAATGTATACTTCAAAAAATTTATATCACATTAAAAATAATATATTAATATATATATAAATTAATATTTATATATATATAATATATATTTTTTGAAATGTGTTTTAGATAAGGTAAATATGAATTGACACATAAAGTAAAAGATATTTAGTGAAAATTAATAAAATAAAAAATAAATTTATTTAATTAACAATTCTATTATTATTAATGAGTATATGTCTTTTAATATCAATTTAATGAAAAAATAAAAAAATTAATAATAAAATGATCCAAAATAAGTTGAAAACCTTACTGAAACATCAAACTGCCAAAACTTTTGATCGGGGTGTTTTTTTGGGATCTACCATATATCAAATCAATCCATGTGTCGATCTCTATGTCTTTATGGCTAGAGGGGACTACGGTCACTTTTTTTCAAATCCAAAAAGGCCTATAAAACCTCCATAATTGAGTTTTTAGTCAGGGTACCCTGATTTTTTATATTTAGATGGATATTTTGCCTCATTTTGGGGGTATTTTTTACCCCTTCTCAATGGGGACCGAATTTATTCAGAGGGATTACATTCATATTGATTTTATGGATTTAAAATTTTATCATTTTTCATAACATAATTTTATGTATAATCAAATACATAACAATATATAGGTTTTTTTATATATTCGCACTTAAAAATTTAATTTTATAAAAAATAATTAGACATATTTTAATATAACCATATATATTGACCCATATATAACTATATATAAATATATGTGTAAACATTTAGGATGAAATATATAAAAATATATAGATATATCATAAAATGAACAAAAATTGTATAGTAGAGTGGTAAGGGAACTAGTGTATATGCTAGATGTTTGGGGTGAACAACTCGCTAGAGGCTAGAGAATAAATAGGAGGATGGGATTATCTAAAGTGCTGATAAAGGGGTGGGGGTGCAGATAAATGGGTTGGGTGGGAAGAAATGATAAAGCAGGTGGGTGGGGTGTGCGAAAAATATATATACATGTTATCAATAGAGCCTTTATCAATGTTATTTTTGAAATGTTAAAGGGGGCCTTTAGTAGTGCCTTTACAACACTAATAATTATTTTTGGCTTTTAACCATGATTCAATTATTAGCTCTTTATAGCACTGATAATGTCCTTTTATTGTTCTATTAAATGACGATTTTGTAGTATTAAAATAATAATTAATGCTAAAATTATAATTAATTGGACCCCTTATATGTGTGCCATGAGACCTTTACCCTGGACCAACTTTGGTAGTGGGAAGTATTTTGTGTCTCGAGTGATTTGATTATGACATTAATTACTACCTATAACTTACATTAGATGTTTGTAGAGATGTATGTTATGTTTTTATATGGGATTTGTATTTTTATGTTGTTTATTCCATTGCCTATCTATTATAAAACCTATACGAGGCTTGGGAATGGTAATTGTAGAGATATTCCACATCAAGATACTCAGGTTATATTCCATGATATCGGTGATGAGCATACTCAGGAGGTTGTGGGACATGAGCCGCCAGGGGTATATCCTATAGTTCCAGTTAGGTCTCCACTTGTAGATATTCCCCTAGGAGTGGATACTTTGTTTTGGGATAATTTATTTTGGCAACATTGTCTACGCATGGTGATCTTTGGACTCCTCCTTCTATATTAGAGTTCACAAGGGTGTTATAGCAGTAGCACCCTACCACCATCTATGGGGATGGAGGACCTAGGGATACTAAATCACAGATATATGTTTTTTTGTGGATCTTATCGAGACACCTCTATATTGAAAGTTCAAGATTACGACCTATATTCTTCCTGACTCATCCAAGAATTGGTGAGATGTTCAGATATAGGGTGGTCAACATCAGGGTATGGTCTGAGTATATTTCTAGATATCCTTCGTTAATTACATCATTCAATGTCCTTGAGAATGGATCTTGTTCTAGAGTTCATGGACCTTTATCAAGGTGTAATGTTAGTGATGGAATATTCAAATCATTTCATTGTATGAAATCATTTTCCCCCAACCATGACTGGTAATGCACTGATGACTATAAGGAAATTCAAGGATGGGCTTTCATAGGCCATCTAATTGTAGAGTAATGTCTTTGGGAGAACAATAACATCAAAAATAGGGAACAATTACCTCACCATTAAGAATAACCTTTGGGAATTAGGAAACCTAAATAGGGAAGTTCATCTTCCTAGAAGAGTTGTGGTTTTTTAAGTGTTAGTAGGCGATGTTATGAGGATACACGTAGGGATTGTACCATCCAGGTGGCATGAACCGATAGTTATGTGGTGTTTCACTAGTGAAGTGGTAAAGGCCATAAAAATTATCATTGTATAAGGATATTTAATTAGTGGAAGGCATGCTATATGATAGGTCACCTCCACTATTTCTATTGAACCATTCCTCTAGTTTTAAGTGAAAAGGGTTCTATGAAAACACTACCTTCATGTGTCTCATTATCTGGAAGTAAGTTATTTTATTATAGGTCATTCAGGTTGAGAATGCATCCATCGTCGAGGCATTCAATTCTCAGTGTTCTAGTGATAGATGAGTGGACCTTCTCAAGAAACATAGTCATCATATCATGGCATCCATTTAGGAAAAATATATGTTGTATAACCTAACTAGGAGGAGTAGATTCTGGGTCTATATATAGTTTGGGGTACTATTCTAGTAGCATCTACTCTTCTATTATCCCTTTTTTATATAGGGGAATCACACTCATTTCTATCAGATAAACCCATGGGAAGTCTAGGAGTAATGATAAAATACTCTAGTGGGGTTTTGAATCTTGACACAATGTTAAGAGTTTGATATGATTGGATAGGCTAGTGAAAGGTTTTTCCCCATGAATAGGTGGGTAACACTTTCTATGGAGTTTTTTTATCCTTGAGATGACCGACTTCGATGTTATTCATGGTATGAACTGTCTTGTGCCTTATCAAGCATTTTTGGATTTATATTATCCTTGGTTACTCTTCACCTCACTCGAGGGTTGCACATATATCGATAAAGATGAATGTTATTTCTAGGAATGTTGAGTTACACCAAATTGTACTAGGATAGGTGGAGTTATAGCCCAGATAGACAGTCTCTTCATGAATGATTAGGGAATGAAACTCATGAGTTTCTCTCATTCTGTGGATCCCTTCTGGGATGTCTTCCCTTAAGATTTATCTATATAAACTTCGTAGAAATAGGTGTAGTTCACCATTGATCTGGTTTCAGGTGCATCATCAGTGTCCATTCCACCATATTTTATGGAACCTACAGAGCTCAAAGAACTCAAGAAATAGTTTTATGTTTTAGAGGTTAAGGGTTATTTCAGACCCATCACATCACAATGGGGTTCACATTTCCCTTTCACTAAGATAGAGGATAGCACCATTAGATTTTTTGTGGATTAAAACCAGTTGAACTTGCTTAAAGTGGAGAACCAGTATCTACTTCCTTGTATGAATGACCTCTTTGACTAGCTTCAAGGAGAATATATTGTTTCTAAGATAAATTTGAGTTCAATCTACCATTATGTACCTATGAGACCATCACACATACCACATATTGAATTCCAATTTCGATTGTCTTTTATGAGTATCTTGTCATGTCATTCAATCTATCAAATGTGTTGGCAGTCTAAAAGGATCTGATGAATCATGTTTTCCAATTTTATCTTCATTCTTTAATGGTGGTCATTGTAGAATAAATCATAGTGTATTCTTCACCACACATGAACATGATAACCATGTAACAACCCAACTTTTTATCAATGGAAATTCAGTTTTTATAATTATTTCATAGAGTATAATCAGGTAAAATAACATAAAGAACAGAAAATAAAATTTTTAACTAATGAAAAAACGAAATAAAATAAATTTCTAGAAGATAATGAACATATACCAAAGAAATAGTAACATGGCCATTGGAATAGAACCATAAACCTTATTAATAGTAAACTGAAAATGGAATAGTAACATCACCAATAAAACTATAAATAAAATTTATTCATCTTATTAGTGACAATATGATATAATTATATCATAGTATAAGTAAATAAATATTTTAAAAATTAATAATTATGTTTTTTTATTTTTTGTAAGCCATAAATATTTAATTACAATGTTTTGATTAATATATTAATTTTAAAGAAACATTATTTTTATAAATTTTAGTCATAAATTAATATTTTTATTTCTTATGATTTTAAGAGTATTTTATGATACTTGAGTAAATTTTCAAAGTGATATAATATCATTCATAATTTTAAAATCATAATTGTTCATATAAATAATGATTTCAATTAAAATAATTTTTTCTATTATTTAGAAAATTATTTTCATAAAATAGAGTTAATTTTTTTATTCTACACTTAAGAAGTGGTTTTGGATATTTTTTTATATTTTTCAAAATACATGTAATTTTTATGAATTGTAAAATACTATAATTCACTATAAAAGATAAATATTGAATTGTGGAGACATAAATGATGTGTGGAAAATGTAATAAAAAAAATTAAAACTATATTTTATTATTTAAATAGATTTTAATATAATTCACAAACTATTAATAGTCCTAAGCCAAAATAATATACTAATGATTAAAATAATGAGATAACACCACTCTCCTCCACTAAAAATACCACCCCTCGCCACCTCTTCTCCTCAAAAATATGAAGACATGAGCCCTGTAAAAATTCTACTAAAATATCCTCCCACCCCCACACATGTCTATGATTCTGTTTTCATAACAAATGAAGAAAACTAATCCCCTATGGAGGTTCTTAATTAGAAGGAATCAAGAGGTAAAACCCTATTCCTTTTCTTTTAATTTGTTTTTAAGTTCATTTATTTTTTTTCTTCTCCCATGCCCTCATCCAATTGGTATGACAACTCAATAACATTATATATAATGGGATTTCGTTATGGTAATGCAATAATTCATCATCATCTCCCTTTCCCCCTTATTTTATAGCCAAAAATCAAAACATCATGTGTGATGTGTTAATTTATCACATTCAAGGACAAAAACATTTTAAATTTCCATTACCATATTCAAGGATGTTCATGGAACATTTTTTACGGTTGAACTGTATTATAATATATATATATATATCTATTATATCTTCTTTAATGTCCTGGAATAATTTTTTTACATGATATTAATTTATAAAAGAAAATGGGTTCGTTGTGATTGAAATCCTCGAAAATAAACCCAAACGATTATCATTAACTATTTTTATAATAATTAATCCTTGTGACATAAAAATAAATGAAATATAAGACCAATTTAACCTCTTGAAGACCATTATTAACATATATGTTAAATTCTACAAAATTACCCCCAGTTTATGTTGAAATAGTGGGTTCCTTAGACCCAACTATTCAGTTATATTGATTACCATATTGTTTATATAGTTTTATATACATGATATTTGATTACCATTGTAGTGAATAATTTTTTACACCCACTATTGAAATTGTAATTTCCATAGATTAACATTCACATCAAATGATTATAGCAGTTTTCATGCTATAATGAGAACCTCGGGATACTATGACATTAATAGTTAACTAAGGTCCTATGGATTAGATATATCTTACTGGTTGGACAATGTATATGCTTAACTATTAGGTTTTTGTGGCTCATAAGCATTGAAATGCCTTATCATGATGTTCTAACAAAGAGATATCTAGTAGTGAGATCCTCAGGACCACCCGCCAATAGTAACGTCACATGTTTCAGGTGTTATTGGATGTTACTATCTACAATCATGTGTAATGGTATCCTGATATGAGATCACTACAAATGTAGGAATTTTGATTTCATAATTTGAGGAAATAAGACAACCATGATATTGAAATCATTGTGAGGTATTTTTTGTTTGGTGCATCATTGGTGTCATGACATTACCTTAATGGTCAACAAATGATTTTTCACTTCTATGTTATGGTAGTTTTATATCTTCGGACACAATGATCTGGATGGTAGTACCTTCATAAGACCACGTACAATGTAGTCAAGGGTATACCTATCCTGTAAGATCAACAAATATTAATGAAAGAAAAGGATTATGAAATTTGTGTGCATCGTGCTTTATTATATATTAAAGACAAATAGATTATATTACACAATGCATCTTTATAGGTTGGGTATCATAGCTATGATAATACTTATCTCTTTGGGATCCATGATGGGTTGTTATATACCACTCTTGATCAGTTAATATTATTCACTACTATTGAGATAAGTTTCTAGATGGTAAAACACAATCGCGTATTCAAGAATATTCTCTATTCAGTTGAATAGGTATATTGGGCATGGTGGGCACCACCACTGGGGGTAGAGATTTTTCAAAGGAGTTCTGACCACTAACGAAATAAATAAATTCATATTAGTCATGTTAAGAATAATGTGAATTGAATTTATTTATGAAAATATTAATTGAATAAATATTAGTTTAAAATATTCATGATTCATTTAATATGTTTGGGAAGTACGAGCTGAGTTAATGGTTCAATTATTACCACATAATATATTTAATATATTATAGGAAAGTGATAATAATAATGAATAAAATTTATGACCCAATTTAGAATTTAAAATATTATTTATATATCGTGTAAATTATTCGGTGTCCACAGACACATTTCTAGATATCTTCATAACACTCTATAAATAGAGGAGGAGAGAAGTTTTCCATGTACTATTCATATCCTATCTCTCTCTTATTCCCTCTTTGGCATATTAGAGAGAGAGGCTCTGAATCTAGGATCTCGGATCTATCCCATTGCAAGGCATCACAAGCAAGGTGATGTGGTGACCATCAGAGAGTCAATGGCATCATCGAAACTCCATTCTAGCACCCAAATTTAGATTATCGGTGCCCCCATCGATTTTTCCAGCATGTGCGGATGATCTATAAGAATTAGTTATAGATTCTTTGAGAAACAATTGCCAATGATGAGTATATGTCTAGTGCATATTCATATCTCAACCATGTATTTTATTATTTTAATTTTGTGATTAATCTTCTTCATGTGATATCCTAATATTAAACTGGGAATCAATTTACTATCGTTGATGAGATCATGTCATTCATCAGTGAAAATTTTAAATTCCCGCATTTGGGGATTCTATTTCATGTCTGGTACCTTAATTTTTATTAGTGGAAATTTTTCATGTATTTACATAAAACAGACTCCTATGTGCTGGCCAACCCTATCCTATAACCCTACTTGAGGTTTCCTCCTCTACTGCTCACTTACATCGTGATGCCACCAGCAACCCAGGTCGCCTCCTCTCTAGGTCTTTCTCGCGTCTCCCCATTCTTCTAGATCCAGTATCCACCCTGAGGTAACCCCTACTAAAGGTTTGTTTGGATCTGATCAGATTCGAAACAGGTCCAAGTGGTCCAGCCTATTCAAGATTAGGTTTGGTGGACCGGCTTGGCCTAGTTCATCCAAACCCGAGGTCAGAATAAACTGAAATGGGCCTACGCGGGTTCTCCCTGAACTGCACATGCCATGACTCGGGTTTTTGGTAACCGGTTATTTATAATATAATCAGAAATTAATAAATTTTATTAATTTAATTTAATTTATAAAATTAATTAATTAAATATTTATTTTCTATTATTTTTGGATTAATTAATTAAGATTTTTGTTAGATTATATTTATTTATTTATTATTTTTAAAATTAAATCAAGTAGTGAGGCCAAATGAAACAAGGTAATTTAATTTTAAATTAGATATAGTTTTTAATTCAACAAAATACTCATGGAATTTATTTATTATAAGAGTAATTTAAATTCTGCATTTATTACAAATATATTAGTTAATCCATATTAATTGGTCTTGACCAGTGGAGCAACCAATGCATGTTTGGTGCAAGTTTAATTATTTAATTTATTTTTTCATGCTGCTTTGTAAAAATTTCTTAATAAAAAATGATCTGTGTGTCACTTCACAGTCATTATATTTGAAAGGAACTATGTTTCCACTTTAGAGGTGTATGTTTACTCCCCAATTCCCCTTGTTAGGGAGCATGTATTTCTACATAATGACAAGATGACCAGTGATGCACTTCATGTCGAGTTATGGTGATGCACTAGACCAGACTATGATTCATTTGGTGGAAATACACTACAATTCTAGTTGCAAGTGATATGAAATAAGGTATATTCCCTAGGATCTAGATAGATACATTATTCGATCAATGGATCGACCATTATAATTGGATCATGATTAAGTCATTATTTTTTTTAATTTTTTTTATTGTTTTGTTTGTTTAGTAAATTAGCAAATACATAGAGTTACAATAAACATGAATGCATATAAAATGAAGATGTGACGCGATGTTTTTTCTATTCCCTGCATAATTAGTTGAGAGAGTGATCACCTAGTACATGCTAAAATGATATAAAATGATATCTTTTATCACATAAAAACACTAAAACCCTCAAATAAATATAAAGTTTCCATCGCCTTCTATCGTTCAAATTTGGATAAAATTGGGTGTTTGGGGTGTCGGTGAACGGATAGATGTGTGTCCCTATTACTGCCAGGGAGTTATTATTAGAATTGTGGGTTGATATAAAAAATTGGTAGTGAGGATTAGCCACATATAAGTTGTGATAATTTTTGGAGGGAAGAGTTGAGTAAGTCAAGTACCGATTTATGAAGCTAGTACTCCACTCACCAAATCATGGAACCGCGAGTTCATGTGGTTGTCCAACTAAACTCCATCCATTAACCCTCCATGTAGTTGTATAGCCAAATCTTGTAGACTATGAGGGCAGGTTCAAGGACCATTTCTACTAGAATACTCAAGAAATGGAGTATTCTGATTATAGCATATAGGGGTTCTATAATTCGATAAAAATAATGGGATACTTTAAATGATTTAATTAATTAATCAAAATATCTAAACTGATAATCGTGAAAAATGTTACAGTCTTCTAAAATTTATTTTTATAAAAAAAAAGGAATGTTATACCACAAGATTAAATACTATGATAAATAATGGAAAAATTAAATGTCCTCACTAGCATGTGTATCAAAGAATAGTATATGCACATGTGAACAATACTATGATATAGGATACTCAAGGTGCTAGTGTCTCTATACTTGTTAAACTATGTCTGGAAGCGAGGGTAAAATTACTTAAAAGAGACTAATGAACAGAGCATGTGATGGTTATTTCATTGTGATTAAATCCACCTATAGTGTTAGTTTTGGATGCTGCATTAGGACATTGATGATGTTACCTCAAGTCCCATCTCTAAGAGGCAAATAAAGAGAAATTAAGGCAATAATATGATTATGTATTGGTCACACTGCATCTATATAAAATGAAAGGTTGTTTATGATCTTTCAATAAATCTTATTCTAATATCATTTTCAACCCTTTCCTCATGTTCAGTTTTAATTTAAAAAATGAACAATAATTTAGTAAATGATTCATTACCTTTTAGTTAGTTTATAATTTAAAAAAGAATATAAAAGGCAAATTAATATTTAATTATTATGACAATAAAATTGAAAGGTAAGGATAAAGGGACAATGGAAAGTAACACCAAAATCTTATTGACGCACGCATGTCGTATGTCATGGAAAAACAATTTGTAAGTTTCCTAAATGCAGTCTAGTGATTAACCCTAGGATGTCCTTTTAAGAGGAGTGCACAGAAAATTGGTTTGTCACTTTTAAATGAGGGTAAAAACGTTGTGTTTTTTAAAGGAAATTTGAGATTAAAATGATTGAAAAACCATGATATTAAAAATGGTGATTAGGTAGGGTTCGATATCTTAATTTTAATGCTATCCTTGTTCAATTTAATTCAAACGTCTTCTTCATATTTGATTAAAGTGAGTTTCCACAATCATTTATTCTCACTTCCTTGGTGAAATTATGATTGTGAGAGAAAACCTTTCCAAGATCTTAGTTTGGTCAACTCTCAATCCAGATAAAAAATAATTGTATTGAATATCATTAATTAAAATGGATAAAACCCAATAAAGCCTTTTTTATCCCAAACAATCAAGAACACTCACTACATCATTTACAAATACTGATGATCTTCGAGTACTTCACCACTAATCCCTGGTTTATTCCATTGTATTTAAACCATAAATTAGTGGAGGGAGATAATGAATATTTTACCAAGGAAAAAAAATAACAGAATTAAAATTCAAGAACAATCACACTTGATAATAAAATACTCTATATTAAATTGAAAAAAAAACATTGAAGAAGAATGAAATTTCATTCAATTACATCCAATAACTCAAGCATTACAAAACAGAAAACCAACCCTTCCCCAATCACTCCAAATGTTTACCCCACCATGGTAAAGATAATCGAGATGAATGGGGAAGTAGAAGGAATTATAAAACTATGAAAAAGAAATAAAATAAATTTGAATGTCGAAAAGTTCTCCTCCTTGGGGTCCCCGAAGGAATGGGATGTAATGAGAGATGCTTTGAGAGGGTGGAGCTCTCCTCCTTTTATAGCCATAATTTGTTCTCTAAATGTTGACATGTTGTAGCCCCATTAAATGACATCTTCACGCATTGAGCCCTTCTTCAATTTTGTTTATAATTCTCTTGGGAGTTTACCCTCAAATGACCAGAAAATTTGGACAAGTAATTCGAGAGTAATGACCGTTTTACTCTCAATATTTATTTTGTCCAGTCAGACACGCCAAATCGTGATCCTCTGGAGTAGGAAGCTTTAATCGCCCTTAAATTGGAAAATTCTCATGGCCTTCCCTTCATTAAAGATGTTTTAAAACCCCTTGAGTGTCCACCAACCGAATATCACAATAATTGGGCTCACCAAGAATTACATATGGTCCCCAAACAAAAAATATGCAAAACTTTAAACAGTTTTCTTGAGACAATGTGTGAGCTTCTTTTGAGCTTCCATATGGTCGATTCGGCTTTTTCTCTAAAAGTAATGTATGAATCCCTAGATGAGTAGAATCTGGAGAAAAGAATTTTTCAATTTGGATTATTGTATAATATGTTATGGCCAAACTACAGAACTAATTTAAAATAGTTAAAAATCCGAAATGGGACATTTTTACTATTTGGCTCAAAATAACACCAATATCATAAAAATGAAGCAATTCATCTTAGATTAACACTTCTTTTGTTTAAAACAATTAAATTCAATGTAAATTTAATTGAAAATATTTCTTCTAACAATTACCCCACACTTAGCACTTGGACTCTCAGACAATAAAAAATCAAATCAAATCAAATCCAAAACACTTACAAATACAATCTACCAAATCCATAATAAGAAATAAAAATATATCATGCCTCATAACAAACAATTATTTGAAGTTCTCCATTTTAGATTTTAATATATTTCCACTTCATTTCTTATCCCATGTACTCAAAACACCTACCTCAAATGAATTTTCTCTCATCTCACAAATGTAAATGCTGAACAAATATTTTCTCATCCAGACTCACACAAGAGTCACCATAGGCTTGATAAATTCCTACTTCTCCACCTGATATGAGTCGAGGACATGTTTTTCTCATGTGGACTTTTTAGGATTGTTTTGTGGCTTATGGTTGGTAGGATTTAATGGTTTAAAATTCTGAGGCAGAAAAAGGAGGGCTTGGCTCATTTTGAAGCAAAATTGAAAGATTATAATTATCACTCAAACATGGTCTTCTTGTCTTCTCCTTTGTAGAAAATAGGCTCCATAATCATTCAATCTTCTTAGGTTTTCAACAGCAAAAATTTAAATCTTTTTAAACATGATTTTTTTGAATGATCTAGATAGGTACAACATTCTTTTTTACATCAGAAGCTCCAGAAAGGAACAACTTCTCTTATCATGAAATCTCCAGAAAAGGCACAGATTTTAACAAAATTAAATATTCAGAAGAAACATAATCTCTTCAACATTTTAAATTCTACCAAAATTATCACCAAATGAGGTAGTACACCACAGACAACATCCCCCACACTTAAGTTCAACTAGATCATGCAATTTCACATCAAGAGGAGGTTGGATAGAAAAAATTGGCTTGTAATGTGGCTAACATAAAAAACTATTCATGGGTAATTGGGGATAAAATGATAAATATATAAGGTTGGCCATAATGAAAATGATTATTTTTAAATGGGGCTTCAAACCAAATAAATGTCTCAATAATTTAAAACACACGTACCCCAAACCCTCATGTTTTGAAAAGAATAAATTGAATTCTGGTTAAAGAAAGCATTGTATGGTTCTCTCCAGAAATGAGGTGACTAAAAGAATATGACAAAAATGGTTCAGAAGCATCACAAGAAAGTGATTTATTATTATATAGACAGCGAAATATGGCATGGGTTTCAAAAAGCAGTGTACTTTTCATGAAATTCCAAAAGATTTGAACTCGAAACAATGTCATTTCAGCACTCATTTAAGCTCAGTTTCATGGAATAGATTGGTTCACTCATTGAAATGGGTTTTAAAAATGTTAATGATTATAATTTCATCTCAAAAGTTTCAAAAAAAACCAAAAATTGAAAAATAAACACACAAGAATATGAAAACACGCAATATTTTTATTTTTTATATTTTTTTTAAAAACAAACATGAAATGAAAAACCTAAACTACAATGGTTCCATCCCCCACACTTAATTGATGTAGTGGACTTAGTGAATTAAAATGGATTTAACAAGTAAGAATATTTTTGATTGATTCACAACAAAGAGTTAAGTATAAAGGAGAGGTACTACCTGATTTATTTGCAGTGCAACATTGAGTTAAGATCATAAGTGTTACACTATGAAAATAAAAGAAAACAAAAGATATTAATTTAAAGAAACAAAAGTAGAAATAGGATTAGAATAGAAGGAGAGGACTTGGTTTAGTCCCCCAAGTGGGCCCTGGGTTTTGACTACCTCCAGAGGGGAAACTTAAATCGGTTATTTCCAATCTGATGATGGGTGAGGTTTCTTACTCATGAAACAACAAAAATTCTTCTTCACAGCATGAACATGTTCCTTTTTGTTGAGGACTCCATTGATATAGCATACCAAGTCCACCCATACTGTAATGAGGTACAACATGCATGGTGGGGTTGGGACAATTAATGAGTCCTCCTCTTTCTTGGGTTCCGCAAGAACAACATCATCTTTATTCTCCAGTGGTTGCTGAAGGTATGATACATCTGTGGAAAAATCATAGGGAATGTAAGAGTTTAATTCTATTTGGAAAAAATTAAAGCATTAAGAATCAATATCAAATTATCCCCTTTCAAAGTAAGTAGATTGTGTCTCATTTTCCTCCAAAAAATACACATTGAACTTATCAGGTACACCCTCCAATAAATATTCAACAGGTTTGGGGAGCTACAAATGTTTCTCTTCAGATCCATATTCTTCATCCAAAGAAATACAAGAGTTGGATAAATCTGGAAAATTAAAACAAGGGGAGGTAATTATCAATTCAGTTTCAAGAAAATCAAATGATAATGAGTTTATGAAACAATTATCTTTTTGTGTTTCTTTGCATTCAATTTCTTCTTCAATGGAAGGTTCCACTGGTAGTTGAATTTCCTTGAATAGATGTAGGTAGTCATACTCCTCTCTATTTTCTTAAAATTACACTTCTAGGGTGGTTTCATCTTTCAATGTTTCTGAATCTTCTACCTTATGAGGAATAGTTGGATCAAGATAATCCTCACACTCATTCCAGAAGTTATCCAGATATTTTTGATCTCCCATATGTATTTCAATTTCTAAATCTTCTTCATAAATCTCCTCCAATATTGATTGAGCTGGGCTCAATGGATCTCATTTTAATTTCATCAAGGCCTCCATGGGTTCTTCATCTTGAAGGATTTTTGTGTTACTTCTTCCTTAAATTTTTCTGGTTATGGTTCTTGTTCTTCCTCTATTTTTTGATCCAGGGATGCATGTACTTGATCCTCTATCCACTATCTTGAGGTCTCCAGGTTTTGAATTTTTTGACTAGTTCTTTCTAATTGGGCTTCAAGATCCTTCTAAACTTCTTCTTCTTGTTGTTTCACATTGATCATTTCATGATGAAATTCTGTAAAATAATCCTGAAGTTCAATTAATTATCTTGACAAACCCACCAACACTAGGTATTCGAGGATCTCTTTATGGTTTTTAATGAGATCTTTGAATTCATCCTCCATGATGATTTGGATATGAGCTCCCCAATTTTTTTAGCCAATAAAAAACTCTAGACTCTATAGACCAAGTTGATTCAATAATTGGTTCAGAACATGTGGGTAATTATTCCATGAATTAAAGAAATAATCATTTGAAAAAAACATGGAAAAAGATTTTTTTTTTAATTTTTTTTAAATTTTAAAAGGTCAAAAATTTACAAATAAATTGCGGCACTACCTCCCTGAAAATGGTGCCAAGTTTGACGCACGCATGTCATAGGGTGTGGTAAAACAATTTTTAAATTTTCTAAGTGTATTCCAGTGATTAACCCTAGGAAGTATCTGGAAGAGGAGTCCACACAAAATCAGTTAGTTACATTTAAATAAGGGTAAAAATGTTTTGTTTTTGAAAGGAAATTTGAAATTCAAATGTTTGAAAAACTATAATATTAAAAAGGGTGATTAGGTCAGGGTATGTTTCCTAATTGTAATGCTATCCTTATTCAATTGAATTCAAACCCCTTCTTCTTAGATGATTAATGTGAGTTTCCACAATCGTTTCTTCTCACTTCATTGTTGAAATTATGATTGTGAGAGAAAACCTTACCAAAAGCTCAGTTTGGTCAACTCTAATTCCATGTGGAAAATAGTTTTATTGAATATCTTTAATTGACATGGTGAATACCCGATTGGGTCTTGTTTATCTAAAAAAATCAAGAACATTCACTACACCTTTTACACGTACTGATGATCGTTGAGTACTTCACCACTAATCCTTGTTTTATTCCATCGTATATAAACAAGAAATTAGTGGAGGGAGATAATGAATATTTTAACAAAAAAATCAATAATGGAATTAAAATTCAAGAATGATCGCACTTGATAATAAAATCCTCTATATTAAATTGAAAACAACTTTGAAGGAGAATGAAACTTCATTCAATTACGTCCAAGAACTAAAGAATTTCAAAATAGAAAACCAAACATTCCCCAATAACTCCAATTGTTTAACCCACCATGTTAAGGCTAATTGAGATGAATGGGGAAGAATAAGGAATTATAAAACTATGAAAAAGAAATGAAATAAAATTGAAATTTGAATAGTTCCCCTCCTTGGTGTTCTAGAAGGAATGGGATGGAATGAGAGATGCTTTGAGAGGGTGGATCTCTCCTACTTTTATAGAAAGAATTTGTCCCCCGAGTATTGACGTGTTTTATCCCCATTAAATGACATATTCACGCCTTTATCCCTTCTTGAATGATGTTCATAATTATCTTGGGAGTTTACCCTCATAATCTCAGTGGATTTTTACATGTAATCCGATAGTTATTCCCGTTTTACTCTCAGAATTTATTCTGTCCAGTTTGACACGCCAAATCGGAATCCTCCGTATTAGGAAGCTTTAATGACCCTTAAGACGGCTAATTCTTATGTAATTCCCTTCATGAAAGATTTTCTAAACACCTTTCTCGTCCACCCACCTAATATCACAACAATTGGGCCCACCAAGAATTATTTATGGACCCCATACCCAAACACGGCAGAAGTGTAAAAAGTTTTCATGAGAAATCGTGCGAGCTTCTTTTGAGATTCCATATGGTCGATTAATATTTTGGTCCAAAATTATTAAATGAATCCCTGGATGTGTAGAATCTGGAAAATAATTAATTTTGAAATTTGGATTATTTTAGAATATTTTATGGCCAAACTACAGAAATAATTTAAAATAGTTAAAAATCTGAAATGGGCTATTTTTTCTATTTAGCTCAAAATAACACTAATATCATAAAAATGAAGCAATTCAACATAGATTAACACTTATGTGGGTTTAAAACAATTAAATTCAATGTACATTTAATTGAAAATATTTTCTCAATCACAAATTCACAATTTCCATCAATTAAATAGGTATTAATATGAGGTTGTTTGCTTTGCATATTATAAAATCATACTATGGAAGTTTAAATACAATAAACAGATTTAAAGAAGCTTATACCCACTTATTCTTTATAAATATTCATCAATTTATTTTTTGGTTTTACTTCATCGGTATTCAATACAATATGATTACCAAAAGTGTGTATTGATTTACAAAAACCAGGCATGTATAGAAATATTACTATAAGTCAAGTGTGTACTCTATGTAGCTAAGAAAGTGTAATACCTAAGCCAATGGTGTGAAGTATACAAATTTTATATTTCTATGTGAATTATTCTTATTGAACTATTATCGTGTAAAACAAAAAAATTCATCTCATTTGTTCTTTTGGACATAAGGAGACATAATTTTATGTTCAGAAATAAATGTTTTTTTGGTATATAATATTCATTCAATAGTTCAGTGATATATGAATCATCATAATTTATTGGTGAATACCAATATATATAAATATTATAATAGTTGTTGAAATATAATTCATTTTTATGAAAAACTAAAAGCGGATATCAAATTATACCTTTAATGGAATTTTAGCTCAGTGCAGATAAGCACCTATGTTATTTTCGATGTCTTTATTTTTTACGATGAAACCATGAGAAATGATGGTATTTTAAAAAATGCACTGAATTAGTTCAGACGGAGAGTATGATCTATTCCAGTAACATGCTAGAGGTATAATTGTTTCATAATATTCCCTTGAGTAATTAAATAATGGTAAAATGATATATATGCATGGTCGGAAGATATAAGTTTTTTTCAGCCATCACGCTGCAAAATATCTTGACCATGTAATCATGGATCATGATAATGTAGCATGAAGTAATCCATGAAAGCACATTACCTTTTCTACATCATGATATTGAAGTTAATGCAGATGATAGCTGAGGAAATCTTACATGTTAACATTGATCAACAAAATATTTCCTGAATTAATTGATAAACGCATATTTTATACCTCTAGGTTATGATGTAAGGAGTGAAAATGTTCCAATCTACAAAAAACTCCATCATATTTCATGGAATTCATTACAAATAACTATGATATCCCATACCCATCTGTCAACTAGAATGAAAAGTGGATATCATACAAGTCATAATATTATAGAAATCCATTATTTCATAAGGATATGTGTTTTGATACAAAGAGCCTTTTAGGACATAAACAATAAGGAAAAATCACATTGTAAATCTATTTTAATTATCCTAACATTTGTTTAGTATATTACGTAAATCCTAAAGATAAAAAAGTAGTAGTCAACTGATAGACTATTGTTCAATAAAAGGGAGAACTTCTCTGTAATAGATAGTGGGAGAAAAGTTGAATTGATCATATTCAATGTCAAATATACACAAATTTGGCATAGGAACAAGTTCCCTGAGTACATGTGGAAGATCAATGTTGGAGAGACACATAATGTGTAGGAACGATTATAACCATGGTGGTGGTTTTGAATTCACTATAGATGGTGAGAAATTATTCATTGAGAATAATAATTTTGTAAAGTAAACAGTACATGAAAATTATCTATGATTAAAATGATTAGTTAATATTCAATAAATGGATTCCATGTATCTTTTTGAATAATTGGAAATTATTTAGAATACTATGGTGGGTATTCAAATAAGTTGATACATAGATAGTACAAGTGTAGTACCAATATTGATTGATTGGTAATATCAAGTAATTTTACTTAAATACATTAGAATTTTAATTGTCATAGCTACATTATATAATCATATTATATTATGAATTGTATTTCATAATCATCAATCATGGAAGGTGTCTATACGACACTACCACATAGGGGTGGTAATGAAATTGAATGCTAATAAATGTTGCGAGTTACTAAAATATGGTTTAGTATTTAAGTAAGCAACGAGATTACAGAATATATATTTGAAATAAATTTTTCCCATGTTTCTACCAGTGTTGAGTGGGAGCATTAGTCCTATAAGTAAAATTTGTTTGTAAATATGTGGAAAATATGTTGGTCTTTAAATTAGTTAAGACTGTGATAAAATTTGTAACGCCCCGACCCCAGCTACCCAGAGCCGGTGCATTACTTCATAACATTGGCATGATCACAAAAGATCAAGTTTCGAAAGACCGATTAGTTTAGTAGCCATGGAAACACTAGATACATTCATAAATATTACATTACATCATAAAAATGAAAACTACAATAACATGGTCTCCCTTGTCCACACTCATATCCTCACTGACTATTCTTGCAAGTCAGTCATAATACACTTCTTCACATCCTGGGAAAAATAAAACATTGAAAGGGGTGAGCTCAAATGCTCAGTAAGGATAAAAATATAGCAGAAACATTCATAAGAAAACATAAGCATTTAAGGCAATGTATAACTAAAACAAAAGCCTTATTGAACTTGAACTTCAGCATAATATGGCAAAAGTAAAATAAAATAATGCCATTACTTACTCACATGGATATTCTACTAGACAAATAATCACATGAAATATCAATAACCACTTTCATAATGAGGGAATGTATAAATCCAGACATTCTGAAACATTTTTTCAAGGCCTCGGCCAAGACGTATAAAATGATTAAGGCCTCGGCCAAAACCATAAATCAAATTGGGAAAGGGCCTCGGCCAATTCCACGTCTAGTTGTCTCATGAGACCTACCGATGCAATTTTTTTAGAAGATACTTACGTTTAAAATTGCTCAAATATACTCTAGTGTTTATCTGAAAACATTATGCAAGCTTGTGAAAACAAAATAACTAATTCTGAGACTGCTCGACTAATTACATGCCATGATGGGTCCACGCCCAATCCCTTCCTGTCTACCAAAGTCGAGAGTCGGGTTTTCTGAATAAATTTTTAAGCATGCGTTAAGTACGTATACATTTGCACTGGATTTTCATATATTGGAGAGAAATATCTCTTTTTTGAAATCTTTTAAAAATCACATAATTATAAAAGAAAACCTTTTGAATAAACCTAAAAGTCAAAGGGGTTTATACACCGTATAAAATAAAGTTGTGTATAAAACCAAATATGCCTCAATGAAAGGAGAATGAGACGAATTCCTTAAAAAGATAATTTTTAAAATAAAATTGATCTATTATGTGTATTAACTATAGTTACACATAAAGAATACAAAATAAGACATAATAATAACATGACATAATTTGAAAGTAGGAGATTAACCCAAAGAATGGAAATTGGGTTAAGAAGTTCCCTTACCTCGTGTCTGACTTGACTCAACCGTTCTTTAACCTCTTGAATAATAAACTAGAGTTAATATATACCCTATTAAAAACCATTTTTAATTTCATTATTCTTTTTATATCACTTATTACAATGTTATGAACATTATGTAATTATTTAAGTTAATAATGGTCGTTTTGTCGATCTTTGGTACTTGAGTCAACAATAAATTTCTTATAATTACAAGTTGTTTATGTGGTAGAATATCCATTATCTCCAGAATTATATTCATGATTTAGATGTCATATATATCATATATATCCAGTATATACATTCATTTATAATATTACGTAACATTTACAGGTAAGAAATGAAATGCACCGTTCATGGAGACGGTAAGCCGTACGTACGCATGAACGCTACTTTCATTTCTATTTCGTATTTAATGGAATGAAATTATAATGATATAAATGTATAATATAATTACAGTATAATATTGTGTATAATACCATTTACTCCATCCTTTATACATCCCACATATGGCATTAACGATTCAAATCACTTTGAGGGGGCGGTAGTCCGCACTTCCTAAAATGAAATTATCGCGTTTTACCCATAATGGAAATCATAAAGTATGCCATAACTGAGAAATACAGAAGCATAAGTAAAACATAAACATATTATATATCATATATAAATATAGTGACATATTAATGGCCACCTTTGAAGGTGTTATATGAGTGTTGAACAATCATCGTTTCGTGAGGCAGAAATTCGCCATCCACAGAAACTGTATGTTCTTTAACCATTAGATGTAGGTGTGTGTAAGTGTAGCTCGAATCCTTCTTATAACAACATCCTAGTATATTGAGGACACTGGTTTTGTTACAAAAGAAATGAATAAAAAGTGTTTATGGGGTTGGAGAAGAAAAATAAAACAAAACAACATTAGAGAAAACATTACCTCAAAATCGGGTAACTCTTTTTGATTTGAGCCAAAGGCTTCCTTGGGAAGCGTTCTGCCCAAAGTGAGGCTTCTAGGAGTAAGAGGGGGAATTTGGGATAGTATTTGGGCAGAGTTTGGCAGAGCCAAATGGCTTGAAAGTGTGAATGAGCTGGTAGAGGTGGGGGCCTTTTATAAGTGGAGAGGAGGGGCACTCTTGGAAAGTAAAGAAAAGTCACTTTATTATAAAATGAGTTTCGGATTTTAGAGGTCCCACACTTATATAATTCGAGGATAAGGTGATAAGGGTTCTAAATCTCCTCATCCAATAGGCTTTGGACAAGTGTAAGCCTTGAATTTTGCATTATCTTATCATTTCATTTAAATCGTTAATTAATGAGGTCATCGCTGCTTCATCATGATGTCATAAATAATTTAATTTATTTAATGTCTAAAAATTATAAAAAAATACTATGATGTAGGAAATCTTTTTAGCTTTCTAATTAATATTTATAGTCAAAATTTGGACTTGTGTAACCCCACTTAAAAACTATTTTAGTAAAACATTTCATGTTTGTGTCATTTTTTACTTTAACATTAAATAAATATATATTAATGTCATTTTCCAACCAAAGTGGCTCCATGGGGTCCCGAAGTTGACCCATGGGTTGTCTTGGTCGGCCATGACTCATCCAATAGGAGTAGGACAAGTGTCAAGCTCATCTCATATTATTAAAACATTATTTTTACCTTAAACTACACTAATTACCTCTAATCGTGATTAAGAACATAAAAGTTACTATTCACCAAAAAATTATTTTAATCTCATTGAACCACATTTTACTTCTTAATGACAACCATGTATGACGGATTTTTGAAAATCAAATCACAGAAGTGGTAATATTTCATTTTAACAAAAAATCAGCATTTAACAACCACTTAGTGGTTTCACTATTCATCAAAAATTGAAGCTTTTCAGAATAAGGCCAAAATTTCACCCTAAGCTATAATTGATATTCCGAATTCAAAAAAGATGTCTATTTTAAAAAATTCCAAACATATAAGTTGCATTAATTAATTTTATAATTAATTCCCGCTGTTACAACAAATAGCGTGTTTTTAAGAAACAATTTATATCAAAAGATTGGCAATTGTTTACGTCCAATTTCAAAGTGAAATTAATTATAATGACCACCATTGGATAAAATGGTAAAAATATATTCTAATTATACTTTAAAACCACTAAATAGTTTAATTTATCAGTATAAATTATTTTGATTAAAAAAGTTGTTTTTAAGTATTTTTCACTATTCATAAAAATTAGAAGTTCTGAGAAAAATACCAAAAATTCAACATAGGCTAATTTCGATATTACGAATCCAAAAATGAAGTCCATTTTGATAAATAAAATTTATAAAATTTCAAAAAGTAGGTATTACTATTCACAACGGCTAGTTTAATTAGTTGTGTTGTGTGTTAGTAGCCTTGGAAACACTAGATACATTCATAAACATTACATTACATCATAAAAATGAAAACTACAATAACATGGTCTCCCTAGTCCACACTCATATCCTCACTGACTATTCTTGGAAGTCAGTCATAATACACTTCTTCACATCCTGGGAAAAATAAAACATTGAAAGGGGTGAGCTCAAATGCTCCGTAAGGATAACAATATAGCGGAAACTTTCATAAGAAAACATAAGCATTTAAGGAAATGTATAACTAAAACAAAAGCCTTATTGAACTTGAACTTCAGCATAATATGGAAAAAGTAAAATAAAATAATGCCATTACTTACTCACATGGATATTCTACTAGACGAATAATCACATTAAATATCAATAACCACTTTCATAATGAGGGAATCTATAATTCCAGACATTCTGAAACATTTTGTCAAGGCCTCGGCCAAGATGTCTAAAATGATTAAGGCCTCGGCCAAAACCATAAATCAAATTGGGAAAGGGCCTCGACCAATTCCACGTCTAGTTGTCTCATGAGACCTACCGATGCAATTTTTTTTAGAAGATACTTACGTTTAAAATTGCTCAAATATACTCCAGTTTTTTTATGAAAACATTATTCAAGCTTGTGAAAACAAAATAACTAATTCTGAGACTGCTCGACTAATTACAGGCCATGATGGGTCCACGCCCAATCCCTTCCTGTCTACCACACTCGAGAGTCGGGGTTTTTGAATACATTTTTAAGCTTGCGTTAAGTACGTATACATTTGCACTGGATTTTCATATATTGGAGAGAAATATCTATTTTTTGAAATATTTTAAAAATCACATAATTATAAAAGAAAACCTTTTGAATAAAGCTAAAATTCAAAGGGGTTTATACACCATATAAAATAAAGTTGTGTATAAAACCAAATATGCCTCAATGAAAGGAGATTGAGACGAAGTCCTTAAAAAGATAATTTTTAAAATAAAATAGATCTATTATGTGTATTCACTATAGGTACACATAAAGAATACAAAATAAGACATAATAATATCATGACATAATTTGAAAGTAGGAGATTAACCCAAAGAATGGAAATTGGGTTAAGAAGTTACCTTACCTCGTGTCTGACATGACTCAACCATTCTTTAACCTCATGAATAATAAACTAGAGTTAATATATACCTTATTAAGAACAATTTTTAATTTAATTATCCCTTTTATATCACTTATTACAATGTTATGAACATTATGTAATTATTTAAGTTAATAACGGTTGTTTTGTCGATCTTTGGTACTTGAGTCAACAATAAATTTCTTATAATTACAAGTTGTTTATGTGGTAGAATATCCATTATCTCCAGAATTATATTCAAGATTTAGATGTCATATATATCATATATATCCAGTATATACATTCATTTATAATATTACGTAACATTTAGAGGTAAGAAATGAAATGCACCGTTCATGGAGACGGTAAGCCGTACGTACGCATGAACGCTACTTTCATTTCTATTTCGTATTTAATGGAATGAAATCATAATGATATAAATGTATAATATAATTCCCGTATAATATAGTGTATAATACCATTTACTCCATCCTTTATACATCCCACATATGGCATTAACGATTCAAATCACTTTGAGGAGGCGGTAGTCCACACTTCCTAAAATGAAATTATCACGTTTTACCCATAATGGAAATCATAAAGTATGCCATAAATGAGAAATACAGAAGCATAAGTAAAACATAAACATATTATATATCATATATAAATATAGTGACATATTAATGTCCACCTTTGAAGGTGTTATATGAGTGTTGAACAATCATCGTTTCGTGAGGCAGAAATTCGTCATCCACAGAAACCGTATGTTCTTTAACCATTAGATGTAGGTGTGTGTAAGTGTATCTCGAATCCTTCTTATAACAACATCCTAGTATATTTATGATACTGGTGTTGTTACAAAAGAAATTAATAAAAAAAGTTTAGGGGGGTGGAGAAGAAAAATAAAACAAAACAACATTAGAGAAGACATTAACTCAAAATCGGGTAACTCTTTTTGATTTATGCCAAAGGATTCCTTGGGAAGAGTTCTGCCCAAAGTGAGGCTTCTAGGAGTAAGATGGGGAAGTTGGGAGAGTATTTGGGGAGAGGTTGGCCGAGCCAAATGGCTTGAAAGTGTGAATGAGGTGGTAGAGGTGGGGGCCTTTTATAAGTGGAGAGGAGGGGCACTCTTGGAAAGTAAAGAGAAGTCACTTTATTATAAAATGAGTTTCGGATTTTAGAGGTCCCACACTTATATAATTAGAGTCTAAGGTGATAAGGGTTCGAAATATCCTCATCCAATAGGCTTTGGACAAGTGTACGCCTTGGATTTTGCACTATCTTCTCATTTTATTTAAATCGTTATTTAATGAGGTCATCGCTGCATCATCATGATGTCATAAATAATTTAATTTATTTAATGTCTAAAAATTATAAAAAAATACTATGATGTAGGAAATCGTTTTATCTTTCTAATTAATATTTATAGTCAAAATTGGGACTTGTTTATCCCCACATAAAAACTATGTTAGTAAAAAATTTCATGTTTGTGTCATTTTTTACTTTAACATTAAATAAATATATATTAATGTCATTTTCCAATCAAAGTGGCTCCATGGGGTCCCCAAGTTGAACCATGGGTTGTCTTGGTTGTCCATGACTCATCCAATAGGAGTAGGAAAAGTTTCAAGCTCATCTCATATTATTAAAACATTATTTTTACCTTAAACTACACTAATTACCTCTAATCGTGATTAAGAACTTAAAAGTTACTATTCACCAAAAAATTATTTTAATCTCATTGAACCACATTTTACTTCTTAATGACAACCATGTCTGACGGATTTTTGAAAATCAAATCACAGAAGTGGTAATATTTCATTTTAACGAAAAATCAGTTTTTAACAACCACTTAGTGGTTTCACTATTCATCAAAATTGAAGTTTTTCAGAATAAGGCCAAAATTTCACCCTAAGCTGTAATTGATATTCCGAATTCAAAAATTATGTCTATTTTACAAAATTACAAACATATAAGTTTCTTTAATTAATTTTATAATTAATTCCCGCTGTTACAACAAATAGCGTGTTTTTAAGAAACAATTTATATCAAAAGATTGGCAATTCTTTACGTCCAATTTCAAAGTGAAATTAATTATAATGACCACCATTGGATAAAATGGTAAAAATATATTCTAATCATACTTTAAAACCACTAAATAGTATAATTTATCACTATAAATTATTTTGATTAAAAAAGTTGTTTTTAAGTATTTATCACTATTCATAAAAATTAGAAGTTCTCAGAAAAATACCAAAAATTCAACATAGGCTAATTTTGATATTCCGATTCCAAAAATGAAGTCCATTTTGATAAATAAAATTTATAAAATTTCAAAAAGTAGGTATTACTATTCACAACGGCTAGATTAATTAGTTGTGGTGTGTGTTAGAGCTCGAGGTTGCGTACAACACACGTTATTGCATTATTCGAAGGGAAACGTACCGTGGAAGCTTGGGGTGTTACAAAATTTGTTCTCCAATGATTGAAATTATGTATCATCTTATGTTCTACAGAATATTATCTACTAGGATAGAACTATATATTTTTTGGAACTAGTCAATCATACTTATAGTGACAAGGTTATGAAAAATAATTGCTGGAAGAATTCAAGAGAAAATTGTTACAAATGTCACATGGAAAATTATCTTTTGGATGACATGTCCAGGACATGTGAGGAGATTAATATGGTGAGTGAAGAATCTATTATCTAAAGTACGGATTAATTACACAGTCCATGATATTTATAAGAAATGATAATTCCAAAATATACATTATAGTGTGGATATAAAAGTTACATCTAGGAGGAACACAATAGAAGTAGTAAGAACTATCTGAATGTTCTTTGGTAAGTTCAAAAGATAAGTACGAAGATAGTGGAGATGAATGTATACTAGTTTCCAAGGGACACAAACAAGTCTTCCATGGATCCATGTAATCTAGTATTGTAGTTAGGCAATGGATATAAGCTATTCGGGCTCATAAAATCCAATGGTAGAAATACCTACACGAGGATATACATAGGGATATCATATCTTGAGAATTTTTACTCAAGGAGACGACGTATCATATAGAAGAATTTCCACATAGAGAAATTATGGTTGGTCTAGCAGCTAAAGTCGTTACATAGTAGAAACAGTATCTCAATCATGTGAGAGCTAACAAGTTTTATTAGAAAGTTGGATCTAGTGAATGTGGGAGTGTTGAAATAGGGGGGGCCTAGACTCAACTATATAGTTCTTTTAATTACCATATCATGTGTACATATTTCTATAAATTATTTTTTTTCTTACCATTTTATTTTATACATTTCTGCATAAAATATTAAAATAGTAATGTCCTTATATTAATTATAGTATCAAAAGTATTTAGAAGTTCATAGTCTATAATGAGAACCTCAAGATAAAATTACATTAATATTAAAAAAAATGTCGTATGGTATAGATATATCATAATGATTGAAGATATTTGATATATGAGTATCGTGTTCTGGGGTCTTATAAGCTTTGAGACTTCTTCTCATGAAGTTCCCACTCTATGATCTTTAGTAGAAAGATCATGAGGAAAGAGACGCTAATAAGAACAACAAATGTTTCAGGTGTTATTGGTTGTTCTGATCTATGTTCATGTGTAATGGTATCCTAACATGAGATATTTACCAATATATGCCATTTGATTTTGTACAATGATTCATGTCAAGAACCATGATATTTAAATCGTTGTGAGGTAGTTTCTATTGGGTGAATTATTCGTGGAATGTCATTGGTTGAATGGTTATGTAAGATTTGTCACATCTAGGTTATGGATGTTTTATATCTCAAGCCATGATGATGAGGATGGTAGTAAATTCAAAAGATCATGGCCATGGAAGTTGATGGTATGTTTGTCTTGTTAGATGAATAAATAATAAATAAATAAAATGATGGTGACATGGGTGTGCACTATTCTATATGAGATATTAAAGAAAAATAAATTATTTTTCATAGTGTGTGTTTGAAGGTTGGTTTTCTCTTCTGTGACAATCCTTATCTCTTTACGGGCCATGAAGAGTTACTAAATCCCACTCATGGTCTGTGAATAGTATTCACTACTATCAAGATAAGGTCATAGACTGTCACACACAATAGCGTATTCAAGAATCTATCTTATTCAATTCAATAGCTATATTTGACATGGTGAGAACCACCACTGGTGTTCAAGATTTATCCATGGAGATTCAATCATCAATGTAATAATTAAATTCATATTATTCTTGGTTGGAGTAATGATCATTGGATTTTTTTATGAAAATATTAATTGAATGAATTTTATTTTAAAATATTTGAGGTTCATTTAATATTTTCCTAAAGTAAGAGCTGAGTTAATGGCTCAATTATTATCAAATAATATATTTATTATATTACAACAATGTATTATTACTAATGAATAATATTTATGAATCTGTTTAGTACTGAAAATATTATCTATATAGTGTATATATTATTTGGGGAGGGGGAGGAATTTTCAAATATTTCCTAACAGTCTGTAAATAGAGGATGAGAGGAGCTTTCCATGTACTATCCATAGCCTCTCTCTCTCTCTCTCGTACTATACCTACCAAATATTAGGGAGAGAGGCTCTGGATCTAAGAGCTTGGATCAACCTCTCTCTTGGAAATTAGAAGTATGGCAATATGATAATTGTTAGAGTGGAAAATGCATCAGTAGAACTCTGTGCTAGCACCCAGATTTCGATGATCGTCAAACCCATATATTTTGAATGCATGTGTGGAAAATATAGAAGAATTTAAAATTGGATACATCGATAAACGATAACCAATGACATGAACATGTCCATTAAAGACTTGGGTCTAAACCAGTTATTTTATGTTTTTAATTTTTTGAATAACCTTCTTCACGCGAGATCCTCCGCTTAAACTGGGCCACAAATCGTCAATGTTAATGAGTTCATGTCATTTGTCGTTGAACAAAATTCATAAATCCCATTTTTTGAGATTCCTTTGCTTTCTAGTCACCTTCAGTTTATATTAATATTCATAAATATATAAAACTATACCAACCATGAAAACAAAGGAATCTAAAGTTCCGAAATTATGAAATTGAACCTCCTAACCCATCAAAAAGGCCATAAATGAACATAATAACGATATAATAAATAAAATTTCTATATAAAGTTTTATGGAATTATTAATTAATGAATCTAATTTGATTATGTAGGACATTGACAATAAGAAAAGAACACCACCAGACTTATGTTAATGGATTCAACCTAAACCTCCACAATTCTATCGAGTTAGTCTTTATCTCTTTTTACCCAAATAAAGTTATATTTTATAAGTAAATATTATAAATTAGGTTGACATGTTTTAAAATCATTTATCAATATCCATTAGACCATTTTTGGGGGGATTTACATGTATCTAAAATGATCACTACTAAATTCATCCCTAGAAGAAAGCCCAGATTATGGGAACATCCCAAATATATACCCAATTTCAAGAAAACTATATAATCTATTTTAATATACCATTATTTTTCTACAATAACTATTTTTATTAAGAAAACATTCTTGATTAAAATCTAGTTTTTTATAAAATATTTTCCCTTTATCTTCACTAAAGCTTCATTATTAATTTCCTTAAACCACACTATATGTTTTAATTATAATGTTTCTTAAATATTTTTTTTACATGTTATCATTTCATTTTGATATAAATAATCATTTTTAGTTCTTATTACCATTTATTAATGGTCATGTTTGATTTAATTCCTTTATTTCATAGTCACTTTTGTTATAAACCAATTTATTAAGCATTTAAACATGATTATAATACCCATTTATTTCTCTAGGCAACCCATATGTTTATGTTTGATGGACTGTGTATGATTATTGATGTGGAAACTTATTCATGGACATGTTATAATGTGTGAACCTAGATAGCACTCTAATGCATTGGGTAATGTACTATCTCATGAGTCATTATGTGCAATGGTCATCCATGACTTGTGATCCATGTGCAATGGTCTTTGTGTTAGCCTTTACTCGTGATCCTATATATGCAATGAGACATAACCCCTACTAAATTAATGTTTTATTGTTCTTAAAAATTAATATGAATCCATGATCATATGATCCCATGTTATTATTCCTTGTATTTAATCATGTTACATTCTTTTTTATATCATTATGCCTTCTAACCCTTTTGGTAGTATTTATTCTTATGTTTGTTCCCATTATGGGGTTTTAGCTCATACCATTGTTCATGTTATCCCCAAGATACCTTATTTTGATGTAAGGGTGGAAATGAAGTTAGGACTCATTGTGAGGATTAAAAAATAGATGTTCTTATTTTGGAATCATGATGTTTAATTATGTACCTTCACTCCAAGACATCAGACATTATGATCCTTGGATTGTAATTAGATGATTGATTATTCTTAAATTCATGTAATGATATGTGTAATGGATTGGGTAACTATAGTTGGTATTAGAGGGAATCTGTAGTTATTTTTTGAGATTAGGAATAGATAACTTTTGTAATAATAATATGGATAAGACCGTGTCTATAAAAAACCAAAAATTGGGTAAGTTTAGATTAAGTGGTTAGTTAAGAAAATACATCCATTTCTAGATAATACAAATGGACGTAGCTCTAAAATAGATGCACCTTGAAATTACAAATCCAACAAGGTGTTTTGGGCCTGACTTAGGGTAACTGAGTACACAAAAATGGTAATTACTACAAACATGGTTTGACACTCCCAGGGGATATTCTTTGGTATATTCAAATCTCATTACAAACCATTATTAAGGGAAAGAAGAAACTTCCCATAAGAATATATGTCAGGAAATAGATCATAGATAACCACGATTGAAACATTTGGAATCATATATTAGGATATACTTTTAAATTAATATTTTATTCATTTATGTTTAATGATTCCTTTTTTATGATTATTATCTATGTATTCAAGCCCCTTAATTGCAATGTCCATTTCATAGATAATGGTGGTAAATAAAAGAAAACGTTCCAACAATCAATGTGATAAGAAATTTGACGATTACCCTAATGATATTCCAAATTCAATAAGAACTATTTATCAAATCATTATGGTAGTACTTCCATATATATCTCATGTGATGAATAATAACATGAATCACATGGTACATCCTCCTTCTATAATTAAAGAGAATGTTGTCTTTGAATCATTCATGCAATAAAGGAATCCCATTTTTAGTGGATCTTATGATCCCCTCCACACAGAATAGTGGATTGAATCCATTGGAAAGAAATTATATATCCTTTAGTTATTGTAAGGAGAACTATTTGTGTAGGTGGTCTATCATTTCGATGTTGAAGATGATCAGGGGTTGAAACTGACCAAAAACAAAAATTCCATGAAGGAAATAGATTCCATTGATTCAGAAGAATTCATGAAATTTTTTTCGATTAATATTTTCCTTGACCCCTCTATCACAATGTCGAAAGAGAGTTTCGAAGACTTAAGAATAAGTAATAAAAGTCTATAGGGGTATATAATTAAGACATAACTAGGTTTATAAGATACTCCACTGGCTTTGTCTTGAACCCCTATAACAATGTGGATATCTTCTTTAGAATTCTAAAGTAGTGTCTATAAAAAGTTTTGGTGATTCAGGACTTCGACAGTTATGAGTACATTTTCCATTGTTCCCTTAAGGATGAAATTGATATCAGAGACTCTCAATCATCTCATTTTCCTAGTGAAAAATACGGAAAAATTGAGTCTAATATGGGTGTATCAGAAAATAAATCCCATGATAGAAAGAATATGAAATATTCTTGTAGTCAAAATTGTGGGAAGAACCATCCTGGGAACTATCTAAAGGGAACCAAAAAATGCTTCAAATGCGGAAGAATGAGGAATATATCTATGAACTATCTATGTGATGTGATGAATTCCACTAATTTTAAAGAATAATTGAATGTTCATATTAAAACTTAACTTGTAGTTTATAGTTTCATTTAAAAGTAACATGAACATTTTTCAAACCAATGATCTATGCCTAGGGTTGTTAGAGGAAATCAAAAAAAACCTCCGAGGAATTAATGAGGGGAATATTCTATCACTAATTTTGAGGTAGAGCTAGAAAAAAATGTGGTGACAGGTACACTGGTTATTCATCCAATAATAGAAAACATACTATTTTATTTTGGTTATATGCATTATTTCTTTTCTTCCATGTTTAGTATAAAAATTCAAACACCACCTAAAAATATGGAGTTTCAGTTTTATATGAGAATATCTAATGGAGAAATTATTAAATCCAAAGTACATAATTTCTCCCTGATTAATGTTTGTGGACTAAACCTCCTAGGAAATCTTGTATTAATTACTTTGGTATAGATCGTAGCTATTTTGGGATGGATTTGTAGTATTTATAAAAATAAAACATCAGATGTCCGGAAATGAGGATTAGTCTTCTCATCCTAATGAATCCTCTAGTTAATTACATGTGTGGGGAAAAATATGATCCTCCATCAGAATCAAAATATCATGTGGGAATATTACTACGTTATGAGAAATCATTTATCGCTCAAATGATTGAGACAAAAGAGATGATCATGCTTGAAGACATTCCTATCATGAGGTATTATACTGATGTATTCCCTAATAAATATTAGGTTCTTCCATTAGACCAAGTGGTTGAGTTCTCAATGGAAAAAAAATCTGAGATATCTTCTTATATTAAAGTCACCATATGGAATGTCCATCATGGAGTTGTAAAAACTAATGATAATGTTACAGGAGAATCTAGAAAATGGTTTTATATGCTGGAGTGATTAACCAAAGGGTGTGTCAGTCCTCTTTTCCATGAGTAAGGATGGATCAATGCACCAATCCATTAATTATAATTGACTCAATAAAATCATGATAAATAACATGTATACCCTTCCTCAAATAGATGACTGGATCAATCATTTATATGAGTCCAATTATTTCTTTTAAGTGGACCTTAATATGGGATATCACCAATTAAAGGTGATGAAATATGATAATCACTGGATTTCCTTTAAAAGATGGTATTGACAATATGAGTTCATTATGACTCCCATTGAACACACTAATGGTCCTATAATATTCATGGACTAGATGAATATAGTCTTTACGGATTACCTCAAAAAAATTGGTAGTCTGTACCGAGGATATTCTGATATATTCTAATAGAAATGATGAACATGAGGAACACTCGAATATTATTTGGTGTACTTTGAAAAGGGAGAAACGATATGAAAATTATAGTAAATGTGTGTCCCAAATGTAGGATGTAACATAATTGGGGAAAGTTATTATTGGTAAAGGGATATCTGTGGACCCTTCTAGGTTAATGGAAATCGATGAGTGGCCGAGACCATATTTTGTAACAAAGATTCACAGTTTCCTTAGACAAGATGGGTATTATCAATGATTTGTGAAGAACTAATCACGACTATCAATCCTAATAAAAAATTTAAATGGAAGTGAGTGACGTTTTTATAGACTCAAGAATGTGAGGAATGATTAAAGGATCTGCAAAAGAGGCTTATCACTATGTCAGTACTCACACTCTTAACAATTGTAGAACCATTGTTTATATATAGAGATGATTAAAAGAAATGTTTAGGATATTTACTAATGAAAAATTATAAATTTATAGCTTACACCTCAAGGAAGATCAAATTTAATGAGAAAAACTGTTTTATGCAAGATATGGAGTTGGCAGTAGTGATCTTCACATTGAAAATATGGAGGAATTATCTTTATAGGGAGAAGTGTGATAATTATATTAATCAAAAGAGTCTTAAATAGGTTTTCACACAGAATAATTTTAATATTAATCAATGAAGATGGTTAGATTTCATCAGGAATTATGACTTCTCAATCCACTACCATACTGGTAATAGAAATAAAGAAGATGATGCTCTATATAGAAAGGATCTTGAATGTTTTTCATTGATGATAATTGAGAAGGATCCAATCATCATATGCATGAAAATGATGGAAATGGGAATAATTAGGGGAATAACATCATCTATACATTCTCAAATTATCATTCATCTATACCTTATAAATAAAATAATGGATGCTCAATAAAATTATGTAGAAATTTAGAAATGATTGGAATATATCAAGATTGGGATATCCTTGGAGTTCTAGATTGATGACGATTGAGTCGCAAGATTCAATTCATGACTATGTTTAACATTCAATCCATATATATAAAAAGATATTCCAAATGAAAAATATATATCAACCTTCTCTATTCACCCAGGGAACGCATAGATGTATCTAGATATTCAGGAAAACATTTGATGAGAAAATAGGAAAAGGAGATCACTGATTATACATCACTGTTCCTGGTATGTCAGCAAATGAAGGATAAAAGGAAAATTTATAAACGGATGATGAAACCATTATCCATACTAACTAGGAAGTGGGATAAAATCACTATGGACTTTGACATTATACCTCCAAATACATCTAGAGTAAACAATTGTATATGGGTTGTTTGGGATCATCTTAAAAAGACAACTCACTTTATTGAAATTTGTAAGGAATTATCACTAGATCATCCTGCATGGATATATATCAAAGAAGTGGTAATGCTACATAGAGTTCAACTGCCTATTTTATCTGATCGATATCATATATTCACCAAAATGTTCGGGAAACGTATCTAATATTCTCTAAGACCTGAGATGAACATTAGTGTAGCCTATCATCCTCAAAAGGATGGCCAATCTAAGCTAAAAATCTAGTCACTAGATACATGTTGAGAGAATATTTTATAAACATAAATGGATGATAAGACTAAAAACTTCCCCTAGTTGAGTCATCTTACAACAATAGTTTCCACTCGTTCATCCTAATGGATAAATATGGAGCCCTTTATGGGAAGAGGTGCAGAACACCTATAATTCCCCAACCCCAATTACCCAGATTCAGTGCATTATTACATAACATTGGCATGATCACAAAAGATCATGTCTTGAAATAAATATTAGTTTATCTGCCTTTGAAACACTAGATACATTCAAAAGTCTTACATTACATCATAAAGTAAAAAACTAAAACAACATAGTCTCTTTAGTCCACACTCATATCACCTCAGAAAATCCCTACAGGTTAGTTATAAAATACTTCTATACATCCTTGGAAAAATAAAACATAGAAAGAGGTGAGATCAGATGCTCAGTAAGGATAACAATATAGCAGAAACATTCATAAATAAGAATAAATATTTAAGTCAATGTATAACTAAAACAAAATCTTTTTAAACTTGAACTTCAGAATAATATGGCAAAAAATAAAATGAAATATTGCCATTTACTTATTCTCATGGATATTCTATTAGTCGAATAATCACATGCAATATCAATAACCACTTTCATAATGATGGAATGCATAATTCCAGACTTTCATAACCACATAGTCAAGGCCTTGTGCCAAGACTAAAAATAATATTTTGTCAAGGCCTTCTGCCAAGACACTAGTTTGTCTCATGAGACCTACCGATGTATCGATGAGCTATAGCAAGCTCCACCCGTCACATACAAAGTCTAATGTATTCCTCATATAAAAGGGTTTAATTTTAACATAAACATTAGTAATAAAACTGGCATACGAAATGTCAATACATCATCTATAAACCATGAATGGTGTGAAATAACACATCCACCGTCAAACATATCACATAACCTTCAATAAAATATGAATGTTTTGTATCATAATAAATAAACTTCAATCAAACTTAAAATCCATCAATTGATGTTGACATAGAAGAAATCAAAACCTTTTTAGAGAAATATCTCTTTCTATTTTGAAATCATTTAAAAGACCTATAATTATAAAATAAAACATTTTTATTTGAAAATATTATTATAATTTTGTATGGGTACCTTTGATGATGTCATAACAGCGGAATATAGCCGTACCTGCTGTATAGGTTAAAATAAGACATTCTTACCATAATTTTGTCAAAAAGGTTATAATGGACCTTGTTTTGAAAATGATAGAACGATTCCTTTATAAATATCTTATAAAAGTCAAACAAGGGTATAAATGACTTTAAACCATTGTCTATTAAATAGTAATAATGTTTTTAAATACATTTTTATGAAACATGGCTGTGGATGATAAAGATGTCCCAGTAGAAAATTACTTATAAACAACCTCGGATAATAAAGAGATTGTAGAATTAACCCTTAACTTGTACTCTTCCTAGATTGTGGGTAGGTTAAACTCCTTTATAATATTTAAATATTTATTATTAAAATATACAAGAATCATATACCTAAATATGATATCATATATGATCTTCTAATATTTCTTTGTTGATAATATTTAGTATTATTGTCGTTTCGGGTGTTAACTTACTCATTTTCTCTTATATGTTTTGTTAAATAATCCATGTTGGATATGGATAGGTTGTATATTATTCATATAAAAAATGATATCAGGTCCTTAAAATTTATTTTTAATCATCAAATGAAAATTAGTCTTGAATGGATACGATGAGGAATGAATCTCATCATGTTCATGGAGATAGTAGTCCGTACGTACGCACGAGCAACAATATCATTATTTTGATATTAAAATCATATATAATTTGATGGTATATCATGTATACAACATCATTATAATTTTATATTTATTATTTACATCAATTATACTCATTATTGTACCCAACTAAATGATGAAATGTTTGAATAACAAATTACACAATGATGTGGAGACGGTAAGTCGTATGTACGCACGTTTGATGAATTTTTCATTCATAGGATGGATAAAAAACAAATATGATTGTACCATGTTTATAATAACATCATAGTATATAGAAGATACTAGATTTATTATTTTATAATGGAATCAACAAGGAAAGAAGAAGTGGAAGATGAAAAGAACTTGAAAGAGGGTGTTGAAATTATTACCTCTTCTTCGGGTTCTTCCTTTTGATTTGATCAAAAGGGCTCCATAGGTTGGCTTTATGACTAAAGAATGACCTCTAGGATGAAGGAGGAATAGTTTAGAGGGTATTTGGGTAGAGTTTGGCCGATCCAAAAGGCTTTGATGGTGTGAATTGGAGGGATCGGGGAGTGCCCTAATATAAGAGGGGTGAGAGGCACCTTAGAGAAATCTTGGAATATTATTTTATATAAAATAATTTTCGGTCTTTAATGGCCCTAAATTTTATTATTTAAAGTATAAGGTGGGGATGGTTCGAACAACACTCAACCAATAGGTTTTAGACAGGTTTGGGTCACTATATTAACTTTATCTTTAAGATTTAACTCTTAGTTAAATAGTTTAACATTTACCATGTTTCTTTGTATTTTTCTCTTATATTGTTAATAAACTTACTATATAATTCCTAAAAAACCCCCATGTGGTTGATTAATGATACACCTATCATTATATAAGTCCTTTGGACGATCCTTTTATTTTTAGGAAAATAATATCAATTAATAATATAATATTTTCTTTAAAAACTCTATTATGTCAATTGTGACACTATTTGGAATTTGGTTTTTTCTAAATTCATAACAGCATTATTAGTTCGAAAAAAATTCATCTAACCAACTATAAAAATTAATATTAACCTAAAAAATTAGTGTAATTCATAAAAAGTCTCAAATTACATTTATTTGGATATTTATAATATCAATTATTTTAATATTTCATTAATTAGGTAATTACTGCATAATCATTGTGTCATAAATAAAATAAATTATTTAATGTCTAAAAAATATAAATAAAATACTATTATGTAGGAAATCTTATTATATTAATAATTAATATTTATATTCAAATTTATCTTATGAATAACCCTATATAAAAAATGTTTTAGTTATTAAACATTGATTTTAACTCTTTTAACTCTTCTTTAAATAAAATAATAATAAGTGTCCTAATCTAATCCAAGTGGACCAAAGAGGTTCATATTTTATTCCTAAGGTTGTTTTTATTAGAATTATACTTATTAGAGAGAATTAAGATATGTGTTAGGGTAATAATAATATCATTTTTACCCTTAATTACCCTATTTAAGTTTAACCGTGGTAAATAAAAGTAAAAAGTTACTATTCACAAAAAAATATTTTCATCTCATTGAACCACATTTTACTTACTGGTATCAACTGTGTCTCTCATAGTTTTTATATTCCATTCACAAAATCAGTAAAATTATGTTTTATGTGAATTTCCAACTTCTTCAAGGAGTTGGGTAAAAACGGTGAAAGGTTCAATAAAATTTTTATATATCTAAAATTATTATAAACTGACTCCAATGAATTAAATTGAAAATATATAGGTATTATGAATCTATTTTGACCTAAATTAAATTTAAATAAAAAAATAATTATTTAAATAAAAAAATTGTTTTAAACTATAACTCAGTGTTTTTCAGTATTAATCAAAAATTGAAAGTTTTCAGAAAAATACAAAAAATTCACCTTAAGCTAATTTCGATATTCCGAATCCAAAAATGAAGTCAATTTTGAAATAAATTTTTTTTAAAATTTCAAAAAGAGGGTATTACTATTCATAACTACTAGTTTGAGTGGTTGTGGTGTGTTAAAACTCGATGTTGCGTACAACACACACGGTTGTATTATTAAAAGAGAAGCATACCATGGAAGCTTGGGATGATACATTCTCCTCTCTTTAAAATAATTTCATCCTCGAAATTTCTAGAATATTACTGAATAAAATGACTCAGGTGGTTCTTCATTATAAGTTCATCGGGTTCCAACATTTCCACATCCATCTTATGGTTTCTCCAAAAAACTTTTACCAGATGAGTCGTCCGGTTTCTCAGAACATGTTCTCTTGTATTAAGAATCTTGACAGGATCATTGCAATAAGATATATCGGGTTCCAGTTCTAATTTCTTATTGGTGAGTACATGTGTTGGGTCAGGCTTGTATTTTCTCAATAGTGATAAGTGGAAGACATCCTAAACTTTGGAGAGATTTGGTGGCACTTCCAAACAATATGATACAACCCCAATTTGTTCATGAATTTTGAATGGTCCAATGTACCTGGGACTCAATTTTCCTTTCTTACCGAAACATATAACTCCCTTCCATGGAGATACTTTCATGAAAACATGTTATCCTACCTGAAATTCCAAATCCATCCTTCATTTATCGACAGAGATCTTCTACCTACATTGAGCTGCTTTGATGTGGGTTTGGATTACCTTCACCTTTTCCATCCTTTCCTCAACAAGTTTTGGGCCTAAAAGTTTTCTTTCACCAACATCATCCAAACAAGTTTGTGTGAGAAATCTATTTCCATATAACGCTTCATATGGTTCCATATTAATACTTTAATGGAAAATATTGTTAAAGGAAAATTCTACCAAAGGTAAATATTGATCCCATATAACCTGAAAGTCATGTGAGAAGTATCCCAACATGTCATCTTAGGTCTGAATAGTTCTTTCTGATTGTCCATCTGTTTGAGGGTGGTAGGCAGTGCTCAAACGAAGTTTAGTATCCAGGGCTTTCTGAAGACTTTTCCAGAATCTTTAAGTAAAAAGGGGATCATGATCAGAAACAATAGATAGGGGTACACAATGAATTCTAACATCTTTATTAATATATAGTCTTGATAGACGTTCAAGTGGTAGATATTCTCTTATAGAAAATAATGTGTTTACTCGGTAAGACGATCAACAACGACCAATATTGCATCATTCTGTCTAGTAGTATTTGGTAGTCCCATGAAAAAGTCCATTGTAATATTATCTCATTTCCACTCAGGTATGCGAAAATGTTTCATAACTCCTCCAGGTTGTTGCCTTCCATCTTTCATTTGTTGACAAACTATACACCATGACACAAAATCTGCAATATCTGTCTTTATGTTGTCCCACCAAAAATGTTCCTTCAAATCTCTATACATCTTAGTGCTACCAGGGTTTATAGAGAAATTGGAACTATCAGAATCAGCCAATAATTCCCTTTTTAGATTAGGTTCATCGGGAACACAAAGTCTCTTCCCAAATTTCAAAATTCTATCTTCATACACAAAGTCACTCAATATCCCATCATTCAAAACATTAATCTTCTTTTAAAACTCTTCATCATCAGTCTGAGAACTCTTTATCCTTTCTAATAAGGATGTTTTGGAAACCATTTGAAACATTATGGATTTTTCACCTTCCATGGTAATTCCCATATACATCTTCTCTAGATCCATGAAAATAAGATCCCTTTCAACTCTCATCTTTTTAAAATCTCCATGATCATTTTACCTCAAATCATCTGCCACCTTATTTTCCTTCCCAGTGTGGTAGTGTATGGTGCAATAATAATACATTAGTAGTTAAATCCATCTCCTTTTCATTATGTTGAGTTATTTTTGAGAGAAAATATACTTCAAACTCTTTTTATCGGTATATATCTCACATTTTCACCATAGAGATAATGTCCCCATATCTTCAAAACAATGATTGCAGGTGCTAACTCAAGATCATGAGTAGGATAGTTTTGCGCATGAATTTTTAGCTGTTGTGATTCACAGTAAATAACCCTATCATTCTGCATAAGGACACAACCAAGTCATTTCTTTGAAGCATCACTATAAATAAAAAACCCATCATTCCCCGATGGTAGAGTCAAGATAAGAGAATTGACTAATCTTCTCTTCAGTTCTTCGAAACATTCTTCTCACTCTTTTGTCCAAACAAATATAACCCCTTTACATGTGAGATTTGTTAATGGGTTAGATAATCGGAAAAAATTCTAGACAAAATGCTGATAATAACCTACTAAACCAATAAAGCTATGTACCTCAATTATACTCGTCAGTGCTGGCCATTCTTGGATTTCTCTTGTCATAGAAGGATCAATTGAGATTACATCCTTAGGGACAATATGGAAAAGAAAAAAAATATCCTGAAGCCCAAATTCACACTTGCTAAACTTCCCATATAATTCAGGTCGTCTAGGAGTCTTTAGAAAAATGCGCAAGTGATTTTCATTATCCTTGTATTTTTTTAGACTATATCAAGATATAATCAATAAATATCACTATAAATTCATCAAGATATTCCTTAAAAACTCTATTCATTAGATCCATGAAAATTGAGGGTGCATTAGTCAGCTCAAAAGTCATTAATATAAACTCATAATGGCCGTACCTAGTTTGAAAGGCTTTTTTCAGAATGTCTTCCTTCTTCACACACAACTGATGATATCTAGACAGAAGATCAATCTTTGTGAAGGATTGTGATCAAGGAAGTTTGTCAAATAAATCATAAATGTGAGGTAGGGGATACTTGTTCATTATTTTTATAGCATTGGTCTCCCTTTAGTAAATGAAAAACCTCATAGATCCATATATTTTTATCAAAAAGGATAGAGGCTCCTCATGGAGAAACACTAGGGAGAATAAATCCCTTATTACTCAATTCATCTTGTTGATTCTTTAGTTCCAATAATTTCATAGAGGCCATTCTATAAGGGGTCATCGATATGGGCCTTGAACCAAGAATTGCGTCAATGGAAAATTCAAATTCTCGTTCTGGAGGATGTCCAGGAAAATCCTCGGGAAAAAAATCAACATATTTTTGCACAATATGTACATATCCTATTCGAACATTCCTTTCCTCACCCACAGTTATTTCATTTTCTTCATCCCCAATAATTGATTTTATTTGAGCTACTAGGGGTTGATCTAGATAAGAATTAGGTGGTGTTGTTTCTGCTCTAATGATAAGTTACTCCTTATCATCATAAAAAATTGTAACCTCCTTATTTTTAAAATAAATATCTGCTTAATGGTCTAAAGCCAATCCTTACCGGGGATTATATCAAATTCTATCATGGGAAAGATGATAAGATCAGCAGATAAATAATGTTTATATACCTTAATGGAAACTGATTCACAAAACCGTGTTGAAATGATACTTCTCTAAAGAGTTATAAATGACAACTCCCTTGTTAAATCAAATTGGAAATATCTAATTTTCTTAGAAAACTGGGATGAAATGAAACAATTTTACAATCCATAATCAAATAAAGCATGAGCTAAACTTGAGGATACCATTAAATTACCTACCACCACATATTTCAGAGATTCATCCTCAGTAGTAGTGATCGCATAAGCTTGGCCTTGATTCCTTGGCCTTTTCTGAGGTAAGATTCCCTGACGCATAGGAAATTCATTTGCATAATGTCACATCTCCCTACCATTGTAGCATTGAACCTCAATAGCCTCTTTATTCCCCTTGCAATCACGATCTTGGTGGCCATTTTCACAATACATGTAACAGACTCTCATTCCTTTCTGGAAAGTACCAGGGTGTTTCTTCCTCCATTTACTATAGGATAGATATTCATCTTTTCCCTTCATCCCCTTATTTCCATATCCAGAGCGATCAACAGATCTCTTCTTCTAATTATTTTCTTTAAAGTCATAACACTTAGAGAATTCCTTTTCTGTCATGATAGCACATGATACAATATCTTCATATGATGAGAAGGATTGTGAGATTAATCCTCAATGGAGAAATGGTTTTAACCAATTACAGAAATGTTCAATCTTACATCTCAGGTTACATATATAATATGCAGCATGCCTTGCTAACCTTGTAAAGTTAGACTCATACTTTTCAATATTCTCATCTGCATTTTTCCTCAGACTTAGAAATTGTATTTCCATATCAGGTCGATGGTCATGAGGACAGTATATTTCTAAGAAAATTAATTTAAACTCCCTCCATTCCATACTTTATACTACATCATCTTTCATTATGTTTTGTATCCTTGACCACCATTGATCACCATCTCTGGTGAGGTGATAAACTACCATGAAAACATTTTCCCTTTTACTACTCCCCAAAGCCTGAAATATTTTCTCTAGGGAACTTATCCATTGCTCAACTACCAATGGATTTGTGCTCCCATTGAAAGTTGGTGGTTGTTTCCTCGTGAAGAGATCTAACATTGATCCTCCATATTGTGGATCATAGTTCTTCATATGGGTAGGGTTATTATTCACAACCTGAGTGAGTTGTCCCAGTATAGTGATAAGATAATCAGCACCAGTTGTATCACCAGCTCCACTATAATTATCTTGATCTGGAGGGAAATCCCTACACGGAGTGCGTGCATTGATATGGTTTCCATTCCTTCCACTAGGCTCCATATCTAAACAATGTAATACACTAGATTAGTTTATGAATTGCAATACATAAATCCAAACTTGTAAAACACATAACATAAATTTAATAGTTTAGGGATATAATCCATATTCATAAAAAAAAATTGTTTGAAGAAGTATATACACATAAACACTAAATAATGGTTTGTAAAGAAAATGAGAATTATCCTAATCATATCCCCTAGGAGTGATGTAACCAAGAGTGCAGCAAGGCCCATTCTCATGTGCGAGTTCCCATTCGAGTCTAGCTCAAAGCGGTGTTTTTGGGTAATACCCCTAGGTACATCTATGCCAGAGCCGACTCTACCTGTTCGTATCTAGACAAGGATGTATTGCTCGAAAAACTCACAAAATCTCTACAATACCAAAATTCTAGGAAGTTCTTATATAATAATCCTCAATGTCTATCTTAGTGTTATGTGCTCTAATCAGAGTTTACCTAAATGTAGTTTCTTAGGTTTGTACTGAACTTCCCCTGATACCAACTGTAACACCCTGACCCTAGTTACCCAGAGTCAGTGCATTATTACATAACATTGGCATGATCACAAAATATCAAGTCTCGAGAGACCGATTAGTTTAGAAGCCTTAGATACACTAGATACATTCATAAGTCTTACATTACATCATAAAGTGAAAAACTACAACAATATAATCTCCATATTCCACACTCAGATCCCATCCGACTATCCCTACAGGTCAGTTATAAAATACTTCTTCACATCCTGGGAAAAATAAAACATAGGAAGGGGTGATCTCAGATGCTCATTAAGGATAATAATATAACGAAAACTTTAATAAATAAGCATAAACATTTAAGTCAATGTATAACTAAAACCAAATCATTTTAAACTTGAACTTTTTCATAATAGGGAAAAAATATAATGAAATAATTCCATTTACATATTCTCATGGATATTCTACTAGTTGAATAATAACATGCAATAACAATAACCACATTCATAATGATGGAGTGCATAATTCCAGACATTCATAACCACATAGTCAAGGCCTTGTTTCAAGACTACAAATAATATTTTGTCAAGGCCTTGTGCCAAGACATTAGTTTGTCTCATGAGACCTACCGCTTCATCTTGGAGCTATAGCGGGCTCCACTCGTCACATACTAAGTCCAATGCATTCCTCATGTGAAAAGGTTTAAATATAACATAAACATTCGTATAAAAACTGGTATATGAAATGTCAATAATTTATACATAAACCATGAATTGTATGAAATAGAACAACCACAATCAACCCTATCACAAAACATTCAATACAATATGGATGTTTTGTATCATAATAAATCAACTTTAAACAAATGTAAAATCCCTCAAAGGATGTTTACATAGATGAAATCAAAACCTTTTTAGAGAAATATCTCTTTCTATTTTGAAATAATTTAAAAGTCACGTAATTATCAAAGAAAAAATTTATATTTAAAAATATTATTATAAGCTTGTAAGTGATGATTTGATGATGTCATAATGGTGGAAAATAGGCGCACCTTCCGTATAAGTTAAAAAAATACATTCTTACCATAATTTTTTCGAAAAGGTTATAAAGGACCTTATTTGCAAAACGACGGAAAGATTACTTTATAAACATCTTATAAAAGTCAAAGAAGGGTATAAATGAATTTAACCCTTAGTCTATTGAATATTAATAATGTTTTTACATACATTTTTAAGAAACATATATGTGGATGATAAAGAGGTCCCAGTAGAAAATTACCTATAAACAACCTCATATAATGAAGAAATTGTTGAATAAACCATTACCTTGTACATTTTCTTTGGTCGAGGGTAGGATAAACTTCTTGTACAATAGATAAATCATTGTTATTAAATTATAAAATAACAATATACATAAATATGATATCATATATGATCTTCTAATATTTCTTTGTTAATAATATTTTAGTATTATCGTCGTTTCGGATGTTAACTTACTCGTTTTCTCTTATATGTTTTGTTACATAAGCCATGTTTGTTATGGATAGGTTTTATATTATTAATATCCAGAATGATATAAAGTCCTTAAACATTGTTTTTAATAATCAAATGAAAATTAGTCTTGAATGGATATGATGGGGAATGAATCTCATCTGATTCGTGGAGACGGTAGTCCGTACGTACACACGAGCGACAATATCATTCATTTGATTTTAAAATTGTATATAATTGGATGTTATATCATATATACAGAATAATTATAATGTTATATTTATTATTTACATCATTTATACTCATTATTGTACCCATCTAAATTATGAAATGTTTGAATAACAAACTACACCATGACGTGGAGATGGTAAGCTGCATGTACGCACGTGTGGTGACTTTTTCATTCATATGATGGATAAAAAAACTAATATTATTGTACAATATTTATAATAACATCAAATTATATAGAAAATTAAATATGTGTTAATTTATAATGTAAACAACAAGGAATGAAGAAGTGGAAGAAGAAAAGAACTTCAATGAGGATGTTGAAATTATTAACTCTTTTTCAGGTTCTTCTTTTTGATCTTATCAAATGGGCACCTTAAGTTGGATTTATAACTAATGGAAGGCATATAGAATGAAGGTAGGATAGTTGAGAGGGTATTTGGGCAGATTTTGGCTGAGCAAAAAGGCTTTGAAGGTGTGGATTTGAAGGATGGGGGAGTTCCCTTTTATAAGAGGGGTGAAGGGAACCTTGGGAACAGATAGAAATATTATTTTATAATAAAATAATTTTCGGTCTCTAATGGCTCCCAAGTGGATTATTTAAAGGATAAATGGGGGGGGTGAGTCTAAAAACAATCAACCAATAGGTTTTGGATAGGCTTGTCTCACTATATTAACTTTTTCTTTTAGATTGAACTCTTAGTTAAATAGTTTAACATTTACCATGTTTCTTTGTATTTTTATATTATATGGTTAACAAACTTACTATATACTTCTAAGAGAACCTCAAGTGGTTAATTAATGATACACCTATCAATATATAAGTCCTTATTCCAATCCTTGTATTTTTAGGAATATAATATCAATTAATAATATAATATTTTTTTAAAAACTCTTTTTGGTCAATTTTTACTATATTTAGTTTTTTTTCTAAATTCATCACAACATTATTACATCACAACGAAAATCATCAAACATACCCTAATATGTCATATTAACATAGAAAATTAGTTTAATTCATAAAAATTCTAAAATTACATTTATTTTTATATTTATAATATCAATTAGTTTAATATTTTCTTTAATTAGGTAATTACTGCATCATCATTGTGTCATAAATAAATTAAATTATTTTATTTCTAAAAAATATAAATAAAATACCACTATGTATTAAATCATTATATATTTATAATTAATATTTATAGTAGAAGTTATATTATGTATAACCCTATATTAAATTATTTTTATTTATTAAACATTGATTTTTACTCTTTTAACTCTTCTTTAAATAAAATAATAATAAGTTTCCTAATCTAATCCAAGTGGACCAAATAGGTTCATATTTTATTCCAAAGGTTGTTTATGATCGAATTATACTTATCCAATAGAATTAGTACATGTTTTAGGGTAATAATAATATCATTTTTACCCTTAATTACCCTATTTACTTTTAACTATGGTAAATAAAAGTAAAAATTTACTATTCACCAAAAATTATTTTCATCACATTGAAGCACATTTTTCATAGTTATATCAACTTTGTGACTTTTATTTTTGAAATTTAATTCACAAATGTGGTAAAATTTAGTTTTATGTGAATTTGCAACTTCTCCAAGGAGTTGGGTAAAAATGGTGAAATGTTCAATAAATTTTTTATATATCTAAAATTATTATAAACTGAATCCAATGAATTAAATTGAACTTATATAGGTATTACGTATCTATTTTTACCTAAAATAAATAAATAAATAATTATTTATTTAAATAAAAATTTAGTTTTAAACTATAACTCAGTGTTTTTCATTATTCATCAAATATTTAATGTTTTCAGAAAAATACCAAAAAATCACCCTAAGCTAATTTTGATATTACAAATTAAAAAATAAATTCAATTTTGAATGATAAAATTTATAATTTTTCAAATAGATGGTATTAATATTCATAATATCTAGTTTGAGTGGTTGTGGTGTGACAGAACTCAATGTTGCGTACAGCACACGCTATTGTGTTATTCAAAGGGAAGCGTACCATTGAAGCTTGGGGTGTTACATTCACCCCTCCTTTAAATAATTTAGTCCTAGAAATTTCTACCATATTACTGCATAAAAAGACTCGAGTGGTTCTTCATCATAAGTTCATCGAGTTTTCACATTGCATGTTCCATCTTATTGTTTCTCTATAGAACTTTTACCAGACGAGTCGTTCAGTTTCTCAGCACTTGTTCTCTTGTATCAAGAATCATGTGAGGATCTTCACAATAAGAAAGATTGGGTTCTAGTTCTAATTCCTCCTAGGTGAGTACATGCATTGGGTTAGGTATATATTTTCTCAATAGTGATACGTGGAACACATCGTGATCTTTGGATAGATTTGGCGGCATTTCAAAACAATAAGCTACAACCCAATTCGTTCTAGATTTTCGAAAGGTCTGATGTACCTGGGACTCAATTTACCTTTCTTACCGAAATGTATAACTCCCTTCCATGGAGGTAACTTCAAGAAAACATGATCTCCTACCTGAAATTCCAAATCCATCCATCGTTTATCCACATATCTCTTCAGCCTACTTTGATCTGCTTTGATGTTGGTTTGGATTACCTTCAGCTTTTCCATCATTTCCTCAAAAAGTTTTGGGACTACAAGTTTTCTTTCACCAACATCATCCCAACAAGTTGGTGTGAAACATCACTTTCCATATAACGCTTCATATGGTTCATCTTTATACATGAATGGAACCTATTGTAATTGAAGAATTATTCCAAAGGTAAATATTGATCCCACACACCCTGAAAGTCAATTGATCAGGATTCCAACATTTCTTCTATGTTTTGAATAGTTCATTCTGATTTTCCATCTGTTTGAGGGTGGTAGGAAGTGCTCAATCGAGGTTCAGTATCCAGGGCTTTCTAAAGACTTTTCCAGAATCATGATGTAAAATAGGGATCACGGTCAGAAATAATTGATAGAGGTACTCAATGAAGTCTCACATCTTAATTAATATATAGTCATGCTAGATGTTCAAGTGGTAGATCATATCTTATAGCAAGAAATGTGCTGACTTGGTAAGACGATCAAAAATGACCCATATTGCATCATTATATATAGGAGTCTTTGGTAGTCCTATGATGAAGTCCATTCTAATATTATCCCGTTTCCACTCAGGTATGGGGAGAGGTTGCATAACTCTTCTATGACGTTTCCTTCCAACATTCACTTGTAGACAAACTATACACCTTAACACAAAATCAGAAATATCCCTCTTCATGATGTCCTACCAAAAATTTTCCTTCAAATATCTATACATCCTAGTGCTACTAGGGTTTATAGTGAAATTTAAACTATGAACATCATCAAACAATTGCCTTTTTAGATCAGGTACATCGGGAACACAAATTCTCTTCCCAAATTTCAAAATTCCATCTTCTTACACAAAGTCACTCAATCTCCCATCATTCACATCGTTATTCTTCTTTTGAATATCTTCATCATTGGTATGAGAACTCTTTATCCTTTCTATTAAGGATGGTTTGGCATCTATTTGAAAAAGTATTGATGTTTCACCTTCCATGGTAATTTCTATATCCATCTTCACTAGATGCATGAAAATAGGATCCCTTTCAAGTCTCATATTTTCCAATATTCCATGATCTTTTCTGTTCAAAGCATATTCCACCATATTTTCTTTCCCCGGGTAGTAGTGTATGGTGCAATCATAATCCTTGAGTAGTTCAAACCATATCCTTTGCCTCATGTTGAGTTATTTCTGTGAGAAAATATACTTCAAACACTTTTGATCGGTATATATCTCACATTTTCACCATAGAGATAATGTCTCGATATATTCAATGCAAATATTACAGCTTCTAACTCAAGATACTGAGTAGTATAGTTTTTCTCATGAATTTTTAGCTATCGTGATGCATATGCAATAACCCTATCATTCTACGTAAGGACACAATCATGTACTTCATTTAAAGCATCACTATAAATAACAAACCCATCATTCTGTGATGGTAAATTCAAGATAAGAGAATTGAATAATCTTTTCTTAAGTTATTCGAAACATTCTTCACAATCTTTTGTCCAAAAAAATTTAACCACTTTATGTGTGAGCTTCGTTAATGGGTTATCTAATCGGGAAAAATTCTTGACAAAATGTCGATAATAACCTACTAAACCAATAAAACTGTGTACCTCAGTTATAATCGTCGGTGTTGGCCATTCTTGGGTTGCTCTTGTCTTAGAAGGATAAATGGAGATTCCATCCTTAGAGACAATGTGGCTATGAAAACAAATCTCTTGAATCCAAAATTCACACTTGCTAAACATCCCGTATAATTCATGTCTTCTAAGAGTCTTTAGAATAATGCGCAAGTGATTTTAATGATCCTTGTAGATTTTGGAGATTACCATATCATCAATAAATACCACTATAAAGTCATCATGATATTCCTTGAAAACTCTATTCATTAGATCCATTAAAACATAGGGTGCATTAGTCATCCCCAAAGGCATTACTTTAAACTGGTAATGCTCGTACCTGGTTCGGAATTCGGTTTTCCAAATGTATTCCTTTTTCACACACAACAGATGATATCCATATCGAAGATCAATCTTTGAAAATTATTTTTCTCCATGAAGTTGGTCGAATAAATCATCAATGCGAGGTTTGGGAAACTTGTTCATTATTGACATAGCATTGATCTCCCTGTAGTCAATGCACAACCTCATATATCCATCTTTCCTTTTAACAAAAAGGATAGGGGCTCCCCATGGAGAAACACTAGGGTGAATAAATCTTTTATTACTCAATTCCTCTAGTTGTTTCTTTAGATCCACTAATTCCACATTGGCCACTCTATACGGGGTCTTCGATATGGTCCATGAACCAGGAATTCAGTCAATAGAAAACATAATTTCTCATTCTGGAGGATGTCCATATAAATACTCTAGAAAAACATCAACATATTCTTGCACAATAGGTACATCCTCTATTTGAACATTCCTTTCCTCACCCATAGTTATTTCATTCTCTTCCTCCCAAATAATTTAATTTAGTTGAGCTACTGGGGGGTGGATCTAGATAAGAATTATGTGGTGACATTTCTACTCAAAAGATAAGGTACTCCTTATCATCATCAAAAATTGTATCCTCCTTTTTCTTACAATAAATTTATGCTTCATAGTCTGAAAGCCAATACATACTAAGGATTATATAATATTCCATCATGGGTATGACGATGAGATCGGCAGATAAATAACTTTTATATGACTTAATGGAAACTGATTCAAAAAACATTGCTGCAATGATACTTCACTTAGGAGTTTTGACTATCAACTCCCTTGTTAAATCAAATTATAAATATCTAATTTTCAAAGTAAACTAGGAAGATATGAAATAATTAGACGATCCAGAATCAAATAAAGCATTGGCTAAACTTGAGGAAACCATTAAATTACCTGCCACCACGACTTTCAGAGCTTCGAACTCAGCAATATAGATCACATATGTTTGGCCTTGATGCCTTGGCCTTTTTTTAGGTTTGTTTCCCTGACGCTTTGGAAATTAATTTTCATAATGTACCATCTCCCTTCAATTGTAGCATTGAACATCGGTAACCTCTTTTTTTACCTTGCAATGATGTGCTTGGTGTCCTTTTTCACCACACATGTAACAGGCTCCCATTCCCTTCTGGAAAGTACCATGGTGTTTATTCCCTCATTTACTACAGGATGGATATTCAACTTTTCCCTTCTTCCCATTATTTCCATATCCAGAGTGATCAGAAAATCACTTCTTCTCTTTATTTTCTTTAAAGTCATTAGAAATAGAGAATTCCTTTTCTATCTGGATAGCACATGACCCAATATCTTCGTAAGATGAGAAGTATTGTGAGACTGATGCTCGACGGAGAAATGGTTTTAACCCATCAAATAAATGATCATTCTTACTTCTCATGTTATGTATATAATCTACAACATGCCTTGCACCATTCTCATCCTCCTTTTTCCTCGGACATAGAAATTGTCTTTCCATATCTGGTCGATGGTCATGTGGACTGTATTTTTCTATGAAAATTTCATTAAACTCCCTCTATTTCATACTTTATACTTATTCATCTTCCTTTATGTTTTATATCGATGACCACCATTGATCTGCATCTCCAGTGAGGCGATAAACTGCCATGACAACTTTATACCTTTCACTACTCCCCAAAGACTGAAATATTTTATCAATGGAACTTATCCATTGCTTATCTACCAATGGATTTGTGCTCCCATTGAATGTTGGTGGTTTTTTCCTCCTAAATTGATCTATCATTGATCTTCCACATTGTGGATTAGGGTGCTCCATACGAGTAAGGTTATTATTCATAACCTGAGTGAGTTTTCCCAGTATAGTGATAAGTTGATCAGCACCAGTTGAATCACCAACTCCACTATAATTATAATGAGTAGGAGGTAAATCCCTACATGGAGTGTGTTCATTGATACGATTTCTATTCCTTCCACTATGCGCCATTTCTAATCATTGGAATACATTAGATTAGTTTATGAATCACAATACATAAATCCAAACTTGTAAAACACTTAACATAAATTTTATAGTTTATGGATATAATCTATAATCATAAAAATGTTTTCTTTGAGGATTTATATACTCATAAATCCTTCTTAATGGATTGTAATGAAAATGAGAATTATCCAAAGCATATCCCCAGGGAGTGTCGTAACCCAGAGTGCAACAAGACCCATTTTCGTGCATCAGTTCCCATTCAAGTCTAGCTCAAAGCGGTGTTTTCAGGTTTTACCCCTAGGTACATCTGTGGCTGAGCCGCCTCTACAAACTCGTATTCAGGTAGGGATGTATTAATCATAAAACTCACAAAATCTCAATAATACCAAAATTCAAGAAAGTTCTTCTATACTAATCCTCAAAGTCTATCTTAGGGCTATCTGATCTAATCTAAGTTTACCTAAATATAGTTTCCCATGTTTTTACTGAACTTCCTCTAATACCTACTATAACACCCCGACCTGAGTTACCCAGATTCGGTGAATTATTATATAACATTGGCTTGATCACAAAAGATCAAGTCTCGAATGATGGATTAGTTTAGTAGCCTTTGATGAACTAGATACATTTATAAGTATTACATTACATTATAAAGTGGGAAACTACAACAACATAGTTTCCATAGTCCAAACTCATATCCCCTCAGACTATCCCTACATGTCAGTCATAAAATACTTCTTCACATCCTAGGAAACATAAAACATAGAAAGGGGTGAGCTCAGATTCTCAGTAAGGATAAAAATATAGCAGAAACTTTCATAAAAAAGAATAAAAATTTATGGCAATTTATATTTAAAAAACGACTCATAAAACATTAACATCAGCATAATATGGAAAAAATAAAATGAAATAATGACATTTACATATTCTCATGGATATTCTAGTAGTAGAATAATCACATGCAATATCAATAACCACTTTCATAATGATGGAATGCATAATGCCAGAGTTTCATAACCACATAGTCAAGGCCTTGTGCAAAGATTACAAATAATATTTTCTCAAGGCCATATGACAAGGCACTAGTTTTTCTCATGAGACCTACTGATGCATCTATGAGCTATAGTAGGCTCCACCCATCACAAACTAAGTCCAATGCATTCCTCATATGGAAAGGTTTAAAAATAAAATAATCATTCATATTAAAACTGGCATATGAAATGTCAATACTTTATCCATAAACAATGAATGGTATGAAATAACACATCCATAGTCAAACCTATCACAAAACGTTCAATAAAATATGGATTTTTTTATCATAATAAATCAACTTCAAACAAAATTAAAATCCATCAAAGGATGTTGACATTGATGAAATCAAAGCCTTTTTAGAGAAATATCTCTTTCTATTTTGAAATCATTTAAATGTCACGTAATTATAAAAGAAATCATTTAAATTTGAAAATTTTATTATAAGCATGTAAGAGAATCTTTAATGATGTCTAATGGCGGAAAATAGCTTGACCCGCCGTATAAGTTAAAAAAAAGGCATTCTTACCTTATTTTTGTCAAAAAGGATATAATGGAACCTGTTTGAAAAATGATGGAAAGATTCCTTTATAAAAAAATTATAAAATTAAAACAACGGTATAAAAGACTTTAAACAATACTCTATTAAATAGTAATAATTTTTTGAAATACATTTTTATGAAACATCGATGTGGGTGATAAAGAGCTCCCAGTAGAAAATTACGTATTAACAACCTCAGATAATGAAGAGATTGTAGAATTAACCCTTAACTTGTACTTTTCTTGGTCGAGGGTAGGATAAACTCTTTTATATTAAAAAATTCATTGTTATTAAATTATACAAGAATTATATACATAAATATGATATCATATATGATCTTCTAATATTTCTTTGTTAATAATATTTTAGTATTATCGTCATTTCGGGTGTTAACTTACACATTTTCTCTTATATGTTTTGATACATAAGTCACGTTTGTTAGGATTAGGTTTTATATTATTCATATCCTGAATGATATCAAGTCCTTAAACATTATTTTTAATCATAAAATGAAAATTAGTCTGGAATGGATAAGATGGGGAATGAATCTCATCTTGTTCATGGAGACGGTAGTCCGTACGTATGCACGAGCTACAATATCATTCTTTTGATATTAAAATAATATATAATTGTATGTTATATCATATATACAGCATCATTATAATGTAATATTTATTATTTACATCATTTATACTCATTATTGTATCCATCTAAATGATGAAATGTTTGAATAACAAACTACACCACGACTTGGAGACGGTAAACCGTACAAACGCACCTGTGGAAACGTTTTCATTCATAGGATGGATAAAAAACTAATATGATGGTACCACAATTATAATAACATCAAATTATATATAAGATACTACAGTTATTATTTTATAATGGAAAAAACAAGGAAAGAAGAACTTGAAGAAGAAATGAACTTCAAAGAGGGTGGTGAAATTATTACCTCTTTTTCGGGTTCTTCCTTTTGATTTTATCAAAAAGGATCCATAGAATGGATTTCTGACTAATGTAAGCCCTCTAGAATAAAGATAGGATAACTTAGAGGATATTTGGGTAGATTTTTTCAGATCCAAAAGGCTTTGAAGGTGTGAATTTGAGGGAAGGGGGAGTGCTCTTTTATAAGAGGGGTTAGGGGAACCTTAGGAAAAGCTAGAAATATTATTTTATAATAAAATAATTTTCCGTATTTAATAGCTCAAAAGTGGATTATTTAAAGTCTAAGGTGAGGAAGGTTATAAAACCACTCAACCAATAGTTTTTAGACAGTTTTGGGTCACTATATTAACTTTATCTTTTAAATTTAACTCTTATTTAAATAGTTTAACATTTACCATGTTTCTTTGTATTTTTATATTATATTGATAATAAACTTACTATATACATTCCATCGAACCCCAAGTGGTTCATTAATGATACAGCTATCATTATATACGTCTTTTGGATGATCCTTTTTTTAGGAATATAATATCAATTAATAATAGAATATTTGTTTTAAAAACACTTTTATGACAATTTTGACACTTTGATATTTTGTTTTTTCTAAATTCATAACACAATTATTAAATCAAAAAAAATAATCTAACCAACCCTAACATGTCATATTAACCTATAAATTAGTAGAATTCATAAAAAGTCTCAAATTACATTTATTTAGATATTTATAATATCAATTATTTTAATATTTCATTAATTAGTTAATTATTGCATAATCATTGTGTCATAAATAAATTAACTTATTTTTTGTCTAAAAAATATGAATAAAATACCATTAGGTGGGAAATATTTTTACCTTTATAATAAATATTTATAATCGAATTTATCTTATGTATATTCCTATATTAATAATGTTTTAGTTATTGAAATTTGATTTCAACTCTGTTAACTCTTCTTTAAATAAAATAATAATAAGTGTCCTAATCTAATCCAAGTGGACAAAAGAGGTTCCTATTTTTTCATAAGGTTGTTTTTGTCTAATTATACTTATCCAATAGTATTAGGACATGTTTTAGGGTAATAATAATATCATTTTTACCCTTAATTACCCTATTTACTTTTAACTATGGTAAATAAAAGTAAAAAGTTACTATTCACCAAATATTATTTTCATCTCATTGAAACAAATTTTACTTACTGATATCAACCATGTCTCTTGGATTTTTGAAATTACATTCAAAGAAGTGGTAAAATTATGTTTTATGTGAATTTGTAACTTCTCATAGGAGTTGGGTAAAAAACGGTGAAAATTTCAATAAAAGTTTAATATATCTAAAATTATTATAAACTGTCTCCAATTAATTAAATTGAACTTATATTGGTATTATGTATCTATTTTGACATAAAAAAATTTAAACAAAATAAATAATCATTTAAATAAAAATTCGGTTTTGAACTATAACTCTGTGTTTTTCACTATTCATCAAAAATTTAATGTTTTCAGAAAAATACCAATAATTCACCCTAAGTTAATTTCGATATTTTGAATCTATAAATGAAGTCCATTGTGAATGATAAAATTTATAAACTTTCAAAAAGTGGGTATTACTATTCCTAACGGCTAGTTTGCGTGGTTGTGGTGTGTTTGAACTCGAAGTTGCGTGCAACACACGCTATTGTATTATTCAAAGATAATCGTACCGTGGAAGCTTGTGGGTGTTACAACAAAAACATGCTCAGATGAAGTCATTGAATGGTTGTTGTTAGAACATAAAATTCTTGAAGAAATGGTGGATAATAAGAACAATATGCAGTAGCACGTCACGGTATCCCAAAGTTGAGAAAATAGATATGATGACAATATTTGATGTGGCCAAGGAGTTTGATGATGGAGATTTGTTATTCATTTGTATATCTCCAGGGAAGAGAATCCTAAGATTTGGTAACAAAAGGAAGATATTCCCCATGTATATCATCCCCTTTATGGTCCTTGATCGTGTTCTAGTTTGGGCTTATCTACTAGCACTTCGACAAACCATATGTCAAGTTCACGATAAATTCCACATTTCAATTTTTAGGAAGTACATACCGGATCCCTCTCTTGTAATAAATTCAAATGAGGTATAGTTAGTGATTGATATGTCTTATGATGAGAAACTAGTGAAGATCATGGATCGAAGAGATAATGTTCTACGCAACAAAACTACACACTTGGTCAAAGTACAATATAAGAACCACAAGTACAAAGAGGAAACCTGGGAACTATATGAGGAAATAAAGGGAAAGATCCCACACTTATTTTTAACATAAAATAAAAAAAATAAATTTTGATTGAAAAATTATATAATGGGGGAGGGCATAGAATGTAATGTCCCAAAGTTTTATCAATGGAAATTCCCGTCATATAATTATTTTAAATAGTATAATCACATAAAATCATATAGAGAACACAATTAAAAATTTATAAATGATGATTGAAGGAAATAAAAGGTATTTATATAAGTTAAGACACATATTCCAAAGGAATAGTTACTTGACCTTTGGAATAGTAACATGACCCTTACAAATAATAATCTAGAAAATAGAATAGTAACCCTGCCAATGAAAGTAGTAATAATTTTATTCCATATTATAAGAGAAACTATGATATAATTATATAACAATATAAGAAAATAAATATTTTAAAAGAAACTAATTAAATATAGGAATTTTTGTAAGCCATAAATATTTAACTACAACGTTATGACTAATTTAGTAATTTAAAATAAAATTTATTCAAATAAGATGTTTTCATAAATAAATATTTTGACATATTATGATTTTAAAACTATTTTATGTGACCTAATATAATTATTCAAAGTGTTATAAAATCATTTGTAATTTTAAAATCAGTATTTTCCCTCTAATTGATGATTTTATGTAACATTGAAAAATTTCATATTTGGAAAATTATTTCCAAGAAATGGAGTTTATTTTTGAATTCAACAAATTGAAAAATTGTTAGGTTTAATTTTTGTGTTTTTTCTAAAATACTAGATTTGTTTTTGAATAGTAAAAAATGATAATTTAGGATATAAGCTAAATACTCAAATTTTGGAGTCATAGATGATGTATGGATAATTTAGGACCAAAATATCATTCTATAATTCATTATTTTAATATTTTTCCTGATAATGATAAATCTATTCACTGTCTTGTGCAAAAATAATAATCTAATTATTAAAATAATGAGAAAACACTCTTCCCCACCACTATAAGTACAACCCCTTACCACATGGTATCCTCACACATCTCCAGCCATGAGCCTTGTAAAATATTACTAAAATATACTCTTAAGAATCTCCCACATGTCTATGATTTTTTTATCTTAATTAAATACCAATACCAATACCCTAAGGATGTTCTCTAGAAGATTGAATGAAGAGCTAAAACCCTCTTCCTTTTCTGTAAATTTCTTATCAAGCTAATTTATTTTATTAATGTCTCCTCACCTCCCTTCATCCTAATGGTATCATATCCCTATTACCATGAATATAGTGAATATTATTTAATGATAATTTAATAATTCATCCTCATATCTCTCCCACATCCACCTGTACAAAAATGAAAACATCGTATGTGATGTGTTAATTTAGCACATTCAAGGATGACGAATATTTAAATTTCTATTACGGTATTCAATGTTGGTCTTGATACCATTTTTATGGTTTAATTATATTATAATATATGTATTCTATATTATTTAATATTCTTGAATCATTTTTTAAACATGATATTAATTTATAAAACAAAATGAGTTCATTTTGATCGAAAAACACCAAAATAAACCCAAACGATTATCATTAACTATTTATATAATGATTCATCATCATGAAATAAAAATAAATGATATATAAGTACCATTTTAACCTATTTAAGATCATTAATAACATATTAGTTCAATTATGGATAATTACCCCCACATTATACGACCTTTCGTCTATATATAAAAGTAAACCAATCATGAAAACCAAGGAAAACATCGCTCCTAAATGATGAAATTGATCCTATTAACCCATAAAAAAGACCATAAATGAATATAATAACGTTATAATAAATAAAATACATAAGGTAAGGGATTCTAAATGAACCTCCATTATTCATTCCGATTACTCCTTATCTTTTTCTACCCAAGTGAAATTATTTATTATTATTACGTAAATATGATCCAAAATCATGCATGATGATCCATTAATCCTTCTTTTTTGGGGATATACATTTTCTTAATAGGTTCCCAACAGAATTATTCCTGATAAAAATCCCGATCTTAGAGAACTTGTTGAATTATTAACTAATTTAATGTGCAATCAATAATCTATTTTAATCCATAATTATTTTCCTAAAATCCCTCATTTTATTATGAAATATTTACTGCTTCAATTATGTTTTTATATAAAATATTATTTCCTTTTCTTCTTAATGTGCTCATTAAAATTTTCCTTAAATCGCACTAAAATGTTTTAATTGTAAAGTTTCTTCAATATTATTTTCACATGATATCACTTTAGTTCTAAATGACTAATCTTGATCTATGCTTATTTTATTTAATAATATAAATTTATGATTTAATTCCTTTCTTTCTTACACACTTTTAAGATACATCCCTTTACTGTTTTTATGTCGTGATTATGATACCCAATTCATTCCTTAGGTAACATTTTTGTTTTTGATTTATGGCATATATATGATTATTTATATGGAAACATTTTCATGAATATTTTATTATGGGTGCTCCTAGATATCGCTCCAATTAATTGTGTCGTGTTTAGTCTCATGGGACATTATGTGCAATGATCTAGGGGTTAGCCTTGACTTGTGGTCCTCTATGTGCAATGAACCTTCAGTCATGCTAATGTCATGGTTTATGTTGATGCAACATTACTAAGAATCCATGATTATATGATCAGATGTTATGATTCATTATATATAATGATGTTTTGATCCTTTTTATATCATTATGTTATTCCTTCTATCCATTATGTTATGCTTTATTCAGTTGTTATTCTCTTACTGGGCTTTTAGATCATCCCTTCATTCATGTTATCCGAAGGTTATCCTATAAATATATAAGGGATAAAATGTGGTTAGGAGATATTTATTTGGATTAAATAAAAGAGGTTATTATTTTGGAATCATGATGTTTAATTATGTACCTAGTTAGTAAGACAATATTCATTATGTTCGTTGGCTAGTAATTAGATATTTAATTATTCCAAAAATCATGTAATGATGTGTGTAAAGGAATGGGTCACTATAAAACAACTTCGGATCATGGTAAATGCACTAAAAGAGCACTAAATATATTCAAAGATCATTAAATTATAGTTTTTTATAAGTAAGGTTCACTTCATGGTTTATATCATATTAGAGGTAAGTGAATCTGTTAACCTATAGAATTTGAGTGATGTTGTTTCCTAAGAACATCCAAAGAATGTGTTTTATGTACATAGATTATTAGTGTTTGATGGATATTACAAGATATTCATCCTTTGATTCAAAGTTCAAGAAACACCGCTTAAGGGATTAACCAATAATGGCTTGAAATTTCACTAGAAAAAAGATTATGTGACATCTTTTAATGAGTTAAAGGGAAGTATAACTTCATCATTGATCCTGATTCATTCAAAGTTGGGACGAATAAATATGTTTTATTATGATGCGTTAGGGATTGAGGTAGGATAATTTCTGATAGAGGTTTATTTTTTTTATAAAATGGGTCTCTCCAGCTGACGTATCATGAGTGGAACTATGACTACACATGACCTCAATCTAGAAATTGTTGTCCATGATACACAATTATAGAGGCAATACATTTTAGGTGAGTGGTTTTTCATTTACGAAGACCATAAGAATGTTAAATACATATAATCTTAGAGAGACTAGATATAAAGGTATTGGATGTGGGTGGAATACCTAAAATCATTTTTCTTTGATATTTCTAACACACTCGGGAAGGGTAATGATGTAGCCGATGTATTGATCAGAAAAAAATAGATGCAAGCTATCAAAGAGGTGAGTAGTATGTGGTAGTCGAAGGCCATGTTCTTTGAGATGCATCTGGAGGTTCATGAGAAGTATATGAAGAAAGAATCAACAACTCTAGTGGTGACATCCTCCCTTCTAGAGTAAGTCTGGATGAGATAGATATCTTGATTGAAGGGCCACTTTTTGATATAGAGAGTCACAGGAGATATTCAACCACATAGTTGGGTCTTTGATGGAAATGATACCTTACTCTCCCATTCGCATATTTGGGTGCCTTTTGATATACAAGGAGAGTTCCTATGTTAATTTAAAGCCACTATATGGGTATTTTATCCTACGAATCCCTATATGCTCTGAGACATGCACTATCTCAATTATTATATTGGTATAAAGAGGTAGATATCATTCTTTATTACTCAGTTCTCCAACTATTAGCTGGTGAAAGAAAAATCACCAACAACCTGCAGGACTTCTATAGACTCTCTCTATTCTAGGGTGTAAATGGAATGAATTCACCATGTAATTAATGACTATCTTTTTGATGTCCCCTCAATGAATTCATGTCATATGGGTTATCATCTATAGGTTGACCAATGTTGCACAATTATTATAAATCTTATATACCTTCTCTATTGAAGATTTTGGATATATTTATATTCAGTATATAGTGTGAATTCAGTGTGTTCCCAATTATATCATTTTTTATAGAGATTCTTATTTTACATCATGGTTTTGTGAAGGGATGAAAAATTATCTAGGTGGAGAGGTTTTCTTGAGTACATCATGTCACCATTAGACTAATGGGTTGTCCGATAAGAGGATGAAGATGTTAGAAGACATATTTCGACCTAGTATCTTTGATTTTAGGGGTTCTTGAAGAAAATAATATCTCTCTTTTGGAGTTTTCCTACAATAAAATATTTTATGAAATGATTTAGAGGGATCCATATGAGGTCATTTAAAAAATGTCATGTTTTTAACCTCTATTATGGATAGCGGAAGGTGAGGATGATCTTCTAGGTCCTTGTCTAATAAAGGAGACATCGGAGAATTTCAAGCTGATTTAGAAGTGTATTTATAAATCTCAATCCATGAATAATTCTTATAATTATTGTCACTATAACCCTCTAGAGATTGAGGTGGTACATCAGGTCGTTTTCATATGTTGTCTAGATTTGGAAAAACAAATCTAGAGATATGGAATCTAGCCACCTAAATGATTTAGGCCCTCTAAGATAGTTGATAGAGAAAATATGATAGATTATTAGTTATTTCTACATATTAGGTATCTAAAAATGTGTGATTTCTTCCATGTATCACAACATTTATAGTATAATCCTAAACCATCTCATTTGTTTGACCCTAAGGATATAGAATTGTATGTGGGTGCATCCTTTGAGGGGAATCAGATGTGTATCGTTGATCAGACCATGAAGGTTATCCAATGCAGGTTAGTACATCTAGTCCAGGTGTTATGGAAGAATAGATGTGTACATGATGATACATGGTAGCAAGAGTCCGATGTATGTGTTCAGTGGCCAAAACAATTCAAAGATGACGTCTTTCCACCATCGGAAGGTAAACATGAAGATGAGTAGTCTTAATGATGGGTGGATCTAACATCCCTGATTTTAGTAAAGGTAAAAATTGTTTTTTATTTGTTATAATATGTTGTTTTGGCCATAATAATGTTTCCTAAGAAATTAAAAGTGATTTCTGGGGTATCTGGTGAATCATTCTAAAGTAGGATCCCTAATTTGGGGTGTGGCTGACTCGGCCACACAATTAGTAGAAATTGTGCATCCCTTCCCATACTGTATCTTTGACTGTGTTGTTGAACAACGTGATATATGATTTTTTTCATTCCTGGTTCACTATTAGGGAAACCATAAGCATTATCCATGTAGGGTTCCGCTTAGATTATAACATAGTGCATGGTTGTAACATTTTTTGGAAAACCGTGCAACCAAACCATGAACTCCAGCTGATGTGGGTGATTTTATTTTTTTCCTCTCTATAATGTTTTAAGATTCATTTCTCTTTCATCCTATCATTCCCAAAAATTTTATCTCCTCTCCACACACGAATACTTTCTTCTCCTCCACCTCGGTTCCTTTCTAACAACTTCATCTAGCATCCATTTATCTTGCCATCAAATCTATAGAGAAGTTATAGGTAATCAAATGAATCATTTCCCCTCTATTCCATGTCATATTGCCTATTGGTTGCACTATCTTGATGCAATCTAATTTTCTAGATTTTCAAGGACTTTGATTATTTCTTCGATATCTTCCCTTCTAGCTTAAATCCAAGGACGAAAATGGATTAGGGAATCACTATGAAGTTGTGGTAGGTGGTTTTTGTTCTTTACCCTCACTTTATCACATTATAGAAAATGTGTCATTATTCTATGAGTCAGACCTTTCTAGGGATGCATTATAATGGGTAATTAAATTAAATGGAAATAATTCCCATACCATTTGAGATCTGAGAAATTGGTTAATCAACCCCTTTGGACTGTTCACCTTAAACTAATTCATCCCAATGGGTGTGCTCTACCTTATAGGCCCAATTCCCCCGTTGTTCCATTTTTTCTAACACCCTTGATAGGTTCTTCCTATCATAAATAAATTACATATATTAATTGAGTTGAATAAGGTGGTGAACCACGAGTTAGATCAAACACCTCATGCCATACGGAATGGAACAATTGAATAAGTGATTTTTTCAAGTACTTATGCATTTCACCCATGCCTCAAATGGATTTTCAATTTAAGGATATGGCTATGTTATAAAATTTTAATATAAATACGTATCAATATTTTTTTAAATTAGTGTCGAAGGTGAAAAAATGTGTTTCTCTTTATGTGCCCTAAGACAGACACATTATGGATTATTTATTAAAATGTTAATGCTTTGTAAAAAATTTTGGGTAACAATAGCTATTCCTGGGATGGTCTTATCATGCATTATTTCTCTTTAACAATAGAAAAGCGACCCAAGTTCCATAAGCGATACCCCGTGGATGGGCTTGAGGGAATGATGGTCATACCATGCTGTGAGAGAGACTTAGACCCCTAAACATGAAACCAGGGATGAGTTTGGAGGTTAGTTCCTGATGATTTCACATAATGCATAGAGTGACTCCTAGTATATCATTAATAGGACACCTTGGATGGAATCATTAGTATTTTGAATTATTCTTATCCCCTAAAGTGATATGTGTAACTCTATTATAATTTATATGGATGGTATAAGGGGAATCAATGCATTTTTATTAAAAGGTTTGATTTAAATAAAAATAAAGTGGATGATTTTCATTAAGAAATGATATTTGGGTTTTTGAAAAATTTGGATGTGTCGTCTAAGGCCAATCCTAATTATTGGGACAACCAATTATATAGAACATTATGTCTCTCACTTTATCTTAACATGTCCTCTTCATTCAGGCTCACAATCTTAGGCAGAAATAGGTATAATTGAACAAGTTTCCAATTGTAACACAATCTAGTTTTTAATATTTTTATTATATCTTTCATTATTTACTAATGAGGGAAAACTATTAATTTTTTATTTTATAAATGGAATGAGATATAAACCATTGGTGGTGGCCTACATGTATTTTATTTTACATCCTACTCAAATATCAATTCGTCCCTGATTAGACTTTATGATAGAAAGTATTGATAATTAGAAGCATCTGGCTTCTGATTTATGATTCGTAGTTCTAGGATGGATTTCAGAGTAGTGGACTGAGATTATGATCAAGATTATAGTTATATTTTTCTTTTGAGTTTTGGTCATTTGATAGCTTGTGGAATATGAATATATCTCCAACCCCTTTCATATTCATTTCTTTATATCTATGTTACAATGTTAATCAACATATTGTATCTTTTTATTATTTAAATTCTGCATGTTATTCATTTTCCTTGCATTATTTATTTTCTAATAATGATATAAGTCTATTTTTACTCTTTTTATATTTTATAATTTTGTATATTTATATATGTGTGTGTTTGCGTGTTTGTGTGTGCTTCACTCTGAATAATTAGGACATAGTCTCCCCATAGAAACACCCTAGGCCATCGCTACTAGTTGAAAACCTCTGGCATTTAGGGAGACACGCTTGAGGTATTGTAGCCACCTTCTAGGGGTACAATTAAGTGTAATATGGTTTGGGACATTATTAGGAGAATTTGATTCTTGAATTAAACCTTTTATATTATAATATTTACTATGTTTTATTGTTTTAAAATTCATTATTTTTTCTTTTTACATTTTGAATAATTTTAACTTATCATTTTATCTTTTTTTATGAATACCAAAAAGAGGGATACCATTTAGTCATATTCTAAAATAACATAATTCCTATATTTTATTTGATGTATCAATAATACATTATATTTTTTCATATGTTAATTTTATGTGATCGTTTTGCATTAAACATACTTTTATAATTCAAATTACAAGAGAACTATCATCTTTGGAACCTCTTTATTTTTCACCTACTTGTCCCAAAATATTGTAAATTCACCTATATCAGGATGAAATAGAAGATTTTGATGTATATATATCATTTTTAGAGACTTTTTTCATCTTCAAAAACCTAAATAATTTGTTAAAAGGTATTTATTATGAACTCGTATAAATAGGATACTGAAGGCTCAAGGAATACATGTTATGATGATGATATGATTAATGAAGTTCTAAATTTTCAAATCTATTTATTATCTTTGTGATAAAAATATTTTTTAATTTCTAATTTTCAGTGTGATCTATGTGATGCTCTCTGTATGATTTTTAATTTTAAAAAAGAACATAATTTCATTCTATTATCATTTTTCCTTCAAACAGAATTAAAGATATTCGATGGATTAGAACTTATGATTATAATCCATATTTATTAAAGACATTTTAAAATAATAACTACTATTTTACTATATATTGGATGATTTGGAAATAATATCTTTTAATTATGATATATATTGATCATATATTGCTTGGGATAAAAATATGTGTTGTTAATCATTGATCTAACAAGTCCATTGATAAGACTTGTTACATTAGACCATTTTAATCAAATAAGTTTTATTTGAAAACATGGTTCCATTTAATCTATGTATCGATTATACTTCCTCATTGGGTTAATAGGGAAAATATTTAAGGATTTAAACTAGGTTATATCCTATAACAACCTTTATTTAGTTGTTTACTTATTTTTATTTTAAACCTCATTGTTTTGTTATGTTTTTTAATTTTATATATTTTGTTTTTCATTATTTGAAATAGTTATATTAAACCCTCCATATACATTATATTCCACTACATTATATTGTTTTTAATAAAATTACTTTCTAAAATATATCATTAAATAATCACATTATATTATGAGATATTATTTTCTGTGATTGAAAAACATTGAATTCAACCCCATCTTAAATTTTCCATACTGGGAAAAAAATTGCCAACTCCATATATAAAAATAGCTTTATTATAAATTCAATAGTATTTAATGGAATATTAATTATAATTTATGTGCTATGCATATTTCATTTTATCCTTTTTCAATAGCCTAGGAAACTTAATAATTCAATGTAATTTTATTAGACATTGAACTTTTTTGATCATCATGGTTTTAGATCAATTTGAAAATGTCACCATCAACCTTATAAATAATTTTTACCCTTGTTCACTATATTTATCACACTTTCACTAATTCATTATCAATATCTAAATTTGATCATGATTTCAAAAACACTTTCATCATTTATCATTTTTCATCTCTTATATTTTTTTATTCTCATTAAAATCATCATTATCCTTTTATTGTTGATTTTTAAATAGTATCTAAACACATACCACAACCTTATAATTATTTTTATTATTTATCAAAATATATCACCTCACATGTGTTGTTATACATTCATCTTCTTAGTATATAACACACACATATTTATCTTTTTTACCTTACCTTTCATCCATAATTCATGGATTATAAGTAATATCCTTAACTAATTCATCCTAAGACGTTTCTTGTTATTTATTTATTTTATATTAAAATTCTCCAATCCATTATCTTCCAAAAAATAAATTTTATTAATTTTAAAGAAATAATATTTGAGTATCCTCTTCAATTTTACATCCTTATATCATTTATTTATCAGTAGATCATCCAACTTATTCTGATAATATTTTTTTGGGACACATACAATTAAAGTGTCCAATATTTCAGTATCAAAAAAATGTGAGTAAAAGATAGACATTTAGAATATACTTTACCCATGTTCATATTTGAGAAAATGAATCAAACTATCTTTTAAGGATACTTATCTCCATTCCATATTAAATAATGGAATTTATTATTTCCTATAATTAATCCTCTGAGGCCTCTCATTTTTAATTGGATAACCCCAATTCATTTTCTTCTCAATAAAATATGATTAAATTTAAAATCATCCATTGAAACCATCTTGGTGCCTATTTCACTAATCCAATATACATTTCATTTTATTGAGTATGAATCATTTATAATATTAACATAAATATTATCATAATAAATTATTTTACAATGTACAAAATCATTCACTTCAATAAAATTCATATAATCAATGAATGCATCAAAAAAATTTGTCTAGTGCAATCCCAAGAAATTATATTTTTAAAAATTATCTTAACATTGACCACTTTTACTTTTATAAAATCTTCATATATATTCAATTTTTCACTAACATTCATTTTTAGGATTTACACTAAAATATCATTATGAATTATTTTTGAAAAATTTACCCTAGATAGAATTGATTCCTTTCATATCAACATTTAATTCTTGTTATTATATTTCTATATGTATTAAAATTTCTCTATTTTATATAATTATATATATAATGGTCATATAAAAATCCATTAAACGTGATTAAAGATATATTTACATATGATTCTTCCATGGTTGAACATTTATCCCATAAAATATATGAATTTACTTGTGATTAATTCCCATTTCTATATCAAATAAAATGTGAAAACATTACATAAATTGATTCATTTCCACTAATATTAATTTCGAGTCTCACATAGATATGATACACTAAGAGGAGGGTGAATCATCATTTCTTAATTCAAAAATGAATCCTATAATGATCTGATCACAATGTATCTTTGAACATAAATCTATTCATTTTCCTGTTTAAATGAAATAACAAAACAAGGAATAAATACTAATACATGGATTAACAATATCCATGAATTTCCATAGACTATATAATAATGATGTGATGATTTATACAATTGTTCAATGTATGCAACATGAAAAAGTCAAGATTGGACTCATAGTCCCTCTTTTTTTTACACACATAAGAAAAAATATTATTAATATATTTTAGCATAAAGAATATCTATCAAAAAAAATTCAAAAATTTATCCAAAAAATTAAACATAGATAATAATTATAACTATATTTTTGTATTAATAATTATTTTTAAGATCACGTGCTTCACCACATTCTTACTATTCCACTTCTTTGTATGAATACATAAATGAGAGACTATAATCTATGATTTCCCTAGAATATAAATTCTTATAATCATCACTAAATTTTATCAACCACTCCCCTAATCTATCAGTTTACATATCAAATTAATGAGATATTTTAGGTAATATATTTTTACTTTCTTTCAGGGAATTCCTTTACATTTTCTTATTTTTTTCTCCTGAATTGGGAGTGTTTTTTAATTTCCAAGGTTGAGAAATTATTTTGATAAAAAATTCCTAAATTTTTAGGAAATATGATTATTTTAAAAAATATTGTCTGATTATAAATGTGTTAACATCTTTGTACAGTATTCTATGTGTTCACAGGATTCCTAAGTGGATTTGTGGTTTTTTTTATGACACTGAATTGTTTTTAATTTGTAGGAGAAAACATTTATGTGTAATGGGGGTACTTGATGTGTAAGTCATACATGGATGACATAATAAACCTATTACACATCGTGAATTGAGCACAAGTTGTGTAAAGGTTGCATATTGTGTAATGATATAGGATTAGTTTTCATTATAAATTTATTGGTATTTCATGTATGTGATCTTTATGGATTAAGAAATGTGTAAATGGATTAAAAGCGATGTAAATTTCATAGAAAAGTATTTCAGGCTGTTTCATCAGTTTATTTTTATTTTGATTCTTCTATAGATATCTCCCCTCTTGACATACATCCCCCCTTCAGTGATTTTGGGAGACTATTTTCCATCTATATTGATTCGTTCAGTGATTGATCATCGTTTCTATTGGTTTGTATCTCTTAGGGTGACTAAAAAAATCTGATTATTCTATTATTTCATCAATGTAACATCATTTTATTCTGTTATCAGATTTGTTAACCCATGGAAAAAAAATTTCTTATTTATCTCATGATCGGTTTTGTGATCTTATTTTGGAGGCCATTTACTTTTTGGTTATGGTGCAGTGGTTGTTCATTCTATAGTTAAGTGTTGTTTTCTCTTCTCAGAAAACCATCTTTTTAATTTATATCATTTTTGATATATGAGGATTATTTCTAAAACCACCTTTTCAATTTTTGGTTTCTTTCGTGTGGTGGATTCTTTTACGAGCATGTGAGATCTGATATTTATATTAGTTGGTTATATCTCTAGACAAGGATTGTGAATTTCATTACTCCAATTTTTTTATAACTATTTTAATTGAAATGGAATTATATGTCTCATTTTTTTTTGTGTTTGTGGAACATGTTTTTTTATAAAATATGATTTTCCCATAGTTTTGGTAAATGGAATGGATTTAGAAATCATTATGAAATAGTTTTATGAAATGCTTTTCAATGAATAAATTTATTAAATGGTTTGATGAATTTATTTATAAAATACAGTATATAGGAATCCTTGGTGAGTTTTGGGTACGGTTTAGTAACATGACTCATTTAATTTCATAGAATGAAATGATGAAATGGCCTATTATTCAAGGGACGTGTTAGACATTTTAGGGGATTTACATTATTGGGTGTTCCTCTAAAATCTAGACTTGATTAATATGAATAGTGTCTTAGTTTTTTTGATATTTTCTATATTAGGTATGATTTTCCTAACTATCGCGACCTACTATGATCCTTGGTGCGATGATACTTGTGCTTCTTGGCCAATTTGGGATATTTGGTTTGTATTGTTTTGTGGCACTGACATTGATTTTATATGAAATGTGATTAATATTTTTTTTTTATTTATTGAATTTTTTATATGTATAAGAAATTATTTGAAAATAATTTTCCTTCTTTAATTAAAAATTTGGAAGAGGTAAATTAAATAGTTTTTTCTATTGATTGTTATAAAAATTGTTGCACTATTGTCATACCATGTTTTATTTAATATTGAGAATATTTGGATTTATATATAGAGACATCATATATAACACCTATGTGGGTCCCCACAAAGCCAGTAAGCTCACACCGTTTAGACCCCTTCAGTGGGGTGAAGACCTGGTTATATCATTTGATGTAGGGAAATTAAATGTACTACAATAAGGTCATGATGATTTTTGTTAGCTCGTATTTTTGTAGCTGGTGGTGAGATAGTTGTAGTTTTCCCATTGACTAAAATGGAGATATTATAGATACTATTTCATTTTTTATTCCTTTTTAGTTTGACTTGTTCCTTGTAGTTGTTTATACCTTTTTAGTTATATCAATTTCATTGACCATTACCTATAATGTCATATATTTATATATTCCATTGTTTATATATATATATATATCATTTTGTTTCTTTAGGTTGTTTAAAATCAATCTCTCTATTTTTTGTTTGATTCTTAGTTTCATTTCATTGGTTCATGGGGATTTTGAACACCCTTCAGGTATGTGGTCAGTTGGGTCAGGCACCAGTTTTATAGGGTATTTGGTTAGGATCCTTACATAGTAGTATCAAAGGGATATTTTTTACAATAATCCTTATATTAGGATCTCTTATAGATGGGAGATAGGATTTTGAGACATGATAGGTATATTTTGGGGAGTTTCTGGCTAGTGCTTGTTGTGATCAGTCTCACGTTTCTAAGGGATGTTGGGATTTGTGTCTCATGTTATCAAATTTTGGTCTTAATCTCATTTTTTTGCTATGGTTGTCAAATATTTAAATTATATTATAATGTTTTCTATTAGTTTATTCTATTTTTTGGTGCAGTATAATACCATAGAGATGTGTTTTTTGAGCTCGTTAGATGTGTTTAGGTGATTCACTTCAAGAGAATCCTCCTATGGATTATAATTTTATTGAGGCCATCTTGCTAATAGTTCATTCTGTTGACCAGAATGCGCACAATTTTAGAACATGGTTGTCTAGGTGTAGTCAAGATATGTAGGGGAAAGATATTGATCACATTACTTCTTTCACAAGAAACCATTGTACATTAAATGTACCATTGGACATTATGATGAAGTTTACATTCAGGAAAATATTGATTAGATCTTAGACATCATGGATAGACCGGATATAATCTAGGTTTAATGTGTGGCATTCAGAACTGAGGATCCCAAAAAGAATTTGTGACATTTCATGGCATATTCAAATTGACATGTGGTCTTAAATTGGAAGGGCTTCAAGGATCTCTTGTTCGATAATTTGTTTCCCAAGTCACTGATGGTGGAGAAGTCTCTAGATTTACTATCTTTAATGTAGGGAGAGCATTCAATGTCGACTTATGCTAATCGGTTTTTAGAGATGGTTCATTTCGTACTAGAGGTTTCAAAGAATGACCATCTAAAATATCATAAGTACCTACATGATTTTCAACCTAATATCAGATCATAGGTATTCATGACGAATCATTTTACATACAAAATGAACGAAAATAGTGATAAGATTTAATAAATTAATACTAAAGGTGAGGATAAATATTCCACCACATCACTTCCTCCTAGTGGTAGCCTCTATGGCATGCCAGGGGAAAAGAGGATGTAATTAGATCATTATATGACTAGTGGAGGTGATGCTCAGTTGTAAGCTTCTTCAGAACCTCCATTTTAGCAAGTGGTGTGCCTTTGACTTTCTTTTGGTGTCGTATATTTAGAAAAACATGACATTATTTTTATTCACCTATAAATGTGTGCAATATTTGTGGTCATTATATAAATACACCATATCTCTGTCTGGTTATGTCTACGCATCAAAATGGTGGGGGTCATCATCTCCAATGGCTATTGTTGTGCATTTATTTACATAAAACACTATATGGCCCTAAAACTAGGCCTCAGGAGTGACGAACCTTAAAATATTATATGAGTTTTTGGATGAGGTAGATGAGGGTCTAATAATAGTGAGAGGTACATATTTATTGAATTGCTAGAAAATATTTATTTATTTGATACTGGTGCATCGTACTCTTTTATATCTTGACATTTTTTTATATGTTCAACCTTCTAATAGAGATCATGTCATTTTTTTGGGGGTAATCGATGCCTTTGTGGATGAGGTAATAGTAGGGGTTGTATGTATGAATTAATTTTTACTCTGAGGTTTGTAACCAATAAATATTAGTCTACCGCTTTGTTTTGGACCAAATATGGCTACCTAATGATGTCACTAGTGTTTCAGGGGTTTTGGGGATTTTTTCGGATCCTGTAACACAACATTTTGGAAAAAAATAGACCAGATGCACAGTTAGGATAAATCATGTATGGAAGGCCACATAGTAACCCATAAATGTATGGGTATTGATAGTGACCAGATGAAGGTTTCACAGTTAGTTGAAACCTTATAGATTAGATGATACACATGTACTGATAGTCAACGATTTTTAGAAGAAATATTTAACATGGTTGGCACACGCCTTCTCAAACTGTGTTCCCTAACAATGCGGGTACCCTCCATAGGTAGTGATCCAAGGATGGAGTGTGCACAGTTTTGAAAACCATATGGAAAAATTATGTGCACCTATTTTTCATGGTTAAAATGAATTAAATTACAATTTTTAACTATAAAATCACCCCTCCTCTTTGATTTATTTTATCAATAGTAGAGGATCATATTTCTTTCATTAATATCCTCCCAGGGATTTCAACTAGGTTTTTTGATAAGTATTCCATCCAAAGTCTAATTCCATTGTCATTGGGATCATTATATTCCTTCTAGTAAACCCTACAGTCCTTAGGATCGTTTCTCTATTCTTCTACCTATCAATTTCACTATTTTTGTACAAGATCATATGCCTTATTTTCACAGTTTTGATTTGTTCTTCCATTTTGTTATGATCTAGTCGAATCTAAGTGTTGATACTGGATGAGGAGAGTTCTATGAGTATATGGTAGGTGTTCTATGAATTTTCCCTAAAATTATTGATGTTTCATAAACTGTTGTCATTATGCACACATTGATTTCATTGGGCATTTCGTGGTTAGTTGTTATTCCATATATATAATCATTATGCTCATATTTTGTAGCCCTTTCTATACATGATCATTGTTTTTTATGATGTGGAGACATAAATTCCTTCCACCCCAAGAATTATAAGTCCTTAATTATTTCATGATAACCCATGTTGGTTTATCTAACACAACATTATGGTGTGTGTCTACACCCCTTCTAATGGTAAGCCTTCTTAAATGAAATGAATTGTTAATTTTTAATGTGTATGACCTCTATAGTTATCTCTTTACCCTTCTATGTTAGGAGTTATAATTAATTAATGACCTTGAAATGAAAATGGAAAGTATACCATAGATATCACTTGGACATATTAAATGTTATATTGGAATTCATATTGGTTACATGTCTGGATCCCAGATTGTTATAATTTTAAAGGGTCTAGGAAAGAACGTAATAATTAAACATGGAATGAATGCAATCAATGGTTTCATGTCATTAGACCTATTTATCATGCTAATGAAATTTAATGGAGTGAATGTAATATGTTAATAATAAATGAATTGTTAAATGGTTGTATTCATTATTTATCCTTTCCAATTAGGATGAAAGGAAATGGAATGATCCTTTTGAATTATCAAATGACATGATTTTAACATTACCTAAATTAAATAATGAATAGTGTATAAATTTCCTTTTTCATATGGACCTTTTATTCGATATTGGAGTGTTAATAGTTGATCCATCCTTAGTTTCCAGATGGAATTACTTCAGTACTCATAGGATTCCATTATTATTTAAGGAGATATTTCTAAGGGTGAATCCCACCATGGAACATGGTCCTATTCTACTAGTGGATGCCTAAAATGGAATCATAGGATTGGCTCACCATATTCTATATGCTATGATTCCTTGGATACACTCCATGTACTTATATGGATGTCTTTAGACACATGGATCCCTGGATTAACCCCAATGGTCCCTATAATGATCTTCCCATTTTAAATTGGATCGGATCATGGAACTCATTTAGAATCTATTTTAGTGGAATGACTTTCATGACCCCACTTGTATTACCGTCAAAACACCTTATAGTAAGGGCGAATGTTATTACTGAGTTGTATGGACCCCTGAGGTCAATGATGAATTGGTTATTACCTTGTATCCTCTTCTACTATTATCATCATCATAGGATTCCTTTGTAATTACCTATAATCCTCTATTTTATTGTCATCATTATAGGATCTCAGGGTATACGTACCTTGGATAAATTATTCTTATTAGGAAGATATAATATAAATTCCATTTATAAATCATGTGACATATCTTTAAAATCTAAATATAAATTAATTAATTCAATGATCTCATGTTCAGATACATTACCATATAAGGTTGAACCAGGTGTGGTTTATTTATTTAGAATTTCATAACATTTATATATACATCCACACTATTTCAGTTTATATTCATAGAATATATTCTAACATGGCCTTCTATGGTACATTAGTAAATAATATATATGTAGTTATTGATAATGGGAAGTGTCTTGTTTTGTACACGTTATCTTTATTTCTTACTGTAGGATGATCTTTATTGTAGATGATCATGTAGGTGCATGTGAGGCTGGACAGTTTTTTGGATCATTTGTTATTCTTTTGTATAGAATGTATCAGTTACTTCCATCTATACCTATATATAGTTTTTTAGATACACCATGTATATTTTCATTATCTTTATATATTATTTGGTTTTCATATTTTTATTATTATATGTTTTCTGTATGTTTATGTCTTCTTATACTACGGTGGATTACTGGTCCTATTATTGTTATCTATGTATCCATATTTCCATGTGTTTACATATGATTCCACTATTTTATTTGTTATTACATATTAGTTATCCAACATTCTTGTAATGAGGGTATATTCTCATGAGGGATACACCCTAGGATTCGATTTCTATTTTCATAATTCTATCATATGGGGAGGATCAATTAACAATGTGTGGCCAACTAGCTTTATAGGACCTCTAGGTGGAACCCAGGTTGGGACATCTCAAAGATGTATCTTACTGGTTATATTTTTTTAATTAACTACTATATAAATAATATGTAGTACATTTGGAATTATTTATAACTTTTTTATAATCTGTTCTTGGGAATATCTGACCCATGTTTGGGTTAAATTATGAGTTTTCGGAAATAATAATTATTCTTCTATTTTTTTTTCTTATTACAGTTGATAAACTTCCACCATTAGGTGACAAACAATCCATGTGATGGATAATATTATTATTATGATTAAGGGTTTCATTTTATCCTAATCATGGTGAGATTTGGGAAACGAAGCACCAATCATTCATTATTATAGGTACCTAAAAATCACATGTCATGTATATGCCATCCCATAGAGGTGTATTTCATTTATTAAAATTCTTGAGTTTCCTATGATTACTGAGTGATACATGGATGTTGTATATATTTCAATGCTACTAACTTCATTTAAAGCTTATAAGAATTGATTATTTAATGGTTAATCTTCATTCTAAATACTTTTTTCTTTTGTAGGTTGATGGTGGTATCTTAAATAGTTTCTTTCTACTTATACCATCTAAGTACCTCTATATAAAGTAAGAGGAAAGGTATGATTGACTCTTCACATACTAGAACCCCAGTAAATTAAAATCAAACACATACCATTATCGTAGCCTTCTAATAATGTAGTTGTGTTAGTATACCTTGGGTAGTGTTTGATTTTTGTTATTTTATACTAATTCTATTCAATTTATATATTCTAAATCATAATATTAAGTGTGTTTTTTGTAATTTTTTGATCTATTTCACCATGACATCCTCGTGTCGTGCACCAGGAGTGTGACGATGACCACGCTCTAGAGGTAGTGGGCCCTAATCCCCCAGCAATTTCACATGTATTTTAACCTAAGTAACCTCAGGTTATACAAGATTTGAAAACATAAATTGATTTTCAAGTGTGTTATATATATATGATTCAGTACAAACGGGGTGTTCTATGGCATTCAACTACAGTGGCTATTCTTACTCGTGTATTCCGGTAGCAGCATCCTCCTATATTCCTGGGGGTTGGTGGACCACAGGTTGTGGAGACATGGATGGAGGACACACTATCTACCTATTTTTAATATAGATTTTCTTCTATATTGGATGTATAATCCTTCCAACAATATGTTACATGATTCACAAAGCATTTGTGGGTTGTGAATACTCAGGAAAGTCATCACCAAGGAAATGTGTGGGATAATTTTCATACTTCTTTCTAAGATTAATGTTTTATTCTAATGATGATATCTAACAAAGAAAGTGTGTTCGTGAACTTAGAAAATGGTTTTATGTTTGTTATTTACTATTCAAGGCATTTTACTAATTTATATTGCTTTTCACCGCTTCTAGCTAGTGATGAGCTACCATTTTCAAGACACTTAGAGGATAGGCTCAAGAGAGTTATGCATAACCAGATTGATGTCTTTCAACAATGTACCTTTTTTTATATCATTAGTCAGTCCCTTATTACTAAGATAAACCTTATGGAAAGAGATAGTTTGCGGAATAGAGGATGAGTTCTGAGGTAGGGTAGTAGTTCTTCTAATTATAGGAACTGTACACTAGAGGATTCTCATTAGGGTAATGGAGGCCAATGTATCTTCACTCAAAGCTCAATTATATAGAATTAGTGTGGATAATAGGCGAATATAAATCCTTAATCTCCTAGAGAATATCTTGAGTGTTGTTCTTGTAGCAGTATGGTATATATTTAGAGATTATATCACACCTTTCCGTCTACTTCTAGTGGAAGATTATCTGTGCTATCTCTATATTTCGAAGAAGGATAAGTTTTTCAATGTCAGGTTGGGAGATGGATTAACACTCGTAGGACTGACCAAGGGGGAAGTCATGGTCATGGTATTTATCCTTCTGATTATAAGTTCCAGTGATGTGGACCTATTCATAGAAGAATAGTTACTGCACAGGTTCATGGATCAGGCCAGTTTCATGAATTATAGGAGATGCCAGAGGATTTGAGTGTAGGACCATCTATAGTACGAGGTACTATTCCAGTAGCATTCACTATTGTATCACCTTTATTTTATATAGGAGATTCTCATTCCATTATCTCTTTATTTAGAAAGGAAATTATCAGGCTATAAATTCAATTCCCTAGTGGTGTGAGGACCCTAGACGCACCATTGGAAGTGTGGTTAGTGGGAATATTCCAATGCAGGGACTTTCACTTGATCTATATAGTTATCTCTCCCTATAGACCTACTTTTTCCCCCATGATGGTGGTCTATAATTTCATTATCAGTGGGGATTGGTTGGTAATATATCATGAATATATGGTGTTCTATCATCACTAAGTCCCATTTACATCACTATAGGGAAGCATTTATCTCCACAAGGGTTAGTGTAATTTCTAGGACCATAGTTCTAGAATTGCACATCATTGGCTAGGTCATGTGACCCAACAGATTTATATTATCTTGCTAGGGAACTATTGAATAAATTTGATAGATTTTCCTCTAGTAGTAGATCATTTAAGAGATGTTTTTCATAATCATTTTTCTAGATTACATAAATAGAGAGTGGTATATTTTACAAACAATATTGGTCAAGAATTTTATCTAGTGAACATTCCTCTATATAGGATGGAACCTACGGAGCTCTATGAGTTAAGAGAATATTGGAGGATCTTGATTCTAAAGGATTTATCAACCCCAATACTTCTAATTGGGGTTCACAAGTGCTTTTCTACAATAAATATGATGAGAAACTTTTATTATGTCTGGATTGCCAAATTCTCAACCAACTTATGGTTCAGAACTGGTATCTAGTGCTACAAATATATAATCCCTTTTACCAGCCTCAAGGATCTAGGGTATTCTCAATGATTCACTACATATCAGATTATCATCAGGTGCGAGTCTATGATTTTGACATACATTGTACATATTTTCATATAAGGAATTGTATTTATGAGTACTGTATTATTTTGATAGGTATTATGAATTCACCCTCTGTTTTCATGCATTTGATGAATAGGGCTTTCAACCCCTATCTGGGGTCCTTTTTAAAGTATTTTTTAGTGATATCTTGGTGTATTCTCATACTCATAGATACCCAGATAAACATCTCGAGATCATTATTAATACATTGGGTGATAATCATATTTATGAAAAGCATGATATATGGCACCTCTCGATCAACAAATTTATCTTTGTGGGTCATATTATCATTGAATCACGAGTATCTGTGGACATATAGAATGTGACAATTGTGGTTTTCTAGGATTATCTGAAGAACATGTTAGAAAATTTGAGTTTCTTGGGATGGATGGATATTATAGTCATTTCATACAAAACTTATAACAACATTTTTCACATCTTACTAGTCCTATAAATAATTCTATGATGTTCTTGTGGTTAGAATCATTTGATAATAACATTCATGATCTAAAAGGAAGGCATACCTTAGCTCCTATTATTATTCTCTAAATGTCTAGTAGAGACTATAAAGTTTTCTATGGTGCATCAAGCATCAGCATCGGTGTAGTGATGTTGCAAGATGAAAAAATTCATTCTGTATAGAACATGGTAGTTGAGGACTCGTGAGAGAAATTACCTAATGTGCAACCTTGATCTAGATATAGTTTTCTATGTATCATATTGCTGGAGACACTATCTAATGTGTGAGAACATTATAGGGTATAGAAACTAAAATATCATCATATATATCTTCATTTAGTGTAAATTGGATCTTAGACTATGAATATGGGTTAAATCCATTTATTTCATTGATTTTGAGATTTTTCTAAACATCTGGGATGTGATATGTAGTAGCTGATGTGTTGATCTGGAAAAATCCAGCATAGGTTATACAAGATTCCATTGATGATTACAATTTGATGGACCTATTTTTTAGATGAATTTTGAATTTCATGAGATCCATGATAAATATTCTCCTACATCCTAGATAGTTTACACTTCACCCCTTGATAGCGTGATGAGTATATTTTTTTTAATCCTATAGGCCTGATTAACTGGGAGATTATTTCTGTTCTGGACCCACCTCTAGATTGGTCAATGGATAGAGATGAAATCCAAGAGATTCATTGTCATATATAGGTTATAATATATATGAGAAGAACTAATGTGAGAGTCTCATTCTTCTCGGTGGATAGTTCATCAAGGATTCTCTAAGATTTATCAAGATATGTGATTATAGTAACTTTGCTCTGGGATGAAACTTTATATTGAAAGTCTTATCACTATGTGTTTCACCTTTGAAAAGGTGAAGGTGAGGCACTAATAAATTTTGATCTTGATATAGTTGTTTCTAATTATATAATGGAAATGGGAGGATTTGACAATGGTTTTTTCCAATGTATTATCGAGGTCTCCTTAAGGTTGTGACGTAGTCTGGGTAGTCGTGGATTGATTAAGGAATGTATCCCACTTCCTTCCTATCTTGAAGTGTTTCTCAGTTGATGAGATATGAATATTGTATGTGTGTGAGATTATATGACTACAAGGAGTCCCATGATATATCATTTTAGATAGGTATGACCATTTCACATTGAGGATCTGGTAGGGGTTACAAAGAACTATGCATACATAGGTTCTTATTTTGAAAACAATTCCCTGTTAGACTAATTGTTAGTTGGAATAGATGATACAAGTGATAGAGGACATAATCCAAGAATAAATCCTTGATTCTTTTGGTTCATGGGAGAATCATATCCCTCTCATCAATTTCTACTATAAGAATATATTTTAGGAAATATTTCAGATGGCTTCACATGATCCCTCATATGGTAGGCTCTTCTATTCGCCCCTATACTGGTTAGAGGTAGGAAAGGCAATGTTATTTGGTCATTTTATTGTGATGGAGACTTTACAGTACTTTAAGATTATTAGAAATAATATGTAAACTACTCTTTGTAGAAAAAAAGTTTATGTCAATTTTTTCAACAACCATTGGATTTCGAGGATGCTAATTTTGTTTTTATGTGGTTATCACCCATGCATGGGCATAGTGAGATATGGGGTCCATGAAATTTATCACCTAACAATGTCATTCTATATTAGATTCTATAAATTTTAGTTTTTGTAGCATATCAGTCATTACTATATTAGATGAACCATTTCATGCCCAACATCTCTTGTGTTTCACATCATTTCAATTATCAGGTTTAATCATCTCATACTTTTGATTATAAGAATGTTCTGTTATATTAGGATGATTATTTTGAAGAGTGAATTATATGAATCATTGACCAATGAATAAATGAAATTTGATGTTCTTTTTCCCTATTTTTATAGATTTTATGGTAGCATGAATGGGTACTTACGATATTTGGGAGCATGAGGCTAATGTACATTTTTAGCTTTCAGAGTTTTTCTCAGATGAAAATTTTTCACCCATGGAGGGTAAGCTAGGGGGTGATTTCCATTATAGGGGAAGACTATACGAACCCAATTTTTATACAATGTATTGACCCTTTAAAATATTATTCAGGCTCTTTGTTTTGGAAATATATGGATGTGTAATGAGGTAACAAGTGTTTCGTGGGTTTTCTAGGCTTTTTTATAGTTTGGATTCCAACTTTATTGGAAACCTAGATTGGCCTCATGGTTAGAAGAAAATATATGGTATTGGATGAAAGGATACCTCATAACATATGGGGAATTAAAGTGAGTAGTACAAGGCGACAGAATTTTAGGAAACCATGTATATTGGACCACACACCAATGTGGATGGCCTGCAGTTTTTACTAGATCCATTTAGCCTATTTGTTTCATGGTTTCACAAACTATGTGGGTTAACCATGTAGGTACCCTCGTTTGGTAATGATCCAGGAATTTTGGGTGCATGGTTTGGAAAACCATATGACCAAATTGTGCAACACTTTTTTTTCGAGGAAAAAATGAATAAAATTTCATTAATGAATTATAAATTTACTCATCCTCTTATTTTTCTATTTTCAATGGAAAAGGCTCCTCTTTCAATCATTGGAGCTCCTCCTATAGATTTCATCCAAGTTTTATGATAACTGTTATGTTAGATGTATTATTAAATTACCCCTAGTCTTTTTGGAATCCTCCTTTTATTCTATCCAATCTATATTATCATTTCCTTATTCTTATTTCTATCGACTATATTGGTGTGAGCTCATATTCCCTATTTTCAGGGAGTTGACCTATTATTCCATTTTCTTCTGATCTAGGAAAAACTGAGGATCGATACTAGAATTGGATAATGATAATGGTATAAAACATGTATTTTATGAAGATTCCCTAAAATTATCTCCATTTCATAAATCGTATCTATTGGGTGCATGATGATTTAATTGGGATTTTCTTATTTAATTTTTATATGATTCTTATAATCCTTATGCATGTATTCTAGATCCCTTGTTATACATGATCATTATATTGTTAGAGGTTTAGATATTAATAACATCCACCCCATATAGGATTACTTCTTAATTATTCCATTGTAACCCATGTGGGTTTATCTAACACACAATATTATTGTTTTTCTTATACCCTTCTAATGGTAATCCTTCGTAAACTAAATTTATTGTGAATCGTTGAGGGGTATAACCTTTATAGTTACACTTTAACCTTCTAAGATAAGTGTTCCCATTAATTATTAATGATTTAGATTAGAATGGAATGTATACCATAGATATAACTTGTCCTTATAATTTTTTTTAGTGAAATAGATATTGGTTTCATGTCTTTATCCCACCTCACTATGCTTATGAATTTTAAGGAAATGAACCACATAGATAAATATGGAATGAATGAAATAAATGTTTTCATATACTGATCATGCCTTTTTATGCATAGAAAAGGAAATTGAATGAACCTAATAAGTAAATAAGGAATGTATGTAATATATTGTGGTAGATCATATTTATCCTCTTCACATAGTATGAAATGTAATGGAATAAACCATTTGAATTATCAAATGGAATGAGTATTATATGGAATAAAGTAAATAATGAATTGTATATTAGGAACCTAATGCATATGGACGTTTCATCCTTTATGGGAGTGGTCATAATTGGGATATCCTTGGATTCCCAAGGGAATTCCTTGAGCACTCTGAGGGTGCCATTCCTATTCAAAGATTCAGTTTCAAAGAGTGTAGACAACATTGGAACATGGTCATTGTCTACTAGAATATGAATATCATGATGTCTCGTGATCCCCTAACTATATTATTGATATAAGGATTCCTTTGATATACTCCTTGGATCCATCATGATGTGTTCTTACATGTGGCTCTATTGATACACCCCATTTTCCACATTCATGATTATCCTATTTTACATTGGGCAAGGTCTTTGGACACAGTTAGAATCGATCAGAAAATAATTTTATTTGAGAGTCCCTTGGAGTAATTTTTGACCCTATTATATCCAGACTACCTATTTTTACTGATTTTCATTGACCCCTAAGGCCAAGGATGCCTTCGTTATTACCTGGGATCCTGTTTAACTATTATCATCATCATAGGATGCATTATTTATTACCATGGATCATATATTTTATTATCATCATTATAGGATTCCTTCTTATACCTCGGGTCCTTTATTTCTATTAAAAATGTAAAATGTCTTTTTTACACCTCATGTGACTTTTATATATAAAATGAACTTATTTGAATTGATTAAATGTTCTTTTTATCGGATACATTACCTCTAGATGATTAAGCATGTATAAGTTATTTATTTGGAATTTATTTACATATTTATATACATGTACATTGTTTTAGATTATATTCATAGACTGGATTGTTTAAACATTATTGGTGGTGGACTAATGATAATTATTTGACACACTATCCTAGTCATTGATGGTACCCATGCATATTATATATATTCAGGTGTTGATAATGGGAGGCTTCCCTTAATAAACATGTGATCTTTATTTTTTGTCTTATGATAGATCTTGGTAGAAGATGAAAGAGTTGACACTCGAGATTCTACATTATTTTATGATAATTTTTTTTTATTTTTTTGTATATCATGTATTGTATTATACCACGTATACCTATTTAATATTTTTGTTGATAAATGAAAAAATATCATCTACTATTAATATGATTCAGCTTCCATGTTTTAATTGTTATATGTTTCATGGATGTCTATGTATTCTTCTACTACAATGGGTTACATTTCTAATTTTTATTGTGTCTATTCATTTTGTTCCTTGATTTTACATATGATTCCACTATTTTATCTATTATTATATATCTATTGTAATACAGTATCGTAATGATGGAATAGTCTCCCCATAGACACACCCAAGTCCCACATTTCCAGTCTATAGACTCATGCATATGAGGAGGTACACTTGAGGCCATGTGGCCAACATGCTTTGGGGAAACATTAAGTGTCGCACATGTCGAGACATCACTTTTTTAGTGTTCTTGTGCACTATTGATAGCCAATGTAGCTTCAGTATGATATTTTCTCATTATTCATATGTAATTTTCAGATATCATTATCAAGATGGGTTGCCTTGTTGCTCATCATGATGAGGTTTATTGTTATCATCTATGTTTATAGTTTCTTGAAGACTATGTGATTTCATCGGTGTTTCATGGAGAGTGGGATCTGAGGTATCGTCATGTTGGAAAATTCAACCCATAGATCAAGTGTTTTTTGCTGTGTTTTATAGTTTATCAAGATTATATTTCATTTATTTTTTATCATCAGATTGTTTTTGGGATTTTCCTAAATTTTTTCCAATTGATTTATTCGATATTCCTTGAGTTAGGGAGATACATTTAATTAGTGACCTGGTTTTGGGAATGGATACCTTCTTGATAACTTCCTATCATATGAAACAATAGTATCTTAATGATCTCAACATTTAGTTGGATGACTATTTCAGATGGTTTCTTCATGGGGCCCACCATACATGTGAATGTGATCTAGTGTGAATTATTACCATGAATTTCATGTTTCTAAAGTTAGGTAGATTTCATAACATTCATCAATGATGTATTCTTTATTATCTAAATGGGATAATGAGATTTCAGTTTCCCCTTCCATGTACCCCTCCTTTGATCTCATCAGCATTTCAGAGTCTCATTTATAGTGTAAATTATTGTTTATGGATATCATTCTCAATGTAATGTCATTTAGAAGGTTTGTAAATTACACTAATTCTGTCTATAAATTCCAAAGGGTTTGATAAGGAGTCAACCATTGGTCAAGGGTTTATTCAAAATAGAAATCGTTGGAATATTTGAATTAATGTAAGATTGGTAACTTGTATTCTTCATCATGGGAGGGAATCTCATGGAGGAATCCTATGTTGTGAACCCAAGGTATCCCACGTTGATCATGAGGTAAAAAATACTAGAAGAATATATCTTCAAATGATTTCACCTCAGGTATCCCCTATTTTTTAGGATTTATCTGACAACATAGGTGCACATCTTCCATATATTGCACCTCATGCATCTCATGTTTTTTCATGAGGTTTGTATTTTTTATCACAAGTTTAACATCTTATTGAGAATGAATAGTCTAACCAAACAACACATCGAGGCCTTTCATGATGTTTCAACCCAAGGTCGAAATATTTAACAACTATAAGTTCACCAATAGATGGATCGTAATGCCCCATGGATGTAGATCTAAGAGGAGTGTCCCATAAGAGAATGATTTCAAATCAATATGGTTTATCAAAACACCACTTGGAATGAATTACATATGTAATTCTATATAATGGGAACTTGAATGGTTTACTTGTATATGGATCATAGTGTAATGGGAGGTTAATCTGATAGGTTTTTCATATAAATTAAATATGAAACATTGTTAAGGTTTTTGAAAATTACCCATGGAGGTGATCCCTGGATAGATGTGTTATAATTCCCAAGTAGGTTGATCCTTGAGGTGTGTCCTATTAAGGGAATATTACACATTGTAAAGGTTAATCATAACACCCTTAGAGTTGGACCAATTAAGTACATCCCTAGGGAGGGGAACCTTGTTTTATTGTTGGTCGGAATTGAATTTAGAAGAGGTGTCCAGAAGCCCTTTCTTGAAGGTAGGGATGAAAACCAAAATAGTTCAATTCCATCTTTTAAGGTCATGTTACAAGACTAATCTAGCATGATCAATGCCATGTGGTAAGTATGATTACATCATGGAGGGATCATTGATGAGGGGTGGTGTGGGGATTATGCATGGATTCATACCTTTTCAAGAGGATTTATATAACGACCCATACTTTACATACATTGTTAATACTTCAAAATTGAAGCATACTTATTACAACATATAAGAAAACCACGAAAGGACCATATAGGAATAGTGTCTTTAGAAACTGGGAAACATAAACAACTGGTTCATAAAGCATCTACATTGTCTCCCATTTATTTCGTCATATCTATAGTCCCTATTGGCATATCTTAGTTAATAAACTTCTTCCTGACCTGGGGAAAGAAAACATACAAAAGGGGGAGCTCAAATGCTCAGTAATGGTAAACAAAAGAAATATCAATCACATCATATACATAAACACATAACTTTTGGAAATCTTATCCTGCAAAAGAGATCATAATTTCATAACATGGGATAAATCATGGCAGTGAAATGTAATCACAAAAATCATAACTTAAAACATGAAACTTTGTGGCATACACACATAATCATAGAGAATCATATCTTATTAGTCAAGACTCATTTCCAAGACTATATTAGTGCAAAAAGTCCATTTCTGAACCGAGTCACCCTCATTTCAGTCCTGTTTCACTGAACTAGTATAACCTACCGTTCCAGCCATGTCTATATCATGAGATATAAAATCTTTACCCAAAGAATTGGAGGGAGATATAGGTCCCACCCATATCTTAATGATACCATTCTTATGTGTGCCACAAAATCATAAACCATACATCATAGCATAACCCATGTAATAAAAATGGGAATCTTAAACATCGTGACATCATAAAGCCATTCATATAAGATAAAGGAATTCATAAATATAATTCCATCACAACATAATCAAATCAATGTAATAATAGGGATAGAAACAAAACCCTTTATTATCTTATATGGAAAATAATTTTGATAAAACACATGAACTCCATTCTTGAGGAAAATATCCTTTCTACTTCAAAAACACTTTTCCTTTATTAACATGTCATAAAATGATAAACTAAAAGAACTTGATTAAAAATAAACTTGAAAAATTGTAAAGAATGTTTCATGGAAATAATGTTTTTAAAATCCATTCATGTCGTATAAGTTAAAAAAACATTCTTCTCATACTTTTGTCGGAAAAGTCAAAAAGTACCTCCTACGAAAAACGACAAAAGATTTCTTTCATATCTTTTACTAAAAACTCACCGATGTGTAAAATTGTATTTAAACAATTATAGGTGGATGGAAATAATATTACATATTGAGGAAACATGGATGTGGATGATAAAATACACCCCAGTAAATACTAAAGTATAAACAATCTCGGATAAAAATGAGATTGTGGTATTTCCCTTACCTTAGGTCCGTTTTGCTTCGTAAGTGTCTGAAACTTCTGTATAATGATTTAAATAATGTTATTTACTTATTCCAGAATCATACTTATTTTTATGATATCATATATGGTCATTTTCTTAGCTTCTTAGTAGTAATATTTCATTGCTACTTGTTATTCGGGTGTTTATAACTTTTTGTTCTTATGTGTGTTTTGTCGAATAAATTATTATTATTATATTTAGGTTATAGATACCTCATTTCCAGAATGGTAATAGTGTAATATATATCATATTCATTCATTCAATTCATTTATATAATCATTATGAAATGAAGATCATGTAGAACGAGTCGCATCACATCGTGGAGACGGTATTCCGTACGTACGCACGAGTGATGATATCGTTCCTATGATCGTGGAATTGTATTGGAGTGTATGTATACTATTTCAGAATCAGTATCACTTAATAATAGTCATATATAGTCATTATTTACACCATTATACCCATCCAAGTAAGGTGGTGGTGGAAAATATATTACACCACGGCGTGGAGACGGTATTCTGTACGTACGCACGCGCTGTGATTTCTTTTTCCGTAGGATGGATAGATGGTTAAATAGGGTTGTTTCATAATTATAATAACATATCAGTATATGAGTGATACTAATGTTATTACTTCATAATGAAACAACTACAGAAGAAGAAGTGGAAGAAGAAATAAAGATGAAAGAATCGGTAACGGACATTACCTCTTCTTTGAAGTGCTTCTTTGAGACCTTCTTTTAGGGCACTAAAATTGGTCTTTGAAGAAGACCAGGACCTCTGAAATGACTCTAGGGAAGTGTAGAGGATGAATTGGTAGATGTTGGCCGATATTGAAGGCTCAAAGTGGTATGAGGAAGAGGGGGAGGAGGTGTCCTTTTATAAGGGGGGAGAGGGGCACCTTTGGAATAACTAAAAATATTATTTTATTATAAAGTCATGTTCGGTTTTAAATAGCTCCAAATTGATATATTTAGAAGATAAGGTGGGGATGGGTCGAAAGACTCTCATCAAATAGAATTTAGACAAGTTTAGGTTCATATTTTAACCTTATCATTTAGATTTAACATTAAGTTAAATAAGTTTACTTTTACCGTGTCTTCTTGTGTTCTAATACTATAAGGTTAATAAACTTATTATAAGCAGCCAAACGAACTCCATGTTGTTTATTATTAATATATATAACCTTATATAAGTCATCTGTCCTATCCTTAGATTTTTAGGAATAAAATAACAATTACTAATATAATATTCGTTTTAAAAACTATTTTATGTCAATTTTGACACTATTTAGTAATTGATTTTTGTGAAAATCATAACAGAATTATTAGTTCGAACCAAGTTAATTAAATCAATAATAACATGTCAAATTAACCTAGAAAATTAGTGTAATTCATAAAAAGCCTCTAATTACATTTATTTGGGTATTTATAACATCAATTATGTCAATATTTCATTAATAAGATAATTACTGCATCATCGTTGTGTCATAAATAAATTAAATTATTTAATGTCTAAAAATTACAAATAAAATATCATTATGTAGGAAATATTTTTAGCTTTCTAATGAATATTTACAGTCAAATTTATCTTATGTATAACCTTATATTAAAAATTATTTATTTATTAAACTTTGATTTTATCTATTTTAACCCTTCTTTAAATAAATTAATAATAAATGTCCTAATCTAATCCAAGTGGGCCTAAATGGTCATATTTTATTCCTAAGTTTGTTTTTGGTCGAATTTCACATATCCAATAGAATTAGGACATGTGTAAGGGTAATAATAATATCACTTTTACCCTTAATTACCCTATTTACTTTTAACCGTGGTAAAAAAAAGTAAAAAGTTACTATTCACAAAACATTATTTTAATCTCATTGAACCATATTTTAGTCCTTGATATTAACCGTGTCTCTCGGATTTTCGAAATTCCACTCACCGAAGCGGTAAAATTATGTTTTATGAAAAATTCAGTTTTTTAACTACCACTTAGTGGTTTCACTATTCATCAAAAATTGAAAGTTTTCAGAAAAATACCAAAATTTTACCCTAGGCTATTTTCGATATTCCGACTCCAAAAATGAATTCCATTTTGAAAAATAAAATTTATAAAATTTCAAAAAGTGGTTTTCACTATTCATAACGGCTTGTTTTAATAATATTTTAATAGCATATCGTTGTTTAGTGAAACTCGGTATTGCGTACGACGCAAGCTATCGAGGAAGGTCGTGATTTCGTGTAAAGAAATCCAAGATAGTGTTGTGTAGCAAAAGATTCCTTTGATGATTTATATAACATAAAAGTCTCAAGTGTTACATTCTACCCCCCTTAAAATGAATTTCGCCCTCAAAATTCGTCACTTTGTAACAAACAGATGAGGATACCTCTCCCACATCATATCCTCAAGCTCCCATGTAGCTTCTTCTAATTGGTGGTTCATCCATAAAACATTCACCAATCGAGTGGTCTTGTTTCGTAGGACTTTTTCTCTACAATCCAGAATCTCTATCGGTTGTTCTTTATAAGAAAGATCTTGCTCGAGCGGTACAACTTCTGAGCTGAGTACATGTGAAGGATCAGGTATGTACTTTCTCAGGAGAGATACATTGAACACATCGTGAACTTGAGAGAGATTCGGTGGAAGCACCAATCGGTAAGCTACCTTCCCAACACGATCCAGTATTTCGAAAGGACCGATATATCTAGGGCTCAACTTCCCCTTCTTTCCAAATCTCATAATCCTCTTCTAGGGAGATATTCGTAAGAACACTTTATCACCCACTTCAAACTCTAGGTCTTTTATTTGGTTGTCGGCATAACTTTTCTGTCGAATCTGAGCTGCTCTTATGTGTTGTTGAATAGATCTGACCTTTTCTGCCATTTCATCAACGAGATCAGGTCCTAATAGCTTTCATTCCCCAACTTCATCCTAGCAAGTTGGAGTCCTGCATTTCTTTCCATAGATTGCTTCATAAGGAGCCATCTGAATTCTGGAGTGAAAGCTATTATTATAAGAAAATTCCACCAAAGGTAGGTGTTGATCCCAACCACCTTTGAAATCCATAGAGTAAGCTCTCAACATATCTTCTAGGGTTTGAATTGTTCTCTCAGACTGACCGTCTATCTGAGGATGATAAGTAGTGCTGAAACTCAACTCTGTATCCAGAGTATGCTGAAGACTTCGCCAGAACTTCAAGGTAAATCTCGGATCCCGATCGGATATAATAAAAGTGGTACTCCATGCAATCTTACCACTTCCTTTACATATATTCTGGCAAGCTGATCCAGAGAGAAATCCTCTCTAATAGCAATGAAGTGTGCAGACTTTGTAAGATGATCAACTATGACCCAGATAGCATTATTGCCTTTGGATGTTTTAGGAAGTCCTGTGAAAAAAGTCCATAGTGATGTTTTCTCATTTCCATTCGGGTATGGGTAATGGTTGTAACATCCCCTTAGACTTCTGTCTCTCAGCTTTAACTTGTTGACAAACCAAGCATCGAGAGACAAATTCAGCAACATCTCTTTTCATGCCATCCCACCAGAAGTACTCTTTCAGGTCCCTATACATCTTCGTGCTTCCAGGATGAATAGAGAATGAATAACTATGTGCCTCATCCAGCAGCTCCTTCATTAATTCTGGGATGGGAGGAACACAAACCCGATTCCTAAACATTATTATCCCATCACAATCAAGGTTGAATTCATGAACATTTCTCACCTTCTTTTGTAACTCGACATCTTCTTTCTGTGTCTCTTTAATCTTCACATGTATAGATGGTTGAACATTAATTTAAGAAACATAAGATTCTTCCCCTTCCATTATAATTCCAAGATCCATCCTTTGTATATCTATAAATATTGGATCTTTTGTGATCCTCATCATGGATAAACTAGCATGGTCTTGTCGACTTAATGCATCTGCCACCTTGTTCGCTTTCCCAGGGTGGTAATGGATTGAGCAGTCATAATCCTTAATCAGCTCCAACCATCTTATTTGACGCATATTCAGCTCCTTTTTTGTGAAAATATACTTTAAACTTTTATGATCAGTATAAATATCACACCTTTCACCATAAACATAATGCCTCCAAATCTTTAATGCAAAGATTACCACAGCTAACTCCAAAACATCTGTTTGGTAAATTTGCTCATGGATTTTCACTGTCGTGAGGCATAAGCTATCACCATATCATTTTTCATAAGAACACACCCCAATCCCTTCTTGGATGCATCACTATAGATCACAAACCTTTCTCCACTACAAGGCAGTGTGAGTACAGGTGCACTGGATAACCTTCTTTTCAACTCCTTGAAATTCTCTTCACATTCTTCTGTCCAGACAAACTTAACTCCTTTCCGGGTCAACTTGGTGAGTGGATTAGATAATCGTGAAAAATATTTCACAAAGCGTCGATAATATCCAGCCAAACCAAGAAAAATTCAGATCTCAGTTACTGTTGTTGGTCTCGACCATCTTTCGATAACCTCTGTTTTTGCTGGATCCACAAATATCCCCTCTTTTGAGATTATGTGACCCAAAAATGAAACTTTTTGAAGACAAAAATTCACACTTGGTAAATTTAGCATAAAGCTTCTCCTTTCTCAGGGTCTTCAATATTATTCTCAAGTGATCTTCATGTTCTTCCTTTCTCTTTGAATAGACAAGAATATCGTCTTAAAGACTACCACAAATTGATCAAGATAGTCTCTAAAGACTCTATTCATCAGATCCATGAAGATAGCAGTGGCATTAGTAAGACCAAATGGCATCCCTATAATTTCATAGTGTCCATACCTTGTACGGAAAGTCGTCTTTGGTATATCCTCCCTTTGATCATTAATTGATGATACCCTGAACGAAGATCAATCTTGGAAAAGTATTGGGCTCCTCGTAGTTGGTCAAATAAGTCATCAATGCATGGGAGATGATATTTGTTCTTGATAGTGATCTTGTTAAGTTCTCGATAATCAATGCAGAGTCTCATTGATCCATCTTTCTTCTGAACAAATAGAACAGGTGCTCCATAAGGTGATGCACTAGGGCGTATGAATCCCTTATCAAGATTCTCTTTGAGTTGCTTCTTTAATTCCTGCAACTCAATTGGAGCCATTCTATAAGGTGTCTTTGAAATAGGCAAAGCACCCGGTACGAGTTCTATTGAAAACTGAACTTCACAATTTGGTGGAAGACCCGGTAATTCCTATGGAAAGACATCATCAAACTACTGTACAATGGGCATATTCTTAATCATGAGTTTCTCACCAACCATTTGAGATAAATAACCTTCATTTAGTGTAATCAAGACCCATAATATGGAAGAAATTTCCACTGGAAGGTTATGTTCATCCTTGCATTGATAGACGATCATAGATTGATCTGGAATATGAAATTTGACTTCCCTTCTTTGGAAATTGATATGAGCTCCATATAATGAAAGCCAATCCATGCCATGAATCACATCAAATTCCACTATGGTAAGGATCACAAGATTTGCAGGAAGCAATTTCCCACAAACTTCGATCGGAGAAGAATTATAAACTTTTGATGCGACTGTTGTTCCATTAGGTGTTGTCACAGCTAACTCAACATCTAATTGTTGAGGTAATATGGTGATACCCTTAGAAAATTCTTCAGAAATAAAAGAGTGGGTGGATCCAGAATCAAATAAAACATTTATTACATTAGAGTGGATGGTAAGTGTACCTTTCACCACATCGTTATCGTACTCCACATCGCTGATAGAAATTTCTTGTGACATTCCTTTTCCTTTAGACTTAAGAGTTTGTTGACGTCAACCATCATCATCAACCCTTGGATTAGGGTATTTATTGGCATAATGCCCCATCTCCTTGCACTTGAAACATTGAAGTGTACTAGGTTCATTCTGTGTATCCCTTCCTTTGTTTGCATCATTAGACATCTTCATCCCATCATCGCGGCATTCAAATGCCCGATGACCTTCCTTTCCAAATTTTAAACATTTACTTGTCCCTTTAAGACAACTCCCTCCATGTTTCATTCCACATTTTGAGCATAAGGGAAAGCTCATCTTCTTTTCAGTGTGCTCTTTAGATTTTCCATTGAATTCCATTTTCCTCTTCTTATCAAAACCATATGACTGATGGGTTACTCTAATCTCCATCTCAACTTTGAGAGCACATCAAACGATTTCCTCATAGCTATTGAAGTCCCTTATGGCTAAGGCCCTTCAAATACTTGGTTTTAAGCCACTAAAGAATCGATCGATCTTACTCTCATGTAGGATAATAATACCAGAATCGTACCTTGCATGTCTTGTAAAATTTGCTTCATAGGTACCAACAGATTCATCATCCTTTTGCTTCAGTTCAAGAAACTATTTCTCCATCTTTGTTCGGAGAGTATTAGGGAAGTACTTATTGAAAAATAAGTTCTTGAACTCGTCCCATTCCATGGACTCAATTTCATCCCTTTGCCTCGTATTCTTAATAAGATTCCACCATTGATCAACATCTCTTTCCAAACGATACACTTCTAGGATTACTTTATCATGTTCATAACATTGAGGAACTGAAAGTATCTTATCAGTACTACTAATCCATTGTTCAGCAACTAATGGATCAGTAGACCCGCTGAAAGAAGGTGGACGCTGCCTCATGAAGGATTCAATAGAATTTTGCTCCTTTCTTTGCTCGTTCGGAAGTCCTACATGATTCATAGCTTAAGAAAGTTGTGTGATCATGGCTACAAGATTTTTCATTCCAGCTCCCATAACGTTTGGTTGCTCAGGGGGACAATCATTGCATTTCCGGTCGCATTCTGCATTAACACGGTTCCTTCAGGTTCCAGCCATTGACTAAAACCAAGAAGAATAGTGTGAGCAACACTAATTATAATAGTAAAACCACATAATCAAGAATAAAATTTCACACTTAAGGTCTTATCCTAGGTTATTCATGGCCATTTCTAAAACACTAAGATTGTGTTCTATGCTTATACTTATCCTTAGAGTTCTTATTAAGGCTTTCACATCCGAGTTTCCAATGGTTGACTATACCTTTCCTCTGATACCAACTATAACGACCCAGACTTTACATACATTGTTAATACTTCAAAATTGAAGCATACTTATTACAACATATAACAAAACCATGAAAGGACCGTATAGGTATAGTGTCTTTAGAAACTGGGAAACATAAACAACTGGTTCATAAAGCGTCTACATTGTCTCCCATTTATTTTGTCATATCGATAGTCCCTTTTGGAATATCTTACTTAATAACCTTCTTCCTGACCTGGGGAAATAAAACATACAAAAGGGTGATCTCAAATGCTCAGTAAGGGTAAACAAAAGAAATATCAATCACATCATATACATAAGCATATAACTTTTGTAAATCTTATCCTGCAAAAGATATCATAATTTCATAATATGGGATAAATCATGGCAGTGAAATGTAATCACAATAATCATAACATAAAATATGAAACTTTTTTGCATACATACATAATCAAAGAGAATCATATCTTATTAGTCAAGACTCGTTGCCAATACTATCTTAGTGGACAAAGTCCATTTCTGAACCGAGTCACCCTCGTTTCAGTCCTGTTTCACTGAACCGGTATAACCTACCATTCCATCCATGTCTATCTCATGAGATATAAAATCTTTACCCAATGAATTGGAGGGAGATATAGGTCCCACCCATCTCTTAATGATACCATTCTTATGTGTGCCACAAAATCATAAACCATACATCATAGCATAACCCATGTAATAAAAATGGGAATCTTAAACATCATGACATCATAAAACAGTTCATATAAGATAAAGGAATTCATAAATATAATTCCATCACAACATAATCAATTCAATGTAATAATAGGAATAGAAACAAAACCCTTTATTATCTTATATGAAAAATAATTTTGATAGAACACTTGAACTCCATTCTTGAGGAAATTATCCTTTCTGCTTCAAAAACACTTTTCCTTTCTTAACATGTCGTACAATTTTATAATAAACGAAATTGATTAAAAATAATCTTGAAAACTTGTAAAGGAAGTTTCTTGGAAATAATGTTTTAAAAATACATTCATACTGTATAAGTTAAAAAAACATTCTTCTCGTACTTTTGTCGGAAAAGTCAAAAAGTACCTCGTACAAAAAACGACAAAAGATTCATTTCATATCTTTTACTAAAAACTCACCGAAGGGTAAAATTGGATTTAAACAATTGTAGGTGGATGGAAATAATATTAAATATTGAGGAAACATGGATGTGGATGATTAAATACACCCCAGTAAATACTAAAGTATAAACAATCTCGGATAAAATTGAGATTGTGGTATTTCCCTTACCTTAGGTTCATTTATCTTCTTAAGTGTCCGAACCTCCTGTATAATGATTTAAATAATGTTATTGACTTATTCCAGAATCATAATTATTTTTATGATATCATATATGGTCATTTTCTTAGCTTCTTAGTAGTAATATTTCATTGCTACTTGTTATTCGGGTGTTTATAACTTTTTGTTCTTATGCGTGTTTTGTGGAATAAATTCTCATTCTTATATTTAGGTTATAGATACCTCATTTCCAGAATGGTATTAGTGTAATATATATCATATTCATTCATTGAGTTCATTTATATAATCATTATGAAATGAAGGTCATGTAGAACGAGTCGCATCACATCGTGGAGACGGTATTCCATACGTACGCACGATTGATGATATCATTCCTATGATCGTGGAATTGTATTGGAGTGTATGTATACTATTTCATAATCAGTATCACTTCATAATAGTCATATATAGTCATTATTTACACCATTATACCCATCCAAGTAAGGTGGTGGTGGAAAATAGATTACACCACGACGTGGAGACGATATTCCGTATGTACGCACGCGCGGTGATTTATTTTTCCGTAGGATGGATGGATGGTGAAATAGAGTTGTTTCATACTTATAATAACATATAATTATATTAGTGATACTTATTGTATTACTTCCTAATGAAACAACTAAAGAAGAATAAGTGGAAGAAGAAATAAAGATGAAAGAATCGGTAACAGACATTACCTCTTCTTTGAAGTGCTTCTTTGAGACCTTCTTTTAGGGCACTAAAAATCGTCTTTGAAGAAGACCAGGACCTCTAGGATGTCTCTAGGGAAGTGGAGAGGAGGAGTTGGCAGGGGTTGGCCGAGATTGAAGGCTCAAAGTGGTGTGAGGAAGAGGGGGAGGAGGTGTCCATTTATAAGGGAGGAGAGGGGCACCTTTGGAATAACAAAAAATATTATTTTATTATAAAGTCATGTTCGGTTTTAAATAGCTCCAAATTGATATATTTCAAATCTAAGGTGGGGATGGGTCGAAATAATCTCATCCAATAGAATTTAGACAAGTTTAGGTTCCTATTTTAACCTTATCATTTAGATTTAACATTAAGTTAAATAAGTTTACTTTTATCGTGTCTTCTTGTGTTCTTATACTATAAGGTTAATAAACATACTATAAGCAACAAAACGAACCCCAAGTTTTTTATTATTAATATATATAACATTATCTAAGTCATTTTGCCGATCCTTAGATTTTTAGGAATAAAATAACAATTACTAATATAATATTTGTTTTAAAAACTATTTTATGTCAATTTTGTCACTATTTAGTAATTGATTTTTGTGAAAATCATAACAGAATTATTAGTTCGAACCAAGATAATTAAATCAATACTAACACGTCATATTAACCTATAAAATTAGTGTAATTCATAAAAAGTCTCGAATTACATTTATTTGGGTATTTATAACATCAATTATGTCAATATTTCATTAATAAGATAATTACAGCATCATCGTTGTGTCATAAATAAATTAAATTCTTTAATATCTAAAATTTACAAATAAAATATAATTATGTAGGAAATGTTTTTAGATTTCTAATGAATATTTATAGTCGAATTTATCTTATGTATAAACTTATATTAAAAGTTATTTACTTATTAAACTTTGATTTTATCTATTTTAACCCTTCTTTAAATAAATTAATAATAAATGTCCTAATCTAATCCAAGTGGGCCTAAATGGTCATATTTTATTCCTAATTTTGTTTTTTGTCGAATTTCACTTATCCAATAGAATTAGGGCATGTGTTAGGGTAATAATAATATCATCTTTACCCTTAATTACCCTATTTACTTTTAACCATGGTAAAAAAAAGTAAAATGTTACTATTCACCAAAAAAATATTTTCATCTCATTGAACCACATTTTAGTCCTTGATATTAACCGTTTCTCTTGGATTTTCTAAATTCCACTCACAGAAGCGGTAAATTTATGTTTTATGAAAAATTCAGTTTTTTAACTACCACTTAGTGGTTTCACTATTTATCAAAAATTGAAAGTTTTCAGAAAAATACCAAAATTTCACCCTAGGCTAATTTCGATATTCCGAATCCAAAAATGAAGTCCATTTTGAAAATTAAAATTTATAAAATTTCAAAAAGTGGTTTTTACTATTCATAACGGCTTGTTTTAATAATATTTTAATAGCATATCGTTGTTCAGTGAAACTCTGTATTGCGTGCGACGCAAGCTATCGAGGAAGGTCGCGATTTCGTGTAAAGAAAGCCAAGAAAGTGTTGTGTAGAAAAAGATTCCTTTGATGATTTATATAACATAAAAATCTCAGGTGTTACAATTTATCTTGGTTAGAGTTGGTGTTTTGAGTACACACTGAGTTGCCTAAGGGTCAGGGAAAATATGTCGTCTCCTAGGTGATGGGCATGATCTTACATAAGATGTGTCCCACAGAAAATCTACATAGATGTGGATTTTTGTTTTAGTTCTCAATAAGGATTCCTAGGTATGTCTGTTAGTTTCGAATCAAATCCCACAATGTTTGGAAAAGATGGGACTATGCATAAAAAGAAGGCCTAACATACTGAAGCAAGTGGTTCAGTCTAACACATGGAAGCTTCCTATTGGGAGAGTGTGGATGTTGAGTATTTCATATTGGAGAATCCCATAGAGGATTCCTGATTGGGGCTTATACAATATTGTAGGCCCATTGGAGGATCGGTTGGATTCAATGGTTGCTAAAAATATATAATCCCTTGAAATTAATGTTCAATTTATGAAACAAGAGGAGGAATTAGACCTGACACTCATGTTGCGAAAGAAGCACCAATAATAGATGGTGTGTGGATTATGCAAGGAAGGTTCCCATGGACGATTCCATTTCATATGGGGAGGATCTCATTCCCTTTGAGTATAGTTAGTGCGGATAACATCCAATTCCACTCACTCATGGAGAATTATAATCTTCTTTTACCAGGTAAGACCACAGTTTAATGTCATTTATTTAGGATATTGGAACTAGGTAGTTTTACTTCATGCAACTCGGATGTGGGGGACTCACTCTGTACCCATTGGACATATATAATTATAGCTCACACACCTCTGTTTGGGAAATGGATTTGGAAATATCAGGGTGTAATGAAGGTGATTAATGGTTAGTAACAAGGTTTGTGTTTACATCGCAATAGTGGGAAGCAACAACTGTTAGAGTTCCTATGCTGAGAAGTAATATGTAAGGTAACAAATTCACTAGAGGCATAGGGGATATCTCATCAGGGACCCCGAAATTTGTGTGAGAAAGACTAGAAGGGTATACATTAGAGGTGTGTAAAAGGTATTGGTGTAGTGTATACGATTTTATCAAACATTGTTATATAGAAAAATGGAAGGCCATGGAGTCTCAAAGAGGGGTTGCACTCAAGATTAGAGGTTTGAGTGAATTAGAAGCCTCTGCATGAACCCAAATTGTGTTGAAATGGATGGGTGAGGATTGTTCAACTATGGTATCATTTAGTGGTGGATTAGTGGGGAAACTAGTTGGTAGTATTTTCTACCTTGACAGTTCAATGTTTTCATGATGTCCTGTAAGATTGGTCCGACACGTGGTACAATAATGCTTCATCTTCTAAAAAGTTACCTGGAAGAATGGGTAAGAATCTATTTATAGATAAAATATTAATAAATTACTATTCTATATTTGCGTGTTGAAAGAGATATTAGGTGTAACTTATTCATTTCATATAGTTAATATCCATGGAATGAAGTGGTTTGACATCACTATTGTCTCGTAATAGGTATACGAGTAGACATGGTTTTGCATGCTCCACAGATCTCTTATGAACATTTTCCATGGTGTTTTAAGTGGTGTTCATGAAAGGAATGTAAATTGTTGTCATATTCAGTGAACATGAATTCTTTTTCCATGTTCTGATCTTTCATGATCAAGTTAAAGCCTATTTGTGTATCCCTTTTGTTCTTGGAATGCTCTGTTCATTAATATGATGGCTTCGGTTTTCAAAACATTTATCGTCTGCGCCTTCAGCTAGAATTTTAGTGCCAAAAAATCACCCCCACCTAAAATATGATGAGAAAAGGGACCATAAGGCGGTGTTTTGAGGGAATCACTGAATATATGGATTTCATTTTGAGTGTACATTCAATATTCACAGTTTGGTGAAAAACAAATGTTACACGCATATGCAATGTTACAATTGTATGTTTTTTAAATAATTTTTATCCTTTAGTATCTTTCATTGCACACAATATCATGTTTAATAATCAGTGAGATAACATTATTATAAAATTACCATTATACTATACCTATTAGGTAAGTTTGAAAAATTATAACTGACTTATGAAAATTCATTGTGAATTCATTGGCTACCACATATTTATGAAATATATAAATCAATTGGATATTTGTATTTTTGAGTGAATTATTTTTGGTAATTAAATTAATGATATATATGTGTGTTATATAATTAATAAAACATATTTCATATTCATCCAATTGATATTTTAGTCATATCATATGAATAAAACCCTATTTGATGTGTAAAAACCTAATTTGAAAAAAAACATTAATTTTACACCTTTGAATAGAGAACCCCTTTTAAATTAATATTTTGACATATTAATAATTTTTATTTGAAAAAATAAATAGTATATTTAGAATTGGTATATAAAATTGAAATAGGATAAATTTTTGATATTTTTTGTTGAAACTTTCACGTTTTGACAAATATTAAAAATCCATTCAATTTTAATTGAAAATTACTTTTTCATTTAAATACTTTATGTAGAATAAATATTTAATTGATTTGTTTAAAATTATAAAAAGATTATATTTTTATTATTTATTATATTTTGGGTCATTTGAATTAATTTTATAATAAATTAAGATGTAAAAAATTTCAATATTTTGAAATATTTTAGCTTTGAAAAGCCCTTTTTCTCATTTAAAAAAACTAGATTAATTTTAAATTAGTAACTGAAAAATCTGTGTTTTGAATTTTCAAAAATGGATTCCATATTTTGAATCATTTTCTCCAAATTATATAAATAGATTTATTTTATTTTTGGGCAATATGAATAGTTAGTTCGGTGATTTTTTTTAACACGGTAAAAGGGTAAATCGGGTAATGATGGGTATAAATAATAATATAAAATTACCGTAAAACTTTTCATTATATAATTGAATTATTATAATTTTACCTAAAACAAAATTTGGTTGAAACGGTGTCCATTAGAACCAACATGGATAATATTACGACATTTAATCTATTTTATTTAAAGAAAAGTAATATATGTCCTACTCAAACTTTAATAATTCAAATATTATTAATATAAGGTTATACATAAGATAAATTTGATTATAAATACTACTTTTAAAGATAAAATATTTTTCTTTATGATGACAATTTATTTGAATTTTTTAGGAAATAAATAATTACCTTAAATACATACACTTGGATGCTAAAAAATTATTTAATTGATGAGATATCAATAATTTTTTTATTGAAATATTAATAACCATAATAGGCCCAAACACATGATCAAAACCTATTTTTCGTGTATATATAGACCATGAGAATCCATGGGTCAACATATTGACCATTTGGAATCTTATAGAAGATATTATGACACTTATATTATTTTATTAAATGTGAAGATAAATTTGTCACATTCATGTTTTAAAAGATTATAGAATTTTTAATGTTGGTTTTTTCAGAATATAAATTCTACTAAAAGTAATATTTTAAAATAAAATGGATTTCTATTCATTATATTATTTTATTCTGAATTTATATTGAAAAAATAATAATATTAAATAATTACACAAAATTGTGGGAGTAATTATTTTATTATTCAAGAGGTCAAATAAATTTTATTAAAAATATTGTAATACATATTATTTTGGATAATTATTATGTAAAATAAATTATATATATTACATTTACCCTATAGGGATATAATATAAAATTTTGATCTCGGTTGCCCTATTTGTTTATATTTTTAGAAAACCATTAAATAAATTGTGTTATAATTGACATTATTGGTATTTTTCACAATAATGTTTTCTTAAATTATTTAAAAATCAGAAAAAATTTATAAAAATATATAATAAATATGTTATGGTCTAAAATTTTCTAAATTATTAATTTAAGGTCAAATTGACTTCAAAAAATTATGTATGTTTCCATTTTAAGGTTGAAATATTTGTTACCATAGTTAACAATTAAAAAGATTTAACAAGGGTTAATTAAAATGACAATGCATACTTGGACATACAAACATGTCTAAAATTTATTATTTGTTGATATTACAACCCTATCTCATCTAATTTTTTGAATTGGGTGATGTTTTAGGTTTTTAATTTGGTTTTTATTTTATTATAAATTAATATTTTTGAGGTTTCCTAAAGTGCCCTCACCTAAATTATAAAAGGGAACCTTCTCCCTCACATATTCTCTTCATATTGAGCCTCAATTCTTGGCCATCCCATTCCATTTTCCTTCTAAACTCCCCAAAATTCATTCGATTGGATCTGGTCTTATTTAAACACCAACTATAGTGCTCTAAAAAGATATTTAGAGAAAGCATGTCAAGGAAGAGGTAATCTCTTCTACTGAATCAATTAATATTATTTTTTATTATACATACTATTCATTAGTTGTTTATTTATAGTATAATAACTTAAGTATCAATCATATACTTATATGTTATTATAAATATTAAACAACCATATTTCACTATCTATCCACCATATGAAAAACAAAATCACCGTGCGTGCGTACGTACCGTTTACCGTCTCCACACTGTGGTGTAATATTTTTTCACCACCACATTACTTAGATGGGTATAATAATGTAATGAATATATATATATATTAATTATAACATGAGACTAATTCTTAAATATCATACACCATACACTTCAATAGAATTTAATAATTTTGGGAATGATATCATCGCTCATACATACGTACGGCCTACCATCTCCATGATGCAATACGTTTCATTATTCAGGATGTTCATTAAACCAGGATCAGATACATGATTTTAATGAATAATTATGATATATATTATACTAATATAATTTTTTAAATTATTTAACTAAAACCTAATAAGACGCACATGAACTTATACAAAAAATTCTGCCTAAGAACCTAAAGTAGTTTGTATCCAAATAATGAATTGAAATGAAATGTATCTAACAAACTAATGATAGTAAAATCATATAAGATATCATAAAAACAATTATTGTTCTATAGTAAGCCAAAATCATTTTTTAAATCTTTATACATGGGATTTGGATTCATACGAAGGACATCAAACAAAGGTAAGTGATAACTTTGCAAATCTCATTTTTATATGAGATTATTTATTCGTAAGTATTTAATAGGGTATATTTATCATCCATATCAATGTTTCCTAAATATGTATTTAAAAATATTATTTATATCCTTCTATAATTATTTGAATTTAATTTTACCCATTGGTAAATTTTTACTTAACGGTATGAATGGAATCTTTTGTCATTTTTAGTACGAGGTACTTTTTATCTTTTCTTGGAAAAGTACGAGAAGAATGCTTTTTTAACTTGTACATCATGAACGTATTTTTAAGCTTTTATAATCCTTTATTTCCTTGAATCTTCCCGTACAATCATAAAATATTATTTTGACATTAAATGATTTCTTCTAAAATTGTGTGACATTTTGAAGATGGAAAATGTTTTTGGATAAGAAAGCATATTTTCTTCATGAATTAATTTCAAGTGTTTTCACAAAATTACTTTCCATAGAAGATGACACTCCTTAAATATGGTTACATTTATAACCCTGTTTTTACTATTATTTGATTGTGTGTAATTTATGAAATCCAATTGTTTTATATCTATTATGATGGAATGATGTTTAAGAAATCCATTTTATTTCATGGGTTATGTCATGGTGAGTGTTTTTATATTTTTGTGGAACATGTACAGATGGTATCATAATAATATGGGTGGGACCTATATCTCTCTCCAATTAATTGGGTAATGATTTATATATCATGATATATACATGAATGAAACAACAATTAAATCTGGTTCAGTAATACAGGGCTGGAATGAGGAGTGAACTCGGTTCAGTAACATACAACTTCTACTATGATGGTCTTAGAAATGAGCCTTGACTAATATGAAATGATTTTATATGATTATTTATGTATTCCACAAAATTTCATATCATATTTTATGACTATGGAGATTACATTTCACTTTTATGTTTTATCCCCTGACATGATATTATGATCTATTAAATGTTGTATAATACTCTTAAATGTTTTGTTCTTATTATTATAATATGATTGATATTACTATTATTTACCCTTACTAATATTTTGGACTCACCATTTAATTTGTTTCTTTACCTAGGTCGTGAAGAAATTTATAAAGTAAGATATTTCAAAAAATATTCTACTTATGATTAAATAAGTGGGTGACAATGGGGATGTTTTATGAACAAGTAGTTTATGTTTCCCATTTTCTAAAGACATTACACTTATACAGTCTTGGAGTTATTTTTTTATATTATGTGATAAATATTTTTTAATATTGATGTAATATCTATATGTTATATATGGTTCTTTATTTTTTGTATGAGATAAAATGTATAGTTATCCTTCAGAACCAAGGATGAGAAAGCCTTAGTAAGAACACTAAGGACATGTCTAAGTATAGGATACAAACCAAGTGTTTTAGAAATGACCACGAATAACCTATGATAAAACCTAAAGTGTATTAAATTAAAAATTTATTCTTGATTATGTGGTTTTCCTATTATTATTCGTGTTACTAAAACTATGCTTATTTGTTCTAGTCAACGGTTCAAACATGAAAGAACCACATTAATACAGAATACGATGGACAATGAAATGCTTTTCTCCCTATGAAACCAAATGTTTTGGGAGATATAATGAGAAATATTATACACATTCTCAAACAACTTTCTCACCCTATGAAACATGTCGAACATTAAAATAAGAAAAGGAGGCCTCAACATTCTGTTGAATCCTTCATAAGGAAGTGTCCACCATCATTCAATGGGACTTTTTATCCATTAGTGGATGAATAATGGATTAGTACCAATACAAATATATTTTCAAATCTATAATGTCTTGAACATGATGAAGTAATATTATTAGCATTTTGTTTTTAAGTTGAATCTGATCAATGGTAGGATCTTATCAATAATATGAGGCAAAGATATGAAATTCATTCCATAGAATGGGACAAGTTCAAGAACTTATATTTCAATAAGTGAATTCCTCGTATTCTTCAAACTGATATGTATAATGAGTTCCATGAACATAATAAAAAGTATGATGAATTCAGTTGCACCTATAAATAAAATTTTACAAGACTTGAAAGGTATGCTTCTGGAATTATTGTCCAACCTAAGAGTAAAATTATCTGATTATTTAGTGTCTTAAAAACTAGTCTCTGAAGGGAATTAGCCATAAGGGACATCAATAGCTATGGGGAAATTTTCAATGAGATCTTAAGGTTTAGAGGGAGATTGAAGTAACCCTTTAGTCATATGGGTTTGATAAGAAGCGAAAAATGGAATTCAAAGGAAAACCTTAAGACCACACTGAAATGAAGATGAGTTTTCCCTTATGCTCAAAGTGTTGAAAGAAGCACAGAGGGAATATAATTAAAAGATCAAGTAAAATTTTACTTTTTTAAAAGGTATTAATTATACTATTCAATGCCTATGTGATGGGAAAAAGAATTATAACAATGCGAAAAAAGAAAAGTCTACACATATTGCACCTTTTGCACTTCAATGTTATAAGTGTAGTAAAATGGGGAATTATGAAAATCAATGCCCTAACGCAAGGGTTATTGATTATGATCGATTTCAAAAAACTCTTAAAGCCAAATAAGAAATTAAAGTTGCATGAAATCACTATCGTTGACATGTAGTTTGAAAATAATGTAGTGAAAGGTACAATTACCATCCACTCTAAAGTATAAATTGTTTTATCTGATTATGGGTCCACAAACACTTTTATTTCTGACAAAGTTTCTAATGGTATCACTATATAACCTCATGAATTATATGTTGAGATAGTTGTGACAACTATTAATGGCATAATGGTCACATCAAAATTCTATAATTCTTCTCTGGTTGAAGACACTGGGAAAGTGATTCTTGAAAATCATGTGATAATCCAAATTGGGTAATTATATATGATTCATGGCAAGGACTGAATTTATCTATATGGACCTACTATCAATTTCAAAGGAAATGAAGTCACATTTCATATTCTAGATCAATCTGTGATCATCTATTTATGAAAGGACTAATATAACCTTCTAGTAGAAATTTCATCCATCTTATGGGTCATGATTCTTATAAAATATGTTTATTTATCTAAAATGGTTGGGGAGAAACTCACAATTAAGAGTACACCCATTTTATGGGATTTGGATGATGTCTTTACTGGGTAATTTCCTAGTCTTCCACCAAATATTGATGTTCAATATTCAATATAAGTCATATCGGGTGTTATGCCTATTTCATAAGAACCTTTTAAAATGGACCCAATTGAGTTGAAAGAACTGAATAAGCAACTATAATAGAATTTGGTAAGAGATTCATAATCACTAGTGCGTCACCTTGGGTATTGCATGTTCTTTTTGTTAAGACGAAAGAGGGATCAATGTGACTCTGTATTGATTATCAAGAACTTAACAAAATCACTATCAAGAACAAATATCCCCTTCCCCACATTGATGACTTATTTTACCAACAATACTGAGGTTAATAATTTTCCAAGATTGATCTTTGTTTAGGATATCATAAATTAAGGGTCAAAAAAATATATAATTAATACATCATTCTGTAAAAGGTATGGACACTATGAATATATAGTGATTCATTTGGGTCTTACCAATTAACCCTCTATCTTCATAGATCTAATGAATAGAATCTTTAGAGACTATCTTGACCTATTTGTGGTAGTCCTTAAAGACGATATTCATTTCTATTTAAAGATCAAGGAAAAACATTAAGATCACTTGATAATTGTTCTTATGACCCTAAGAAAAGATAATATTAATTCTAAATTTACCTTGTGTGAATTTTGGCTTCACAAATTTTCATTTTTTGGTCACATAATATCAAGAGAGTGGATATCCATGGATCCAAGAAAACAGAGGTTATTGAAAGATGGTCGAGACTGACAATGGAAACTAATATCTAATGTTTTCTTGGTTTGGGGGTATATTATCGACGTTTTGTTAAATATTTTTCATGATTATCAAATCTGATCAATAAGTTGACTCGAATAGTAGTTAAGTTAACTTGGACAGAGGAATGTGAATTGAATTACAAAGAGCTAGAAAGAAGGTTATTCAGTTCACCTATGCTCACACTACCTTATAATGGGGAAAGGATTTTTATCTATAGTGATGCATCCAAGAAGGGGTTGGGATGTGTTATCATGAAAAATTGTATGGTGATAGCATTTGCCTCATGGCAGTTGAAAATTTAGGAGAAAAATTTCTGAACTCATTATTTGTTGTATCTACGATATTCTTTGAATTAAAGATATGAAGGCATTACCTTTATAGTGAAAGGTGTGATATTTATAATAATCATAAATTTTTAAAGTATATTTTCACACAAAATGAGTGTATATGATCAACAAAAGATGGATGGAGTTCATTAAAGAATATAACTACCCAATACATTACCACCATGGGAAAGACACCAAGGTGGATGATGATTTTACATGAATATAGCATGCTATATTATCCATGATTAGGATCATGAAAGATCAAATATTAATTGTTCTCCAGAGGAAAAATATGGAAATTTTATTAGAAGGGGAGAAATATTATCTTTCTCAAATGAATGTTCAACCAACAATAGATGTGAAGACTAAGGAGGCACATAACGAAGATGAAGAGTTACAAAAGAATGTGAAAGTATTCTTGAATTCAACCTTGATTGTGACAAAATAATAAGGTTGGGGAACTAGTTTTGTATACCTCCCATACCAGAATTAAAGATGGAGATATTGGATAAGGCTCATAGAACTTCAATCTCTATTCATCATGGAATCACAAATATGTATAGGGACCTGAAAGCGTACTTATGGTGGGATGGAATGGATAGAGATTTCAATGAATTTGTCACTCGATGCTTGGATTTTAAACAAGTTAAGGTTGAGAGATAGAATTCTGAGGTCATTATAGAACCATTACCATACCAGATTTGAAATGGGAAAACATCACTGTGGAATTTTTCATCCGACATCGAAAAACATCCAAAGGGAATAATGTGATCTATGTTATAGTTGATTTTCTTATAAAGTCGGCACACTTCATTGAAATTAGATAGTATTTGTCTATTTTTCATCTTTATAATATATATGTAAAGGAAGTGGTAAGATTTCAAGGAGTACCACATTCCATTATATCTGACCAGGATCAAAGGTTTACCTCAATGTTATAACGATGTCTTCCTCATGCTCTAGATATAGAGATAAATTTCTTTACTACTTAAAATCCTCATACATATAGTAATTCTAAATGGATAATTCAAACTCTATAATACATATTGAGAGCCTGCATTATGGATTTAAAAGGTGGTTGGGATCAATAGCTACCATCGGCGGACGATTATTACAATAATAGAATTCACACTAGTATTCAAATGGCTCCTTATGAATCCCTCTTGGTAAAGAAGTGTAGAACTCTAATATGCTGGGATGAAGTTGGGGAAAGAAAGATATTAAGACAATATCATGTTGAGGAAATGGAAGAAAAGATCTGATATATTCAACAACACATAAGAGCATCTTAGAGTCGACAAAAAAGTTATAATGAAAACTAAAAAAAAGGCCTACAGTTTGAAGTGGGTGTATAAGGGGTTTCATTAATATCTCCCTCGAAGAAAGTAATGAGATTTTGAAAGAAGTCCATGTTAATCCCTAGGTATATCAGTTCTTTTAAAATTATTAGTCATGTTGGGAAGGTCTATTAATGATTGGGACCTCCACTGAATATCCCACAAGTTCATGATGTATTCTATATATCTCTTCTGAGAATGGACATACCCAATACTTCACATTTACTAAGCTCAGAATTCGTACCATTGGAGCAATATCAATCTTATGAATAACAACTATTAGAGATTTTGGATCATATAGAAAAAGTTCTATGAAACAATACCACTCACTTTGTTAAAGATTTATAGAGGAACCACCTATTTCAATAAGATACATGGGAACTTGAGGATATGATGAGGGAGAGGTATCCTCATCTGTTTGTTTCCATGTGATGAATTTTGAGGGTGAAATCCAGTTTGACGGCGGTCTGATGTTACACCCTAATGTTTTTTATATATTTTTTATTCATTATTGTCTTGCATTGCACACAATAGTGAGTTTATGCGAACCACAAGATGCTCTAATTATAAAATTAGCATTATATCCTAGCTTATAGGTTAGTGGGAATAATAATAACTAACTTATGAAAAAGAATTGTGAATTGAGTGTTTTTCAATTATTTGTGAAAAATATAAATCTATTGGATATTTTTATTTTAGAGTGAATTACTTTTTGTAGAGAAATTAATGAAATATATGCATGTTATATAATTAATAAATTATTTTTTATATTCAGCCAATATATATTTTAGTTATAGGGTATGAATAAAACCCTATTTGATGTATAGAAATCTAACTTTATAAAAAAAAATTACATTACACCACTAAATGGTGAACCCCTTTAAAATTAATATTTTTATATATTAATAATTTTTATATGACAACATAATCATGTTATTTTTATTTGGGATATAAAAATTTTCTTTTGATGAATTTCTGATATTTTTCTAATAACATTCATCTTTTGATAAATAGTAAAAATACACTCAATTTAAATTGGAAATAATTTTTTTTAATTGAAATAATTAATATAATTAAACTATTTTATTAAATGGTTTCAAAGTACGAATAGAATACATTTTTACCATTCAATATAATTTATGTAATTGGAATTAATTTTACATTAAATTCAGATGTAAAAACATTTCAATCGATTGCAATGTTTTAACTCTTAAAACTAATTTTCTCATTTCAACAGCTGGACTAATTTTAAATTAATCACTACAACATTTGTGTATTGAATTTTTCAAAATGGAATTTATATTTTGAATCAGTATGTACAAATTATTTAAATTTCTTTATTTTATTTTTAGGCAATATGAATAGTATCTTCGGCAAATTTAATCAACACAGAAAAAGGGCATATCAGGTTATTAAGGTTAACAATAATATCATAAAATTATCCTAAAACTTGTATTAATATAATTATATGATTATAATTTTCCATAAAACATACATGGGTCAAAATTGTATCCATTGGAACCCACTAAGATAATATTTGGACATCTATATTATTTTCTTTAAATAAAAGTGAAATATTTCTCACTCAAACTTTAATAATTAAATAATTTCTAATATAAGGTTCTATAGATGATAAATTTTATTATAGATACTTATTTTAAAGATAAAATGTTTTTATTTATCTTGAAAATTTATTTGTAATTTTTAGGAAATAAATAATTACATTAAAGACTTACACTTGGATGATAGAAAAATCATAATTTGATGAGAAATCAATAAAACAATTTTTTTAAAATATTAATAACCATAAAAGGTGCAAAAAAAATGACCAAAACCTATTTGTATAGTATATCACGGCCATAAGAATCAAAGGGTTGAACTATTGACCATTTGGAGGCTTCTTGAAGATATTATGACACTTATATTATTTTATTTAAAGTGAATATAAATTTGTCGCATACATGTTTTAAACGAGTATAGCATTTTTAATGTTGGGGTTTTCAAATGAAAAAAATATACTGAAACTATTATTCTGAAATATAATGGATTTATATTGAGAATTACATATTATTTTTAATTTTTATTCAATAAAGAAGATTATTAAATAATTACCCAAAATATAGGAAATCATTTTATTATTAATGAATAGATCAAATAAATGTTATTAAAAGTATTTTAAAAAATATAAATTGGGAAATTTATTATGTAAAATGAATTTTCAAGATTACACTGACCCCAATGGGATATAATAAAATATTTGGATCTAGGTTCACTTCATAGTTTTATATTTTTATAAATCCATGAAATAAATTGTGTCAAAATTAACACTATTGATATTTTATCCTAATTATTTTGTATTAAATTATTTAAAAATCATATACCATTTTTAAAAATAAATGATTATTATTATATGGTCTAAAAAGTTATAAATTATTAATTTATGGTCTACTTTACTTTAAATAAGTAAATATTTCAGTCTTTTAATATTGAAATATTCATTACACTAGATAAAAATTAAATAGAAAAACATAGTGTTAATTAAAATGATAATGCTTAAATTGACGTAAAAACTTCAATAAAATTAATGGTTTGATGATATTACAACCCTATATCATCTAAATTTTTAAATTGGGTCATTTTGGAGGTTTTTATGGCGGTTTATATTATAATACATCAATATTTGTGGGATTTTAAAAAGTTCCCCTCACCTCAATTATAAAAAGGGAACCTACTCCTTCAACTATTCAGTTCATTTCGAGCCTTCATGATTGGCCATAACCTACCTTGTTTCCTTATAAACTCCCCTATTTTCATTATAGAGTTCTTAGTTATATTAAATGACCAACTCTAGTTCTCTACGAAGAGACTTAGTGGAAGCATGTCAAAGAGAAGTTTATCGCTTCTTCCGAATATTTCAAACATTTTTCTTCTTCTACATACTCTTCATTTGATGTTTCATTATAAAGTAATAACATAATTTTCACTCATACACTGATATGTTTTATAAATATTAACAAACCATTTTTCACTCTCTATACAACCTACAATGAATGAAATCATCGCGCATGCATACGTACGGCTTACTGTCTCCATGCCATAGTGTAATATGTTTTCCACCACCACCTTAAATAGATGGGTATAATGAAAGAAATAATAACTACATATGATTATTATCACATGATACTAATTATGAAATATAATAAACCATCAACTTCAACACCATTCAATAATTTTGCGAAAGATATCACTGCTCGGGCGTACGTACGGCCAATCGTCTCCACGATGTGATGCGATTCATTTTACATGATCTTTATTAAAAAAATGATTATATACATGAATCTAATGATTAAATATGTTATATATTATACTAATATCATTATTTAAATCATTTAACTATAATCTAATAAGTGTAACATGAACTTATTCGACAAATCTTACATAATAACATAAAGCTTTCAATATCAGAAAAATGAGTGACAATAAAATGTTACTAGAAATATATTATAATATAATCATATATGATATCATAAGAATTATTATGATTATGGAGTAATTTAATAACATTATTTAAATCATTATAAAGATCCTTTGGATACATACGAAGGATATCAGACCTAATATAAGGGATAGCTTTTAAAATCTAATTTTTATCTAAGATTGTTTATTCGTAAGTATTTATAGGTGTATATTTATCATCCAAATCCATGTTTTCTAAATATGTATTTAAAAATATTCTTTATATCATTTTATAATTGGTTGATTTCAATTTTACACATTAGTATGTTTTTACAAAATGGTATGAATGGAATCTTTTGTCATTTGCAGAATGACATACTTTTGGACTATTCCAGCAAAAGTACGAGAAGATTATTTTATTAACTTTTAAAAAACAAACGAATTTTTATGAATTTATAATTTCTTATTTAATTGAAACATACCCTAAATTATTATAGGGTTAATTTCACATAATATTATTTCTTCTAAAATTGAGTGGCATTTTGAGGAAGGAAGCATTTTTTAAGACAAAAGTATATTTTCCTCAGGAATTAATTTCGTGTGTGTTATAAAAGTTATTTTCCAACTAAGATGACACTCTTTATATAGTGTTATATTTATTACCCTATTATTACTATTATTTGATTGTGTGTTATTTAGGAAATCAATTTTTTTATCCATTAGGATGGAATGATGTTTAAGAAACACGTTTTATTTTATGGGTTATGCATTTGTGAATATTTTTATGTTTTTATGGTAGACGTAAGAATGGTTTCATTATGAGATGGGTGGGACCTATATCTCCCTTTAATGCTTTGGATAAAGATATATATCTCATGAGATATACATGATAGGAATGGTTAGTAAATCTGGTTCTGTAATACAGGATTAGAATGAAGAGTGAACTCAGTTCAGTAAAGGACTTATTCTGCTATGATCGTCTCGACAATGCGCCTTGTCTAATAAGAAATGATTTTCTATTTAGTAATGGACTTATTCTACTATGATGGTCTCAGAAATGAGCCTTGACTAATAAAAAATGTGTATCTATTCTTATGTGTGAGTGGCATGAAATTTCATGTATTATGTTATGAAAACTCTGATTACATTTCACTTTTATGATTTATCCCCTGACTCGATATCATGATCTTTTATATGTAGGATAATATTTTCAAATGTTATGTTCTTATAATTATTCTATGATAGATATTTACCTCATTTACCCTTACTGAGAATTTGAGAGCACCCTTTCATATGTTTCTTTTCCCCAACACATAAATAATGGTATTATGTAAGATATGTAAAAATGAGTCTAGTAATGAAGAAATAAGCTAGAAACAATGTTTAAGTTTTATGAACTAGTTTTTTATGTTTCCCAGTTTAAAAAAACACTAAACCTATATGGTCCTGGCATGGTTTTTCTTATGTTATTTACTAAATATTCTTCAATGTTGAAGTAATAACTATATGTAATGTAGGTTCCATTATAGGAAATGTCATGATCTATGATTATAAACAAGTGGAGGGGTCCTTGTATGGATCTTTAACATTCACTGAGATAGGCTTCCTCCTATCATGCACATAATTATTCCTTTTTGGGTAAATAAACGAGCATTAGACACTTATTTTGTGCATAATATATCTTTGACACATCTCCTTTGTATCCATACTAGCATTTTTCATGCCTGCTTTTAGATGTTCACTCCCAATTTCCAGTTTCAAACCAATCCTTCCATCTTACACATTCCTTCCATAGACTCTTAAAACTCATCTGAAATGGCTAACCAATAGAACACCTATGATATTGAATCTATTATCACTTCTTGGAGAGACAAAATTATCAAAAATACTCAGTTCCCTTTAATTAGTACGATCATTCTGTATAACTAAATGCTTCATACCATGAAAATAAAGGCATATAGGTGCTATCGACTGAACAATTAGCTCCCACTATGGTATTTTGGGCTGATGGACAAGGTGATCAGCCCATCCTTTGTGGTTGAAACACTATAATCATAGTACCCATGCATAGATGATCTCAATTGATAGAACATCACATTTCATGGCTATCCATCAATCGAGAACGGGGATATTATCATTTATGCACTGAACAGGCAGACTACGATGTTCATAGGGGAGCATCTAAAAGAATAATAAATCCCTTCCCACTAAGGAACCATTTTCCAAAGAAGCATAAGGGAAAATATTTTTGGTTTTCATAAGGATTGAGACCTATAATTGAGTAGATAATTCAATTGTGAATGCACCTAGATGTACTAGGTATGCTACACATCCCTATATTATGGGGAGAATCTATGCAATATTGGGAAATATGAGGCAGTGTGTTTCTCGTACTCTAAATCTACCATCAACATGATCTGGTGATGACCTCCACATTCGATGCTCCCCAAATACACACATGTTCCTCCTTGATCACATAGAAGTTAGCATCAGGTTTTGGGAATCTATTTCATTCCACTAGAATTATTCTATTATGAAGAGTTCCTTTCATTAGAGAACACATGTAATTATAGGCAGCAAACTCCCATCTTGGAGAAATACCTTCTGGAGTCAATTAAGAAGAAGCTAGTTCATGATTATGTCTTTCATAGGGACATTCTATTCAAGGAATGGTGTGAAATTTTTCTAAATAAGGACCTAAATATGAGGATATCAGTTAGGGGAAAATAATGCCCAAAAGTATCATAAAGGAGGAATACATGACAATATAGATTGATCCTGTAATTATATTTTAAGAAATGGGGGTATATTAAGGATGGAGGTTGGGATCAAATGGTTTCCAAAATTTCTTTTCTCACTCCATTCTTGATCAATTTTCTTTTACCATTCGTGGTCATGTGGATGGGAGTTTACTTGAGGATGATGGTGATGGCAGAAACTCTTGAAGATGGAAAATGAGTCAACATGGGGGTACCCTTCATGTCTATTATTTATATTATATTGGTCTACATTTCAAGTGGAATCATGCTATGGAAGATACATGGTCCGTTCATGTGATTACATGGATGAATTGCAGCACATATTTGGGAATAAGAATTTTCAAATGCCATCATTCTCCCCAACACTGCTATGTGTCCATATTTTTTGAATATTTAATGGGTTCGACTAGTGATATTGATGACTTTGGAATTGTAGTTTAGATCGATAACAACATGAAATTTAACTTCCATCCCTTCTGAACTCTAGTTGGTACAATGGTGGACAACCTACATTGAGTATGGTAAATAAGAGTACCTGTATAGATTCATATGTGTGTGGTCCTGGTGGCCAAGATCAATTTCCATGTACTTTGTGAGTCATACACATCATCCCTCTTCACTTGGTATTTCGGGTGACTCTATTGATTGATGAAGAGAATCTATGTTGGATTTATTGAAGAGTGGCATCCATGTATCCTTCATCTTATATGGTGTATGTTTGTGAATGTTGAATCTAATGCAATAATTATTCTACTTATAAATAGTGATGATGTCATCCTATCAATGAACTATACTAGAAACTGGATGGAAGCGTATCCAGAGGAAATATTATGGAATAATATTCTGGTGTTCGAGCAAGCGAGTGTGTAACCGAAGTAGTGAGGATGCATGCTGTATACCCTTTGAGGGGAGATCAAAACATCCAAGTCTCCTGATGCTATAACTACAACAAAGGAGACAATGCAAGGTGTGGTCACATCCCCTCCTCCTAAAGGGGAAGGGTTTAGGAATCAACCTTAGGGGAAAGCAAGGGAGGATCTTTAGAAGTAGTTGATGTACCTACTACATCCGGTTATTGGTTCCCTATTTACCTCTCACTAGACTTCTTGGTGGATGCATCAACATCATTGAAAAAAAATACATATGGTGAAAGATGAAGCGAGATGGGAGTGAGATACGAGGATTTTATCCCATTCGGATAATGAGCAGGGTGATCTTCCACTAGTTTCATGTATATCTGACATTCGTAGAATCCAACACAAGCCAGCTAGAGCATTATGATACTCCTTCCATCCTAGGGTGGGTGATGTTTGGAAACGAATCAGAGTGGGGGAGATTCAAACTATTGACACCTTATCACATGAGGAGGAACCGACTAACAATGAGGCATAACAATCTGGTAATGAAGAATCCTAGGGGATGGCTACTCATCAGGGGATTCATAGGGAGAATGGTGAGATTACAACCTATGAGGAACACTTTACCAAATTTATTTATGTAAGCCTTAACTTAGTTGACTTATTTGACCCTTTCCATTTCATTATATATATTGTATAGTTGAAACATTTACTATACAAGAGATTCTAAAAAAACCAAGGGGGGCCTTTTGGAATAGATGAAAGTTCACCAATGGGTGTAGAAGAGCACACCCCAGAGCCTGTACCCATGGTCGAGGCAGGTCGTGGGCCAATCGAGGAGGTTAGGGAAACAACCTTGGAACCTCATGTCCACCCTTTTATATACAAGGTACAATATCTTGAACTCTCCAATATAGAACCCACTGCTAGGGAGGTGATTCACCTAATATGGCTCATCAAAAAAATTATTACACCTCAAGGAAAGAGAATATCTCGATTCACTTGGCCTTAATCATATTTTCATGAAGCCATTATGTGAGCATGTTCGGTTTTTTATGAAACTATTACTCGGCCAATCCAAGAGGATCTTATGTCGGTCATTGAAATAAAACCTACTTCCAAAGGTTCTCCGTTGGTGGAATTCCAGACTATGACTTAAGAGATCAATATATCAATGCTCACCTCAATTAATTCCTTAAGATTCAAAAATCCATACTTGTCATTTGCCTTTTATATTTACACACACATTCCAATATAATTATGTGAATGAAATTTTATGCTCCCAGAGGGTGAATGAAGTAGAGACATTCGGGGGGGGGGGGCATTCTCTAATAGCGGCAAAGGTTCATAAGGAGAAAGTCATCCAAGCTAATATGACCTTGGTCAAATATGAACAGTAAAATATGGTTGTGATTTATTCCACTTGTTGGGTGAAACTCAAGGATGAAAAAGGAAGAATAAATCAAATCAGTGTCTACTGAGTATGACTGAGCTTATGATCTGGAGAAAATCCCATCTAAGAGGATTTTATAGAAATATTGTATTTTCCACCATCTTAGGGTTTTTCTTGAGTATGAGTTTCCACCACCTTAATAAGTGTAAGACTTTTACCCTGATTCCACAGAAAAGAATCACATAATCCTACATTCGCCATGGAAGTAGATACTATGCTTCATAGACTACACTTTGGAACCAATAATAATGGGTTGGATGGGTTCAATTGACCATTGGCTATTAAATTTTTTCATATGAGTATAGACACTCATGGTCTTCCCATGATGGTCCATGACATTCCCACTGAGTTGGCGTGGGAAAGAATCCCACATCTAGATGATTTAGAGCATCAAGATAAGTCTTAAAAATTCACATGTTACAAGAAGATAATTAGTAAAACCCAAATCTGGAGGAACAAACTAATCAGTGTAATTTATTCCTTAAAAATCATTCATAGATCGTTAAACAACTAAAGGATTAGGTATAGAAGGTATATGGGAAGGAATGTTCCGATAGGTTTCATATTTTTGATCTCAGAATTTAGTGATATTGGGTGCACATCCAAGCGGATGGTATTTGTCTAGAACCATATGAGGATGAAATGAAGCTCAAGTGGAATCAACCTAGAGGTTTGTAGAGAATCAATACTTCATTGCTAGAGTAGATTCAGAAGGAAAATTTTACCAAGACACAAGTCAGACTCCAACAAGTGAATGATCCTCCATAATGATATGGTTTTATTTTTTTCATTCTTTTTAAACCTTTTCTATGTGAAAGGATATATGTCCTTTAGTTCCATTAATAACCATACTTCAATCGTATTTATGAAACAACCAATAAATAATAACTAAAAATATTTGATTCATGATTAGTGTCGGAAAAAATGGAAACCCATATAGTCTCTAATTTATATGAGAGTAATAGATAACCATAAAAAACTTAGACTCTAGTATTTCTCACAAGACACTAAGAATTTATTGGATGAGAGAGGTTGTGGATTGAGAATGGGTCTGTTGAATAGCACACTTTCATTTTAAAATTTTCCTAGTGCATGAACAGTCTAATTCCAAGTGTGTTGAATTCCAACCGAAAAAGGGGAATGGGAATAGTGAATCCAAATTCCCAAAATATAAAACACATGTAGAGTATAATAGAGATACAAGATAACTATTTTCCATGATCTAAACACAGCATCCATTGATTTATCCAGGAACATGGACAAAAAAATGATGGTCAACTGCTGACTATGTTTGAAACATGGAACTTGTCTCGGAATGTCATTCAATGCCTTCTAGGATTTTGGACCAGTATGATAGGTGCACTATTATGGGATGAGACCATTCTACAAGGGGTACCCTTCAAACATGGAAGAGGATGACGATTCAAATAAGGGGAACATGATGCATGGAAATGGAGTGATGAAATATACTAATGGATTTCAACACTCTCAGAACTACATCGCCATGGATTAGAAGACATAGGTATAAGAGCAACTGTCTGAACAAAGTTAAATCCATCTATCATGGGAGCATCAACCAAGATGTTGAGCGATGGCTGAAAATGTTATTTGTGAAATAGATGACATGTATTGGATGAGTGGACCTCTCAAATGAGTTCTTAGGATGTTTTGTAATTTTACATCATGCCACTATGGATGATACACATGAAATTTAACACCATATGATGAGGAAGAATCATTTTTTATTCAATTTACATGGGATTAGGATGAGTCCCATAATTTAACATCATTTTATCAGGATGTTTCACACAGTTTATGGTCACATGGTCTAGACAGTGAGGTTTGTAGATAGTTTAAGGTTATAATACTCGGACTGTGGGATCTTATTTGAAATTTATAGATTCTGGACTAGTCTCTTGGATTAAAATCATGATCTAGGTACATGGACTTATCATTAAATGGTTTAGAACATGGACAATAGTATGATCTAATTTTATAATTGTAATGTGGTGAGTCGATTAACCTAAACTGAGTATGTGCCAAAGGGGACCACCACCACACCACTCATTCCTAGGTGGATTCAAACGTAGTTTAATGTCATAATGCATGGAAATTGACTTTTATTTTTAAGTTTGTTTACTTTTGAATACAGGATCATTGGTGTATATTTAATACAATGGCATATTACCTACCTGAACTCCTACTCCCATGTGAGTCATGATCAGTGTCAGAAACATGTGATGGAAAATGGGATTCCTAACATTTGGAATCACACATTAAGGGTAAAAAAACGTATTATAATTCTACTATGATATAGGGAAGTGGAAAGGTGGTATGTTGATTCTTCCAAGATCTGGATCATGGGTTATTGATGTGTAGGGATCAACTATTGAACATATCTGAAACACAAGAATCTCAAGAACCCCAATAAGGTATGACGTAAAAAAATTCATGAAAAACTATTGACCATTTTGAAAACATAGGATCTACCTTTTGTTTCCAATTATACATCATGGAATTTGAAAAATATTGGAAGTTGGCATTTCATAAACACCATTAAAATTAAATTGGCCCATCTGGATTTGAAAGATGATGGAAATCCGAACACAGAAATACTCGATGTGTGGAATGGGTAGAATCGGAATGTGGTATTCAAACAGAGGTTTTGAAAATTGTTTGAGGAGTATTGCATGTACCATAGGGAGTGTCCCAGAAATTGGTTTTATATCATGAAATATTGAAAATCCAGATGTTTATAAGTATCTAATAGGCCCAACACTACACTTTTAATTCCCATGTGTCCTCATATATTGTTTAATGTCCTGATGCATGGAACATGAAAATGTTATGAGTTTGTGGTATTAAATCTATAATTAATGATAGGGCTAAGGGGATAAAGGATTAGATAAATTTGATGCTATACCTTGAGATAAGAAATCTTGGAATCACTATGTATACCATAGGGATGATAATAAAGCCACATGTAGTAATGAAAGTGGAACAAATAGTTTAAATTTGTATGTTCTGAACCATGGAAGACAATTTAGATTAATTTTGTTTGGAATATAGGAGAAACATTTGATATAAATGAATATATGCAATAAAAGATTTATTGCCCGATGGGAATGAAGACAAGGAGGTTCATGTAGCACACACTCACCATTATATGAATTGTATATAGATTAAGGTCATAATGCTTAGACTGTATCCAAGGGGCCAACAGGTTAATGCATTTGGGGACCATCTTTGAGATAAGATATTCAGATATCACTACATATCAAATAGGTATGGGAATAAATCAATATGTATTTTTTAAATTGGATGTAGTAAGAAACCAATGTAGATGTGGTTGATTATCAATAACGTTGTAATTGGGGAATATCATGGTTATCGTATGGAATCCCATGTTCAGATCATGACCTAAATTTCATTAACCATATAGTACTTACCATGTGAGGCATGACATTTTAAAATGGGGTAAATGTAATATCATATTGGGATTTAATAGGAATCTTGGTTTTATATGGGGTATGATTATAGTTCAATATTGTGAATTCAGGATGTAGACTCTTAGTTTAAGGACATAGAGTTTGGACCTATTTCAAATAGTTTAAGGTTATGTTACATGGAGCCAATATAGTTTATGGTCACATTGTCTGGACCATGAAAACACTTTAAAGACATGTTACACATACTAAAGAATCTTATTTTACATTCAAGGAGTTTGGACCAACAAGTTTAGTATCCCAAAATGTATATGTTATGTGTAGTGAAATGGAAATCCCGGTGTGAATGAAATCCATAGAGGCCCACCACCACAAAACATAGTACCTAGAGAAACTCACATAAAATTTAATGTAATTATTCATCAACATGTTGTTAACAGTTTAAGTTAATGTTTCATGGGCCAAAGGATATATATTAGTTTAAATTATTATATTTTAGAGAAAAAAGGGGAGTTCCTCAAATGGATATATTCCTTGCATTGGAATGGAAATATTGATGTAAATGAGGTCATAGGAGGCCCAATTCCACACTACATATTCATATATGACTTTTATACTGTTTTATGTTCTAATTATTAGACTATAAGCACACATTTATAGTTAATGGAGTTCAGAATATAGAGGGAATATAATTCATACGAATTCATGTAGGGTGATAGTGTAACAAACCTGATGTGAATTGGCGACTAGGACCACCATATAAACTCTCTAATATGGGATGCATACTATTTAATATCATAATTATTAGATCATAACTGAGGCCAAGGTGATGAGGGGTTGATGTATTTTCTACTGGGACTAAATAAAAAATGATTAGGAATCCCTACAAATCCCATAAGGATGGTAATTAAGATACCCATATTTATAGAACACCACATGATGTGAGATCGAAACTGGTAAGGCAAATACTCTATGATGAGGGAATTGAGGCATATCATGGTAATCATGGGGAACCCAATTTTTAGAAAATGGGGTAGTAATCATCTCAGTTGTGTTTAGGAGGCATTTTAAACTTGTTCGGATTAGGATAATATTTTATCATCATGTGTTAAGGTCTTTAACTCCTAGTTTATGTTCACTGCGTTCAGACCATAATGTTAGGTGTTACAAATGGGTATGTGTATTACAGTGTTATGAAAAACTGATGTGAATAAAGGACAGGGAGGACCTAAACCATATAACACATTCTGAAAAAAATCTATCATACCATTTAACATTATGATTCTTGTACATGGGCACCTAGTTTATGGTTAAATAATTGAGAACCATAAAAAATTCTAAATTCATGTTTTATGAACTAAGTTAAAAGTTTAACTTCATGCAACATCGATTCGAGTTCATATGTAGTTTATCTTCATTAAACTAGAATGATGACACTATTTAGTTTCATTATTCAGCTCGGATAATGATAGTTGTGTAGTTTAATGTCATTAAACTAGGATGATAGTGATGTGTAGTTTATCATTGTGTATCAAATATGATGATGAGTGTACAATTTATTTTCATGAATCTAGGACATTGGTGCACTGTATTTTATCATCATGAAGCTAGGATACTAGAACTATTATGTTCATCTTCATGTGGATAGGATGAAGATGGGTGTATAGTTTAATGTCGTGCAACTAGAATGCTGGCGATATGGAGTTTTTTTTCATTTGTCTAGGATGCTGGCACTATGTTATTTACCATTCGGCTGTTAGGATGATGAAGGGTGTGTAGTTTAACATTGTGAAACTAATACATTTGTTATATGTTAACATTGGCTCTATGAAACTTATCATCATGTGTCTAGGAAGATTAAATCTCCTCATACAAATTGTGTCTTAAGAAACATGGAATTTCTGGGAGTAATGTTCTTTCATTCTATAGTGATCAAAGAATTGACACCATTAGAACTGACCTTGTTGATGATGTAGGGTCCTTACAACTTTGGTTACATCATTTTTTGAATCATGCTAGGTATTATTGGCATTAAAATGGGTAGTATTATACCACATTACAGAAATGAGAATAGGTGGAGTTTCATATTGAACATTCTCTCCATATTGTTTTAGTGCCTCTCTTGATTATGCATGGTCTAAACCATATTATCCTAGATGAATTACAGCTTATCTAGATAGACTTATTCCATCTTTTCTAGCATCAATTGGTCATTAATGGTTGTTTAGAGCAACAATTTCTGAATCCTAGTGTGTGGGCGGCCTTTTTTCAGTACACCTGAGAATATGCAGTCACTTGGGAAGAATTTTGAGTAGTCATCTGATTGGCCCAGAGGATGTTGGGGAGATTCTCTTGAAAAATTTTCTTATTCAATCCCACCATCCACTGTAGAATACTGGAGATGGTTTTCTTGAAATCTATTTCTTTCAATTTTCCTATGCTTGATAGTGGGAAGTATGGTTTCAATAGATACAATACTTGTCATAAAAGTTTATGAACCCAAAGCCCTGTAGTTGGTGTCATTGTCGATGATAATGGAATGTGGGACTCTAAATCAACAGATGAAATCAAAATCATGATTTTGATCACTAATTAAGACTTAAATTCCTTAAGAGTATTTTCTTCCTCCTACTTGGAGAAAAAATATGTTGCGGTAAGAATGAACATCCATTGGCGAGCTGTTGCTGGAAGATATGGTTCCATGACTTCAAGTCCCCAAAATACAAAGGTACATGAATAAATGGTGGTGTGGAGGTGTTATGGTTTTTTATGAAAAAAATTGTAATTAATAGGACATGCAAGACACCTCTTGGAATACTCGATGTAGTCATGGAAAATGGTGGTCCAGAAGTTACCCAACCTTCGAATTTGGTGTGGGACCATCAAACCTATCTAATGATCACAAGACAACGTAGCATGATCTTCCTAAATAACCTTGGGAATATCAAATCCATTGATAAAAAAGAGTACAGTTCAATTAAATCCATATATGGAGAGATTATTCTTGAGGTTAGTCCCATTATGGAGGGTAAACTACACTGTAAGTTGGTGGAATCTTTCACGCTCATCTAGATCTGGTGGGAATGATCCATACAGGTGATACTCGATTAAAGGTGTTTTCCAGTCATATATTTATTCTACAATGAGGGTGAATAGGGGTTCCTTACATAATAGACCCAATGGCTAGCTGTTTTAATTGTTATCTTTCATCATCGTCTGAAATGATGGGATAAATTTATCTCTTATGATTCATAAGATCTAACCAATCATCCTGAACAAGATCTACAAGAGAGGATACTAGATTGGAAAAGTCATCAGATCGACCATTCTATGATTTGGGATCATGAATCACATTTGGGTAATAAGGGAACTACTCTATCTATTAGTGAGTGTGCGTCAGCAAGGGCATGAGACCATTCTTTCTAATAATGGCATCCATAATGATTTTCTTGAGGACTAACTTAGAATAACCCTTACTATGAAAGTGGGGGACATCAATCTTGAGGGGTAGTTGAATTCCAGTGATGAGAGCCTAATAATATTCCTCAATTTTATTGTCTCCTGTTGATAAGAATAACGAGTATGGTAAAACATACTATACAGTCATGATGAAGATGATCCCCAGGCATACTCTATTGATCATTGGATCATTAACAGTTATACTACATGGGATCTTAGAGGAACCATCAAATTTCATATACCAACATAGAATATCCTGGTTTACTAAGAGTAAGTACTCATCTTAGAAGTCTATTTCCATGGGTGATTCTTCCATGGATGGATGAGGGTTCATAAATTTGTTCAATGCCTGAACCATTAAGGATATATACGGAATAAATATGATGTCAAAATACTGAAGAATCATCGTCTAATGTTACAATAATACCATCAAAATTTGAGAATTTAGGATATACTTTAAAGGGTACATATGAGAAACCAGTTGTATCTCATGATGTTGTTGATAGTTCTACAACATATGAATTTTGAAATCCACCGCTAGGCATATCTTCCCGATATGGGTGTATATGGACTTTGTTTTGAGGAGAATGAGACTAAGATAGTATGATATTTTATCTTCTCCATCATTATTATTTTGGGAAAGAATGGTGTTGATGGATCATTCTAGGGTGGTAGCATAAAGGACTAGAGTATTCCAAGATATGGTTGGCATCATAATCGGCAATTGTATAAGGTACTACTTGATTTCCTAGAAGGATTATTTGAAATCTTCATCCCACATGAAGATGATACATTTTTCATGATCTTGGAAAATGGATTACACTTTCCAAATAGACTCTTGATGAATCAGAATATATTCTATATGTGTCCTCAAATACCTTAGATCTCTTGATGGTAAGTCAAAAGAGGAATCTGGTTGATTGATTCTATCTTTTCTTGTTAAATATCGATGCATGTGTATCTGATGATGAATCCAAGAAACATCTCATAGGTAACCCCAATAGAAAACATCAAAGGATACAACTTCAATTTCTTAGAGGGAAGGATGTTGAACACTTTCTCAAGATCAATAATTTTTTCATGATTCTAGAAGGGTCTCACCACTATGCCATCCACACTTCATTCCAATAACATCCCAATGATCGGGTTGATGATATTATGCATTGCTCGATGATAAGTGGACCCCACATTCTTTAGACAAGAATGTGTTAAATGTTAGAAAAATGTTTCTTGAGGAAGTCAAAAGGTTTCATAATACTCATCTTTTAAGGATATCTGAATATGATTTTACCCATAGTATCCATCCATGAAAGAGGGAGATGAGAACTCAGATGTAGCATAGATCAAAAAATATGTCACTAGAAGGGGAAAATAGTCCTGTTCATAATGAAATTTGAGATCAGGGAATTTCATACAAACTATGATTGACCTGTTACTCGTCATAACTATTATGATATTGGAAAGAAATTTTAGGTAATGAACTTCACTAAGGATGTTGGATTTGATAAGCAAATCGAATATTGCCTAGACTATGGCACCATGAGAATGGTGTGTATTCTTGGGTGGCTACATGAACCCATGATGACTCACCATAAGATCAAGACTGTGGATGAAGGCCTGGGTTTTTAATTTTTGAATATCTTAATAAATCTAGGTGAATACATCATGATGCTGCTTTAATAAATCCAAATACTTCTTATCCTCCTCCGGGGGTTTGGTGTCACTGATCAGTGTTGTCTTTAGATAGTCCTTGATAACAATGTTCACCTGTACCATCTCATCAACGGTGGTAGATATTCACTATTAAAATATGGGAGGAGAGTCTTAAAAATATTATTCATCATCTGAGGCAAGAGGATTGGAGGGGGTAGTTTCCTCTAGAATACCTAATTTTGGGGAACACTACTTCTTTCTTGGGTATATGTGGGATCCTTATTAGGGAACTCCGGCACTAATGTGACCATGGTGATAGAGGATTACGCAGAAATCCCATCGAGATTTAAACTAGAGCCTCTATGCTTGATATCAAATAAATGGTGGTGGTTCATCTTTTGATGATTCAACCTAGGACGATGAAATAAGAAAGTATGACATATAATGATAGTCATGCGGTTAACATCTTAGTAAATCAAAGGGGAAGGTGCTTCTGGAATCACCCATGATTGTCCAGAGTATGAGTCATAGGTAATCTTATAATGTTTCTTATACATATGGATGTGGCACCAGATCCACTTATAAATAACAAAGAAACATACCAAATCTAGAAACTTTTATTCCAACTAGTTAATCATGAGGACGAAATCATCATCCATGTCGGACCATGGGCTGGTCATAGTGGTTCTGTTCTCAACCTCATTGGCCTGAGCTTCATTTTCCACTCTCTTATAATATTATGAATCTAAATAGTGTTCTTCATAGGAAACAAAGGGTGATGTGTCAAACTAAAGAACTCCTAATTGACCATTGAGGGAGTAACAGAGGAAATAGTGATTTGAGGATGGCACTACCACATATAGCATGTTTCAAGGTTTACCCATCAATGAGTTTTAGGTGGTATACTCTAAGATATCCATGAATTCAACACTTTTGAATAGGCATCTAAAAAATGTCTTCAACATTATATTTACTCACATACTCTACTCTTCTATATCATAACAATAGATTTTTAGGTCAGAGGGACTCAAATATTCATTATTCAGTCCTAGATTCTAGAGTGTCTTGGTCTGGGTGAGATTGATCACAAAACCTGTGTCCACTATATAGAAGCATATTTCTACACTATTGAACCAGAATTTGATGTATTTTAGGCAAATGTGGCCCTATATTATGGATTCCTTATCTTATTGTATGAATTAAATGGAATCATTTCATTCTTCTTACTCATCCCCCCCCCCCATAGTAGGCTTCTATGGTAGCAACATATTCATAAAAATGGAGGGGGCATATCAAGTCTTCTACAAGGACCTCATGAATTTCATTAGACAATATGACAGACTTGAGGATCTAGATCCTTTATTTTATGTAGTTGAGGTGTTTCAAAACATTGTAATTCCGCACCAAATTCACTTTTCATCTCATATAGGGTCTCTCTTTGGTAGGAGGAATGATGGCTCCTTCCAACTATACCTCCAAATTCTACCTTTTGATAGAGATATCATGTTTATCATCATCTGAATTTTGCAGATCCCCTATAATATGACTTTCATATGGTTGAGGTCTATTTTAGTGAGATGTGTCCAATCACAATGTTGTTACGACCATTCCACCTAGATAGATAGCATAATCAGTTGTGGTGGTGTGTTACATTGAGTGGGCTAGAAGGATTGTGACTAATGTGATCTATGTAATACATGTTTCTTGGTCTTGATAGCATGCATGTCTTGTCATGAAGCACTTTATTGATCATTATGGTGATTTTCTTGTCTTGTTTTCTCTTTGGTGACATTTATCGTAGTCACTCGGGGGGGACCAGAAACTCTTCATCATCAGGGACCACAATAGGTTGTACTAACTCGATGCGGTTCATTAATGAAAACACATTGTAATCATTTGATGAATATTCCAATGTCGGGATTACCCTAGGAAAATTTCCAACTCTAGTGGGCCTAAAATCACTAGGATAATGAGATAGATTTGGCATAGGTATACGACTTTTCATTCCCTTGCATTATTGGTGTCTTTACTTCTATGATTTGGATGGATTAAATGTGGAGGAAAAAACATCATATAGAGAAGGTATGGGGTTTGTTCCATCCTATATGGGTATAGATGACACTATGAGAATTGTAATCTATTCATCAACTCAACCATCCATCATACTACTGAGCCCCATGGATGGAAACTAACTCACATTGACCATCACTATTGTTTGCAGGCACGGTGGATAAGTGTACCACCAGTGTTGGGACATTACCTATCTGGACTAGCCTATTATCCAATTGGTTCAAAATCAAATCCTTGAACACATAACATTTTTTTATTGTATTTTAAAGGATAATGTGTTAATGGTAATGGTCATCGAAATCCGTACACTCCGATTCAATGGATTTCTTACACTCTAGAAGGTTCAGAATCCCATGTTATGGGCCTCAAAAAAATTAACTCAGAACCTATTCATCCTTAAAGTAATAGGTCTAGTTCCTTCATTCAATGAAGGGAACTATTTGATAATAGACTTAATGAGGGGATAGATCTTGAAAGTGGGTCAGAGCCACATTCTCTTATCTAGGAGGTTTTCTTGGGTGGGTGGTTCTTGAAGGTTTTATAACTAGGTTGTGCTAAAATTGATGAGGCTATAACACTCGACGAGCCTCTACTAAAAATGTAAAAACAACCCAAGAAGATATGGGGCATCTACCTTCATGGTAGTGGTTGTGTCTTCCTTAGAAGGGATCCATGCATGAGATAGAAGAGGAAACATGTGTTCTCTCTTAGCCTAGTATAATGATTCCTATAGACATTTGGCCTTGTAAGATAAATTGTATAACACCCAGGGAAGTTATGAGTGATAAGGGTTGGGACCAGCTCAGTCTTGATGTTCCCCACACACATTTTTAGTATATTACCTTGATTCATTGTCAAATCAAGTGAATATGTGAGGCCCTTCTACTATGAATAAAACCGAGGACATGATCATCATACTTTTTCCATCACATGAAGAGGTCTGTGATTCTTTCCTAGCATGTGGTAGAGCTAAACTAGTATAAAAACTGCATTCAATGGTCTTCCAAAATATTAATGGACTCAATGGGTAACTGACTATACCAAACAAAAGTATAAACCTCCAATGTAAGAACGAAACATCAAAACATGGTGGAATCCTACTACTATTTGGTTCCAAACATGGGCACGCGCCTCATGATGAAGTGGTCCTGGTATTGTATTGCGTCACCAATCTAATTGAATGGTGAAAATATAGATTTCCAAAAATATAGGGGATCATGCGTATTTTCTACCTATGTTGGGTATGAATTTTCCTTAGGTAGGATCGCCAACTGTCATGTCTCCGATTCTTCAAAGAGAGTGGTGAGAGAAGTTATCAAGTCATCTTGGAGGGGATATATGTACAGATGAGGATACCTAACCACCAATGCATTGACAGGCTCATCAAACCCATAAGTAGGATGAGAAGCTTGGGGAGGGGCCCAATCTAGGACCTGAGGAATATTATTACATTGCTCGGGCGAATTTGGTGACTCATATCATGGTTGATTTCCATAAATTCTATCTTATACTCTATCATGATGTGTGGGATAACCGAACTCGACTGGGAGAAACCACTACTACAAATCCATTCTTTTAACACTGCTTGTATTTATCAGCACTAGAAAAATGCGCTATGAAATGTTATCTTTGTTAGTGTTAAGGAAAGGGCATATAAATTTAACCCTTTATCAGTTCATTAATTTTAAGGCTGATAAAGTGTAGCATTTATCAGTGCTATATTTTTAGTTCTCCTTAAGGGGTCCTTTATTAGGGATTTTTTGATCCTGATAACAGACTTATGAAATAAAAAATAATAATAAAATAAAATAATACAAAACGAGATTATATAAAAATATTTCAAATTTTATTAATTAAATAATTATTGATATAAATGAATAAATGGATTATACAATAAATAAATTATAAATACTAATAAATATTATGTATTAAAAATTCTGTTATAAAAAATAAAATAATGAAAATTAAAATAAAAAATAATGAAATTGGGAAAAAAATTAACATTTTAATAATTAGATGATTAGTGATAAATCCAGTAAATTGTGTGTATTAAATATATATATACATATTAATGCATATGAATATGATTTATATATTATTAAATAATTATGCACATTACATAAAATAGTAATATATTTAGTGAATAGTGGTTTATAATTAAAAATTAATATGAATTCAAAATACTAACTAACTACATAGAGTAATTTACATAGAAATGAATTTTGTTTGATTTTTCATTTTAACATTGATCACATGTGTATTATATTTATTTCACACATACATAGTTAATGATTTTTTATATCTAATGAACACGCATAAAATTTATCCATTCTTTCAATATTATTAATGTATATTTTTTTAATTTTATCAATTTCACTCATTTTTAACATGCATGCACTTAAAATTAGATTTTCATTAATATTATAAAAAAAATATTTTTAAAAAATACTTAAAAATAACCATTTATAAATAAATATATTCCCAATGTACAAAATATATTTTTAAAATTATAAAATTATAATTATATATATTTAATAATTTTATATAATTATATATATTTAAGTAAATATTAAATTTATAATAAATTTACCTAAATAATGAATATATTTACTGTATTTGTATTTATATTTACTTATTATATATATATATATATATATATATAATGATATAAATATTATTTTTAACAAATATCTACATAATTATAAATAAATAATTATATATTTAAATAAAATTAATATTATAATAAATATATTTAAATAAAGAATATATTTATTATATTTATATTTTAATTTATTGATTATGTATATATACACACACAAATGTTTTATAATTAAAATTATAAATTATTAATCACCACATAAGTAATTAGAGATGATAAAATAAATATTTATCATCCAATTTTTTAGAACTGATTAAAAATAGGATGTATTAGTGCTTTTTTAACACTGCTAAATATTCCTTTTATCAATGTTTAAATAATGAGCACTTATTATAGGACTCTTTATGAGTGAATTTTTAAACGTGTGGATAAAAGTGTCCAAATATAATTAAAAAATCCTATCCTTTTTGCAAAACCATCGTGATATCATGAGATTTCCACAGACGCTACCCATTTTCAGCACTCCTACTCAGTAAATCGAATCTCAAATCACACTAACCCACTCGAATCACCCAAACCCACTACCTCCAATGCTCATATAGTTTATGGAATCTAATGTTCTATTGCAGTTCTGGTTTCTGGAAAAAACATCAAGATATGGATCCAAGGGTCTCATATTTTCTTCATCCTGGTGAGGTAAGACTCTATTTTCCTTTGTAGTTTTGAAATTTTTTTATGTTTTTTTCATTATGAGATTTGGATCTGAGGGTTTCTAGATTTTTCATAGTAGGTTTTAATTTATGTTTTGTATTTATTCTTTTGCTATTGTATTTTATTTTTCATTTGATTATGATCTCTTGTTTTCCTAACTACTAATTTAGAAAACCTTTTTCCTCTTTTTTAATTATTGTTTTAAATTAATTTTCTTTGATGTCTATATCTATACCCCTGCATGATCCACAAGCATAATTTTTTCACTATTTTGAAATCATAGTGAATCACCTCTGGTATGTATGTAAACTAATTAAATAAATATTTATTCCACTGTTTAGAAGGACACTATTTTGAATATAAAAACATTTAAAAAATGAGAAAATTGATTTAGGATTCCAATTCCAAGTCTGATGATGGTGTGAAGTAGCAATATAATCATATTTTAGGTAATTCATGTAAGGAATTTTATTTATTTAAATTATTTGTAATATTCTTTAGTAAGGGGGTTTCATTAAAATATTAATTTCTCATAATTATGTTTTTTTATTTTAGAAGAAATCATAGTAAGGGTGATGCCATATTTATTTATATTAAATGGATCTTAATTTCCAAAATTAGTATTGGGTTGTAATTTTTTTACTATGTTTTGATATTATACTATATGGGTTAAATATATTTCTCAAAATTATGTTGTATTATTTCATTATTCCAACATCTCTATCGACCTCCCTAAAATCTCAAAGATGGGTCAATTCGTATTAGTTGGCCTCCCTAGATTACTTAGGTTACTACATCATTTGTTCTAAAAATATATAATGGCAGTTATCAAATTATATACATTATATAAAAATTAGGTATTCATAAATTTATGTCTATATATACATTTTAAGTCTATATATACATTTAATTAATAGTAATATAATTTATAATTAAAAAACTAATATATTATTGTAAACTCGTGTCCATTTCAAAATAATAAAATAGGTAACTCTATATATACATTTTTGAAATAATATACATTCAAATATTTAAATAGTTATATTTTATACGTAATTACACATAATAATTATTATTAACAATCAATATAATTTAAAAATAATCATCGCCACTAGTTTTTATTTTTAATAAAAAATATTATTATATATATATCTAATAATATATTATATATTTAAATAAATTCCAATATGATTAATAATATACCTATATATAATTATATTCTAATAAAGTTACTAATATAATTCATATATGTATAATATTTAGGTAGATTCACCTTATTTATCTATGTATCGATTGTGGAGTGACCTCCATTTTATAGTTTTGGATAGTGGAAGGTGTGAACCTTGTTCAGGTTAATTATATATTTAGGAATGTGTAATTTAATCACATGCCTTCAATGAACTCTTTTTAAAATCATATAAAACCCTATCACTTTTTAGGAAAATAAAATATGTTAAAAAAGACGTTTTATCGAAAAAAATCAACCAAATTTCCTCAACCAATTATTGTCTTAATATTTTATACAGATCCTTGTGGATAAATTCAATTATAAAAATGAAATTATTTCATCATTAACTCTACCTCCACATCGAGTCAAATAAAATAAATTTAGAAACATACACTCACCAACTGAAATTACACGGTAACGAACCAAGCCCCTAGGCTGTGTAGCACTATAGTTGGGTGTTCTAATTCTTCTGTCTCTACCCTCTCTATTTCTTTTCTTCACATCAAAATATAATTTCTTTGGTTGTGTCGAGATATAATCTCCAAGTAGCTGGTGGAAATGGAGGTGTCGAACAAATAACTAGTTACAATAGTTTAATTCTCACAAATGGGAGACATTTCCCATTTTAAGTGAACTGTGAGATGACCTGATTATAAAATTTTCATTATATCCTAGTCGTTAGGTTAGAGAAAATAATTATAACTATCTTATGAAAATTCATTGTGAATTCACATCTTATCAGTTATTTATGAAAAATATAAATCAATTGGATGTTTTTATTTTTCAGTGAATTACTTTTAGTCATAAAATTAATGATATATGTATGTGTTATATACTTAATAAAATATTTTTGATATTCATCCAATTGATATTTTAGTCATAGGGTATGAATAAAACCCTATTTTATGTACAAAACCTAACGTTAAATATAAATTTTAATTTGACACCATTGAATGGTGAACCCCTTTTAAATTAATTTTTTGACATATTAATAATTTATATATGAAAACATAAAAATGTTATTTTGAAGTGGGATATAAAAATTATCTTTGGAAGAATTTTTTATATTTTTTTAATAACTTTGATTTTTGATGAATAGTAAAAATATATTAAATTTTACTTACAAATAAAATTTTTTAATTGAAATTAATTGATAAAGAAAAACTATATAAATTATTTGGGTGAAAAGTATAAATAGAATATATTTTCACAATTTAATATAATGTAGGTCATTTTAATTAATTTTACATTAAATTCAAATGTAAAAACATTTCAATCTTTTGCAATATTTTAACTTTTAAAACTCATTTTCTATTTTCAACCACTAGATAAATTTAAAATTAATTACCAAAACTTCTGAGTTTTAAATTTTCAGAAATTTATTCCATATTTTGAATTAGTATGTCCATATTTAAATTTCTCTATTTTATATTGGGCAATATGAATAGTAACTTTGGTAAAATTTATTAACATAGTAAAAGGGTAAATCGGGTAATTAAGGTTAAAAATGATAATGTAAAATTATACTAAAACTATTATTAAAATAATTAAATGATTATTATTTTCCCTAAAAGACACTTCGGTCAAAATGGTATCCACTGGAACCCACTTGTATATTATTCAGACTTCTATATTATTTCATTTAAATAAAACTGAAATATGTCTCACTCAAACTTTAATAATTAAATTAATTTTAATATAAGGTTATATAGAAGTTAAATTTTATTTTAAATACTAATTTTAAAGAAAAAATATTCTTCATTGTCATGAAAATGTATTTGTAATTTTTAAGAGGTAAATAATTACTTTAGATACTTATACATGGATGATAAAAAAATAAATCAGTTGATCAGAAATCAATAAAACAATTTTTATTAAAATTATTTTATTCAAAAAAAGGTGGAAAAACATTACCAACCCTTATTAGTCGAGTATATCATGACCATAAGAATCCAAGGGTAATATTATTGACTATTGGGAAGCTTATAGAAGATATGATGACACTTATATTCTTTTATTTAAAGTGAAGATAAATTTGTCACAAACATGTTTTAAAAGTGTATAGCAATTTTAATGTTGGGTCTTTCAAATGAAAAATTAGACTAAAAGTATTATTCTGAAATCTAAGGGATTTATATTTTTAATATTATTTTATTTTGAATATTTTTCAATAAATATTTATATTAAATAATTACACATAATTGAGGTTATAATTATTTTATTAATGAATAGATCAAATAAATGTTATTAAAAATATATTAATAAATATAATATTTGATTATTATTATGTCAAATTAATTTTATAAATTACCTTAACCCCTTTGGTATGTAATAAAATATTTGTATCTTGGTTCACTTCTTATTATTATATTTCTAAAAATCCATGAAATAAATAGTGTAAAAATTAACACTATTGATATTTTAACAAAATAAGGTATTCATAAATTATTTAAAAATCATAGAAAATTTTTATAAATAAATAATAATATGACATGGTTTGAATGTTATAAAATATTTATTTATGGTCTAATTGACATCAAATATGTAAATATTTCAACCTTTTAATATTGAAATATTTGTTACCCTAGTTAAAATTTAAATAGAACAACTAAGCGTCAATTAAAATGATAATGCTTAAATTGACATAAAAACTTGTCAAAATTTTAATTTTTTATGATATTACAAACTAATATCATCTATTCATCGAAATTGGGACATTTTGGAGGGTTTTATGTGGGGTTTTATTTTATTATAAACTAATATTTGTGAGGTTTTCTGAAGTTCCCCTCACCTCAATTATAAAAGAGAACCTCCACCGTCATCTCATCACTTCATTTTGATCCTTCATGATCATCCATAACCTACCTTTTTTCCTTATAAACTCCCCTATTTTAATTATTTAGTCCTCGGTCATGTTAAATTTCTAACATTACTGCTTTACCTAGAGATTTATTGGAAGCACATCAAGGAAGAGGTAATCTCTTCTACCAAATCATTCAAACATCATTCTTCTTATATGTACTTTTCATTAGTTTTATCATTATAAAGTAATAACATAAGTATAAATCATACACTGATATTCTATTATATATATTAACAAACCATATATCTCATTCTATCCATCCTATGAAAAATGAAATCATCGCGCATGCATTCGTACGACTTACCGTCTCCACGCCGTGGTGTAATATGTTTTTCACCACCACCTTACATGGATGGGTATAATTATGTAAATAATATATATATATGATTATTATAACATTATACTGAGTATGAAATATAATACACTATCAACTTCAATACTGTTCAATAATTTTGGGGATGATATTATCCCTCGTGCGTACGTAGGGCCAATAATCACCACAATGTGATGCGATTCATTATACGTGATCGTCATTTAAACATGAATATATACATTAATTGATTGAATAAATAAGATATATATTATTATAATATCAATATTTAAATTATATATCAATAATCTAAGAATTGGAACATGAACTTATCTGAAAAATCTTGCATAAGAACATAAAAAAGCCAATATCAGAATAACAACTGACAATGAAATTATGCTAAAAATAAATGATAATATAATCATATATAATATCATAAAAACTATTATTATTCTGATGTAATTTAATAACATTATTTAAATCATTATAAAGAATGTTTGGATACATAATAAGGATATCATACCTAAGGTAAGGTATAGATTTTAAAATCTAATTTTTATATAAGAGTGTTTGTTGGTAATTATTCACTAGGGTATATTTATCGTCCACATCCATGATTCCTAAATATTTATTATAAAATATTCATTATACCCTTCTATAATTGGTTAATGTCAATTTTACACATTAGAATGTTTTTACTAAATGGTATGAATGGAATCTTTTGTCGTTTTTGGCACGAGGTACTTTTTGACAATGATTGTAAAAGTATGAGAAGAATGTTTTTTTAAAGTGTGTGACACAAATGGATTTTTATGCCTCTATAATTTGTCATTTCCTTGATTCTTACCCTAATCGATTACAAGTTTGTTTTAACATAAAATGATTTCTTCTAAAATTGAGTGGCATTTTGAGGAAGGTAATCATTTTTTGAAGACTAAAGAATATTTTCTATAGGAATTAATTTCATGTGTTTTCTAAAAATTATTTTCCATATAAGTTGAAACTTTTTAAATAGTGTTATATTTATAATCATAGTATTACAATTATTTGATTGTATGTTATTTAGGAAATCCAATTGTTTTATATCAATTATGATGGAATTATTTTTAAGAAACCCATATTATTTAATGGGATACGCTATGGAGGATATTTTTATGTTTTTATGGTAGAAATAATAATGGTTTCATTAAGAGTTGTGTGGGACCTATATATCCCTCCAATGCATTGGGTAAAAATTTATATCTCATTAGATAAACATGATTGGAACATCAAGTAAATCAAGTTTATTAATACAGGGTTGGAATGAGAAGTGAACTCAGTTCAGTAATGGACTTATTCTTCTATGATGGTCATGAAAATGAGCCTTGACTAAGATGAAATGATTATCTATACTTATGTCTGTATTCCATGAAATATTATTTCTTGTGTTTTGAGATTTGGGATTACATTTCACTTTTATGATTTATCCCAGGACATGATATTATGATCTTTTATATGTAATATAAGATTTTCAAATTTTATATTCTTATTATTACAATATGATGGATATTTCCCTCATTTAACCTTACTGAGCATTTGAGATCACCCTTTTATATGTTTCCTTTTCTCATTTAATAAAGAAATGTATCAAGTAAGATATGTCAAAAATCATTCTAGTAATGAATAAATAAGCTCGAGATAACATGGATGTTTTAGAACTAGTTGTTTTGGTTTCTTAGTTTCAAAAGACACTAAACCTATATGGTCCTAGCTTGGTTTTTATTATGTTATGTAATAAATATTATTTAATGATGAAGTAATGACTATATGAAATGTATTTTCCATTATAGTAAAGGTCATGATCTAGGATTATAAATAGGTGGCGGGGTCCTTGTATGGAGCTTTGACTTGCAATACGATTGGATTCCTCCAATCATGCACCTAATTCTTCCTTTTTGTGTAAAAACCCTGCCTCGAACACTTATTTTGAGCATAATATATCTTTTTCACATCTTGTTTCCATACATAATAGAATTTTTCATGCCTACTTCTTGATGTTCACTCTCTATTTCCAAATTCACACCAATCCTTCATTCTTACACATTCCTTCCATAGACTCTTAAAACTCATCTAAAATAGATGACCAATAGAACACTCATGATATTGAATATATTTTCACTACTTAGAGAGAATAAATTATCAAGAATTATTTGTTCCCTTGGGTTAGTACAATCATTCTATATAATCAAATGCTCATCACCATGCTAACAGAGGCAAAGAGGTGTTATCCACTGAGTAGTTATCTCCCACTATGAAATTTTGGGTTAATGGACAAGGTGATCATCCCATCATTGGGGTTTTAAACACTATAATCATGGTTCACATCCGAGGATGATCTCAATATCTGGAACATCACAGTTCATGGCTATCTTTCCATCGAGCATGGGGATATTATCATTTATGTGCTAAATAGGAAGACTAGTACAGTCATAGGGCAGCATCTGAAGGAATAATAAATCCATTCCCACTAAGCCACAATTTTCAAACGAATCATAATGGAAAATATTTTAGGTTGGCACAAGGATTGAGACCTAAAATTAAGTAGAAATTTTAATAGTGAGTGCACATAGGTGTACTAGGTATTATAAATGTTACTATATAATGGGGAATATCTTTGCAAAATTGGTCTATATGAGGTAGTGTGGATGTCAACGATCTACTTCTACTATCAACATCAGCTCGTGATGAGCTCCTCAACTGATAGTCCCCAGATATAGACACGTTCCACCATCATTGCATAGAAGATATCATGAGGTTTTTGGAAATTTATTTCATTTCACTAGCTGTATTATAGTATGAAGAGTTCCTTTAATTACAGTACACTGGTAAGTATAGGCATCAAACTCCAATCTTGGTGAAATACCTTCTCAATGCACTGAAGAAGAAGCTAGTTCACGATTCTATCTTTCACAAGGACATTCTATTCATGGAATGGATTGAAATGTTTCTGAAGAAGGATCTAAATGTGAGGATATTGATTAATGGAAAATAATGTCCAATAATATTGTGAAGGAGGAATTCATGAAAATACAGATTGATCCTGGAAGGATAGTTTTAGAAATGGGGGTATAGTATGGATGGATGGTGGGATCAACTTGGTATCTATATTTTTTTTCTCACCCCATTCTTGATCGGTTTTCATTTAAAATTCAAGGTCATGTGGATTGGATTTCACCTTAGGATTATGGCGATGGCAGAAATTCATGAAGATGGAAAAAGAGTCAAAATGGGGGTACTTGTGATGTCTAGGATTTGTAGTATACTTGCTTCTGTTTCCTCTGGAATCTTTCTTTGAAGGATACATGGTCCATTAATGTTCTTACATGGATGGTTTATAGCATATATTTTGAATTAAGAATTTTTATATGCGAGAATTCCCCCAAACACTACTCGGTTTCCATCTTTTTTGAATATTTCTAGTGTCTAACTTACGATGACTGATGATGTTGGAATCATAGTGTAGATCGATAACCACATGAAATTTAACTTTCACCCCTTATAAACACTATTTTATCCAATGGTGGACAACCTATAAGGAATATGGGAATAAAGAGGACATTTATTGATTCATAGGTGGGGTTTTGTTAGCCAAGATCAATTTCAATGTATTCAGAGAGCCGTACACATCATCCCTCTTCACCTGGTAGGTTGGGTGACTCCAGTTACTAATGAAGAGAGTCTACACGGGGTTCAATGAATAAAGGAACCCATGTATCCTTTGTCTTATATGGTGTATGTTTGTGAATGTGGTCTTCAATGAAATAATTTTTCTACTTCCAAACAATGTCTGTGTCATCCTATTAATGAACTATTCAAGAAACTAGGGGGAAACATATCTAGAGGAAATCTTGTAGATGAATATTATGGGGTTCGAGCAAGCGAGTGAGTAGCCAGAGTAGTGAGGACTGGTGCGGGATAACCCCTGAGGGGAAATCCAAACATCTAGAGCTCTTGAGGATATAACTATGAAAACATAGACAATGCAAGGTGTGGTCACACCCTTGCCTCCTATAGGGGATGGGTCTTGGACTCATCCTTGGGGAAAAGAAAGGTAGGATCTTTGTAAGTAGTTGAGGTACCTACCACAGCCGGCTACCGATTCCATATTTACCTCTTGCTGGAATGCTTGGTGGATGCTTTAAAATCACTATAATCAAAATATTTATGGTGAAATATGAAGCTAGATGGGATCGAGATACTAGTATTTACGCCCATTCGGGTCACATTCATGGTGATCTTCCACAAGATTCATGTATATCTAAAATTTGTGGAAACCAACACAAGATAACTAGAGTATTATGATACTCCTTCCACCCTAGTCTAAGTGAGGTTTGGAAAAGATTCAGAGTGTGAAGAGATTCCAACTATTGAATTCTAATCACATGGGGAGGAACTGACTGAAAAGAAGCATAAAAATAGGATAATGAAGAATCCTAGGGGTTGGATACTCATCAAGGGAGTGGCAGGGAGAATGGTGAGATTACATCCTCTAAAGAATACATTTCCAAATTTCGTGATGTAAGACTTAACTCAGTAGACTTATTTGAGACTATCCATTTCATTATCTATATTCTACAGTTGAAACATTTTTTATTCAAGAGAATCGTGACAATGGAAAAGGGAACTATTCTGAATGGATGAAAGTTCACTGATGGGTGTGTAAGAGCACACCCCAAGTCTTATACCCATGGCAAGGCATGTCATGGGCCAACCGAGGAGGTCTGGGTGACTTCTTTGAAACTTCATGTCTACCATTTTATTTACAATGTACCACATCCTAAAATCTCCAATACAGAATCCACTACTAGCGAGGTGATTCACCCGGTATGGCTCATCATCAAAATTACTCCACCTCAAGGTAAGAGCATATCTCGATTCACGTGTCCTTAATCATATTATCATGAAGCCATAATGTCAATGTTTTTTTATGCAACTCTTACTTGACCAATGCAAGAGGATCCAGTGTCGGTCATTGAAATAAAAACTACTTCCAAAGATTTTCCTATGGTAGAATTACTTAGTACAACATAAGACCCCAATATATCGATGCTCAACTCATGTATGTACTTTAATTCAAAAATAAAAACCTATCATTTGCATATTATATTGACTAATACATTCCAATTCCATGACGTGCGCGAAATATTATACACCCAAAGAGTGAATGAATTAGTGAAATTCGGGGGCCATTCTCTAATAGCGGAAAAGGTTCATGTGGAGAATGTTATCCAAGCTAATTTGGCCTTGGTAAAAAATTAATAGTAAAGTATGGCTGTCAATGATTCCACTAGTGGGGTGAAACCCAAGACTGAAATGGCAGAATCAATCGAAGAAGAGTCTATTGAGGATGAATGACCTAATGATCTAGATCCAATCCCATGCAAGTGTATTCTATAGAAATATTTTATTGTCGACCTTATGATGGATTTTCCTGATCATGAGTTTCCACCACCTTAATAGATGGTAGACATTGAACCTGATGCAACTGAAGAGAATCCCATAATCTTATATAGGGCATGGAAGTGCATACATCGTTTCATCCACTATAGTTTGCAACCACAACTAGATGGATGGATGGGTTATCTTCACCATTGGCATTGAAATATGTTCATATGAGGGTGGACACTCATGGTCATCCCAAGGTGGTCCTTGACATTCCCACCAAGTGGGTGTGCGAAGGAAGCCTACATCTGGATTATTTCGAGCATCAAGGGAAGTCTTGAAGAAATCACATGTTATAAGAAATTAATCAGTAAAACCAACATCTAGATGAACAAACAAATGAGTGTAATGAATTCCTTAAAAATTAATCAGAGATCGTTGACCAACATAAGTCTCTGGTAGAGGAGGTCAGTTGGAAGGTGTGTCAAGGTAGATTTCTGATTTTTGATCTCCCAGTTGAGTGATATTGGGTGCACATATGATCTAATGGGAATTATCTTGAAGAATATGAGGATGAAATTAAGCTCATGAGGTATCACTCTAGCGGTTTGCGGGGTGTCATCACTCAATTGTTGGAGTAGATCTAGAAAGGAAATTTTACCAAGACTCAAGTCAGACTCAATCATGTGGATGAACCTCCATAATGACATGGTTTTATTTATTTTAATTTTTTTCTCAAACCTTTTCTATGTGCTGGGATAGATTTCCTTTAGTTCCCTTAATTACCACACATAAAAAATATTTATGAAACTACCAATAACAAATACAAAAACACATGTGGGTCATGATTATTGTGAGATACAAGGGAAATACATAAGGTCGCTAAATTATATGAGAGTAATGGATAACCATAAAAGGCATATACTCTTTTATTTTTTAATATCCACTATAAGTTTCTAGGATGATAGACATTTTGGATTGAGAACGGGGTTCTCTAAACAGATCACTTTCATTTTCATCAATTCCTAGTGCATGAACAAGCTAATTCCAAGTTTGGTGAATTCCTACCAAATAAAGGGTAATGAGAAAATTCAATCCTAATTCCCAAAATATAAAACACGTGTACAATATCATAGAGAAATAGAATAAATATTTTATATGTTCGAAACATATCATCCATTTCATTAGCCTGGAACATGGATAAACAAAGATGGTCAACTACTGACTATGTTCGAAACATAGAACTAGTCACGGAATGTCATCCAATATCTTCTAGGATGTTGGACCAGTATGATAGCTGCACTAGTATGGCATGTGACCATGCCACAAGGGGTTCCCTTCATACATTGAAGAGGATGAGGATCCAAATAAGGGGAACATGATGCATGTAAATGGTGTGATGGAATGTTCAAAAGGATTTCAACACTCTCGTAACTACATTTCCATGGATTAGAGCACATAGGTGTAAGAGAATCGGTCTGAACAATGTTCAAATCCATCTCACATGGGAGCATCATCCCAAATGTTGAGATATGGATGAAAATTTGATTGAGGAAATAGATGACCAGAATTAGATGAGGGGGCCTCTCAAATGAGGCCCTATGATGTTTTTTAGTTTTATATCATGCCATTAAGGATGATATACTAGAATTGTAACATCATATAGTTTGAAAGAATAATTCTGTTGATTAATTTCATGGGATTAGGATGTGTCCCATAATTTAACATCATTGGATCAGGATTTTTCGCACAATTTATGGTCATATGGTCTTGCTCGTGGGGTTGTAGATTGTTTAAGGGAATAATACTCAGACAGTTGGATCATAGTTGAAATTCATAGAGTTTGGACCAGTCACTTGGTTTAACATCCTATTCTTGGGATGTGGACATATAGTATATGGTGTAGAACATTGACTGTAGTATGATCTAGATTGATAACTGTATGTGGTGAGTTGAATAACCTAAAGTGAGTATGTATCAAAGGGGACCAACACCACCCGACACATTCCTATGAGGATTCATGCTTAGTTTAATGTCATAATGCTTGGACATTTACTTTTATTTTTATGGTTTTATAGTTTGGAGTAAGGGATCATTTTTGTAGATTTTCCACATTGGAACACACCCTACCTGAACTCCCAATCCCATGTGAGCCATGATTAGTGTCAGAAACAAGAGATGGTAAAGGGGATTCCTCGCATGTGGAATCACACATTAGGGGTAACAACAAGGGTATTAGAATTAAACTAAGATATAGGGAAGTGGAAATAAGGTATGTTGATACTTCCAAAATTGGGATCATTGGTTATTGATGGGCAGGGATTTACTATTAAACATATTTGAAACACAAGAATATCCACCACACTAGTAAGGTATGAAGTGAAAAAATTCAATAACAACTATTGATCATGTTCAAAACATAGGATCTACCTTTTATTGCAAGATATAAATCATGGAATTTGAAAAATATTGGAGGTGGTCCTTGGTTAGACACCATCACCATTAAATGAGTCCATCTGGATTTGAAAGATGATAAAAATCCACACTGAGAAAGACTCGAAGTATAGAATGGGTATTATAAGAATGTGGTATTCAAACTGAGGTTTTTGGAAATGGTTTAAGTAGTATTGCATGTACCATATTCAGTGTCCCAAAAAATGGAATGTATAGCATGGAATATTGATAATACATATGTACATAAGTACCATGGAGGCCCAACACTACGATTTGAATTCCCAGGAGTCCTCACATATAGTTTAAGTTCATGATGCACAGAACATGAAAATGTAATTAGTTTATGATCTAAAATCATGAAGTAATGATGGATCCAAGGGGCTAAAGTATTCAAATAATTTGATCTAGACCTATAAATAAGATAATTTTTAATCACTATGTATCCTATAGGGATGAGAATGAAGACAAATATACTTCTAAAAGTGGAACACATAGTTTAAATTTGTATGTTCTGGAGCATGGAAGATAGTTTAGATTAGTTTTTTTGGGAATATAGGGGAACCTTTTGATCTAAAAGAATATATGTGATGAAATAGGTATTACCCGCCGTGATTGACGACAATCAGGATCATTTAGAACATACACACCATAAGATGAACTGTATACAGTTTATGCTCATAATGCTCAGACTGTAACAGTGGTCTAGGGGCCAATGGGTTAATGAATTTGTGGCCCATCTTAGAGATGAGAAATTCGGGTATCACTACGTATCAAATAGAGATGGTAATAAATTAAAATTTATTTATTGAATATGATATAGTAAGAAACCAATGTCAATATGGGTGATCGTCAATAACATGGAAATTGGGGCATCTCACAGTTATCGTGAGGAATCCCATGTTCAGATCACGGTTTAAATTTCACTAACCTTCCCATACTAACTGTATGAGGAATCCCATTTTAAAATGGGGTAAAGGTAATCTCCTTTTGAGATGTAATAGGAATCTAGGTTTTTAATGGGCTAATATTGTAGTTTAGCATTTTCCATTCAGGATATAGACTCCTTGTTTAAGGTCATAGAGTTTGGACCTCTTTCAAATAGATTAAGGTTATATTTCATGGACACAACATAGTTTATGGTCACATGATCTGGACCATGAAAAATATTTTAATGACATCTTACACATATTATAGACATATAGATTATGATCATGAAGTTTTGGACAAATAAGTTTGGGTTCCCCAAACGTATATGTGTTGTGTAGTGAAATGAAAAACTCAGTGTGAATGACATCCATGGAGGCCCACCACCAAAAAACATAGCCCCTAGAGAAACTCACATACAATTTAATATAATGATTCTTCTACTTGTTGTTAACAATTTATGGTTTTGCTTTATGGGTCAAAGGATATATATTAGTTTTAATTATTATGTTTTAGAGAAAAAAGGGGAGTGCATCAAATTGATATGTGTCAAACATTTCAATGACAATCATGATGTGAATGAGGTCCTAGGAGGCCCAATTCCACAATAAATATTCCATATTGGACTTCTATATAGATTAATGTTCTAATACATAGACTGTAAGCTCATATTTCTAGTTCAAGTAGTTATGAATATAGGGTAGCATGATTTAAAATAATTCATTTAGGGTGATAGTGTAACAAACCCGATCTGAATTGGGGCCTAGGACCACCATATATACACGCTAATATGGGATGCATACGGTTTAATGTCATAATTCTTGTACCATAACTAAGGACAATGTGATAGAGGTTTGATGAATTTTCTAATAGGACTAATGAAAAAATGTTTGGGAATCCCTAAAAATCTCATAAGGAAGGAAATTAATATAGCCATAGTTATAGAACACCAAATTCTAGGAGGCCAACACTGGTAAGGTAAATCCTCTATGATGGGAGAATTGAGGCATCTCATGGTTATCATGGGGCATCAAATTTTTAGAGATTATTCTAGTGATCATCTCATATGTGTTTAAGAGTCATCATGAACTTGTTAGGAGTAGGATCATATTTTAACATCATGTGTTGAGGACAATAACTCCTAGTTTAAGGTCATAGAGTTCAGACCATAATGTGGGTTGTTATGAATGGGTATGTGTATAGCAGTGTTATGAAAAAACTGAGGTGAATAAAGGAAAAGGAGGACCTACACCATATTAAACATCCCAAATAAATCTATCATATAGTTTAACATCATGATTCTTGGTCATGGTCCACTAGTTTATGGTTATAGAATTTAGAACCATAAATTTTTTTAAATTCATGTTTTATGAACAGAGTTCAATGTTTAACATCATGCAAGTAGGTTTCTAGTTCATATGCAGTTTAACGTCATAATAATATAATGATGACACTATTTATTTTGACATCAAGAGGCTGGGATAATGATAGGTGTGTAGTTTAATTTCAAGATACTAGGATGATATTGATATGTAGTTTATTGTCATGTATCAAGGAGGATGATGAGTGTACAGATTATTTTCATGAAACTAGGACATTGTTGAAATGTAGTTTATCATCATGAGGTTAGGATACTAGAACTATGTTTTTCATCATCTTGTGGCTAGGAAGATGATGGGTGTATAGTTTAATGTCATGAAACTAGGATGCTGGTGATATGGAGTTTATTTTCATCTCTCTAGGAAGCTAACACTATGTATTTTATCATTCGGATGTTAAGAGGATGATGAGTGTGCTGTTTAACATCATGAAACTAAGACATTAGTTCTATGTTTTTTTATCATCATGCACCTGAGACACTGGCTCTATGAAACATATCATAATTTGTCTCAGGAGAGTAAATCTCTTCATGAAAATTATTTCTTAAGAAACATGGAATATTTGGGTGGAGTAATGTGATCTCCTTCTATAGTGATCAAAGAATTGAAACCATTAGAATCTACCTTTTTGATGAAGTAAGGTCCATCCAACTTGGGTTCTAACTTTTGTGGAATCATGCCTGGTATTATTGGTGTTATAATCACCATTACTATACCACATTGGATAAAATAGATGAGGTTGAGTTTCTATTTTGAACATTTTCCCCATATTGTTTAATGCCTCTCTTGATTATGCATGGCCTAAATTCTATTATCCTTGAAAAATTAAAAATTAGATAGATAAACTTCTTTCATCCTGTCTAGCATCATTTGGTCATAAATGGCTATTTAGAGATACAATATCAGAATCCCAATGGGTGGGTCTGCCTTTGTTCCATACACTAGGGAATAAAGAGTCACTTGGGAGGAATTTGGAGTATTCATATGATGAGCCTAGAAGATGTTGGAGATCTTCTATTTCTAAATTTTATTATTCTGTCCCGCCATCCATTGTTGAATTATATAGAATGATTTTTGAAACCTTAGTCTTCCTATTTTCCAATGCATGATTGTGGGATGTGTGGTTTCACTGGATGCAATACTTGGCATACAATTTTATTATCCCAAATCCCCGATGTTAGTTTAATTGTCGATGGGAATGGTTAGAGGGACTCTAAATCAATGGTTGATATTGAAATCATGAATTTGATCACTGATCGAGCCATTAATTCTTCAAAAGTAATTACATTATCCCACTTGGAGAAAAAATATATTGCGGTCAGAATGAACATCCATTGTCAAGCTGATGCTAGAGGATAGGGTTCCATGATGTCGAGTTCCCAAAATAAAAAGGGATAAGAATATATGATGGTGTGGATAAGTTAAGGTTTATGACGAATAAAATTTGAATTAATAGTACATATAGGAAACCTCATGGAATACTCAATATTGTCGTGGACCATGGTGGACCAGAATTTACCAAGCCTTCGATTTTGGTGGGAGACCATCAATCATTTCAAATGATCACAACACGAAATTTCATGTACTTCCTACATAACCAAGAGAATATCATATCCTCGGAGGAAAAAGAGGATAGTTTTATAAAATCAAAAAATATATCTTGAGTATGCTTGAGATTTGGCCCATTATGAAGGGTAAACAACACTGCAGGTTGGTGGACTCTTTCATGCTCAGCTAGATCTTGTGGGAGATATCCATGCTAGTGATAATTGATAAAAGGATGTTTCCAATCATATATTTATTCTACAATGTTGGGGTACTGGGGGTCCTTACATATAGTACCCAATGGCCAGTTGTTTTCCATGTTATCTTTCATCATTGTCTAAAATGATGGGAGAAATGAATCTATTAGGATTCATAAGATATAACTAATCATCCAGGTTAGGAACTACAAGATAGGTTACTAGATTTCAAAATGCATTGTATCTACCATTCTGTGATTGAGAAGCATGATTCACCTCTATCTAATAAAGGAACGTGTCCATCTATTAGTGAGTTTGTGTCAGCAAGGGCATGTGATCTACCTTTCTATTAATGTAATCACTATTGATTTTCTTGATGACTAACTTAGAATACCCCTTCCTATGAAAAGGGGGGACATCAATATTGAGGTTCAGTTGATTATTTGTAATGAGAGCCAAATACTCGGCCTCATTATTGGTGTATCCTTTTGATAATTAGAATGAGTAGGGTAAAAAATACTAGCTTGATGAACAGGATCCCCAGGAATACACTGTTGATCTTAGGATCGTTAACTCTTATACTACTTGGGATCCGAGAGGCACCATCAAAATTAAATATAAATATATAATTTCCTAATTTACTAAGAGGATGTCCTCATTTTGGAATTCTATGTTTGTGGGTGATTCTTCCAGGGATGGATGAGGGTCCATAAATTCGTTTAATTATTGACCCTTTAAGACTTTATACGGAATGAATCTGATGTCGAACTACTGATGGATCACCGCCCAAAGTCCCAATCATCCCTTAATCATAGGATAATTTAGGATATACATTGAAGGTTCCAAGTGAGACACAAGTTTTATCTCATTATGTTGTAGATATTTCTACAACTTCTGTATTGTGAAATCCACCTCTAGGAAAATCTTCTCGATATGGGAGTATCTGGCCTTTTTTTAGGAGCATGCGACTAAGATAATATAAATTTTTTCTCTTTTTCTTCATTATTCTATTGGAAAATAAGGAAGTTTTGGGATCATTCTAGGGCATTCAAGTAAAGGTCCAGAGGATTCCAAGATATGGGTGGCATTAGAATTGGAGATTGTAGAAGTTATTACTTGATTTCCTCGAAGGATTCATTGAACTCTTCATCCCACAAGAAGATGATACAATTTTCATGAGCCTGGAAAAGGGCTTCAAATTTCTGAATTGATTTTCAATGAATTAGAATACATTGTATAATTGTTCTTGGATACCGTAGATCTCCTAAAGGTTGGTTGGAGGAGGAATCTGGCTGATGGATTCTATCTTATCTCGGTCAATCTCGATGCATGTGTATCTAATGATGAATCCATGAAACATCCCATAGGTAACCCCAATGGAACAATTCAAAGTATCCAACTTCAAATTCTTGGAAGGAAGTAATTTGATCACTTTCCCACTGTCCCTAATATGGTCATGATTCTAGAGGTGTTTCACCACTATGTCATCCACACATAATTCCACTAATATCCCAATGATCGGTTTAATGATATGGTGCATGGATCGATTATAAGTGGGTCCATCATTATTTAGAGAATAATGTGTTACATGATCGAAAAATGATCATTGAATTAGTCTAAAGGTTCCAGAATCCTCATCTTCTTGGGATATCAAAATCTGATTTTACCCATAGTATCCATCCATGAAGGAGAGAGACTGAAACTCGGATGTGGCATTGATCAATAACTATGTCAATAGAAGTGAAGAATTATCCTTTTTATAATGTAATTTGAGATCTTCCAAGTCTATAGAGTCTATGATAACCCTATTCCTATTCATAACTATAATGATATTTGAAATTAACTTTGGGTACTGAACTTCACTGAGGATGTTGGATTTGATAAGCTTATCGAATACTGCCTCAACCATGAGAACAGTGTGTTTTCTTTGGAGGATACATGAACCCATGATGACTCACAAGAAGATCAAGACTATTGATTGAGACCTGATTTTTTAATTTTGGAATTTCTTCAAAACTATAGGTGAATACATCATGATGTTGCTTTAGGAAATCCAAATACTGCTGATCCTCCTCTGAGGGAATGGCTTCCATGATCTGTATTGGCCTTAGAGAGTCTTTGATAACAATGTTCACGTGTACCATCTCATTCACATTAGTAAAGAATCACTCTTCATATATGGGAGGACCTTCTTACAAATCATATTCTTCATCTGAGGCAAGATGATTGGTTGGGGTAGTTTCATCTAGACTATATGATTCTGGGGAATACTACTGTATTCCTTGGTAGACGTGGGATCTTTAACAGGTAACTCCAGCTCTAATGAGACCATTGTGAAAGAGGAATTTGAGAGTGTCCCATCAGGACTACAACCACAACTTCTGTTATTAATATCAAATAAATGGTGGTGGGTCATCTTTTAATGATTCAACCCATCTCTATAAGACAAGAAATTGTGATATACAATTTTAGTGATGGGGTTAACATCTTAGTAGCTCATAGGGGTAAGGGATTTTTGAATCACCCATGATTGGCCTGAGTATGAGTCATAGGTAATATTACATGTTTTCTTTGTACACAGGGATGTGGCACCATTTCCACATAGAAATAAAAATGAAACATACCAAATCTGGATATTTTTCTTCCAACTAGTTAATCAGGAAGATGAAATCATCATCCATGTATGACCATGGGCTAGTCACAATGGTTGTGTGCTCAACCTCATTGGTATGAGCTTTATTTTCCTCTCTCTTATAATATTCTGCATCTAGATAATGGTCTTCATTGGAATAGGAGGGGGATGCATCCCACAAAAGAAATAATAGTTGACCAATGAGGGATTAATAGAGGAATTGGTGGAATAGGGATGGTACTACATCATGTATCTAATGTCAAGGTTTACCCATCAATGAGTTTCGCATGTTATACTCTGAGACTACCTTGAATTCAACACATTCTAGTAGGTAACTGAATATGCTCATAAACATTATATTTTCAGAAATACTCTACTCATCCCTATCATAACACTAGATTTTTAGGTTAGAGGGACTCAAATATTCAACATTCAATAACATCTTTTAGAGTGTCTCAATCTGGGTGAGATTGAACTCAAAAACTGTGTCCACTAGGGAGAATCATATTTCCACACTATTGAACTAGACTATGATGTAATTTGGGAAGATGTGGCCCTATATTAGGGATCCCTCAACTTATTATAATAATTAAATGGCATCTTCTCATTCTTCTTACTCATCCCCCCCCCATAGTAGGCTTCTATGGCAGAAACATCTTCTTCAAAATGGAGTGGGTATATCAAGTCTTCTACAATGGCTACAAGCATTTCCTTAGATAAGAGGAGGGCCTTCAGGATCGAGATCCTTGATGGTATGTCATTGAGGTGCTTTAGAACGTCATACATCCTCACAAGATTCATTTTTCATCCCATATGTGGTGGCTCTTTGTTAAGAGGAATGATGGGTGCTTCTAACAATACCACCATATTTTGTCTTTTGATAGAAATATCAGGTTTATCATCAGCTAACTTGACCCGAACCACTATGTTGTGATTATCAGATGATTGAGGTCTAATTGAGTGATATGAGTCCAATCACAATGTGGTTAGGTCTATTCCACCTAGTTAGTTAGAATAGTCAGTTGTGGTTCTCTGTCAGAAGGAGTGGGCTAGAAGGACTGTGACTGATGATCTCTATGTAATACCTGTGTCTTTGTCTTTATATCATGCATGGATTCTCATGAAGCACTGTACATAGCATTATGGTGGTTTTCATTTCTTTGATTTTTTCATTGGTGGTGTTGATCGTATTCACTACGGGGGGGTACCTGAAAATCCTCATCATCAGCGACCATAATAGGATCTACCAACTCGATGCGGTTCAATGAGGTAAACTTTTGGTAATCAATAGTGGTGTCATCCAATAATGGAAATATCATATGAGAAATTTCCAACTCTAGTGGCTGAAAATCACTAGGTGTACGATAAAGATTTGGCACAGATATGGGACTTTTCATTCCCTTTCATTTTTGGTGTTTCTACTTCTAAGATTTTGAGGGATACGATGTGGATGAAAAAGCGACATCTAGAGAAGGAAAGGGGTTTGGTCCATCTTAAGTGGGAATAGATTACAATATGGGGATTTTAATATATTCTTCAATTCCACCATCCATCATACTTTTGAGCCTCGTAGTTGGAAACTAGTTCACATTCACCTTCACAATTGTTGTCAGGCATAGCGGATATGTGTACCACCTATGTTGGGACATTTCCTATGCGGACCAGACTATTATTCAATTGGTTATAAATCTCATCCTTGAGCACATAACATTGATCTATGGTGTATCTAAGGATCTTGTGTTAATAGAAATGGTCCAGGATATCAGTACACTAAGATTTGAAGGATTTCTTACAATCTAGCAGGTTTAAAATCCCCTGTTATAGGCCAGTTGAGAATTAACTCAGAACCTATGCATCCTTAAAGTAATAGCTCTAGTTCTTTCATTCAATGAGATGAACTTTTTGGAAATGGACCTGATGAGGGGATGGATCTTGACAGTGGGTCGAAGCCACATTCTGTTATCTAGGCGGTTGTGGTTGGGTGGGTGGTACCTGATGGTTTTACAATTGGTTGGGACTAAGCTTGATGAGGCTACAAAACTCAGTGAGACTTTACTATAAAAGGGGAGACAACCCTACTAGACACGGGGCATCAACCTTCATGGAAGTGGTTGTGTCCTCCTTATTTGTCCTCCCTATAGGATATGGAAGAGGAAACATACATTCACTCTTACACTAGTAGAAAGCTTTGTATAGACATTGGGACTTATAGGATAAATCCTCAAACACATTGGGAAGTTATGAGTTATAAGGGTAGGGATCGGCTTAGTATTCATTCTTCACACACACACTGTTTGTAGATTATCTAGATTCATTTCCATATCAAGTGGATATGTGAGGCCCAAAAAACTAGGAATAAAATCTAGGGAATTCTCATCAAACATTTTCCATCACATGAAAAGGTCAGTGATGCTTGTCTTGCATATGGTAGAGCTAAACTAGTAGAAAAACTACCTGCAAAGTACTTCCAAAATATTAATGGACTCGATGGGTAACTGATTGTACTAGACAAATGTATAACCTTTCAATGTAAGAATGAACATCAAAACAAGGTAGAATCCTTCTACCCTATGGTTCCAAATATGGTAATGCACATCACGATGAAGTGGTCAGGGAATTGAAGTGGGTGACCCATCCCATTGAATGGGGAAAATATAGGGTTCCAAAAATCTAGGGGAGCTTGCATATTTTCCACCTATGTTTTCTATGACTTTACATTAGGTAGAATTGCCAACGGTCATGTCTCCAGTTCTTCAAGGCGAATGGTGAAAGAAGCTATCAAGTCATATTGAAGGGAATCCTTGTACAGATGAGGATACCTAACCACTAATGCATTTACTGGCTTATCAAACCCATAAGAATGTTGATAAGCTTGTCGAGATGCCCAATCTAGGTCCTAAGGAAGATTATTAAACTCCTCGAGTGAATTTGGTGACTCGTATCTTGGTCAATTTCCATAAACTCATACTTATACTCTATCTTGATGTGTGGGATTACAAGACTTGACTGGGAGAAAGCTCTACTACAAAACCATTCGTCTAACAGTCCTGGAATTTATCAGTGCTAGATAAAAGTGACGACAAAAGGTATCTATATCAGTGTTAATGAAAATGCTGATAAATTTAACCCTTTATCAGTTCTTTAATTTTAGCACTGATAAAGTGTACCCTTTATTGGCGCTATATTTGTAGTCCCCATTAATGGGTCCTTTATATGGTATTCTTTTGTGCTGATAATGGTCCGAATATATAAAAAATAATTAAATAAAAAAATTGAGTTGATTAAAAAATATTTCAATTTTTATTAATTAAATAATTATTGATAAAAATGAATAAATTTATTATACTACATATAAATTATAAATACTAATAAATAGGATTTATCAAATATATAGATATGAGAAATGAAAATAATGGAAATTAAAATCAAAAATAATGAAATTGTGAAAATTATTAAACATTTTATTAATTAGATGATTATTGATATTGTTAATAAATTTTGTCTATTAAATATATAGATATATATGTATGTGTATAAATATGATTTATATATTACAAAATAATTATGTGCATCACATTAAATAGTCATATATTTAGTAATTAGTGGGTTATAATTAAAAATTAATATGAATTCAAAATACTAACAAACTGCATAGAGTAATGTACATAGAATGGAATTTCTTTTGAATTTTCAATTTAACATATATCAAATATGTGTTATATTTATTTCACATATATGTAATTAATGAATTTTTATATATAATGAATAATCCTAAAACATATCCATTCTTTTAATATTATTTATGTGTACTTTTTTAAATGTATTCAATTTCACTCATTTTTAACATGCATGCTCGTAAAATTAGATATTCATTAACAGTCATAAAAAAATATTTATAAAAAAATATTTATAAATAAAAATTTATAAATAAATATATTCCAAATATACATACTATATTTATTAAATTTTATATTTATATTTATAAATAAATACATATATTTGTAAAGTATTTATATAATCATATATCTTTAAATAAATATTAGATTTATAATAAATGAATATAAATAATGAATATATTTTCTATATTTTTATTCATATTTATTATATATATAATTATATTAATATATATATAATGATATAAATATTATTTTTAAAGAATATTTATATACTTATAAATAAATAAATAAATATATATATATTTAAATAATTATAAAATTATAATAAATATATCTAAATACTGAATATATTTACTATTTTTATATTTATATTTATTTATTATGTATATATATATTTACAATTTTTTTATAATTATAATTGTAAATTCTTATCCACACATAAGTAAATTTCAGAGATAAAAAAATATTTAACAACACATTTGTTAGCACTGATAAACATAAGGATTTATTAAGGAATTTTTGGCATGGATAAATATTCCTTTTATCAGTGTTTAAATAATTAGCACTGATTAAAGGAATCTTTATCGGTGACTTTTTAAAAGTGATGATAAAAGTGACATAATATAATTAAAAAAACCAAACTTCTTGTGAACCCTTCGTGATATTTGGATATTTTCATAGAAGCTACCCATTTTAGGCACACCTCCTCAGTGAATTGAATCTCAAATAACACAAACCCACTCGAATCACACAAACACAATAACTCTAGTTCTCGTACATTTTCTGGCATTGAGTGTTCAGTTGGAGTTAGGGTTTCTGGAGAAAACATTAATATCTGGATCCAAGGGTCTTAGATATTCTTTAACATAGAGATGTAATAATGTTTTTTCCTTTGTAGTCTTAGTTTTTATTTATGTATTTTTTGTTTTTAGATTTGGATCTTAGGGTTTTTGATTTTACATATTTGTTTTTTTTTCATTACGTATTTGTTCTTCGGTTGATGAATATTATTATTTTTTGTTTATGATGTGTTTTTTTCTTGAAAACTATTTTCGATATCCTATTTTGGTCTTTTTAAATTATTATATAAAATTAATTTTCATTTATATCTACATTTATACCCTAGTAGGCTCTACAATAATAATTTCGAAACTGTTTTGAAATCATGGTGAATCACCTCTGGTCCATAGATAAACTAATTTAATAAATATTTATTCCACTATATTAGAAGTGACTGTTTGGGATATAAAAACATTAAACAGATGAGAAGACTAATTTTGGAAACCAATTCTCAGTCTGATGATGGTGTGAAGTCGAAACCGAAGGATATTTAAGGTAATTATTATAAGGGATTTTATTTATTTAAATTCTGTATTAATATTTTGGTGTAAGGGTTTTTCTTTAAAAATTTATTTTCTCATAATTATGTTGTTTTATTTTAAGATAAATCATTGTAAGGGTGATACCATATTTATTTATATTAAATGGATATCAATTTCCAGAATTTGTACGGGGTTGTATTTTTTTGTACTATGTTGTGATAGTCTACTATAAGGGTTAGATATATTTCTAAAAATTGTGTTTCCTTATTTCTTTATTCCAAAATCTCTTTGTATATTCTTAAAATCTCAATGATGGGTCAATACATATTAGATGGCCTACCTAGATTCTATAGTTTACTACATCATTTGTTCAAAAAATAGAATTGATCTTATCAAATTATATATATTAGAAAAAAATATATATATTCATCATCTTAGGTATATATAAACATTTTAGGTCTATATATAAATTTAATTAATAATAATATAATTTATACTTAAATAACTAATAAATTATTGTAAACTCTTTTTAATTTAAAAATAATAAAATGAGGTAACTATATATACATTTTTCTGAAATAAATAAACTTTCAAATGTTTAAATAATTATATTTTATGCATAATTACCCATAATAATAACTTTTTATAATTCATATAATTTAAAAATAATTAATCATACTATAATTTATTTTCATTAAAAATTGTATTATATATATATCGAATAAAATATTATATATTTAAAAAAAATACATATTCTTAATAATATATCGATATATATAATTATATTCAAATAAAGTTACTAATATATATATATATATATATATAATATTTAGGTAGATTCACATTATTTATCTATGTATCGATTATAGAGTGACCTCTATTTTATAGTTATTGATAGTGGAAGGTGTGAACCTTGTTTAGGATTATTATATTTTGAGGTAAGTGTACATTAAGTACATGCCTTCATTGAACTCTTTTCCCAATCATATAAAACCCTATCATTTTTTGGAAAATAAAATCTATTAAAAAAAAGTTTTATCGAAAAAAAATTATTCAAAAATCCCAACCAATTATATTATTAATACTTTATTCAGATCCTTGTGGAGAAATTAAATGATAAATTTGAAATTAGTTCATCATTACTTCTACCTCCACATCTAGTAAAATAAAATAATTTTAGTAAAATACACTCGTCAACAAAAATTACACTTTAGAAAACCAAGACCCCTGGGGTGTGCATCACTGTAGTTGGGTGTTCAGATTCTTCTAAATCCACCCTCTCAATTTATTTCATACACTTCACACTATCATTTATATGGTTGTGTGGAGATATTATATGGAAGTAGTTGGTGGCAATGGAGGCATCAAGTTAATAACTGGTTCAAATAGTGTAATTCTCACAAATGAGATCCATTGCCCATTTTATAAGCCACAATTAAGTAAAACATTTTTCCTCATCAACATCATCTCTCAAATAGTTATTATTGAATTTTATTTTCATGAGACTCACCCCCATATCATTTAGGTATATTGTATTACTCTGAGAATTATTTATCTCATGGATGACAACGTCTTATAGTATTTCGGGAAACATAGGTTCTTGTCCATAAGATATGGAGGACGTGTGTCAAACAATAAAATCAATGATAATGGATCTGAATATGAGATGATGAAGATGATAGTAATTTATAAATTTCACCTTTGAATGAATTTAGTGGATAACAACGACCATAATGGATAAATTTTCATCATTCTCCTCACTCATTGATTGAATTTTTTTGGAGATCTATTTGTGTTTTTTTATCATCATTCTTGATTTACCATCATCATATCCATATGGTCAAAAATGTCAACATTGTAAAACAATTATACATAAAATTAAGGAATTGTTTCATATTCAAATTTAATTTATTTATTTTATGTATTACCCATTTAATAAATTTTTTATTGTACAATTGGATTCTTTTGTCCGAGCATGCAACTGAGAAAGAGAAAATATGTAAATGCATCAAGAATTCATAAATCCTTTAGAAAAAGGTGAAATCAAAATACATATATAATTATATTTTCATAAGTGTATCTACTATTTTTTAAGTTAACTGATTTTTCATTTATATCTATTCCTTATTTAGTTTTTTCCACAGATCTTTTGGGAAGTCATATTTTTCATTCAACAATATGTCACAAGACAAAAAGGAGATAAAATGATTATTTATTCCAATGATTACAAGATTTTTATTTTCATTCACTATTATTGTTGAAATATCAAATTTTCATATTGTTTTTTATTATAATCCGAGAAAAATTCCTCATTTTTGAAAACCTCTACTCTTTTGACATTCATTAAAAATAGATTTTTTTCGGCTAAGAACATCAATTTTAAATAATGTGTGGATAGTTCAACATAGAAATAAAATAAAGATGGTAAAATTGGTTCTTAATTTTTTTTGAGACTTTGGGATATGTAAAAATCATCTACACATCAATCTATCACACAACATTATCGATATCAAACTAAGGGTTTCTTTTTATTTAAAATTGACATTAATTTTAGAAAAAAGTAAAACAGACTTTCTCAAAAATAATGAAAAATATTCTAATTGTTTTGATATATTAGTTAAGTAATCCATAAGTAATTTTAGATGTGTAAGAATCAACCACAACTCAATTTGACACACAGTGTGACCACTATGACCCAGTGTGTCAATTATTAGTTTAAAATCTACAGTATAGTTCAAAACATTTCACTCACTGAAAAAACAAGAAAATGAGCTTGTATTTTCTTGATAATTTTGGAATTGGATTACTATTTAATTGGTTACATATAGGAATTATTAATATATAAAATAGACAAACGATTTGATCAGAATAGGTCAAAGTATTTGTAACTAGTTTAAAAAGAAATTTTAGTTAACCAAAGTGATGCAGTCAAGATTGAGAAAACACATTCAGAATTTTTTGATAATTTAGGAAAATTATCTATTAGTAATTTGAGATAAGTAGGAATAAACTTTACCAATATATGATGCACGGTGTGACTGGTATGACTTCAAGTGCATCTTTTTTATTTTAAAATTACATAAATTTTAATAAAAGGGAAAATGACCTACTAAAAACAATGAAAACTGATTCTTATTGTTTTGATACTTTAGGGAAATGATCCATAGGTCATTTGTTTTATTTTTACGTATCATAATCACCTCAATATGATGCACATTGTTCCTAGTATGAATCAATGTCTCTATTTTCAGTTTAAATTTGATAGTGTAGTTCAAAAATGTCACCCACATAATAATTAAAAAACACACTCAGATTTTAATGATAATTTATAAAATTGATTAATATTTAATTTTTCATATGTATCAATTGTTCTTATCTCCAACTGATACTCTATATGATTTTTATGAGTCAAAGGGCATGTTACTAGTTTAAAATGTCATTTTATTGAAAAATAAAAGTTATATAATCAAAACCGAGTAAATGAATTCTAATTATTTTGATAGTTTATAAAAATTTAAATATTTCATTTGGGATGTGTAAGAATAATCCACACCTCAATCTGACACATGGTGTGTCCAATATTACTCAAAGTGCATCTTTTTATTCAAAATTAACATCAAATTTAGTAAAAAGGCATCCTGGCTACTCAAAAATTAGAAAAAGAATTCGGATTGTCTCCATACATTAGAACACCAATATATAAGTCTTTTTTGATGTATAAGAATCATCTAAACCTCAATATGATACATGATGTGTCTGGTATGATTCAATTTTTCCGTTATCAGTTTAAAATCAATATTCTAGTTCAAATAGATTCACTCAATGAGAACCGAGAAAACACCCTCAAATAGTCATTATAAGTTAAAAATATGATTAAAAATTCAGTTTTGACATGTAGGAGTTGGTATCATATCAAACTGACCCATTATATGATTTTTATGATTCAATGTGAGTTTTTCCAGTTTGAAAAGACTTTTTAATAAAAAAGACAAGTGATGCACTCAAAACTATGTATACATATTTGGATTGTTTTGATAATTTAGGAAAAAAATATATAAGTCATATGAGATGTGTAAGATCAGCTGTACCTCAATCCATTGACCAATGTGACAAGTATGACTCCATGTGTGTTTTTTCAATATATAAGTATCATTTTACTTTAAAAAATTCATCCCATCTCCATAACAGAGAAAATGAGCCTAGATTGTTTTTTCTTCATTTAAATTTTGTTTATATTATTTATTTTTATGATTTATTATTGTTTTTGGTGATATGGTGGGATGTTATAGAATAATGTACTTGTGGGGAAGTTTTATATAGCATCACAATACAATATGACCCTTTATCATCACTTCTATAATCTTGAGAAACAACTGATAACAGTTTATTTTGTTAGCGCTTAAAGAATCACTAATAAAGGTTAACTTTATCAGCACTTCATTAGTGCTAGTAAAATACTCAGGATTTTAATCTTTCTATTGTAGTCAGCCCTTCTCTAGAACTGATAATGTCCATTTTTATCATTGTTCAAGGCTTATTTTGTAGAAGTGAACTAGCCGAGGAGGGCATGATAATACCCCTATAAAAATAAATGGGATCCCATCACAGAGAGACATAATTTGGGCACCAATCAGTATGGTGCTTATTAAAAATCAATTTTTGATCTGTAAAATGGTGGAACAGGGAGGAAATCACATTATAGGACCTTATCTTTGATGAAATATTAGACAGATCAGATTTATTGAGTTATCCCTTTCCCTTTTTTACATTTTGACCTGCAAAAAAAAAGATAATGAGAGATCTCCGAGTCTGAGTGTCTACCTTTGCAGGTGAGTATGGAAACCTATATGAGGAGTTTTTTTTATACTATGCTACTCTATATATGATTTTTTGTGTCATACCATGTGTCGAAGTACCTATTTTAATGTGTCTCATGAATGTGCATGTTCCTGGTAACTATACCCAGAGAAAAATCATCAATATCAATCGGTATGTGTGGTTGTCACATGACAGGGATAATGGAAACCAGAGGGTAAAATCCTCATCCCCTTGTCTACACATGTAGCGATGCCTCTTCAATGAAAAACCTAGAACCATGAGGGTCTTGAAATACATTTATTGAAGGGTATGGTGTTAGTAAGGTGACATAGGGTGCTGAACAACGGATAGTGTTTCCAACCCAACCATTCCTCACTACTGGTCAATGTCTTCAAAGTGCTCATGGATTCATGGGTAGATATACTGATGATTATGGAGGTGGTGAAGTTTCATCAGTATATCCTAGGGAAAAATCATGTCCTAGACCACACTGAGAAACTCCAGGATATCAGATTTAGAACTTAAATTCAGGTAGAATTCCACAGACAAAAGATCATCATCCAGTGTCTCCAATAAGCTTTTATGATCCAAATTGGGGTCCTGCCCTTGGTTGGATCATGTTTAATTTTGGAGGTATCTAATATATATGTAGATACACTAATTTAGACCAATTTATTGGTTGAATGGTCATTGGAGGATTCTCTACATGAGTCAAATTCTCATTACATGTAGGGTCATCTCTCGAATGTGGTATTAACCACATCATTGTGTCCTTATAGGACAGGTTGATCACTGTTACCTCATGCACAAGGGAATAAACACTCATTGGAGACTCAACTTGATGCTTGTTATCTATCATATTTGTAACACCCCAATATTTCATAGTACATTATTTTTTCAAAGTAATTCAATAACTTTCACTACACGCAACACCGAGTAAAGTGCACCACGACTTAACAGACTAGCACTTCAAAAGGGGTTATGAATAGTATTAACATAATTTTGAACTTTATATAATCCTTATAATTTTAGAATACATATTATGAGTTTCTTATAAATAATGTAAAACCTAATTCATTTTTTTAAGATAAAAGAAATATTTTTCACAAAATGCACTTTTACTGCCTTTTAATGTTGAACCCTTTTTAAATCCAATATTTGAAACTTTTATATATTCAATTTGACAAAATAAACTTCTTCATCAGAATTGGGACATAATAATTTAGTTTCAATAAATATTTGATGTTTTTCTGATAACTTTCATATTTTGGTGAATAGTGAAAATTACAATATTTTAACTAAAAACAACTTTTTAAATCATAATAATTTTTAGTGTTAAATTATAATTTTTACTGATTTGGAAGTATAAATAGATTATATTTTTATCATTTAATTTAACTCTGGTCATTGTATGTATTTTCACTTTGAAATTGGGCATAAAAAAGTGTCAATCTTTTGATAGTTATTATTTCTTAAAAATACACCTTTTGGTTTTGACAACAGAAATTAATAATAAATTAATAAATGCAACTTCTATATTTTTAATTTTGTAAAATATAATTCATTTTATAATTTGTAATATCAAAATTAGCTTAGGGTGAATTTTGGGTATTTTTCTGAAAACATTCAATTTTTGATGAATAGTGAAAAACACTGATTTACTGCTTAAAACTGACTTTTTATTTAAATAATTAGTTATTTTATTTAAATTTTTTGTAGGTAAAAATGGATACATAATACATATATAATTTTAGTTTAATTCATTGGAGTAATTTTATAATAAGTTTAGATATATAAAAATTTTATTGAATTTGTACCGTCTTTTACCCACCTCCTAGGAGCATTTTCAAATTTGCATAAAACATAATTTTACCGCTTCTGTGAGTAGAATTTAAAAAAATCCGAGAGACACGGTTGATATCAGTAAGTAAAATTTGGTTTAATAAGGTGAAAATAATTTTTGTTGAATAGTAACTTTTTACTTTTATTTACCACGGTTAAAAGTAAATATGGTAATTATGGGTACAAGTGATATTATTCTTACCTGAAAACATGTCCTAATTCTGTTGGATGAGTGTAATTCGACCAAAAACAGCCTTAGGAATATAATATGATCATTTAGGTCCACATGGATTAGATTAGGACATTTATTATTATTTAATTCAATGAATTGTTAAAAGAGTTAAAATCGAAGTCTAATAACTAAAAAAAATTTAATATTGGGTTATACATAAGATAAATAAGACTATAAATAATTATTAGAAAGATAAAAATATTTACTACATAATGGTATTTTATTTATAATTTTTAGTCATTAAATAATTAAATTTATTTATGACATAATGATGATATAGTAATTACCGTATTAATGAAATGTTAAAATAATTGACATTATAAATATCAAAATAAATGTAATTTTAGACTTTTTATAAATTACACTAATTTTATATGTTAATATGACATTTTAGGGTTGGTTAGATCAATTTTTTTGAAGTAATCATGATTTTATGATTTTAGCAAAAAAACAAATAACAAATAGTGTTAAAATTGACATAAATAGTATTTAAAATAATATTTTATTATTAATTGATATAACAGTATTAAAATCTATGGTTTGGAAAAAAGACTTATATAATAATATATGTGACCTAAATGAACCAATTGGGATTCGATTGGAATTTTATAGTAAGTTTATTAACCATATAATATAAAAATACAAAGAGACATGGTAAATGTCAAACTATTTAACTAAGAGTTAAATCTATAAGTTAAGGTAAATATGTTGACCTGAACCTGTCTAAAACCTATTGGTTGAGTGGTTTTCGACCCATAACCACCTTAGACTTTAAATAATTCATTTTAGAGACATTATAAACCGAAAATGAATTTATTATAAAATAATATTTTAAGGATTTCCTAAGGTGCCCCTCACCCCTCTTATAAAAGGGCACTTCCCCTTCTCTAAAATTCACACCACCATAGCAATTTGGCTCGGCCAAACCCAGATAAAATTTCCTCCCAACCATCCTACCTTCATCTTAGAGGCCTTTCCATGGCCATAAAGCCAACCTAAGGATCCCTTTTTATCAAATTAAATGGAAGAACCCGAAGAAGAGGTAATGATTTCACAACCCTCTTTCAAGTTCTCTTATTCTTCCACATACTCTTTATTTGTTGTTTTCAATTATAAAATAATAAATACAGTATATTATATATATTGAGATGTTATTATAAATATGGAACAACTATGTTAATTATTTTATCCATCTTATGATTGATAATGTCACCATGGGTGCGTACGTACAGCTTATCGTCTCCACGTCGTGGTGTAATTTGTTATTCTACACTATGTAATTTTGATGGATATAATGACGAGTAATATGTATATAAATAATGAAAATAAAATGATAATGTCTATGTAAAATTAATATACAATCCAATTCCACACCTTTAAGGAAATGATATTGTTGCTTGTGTGTATGTACGGATTACCGTCTCCACGACGCGATGAGATTTATTTCCACATTCACCATTCATCGATGATTATAAAAATATATATTACTAATAAGTATGTAATATATGAAATAATAATTATACTAGGGAAATATATATTTATATATATATATGTACTTACATATATCTTATTCACTTAAGTTTGTTCAATACGATATGAAAATGGAAACAACGTTTATGCGTACGGACGGACTACCGTATTCTTAAAAGGTGTTTTCCATTTCATATTTATGTATATTATACATATTTATATTATAAATATATATGATATATAAATTATTTTTTATATTCTGAAAGTATTTAAATATTTATCTATGTGATACAATCAAGATTAACAAGTTAATACACGTACGATAATGAAAGTGATTATTAGACGAAATGTTTATTTAACATGGAAATTATTTCTAAATGAGTTGTATAAAGTCATAAATGAATACTTTATGATATAATAAATATTAATATGGTTCTGGTATAATTTAATAACATACTACGATCTTCATACATGATGTTAAACATACCCTCAAATAAAGGAAAGTGTTAGGTAAGGGGTTTTCATCTCACACCTTATTCCCGTGAGATTCATGCTATATTGCCACTATTTTCTTTATTGTGGGGTATGTACTAACCATAATTTTATTATTTGTGTAATAAACATTAATTTATGTGTATTTATATCTTCATTGTATGATACCTCTTTCATGGGGTGTATGTTTCGTAAGTTACCAAATTGGTAAGGGTTAATTTCTCAATCTCATTATTATTCGTGATTGTTTATGTGTAAGTATTCACTAGGAAATTTTTATCATGCATGTCCATTTTTCATAAAAATGTTTTCAAAATGAATATTTTAAGGATTTGGGAAAGGTACACTTTATCAATATCAGAATTTTAAATGTATTAATGATTTATCTTTCTAAATATTTTTAATTAATTTCAATGTTTTCAAAATGGTTTTAAGTATTTATTTGTATTGACATGAATGTTTTGAAACACTAATTACTATAAAAAGTTTCAAATTGGTATGGGACACTTTGATTCAAAAATATATTTTAAATGACTTCCTTTTTAAATGTGATACATTTAGATGATTTCACAATAAAGGATATTTTTCTCAAAGGTTTTTAATGATTATTTTCAACTATGTCAACATTTGTTTTGGTTATTATTCTTGATTGAGGTTGATTTATTATAAATAAAATCTTCAATATTGTATTGAATGATCTATCATATTTTTGAGTGTGAATGTCCTATTTTTATACCATTCATGGTTTATGGTTAATGTATTTACATTTTTTATGCTAGTTTTAATATGAATGTTTATGTTATGTTTCAACATTTTCATATGAGGAATGCAGTGAACTTAGTAAGTGATGGGTGGAGCCCGCTATAGATCCTCGATGCATCGGTAGGTCTCATGAGACAAACTAGTGTCTTGGCACAAGGCCTTGACAAAAAATTTATTGGTAATATTGGCACAAAACCTTGACTATGTGGTAATGATATATGACATTAGGCATTCCCTCATTATGAAATTAGTTATGACATGTGATTATTCGACTAGTAGAATATCCATGTGCTTTTTTATATGGTGATGTTTGATTTATTTTTTCCATATTATGTACAATATTATGTTTAAAAAGGCTGTCATTTTTATTACACATCTTTACTTAAATTTTTACAGCTTCCACTAAATTATTTACCCTTACTGAGCATCTGAGCTCACCTCTCAATTTTGTTTTATATTCCCAGGATCCCAAGAAGTGTTTTATGTTTGAGATGTAGGGTTATGATATGGGAGCAATTAAATTCTCAAAGTATTTTTTATGTCGTATTTTAGAAAGTGTAATGTAACGTCCATTTATGTAATCTATTTTCCGAGACTGCTAAACTGATCGGTCTTTCGTGATTTGATTCCATGTAATCATGCCAATGTATTAAAATAATGCACCTGCTCTTGGTAACTAGGGTCAGGGCATTACAGTTGGTATCAGAAAAAGTTTAACAATAACCTTGGAAAATTGATTTAGATGAACTCTAATTAAAGAACATTACCCTGAGGTAGACTTTGAGGATAAATATAGAAGAACTTCCTAGAATTTTGGTAATGTAGTGATTTGTGAGTTTTACAAGCAAATACATCACTGTTCGGATATGAGCGGGTTGAGGTAGATCTGGAACAGATGTACCTAGGGGTAAAACCCGAAAAAAACCACTTTGAGGTAGACTCGAACGAGAACTGGTGTACGACAACAGGCCTTGCTGCACTCTTGGTTACAACACTACTGGGGGATATGATTAGGATAGTTCACATTTTCATTACAATCTATTATGAAGGATTTAGGAGTAAATACATTTTCAAAGAATAAATTTTATGATTATAGATTATATACACAATCTTTTCAATTTACATTAGGTATTTTACAAGTTTGTAATTATGAATTAAGACTCATAAAATAACATAGTGTATGCCATTATTTAGAAATGTCACCTAGTAGAAGGATTGAGACCTCTAGCAATACGCATGATCCAAAGAGTAAGAAAGATCATATCTTTAATTGTATTAAGCCAGAATTTAAAAAGGAAATAGTATCCCAAGGATTATCATCTATGAAGAAATAATATCATGTGTTAATAATATAAGTAAATAATTATCTGAGTCCTCTAGATTTTATGGGAAGACAGAGAAGAAAATGATGGTAGAAAGAAAGATGGATATATGGAATAAGGGAAAGAATAATTTTCCCATATGTGATAACTATGGAAGGAATCACCTTTGTAAATGTTTGAAGGGAATGGGAGTTTGTTATAAGTGTGATGAAAAAGGACACCAAGTACATGATTTCATGGGTAAGAAAAAAGTTTCAAATGTAAAATTATTCATCTTCTAGGCATTGGGACACTACACGAATCAATGTCACAGTCATCATAGTTTACCTCAAATGAAGTTATTGGATAATAATCATGTTATGATTATACCTCAGATGAAGAGTAATGACTAGTGTTATTAAGTTTTTATTATAGAGTTATTTAATTTGAGTGTTTTATAAACAATATACTGGTTATATGACTTATGGGGATAAATAAGGATTGTACTACAGTACTATTTTATTGAGAATTTGTGATTATATGGTTCTAAGAAAAGTGACTTAATAGTAAGCTAAATTTTTTGAAAATTAAATGGTTGAAGGAATGGTCATCCTTAATATGGTATTAATAATGATGTAGTGATTTTGTAATAAGAGATGTTTTATTTGGATAAAATATATTTGATATTATTGACTTCCTTATAACTGATTAATAGTTTGTTTATTTCATCATTGTTGAAATATTCAAAAATTTTGGATATAAGGAATATATTGAGTATTATATAAAGGTTAAGGGAACATGAATGCAATCAATAAGGTTTTAGGGTAATTCAGGATGTTACCATGTTTTAAAATAATACATGATAATGGTGTTGACATGTTTTTACGTGGCAAAAAGGATCTTCATTGTGTTTAACATCCATAGAAATTTTGGACTGTGAGTTGGATAGAAGTATTTTGGATAAGTATAATGATTGGAAGGGATCAAGTATGAAATTTGATACTATTGTTAAGGTTATTTTTGGATTGTTATTAAAAATACAACACACAGAGCTTGTGACAATCCATCGCGTCAGAAAGAGCTGCGTGAATCGAACCCCCAACCATAGTGCATTTGTGATTTATCACCTACCACTAGACTATGTGAAGTCCCTGGATTGTATAATATACTTTTTTTAAAGGGTCTAATCGGTATATTATAAATTAATTATTTTTGTGGAACCCTATACTATTAGGATAAATATAATTTTTTTTTGAAATCTTTTGGATTGAAAGATGAGTTAGTGGTAGGAACTAGTTGAAGGATTAAAACTCTACTTGTCATGCATATATATATATATATATATCCTCCTATTCAATGGTTAAATTATTTCTTAAACTTTAGGTAAGGGATCTTAAAACAAAAAATGTGTTATCCTAATACCATATGTTTTGTTAAACCGATGGTATTTTAAATCATCATAGATTGATGGATTTGAGGCCCTCATTTTTACACATGATTGTGATTGATGACCTCAATAACTCCCTGTAAATATTTACATTTTTTCAGCCAATTATTTATCCATAACTGCCACCAATTTTCTCCTAATATAGATCATAATTTAGTGGTGACCCTTTAATTTCCCTTTTTCCTCTTATTAAGACTATATTTTATTAACCCAATTTCCGATGTGGGTTTTCCCACTAAATTATTTTCTATTTTCAACATTTTATTTTCTACAAACAATTTCAAAATGTGAGGAAGCAATTTATTTAAGGAGGGAATAATTTAACACCCCAATATTTCATATTACGTTATTTCTTCCAAGTAATTCAATAACATGCACTACACACAACACCGAGTAAAGCGCACCAAGACTTAACAAACTAGCCGTTCAAAAGCAGTTATGAATAGTATTAACTGAATTTTGAACTTTATACAATACTTATAATTTTAGAATCCATATAATGAGTTTCTTATACATAATGTAAGAAGTAATTCATTTGTTTCAGATAAAATAAATATTTTTCAAAAAATGCACTTTTACCGCATTTTAATGGTGAATCCTTTTTAAATCCAATATATGAAACTTTCATATATTCAATTAGACAAAAATAAACTTCTTATTTATAATCAGGACATATGATTTTAGTTTTAATAAATTTTTCTGTTTTTCTAATAACTTTCATATTTGGGTGAATAGTGAAATTCACTATCTTTTAACTGAAAACAACTTTTTTAATCAAAATAAAATATAGTGTTAAATTATACATATTAACAGTTTGGAAGTATAAATAGATTATATTTTTACCATTTAATCTAATGCTGGTCATTATAAGTAATTTCACATTGATGTTGGACATAAACAAGTGTCAATCTTTTGGTAGTTATTATTTCTTAAAAATACGCCTTTTGGTTTTGACAAAAAGAAATAATTTTAAATTAATAAATGAAACATCTATGTTATTAATTTGGTAAAATAGAATTAATTTTTTAATTTGTATGATCATTATTATTGTAGGGTGAATTATGGTTATTTTTCTGAAAACCTTCAATTTTTTGATGAATAGTGAAAAACACTATGTTTTTATTTAAAACAGACTTTTTATTTAAATAATCATTTTATTATATAAATTTATTTTGGGTAAAAATAGATAAATAATAATTATATAAGTTCAATGTAATTCAATTGAGTCATTTTATATTATGTTTAGATATATAATGATTTTATTGAACTTTTACCGTCTTTTACCCACCTCCTAGGAGTATTTGAAAATTTGCTTAAAACATAATTTCACCACTTCTGTGAGTTGAATTTCAAAAATCTGAGAGATATGGTTGATATCAGTAATTCAAATGTGGTTCAATAAGTTGAAAATTATATTTTATGAATAGAAACGTTTTACTTTTATTTACTATGGTTAAAAGTAAATATGGTAATTAAGAGTAAAAATTATATTATTCTTACCCTAACACATGTCCTAATTCTATTTGATAAGTATAATTCGACCAAAAACAAACTTAGGAATAAAATATGATCATTTAGGTCCACATGGATTATATTTGGACATTTATTATTATTTAATTCAAAGAAGAGTTAAAAGATTTAAAATCAATGTTTAATAACTAAAACATTTTTAATATTGGAATATACCAAAGATAAATTCGACTATAAATATTTACTAGAAATCTAAAATTATTTCCTACTTAATCATATTTTATTTATAATTTTTAGACATTAAATAATTAAAATTATTTATGACACAATGATGATGTAGTAATTACCGTATTAATGAAAGATTAAAATAATTGACATTATAAATATCAAAATAAATGTAATTTGAAACTTTTTATAAATTATAAAAATTTTCTTGGTTAATATGACATATTAGGGTTGGTTAGATTAATTTTTCTGCAAATTAATCATGCTGTTATGATTTTAACAAAAAAGACAATACCAAATAGTGTCTAAATTGACATAAAATAGTTTTTAAAACAAATATTATATTATTAATCAATATAATAGTCTTAAAAATATAAGGTTCATCCATAAGACTTATATAAAAATATATATGACATAAATGAACCAATTAGGTTTTTATTGAGATTTTATTGTAATTTTATTAACCATATAATATAAAAATACAAAGAGACATGGTAAATGTCAAACTATTTAAATAAGAGTTAAGTCGAACAGTTAAGGTTAATATGGTAACCTAAACCTATCTAAAACCTATTGGTTGAATGGTTTTCGACCAATCACCACCTTAGTCTTTAAATAATTCATTTTAGAGCCATTATAAACCGAAAATTAATTTATTATAAAATAATATTTTAAGTTTTTTCTAAGGTGCCCCTCACCCCTCTTATAAAAGGGAACTTCCCTTTCACTCCAATTCACTCCTCCAAACCTATTTGACCCGGCCAAACCCAGCCCAAATATTTTCCCAACTATACTACCTTCATCCTAGAGTCCTTCCTTTGGTCAGAAATCCATCCTATGGAGCCCTTTTGTTCAAATCAAAAGGAAGAACCCGAAGAAGAGGTAATGATTTCACCACCCTCTTTCAAGTTCTCTTATTCTTCACTAACTCTTTCATTGTTTTTTTCCATTAAAAAATAATAAAACCAGTATATTCTATATACTGTGATGTTATTAGAAATATGGAACTAATATATTCATTATTTTATCCATTTTAGGAATGATAATGTTACCATGCGTGCGTACGTACGACTTATCGTCTCCACGTTGTTGTGTAATTTTTTATTCAACACTATGTAATTTGGATGGATATAATGATGAGTAATATGTATATAAATAATTATAATAACATGATAATGTATCTGTAAAATTAATTTACCATCCAATTCCACACCTTTAAGGGAATTATATTGTCACTCGTGCTTACGTACAAATTACCTTCTCCATGACACAATGAGATTCATTTCCACGTTCACCATTCATCAATGATTATAAAAATATATATTACATATAAGTGTGTAATATATGAAAAAACAATGCTACTGGGGATATATATATATATGTATATGTACTTACATATATCTTATTCACTTAGTTCCATTCAATACGATATGAAAATGCAATCAATGTTTATGCATAGGGACGGACTACCATCTCCATAAACGGTGTTTTCCATTTCATATTTATGTCTATTAAACATATTTATTTATAAATATATATGATATTTAAATCATATTTTATATTTTTTAAATATTTAAATCTTGATCTAGGTGATACAATCAAGAGTAACAAGTTAAAACACATACGATAAAGCAAGCGATTACTACCTAAAATTTTAATTTAACATGGAAATTATTATTAAATGGGTAGTATAAAGTCATAAATGAATCTTTTATGATATCATAAATATTAATATGGTTCTGGTATAATTTAATAACATACTACGATCTTCATACAAAAGGATAAACGTACCCTCGACAAAAGGAAAGTGCTAGGTAAGGGGTTTTCATCTCACACCTTATTCTCATGAGATTCATGCTATATGGCCACTATTTCCCTTTTTGTGGGGTACATAGTGCCCATAACGAATTCTTTGTGTAATAAAATTTAATTTTTGAGTATTTACATCTTCATTGTATGATACCTCATTCATGAGGTGTATGTTTCGTAAGTTACCAAATTGGTAAGGGTTAATTCCTCAATCTCATTATTATCCGAGATTGTTTATGTGTAAGTATTAACTCAGAAATTTTTATCATCCAAGTCCATTTTTCATAATGATGATTTCAAAATGAATATTTTAAGGATTTTTTAAAGGTACTCTTTATCAAGATAATAATTTTAAATGTTTTAAATAATTATCTTTCTTAAGATTTTTAATTAATGTTCATGTTTTCAACGTGGTTTTATGTATTTATTTATATGGACATGAGTTTTTAGAAATAATAATTATTTTCAAAAGTTTCAAAGTGGTATGAGACACTGTGATTCAAAAATATATTTTAAATTACTTCCTTTATAAATTTTTTTATTTTTAAATGATTTCACAAAAGGGATATTTTTCTCAATGGTTTTTAATGATTATTTTCAACTATGTCAACATCCTTTCTTGATATTATTCTTTATTGAGGTTTATTTATTATAAATAAAATCTTCAATATTGTATTGAATGATCTATGATATGTTTGACTATTAATGTTCTATTTTTATACCATTCATGGTTTATGGTTAATGTATTGACATTTTGTATGCTAGTTTTAATATGAATGTTTATGTTATGTTTCATCATTTTCATATGAGGAATACATGGGACATTGTAAGTGACGGGTGGGGCCCGCTATAACTTCTAGATGCATCTGTAGGTCTCATGAGACAAAATAGTGTTTTGGCATAAGGCCTTGAAAAAAATTTATTTTTTGTCATGGAACAAGGCCTTGACTATGTGGTAATTATGTTCGGTGTTAGGCATTCCCTCGTTATGAAATTAGTTATGACATGTGATTATTCTACTAGTCAAATATCCATGTTCTTGTTTATATGGTTATGTTTGATTTTTTTTTTCATATTTTGTACGAGATTATGTTTAAAAAGGATTTTGTTTTTATTACACATCTTTCCTTAAATGTTTATAGCTTCCGCTAAATTATTTACCGTTACTGAGCATCTGAGCTCGCCCCTTTCTTTTGTTTTATTTTCCAAGGATCCTAAGAAGTGTATTATGTTTGATATGCAGGGTTAAGCTAAGGAAGAAATGGAATTATCAAAGGATTTTTCTGTTGTATGTTATAAAGTGTAATGTAACATCTATGAATGTAATCTATTTTCCAAGACTGTTAAACTGATCAGTCTTTCGGTACATGATTCCTTGTAATCATTCCAATGTATTAAAATAATGCACCGAATCTGGGTAACTGGGGTCGGGGTGTTACAATATTCATGAATGTTTCTCTATGATCAAGGTTAGAATTAGAGAGTTAAACTGGTGATGATAGAGATGTTTTCACTATGAGACCTTATAATGGAGCCATATATTCCTCCACTAACATGTACTTGTGGAGAGATGTAGACATTTTTTGGATCCTAACTTATGCGATGAGGAACATAAACTACCAGGTTTCTACCCCAAACATTGAAGTTGGAAACTAGGGTGAAGGTTCCATCATTGAATTAATTTCCTCCTCAGAATCTGAGAAGTTGACGTGATTTTTTATGACATTGTGCTTCATAGTATTTTTTATTCAGCGGTGGCGATTTGTTCTTCTTCCATTATATGGTTCTTCTAGGTATGTTTATTCTTTCTAATAGGGAGAAAATTCAGACTGGTGAGATGAATTATGGGGATGATGTTCACTATGATTAGTTGGTATATGGGGAGAGACACTATATTAATTTTTGTTAGAGTGGGTATGTCCCTTGCTTTAAAATCAGTATGAGTGGGTAGGACCTCCACTCTAGTTGTTAATTAATCTTGGAGGACCTTTTCTTTGGTTGATGGAGACTAGTTGTGTACCTCCATGATAACTACAAGTAATGGCATGGAAGACACTTGTACTGGTGATTTGGTGCATGAGGAGGAACCTCACATTGATTTAAATGGACATAGGTAGGACCACCATGATGAGGAGATGGAATATGGATAAGGCTCCCATACTTGTAGAAATCATGTGAAGGACCTTCTCATTTTATTGTGGAAACATGGGGAGTGTCTTCATGTTGACTATTGTGGGAGTGGGGAGGAACTATACAATGGATGACTATGTAATGGGGAGTACCTCTACATCGAGAAGAATAATTATAGAGATGAACTTCTATACTTATTATTGATCATGTGTGGAGGGCCTTCACTTTTATAAATATTGCGGTGGGGATGGACTATGCATGATCTGGGAATGGCACAAGGAGGATGTTCGTATTGATTATATGTGTCCGGGGGAGGGCCTCCATGTTGAATAGTGGTAGAGGAAAATTGATTACCCTGATACTATTTTTCATTACTAGGATGACCTCATCATAAACTCCTAATGGAATAGTTAGGACATTTTCTTTAATTTTTTGTGAAAGGAGTAGGGAATCTGTTTTGACTAGTAGTATCGGCATGAAGATGACATCCATACTGGTTTTCAAAGCAAGTAGGACCTCTTATTGAACTAGGAGTGGCATGAGGAGAATATTTTCACTTATTGGCTATGACAAAAGACGGGACTCTATTTTGACTAGTTATAGTGTAAAATGGTGGAACATTGTACTATTACGATACAAAATAGGGAGGGACTCTGTGTTGATTGGTGGTAATATCATGGGCATGACTTCTGTACTTGTTGTATGTGATAGGGGGAGGGCCTCAATGTTTAATGGTTGCGGTGGCATGGGGAGGAACTGAATGTTGGTTTTCAAATAAGGGACGACCTCTCCATCAATAAGGAATGGAATTAGGAGGACCTTAACCCTGATTCTGGGAGTAGAGAGGACCTCTTCATGGGTTGGTGGTGGTTCAGGGAGGATGTCTACACTGAAACTAATCATCATGGGTTGCCCCGTAAAACCTGTTGGTGGTATCGGTGATCAATATAGTCCACCGATCCTGCTTGTGGGGTGACTGAGGTCTCATTCTCAATAAGGTGTAGATGGTCCCTTTTCATTTATTGTTGGAATCTATAGTAATTTTTCAGTGAGGGAATATTCCATTGAAGCTATAGAAGATGATTCCCCTTGATGAGAATTCTATTAAGCTTGCAGCCGAGGATGATGTCGGTTGGTTTTGACCAGGGCTAGTAAAGAAAGTGTATAGTGAACCTATTTTTTATCCTGAAAAGCCTATTTTTTCTTCCATTTACATGGCCTAGTGAGATCCCTCCTTGAAGGATCCATGGTGGTAGTCATAACCAGGGTGAATCATGAATCCCCCACCTCTTCATCATATGGGAAGAAGTCATGGGATTTATCTGGGAGGAGACTCCTGAATCAATTATATATTGTATTGGGGAGTGTTTCTCCGTATGTGGCCCTTGTGGGTGGTGGTGTTGGAATGATGATAAATCATATTTGTCCTAGCAGGCCATATCCCTTGTGAGAATGACCCCCCTACAGTTTTTATCAATGTATGTGTGTTTCCATAAATCTCCTCTACATAATTTCTATTGATGAAATGGGGAGTGGACGCCCAATAATTATAGTTGCTGCTGAGTTTCTGGAAGAGTTAGATTCATGTTAGATTGTCGCATTAAAATTTTTCCTACCCGTGCATTTACAGAAATTTAGTGGTTGATTTCAAATTACATGGATCTTGAAAAGAATGTGGATTCAGCTGTCATTATTGATGCATGGAAAGAAATTTCCAATGCCCATGTGTCTTCCAATCATTGAATAATATATAGAGAAAATACTGTTAAAAATGGTGCTGTCGGGGGGATTACAAAATGCTTAAATTCCCCAATTTCTATTGACATGCATACCAAGACAACTATTTTCTCAGTGGATTCTAGTACTAGAGTGTTGTATCCTTTTACAAACTAATCTACTTATGTCTCTAACACTACTATTACCAACATTTAAATTCCCCCAATAAATTTGGTAATGTGATTTATCTCATGAGATAATTTGTATTATGTGTGAACTTGATGTAACCATTTTTCACAATAAAGATTCTATGATTATAAAGATATGTTATACATGAACATAATTAATGATTTGTTCACAACTATGTGGGTCATCTAACCACTACAACATGATGTATCGGTTTTATGCATTTTAGCATGTTATAAAATTATCACATGCTTCCCTCAGCAGTATGATAATTATCAAATGATTCTGGTATGATAAATTATGATGATTATGCTCACAAATGATATATTAATTCTTGTCTCTATTTCATCCTTTTACAGGTATTTCATCTCACCGCTTTAATTGATGTATATCCTCTGGTGATTAAATATACTAAGTAGAACATGAGAGACACTAAGAGGATAGAGAATAAGGAATTAAATACAATATTATTTTCATTATTTAAAAGTGATTATTGCGCCTAATTTACCCATGATACTAAATCATTGTGTCATTGATTTTATCACTATTATTTTTTTATTTTAAAAATGATGGAATGGTTATGTAATGAAAATTTAAGATCTTAAATGGTCATTTCAATGAATGGTTTTGTTAATTTGTAAATTAGTATTAGAAAAAAAATAGATTAAAAGCCCATGGTTTTGTCTATGTATAGCTAATCATCCAATGTTTTTGGTAATTTATATGATTGGGTGGTTTCCAAAAAAGAAATCCATGTTGGATAAAACATGTGGATGTAGATCTAAAACAAATGTATGTTGGGTTAAAAACACCAAAACACTGTACTATGATAGACACAATAGAGACCCAGGGATTTACAATGAGCTTTACTATACCCTAAGATTGACACTCCTAGAGGATATTCTATTATTAATGAAAAAACTCTAATAGTATCCATTATGAAGGATACATAGATAAATTAATTATTACATCTAAATATAGAAATTTTTTAGAGCACCTGATCCTAGAAGTATCATTTATATAAAATACAAATCCTAGGTATCCCATAATACATGGCGTCAGAATTAGTTTTCACTTAAGAGTAAATTACTTATTCAATCCTTTTTAACTTATTATTGTTGAAAACTTTTTTATTTAAGAAAATATTGCGAACCAAGAGAAACCAGACTAAAAACCATTATTAAGGACAACGCAATGATTTCCCAATAAAATCACAATAAAATGGGAGGTGGCTTTGAAAAAATCATTATGTTGCGTAACCAGTTATAACATGTTATTAACAATAACCCAAACAATGTAGCATGTCCTTATTCACCTAAGAAATAGAAATTGACTGTCAAAACCTTTTTTCAGTAATATCCACCCATGTGTAGAGGATATTCAGATACACTTGTTATGGTATAGTGGGTTAAATCCATGGAGAAGAACTTTTCTATTCTCCATTATTCTCATAAGGAGAAGATAACTCTATAAATCTATCTTTTATATAGAGAGGTTCATCATTGGTGGGTGATTATAACATATACTTAGATGAAGGATAAAATAGATGAATTGGAGTGGGGTGATTTTAAGAACTTATTTATTAATAAATATTTCCATCAAAAAATTTGAATAAAGGCGGAGAGACAGTTCCTTGAGAATAATAAAAATTTTGGTGAATCAGTCACTACATACGTGGAGTATTTTTCAATCCTTAAAGACACACCTCGGGTGTTTTAATCAACAATGATAGAAAATTGATTTGTACTTTAGTGTCATAAAACAAAACCTATTAAAGGGCTAATTATATGAGACTTTTGGAATTATGAATAAGTTTTTTGATGTGAACTCAAGGTATAGGTACAGTTTGGATAATGGTCCCATATCTATAATGCTAAAAAATTGAAGATTTAGTATCAATATAGAGGATCTAATAAAAATGTTTTAAATAAGGCTTAACCACCCATATGTCAAAAATATGGGAATAACACTCATGAAAATGTCATACAATATACTGTGAAGTTATAAAAATGTTGTAGAAATGCCACCAAGATATTAAACGTGAAAGATATATGAAGAAGTCATCCATTGGGATAGAGGAAAGGAAATCACCACCCATTTTTCAATTATTAAATTGTAAGGATCGGGGGAAAAATTTAAGCCAATTCACAAAACCATGAAACCTTAAGGTTAATCTATATAAAAAACCACCAAATCCTATGGAGTAGTGGAAATCATATATCATCACTACTGTTGAGGTGGATCATGAAAATGAAGTCATTCAAGGTAAAATTTCTATTAACCCAAGAATGGAAAGATTTTTATTTTATTCAGGTTTTATGAATTTTTTTTATATCCAATAAGTTCTCTAGATCTATTGAATCGAGACCTAAACACGTGGAAGTAGAGATATCTATAAAAACCCTTAGTGGTTTGACAAATGTATCCCAATTTTTTAGCTATTATCTTTTTAGTATTTTTGGAAATATTATTATAAGGAATATCTTAATCCTTCCATTTGTAGAATTTGAACTAATTTATCCATGGATTTTCTCTCATTATATAGATAACACATCAACTATTGGGAGAAAATATCATTTCATGTTATATACCATCATATTATATTATAAAAATTAAGGTAAGATCAATAATATCCTCTATAAAATCCACCAATTAAGTTGGTGATGATACCCTATGAAGAATCTTACCATTCTCTAATGGTTGAGTTGATGAATGGTACCAACCGTGGAGAAATTCCCATTTTTAAGGAATAATAGGACATACGTACTAATGAGTTTCCCAGACCTCCCCCAAATCTTTAGGTCTAGATTTCAAAATAACTTTTTCATTGTGACACTCCTATCTCCAAATTAAGCTATAATATGGCCCCAATAGGCCTAGATGAGATAAAGAAGCAGCTACAAGAGAATTTTCACAAAGAGTTCATATTCCCTAGTAAAACACCTTGGGGTCACTAAGTTCTCTTTGTTAAGATTAAATATGGATCAATGAAGCTATGCATTGATTCTAATGATATCACTAGGATCAATATAAATAAAATTATCCCTTACCAAAGATTGCAGACTTGTTTGATCAACAGCACGAAAATATGTTTTTCTCAAAGGTGGATCATCATTATGGATATCATCAATTGAAGGTGAAGATGGATGATGTTTAGAATAAAACCTTGCGTATAATATATGGAAACTATTCCATAGTAGTGATTCCCTTAATAATTACCAATTCTCCACCAATATTTAAGGATTTGATTGATAGAGTCTATAGAGACTATCATGACAAATTTTTTGAAATATTTATTAACAAAATTCTCATAAACTCGAAGAGTAAGGATGAATATGTTTAGAATATAAGGATTGTTTTGTAAAAATTATGTAATGAGAAAATTTATGATAATTTTATAAACTGTAAATATTGGATGCGGCAAGCCACTTTCTTGGCGAATGTGATCACAAGTGATGGATTTTCTATGGATCCTTCAAAAACAAAGGTTAGTGAGGAATATGCCAGACCCATTACTGTCACTTAAATACATTGTTTTCTTGGTTTGGTAGGGTAATAAATATATTTTCAAAAAAATTAATATGGATTATCTATCCCTATAACAAAGTTAACATGGAATGTGTTATATTATTTCTCAAAGGACGACTACGAGAAAACACATAAGGAGTATAAGAAGAGGCAAATCGTAGAACCTCTACTAACACTACCAACATGTGGAGAAATTTATGTGATATAAATTTATGCTTAAAACAAATTATCAGGTATTTTTATCATGAAAAATGATACATTGATAGCTTACACCTCACAACTATTGAAGATCTATGAGCAGATCTATATGACGAATGATCTAGAGTAAGCTAATATAATCTTCACTCTAAATATTTTATGGCACTACTTCTATGTGGAAATTAAGAACCATATAGAGATTAGAAGATTCTATTGTATATATTCCCATATAAGTTACTCAAAATGTGTTAAATAATATGGATATATCTATCCAAGGAATATTATTTATCTATTCACAACCATTTGACAATGGTACACAAGGTAGATAATGTTCTTAAGGAAAAATATACTGCTACTCTATCCATGATTCAGATCGAGAAAGACCCTATAATCTTTGTTATGAAAATGATTTATTTTGAAATAATAATGGAAGTTAATACTTCCTACATTTCACAAAATATTTGACAACAATATATGCATGAGATGATTTGGGAGGCACAAAAAGGAAGAGTAAGATATTCAAAAGAATGTGAAGGAATAAATGGAATTCGAGCTTCATGAGTTCCAAATTTATGAGCATGGGTTTTTATATATTGAACTACACATTGTGTGCCTATATCACTAGGGATAAAGAAAGAACTATTTGAAAATGTGAATTTCATATATTTCCATATCCATCCTCAAAACACCAAGATGTATCATGATCATTGAGAGTGATTTTCTTAGATGATGTGACTAATGAGATAACTGAGTACACTTTATAGTAATTGGTATTCCAATAAGTAAAAGTGGATATATTAAAATAAAATTTGATGATGGAAAAATTTCTCATAGAGACATGGAAATGGGGAGATCATCACCAGGGACAATGTAACTGATCTCCCAAACACATCTAAAAGAAACAATGTGATATAGGTTTTTGTAGATCTACTCATTATGACTACATACATCAACACTATTCAGGAAAAAAGGAAATCATATCCCAAGCTATATTATCCCCTTTGAGATCCATGAATTCATATTAGTAGTGGCATATCGACTAAAACTTCATCCAAATATAGCTCAATTTCAGGACATGTTACATGTATCTCTCCTAAGGTAGTATATAACTGATCCCTCACATTTACTAAATATGGAGGTGGTATATCTAGAAAATTATCTCTCTTATAGGGTATAGTTGGTGAAGATATTGGATGGTAGAAGAAAAGTTCTCACTACATGAAAATTCATGTTGTCAAATTTAATTGGAAGAACCATAAGTTTGAAGATGTGACATGGGAACCAGAGGATGAAATGAAACAAAATTACCCACACCTTATCTCAGGCAAGAATATGAGTTGAAATTTTAGAGATAAAATTTCTAAAGTGGGGTAGAGTGTAACAACCAAGATTTATAAATGAAGGTTTCCTCTTGGAATAAATCTATGTTATAATATAATATATAGTTTTATACACCTATATCAAAAAAAGAAACCAATAAAATTTTATTTAATTTATTAATAATGTTACATTATTTTTCCATAAAAGCATTGAAAATGACAAACATTACAAATATAAATAAATTAAAACATAAAATCTAAAATAAGAAAATATTGATTTTCCCAATCTTCTATAACCATCTCCCTCATAAAAACCACTATTAAAATTAAAAAATATTTATTATTAATCCAATGAAAATATATGAAAATGAAAATATATAACCTTAATAGTAATTTTAATTAATATTGTATGAATGAATGGAGTTGCATTACTATAATGTAATGTGACTCTTGTAATAGTAACCTGGATATTTAGAATAGTAACCTAACTATTCGGAAAAGTACCCAGAAAGTTGGAATAGTAATTTGACCTAAAAATAAAAAAAATTTATATCAATAATAGGTATCATGATTAATTTAAATAAATATAAATGTAATACTTCCAAAAAAATATCATGATTTCAAAACTCAATGAACATATAATACCATTTTAATAAATTATATTTTATGGTATTTAATAAAACTCTTCATTTGTTATTTTAAAAATTAAAATTATCTATTTCATAGGTTTATTTCTAGAAAATTAATTTCAGTATATAAAATATTATGTAAAATGTTTCCAAAAGTGATTTTTTGGTAATTTTATCATGTACCTCAAATTTCATGTGAATAGTAAAAATACATTTCTTCTCGAAATTTTTATATCTCAAATTACATCATTCATGCATTAATAATGAAATAAATATTTGTGAAACATCAGGTTAGTCAATGATATAATTAATTTTATAAATTATTCCTTAAAATACTAAAAAAAAATCAAACCTATAATACATTTCCCAAATTCTAAACTCAATTGTGATCCCTTAAACTAACTATTTATTCATTTTTCCACTCTCCTTTTTAATAAACTACTTAATTGGTATTATAAAAAAGTTTAATGTCCTAAAAAAATAATATTATATTTATATATGATTTATTTTTTCAAATATTAGATGTTTCATGTTTTAACATTGACATGTTAGTTTTTTAAAACATTTAGTCTAAAAATACCCCTTTCATTATGTATAAATAACCCCATTACCTCCCCTTGAAAAACCTATAATACCTAACATTAAAAGGAATAAACTCCACAAAAATCCTTACGCTAAATTTATTAAGAATCTAAAAAGACATTATAGAGTAAATAAACTACAAAAAAATTAGGGATTTTTTGTGTCATGCAAGAGAAGCGAGAACAATTATTATGTATGTTTTGATCAACTCTTCTCTTTTTTTATTTTACTCTCTTCATTATTTCTCCAACAATTGAAAAATACCATATAATATTAATTAATATGTATTTTAACATTAAATAATCCTTCTAACCAACTATTAGTATCATATTTATGAAATATATAAATTTCATAATTCTCTTTGCCGCACTTTCGACAATGTCATGGGAGAGGTCAGTTAACCATCTACAATGACATTTCCATGTAAATTATTATAACCACTTTAATGTATGGATAGTATGAATTATATATAACATATAAATATATAAATACATGTCTTATATGCTTCTAGATTAAAATTTACTTCTGAATAAATTACATTTAAATAAGATATAGAAATTGAATCAAAATGGGGTAATTTAACGAAAACATGAAATCAAAGAAATTCACCTTTAATAAAGAGTGTTATAAAATATAATAAAATAGTTATAATGGATAAATTTCTGAAAAAACATAATTTACATCTATAAATATTTTTTATTAATAATATGTTTAATATTCTATATGGATAAAGGTGAGAAAATAAAGCGGGATTTATGTTAAGGGGACTCTCAAACACATCTTCTTTACTTTAGGTTATCACACATTCATGTAACTTTTAGAATAAATATTCCTACACTATTTTTAAAAAATAAATTCACTATTATTATTTTTTATTTTGGGGATATAAATTTTTTCACCTTCATTTTCAATCCAAATATTACTATCTTCAACAATGTATTTTTATTAAAAAAAATGCATCATTAACTCCTATTCAATTATTTCCTCTACACTCAATAATGATGATTTTAATCAAAAATATTTTTCCCCTTATCAATTATAAAACTCCAAATTTATTCATGTGATTATGATTTATAAAATCCATTTGAAACCCAATCCTTTTCATGGGTTATATTATGACTATGATTATTGAACATTCTTTATGGCATACATGATTATGTATATATTATGATGTAACGAGTGAGATAAAAATTATATATCCCTAAAATGCTTTATGTATTGTGATGCATCTCATTAAATAATGTGTATTATGTGTGAACATAGTGCCATATTTCTTCACAGTAATGATGTTATGGTTATGCATGTATGTTATGTATGACTGTTATGTTAGATTTTCTCAAAACAATGTGTGGTATTTGAACACTATGAAATGATGTTTTGTTTTTTAGTAATTTACACAATAAATTTTTTTTAAAAATGTTTCCCTCATGATTATGATGATGATACTATTCTTATGATATGATGATTATGTTTGTTCTCACCTATGTTATATTGATGGATGTCCCTTATTTATCCTCTTACTGGGATTTTTTCCATTCATTTCATTAATTTATTTCCCTAGGTGATTACTAAAACTAAGTAGATTTTGATTTCCAAAAATATGATAAATAATAAATAATTAAATAACTTTTTATTTTTATCATGGAAAAGTGATGATTGAGCTTAATTTACCCACGATACCCAACCATTGGATCTTGGACTGTCTATATATAATGTTGTTTATCTTAAAAATTATGTAATTGTTATTTAATAAAAATGTTAGTTAGTTATACATTATGTGTTTGATTTATTTGTTTTGGATAACCTAATCCATGACCTCAAATACTCTACAAATTAAGTGTGAATATTAGGTTACAATATTTTATTCCACTTAATATCACAAAAAACTCCTCCAATATACATCATTAAACATTAAAAATGTATTTTAATATATTATATGCATCTTTAGGGTGCATAGCTCTCTCCATTTTAGTTTATATATAGTTTTATTGGGTTTATGGTCTAAGATTAGATCTCATGTAAGATCTAGATATACTTAACCTATCAAAAAATATGGAATTCTCTCCCTTATATCCATATATGGGAATATCATATTTATAAATTTTTATTAATATGTAAACATTTATTTTACATTATGATATGATTTTATTTTTTATTATATTGGTTTTTTCTAGGATCAAATATCTTATAATAAGGTTATTATATGTTGATTGACAGATATTTAATATCAAATTTTTTTTAAATAATTATTTTCTTGCAAAAAATGATTTTGATATGAAAAAAAATTTCTTATAATATAGTTCATTAATATTTAATATATGTTATAAATTTAAAGAATAATATGTCTGATGTAATCTATTTAATTTTTTATTAATTGGTTATTAAATATTTATTCCCTTGTTATGATTTTGAGGAAATATTATTTTGAATTAAAAGATGGATTTTGTGAAAATACTGTTTTAATGTTTTATATTTGAAAAATAGTTTAATGTGATTTGAATTTTAAAATCTTGTTTGACATGTGGACGCTTCTAAAACTAGAAAAACAATTTAAAATATTTCTATATCCTCCAAAACATATATATTATAAATATTATACATTGAGTGTGTATGTTAAGGTATAAAATGATTTGTTTTATTCGAGGACTAGGAGGATGCATGGGGCCTTGAGGTTTGGATGTTTGGATGGGTAATGACTCAATATTTTGGGAGAATGGGGTGAGCACTGAATCAATTTATAAGACGAGAATGAAATATTATTTCATGTATCTGTTTAGAATTTATTGATTAATTTTATGGATTTGTTCAATTAGCCATAACATTAATGGTTTTTTTAGAGAAGTCGGTAGAGTCTAATAGAATTTGGGAAATCTGATGTGGTTTTATATATGATATTTTTTGTAGAAAATATGGTTTGATTATTGATTTTATATTATTGGTTCTGATATGTAATTATAATAAAATATATCTCTAATGAAATGGGATGTTTGTTACATTATTTATTGGAATTACATTATTTTTATTTTATAATTCATAAATGAATATTAGATTTATATTGAAATAAAACAACTTTTATACTCACCCAATCTATGTGAACATTATTTGATATATATACATCAATTTTCATTATGAAACAGAGGGGATGAATTCATTCTTTGTTAATAGTGAGTCATTAATCCAGGATGGAGAATTGGTAGGGGATTTGGCTTTTTAGGTTAGAGTTTTGCTTTTAATTTTTTATTTTAAGATGTCATTTATATTTTTATTGGGTTTTAGGTTTTAAAAATAACATCATGTATTTTTGTATTTCTGTTTTACATGGAACTACATAAGTTTTATTACATCCATTTGTATTTTTCTATTTTGTTTTATGTCTTTTCAAAAAAACTCAAATGGTTTGTTTGATACCTTGATGATTTTTTTCCTCAACTGATTGTTGGGAACACTTTATGTGATGTGGTATTACTATTTAATTCCTTGGGTTTTTTTATCTATGTTGGGATATTATAAAATTGTATTAGATCATGGAATTCAAGTTAACTTTTGGTATTCCATGGTATTCATTGAGGATATGATGGTTGGGTCATGATATTTTTACATAAAAATAGATAATTGAGAAGGATCAAGCATGAGTTCATTATATAAACCATAACCACCACTTATTAAAATATGAGTGTAATTTACATGTTAGATCATGATGTGTAATGAGAATTCACCAGTAGGAAAATTAAATTTTAAGGATTTAATTAATAAAATAATAAAGTGCAATGAATATAATATGAAAAGTGAATAGAATTTGGAATCAAATTTAGACTAGTAAACCTACATGGAGCTCCTATAGTTTTTATAACATAATAATAACAATGTGTTACTTTAATATTCCTAATAATAAATGTAATATTATTAATATTAATGACTAAGATCATGTTCCATACTTCTAATCCATCATATTATATCCTTGAAATTAGTTCGGTAAAATGAAATCCAATTTCAATAATATAAAATACCATTAAAGGAAAGCCATATAGGGATCCACCACATATCCAAATCCGTAGGTATGCAGAATCAATAATGGGTTATGGAAGACATAATCCTTTCATAATAAGATTTTTTTCACTAGAATCCTAATTATTGGACATTGGAGATTTCACCACATAAATCCATTAATACTTTATATATAAATTCTTAAATTAAGGATAATTTTCTAGTAATTTTTATATAATCTTAAAAGGTTAATTATATAAATAACTACATCATATATAATCATTCATCCTTCCAATCAACACCTGAAAAAAATTGAAGAGTGGGGGGATTTAGGGGAATGTGGTTAGTAACCAGAATATTGGGAACTGAGCCATCCAAGGTTTGCCTCATCATTCAATGAAAAATTTATTAAAACAATCGATCTATTAAATAACATGATACAATCCTCAATAGATAAATTGGAAAATGTATCTAACACCATGAAACTAAAAATCATCTTCCATTTCACAACTCAGAAACCTTAACAGCATTAAAAAAGTGGATGTAATATATAGTCATGGGAATAAATAGATATATATCGGTGATACATGATAGAAATGTGAATAAATTGAACCAATACAATTTGAAAATATATTTGAACTGAAAATTTAAATTTTTTTCATACTCTGATTCAATTTTAGTGATCATGTACACCTTAAGATATAAATAATCTTCAATTTACAAATCTTTTTTTTGTATATTGGGATGGAAATAAAAGTATGTCCATCAACTAAGGAGTATATTTTTTCAATGATACCTTCCTTACTATTATGGGATTCATTCCTTATATTGATGATATATTCCATAGTTTATTCTATAGAGGTCGAGTAGAAGCTATCATCATTAGAGTATTGAGAGGGACTCTCAAAAACCTGTTGAGGAAGAATAAATTTTACACAAGTAATATAATATGTTGCTATGATTGTTCAATATGATCTAGATTAATCCATATGCTTCTAGATCATCCTAAGTTATGGTGGTGATAAAACCATTAGAATCCATCCTGAACTTTTTTTTTGGTAGCACTCGATTATGGGGAATCCTCCATAATGTGGAATAGTTATCCAAAAAGATCATTATTGGACTCACAAGAATCATTATGACCCTCTAGTACTTCCTCTTGAGTGGAAAGGTCAGATATAAATTCATTAAATTCAATATTATTTTCTAACTCCTTTGAATTTGGTTGATCATTGTAAATAACATTTGAATTGAAAAACAGGTTCCCAAACTCTATGAACATCTATCTATAATGACTATATATATCATTAGCTACAATGTGATATGGGAAAATCCTAAGATATTTTTCCCCCTAACATGATCATTCATTCAAAAAAACGACCATTAGATGTTATTTTTGAAACCATATTTCTTAGTTCTTAATTATGGGTATTGTAGTGTGTTCCTTGACACATTACCCAATTGTGTAAAAAATATTATGATAAGATAGATAACACATATGATGTTTTGTAAAAGATTACATTTTCATGAATACCTTGTTACTACTCTTGTTATAAATGACTAAGGTAAAAAAAATTAAGATATCAACCTAAATTTAGACTCCTAGGATATAGGGGCTTCAGATCATAGAGGTGCTTGAATTTTGATTAATAATGGAATAAATAAGATACATGATCATAAAAAATCATATTTCGTAAAGTGATAAACAAGGGGGCCATGGAATACATGTAAAATAAGAACAATAGTAAGTTCGAAATAAAATTCACGATATAGAGACCATTGCATAAAATTTATGTAGGATCCAAAAAATGATCACTTTACACATGACCAAAATCTATAGTAGACATCCCTCGATGAGAAATGAATCAGGTCATATCAATAGTCATAGAGCCATAAATGGATAGAAACAAACATAAAATATTTAAGAGACCTACTAATGAATTTGATTAAATAGATATCGTTTTAAAACGTAACACCAGATCAGTGTCAGAGATCTAAAGACCATGAGTAAACATCATTCATCAAATGTTAAATCATCTGTTGAACCAAATGAAAATAAAAATAAGTTGAAGTTTTATATGGGATGTAATCAACATCACACATGAAATTTATCCTAGATTCGAAATTGGAAAAGGTTTTGTTATGGTTCACATAACAATTTATAGTTAGGCTTTTAATATATATCTTTTAGTTATTGAAAGGTATAGGTATATGGAATGGTTATTAATGATCTCTTATGATGTTGTAATTTGGAAATACATTAATCCACAATTTTTTTAAATATTTATTTTTTTCATGGATCATATTTGGTAAAGAAATAATTATTTCACATAACCATGTGTTTAAATAATGTATTTTCTCTCATTTAAAGGTATTTTAAATGATCCAAGGATTTATGTTTTTAATGTTATTCTAAAATTTTATTTTTTTGAAAGGGTATTTCATTTATTGTTATAATGAATTTAAAATTTTGATTATTTATTGTGAAAGGGGATATATATCCCCAAATTATAAGATATATATTGGAATTTCATGAGGATCAAAAACTGAGAGATTGTAGAAAACCCAAACCTTGTTGCTCGGACAAGGTTCCTTCTTTAATAAATTCGCATTAAATATGAGGAATCATATCACAAAGGGTCGAAAAGTTTAATCATATTTGTATACTAGATACATACATGATTCCCATATTACATTTGAAAAACAAATTATAGCATAATTTTTTTCGGGAAAAACATTATTCCCTTTAGTATATCCCATCATTAATTCCTCCTACACATCATTGATTCTTAATAAAGGAAACAAAAAAGGGTGATAAAAATTATAATTAATCATTATGTACTGGGGAATAATTCATTAATAAATAAGAATAAAAATATATATTAGTAAATAAAAAAACACACATGTCATTTAAATAAATTTTCTACATGAATAGATAATTCATAATCAATATGGCAAGGTAAATAACTAAAATCACATTCCATTTAATCATTAAACTAAGAATAAAATATATTGATAGATAGTACCGTTATAAAAATCTCAAAGACAGTAATAACATGATTCATAATAATGGAATTACTTAGTTATTTAATGACGTGTCTCAGGAACATGAAAATATATTTTATCAAGATCTATCCTCCATATATTCTATAAATACTAAGAACAAACTGATCCAGTTTGGACAATAGTAATTATAATATCAAGACCATTCATAGGACTATTTAAAACTACTATGTACGAAATCATAGGGTTTGGGAAAATATTTTGCCTAATGAGCCATATTGATGCATTGATGGGATACCAATAATTGGTTCCACCCATGAATTCACGCTCATGTCATTCTTCATATATCAAATACTCAATTTAATTCATGAACAATGTTCATTGTCATCAATATCTACATTATGTAAAATATATGTATTTATCAATATTTCCCTAGATAAATAATAACATTAAATATATAATACCATATTAACAAATGATATAATGTTACAGAAATATATATCTAAAATATAAATAATATGGATATTTAAGGGAAATTTAATGTCCAATGATCATATAAAATTTAGATAAACAAATGGGAAGTTAACAACAACAAAAAGGAAACAATGTAGTTAATTTCAATATTATCCTTGTTCAAAATAATCATAAACCTTATGGAATAATAAATTTCATGGTATCAATATATCATAAAACTATTATATTATATTTAATATAAATGGTTTTTCATTTATGAATAAAAAAATTTAATAAAATAACATGAGAAAAATATCTTTTTTCATCTTTAAAATCACTTTTTATGACATATAACTTTTTGAAAATCCACTCCTATGAAAATTATTTTTAAATGCTACAAAGATATAGAATATTAGGAAAACAATCCTAATAAATTAACATTTGAACATATAAATAAGTCATAAAATAAATTATAGTAATGGTAGCAATTAATTTTTTGTATTTTATTGAAGTTAAAAATTGAATTCCATTGGTAGTATAAAAAGGTTGGAAAAATTAATTATTTGGAAAACAACAAAAATATTCCATTTGAAGTTTTTTTAATAGAAAATATTTGTAAAAATGTATTGAATAAATAATCATTATTGGGTAAATAAAAATTGAAAACAATTATTAAACACTGTTTTGGATGAATAAAATTTGACCGAAGAAATAAATTAAAATTGACATTCATAAAAAATGTTTCCAAAATAGTTTAAGTACCAAAGAGTGTAAAAATGGTAATATTAAATGAAAATATTATTAATAAATATATGATAATAAAATTAATTCGTTTTATTATATAATAATCAAATAATTTCTGTGAAATGAAATTCAAGAATAAAGAATCTTAATTAGAATGAGATTTGGAAATAAACCCTTACAATGATCATAATAATGAAGTGAGAATTAATCAATAAATAGATTACTTCTATCAATAAATATTCTAGATGAAACAAGTTTGAATACAATATAATAAAATAATAAATCATTATACACAAAATATTATAATATCAAGGACATTAAATAAGTAATATAACTGAATGAAAATAAATTGTGTTATGAAATTCATTACAACATTGTAGTTTTCAATAAGAATACCCTAGGATTAAATTATTAATATTAAAATATAACATAACGTTATTAATGATGTATTTAGGATATTAAATGTCAAATGGGAATTATTTATACAATAAATAATAAATTTGGTGCATAACATTACCAGATGCCTCAATCAAATGAAATTGAGACGAAATGTCTCACCTCACAATTACTTTTGGTTGATTGTGATTTAACCTCTTGTATAGTAGTTTTAAACACATTACTAAATTATTATAAGCTAATATTAATATTTATAATATCATATATGATACTTTTTTAATGTCTTATCACCCATTCAGTTATAATATATCAATATTTTCATTGTTTAAATTGTTAATTGCCTTGTCTTCCCATATGTGTTTCATCTTGAATGATCTGATTCATGTTAAAATTATATAGTTTTATAATTTAATGAATAATTATCATGAAAAAATATTCAATTTATAGATTAATTATACTTTCAAAAACAATCATTGAATATTGTTTTAATAAAAATAAGTTGTTATCGCCATGAAGATGGTAGGTCATACGTATGTGTGAGTAACATTTCAATTTTCCAATGATCATTATGAAAATAAGGTAAGTAATATTTTTAATTTCCAAAATTATCATAGTAACTTACTATTTATTTAAATATAATAATACATATCATCCATGGGGTTTGGTGAGAAAATACAGTCACATTACTTCTTGAATGTGGTAGTCCACACATATATAAAAAATGTTATCATCCTTATGTGAGGTAAAATGTAAGAATAAAAATGAAATATTTTCCTTAATTATGAAAAAAATAATATAATAATTATTACATTTATATCACATATATGCATAAAATTTATCCATATAACCTTCCATGTAAATCATTAGTGACAAATGAATCACATCGCATCGTGATATTGTAGTCCAATATACACATAAGAGACGTTATAGTATCCCTACAAAATAGAAGGAAAAAAGTAATAAATGATATAATTAATATATAGGCATAAATATTTTATAAATATCATATATATAATTTTTATCCATCTTCATATAAAACCAATAATATATATAATAGAAGGGAAAATGACATTAGTTTGCGAAGCGATAGTCCTCCGTACACATGAACAATGATTTCATAACCCATATGATAGAAGTGGAGATGGTTGAAAGTATTTACATAATAATAATAACATCCTAGAATATGTAAGATAATAATACTATTAGGTATTCTTTTTTTAATAATGATTTTAGTTGAATAATGATAAAAAAATAAAAATTCTCATTGAAGAATGTTACCTCTTCTTCTGGTATCTTCCATAGGCTTGCACCAAAGCGTTACAAGAAAGGATTTATTCCAAAACTAAGGAACTAAGGATTGGGGGAGTGAATTTGGGATGATATTTTAGTATATATTGGTTTAATTAAAAGGGTCTGAATGTTTGATGAAGATATTATAGTAGTGAACTTTTATTAGTTTTGTGAGTGGCACACTTGTAATGTTTTGAAAAGATTCAATCACAACTAAGTTTTTATCCTTAAAAAAGATGCCAAGATAGTCAATTTTAGATGCTATAATTGATAATGTCTAAATATTTCGTTAATATATGTGTTGTAAAAGTGTTCAGGTCATCTGTAACCCATATCATCTTAGTTGAATGACAATAAATCTCTTTTTACCTTAACCGTGGTAATTAATTTGTACTCATATTACTATTCATTTGGGTATAATATTACGTTCAACATAATAGCAATTAGAAATTATTCTAATAAAAAATAATGAATCAATACATCCAAATTGAATTAACTTCAATGGAAAAAGATATTTTAAAATTTATCTCATAGACATGATGGGAAAAGATCTTTTTAAAGAGAAAATGTTCAAAAGATTACAATGTTTTTATTTCAAAATTAAATATCAAAATTATTAATTTGAAATAAATTAGAATAATTGATTTAAATTTCAACAAATTTATATGAATCAAATTAAAAAAAAATATTTAATAGAATGAGTTATTTAAATTAAAATTCTTGTTTCAATTGAAATTCATTATTTCTCACTATTAATCGAAAAATCACATTTTCTAAAAATAATCCAAAAAATTAACCCTAAGTTAATATTGATATGATTGTTTTAAAAATTAAATTTATTTCTCAAAATCATTTTTTTAATAGTGATAAATTTTAATTTTATATAATTTGTGAAAATCGAGGCTAATTGTTCCTTTAAAAAAATATTGTTCTTTTAAAAAATATATCATTTTTATTTAAAGGATTCATATTTTATTTGAAATAAGTAGATAGCAATAATTTTCATAATTCATTTCATATTATTCATAACCACCATTCTAATATCTAGGTGGTAAATATCATATCAAATAATAATATTTTAATTATATTTTACATTTTTTAAGCCTCTGGGTTTTTTGTGACAAAATCTAAACTCAATGTTTCGTATAATGCATGTTGAAATTAGTGTTTTGTTTAATCAAATAAAAACTATATTATTCATGTAACTCAACATAAAATTATTATTTCATGTAATTCTTATTATTGAATAGAATTAACTTATTTAAAAATAAATATATTTTAATGTCTCAATGAGTTATATTTTCTATTATACATTGTTTCACATGTTATATATTTTATCATATACATTGTTCTTATTTTATAATTTAGCTTTTTACTTTCTCTACTCCATAATTCAACTAAATCCTTTAAATTTAAGCTTGACATTGGTAGTCAATGGTTTGACATTTGAAAATACCTTTATTGGAAACCCCATATCATAAGAGGGTTAATAAAACAACCTCTTAATAAAAGATAAAGGGAACTAGAATGATCATATGGACTCAAAAATAAATAGGTTTCTATGTAATAGAGCATGGGTGTTAGTAGAATATATGGGAGTGGTATAATATAATAAATAATTATAAAGAGTGATTTATGGAATTGATCACAAAAAGTGAATGATAAAAAAAGTAAATACCTCATATAGATAAATAAAATATATGATAAAATGGTCATTGATATCTTCATAAATGATAGTAACATGATATAATTTAATTTGAAAATCCATTTTCATAATTTTGATTCATTATTTTACTGTTTATGAATATATGGAAATATACTTACATAATACATTTCCATTTCATATGCATAATTTCGTCCTTTGTTTTTTTTCAATTATGACTTTATTCATTATCCAATTAAATCAATATCCAAAAATTAATTTTTATCCCTAGGGTATTATAATTTGATTTTTAAAGAACTTAAGATCCACAATAGTGTGAAAAGTATTTTCATATCTCTCTAATTATATTCCCAAACAAATATGGTCAGAACAAGTTATCTAGTATAATAAATTAATCCCTCATTCTAAAAACCAATACTACTGAATCTAAAATAATATTAAAATGTAAAATATTTTTTTTCAAAAAACATTGTCATCTTAACTAGGATATCACATTCCCACTAAAACTTTATCATCATTCAATCATGGGTTCAAGCCTTATAGCCTTTCTGGACACGTTGGGATTTCCCTTGGCATATAGGATGTCATTTTTCTAAAAGTATATTAATATTAAACCAATAAAATTACTAAAAAATATGATTGAGAACATTGAAATAAAATTAATCATTAAATACCCTTTATTATGGTTTTCAATAAAGAAATTTTTTTACAACGTATAATAATATTATTCAACTATTAGTAAGGTTTCATTAATAGTCATATAAACCCTAATGGTTATAAATATATTTTGACTTTTGTATATAAAATGTGCAGTCATTATTCCTCAATTAATTGTTTCACTAAAACCTATGCTTACCATAAATTTCTCCAAATTTTCCTTAATATTGGTTGAACCCCATGAAATAAAACATTAAAAGTTTTATTTAAGACATTTCATATATGATCAATATTAATCTCCTTAACCCATGATTGGATCCATAACACATATGTTAATGAAAACTAAAATTCTTCTAAAATACAACAACATTATTAGATTCTTATGATCCAAAAGACCAAAATATCATTGGTAAAATACTCCCACAATTTATTTCTTAAAAAATAATATATAAATATTTCATCTATTTTATTTTTACAATGTTTTATCCTTTGTCGACTATTTATCATTTAGAAGTGTTAATTGAATCGAATAATTAATAAGTTCTTCATATTGAAGATAATGAACGATAAATGACTGAAAATTAATTTTTCTATTAATAAAAAAACTCTTAATGGAATGCGAGAAACTACATGCTAAAACATTACACCCAAAAAGAAACCAAAATAGAGAAAAACCTGGAAATTGGAGCTACCCCTCCCCAGCAATTACACTATGATGATAATCCTTCACCAAAGCATGACATCTGGCGAGATGTCCTGTGAATTGGAGAATGGTCACAAAACCGATGAAATTTCCATTCCCTCTCATAATCACAATCCAAATGACATTCACAAATGAAGGCTTCCATCTCTGATACTCATATGGAGTAGCTCCAAAAAACACCATAAAAACTAATAGAGTCATGGACCAAGGGTAGATATCCCTAACAAGAAAACATCATAGAACAACCCACCAAAACATCAGCTTAAATAGTGTAATTAAAAAAGAAACCTGATCTTACTAGAGTTAGATTCCATAAAAAAAATTCCAAAGAAAAGAAGAAACCTAGGTACCTGAATCCTTACCCATTGACTTCTCAAAAATAGAAGCTAGCTGATCAAAGGGATGAATGAATTCCTCAATGTTAATATTTCCTTTATTGAAACCCCCACCAGAATTAGATCTTGTTTGTTGATCCATGAGTATTGATCCCTATTTAGAGTCTCCCTTAGTGATTCCCCATCATTTTTGAAGCCTCCTCTTCCACTTCTTTTAGGAGTAGAGACTTCTCAACTGCTTTTTCTTTATAGCATAAAAGTAACTCAGAAGGTTCAATTCACTGGTATCCTGGTCTCTAGTTATTTATAATCTTAATGGCCATCCTTTTTTCGTCTGTCTTTTTCATAGACCGAGTCTCCATAAGAGGTGGAAAGGAGGAGAAATGATTCCTCATCTTCCTCCTCATAAGACTCTGCTTACTTTTCAGGCTTAGTACTCCTTCTACCGAGATCTCGGGTTAAATTTCATTGGTATCCTTCCTAGAGACCCAGTCATCTTGAACTGAGATGGATGGATCCAAACACAAACCAACATAGTAAAGTCCTTGAAATTTGTTACTCAAGAGGATAGTGGTCCGGTTCAAATAATCAAGACCCCCTGGATTTTCAGTTTTGGTAGGATTTACCACTTTATCAGCATCCTCATGTCTCTATATATACACCTCATCACATATTGACCATAACACCTCGGTGCATGAAGTTATGGATGCATCCTCCCCCCACTAACCACCTGCACCATATCCAACGTACACCCATTCAATTGGTTTTCCATTTGATCAGCCTCATGTGGTACTAGACCATAATCCCTCATCTTACTAATGGATGGACCAGCCAGTTCCTGCTTCAGCCTGCGGAACACCCCATAGACCTACAGGTTAACCTGAGAAACCGATATCTTCTTTACCCGATATGTGCCAGATATATCTTCAGGATTTCATTCCCTTGGAGAACAAAAATCTATTATTCCTCTATTGTTCGTAACACCTGAGGTCTATGACCTCCCCCCACTATGCCCATTTTTGACTGACTCGGGCCATCATCCTCACTATCCATTAGAATATTACCCTTTCCATCAACCTCTGTCCTTCTTTTGGACTAGACTCCCAGGCGACAATCCTTCGTCGAGTGGCCCAGTATCTTGCACACAAAGTAGACGTCGATGCCAATTCCCCTACCCCTCGGTATAACAGACACCTAATGGAAAGCATCTAAGGAGTGACCCAAATGATTTCCAATAGAGCAGATATCAATCCAGTTTTCATATATTACACACTTCTTACACCTATATTCCTCATCGATTGAAATGCAGACATATTCAAAGGGTGTTCGGGATTAGTTCACTTCCATGCAAACTTGTGGGTTGACAGGGTGACAGACTGCCTCAGTATGACTATAGGGTCATAGAAATCTAAGAACCAGATTACCGATCATCCTAATGATGGATATGTTTTGAAATGGTAAAGGAAGATTTGGAATGCTTACCCAAACTGTGGAAGATGGTGGATCCCACTTCTTGTGGAATTTGAAATGCCAACAAAAAACAAAGAATCGAAAACCATCAACACTACGGGGGAGCTTGACCATGCTTTGATGAGGTCCTCCTCAAAAGAAAATCGGATCATGATATTTTTATTGATGAACAAACCCATTATCTCTCTCTCATGAATTTTCCAAGAGACGAAGAAGAACAGGTCAAAGGAATCAACCGATGGACTCCTCTATCTAAACCGAGTCACCAGTGTAAGGTTCAAGAGCGTGGTGGTTTCATAGAATTATGAAGGTAAAGTCTTGGGATTGGGAAGGACATCAATGAGATCCATGACCTTGAGAATTATTGAATATTTCGATAAGGGAGGAAGAAAGTCGGGTTTTATAATGGGTGGAAAGGGGACCATGCTCTCTTATTCGGTGCCGGAGGTCCCTCCTCTGCTGAGGAGAATTAGAGAGCATTATCCTAGGGTTCGCGCTTCTCCCCAGGGTATAGATCAAAGATAATGAACATTAATTTGATCCCTAGGATTATATTTACTTCATTCCACCATACATTTCATTTTTCCTCAGAAATTGTTTTCTTTTTTCCCACACTTTTTCACATATAAAGCATTTTATCATTCCTTTCAGAAACAATATTTTTAATCATAAACACTTTAGGTTTAACATAGTTCATTTTTTTATTTGTCAATTTGAATTCTTCTTAATGGTTTTTAAATAAAATATGAATTATCTTAATCATATCTCCCAGGAATGTCAAACCATGTTCGTAGTAAGGCCTTTTTTAGTGCACCAGGTGATGCATGGGTCTACCCCAATACTCCCTTTTTAGAGTTATTTACACAAGGTAACTATGTTTCTGAACTACATCCACTTATAGTATCCATGAAGTGATTTATTTTTAGGAAAAAAAATGTATTCTATTCATTAAAAAATCATTATAATGTTATTCTATAGTTATCCATAATCTAATCATATTGTAATGTTCCCTAATATCTATTTTCATTAATCTTGTTCCAAGGTATATACTAAACATCCATTGATACCAATTTTAGTTACCCCATCTCCAATTTCTTAGAGCTAGTGTCTTCTTCCATGAATTTCAATAAGATAAAAGGAATCATACCCTAGAGGACTAAATATATTTGTAGTATTGTTAAACAATATTCAAACATGATTCTAATGTTATATTTGAAAACAAAAATTATAATATGTTTTTCTAGAATTAAATTATTCCCTCTATCATATCCCTACATATCATTAATTGTAAACTTCAAGGTCTCTTAGGAAATGAAACAAAATAATGTTGAGATTAAATGATCTGTAAGGGTTAATTATAGCAGAAGAATCCAAGAATCAATCATTATAAAAAATATGTAAAGGTAAATAATAAGACCCAAATTCTATTTATATAAATTGAATGCATTCATAGGAGAGATATAATCAATATGACATGGTAAATATATAAAAATATGTTCCATTTAATCCATAAACATGGAATGAAATGCATCTAGTGATAATATAATTGTGAAAATATCATGGACAATCATTAATAAATTCGTAATGAATGAAATTATTAATTATTATTCTTCATCTAAAACATATATGAAAATATAAATTATCATGAGGTATTTTTTGGATAGTTAAAAACTACTAGGTACAAACTGATCCGATTTGTCCAAATAAAATTCTAGTGTTAATACCATTCATAAGACAATTTAAGACTGTATGCTATTTGGATAACTAATTTGTGCCATTAGATATGTATATTAATCAATGATATAATCTATACTAGGACACACCTGTGTCTCCTTGTAGAAAACATTCATCATATATCGAATAACCAATTTAATTCATGAACAATGTTCCTTATCATCAAATATCTATGTTGAGTAAAAGAAACAAATTTTTTTATGTTTCTCCAAATAAACAAATAACATTAAATATAAAAATTGTTATGTATAAATAATATATGGTTTATGAAATAAACATATCTATGATAAATTATATGGATATTTAGGGTAAATTTAATGTCCAATGATCATATAAAAGCAAATAATTCAATAAGAAGTTAATGACTACATAAATGAAATAACGAATTGAATTTCAATACAATACTTAGTCAAAATATTAATAAACCAACCAATGGAATAAAAAGGTTGGTTTGAATAAAAAATTTCGTTATTATAATATATTTAAAATAAAGGGTTTGTCATAGATAAAAAAAATAATTAAGAAAAATTTCGAAAATAAGCTTTTTATTTTGAAAATCACTTTATAAAACATAAAACATTTTAGAAATACATATCATTGAAAATGATTTTTAAAAACTATGAATTTATAGAATATTAAGAAAAAATTGATTTATAACTAACCTTTTAAACATTTAATGGTTTTTTAAATAAATGATGGTCATTATGGTGGGTAAATCCATATATTGTTTTATTATTTTGAAGTGCATTCACATTGCACTGTAAAATGGTTAGAAAAGTGAATTGTTAAAAAAATGAATATTATATTCCTTATAAAAACATTTTTTAAAAAGAAAAAATGGGTAAAAATTCCATTAATAAATAAAATAGAAATAGTTAAAAATATTTTTCAAAAAAAATTGAAAACACTATTTTGGAATAAAACACTATTTTGGAATAAAATAGATTTCCAAATTAAGAGAGAAATGAAGGTAGAATTTCTAAAAAAAATATAACACATTATATGTTCCCAATAGTGGAAAAATGGGATCATTAATTAAAAAAATCATGAGTATACATTAAATAATAAAATTAAATTGGTTTATTATAAAATGATAAAATAATTCCTTAAAACTAAAATTCAAGAATAAAAAATATCGATTAGAATAAGATAGTGAAATAAAACCTTACAATGTTTATAATGTTGAAGTTATATTTTATAAATTAATTTATTATGACTTTAAAAATTATATATATAATTAAAAAAATTCGAAATAAAAATATGTTTTAAAAAATGAAATTATGCATTTAATCTTATACTGTCAACAACAACGAATAAGTAACATAACCTAATGAAAAGAAGTTGGGTTAAGAAATTATTTACCACTTGGTTATTTTCATGTCAAACCCACTTCGATGAAATTATACACATTAAAATGAGAAATACCAAAAAAAATTAATTATAGATGATATTACATGTCAATGGGGCTGTATATAAACCATATAAATGAAATTTAGTGCATAACATTATTATATACATCAATGAAAAGAAATAGACACTAAATCAATTACCACATGCTTCCTTTTGGTCAAATGTTTATTAAAATAATGTATAGTGGTTTTAAACGTGTTATTAACTAATTCAAAAACCATATTATTATTTATTATATCATTTATGATCCTTTTATGTCATCTTATCACATGTTCCTTAATAATATTTCATTATTTTCATTATTTTGGTTGTTAATTTTCATAGATTCTTATGTGTGTTTCATCATGAAATACTTGGTTAATGTGATTAATATATTGTTCTATCATCTAAAAAATAATAATAATGATATAATCGTTATATTTTATCATCAATTATACTTTTATAACCAATCATGAAAGTTGGTTTTGAGAAATAGAGTACATTATTATCAAAGAGATGGTAGATCTTATGTATGCACAAGTAATGTTTCCATTTTCTGATGATCATTATGGAAAGAAGGTAGGTAATATTAAACATTTAGATTTTTTTTCATAATTTCATATTTTTCATTAAATGTACTTACACATATCATCCATTTTGTGTGGTGATAAAAATTGAGTCAAATTGAATCATGAAGGTATTATTCCATACGTACAGAGACAATATCATCATCTCTAATTGAGTGAAAAGTTAAAGAAAAAGATGATATATTATATTTATTGAATTATAATTATGTCATGAATATCATAATAGTGTCCCTTATATCACATATAACCATTAAATTTGTAACGCCCTGACCCCAGTTACCCAGAGTCGGTGCATTATTACATAACATTGGAATGATCACAAGAAAGATCAAATCTCGAAAGACCAATTAGTTTAGTAGCCTATGAATTACTAGATAGATTAATAAAGATTAACATTACATCATAAAAATGAAAACTACAACAACATAGTCTCCATAGTCTACACTCTTATCCCCTCATACTATCCTTGCAGGTCATTCATAATTTACTTCTTCACATCCTGGGAAAAATAAAACATAGAAAAGGGGTGAGCTCAAATTCCTAGTAAGGATAACAATATAGCGGAATCTTTCATAAATAAGAGTAAATATTTAAGGCAATGTATAAATAAAACAAAAGCCTTTTAAACTTGAACTTCACCATAGTATGGAAAAAATAAAATGAATTAACTCCATTTACTTATTCACATGGATATTCTACTAATTGAATAATCACATGCAATATCAGTAACCACTTTCATAATGATGTAATGAATAATTCCAGACTATCATAACCACATATCCAAGGCCTCGTGCCAAGACTACAAATAATATTTTGCCAAGGCCTTGTGCGAAGACACTAGTTTGTCTCATGAGACGTACCGATGCATCGTGGAGCTATAGTGGGCTCCACCCGTCATATATTAATTCCAATGCATTCCCATATGAAAATGTTTAAACATAACATAAACATTCGTATTAAAACTAGTATAAGAAATGTAAATACTTCATCCATAAAACATGAATGGTATAAAAATAACACATCCACAGTCAAACATATCACAAAACCTTCAATACAATATAGAAGTTTTGCATCATTATAAATCAACATCAAATAAGCCTAAAATCCATCAAAGGATGTTGACATAGATGAAATCAAAACTCTTTTTAGAGAAATATCTCTTTCTATTTTGAAATCATTTAAGAGTCGTATATTTATAAAATAAAAAATTTTCTTTGAAAATATTTTTATAAGCTTGTAAGGGAAGTTTTGACGATTTTATAATGTCGTAAAATAGCCACACCCGCCGTATAAGTTAAAAAAACATTTTTACCTTAATTCTGTCAAAAAGGATAAAAACACCTTATTTGGAAAAATACGGAAAGATTTCTTTATAAACCTATTATAAAAAGTCAAAAAAAGGGTATAAATGACGTTAACCCATATTCTGGTAAATAGTAAAAATGTTTTGAAAAACATTTTTAAGAAACATGGATGTGGATGATAAAGAGATCCCAGTATATTATTACGTATAAACAACCTCGGATAATGAAGAGATTGTGAAATCAATCCTTAACTCGTACTTTTCCTTGGTTGAGGGTAGGTTAAACTCCGGTATAATGGTGAAATATTTGTTATTAAATTATACAAGAATCATATACATTAATATGATATCATATATGATCTTTTAACATTGATTTGTTAATAATATCTTAGTATTATAGTTGTTTCATTTGTTAACTTACTCATTTTATTTTATATGTTTTGTTACTTAAGCCATGTTTTTCATGGATAGGTTGTATCTTAGTCATATCCAAAATGATATCAAGTCCTTATATACTATTATTAATCCTAAAATGATAATTAGACTTGAAGGGATACGATGGAGAATGAATCTCATCGCGTTCGTGGAGACGGTAGTCCGTACGTACGTACGAGCGACAATATCATTCTTTTGATATTAATATAATATATAATTGGATGTTATATCATATATACAGAGTCATCAACATTTTATATTTATTATTTACATGAATTACACATCATTATTATACTCATCCAAATAATAATTTATTGAATAACAATTACACCACGACGTGGAGACGGTAAGCCGTACGTACGCACATATGGTGACATGTTATCCAAAGGATGGATAGAATACTGAATATGAAATACCATATTTATAATAAAATCATAGTATATATAAGATACTGGAGTTATTATTTTATAATTCTATTAACAAAGAAAGAAGAAGTGGAAGAAGAAAGAAACTTGAAAAGGGGTGGTGAAATCATCACCTCTTCTTCGGGTTCTTCCTTTTTATTTTATCAAAAGGGACCCTTAGTTTGTCTTTCTGACTAAATGAAGGTCTATAGGATGAAGTGAGTGACGTTGAGAGGGTATTTGGGAAGATTTTTTCCAAGCCAAATGGATTTAAAGGTGTAAATTAATGAGAAGGGGGAGTGCCCTTTTATAAGAGGGGTGCAGGGCACCTTTGGAAAAGCTAGAAATATTATTTTATAATAAATTAATATTTGGTTTCTAATGGCTCAAAATCATATTATTTAAAGGGTAAGGTGGGTATGGGTCTAAAACCACTCAAACAATAGAATTTAGATAGGTTTGGGTCATTATATTAACCTTATCTTTTAGTTTTAACTCTTAGTTAACTAGTTTGACACTTACCATGTCACTTTTTATTTTTATATTATATAGTTAATAAAATTACTATATACCTTTGAGAGACCCCCAAGTGGTCCATTAATGATACACCTATCATGATATAAGTCTCTTGGACGAACTTTATATTTTTAGGAATTGAATATCAATTAATAATATAATATTTGTTTTAAAAACTCTTTTATGTCAATTTTGACACTATTTGGAAAATTGATTTTTGTGAAACTCATAACAGAATTATTACTACGAAAAAAGTTAATTAAATCATTCCTAACATTTCATATTAACCTATAAAATTATTTTAATTCATAAAAAGTCTCAAATTATATTTATTTAGGTAATTGTAATATCAATTATTTTAGTATTTCACTATTATGGTAGTTACTGCATCATCATTGGGTCATAAATAAATTAAATTATATAATTATAAAAATTATAAATAAAATACCATTATGTAGGAAATCTTTTTATCTTTCTAATGAATATTTAAAATCGAATTTATCTTTTGTATAACCGTATATTAAAAATTATTTAGTAAATAAATGTTGATTTGAACTCTTTTAACTCTTCTTTGAATTAAATAATAAAAAATGTCCTAATCTAATCCAAGTGGACCTAAATGATAATATTTTATTCCTAAGGTTTTTTTGGTCGAATTAAGCTTATCTAATAGAATTAGTACATGTGTTAGGGTAATATTAATATCATTTTTACCCTTAATTACCCTATTTACTTTTAACTATGGTAAATAAAAGTAAAAAGTTGTTATTCACCAAAAATTATTTTCATCTCAATGAACCACATTTTAGTCCTTGATATTAACCGTGTCTATTGGATTTTCGAAATTACACTCACAGAAGCGGTAAAATTATGTTTTATGAAAAATTCAGTTTTTTTTAACTACCACTTAGTTGTTTCACTATTCATCAAAAATGAAGTTTTTCAGAAAAATACCAAAAATTCACGCTAGGCTAATTTCAATATTACGAATCCAAAAATGAAGTCTATTTTGAAAAATAAAATTTATAAATTTCAAAAAGTGGGTATTACTATTCATAACGGCTAGTTTGATTGGTTTTGGTGTGTTAGAACTCGATGTTGCGTACAACACACGCTATTGCATTATTCAAAGAGAAGCGTACTGTAGAAGCTTGGGGTGTTACATTCTCCCCTCCTTCAAATAAATTATTCCTCAAAATTTCTATAATACTACTGCATGAAAAGACTCGTGTGGTTCTTCATCATATGTTCCTCGGGTCCCACATTGCCTCTTCCATCTTATGGTTTCTCCACAAGAATTTTACCAGGCGAGTCATCCGGTTTCCTAGTACTTTTTCTCTCATATCAAGATTCTTGACGAGATATTCGCAATAAGACAAGTCGGGTTCCAGTTCTAATTCCTCATAGGTGAGTACATGCATTGGGTCAGGCATGTATTTCATCAACAGAGATACGTGGAACACATCGTGAACTTTGGAGAGACTTGGCGGCACTGCCAATCGTTAAGCTACAGCCCCAATTCATTCTAGAATTTCAAAAGGTCTGATGTACCTGGGACTCAATTTACCTTTCTTATGAAAACATATGACTCCCTTCCATGGAGATACCTTCAGGAAAACATGACCACTGACTTGAAATTCCAAATCCTTCCTTCGATTATCAGCATAACTCTTCTGCCTACTTTGAGCTGCTTTGATATGGTTTTGGATTACCTTCACCTTTTCCATCGTTTCCTCCACTTGTTTTGGGCTTATAAGTTTACTTTCACCAATGTCATCCCAATAGGTTGGTGTGCGACATCTCTTTCCGTATAACGCTTCATATGGTGCCATATGAATACTCGAATGGAAGTTATTGTTATAGGATAATTCTACCAGAGGTAAATATTGACCCACATACCCTGAAAGTCAAGTGTGCAGGATCTCAACATGTCTTATAAGGTTTTAATAGTTCGTTCTGATTGTCCCTCTGTTTGAGGGTGGTAGGCAGTGCTCAAATGAAGTTCAGTATCCAAGGCTTTGTGAAGACTTTTCCAGAATCTTGAAGTTAAATGGGGATCACGATCTGAAACAATCAATAGGGGTACTCCATGAAGTCTCACAACTTCATTAATATATAGTCTTGCTAGACGTTCCAGTGGTAGATCGTCTCATATATCAAGAAAATGTGATGACTTGGTAAGACGATCAACAATAACCCATATTGCATCATTCCTTCTAGGAGTCTTTGGTAGCCACATGACAAAGTCCATCGTAATATTATCCCATTTCCACTTAGGTATGGGAAGAGGTTTCAATTCTCCACCAGGCTGTTGCCTTCCAACTTTCACTTGTTGACAAACCATACATCTTGGAACAATATCAGCAATCACCCTCTTCATGTTGTCCGACCAAAAATGTTCCTTCAAATCTCTATACATTTTTGTGATCGTAGGGTGTATTGTGAAATTGGAACTTTGATCATCATCTAGAAATTCCCTTTTTAGATCAGGTATATCGGGAACACAAAGCCTCTTCCCAAATTTCGTAATTCCTTCTTCATACACAAAGTCTCTGAATCTCCCATCATTCACAGCTTTAATCTTCTTTTGAAATTTTTTATCATCGGTCTGAGAACTCTTAATCCTTTCTAATAAAGATGGTTTGGGAACCATTTGAAAAATCATTGATGTTTCACCTTCCTTGGTTATTCCCATGTCCATCTTCACTATATCCATGAAAATAGGATCCCTTTGAATTCTCATATTGTTCAAAACTCTATGGTCTTTTCTGCTCAAAGCATCTACCACCTTGTTTGATATCCCCAAGTGGTAGTGTATCATACAATAATAATCCTTCAGTAATTCAAGCCATATCCTTTGCCTCATTTTGAGTTCTTTTTGTGAGAAAATATACTTCAAACTCTTGTGATCAGTATAAATCTCTCATTTTCACCATAGAGGTAGTGCCTCCATATCTTCAAAGAAAAGATCACCCCTGCCAACTCAAGATCATGAGTATGATTGTTTTGTTCATGAATTTTCAACTGTCGTGATTAATAGGCAATAACCATATCATTCTGCATAAGAACAAAACCAAGTCCTTTCTTAGATGCATCACTATAAATAATGAACCCATCATTCCCCGATGGTAGAGTCAATATAGGAGCATTGACTAATCTTATCTTAAGTTATTTGAAACATTCTTCACACTCTTTTGTCCAAACAAATTTAACCCCTTTACGTGTGAGCTTTGTTAATGGGTTAGCCAATCTGGCAAAATTATGGATGAAACGTCGATAATAACCAGCCAAACCAATAAAACTACATACCTCAGTTATACTCATCGGTGCATGTCATTCTTGGATTGCCTTGGTCTTAGAGGGATCAACAGAGATTCCATATTTAGAGATAATATGGCCAAGAAAAGAAATCTCTGGACGCCAGGCCAAGAAAAGAAATCTCCTGAAGCCAGAATTCACATTTGTTGAACTTCCCATATTATTCATGTCTTCTCAGAGTCTTCAGTATAATGCACAAGTGATTTTCAGGATCATCGTAGCTTTTAGAGTATACCAAGATATCATAAATAAATAACACCACAAATTCATCGAGATATTCCTTGAAAACTCTATTCATCAGATCCATGAATACAGAGGGTGCATTAGTCAATCCAAAAGGAATTACTGTAAACTCGTAATGCCCGTACCTTGTTCGAAATGCTGTCTTCAGAATGTCTTCCTTCTTCACACACAACTGATGGTATCCAGATTGAAGGTCAATCTTTGAAAAGTATTGAGCTCCATCCAGTTGGTCAAATAAATCATCAATGCGAGGTAGGGGATACTTGTTCTTTATTGTTATTTCATTGATCTCCCTGTAGTCGATACATAACCTCATAGATCCATATTTATTTTTAACAAAAAGAACATGGGCTCCCCATAGAGAAACACTAGGGTGAATAAATCCCTTATTACTCAATTCCTCTAGTTGTTTCTTTAGTTCAACTAATTATACAGTGGATATTCTATAAGGGGTATTCGATATAGGCCTTGATCCAGGAATTAAATCAATGGAAAACTAAACTTCTCATTCTGGAGGATGTCCAGGTAAATCTTCCGGAAACACATCTACATATTCTTTCACAATAGGTACATCCTCTATTTGAACATTCCTTTCCTCACCCATAGTTATTTCATCCTCTTCCTCCCCAATAATTGAATTTAGTTGAGCTACTGGGGGTAGATCTAGATAAGAATTAGGTGGTGACGATTCTGCTCTAAAGATAAGGTGTTCCTTATCATCATCATCAAAAATTGTAACCTCCTTCTTCCTACAATAAATCTTCATATCATGGTCTGAAATCCAATCCATACTGAATATTATATCAAACTCAATCATAGGTATGACGATGATTTCATAGGATAAATAACATTTATGTGCTCTAATGGAGACTAATTCACAAAACATTATTGCAGTGATACTTCCCTTAGGAGTTTTAACTGACAACTCCCTTGTTAAATCAAATTGGAAATATCTAATTTTCTTAGAAAACTGGGAAGATATGAAACAATGTGATGATCCAGAATCAAATAATGCATTCTCTAAACTTGAGGAAACTATTAAATTACCTGCCACCACGTCTTTCAGCGCTTCTACCTCAGCAGTAGTTATAGCATAATCTTGTCCTTGATCCCTTGGCATTTTCTGAGGTAAGTACCCCTGACGCTTAAGACATTAATTTTCATAATGTCCCATCTCCCTGCAATTGTAGCATTGGACATCGGTAGCTTACTTCATCCCCTTGAAATCATGAACTTGGTGTCCTTTTTCACCAAACTTGAAACAGACTCTCGTTCCTTTTAAGAAAGTACCGGGGTGTTTCTTCCCACATTTTCTGCAGGATGGAAATTCATCTTTTCCCTTCTTCCCTTTATTTCCATTCCCAGATTGATCAGCATATCTCTTCTTCTCTTGCTTTTCATTAAATTCATAAGACATTGAGAATTCTTTCTCTGTCTTGATAGCACATGAGACAATGTCTTCATACGACGAGAAGGATTGTGAGACTAATACTAGACAGAGAAATTGTTTTAACCCATCAAATAAATGATCAATCTTACTTCTTGGGTTAAGTATATAATCTCTACCATACCTTACTAACCTTGTAATGTTAGCCTCATACATTGCGACATTCTCATCCTCCTTTTGTCTCAGACTCAAAAATTATCTTTCCATATCTGCTTGATGGTCATGAGGAAAGTATTTTTCTAAAAATAGATCTTTGAACTACCTCTATTCCATATTTGATACTTCATCATCTTCCTTTGTGTTTTGAATCAATGACCACCATTGATCAGCATCTCCAGTGAGGCGGTAAACTGCCATGATAACCTTTTCCCTTTCACTACTCCCCAAAGCCTGAAATATTTTCTCTAGGGAATTTATCCATTGCTCAGCTACTATGGGATTTGTACTCCCATTGATCATTGGTGGTTGTTGCCTCATGAAGCGATCTAACATTGATCCTCCTCACTGTGGATGAGGGTGCTCAATACGGGTAAGGTTATTATTCATAACCTGAGTGAGTTGTCCCAGTATGGTGATTAGCTGATCGGCACCAGTTTCATCACTAGCTCCACTATAATTATCTTCAACAGGAGGGAAATCCCTACATGGAGTGCGTGCATTAATACAGTTTCCATTTCTTCCACTAGGTGCTATTTCTAAACAATTGCATAAACTAGATCAGTTTATGAATAAAAATACATAATTCCATACTTATAAAACACTTAACATAAATTGAACTATTTATGGATATAATCCATAATCATAAAAATGTTTTCTTTGAGGAATTATATACTCATAAACCCTTCATAATGATTTGTAATGAAAATGAGAGTTATCCTAAGCATATCCCCCAGGAGTGTCGTAACCAAGAGTGCAGCAAGGCCCGTTTTCATGCACCAGTTCCCATTCGAGTCTAGCTCAAAGCGGTGTTTTTGGGTTTTACCCCTAGGTACATCTGTGCCCGAGCAGCCTATACCTACTCGTATCCAGACAGGGATGTATTGCTTGGAAAACTCACAAAATCTCTACAATACCAAAATTCTAGGAATTTCTTCTATACTAATCCTAAAAGTCCATCTTAAATCTATGTGTTACAATTAGATTTTATCTAAATCTAGCTTCCAAGGATTGTACTAAACATCCTCTAATACCAACTATAATGCCCCGACCCCAGTTACCCAGAGTCAGTGCATTATTGCATAACATTGGCATGATCACAAGAAGAATCAAATATCAAAATAAGGATTTGTTTAGTATCCTTGGAATAACTAGATACATTAATAAAGTTTAACATTACATCATAAAAATTAAAACTACAACAATATAGTCTCCATAGTCTACACTCTTATCCCCTCATACTATCCCTGAAGGTCATTCATAATTTACTTCTTCACATCCTGGGAAAAATAAAACATAGAAAAGGGGTGAGCTCAAATACCCAGTAAGGATAACAATATAGCGGAAACTATCATAAATAAGAATAAACATTTAAGGAAATGTATAAATAAAACAAAATCCTTTTAAACATGAACATCAACATAGTATGGAAAAAATAAAATTAAATAATGCCATTTAATGATTCACATGGATATTCTACTAATTGAATAATCACATGCAATATCAATAACCACATTCATAATGATGGAATGCATAATGCCAGACTATCGTAACCACATAGCCAAGGCCTTGTGCCAAGGCTAAAAATATGATTTTTCCAAGGCCTTGTTCCAAGACAGTAGTTTGTCTCATGAGACCTACCGATGCATCGAGGAGCTATAGCGGGCTCCACCCATCACATATTATGTCCAATGCATTCCCATATGAAAATGTTTAAACATAACATAAAAATTCATATTAAAACTAGCATACATAATGTAAATACTTCATCCATAAACCATGAATGGTATAAAAATAACACATCCACAGTCAAACATATCAAAAAACCTTAAATACAATATAGAAGTTTTGTATCATAATAAATCAACTTCAAATAAGCGTAAAATCCATCAAAGGATTTTGACATAGATGAAATCAATACTCTTTTTAGAGAAATATCACTTTCTATTTTTGAAATCATTTAAGAGTCATATATTTATAAAATAAAACATTTTCATTGAAAATATTCTTATAAGCTTGTAAGGGAAGCTTCGACGATTTTATAATGGTGGAAAATAGCCGCACCCGCCGTATAAGTTAAAAAAATATTCTTACCTTAATTATATCGAAAAGGTTAAAAAGAACCTTGTTTGGAAAATGATGGAAAGATTCCTTTATAAACCTCTTATAAAAATTCAAACAAGGGTATAAATGTATTTAACCCATATTCTTGTAAAGAGTAAAATTGTTTTAAAATACATTTTTAAGAAACATGGATGTGGATGATAAAGAGATCCTAGTATATTATTACGTATAAACAACCTTGGATAATGAAGAGATTGCGAAATAAACCCTTACCTTGTACTTTTCCTAGGTTGAGGGTAGGTCAACCTCATGTATAATGGTGAAATAATTGTTATTAAATTATAAAAGAATCATATACATTAATATGATTTCATATATGATCTTTTAACACTGATTTGTTAATAATATCTTAGTATTATCGTTGTTTCGGGTGTTAACTTACTCGTTTTATTTTATATGTTTTGTTACGTAAGTCGTGTTTTTCATTGATAGGTTGTATCTTAATCATATCCAGAAGGATATCAAGTCCTTAGATACTATTATTATTCATCAAATGAGAATTAGACTTGAATGGATACGATGGAGAATGAATCTCATCGTGTTCGTGGAAACGGTAGTCCGTACGTACGCACGAGCGAAAATATCATTATTTTGATATTAAAATAATATATAATTTAATGGTATATCATATTTAAGAATCATTATCATATTATATTTATTATTTACATGAATTACACATCATTATTATACCCATTCAAATAATGATTTATTGAATAACAATTACACCATGACGTGGAGGCGGTAAGCCGTACGTACACACGTATGGTGACATGTTATTCAAAGGATGGATATAATACTGAATATTGTTGTACAATATTTATAATAACATCACAATATATATATGATACTGGAGTTATTATTTTAGAATGGTAATAACAAAGAAATAATAAGTTGAAGAAGAAAGGAACTTGAAAAAGGGTGCTGAAATCATTACCTCTTCTTCGGGTTCTTCCATTTGATTTGATCAAAAGGGCCCCTTAGGATGTCTTTATGACTAAAGGAAGGCCTCTAGGATAAATTTAGGGAAGTTGGGGGAGTATTTGGGCAGAGTTGTGCTGATTCAAATGGCTTTGATGGTGTGAATTATCGAGAAGGGGGAGTGCCCTTTTATAAGAGGGGTGAGGGGCACCTTTGGAAAAGCTAGAAATATTATTTTATAATAAATTCATATTCGGTTTCTAATGGCTCCAAAGTGGATTATTTAATGTTCAAGGTGGTTATGGGTCGAAAAACACTCAAAAAATAAAATTTAGATAGGTTTGGTTCATTATATTACCCTTATCATTTATTTTTAACTCTTAGTTAATTAGTTTGACACTTACAATGTCACTTTTTATTTTTATATTATATTGTTAATAAGCTTACTATATACCTCCAAGCGACCCCCAAGTTGTCCATTAATGATACAAATATCATGATATAAGTCTCTTGGCCGATCCTCAGATTTTTAGGAATTGAATATCAATTAATAATATAATATTTGTTTTAAAAACTCTTTTTTGTCAATTTTGAAACTATTTGGAAAATAGATTTTTTTGAAAATCATAACAGAATGATTACTTCAAAAAAAGTTAATTAAATCATTCCGAACATGTCATATTAACCTAGAAAATTAGTTTAATTCGTAAAAGTCTCAAATTATATTTATTTGGGTATTTATAATATCAATTGTTTTAATTTTTCACTATTATGGTAATTACTGCATCATCATTGGGTCATAAATAAATTAAATTATTTAATGTCTAAAAATTATAAATAAAATACCATTATATAGGAAATATTTTTAGATTTCTAATGAATATTTAAAATCTAATTTTTCTTATTTATAACCCTATATTAGAAATGATTTAGTAAATAAACAGTGATTTTAACTCTTTTAACTCTTCTTTGAATTAAATAATAATAAATGACCTAATCTAATCCAAGTGGACCTAAATGATAATATTTTATTTATAAGGTTGTTTTTGTTCAAATTAAGCTTATCTAATAGAACTATGAAATGTGTTAGGGTAATATTAATATCATTTTTACCTTAATTACCCTATTTACTTTTAACCGTGATAAATAAAAGTAAAAAGGTACTATTCACCAAAAATTATTTTCATCTCAATGAACCACATTTTAGTCCTTGATATTAATTGTGTCTCTTAGATTTTCTAAATTCCCCTCACAAAAGCAGTGAAATTAAGTTTTATGAAAAATTTAGTTTTTTTAACTACCACTTAGTGCTTTCACTATTCCTCAAAAATGAAGTTTTTCAGAACAAAACCAAAAATTCACCCTAGGATAATTTCAATATTCCGAATCCAAAAATGAACTCAATTTTGAAAAATAAAATTTATAAATTTTAGAAAGTGGGTATTACTATTCATAACGGCTGCTTTGATTGGTTGTGGTGTGTTAGAACTCGATGTTGCGTACAACACATGCTATTGCATTTTTCAAAGAGAAGCGTACTGTAGAAGCTTGGGGTGTTACAAAATTTGTAAGGAACCATCATTAACATTACATAATTTTGTGTCAAGTCCTGAATTTTACTTTATTTCACATTGAGGATCTTTCAATGTTTAGATCCTTATAGAATAAGGACACAACTCATACATAACAAAACCATAGAAATAAAAAGTACACACTTCCAAAAATATCCATTTCTTTCGTAAAGTTGAACATTTTAAAATGAAATGTGGTTTCGTATCATGTTTAATCATCATAACATTTCCTTGATACCATCCATGATTCTATTCTCCCATAAATCATTCGAAAAACATTTCAATACATTTGGTGATCAAAAAAAGATCATTAAGGGTTTCACAAAAATAGTACTTTTCAAAAACATTTAATCAAATTTATATTTAAATGGGTTGTTTATACACCTTATAAAATAATGTGGTGTATAACGTCAAAATATTCCTCAATTAAAGGGGGTTGAGAAGATGTATGTTACCTTGAATCTGACTCATCTCATAAGTTCTTTATATTACTAAAAAATAAATTTTGTGTAATTGATACTTTTTAGATAAAAATATTCTTGTTTTTATTCCAATTATTTAACTTATTTTTAATTTTATAAAATTTTCTCAATTAATTATGTTCATGTTGGAAGTTTTGTCAAATATTTAGTACTTGAGTTCAAAAAAGAACATAGAATGGAGTAAATATTATATGTGGTTGTAATTATTTCATATCCAAAATAATATTCATGAAATATTAATAACAATTATATATAAATTATACATTTAAATCCATTAACTAAATATGGAAATAAGAAATCAATAATGTTACAATTAGGTAGACGGTAAGTCGTACGTCTGAATGAGTAACGTTTTTATTTTTCAAAGATCATTATTGAAAGAATCTAAATATTATTTCATCCTTATAGAATGACCATAATATAATTTATATCATATTAATAATTTAACTATACTTATATATTTTCTCCATGTGATGTGGTGATTAAAAACGAATCACATCGCTCCATGGAGGTGATAGTTCACACGTACGTATAAATGGTGTTTTCATTTTTATGGGAATAAAAGATAAGAAGTTAATTGATATTTAATTATATTAAAATGATAAATATTTCATTAATATAATATATTAACATGTATTATATCATTATTACATGTCTTGAGATATGGTTATGGAAAACCAATAACCTCGATTCTTGGAGGTGATAGTTCCCACGTACGTACGAACGATTTATTCATTTCTCATTTGATGGAAGTGGACATAGATTTAGGTGATGATATTAAAATATAAAATATAACTATATTGATGATATTGGATATATTATATCATATTTTTGGAGAATATTTTATGGAATATTAAGAAAAACAATATATAAATACTTAATTAAAAAAGTTATGTTTCCTTCGGATGATCACCTTTCTTAGCAACTTAGCACCTATAAGGTGGGTGTTATGGCTAATATAAGTTGTATATAATGTGGTTAGTTGTTATAGTCAGGGTTTTTAGAATATATTTTCTGAAAAAATGGGGTTTAAGTTAGATTAATAGATAAGAATGTATGTCCTTTTATAGGAGAGGGGTGGGGCACTCTTGGAATTATTTAATGTATTAAATTCAAATAAATTCATATTTTTATTAAAAATGGTCCCAAAATGATTTATTTATAATAAGTGATGATTTCAGTTCAATATTAAATCATAAAATTAATATTAGACATTTTTCGGATATTTTTTAATCTGTATCTTTTTTTAACCCCTTTTAACTTTTCCATTTTATCAAGTATGTTACAGTTTAAGGGTTAAAATAATTACCATAACATAATAGCCTAATAATTAATACGTAATGTATGAAATTTTTACCTATATATAAAAATTTTGGATGAATCTTATATTTTTTTAAAAAAATTATAATTTAATTAAATATTTTATATTTTAAGATACAATTTTTTTTAATTTTTACACTATACAGTACTTTACTTTTTCAGAAATCATAACAACTTGGTTACATAAAAGAAAATAAATTAACTAATTCCAAAAATTTCAAATCCTTCTATAATAATATTTTATAGAATCAAATAGTTAAAATTATATTTATTATAATATTATCAATTACATTTATTTGTTTCTTTCTTTAATAAATCTATTTATGCGTCATCATTGTGTCATAATTAAATTTTATTACATTTTTCCTAAAAATTATAAATAAAATACCATGATTTAGATAATATTTTAATATTTAGAATTAATTATTCTATTCAATTATATCCCTTATCTAACCCATTATTAAAGAAGTTAAAGTAATAAGATACATTTGGTTACATCTTTGTTTTTTTACTTTAAATAAAATGTTATAAATATCATAATAACACCCCAGTGGCTTCCGAAGGCCACAAGTTCGGACCAAAAATTTTCTTGGTCAAAAATAACTAATCCAATAAAATTAGATAATGTTTAGGCTAATATTATAACACTATAATAATAATTTTACCCCTATATTCATCATTTTTCTTTTTACCGATGTAAATAAAATGCTAAAGTTGTTATTCCAAAAAATATTTTTGATCCTATTGGACTACATTTTTCTTACTTATTACAACCATGTATTTCCATTAAAAGTGTTAAAATTACATTTAATGCCTATCACACAGATGTGGCTAGAAGGCGGGTAAAAGAGACGTTCAAATGTTTAAAAACTGGTTAAATGTAATTTCAATAAAAATTAATTTTAATGAACTACATTTGATTAAGATATAAAATATTATTCTAATTATTCTTTGAAACCAATTATAATTATAATCTAAAAATATAAATAAATTAGATGAAAATAATTTTTGAATTTAAATGAAATACTTTTCACTATTCATTAAAAAATAAATCTTATCCGAAAAAGACAAATAAAATAACCAAAGTAAATTATTATGTATATATTATAAAGTATATGTTTATTTTAATCAAATAGAACTTAAATAAGTGTAAAATACTAAATTTAAAATGGGTTCACCATCAAAAGGTGGTAAAACTACCTTTATTTAAGAATAATCATTTTATTCATAAAGTTATATTGTTCATATATAATTTCTAAAAAACACATAATATAAATATTTAACATTATATTGAATTAATATTTCATTAATATAATCCAATAAGAGTGATTTAATTATTTTGTAAACTCAATTATTGACACTTAATTGTTTTTTCATAAAAGCAAATCCTTTATATTCTATTGGTTTTTATTTTCATTTATAATTAATATTCTCACCAATTAATCATTATATAAACATATTTAAACCATATTTTAATAATATAGTTAATAATGTTCATTCCCAATTTTCTAAAGGCTTGGTGATAACTAAAATATTAAATTTTAATATAATGTTATTCATTATATATCGATGTGGTGTATCATATATGCTATCGAACATTTTGTTTCCTTTTAAAAACATGGGATTTAACAAAATTTATCCTTATAAACTTCCTCGTAAAACCTTATTAAATGAAAAAACAAATCACTTTTTGAGGTGGTAGCCAGGTTTACACACTAGCGACGTTATAATATCTCCAATGGAATGAAAAGTAAAATAGTTATATATTATATAATGACTCTCTAGTAATAAATATGTTTTAAATTTTTATATTTATTATATACTTTTGATCCATAAAATTAATAAAACAAGAAAGGTGGTAATGTAAGAACGAATTACATTGGTTCATGAGGCAGTATTCTTCCGTACACAAAGATGTTGATTTCGTAAACCATTTGATGGAAGTGGAGATGGTTATAGGAAATGAAATTATTATAAAATAATGTATATGGAATATATTAAGGTTATTATTTATTTTTTATCTAATAACATTTTAAGGAAGTAAAGACGTTAATGATATAAAAATACTCATTGATGAACATTACCTCTTCCTTGGGAATCTTCCTTAGGATTGCATCAAATTCTTACTATATTGGTTTTTTCCCTACATTTATCTTCTAATATGATAGTAAAAAAAATAATGTAATTTAGATTGGCATTTTATAAATCAAAAGGATTTTAATGTATTAATAATAGAGGATAGGGGTGTCATTTTATAAGTTAGGTGAGTGCCACATTAGTAATTTACTGAAAAGATGCAGGAAAACAATCATATTTATCAAGAAAAAAGATTACAAGATAGGTAATTCTAGATCCTAGATTATATAATTTCTAAATGTCTCCATATTATGGTTTTTGTATAGGTTCGCAGATCATTTTTAATCATTATCTTCATAGTTTAACCCACGGTAAACCTATTTCTAGAATAAGTACGGTAACAAATTTATATTGTTTTCACTAGTCATTTTGGTAAAAAATTAATTTAACATTATTAGATGTTATAAATTATTATTATTCTAAATAATGAATTAATTTTTACAAATTAAATTTATATAAGTGGAAAATTTAAATATAATATTTATACAAAAGAGGTGATGAGAAAGTGGTTTTCTCCAAAGAAAATATTCAAAATATTACAAAGTTATATATATCTAAATTAAATATTAAAATGCTTCAAATGAATTAAATAGGATTAATTAATATAATATTTTAATATTAATAATTTTAAACCATTTAAAAATATATTTTAAAATTATAAATAATTTAAATGAAAGGGGATTTTTCAATTAAAATTCTATTATTTTTCACTATTCATTATAAAAAGAAACATTTCAAAAATTCCCAAAAAATATCATAAACAAATTTTGATATGATGATTTCAATAATAATGTTAGTTATTTAAAAAAAATTGAATGAAATTAACATTTAATTTTAAATTTTGTTTCAAATTCGTGACCAATCTGTCCTTGAGAAAAAATGCATTTTTAGAAAACATTGCTTTTTCTTTAAAATGTTTCTTATATTTTTTATAATCAATATAAGACCTTAATATTCATAATTTACATAATATTATTCATACCCTATAATCTAATTTCTAGGTTATAACTATTATATATAACAATAATATTTTAATAATATTTCATATTTCATTTAAACTCAATTTTTCATTTAAGGACAGCTAAAATTGGTGTTGTGTGTAATGTAAGGTAAATTTTCTATTGTGTGTAATGAAATATAAACATAGTGTTGTGTGAAATGAATGAGAAAATTATTATTTTTTATAAAGAAATATTTTAATTTATTTAATTTATTTAATTTATTTAATTTATTTAATTTATTTAATTTATTTAATTTATTTAATTTATTTAAAAATAAATATATAACAACTTCTCATGGTGTTATATTTCCTTCTATGCTTGGTGTTACGTGTCATATACTCTATCAAATAAAATGTTCTTATTTCAAAAATTAAGGGTTTATAGAGATTTATTATTTATTATTATGATATTTGAAATATTATAGAATCCTGAAATATGATTGAGGTATTGTTTTGTGGGAATGAGGTGCGGTGAAGATTTCTCCTATAGATACTCTAGTTTTAAGTGTGATTTCACCAGTTATAAGAGTGATTTTCTATTATTTTAATCACTAATAGATGATTTAATAAAATTGGGAATCCATGTTTTGGAAATATTACCCACCATCATTGAATGTTGATACGAGACTATAGTAAAAATAATAATTTCTAGTAAAATTATTTTTAAATTATGATTTTTACAAATAAATGAATCCATAAAGAATGGGTTTTTTTATTATTTTTTAAATAGATGGATTGGGATGGGTGGGAAATTACACATGATGTTTGGATGTATAAGTTTATTTATTTTAATGGCTATAAAATGATATTTAATAAATAAAAATATATTTTTTATAATTAAATCTTGATTGAACTCAATATTATCTTGATTTAGACTAATTAAATAGGTCTAAAGTGAATGATACATCTGAATTTTTTGGGACAGAGTTATATATAATATAATTAGTGATAAAATAGAATCCCATTAAATGGGTATTTAATATTTTGTTTTCAAAACAATTATGATCATGGATTATGTTGTTAATATAACTTACTTTATTTATGAGTTTATTGAAGAAGTTTTAACTGAGGAATATTTCATTAATTTAGAAATTGTGACATACCACAAGGTGAAAAGAAAAAAAAATTGATCAAACAACTATAATACAATATTAAGTGTTTTTATGTGGATATCTCATGTGATATGTTAGTATTCATATCTTTTGTAGAGTAATTTCCATTATCATTGTACATTGGAGGAGCTATATTTCTATACAATCTTATAATAAGGAATAATATAAATTATGAGAGTTAAATGAGATTTTATAAAAACAAGAGAAGATGTAATTTATTTGGTTTAGTGTTTCAATATAGACGAAACATTTTTTCATAAATAAGTATACTATTTTCTTGAGGTTATATATTAATTATTAGAATCTAATAAAAGTGGTAGTAAAAAAGTTGTTTCCTTGGACAAATAATTTTTTTAACTAGTTGAAGGGGCGACGTCAATTTTTATATGATCAATATTCAAATTGGGAATCATAAATTATTTCCAAATGAATATTATATCCTTAAAATTCCATTTTTATATCATTATTTACATGTTATTTTCTGAATACATTTTGGGTTATCCATGAACCTTAAATATTAATTAAATTTAAGTAAAAATTAATTCAATAAATATATAAATTCATTTATGGTTATTTTTTGGATGGTATTCATATTTACACATGATCATACTAAGTTATTGGGAGGAATAAGAAAAATAATTTAGATATATTTGTTGAAAATAAGATTTTTTTAAAACTATCTAAATGAAATATCAAAACATTGGAGGAAAATTTTCATTACCATATTGATTCTAATTTATTAATCTGATTAGATCCTAAATGGGTGAAAGTGATGATGTTATGGGAGAAACAAAAGTATCACTTTTGAACAACAATTGTTCATGGTCAGGAAACATATTATAATATATTTACTCTTGTTATTTAATATTTATATACTAATATAATATAAATTATTCAAATAGACATTGTGAACCATGGACCAAGTATGTTTGTCCTCATATTCCAGAAAAAATGGGAACTATTGATAATAGTACTATTATATGATAAAATACCCTTACTGTGTGGCCTAACATGTGAGGCATGGTTAGTGTGAGGGAAATAAAAAATTGTTGGTGCATGTTCTAAGAGATCATGAAACACAATCATGTATTCTAGGTTTCCCAAAATGGTTTTCCTATAAGGTTATCCATATGGTCCGTTGGATAGAAAATCCCAATTTGGCATGGTTTGAGGGATTTTAAAAAAAAACATGTTTAACCTCATAAAAATATCATTAAAACCATTCTATATATTCAGATTTACAATGGTTAATATGGTGAAATTTTAGGAATTCACCACCATAAAACATAAAAAATCTTTTCAAGAGCAACTAAATCAGTACTGGATGAAGGGATAAATTTGAGTGATATTCATACATTATATACATTTTTATATCCCTCTCAATATATATCTATCATTTCAGTTTTATCTACTGTAATTATGATATAATAAAATTGACCATGAATGGTATTTTCATAATGATGATCTTATGTTTCATGGTTTCGAGAGACCATAAATCTATCATTTACCCAAGTCCATGGGCTTTGTCAATATTTCTTTATTTCACATTTAATAAAGGTTGATCTTATTTAGTCTTTATTCGGATATAAAACATTTTATATTTTTATTTTCCATTCTAATATTTAATAATTTTAGATCATTAGTAAATTATATAATAAATATTATTAGATATACAATTGGAATTTTTTCCAGGATTTAAAAAAATGTATCTATAATTTTGGTAAAAAAAAGTGTTTTGATTTAAATTAGGGATATTTAATAATAAATTATTTAATTTTATGATATTGGTGTTCCTAGAACATTTTTAAAATTATTACTTTTAGAAGAAAATATAGTTTAAAATATTAATAAATTTAGATATGAGTAATGATCATAATGTTTCTAGAAGAGATAGATAGGCTTGTTAAGATTAATGGGTAGTATATTCCGTTATATATAATGAAAACATGAAAGTATCACCATTTTTTGGTAAGTGATTCTATGGGTGATGATAAAAAAAATTATATATTACAATTATTAGTGTGGACCAATATTATATTATTCTTATTACTCATGTGTCCCAATGATGTTTTGTCTCATATATGATTTTATATTTAGGGTGGAAAAAGTATGTTTACTCCTGATTTTAGAAAAACAATATTTTGAATTATTTTTCTATTCTTACAATTCATTACATTTAATTTCATGATAAAACATTTTTTTATGTTCATTAAACCATTTTAGGATACATTGATTACAATGTACAGAATAGATCTTCCATGGTAATGTATGGGAAGTATATAGAGATATCCTATTTTTAATTCATGTACTCATCCATACCTACATATCTCAAGATCCATGTAGATTATTTTTTTTATAATTCTATAAGGATCAATGGAATTGTATTCATTGGATACTAATCCTAGGAGTCAAGTCCTTGATGCGAAATATGCGATCATATTTTATGTTCCTATATATATGATGCACTATATAATAGAGATTAATCATCTATTTAGTCTGTTATTTCATGGATGACATATTATTGTTTTTATTATTTAAATTCATTCAATTTGGTTTTTGTGTTTACTTAAAAATATTTTTTTTGAAGTGTTTTTTTAATTTAAATGATAAATTAACGAAATCTCATTTATTCAGTTGTTTTATTTATGTAAAAATCAATTCTAAAATTATTATGTACTATATTTACCACTTGATTCCATATTTTGGAGATATAATAATATATTTAATATAAATTGAATATATATTTATTTTCCTAAGACAAAATTTCCTTGTTGATTCATCAAAATATAATAAACAGACTTATTTTAAATTTCGAATCTTGGTAATTGTTTTTGACATGAAAAATAGGATGGATAAGACCCAATAATTACCCTTAAAAATTAGTTATTAATCTCTTTAGGGGAAATATGAGTTTCTAGATAGTTTTAGGAAGATAGGTGAATAAATTATCCCTTTTTATAATATTGGTTTAATGTGGATTATAGGACCCTATTCCTATAATGGTTTGGGATGGGAATAATGTTCATGCAACATAGTAAAAATGTGGAAAGATAACATGTTTTTTCATTATGATTTCCAAAATTACCTAATCACTCAGGAATAGTTTTGAACTATATTTCAAATGGATTTGAAAAAATTAGTTTATAGAAGATTCTGGATAAAAAAATATATGATTTATAGGGTAAAACATGACCTATATAAGGAATAAATTTTGAAATGTTAAATACATCTTCATAGATATTGAACTATAATCCAATGTTTTATGATTTAGACCTTCTATAATGGAAAATGAATGAATTTTCACCTAGTACATCATTTTATTTTTTTGGTGTTCTTGAAATATCTCCACATTAAGATCATTTTAATAACAATGTAATTGGGAGTATTAAAATAATTCTTGAACTATTATGTTCATTATTCTATGTGATTTATGTTTTTAGAAAAGAGATAGATTAGAGAACCCCAGATAAGTATATTGTGACTCATAATTCATGACTTTTAATCCTTTTGTTTCTTGGGGTGACCATGGATTATAAAAAAAATATTATATTTAAAAGATAAATATAATATTTTGAATTCTTCATAACCCTAATACATTAATATAGGGGTTCAATAATTTAAATTTTTAGAATAATATATTAAGTGGATGGTGATGGTTTAGAAGAATATATATATAAATATCTTACATATATTTAATTTTAGTAGATATTAAAAAATAAGTGGTACCCAATGAAATTTGTAACAGAGGAAGTCTTTAGTGTTCTATGATTCGAAATATGGGAACATGAATAATTATATTTTGATTATCAATTTGAGTAAGTAGTTTATTTTTTAACTAAGCTGATCAGTAATGATAATCTTAAGGAGGGACGTTTGGAGAAGATTCACTGACCTATTAGTTATCTCTTTTTGGGGTTTACCTAGTTATGATGTTGTGTAAAATAAGGAAACTAGGAACAATTATGATATAATATATATTAGTAGAACAAATTTCTTTTATTATTTAACCTAATTGTTGTAAAATAAATTATTTTTAGAAGAGGAAAATGTTGAATTTAATGTGGGAGAGATTCAATAAATCATTGATTTAATGTTTATGTAATGAAATGATATAAGTTTGGTATTACTAGTGTGTTAGAAAATCTATTTAGAATGATATTGTCTTCATGAACATAGGGAGAGTTATCTATGTGTAATGCTTGGTAGTCTAAATATTTTTTGTACTTAACTATCTTAAGATTCCAATATTGGAGGTTTTATATAGTGGTAGGAATCATGGATTCCAATTGAGAATTGAAAATAATTGATTGTTGATTCAAAATATAGACCTGGTGATAATCCTTTATCAAGTCTTCCTAAATATAGGTCCTTTGAATCATGTGGTCCTCACATCATATGTTGGAGAAATTAAATTTACAACATTTATTGGTGGAAGGTACTATTCTTATTAATTAAACAATTGACTCTATTATATTTGATATGAGAGATTATCATTCATTTGTATTTATATAAGTGGTGGACCACATTATTTATCTTTAAGAGTTGGTTCCATAACAATCATTGATCAAGATTCCACTTAATGAAAAAATAAAATGGGAATTTTAGTGTCATTAAAATCCCATTATGGTTAGTGATGAAGGTATATAGGGGAATTATTTTTTATGATGATAAACACACAATTTATTAAAATTTGATTAGATTTTATTGAAATTTAATACCAATAGGGACAATTATAATCATTGTGTTTCATCCACCTCACTCGGTGGTTGTGGTCACAAAAGTTAGTGTGTGGGAGATTATTTGTAGTCAATAAAGACAATTTGTGAAATAAATTTGAACAGTTATTTTTTTTGGATTTGTATGGTTTTAAAATTTATATAATCAGGAAATTCATCTCACATACTAGTGGTGGTGGATGAATTGGAAGCTTTTTTTCATCAAGACATATCTAAACTACAACCAAAGATAAATTTGGTATTTTATATTGAATTATTTATATTAACGAATTTCATATCACTTCTTTGATATATAATGATACTAAAAAGATATGATATTTAATGATTCATTTATAATTATACAAGGAAATATTATTATTTTTTAACATGATTCACCTTGGGTGGTATTAGTTATGTTTTCCTAGAATTTTTATTATTTTTTATTCGTATTTAGTGACTACAAAAAGATGAATATCAAAAAAAAAGTAGAATAAACAGCATTTAGTTGGAATATATTTTATTTTTTATTAGTTAAGGTAATTTATGTGGTTTTCAAAAATAAACGTAAGGCTAACATATCTATAGTTGATGGCGAAGAAGTAATAATATTTAAAGAGGACATTTTGGAGAAATTTCAGAAATTATTTGTTTATATTAATGTAAATTGGGTTTACTAAGGCTTATTATATTTTTTAGAATTTTATGAATCATAGAGTCCATAATTAATTTAAATTATTTATCATGGTGTTTTATGATGATATTTATTTATACTCATGAATATAATGAATTCTGTGAAGGCATTTTAGAATCATACTACAGAGATAGTGATAAATATTTTAAATTTGATGCAACTAAAATATTGTTGTTTGAGTCATGAGGTAAGGATATTTGGATTTATTATGTCTCATAAAATCAGTTCATTTAACCCATAAAATATAAACTGTTGATTTCATGGGAGATTGTTAGAGAGTACATGATATTCAATGATTCCTTATAATTTAATGGCACTACTAACATTTTGTTAGAGTCTTATTAAAGTCAAAACTTTCAAAAAATGTGTATACTTAGATGAACATGAATTTCATGTTTGAGTAGAAGGTACATGATAAATTGAATAATATGATTACAAGGATCAATTATATGTTTGAATCTATTTTACTAAAATCTATTAAGGTTTTTTTGTGGTCTTTGATGCATTTTGGGATAGACTGGGATGATTGATTATGTAACTTCATATCTTGTTTACAAATGGATGAAGGAAATCAAAAATTCTAGATCTGACTTATCCAATTGTTTATTTATAAATAATTTTATTTATTTATTTTAATAATATTTTGTGACATTATTTATTTTTTTTCAAGATCCATTGTGTATTTAAATCATAATCCTTTGATGTATATTTTATTATAGTTGAATTTCAACTCGATATAAAAGAGATTGGTAAATTGAAATCATAATTTTTAAGTTGAGTTTTCATATGAACTATGTAAATATAAAATTTTTAATTATTCATTGTGGAAGAGAACTAAAGTGAAAAATTAATTGATTATTAAGCTAAAACTGTTAAGTATGTTAACATATTTTCACCTAGAGGCCTATGAAGAGGGACAAATATTTTGTCACCTAACATCTACTTTAATTATAAACATTTATACCAATTAAATTATGGAATGATATTTGATAAAAAGGTAATTAATATTGTTGATACAATAAATGTTGGGGAGAGAATTGATATGTGTTCTCTAGTTGGTGACACAATTATCAATTTTGGAAATAGAAAGATTTTTTGGTTGAGTGTGAAGGAAAATATTATGAATTTATTTCATTACACATTATGGGAATTACTTTTCAGATAGATAATGTTGTATCATGATATCACATAGTATATCTAATGAACATGAAAGAATAGATAAATATATGAATATATTTTTTGGTTCTTGATTTGTTAATATGTTAAAACAATGCACCAAAAATGATGAGGAATTTTTTAACATTACTTATGGTAAATAGGAAATTATAGAAAATAATAATGGCTTTTATAATTTTTTACCATGTTCACCATGGAAGAATGATTCTATCTATGTTCTTGTGGATCGTCTAATGAAAGTGACTACCATTTTTCTCATATCGCATAAGATTTTATGGAGATATTCTATATGTATTACATGATGGAACAATGTTAGATTCTTGGGGTTGCATTTTCAATCATGCTAGATAGTGAAACATGGTTAACATAATAATTTTTAATAGGAATAGAGATGATTATAGGTATTCAGTTGACGATGATATTCTTATATCATCCTTGAAATGTTGAGAAATAATAATAAATGATATTAACTCTAAAAGACATGATTCATGATTTTGTACTAGATTTAAATATATCATTGGAATATTATATCAAATTAGTAGTGCTTTTATTGAAATAGTTATTTGGAATAAATCTATATATACCTATTTTTATATTTCTATGGAATACCAAGTCAATCACAAATGTGTTTAATAGAAGTAAGAGATAAGATTTTCTTGGGAAATTGTTTATTCAAAGATATTATGGATAAAATTAAATTATTTATAATGATATTTATGATATACAAAAAATAAAAGATGTTTTTGGTTAACCATTATAAATTACCATTATAGTATTTTTATAGAATATCATATATTTTTTGAATTGTCCCCATGGCTAGTACATCGATGGCATAAGAATCCAGGGAAGTTAGTACCCCATTATCCTAGTCTATTTGATATTTTTGAGTTCTTTAGAGATATGGTCTGCTTTATGGATGTTATGATGAAGTAAACTCTAGTTTACGATGAAATTTAAGAGTATTTTTTAATTAATTTTTAATAAGATTCATCACATATAAATTTTTTGGATGAAGTGGATTCAAAATCAGGCATGATGATTATTGATATGATGGATAGGGTTATTGATATGTTTAAGAATTTATTTATGGGAGTGTTTATTATTTTAGTGAGAGTGTTGTGGTTGCCTAACATAATTAATGAGAAGAATTTAGAGAGAGAAATACATATAAAGAATCAAATTTCATTGTTTTTCATAGTCAACATACCAAAGTGACATCTCATGGATGATTAGTACTATGGGGAACACAATGAAACTAGATACAAAATAAGTATTATCCCTTATGGTTTTAATTGTTTCCAGAAATCATATTTATAATTTTTTGGGGAGGCCATGATAATTACACTATTAGAACATGGATCCATAGACCATGCGACCAACCATGAGACTCTTTTTGGATTTTAGGGGAAATAAAAGTGGATATATTCCTTGTATAAAGGAATCATAATCCCAAACATGCATTTTGGGTTTCCATTGAAGGGTAAAATACAAGGTTCAAAATAGATATCCCTAAATCACGCATCCCAAAAATATATTCACATACAAGTATAAATATTTGGTTTCGTAAAATCACTTTGAGCCTCTCAAAACCCTCATTTAAAATCTATTATTGATTTTTATGAACCTAGGGTTATGTAAAAATGCTTCTGGGATACATAAATTATGAACATAATTATCTATTCTATGATTGATTAGATTAGCACTAGGTGCATAGTTATATATATAGGATATTTCAATAAACAATTATATCTCTAAAGAGAGAGATCAAACATGTACTTTGGAACTAGACTGATTATATTGTACATTATTGGATTGAAAATTGTTGATTAATAAAGATAATTTTTTGTTGTTAGGTTTTGATTCATTAGATAATGATCATTGAAAATAAATATATGGCTTCTTAATAAATATATTTTTTTATCTAGCATGGTTGAATTCTTTTTATACATCAATACATTAGGAATTTTTTTTAATATGCTTCCCACAATTTTTCCTTTTTAGATCATGTTCATATAAATTACCTAAAAATAATTTTTTAAAAATTTATAATTGTGGTTTCTTAGGATTTTGAAATTTAGGTTTTGGAATTTTGGAAATATATATGGAGTAAATTAAATTGATAATTTTCCTAAAGAATGACTTTTTAATCAAAACATTTTTCAAACTTATAAAATTTATTTTGAAAGAATTTTTTGGAAAACTCATTTCAAAATGAAAAATATTTTTGGAAATTTAATAAATATAAGTGTGTGAAATGACTAGGATGTGTTTGGAAAAGATGGGAGATACATGACATTGTATTAAAAGGGGCTTTCTATTATATGTAATGTGAATGGGCAAGTTTCATAGTTTTAGGAAATACTCATTTTGGTGGAAATCCATAATAGGTTATTTCTATAATCATATATATGTTTTGATGAAAAATTTTTATCATCAATTTCTTAATAATATATTTAATATTGGTATGATGAAATTATTACAATTTTACTGAAATTGTGGTTTGGAATAGATACTTAATGGGAATGAATGATTTTTAAATTGGGAAGACTAACTAGTTATGCATTTTCTTGATCCCACAAACATATCACATATTTTTTGTGTACATTACATTTATAGAATATAGTTAAGGGGAGGGACACAATGTTCATTAGTGTTGTATCTTAGGAAATTATTTCATGATAGATTTAATGGTTTTTAGTGAAGCATAGATGAAGGAGTCGATGTGTTGATTAAACATAAAAATTTTGTGTTTTTTGGTTGTTTCTTATCAGACATGGTGCTGTATTTTATTTTTTCATTGCATTATTGTCACACTCAACATGTTTTAATTATTTATTTTATTATTTTTATTTGGCATCGAGTAGTTAGGGTCAAAACCCGAGTTAAAATTTCTGAGTTATTATTTAAAAATGAATGTTTTTCCGAGACCATGTCCAGTGCACCACGGTCCAAGCCGTGCGGCCTTGCCGGGGTCACCGTGCGACCTCGTCTAATTCACTGCATGGCCTACTCAGTGTAGGGATAATAAATTAATTAATTAAGTGAAATGATCAATAAAGGTTTGAAATTAAAAGCGGCATTAAGGATGAGAATTTTATTATGTTATTATTATTGTTATCATTATCCCCATCCTATTAAGTTTTTAATGGGCTGTGTGGGGTAACTGCGCAGTTTCCCGACACTTTAAAAATGACAATAATAAAATGAAGTTTAAGGAGTTTTTTTATGATAATAAAAAATGGAATTTTATAATTATTATTATTAATATTATATTATTATTATTATTAGAAATATTATTATTTATATTAGTATTACTAACTAGTGTTACTATTATGTTTAAGTTTTTTAGTTTTTTTGCCTTTATTAATTCTTTTTTTCTTCCTTTCTTATTTTCTATTATTTCCTTTCCTTTTCTCTTATTTTATTTTTTATATTATTTTTCATCACTCTTCCTCACTTTCTCTCCATCCTTCCTCACACCACTTTCCCTTCTCCCCTCATCCCATTGCACCGAACTCCATCCCCTGAAACCCTACCTCACACCGCCCCCACGGTTCACCCTCCCCATGATCACCCATAGTCCGGCGTTGCCTCCTCCTCTCGGCTCCACCTAGTGCACCGGGACCATACCTTCCACCTAGTTCACTCCACTGAGCCACTAAAACACCGTCGCGCCAAGCTCCCTCATACCCGGGTTGCATCGTTGCCTCGACTCCCGACCCCACTGTCTAGCCGCCACCCCCGCCTCCAATCTTCAGCCTCTGACCCCCCATGGCCTGTCGACGAACATCTTATCATCCCTCTTCAGTCCACCTGTTGTCACCCCGCACCCTCCCCTACTGGTCGTGACTTACTCTGGTGCACCACCTTCCATGTCGGTTGACGCCTTCCCCCCCCCCTTCTGCATGAGAAACCCGCCTGTGGAGACTTCTTTCCTTTTTTATCCATGAATTTTGGTTATCAAGTGCATAAGGGGCTCAAATTAGAGTTTGATCTTAAATCATGTTGGGTTGGTTTCTTTTTTAGGGTCTGTTCTTGGTTGCTTGTGGTGTGTTCGTGGTGCACCGGTGTTTTCACATCTTTTTTTGGAAGTTTCTACACACAGGTAGGTGATTTTACATTTAACCATTTCTTAATGAATTAATTTTCATTTTAAATTAATTTATCATATTGTCTAATTATTTTTTTGATGCAAATAATGTTTTAATTGAGGTTGACATGCATTTGTGATATATGTGTGTTTATGTGGAAATTAATTTTGAACTATTTATTTGTAGTTTATAAAATATACAAAATATGTTATGGTTTAGTGTCAATTTGCACCGGGTCATAGAATAATTTTTTATCGCATTTTTTGTTTTTTGATTCATGCGAAAAATTCTAAATATAGTTTTATGAATTTTTTGGTGGATTAATTTGAAAATATAATTAATTCAGCACAATTTCTAATTAGTTTATATCTGGTGAAAGTGTTTTGGACTGAGTTTTTCTGTGCATTTAATTAGTTATACTTACGTTTAATTGAAGTTGATGAATTTTATTTTGAAAACATTCTTTGGACATTTTATCAATGTTTTGAAAACTGTGCATTTTGTGTTAGGAAGTGTGTATGGTGCAATTATGTTTTGACGTATTATTAAAAAGGTGTTTGTCTAGAAATTTTTTTTGGGAAATCTTTTTCCATAAAAAACATTTCCCACATGCTCGGAAATCACATAGTAAATTCTAATGGTGGTTTTCTTGATTATTAAAAGTATTTTTATAAAACAATGTTGCTGGTTTAGTTTAATCAGTAAGCGACGTAGATTATGTCCTAAAAGGATTTTGGGTGTGAGAAATATTTCAAAAAAAAATTAGGTGTGCAAGTGATAGTTTGGTGTGTGTAAGTACTCCATTTGGCTTTTATGCATAAACCTGACATTTGGCATGATCTTGAATTTAAAAGTAGAATCGATTGGTTAAATGGTATGTTGTCATGTGTGGTGTTTTTCTTGGATTGTTTATGTGATGTTCAATTATTATGATCTTGAAACTTGTTTGAGCACAAAGTGGGAAGCCTGGGTAGCTAGGAAGGTCAACTAGGACTAGTGGGATAGTGTTCTGGAGGTGACTCGACCCGGTTTCACTGGCAGGACTGACGATTGCATCACTAACTAAATATATGAATGATTGAGGTTCGTGTGCTTTTAAGACATATTTTTTGAGCGCCGTGGCCTTCTAAGCCACGTTTTCTAAGGGTTGTGGTTTCTAAGCCACGCTTTCCCAAGACACGAGGATCTAGGGACCCAATCTAGTAACACCCATGAGTCCCCTCCCCTACTAGTTCTCATTTTTTACTTTACACTCATCGGTGAAACACTTTGGTTATTTTAAAAAGTAAGTGTGTGTGTGTTTTAATTTAATTTGATTCATTTGAAACAGTTTCCTTCAATCATGTTTTCTTTAAAAGTGTTCAAGTATTTAATTCTTTTTCATCTGAGTTGTTATCTTTAAATTTTTTTCAATCAAATAACTTATCATTACATTTTTTTAATTAAATAATGTTTAAACATTTATTTCCCTTTTTTTATTTGGATTCTATGTGTATTCCCATTTAAATGGTTATGTATGGAATCTTCTCCCAGTGTCATCCTACTGGTCTCTTAGCTCACACCCTACAAATACCTTTGGGTGTATGTAGGCCTTTTTCTTGTGTGTCATAGGTTGAGGCATCATGATTAGTGATAGTGGTTCGGGTTGTTAAGGGGTTCTCCATGCAGGTCTTAAGATGGTTGTTTGAGGAGGTGGCTCCTCACTTTGCATGAAGGTGCGGATAAATGTGTCAGTTTTCATTCATTGTAGTCTTCTTAGAGTTTTAGTTCTCCTTTGTTGTTATCTCTCTTCGGTTGTAGGTTCCAATTGTAGACCTTTTAAATATTAATTGTCTTAACGGTTTGTTTGGTTGTATAAAATCAGTTTCTTTCCACTAAATTTGTTAGTTGTTTTTATGTCTCTTCATTCGGGTAAATCATTCCCATGTGATAGTTTTGATACCTAGGCACTTGTGCTAGCCCGTGGGGATTAGAAACACCCTTCAGGATATGTCACCGACCAGGTCGGCACAAGGTCAGATGGCGACCTCGCCTGGTTCGTGACAGTTATATTATGTTTTTTTTTACATTAAAATGGTTATTCCTGAAATTTTGGTTTTTTATATTCAATGATAAAATATTTTCCCCTTAATGTGGTAGTTTCTTTTATTTTGAGTGAAATTTATTTCCCAATAGTTAGGTTGTATATTTTGATAATAATGTTACACCCTGTGGAGATTGGGGGATTCACTTGACACTATGGTGTGATCAAGATCAGGTAGTGTGATGGACTATTTGGACATGCCAAAACAAATACAGTGCTAATGTTTTTGATATTTACTCTTTGGATAACTAGAAGGAATGTATATTATTTTTTTGAGACTCATTACATGTACATAAAAAGGAATATTTAACCTCTTTATATTGAAATAGTTGATTTCATGGTGTTCATGTAGGCCATGTGATTAGATGATTCCATATAGGATACTGTTCTATTGTGTCTTCTTGGTTTTTCACCATCATTGATTGGGATAGTTAGTGAGTTCATACATCACATTAGACATTTCTAAAATGGAATTTTTTGTATAAGATTTTTTAAAATTATTAATTTCCCATGATTGTTTTTAGGAGATTTGAAAAATGGTTTAGAATATTTATGATTTTTGAAAATAATTTGGTTCAAATTATTTGGGTTTTCTTATTTAAGACATTACTATAACAAGCAATAAATACTCAAACGGTGAATAAATAAACTTATACAAATAACCAAGATCGTTTTTTAGGTTTTTTAATTCCACTAACCTAGGTCAATGAAATATCTATATAATGCTTCATTTAATTTTTATTATTGTGACGATTTATAAATTTCTTCATATAGAGAGTTTTGTTCATGTGTAAGGAAATAGGAATTTGGAAAGTTTTCATAAAATCATGATTTTTATACTATATGTAATTCATGAACTTATAAATGGGATGAATAAATAGTCATTATAGGAAAAAGATTGATCCAACAATATTCAAGAGGCATAATCTTCATGTGTTTTTGGGAGATTCTTCTAGTATGTAGGGGTGATGATTAAGTGATTAAATTTGAGATTCAGTTTTATTGGAATACCTATATTTTCTAAATCAGTCTTTATTATGATATGTTGATGTTGGATTTATCAACTTATATTTTTTTGAGATTAAATTATATGTATTGGGAGATGTATATAGTGGATAATTTATATGATGATTGTATTTAGATAAGATTCTAAAAGATACCTACGTAATATTTATAACAAATGATACTACATTATAAGAAATATTGGGAGTTCTTAGTGTTGGAGTAGGGGAAAATAATGGCATTATAGTACATAAGTTGTTTTATTTTCTGGTTAATTTTTCACCAAATAAAATTCATTAACATGGGATTATAGAAGATGTAGTTTTATTATTTAACATCTAATATATTAGTTTTTCTCAAGATATTAATTGATAAAATATATATTATTGATATTAAATTGTCAAACTATTTTTTCACAACATAACGGGGGAAAGTAATTTTCCTAGGAAAAAAATGAATATATATATATATATAATAATAATGGTAGTTATAAGAAATCAATGATATTGGATTCAAAATGGAGGGGAGAAAAATTTGGTGTTACTACTATGATATCACTACACATGATAATCTAGGGATTCTTAATAGTGTAATTTAATGTCATTAATGTGAAAAAATGACTATCAAAATAGATTTTTGTGCATAATTTTTTAAGGACTCCACTATCAAAATTTCTACAATGAATCATTGATGAAATATTATAGTAGATATGTAACATACATTAGAGTTATACTACATGGGAGAACTATAGGTAATCATCATAATAATTAGTGAAATTATTTTTAGTAGAGTATTTTTTAGAGGAAAATATCGTGGGAACTATAATGATTTGAGGTACTCTAATATTAATTTATACTATGGTACCTTATTTTTTATATGGGTTCATCTCATTCAAAACTTATTTTTAATATAATATACATATTGAATTTTCATGTGGATTGGTTGTATTACTCCATAAAAATTAATACTTCTCTGTGAAGAATAGAATAATGGGTATTTAAGAATAATTATTTTATTGTTATTATTAATGAGGTGGATATCTCGTAGGACCTATTAGTTATAGACAAGAATACAAACGTGCTGAGAATTTTAATAGATTTAATGGTTAATTTTAAGGTTATTATTAATTTAAATGGACACAATGTTTCTTTTACATCACATAATTCATTATTTTTTTATTTCATGGTTAGTGGGTCATTTATATGATTTTAATAAGAAATGTTAATTAATTATGATATTTATTTTGATAATTCAATAGGTTGTTTTTTAGATATATAATATCGTGAAATAAATTTTTATTAATGTTTATGGGGAAGTATTTAAAATGTGGGATTAATTAAGACATCTCTGAACTACCATCATAGAGAGAAACAGAATTCTATATTAAATTATTTCCTAGGATGATTATGATAACATTTCCTTCTTATAACATATATTCTACATAGTATTGAGAGTTGAATATTCTATTTGAATATTTTATAGAAAGGGACATATTTGGATGAAGGATTCACCATGGGAAACATCGGTATTATGTGATAACATGATTATTTGTGGTCTCTAATAATTTATTTTCAATAAGATAATGAATTTAGTAATAATGATTAATAAATAACCTCTACCTGATATTGTTGAACAATTTGAAAAAAAGGGATCTAATGAGATGTCAGTGATTTATTTAGGATCTATATATCCCCAGTTGATGATGAAAAACATGTATATTTTGATGATTTATTTCTTGATTATGTCGCAAAATTATAAGATATTGTAAATTGATTTTAAGGTTTCTAATGATCATGTTATTTTGATTTCATTTATGGGGAATCTCTTCCACAAATACCATGGATCATTTTTAATGGTGTTTATATAAAATATTTTAGTTTACTTGGGATCAGAGGAGGAAAATGGAATTAATTTTAAGTCTATTCTTAGAAAATAATTTATATAGAAGCATATATAAACTCAAATATTTACTTCAAATTGTAAATTTATTCAAAGATTTTATATTTATAAAAGGAATTAATAATTCCAAAAAGGTCGTTAAGGGGGTAGTGTCTTCGAAGTGACAATAGAATATTTTTTATATTCAATTTTTTCTTGAATTAGTAGTTTAAAACATATAGTAAATTAATGTTGTCATAATGTTATGATTGAAAATAATTTTATTAACATGGATTTTTATTGAGATTGGATGGGATTAGTTGTGATTAGAAAATAATTTTATAAGATGTACCGAATATTTATTTTTATTCTTGTATTTATCATTGTATAATTAGCTGAGTTTTGTTATCATATTATGATTTTAATAGTGTTTTACATGGACATGTCATTACAAAAGGGGGCATTATTGCAACAAAAGTTTCTTGATTCGAATGATTATAGAGAATGTGTAATAATTGGATAGGAGTTTCTAGAATAAATATTGATGTCTAAAAGTGAGGTTTTAGATGATATATATGTTATTTTCCATTGTATTTTTTGATTGATATAGTTCAGTGATTTTTTGGATCATATTAGGATTTTAATAATAATTTTAGATGTTTTAAAAAATATATATTTAGAAACACAAATTTAAAATTATTTTGTCAAATGGTTATATTATATTAACCTGAAAAAATAGCTATCTATGTATGGGTAACCCAATAAATAAATAGGAAATATATAATTAAAAATCTATAAAATGAGTTACATAAGGTTAATTTATATTTTCTATTAGCGATATTAGGTTAATATTCCATGGAATTGAAATAATCCTAAGACTCATTTCGTTATATATGATCAAATTAATGTGATGGGAATTATTATATGAAAAAATGTGTGGGGATGCGCCTAAATAGATCTAATGTAATAATAAATGCATATCATATATGGTTTACTATAATTTAAAATATCACAACTATTGGAGTTGTTTCACTTAAACCAACTAGAATAGTAAATTAAATTACAAAATATTGATATTAATTCATATCATATAACATGATGAGAATTTATTTGTATAGAATTATGGTGATAATATGCTTATAATATTTTTTACATGAAATTTCTATACAGATCATTACTACAATGAGAACCTTCTTGTCAAAAGAAGATATTCACAAACATATGTCATATGACCTGGATTGCATCTATATGATTGAACAACATGTTGATTTTTTTATCTATTTGAATATTTTCATAATAAGATGGGACCTTCTATCTTGAGGTTTAAAATTTTTAATCTCTTAGAAGGGAGATTATGTAGATGGACCAACTAACATGAATCCCATATGTTATATGTTTCATTTGATATTACTATATGCAGTCATGTGGGTTTGTCCTTATTCTTGAAATTACTACAGATATGTATCCTGAATTATGTATATTAATGTATTGATGAAAATACTTACGAAAAATTATTTACGAGAGGTATGATATGTTTAGATAGTCATAGGTTATATGAAAATAATTAAACAGGCCACAAAATGTGTTTTCCCTTTGAGTTAATGAATGTTGATATATATGGTCCTTTGATTGAAATATAACTATCTGATTAAATTCATGGTCGTGGTACATTATCAAAAATATCAATTCATGTAGTTAATGAATGATAAATCAAACATATAGGTTGAGGAAAATAGTATTTGACTATAATTATGTGAATTTGAGATGTAGGGATTACATAAGACATTTAGCATTTGTATAAGGTTTTTCTACAATGATATTAACTTTTTTATCTGTAGGCCTTAACATATATTTAGGCATTGATATTTGAAATTAGTAATTTTTTTCTAATTTTAGTAAGAAAGAGTTTTAGATGGTCAAATGCAAAACATATCAAGAATATCCGTAAAAATGAATTTTATTTTAACTTTAAAAATAGATGTTAATCTTAGTTTATAGAATAATAATTTTCCATGCTTTGTTAATAACATAAATTTAATAATAATTTAAATAAGTTTTTATGATATATTAGTTTAATAATAAAAAATTATTTATTAGTGATCTACTAATAATATATTATTTTATCTCTTTTATATTATTTTCACAGAATTAAATAATTTTTTTATTCACTAATTTGGGGAACAGATTAATATAAATATTTATTTAGTTAGGTGAATATTAAAATAAATTTTTATTCATTTTTTTAGTCTATATAGTAATTACTAATATATTCATTTATGGAATAATATAATTTTCGGAGTCCTAATTAGAATGCAGTGCATGCTCAAGGGGTCTGGGGCAACTGGTTGTAGGGTGTCATGATGTGATTTATAGGAATTAAGGTGTGGAGCCTACATCTCAAATCCCTCATCAAGTGTGGAGGTGTATTATTTATTGTCCTAACCAGAGAAAAACGAGATATAATGTCTACAATCAATTACATTGGTATAAGATACAAGTAAATCATGTCCCAATGGATTGGATATTTTAGTAGTATTAGTAAACAACATATATACATGAGAAAATAATAACCTAAATATAATTTAATTTTTTTCTAAATAAGTTTTTGGATAATAAATTTATTCCACCTACAATATCCATTCATTACATTATCAATATACTTCTTTAGTTATTGTGGAAAAGAAATAAAAATAATGGTTGTCTCGAATTCTCAGTAAGGGTAAAGTACAGTGGAGGCAATATTGAATCAAATAGAAATATCAAGTGGCGATGTAAATAAATGGAATCCCAATCCATTAAAATAAATAGATAAGTTAAAATAAATATGGAAATTTATGAAACTAAATCAAATACCATTTAATCAATGAATTGAAAATTAAATTTATCCATAAATATGTTGATTCAAGATCTCATGGATGAATAATAACTTAAACTAAATGAGAGAAATTCTTAATTGTTGGACGTCATCTCTGAGTCACATTAAAACATATAATTTCATGACCATTCTCAATATGGATTAAAACTACAGATAAAAAATGATTTTAATTTTCACAACATATTTTTCTACTGGTAAACTATCGATGTACCATAGGTCTATAGAAAATCTGGGCCCCACCCATCATTATCAGTCCAAAACATTCCTCATATTGTTTAATTATAATATATAATACGAATTATAAAAAATACTTATTGAATAAAGGACAAAAATTTATCAATATTTCCCTAAATAAAAAAATAAATTTCAAAGTAAACACTGTGTGAGAAATGGTATAGAGTTTTGGAAATAATAAAATCTACAAAAAATGATACAGATATTTAGAGTAAATTCAATTTAAAATGATCAAAATAAATTGAATATTTCAAAAGGGGACTAACAAAGGCTTCAATAAATGTAATTTGAATAATATAAATGTCCAAATAAATCATAAAAAATTTCCTTTAAAACAACTTTTTGAACATTCAAAGTATTATTCAATGAAATGGTGGAATGTAAATACGTACATGTTGTATGAGGTAAAAAGAACATTTCATTTGCACGATGAAAATGTTAGAAAAATGTATTGTCCTAAAAAAATATAATTCTTTAAAAACATTATTAAAATAAATAAGGGTAAAAATTTCTTTACTAAATAATTTCAAAAAGATTAAATACCATATTAGATAATAGGGTTTTTAGAAGAATACTAGTTCTCTGATTAAAGTGCGAATAAATATCTATTTTTTTAAAACCATTTTAAATACAAAAGTGTATAAAAATTGAAAAAATCATTAAATTGGACATTAATAACTAGTTTATTGGAAAATTAAATGGTTTAATGAAAAAATTTATTTCATTTCCTCAAATGGAAATGAAATATCATTAAAATTATTCTTAATGAAAATAATCTTCAAACAATTCAAAGTGTCTCATACAACTTTTGAAACATTTTATGTCATAAACCTAGGGATGAAAAAAAAATTAATTGAAAGGTTTAAATACAATTAATATACAATTAATAAATATTTAAAATATCATATGGGAATTATATACAAACACAAAATAATTATGTCGTGAATATGACATTTATCTTATATATGTAAAAGGGAGATAAAAATACATTACCTTGTGTTCAATTTGTCTCGTGTGTCTTTATATTTTTGAATAACAAACATATGTTTTTTAATTTAATTTTTAAAAAATATTTTTAGTTTTTATCATAACATTTTTTCACTTATTACAATATATTATACAATAACTTAATTAATTAAATTTACATAGGTTGTTTGACCCAAATTTAGATTATCTGTCAAAACAACTTTTTTAGGTTAACAAGGGTCAAAGGGGTCATTATATAACATCTCAAAAATAATAATATTTCAATAATAATTATATTAGTACCTCAATTATACGTTTAAAACAAATAATTAAATATGGTTATGAAAATGAACAAATGTTACAATCATGGAGACGGTAGGTCATACAAACGCATGACAAATATTCCCATTTTTCAATGATCGAGGTTGAAAAATGTCAGTAACACTATATAGTTACATAATTATAAATATATCATAAATATTATTATTTACTAATATATACTAATATATAATTGTTTTTAAGTAAATGGAATCAAATTATGTCAAGCATGGAGTGGTCCACGTGTCCACGAAAAACGTTATCACTTTTTAGTGTGTAAAAGGATCATATGGAAAAACAATATATATTATATTTACATAAAGGAAATTATATCATAAAAATAATAATTTTTATGTCAATAATGTTTAATTTAAATAATCCTTTATACAATCCATGTATCATGTTATCGAAATGCATTGCTTTTTAGGAGGCAGTAATCAACACTTCCACAAGCGATGTTATCGTATATAAAAAAATGGAAATAATGAAGTTATATATTATAAAATAATTATAAAAGAATAATGAAATTATAAATATCTTATATAACATATATAAATATATTTTCCATCAAAATTTCCCACCATGAGAGGTGGTAAAGAAACAATGAACAACTTCGTTTCATGAGGCAGCAATTTACTGTACACAAACATAGTATGTTTTTTATTCAGTGGATGGAAGTGTTTGTAATAGTAGATTTAAAACTTCACATAATAGATCATATTATATTTTTATAATATTTTTTAGACAATAATTGAATAATATGTATTTATTGGTTTAAGATTGGGAATAAAACTAATGAGTTTGAGGAATGATGTTACCTCTTATTTGGGTAACTCCTTTTTTATACCAAAGGGAATCCTTGGATAGATTTCTTCCCAAGGAGAGTATTTTAGGTTTAGGGTAGAGGTATTTAGTAGTTATTTGGTCAGATTTTGGTAAATACAAAGTCTTTTTATATTTTTTTAGAAGTGGTAGGATATGAAGCCTTTTTATTATAGAGGAGGAGTGTCACTCTTATAAATTTAGGAAAAAATAATTCCACCCACATTTCTCTCATTCCTATAAGATCCAATAATGGTAAATATTTTATAAAAAGGTGCATAGGGTCTAAATATGTCAATAAAATATATTTTTTTGACAAGTTTACAGTTTATTTGGGCCCTTTATATTACTGTTTAGTCCATTGGTAAGTTAAATTCCACCCTTATTGTTGTAATTAATTTTATTAACATCTAAAAAATTGGTAAAAATTAAATTTTACCATTTTGTTGATTATAAATTATTATTAATTCATTCATATAATTCATTTGTCCAAATTGAAATCATATAAGTGGCATAAATTAATTTAAATTCAATCACAATGATGGGATGGTAATTTGGGTTTTTAATGTACAACCATCCAAATGTTTGCTATGTTTTTACACCCAATTTCAAAATGAATTTAATTTTAATGACCTAAATTGAATTAATGTACAAAAAATTATTCTAATCACTTTTTATTAATAATTTATAATGTTGTTTATACTTGTAAATAAATTATATTAAAAAATGTTTTGAATTTAAATTTAGTATTTTTCATTATTCATTAAAAATAAAACATCACAAAAAAATAATAAAAATTAACCCAACAAAATTCTGTGTTTCTATTTCAAAGATTAATTTTATTTTTAAATAATATATTTATTATATTTCCAAAATTTCAATTTAAAATATATTTTCCATTAAAGTGATAAAACTGACTTAATAAAAATATAGAAGTTTATATGTAATATTGGGTTTGTTGTTGTCTTATTTCTATCAAATATAATGGATGAATATGAAAAATATTTTGTTAAATTGATATTATATATTAAATTAACATCACTCCCTATTTTTAAATAATGTAATTTATTAGGATAAAATAGCTTTGTGAGCATAAAAATAGTTTTCTATAAAAACATTCCCTTTATATTCAAGTGTTTTTTATATTCACTTCAAATTAATTAGTAAAAAATGAATTCATTTTATATTTTTGTAAAGCATGTATTTTCATAAGATAGTTAATTATATTAATAATAGGTAATTTTAGAGATAAAATATATCTTAGTATATTTAATAATAATAATATAATAATATACAGTTATTTGGTAGATCTCAGTCTTGTGTGTAGTGCAAGCCATAAAAGAAACTCATTATAACATATCATGTATACTAACTCATTTTTGTGTTTATTAAAAGCTATAAAATATATAAAATTTATTTAAAATATTTACTCTATTATAAATTCTTGGGATATTATATTCCCTTATACTCTTTGTGTTGTGTTTTATAGATTTTATCATATAAAAACATAATACATTAAATTTTCTAAGTGCGGAATTATCCCCCACCTTAATCAAATTATGTCCTCACAATATAAACATGATATTAGATATAAATTATATGATATTTTATTTCCTTCAAATCCCACATCATGTGAAGGGTTCATAAAACATCCACTAGAAAAGAGATAATTGGAAGAACAATGGTCACATGGACAAACATATAACTAGGTCTCTAAGAAGGAGAACATTTTTGGAAAGTAGAGATATATACATGTATGGAATCTTAAATATTTATAGGGGTGATTGAGGTCACCAATCATAAATAACGGAGTGATCAAAGGAACATTAATGTACTCAAATCGATAAATCTTAAATGATTTAAAATATCAATAGTTGAAAAAATTTAAAGTATTGGGACAACATTTTTCTTCTATGACACTTTTCTTAATGTTGATAAATTACTTTACTTCCTTGCAATATAAGTAAATTTACTTACATAATCTATTTTAATATCATATGATGAATTTCAACATTTGGTTGTTCTCTAATAAAATTCTTACTTCAAAAAGTTGTTATCCAAAAATTAACATTGATTCCTGAAGCACTAAAATAAACATTTCATATGTCATAAGGCCCATAAAATAATGAAACCTATTTATTTTAATGTATTAATATTTTCCAAAATGATAAGGTTCATACATTAATATCTAAACCAAAAATGATTCGAAAATGGATCATCATTAATATTAATTCAGTAGATTTTTTGACTAAAAATAATGACATATTAACCAAGATATTACGTAGTTTAGCGATTGGTGTGAAACCCTTAACGTCCATTGGTCATAGGTTCAAGACCTATTGCCTTTACATATATAATTGGTTGTTGATTGTTGCACATTTTTTCCTTTTTTGACAATATCAATATATTTTCAATATAAATTTGATCAAAATCATTAAAATAAGGTTAATCACTAAACAATATTTTTACTGTTTTTTTCAGTATAACCCCAATACATAAATACATCATCCACATATTTCCACATATATCATTCCTTAGTCTCTAGTTTTTCTTCTGTAAGAGTGAATTGACTCAGTTAATCTCCAGGTTCCCCACATTTTTATGGACCATGTATTTTCATAAGTTATTTGATCCTATCCCGAAAATATAATTTAATTCCTTTTTAATATATTATCATATTAAATAATAAATTAATAATAATATATTATTGTTTGATAAAACTCAGTCTTGCGTGTAACATAGGCCATCAAAGAAACTCATTATTGCAAGAGATATATGCTAATTTGGTTTCACATTCATTTAATAATGTAAATTATATTTACTTTATTTAAATATTATATATTATAAATTTCATATATATTATATTTATTTATTCACTTGTTTTAGTGTGTAATACACACTATAAAATACAATCTTCCATAGTAGATTTTAAGGGAGTCCTATATTCTGAATAGAATATAAGCCCCAAGTGTTATCCTATCTATCATAATTCTTTTTCAAATATGAGAGGTGGCCTTGAGGGCCCATATTGGATATGACCCATCTTAAAAATACAAATCATGACGTAGTGATCCCAAGAGGAAAATATTTTTGTGGAGGGTCGTAGACCCAATTGATCATAATAATTATATCTGAGCCCGATGGACATCCTATGATTCAAAAGGACATCACTATGTGGGAGAAAGATGGATTCCCAAAAATAATATATTACATTCCCTATTGGTTAATTATTTTATGTAGTAGGGTATCAGGGCATGATGCATCAGTATCACAACATGACATCGACCTGAGTCACACATTGGTCATGGAGGTGTCTTGGGCATGTAATATAATCCCTATGTTCACTCCTCCACATAAAAAATACCTTTTAGAGGTGTGAGGATAATTTGGAATGTAACAACCCAAGACATTAATATATTTTCCTTTTGAATTAATATGTTTTCTTTGAATTATTTATATTAAATGTTAAACTTAAGCTATATACGACACTTAATTAACTTGTGTTAAACGCAAGACAGAGTTTTAAATCAATTCAATGGAGAAATATTTTTCTAAACTAAATTTTTACACATTTATGAATTTTATTTTTAAAAATAATTTTTTTTGGAATTCGTAATTTCAATATTGTATTAGAGTGAATTTTTTGGATTTTTTTGAGAAATATTATTTTTTTATGAAAAGTGATAATTTCAGAAATTTTGTTAAGAAAAATATTTTTCATTTTAATAATTATTAATAATAAATTATATATTAGATTTCAGTTAGAGTCACATTAGATCAATTATACATCTATTTTAATAATTCAGTTCATTATAATCAATTTTACATTGAATTTGGATACAAAATCATAATAAACTTTTCAATATTTTTCTATATTAAAAACATGATATTTCAACTTCTCTACAGGATTAGCGTTAATCATAATATTCCCAGTTCTCGAACATTAGTTTTTAAAATCAGACATAAATGGATATAGTTATGATGATATTTTTGGTTTTATTATATAATCATAAATTTGGACCAAAATGATTAGTGAATGTGATTAAAATTAATTATAGTGATTATGGTATGATTAAACTTAATAAGGGACTAAACCTTAATATTAAGGACCGAAATGACTATGAAACATGTCCAAAATCCATTGGTTGACATTATATTTACCACTTACCCACTTGGTTCGAAATATATGGGTTATTTGGATATTACTAAATTGAAGACTCCTATAAAAAAGGATGTTTAAGGAAATAGACAAAAAAAGAACTTTCCATACCTTCAACATTTATAAAATTTTGAGATATGTAAAAAACATAATATTTTTAGTTATAAATATCCATTTTTAAAATATATTGGTTATCTGTATCTTATTATTTTATCTATAATTTTTATTAATTCTTTAGTTACATAAAATGCTTCCGAAACGTTAATATAGGGATTGCGTAGTTAAAAAATAACTAAAATAAATGATACAATAAATATTAAAAGGGAAGTTAATTGATTGAATTATTTTCTTTATTTATTTTTTAGATGAATATATGATGTTACAGAAATGTAATAATAATATATTTTAATTTTAATATATGATTAATTTTTTAAATTTAACATTATTTAAATAATTTCAAAATTGACATTATTTTTATTTTACAATAAATAAATCTTATTAAATGAATTAAAATTAATAAAAAACCTATATAATGACAATTTTTTTATGTTTTACTATATAATAAATATTTTTTTAATGTACCAATTAATCTTTTATATTTAAAATATTGACCAATATACCGTAAAACGTTGTTAACAAGATCGGGGTTCAAGCAGCGTTTTAGCATGTCACAATTTCTTGTTTTAAAATTAATTTCCAAAACATATAAGAATATTATTTTATAAATTAGATATAATATTAATGCTTAATTTGATCTATATTTTATAATAAATGTAACTATAATTTATTATTAATGTTTAAATTAATTAGATTATGAAAATATATTTTTAATAGAAACAAAAAATGGGAAAATTTGGGATTCTTAGAAGTTAAGGAACAAACTTATTGAATTGCAATAATTTTTTTGTGGATGAAGTTTTTTTTAACATTATTATTATTTAATAATTTTTTAATTTTTTAAGTTACTTTATGTAATTTATACCACCCAATATTGAATACCATTTGGTAGTTACAAAAGTGTCACTTCCCCTCTACTATAAAAAGGAAAGCACTCAACACCTTACTGACACCTCCCAAGACAAATTGCGTAATAAAAACTCTAAAGAATAGCCTAAAAAATAACTAACCTTTATCTATTATCCTCCCAGTTTGCAAAAAACAATCCAAGGAAGCTTTTGCTACAAACCAAAAGAAGTTAACTGTTTAAGAGGTAACTCCTTCTATCAATATTACTATTATCATTTCCATTCTCCACTCTCTATACTATTCTTACACTATTATTACATTACAAAACCAATAGCCTAAATATACTGGGATTTTTTTATGTTAAGGTTTATACCTACACTTACACACACCTCTATCTAATGTGTAACAAACAAATTGTATGTGTGTACGTCGAACAATAGGCTCATGAAATGATGATTGTACAATTTTCCCCTACCACATCTAATAGTGGCCATTATGATGGAAACCCAATTTAAATATGTTATATATGTTATTTAGAATGTTTTTTGATTCTGTATTTTATATTTGTAACATACCTTTATTCTCTCCATGTTGAATAAATACGATAATTTCGTTTGAGGAAATGTGGACTATCACCCCCTCAAAGTGATATAACTCATTCATTCCATATATGAAAAGGATAAAGGATGGTTTTAATATACCTATGAAATTTTTATATAATATATTTTATAAAGTAATTATAATATACATATGTATCTTTTATTTTTAATTCTTTTAATACATCAAATAAATGAAAGTATTGTTTATGTGTACGTATGGCCTACCGTCTACATGAAATGTGAACAAAATTTCTAATCTCCAAATATTATGGACAGTTAAAATACATATTTAATTATTATATAAGATAATTTAGTCATGTTTAACATTCTATAGATGATGGAGTCATGATATAATTAATTGTAACAACAAATCACAAGTAAAAACATACTAGATAAACATATGTAGTCAACACCCGAAATTGTTAAAATAATGAAAGGGTGTTGAAAAACGGGTAAACAAATATTGTAATTTGTTAGTATATGGTATTATAAATATTATTTTGGATATAGTATTAGTTAGTAACATATTTCAATCCACTATACAGGAGGCTAAATACCACACAACAAAAAATAAGGATATTGTAGGGGATTTCATATCAATTTACTTTCCATTGAGACAAAAAAAATTTATGCACCAATTCACCTTATTCGGTGTATATATTTCCCTTTTAAATATTGTAAAATGAATCTCTTTACTCTCATTATTTTATAAGATTCATTTAATTTGTATGGAATTATGATTTAATGATTTCAAAGTGGTGTGGGACACATAGGAATGTTTAAATATTATTTTTCCTCGTGAATGATTTAATGTCCAAAACCCTATTTATTAGTTATCCTCATATAATGTTTTATAGATATTTCCATATATTAATTCAATATGGATATTTGGTAAGGCATATTTTTCTAAATATTATTAAATATGGGGAATGATTTGGATTGGTAGACATGGGTTGGGGATAGTTTAAGGAAATACATATGGGTTAGGGACCAGTGAATGAAAGGTCCTCCATGCATCAGTAGTCTCAAGAGATAAAATAGTTGGCTAGCATCCTTAAATGGGTATGTACACTATATTTAATACTTTTTGTGAAATGTATTGATGATATTGGTTCTATGAAACTAGGAATAATGGATTTCAATAATTAATCATTTCCCTCATTTAGACTCTATTATTATTTATCCATGAGATTTTACTTTTACATATCTATGAATTTAATTCATTTTTAGTTAATTGATTAATGGAAAGTTTTTTAGTTTCTTTCATTTCCATAATTATTATTCCTTATCTGGTAGTATGAATAGAATTTTTATTCCTTTATATATATTTTAATATATATTGATTCTTTATTTATTCTATTGTATTTACTCTTACTAATCATTTGAGCTCACCCGTATTATGTTTAATTAGCCAAGTTATGAAGAGGGAATTTTTTATTAATATTTAAATGATGTAGTCTATTTTCTTTTTATATGTATGAAGTTTTTATTTCTTAATTTTCAATGTATTATGGGTATCGTGTATGTAATATGCCTTTCCATGACTACTAAGTTGAACAGTACATCGAGATAATATTACTTATAATAATGACAAAGTAATGTAATAATGAACCAGTTCTGGGCTTCTGGGGTTAGGGAATTATAGTAGGTATGAAAGGGAGGTTAGAAAGAACCATCGAAACTAGATTTAGAAAACCTAGATTACGGAGTACAACCCTATGATATACATTGTGGATAAGTGTACAGTAACAACCATGAATTTTTTTAGAGTAAATATTATGTGGTAATTCATAGATATACTTCCCTATCTGGATAATACTTGTGGAAATGGTTCTGGAATAGATGTTCCTAGGATTAATAGATCCATCATGGTGTTCTGGTCCTAACTCAAGGTAACCTGGTACATGAGAATGGGCCTTACTATGCAGCTGGGTTGACACTCCTATATTATATTCTTAGGATTGTTCACATTTTTACCTACTACTATGAAGGATTTATTCCCCAAATGTAACCAAATTATATAGTTATAGGATTTACCCTTCATAAATTTAGGTTACATTATATAAAATATTTAGAGTTATACAATGTTCATAACTTTCTAAGCTAATCTAGATTAATCCATTGTTTATAAATGGAAGAGAGTAGAAGTAATGTGAACCTCACTAATGCATTTGATCCAAGTAATTATAAGGATCATATCATTCATGATCTTAAGTCATAATTTCAGAGGGATATATTTTCCCAGGTATTCTCTTTATATGAGTAAATATAATCATGTGGGAACAAGATTAGAAAATAACTCTATGAGTCCTATGGATTCGAAGGGATGAAGAGGATGGTAGAGATAATGAAGGATAAAGGGAAGAAGGGAAAGAATAATTTTCCCACATGTGATAACTGGGGATAGAATCTCCTTAGTAGTTTCCTGAAGATAATAGGAGTTTGTTATAAGTGTGGAGAAAAAGGACGCCAATTTCATGATATTTAGGGTAATAAAAAGATTTTTAGTATGCAATTATTCAAATGCAAGTAGATGGTAAACTTTGTGAATCAATGTCCCAAGTTTCAATGTAATATACCTCAAATTATGTTATTAGATACTAAACAAGTTATGTTACTAACAAATATGGATGAGAATGATTAATTTTTCAACTTAGAAATTATTTTATTTTAAATATCTTATCATAAATGTACTGGTTACAATAAGTATTTAATAAATATGGATTATACTACATTACATTTTTTCTAAGGATTTGAGAATCATATGATGAATGAAACTAAGAAAAGTTCCCCAGTATAAAGATACAATTTTAGGAAAACACGTTATTGGGAATCCCCCTTAATATGTTTATGATGGTTAGAAAATAAAGAGGAAATGATTTATTGGATGATTTCTGACTCCCTCAGAACTAATTAATGACTTTTTAACAAGTGTTATATGAAATCATTGACAGAGTATACAATACTTTTTTATTTAAGGGATATATCCAATAACATGTGTCTTACATAAGGAATAATGAGGAATTTGTTTTTATAGTAATTATATTTATTACCACATTTCAAAAGGATACATGATGAATTCATTCAGATGTTGGGAATGTGAAAATTTTAAAAGGCTACTTCATGTTGATTAAAGGCTACTGATAAGTTCACTTTGGATGCTTAGTTACTTTTATTCAGATGTGATTGGATCATAATATGTTAGAAAAGTTAACTATTTATAAAATGGTTTTAGATTATTATTGTATGATATTTTAGAACATAATTTATTACATCGTTATAAGTTGTATAATAGGCTAAGAGATGAATTAGAAATAGATCAAACTGTAATCAAAGGAAATGATTATGTTTATAGAAACATATATTTACTTATATTCCTATGTAGTCAAATAATTCATTAACTACAGGAAAAAATAGTTTTGAATCAAAATTTATTCTTATTACCATAATTTTTGGTGATATCAATGACCTTTACTCACACCTATGTTTTATGGTCTTTTGGGATACAACTTTCATATGAACATATTCTATAGCCATCTCTATTAGAACATGATTATTGTATTTTTCTTCTATGTCAATTCTTACATTTTCCACTTATGTTATCGTACAGGGAAACCTAGTTATGTGACCATAGTTCTTTCCTATCTCTGTTATTATGAATATTTGGTGTTAACTATTTTTACGATGTGGGTCTTTCAACAATAGTTTATATTAAATCCCTTAATTACTAAGATCATGTTTAGAACTTGGCCTCTGAGCGGTGGCTTCTTCCCCCACCCACACGCTCAGGGTTTCCCTTCATGCTTTATCCCCCTCCTCTAGCTGATCTAGCCCAGCCTCGGTGATGGCTTCTTTGCCTCAAATCGGTGATGTTGGTTGTCAGATATACATGGTCCAGCCTCATTCTTAGCTCAGTTGCGCCTTATGACTTCGAGTTCTCTCCTCGGCTCCAGTTTGAGTAGTGGTGGCCTCGGCGTTCCGGCTTCAGGTTTTTAGCTAGGTGTCATCGTTCGTTGTCTTCGGGTGGTCTGGATTTGGGATCAAGGCTTGGTGGTGTCAGATATGGTGCTTTCGGTGATGATTGTGGCTTGGTTTTGGATTTGGGGTCTACCTTGGAACCTGTGTGCTCATCGACAGTGGCTCGAGTGTTCTACTTGACGACTTTGACGTGATTTTTGGCTCTATGATCTCGACATAGATTTGTACCGATTCGTTGTCGGCTCTGGAGTTTCAGGTGTGCTTGGGGTCGGTTCCTCAGGCTTGGAGGGGGGAGACATTGCGAGTTGGTGCGTTTGTATGTTGATTCCAAATTTTGATTATGTTTTTTTGTGATGTTGGGACTTTGTTTGTCTGGATGTCTTTGGTGGTGCTATGAATCTGCTGGTCATGGATATGTCTACTGGTAAGTTGGATTGTCGCTGGTTGATTGTAGTTGAAGTTGAAATTGGATTTTTGGGGAACTCAGCCAATATACAAGGTTTTACTTCAGATGAGGATAGAGCTGGTCATCTCCACCATGCATGAAAATTCAGATTTGGTTGATTGAGAGTGTATGGCGTTTCCATTGGTTTTGGGCTTGTGCTTCTTGCATGAGATAGTTTGCTGAGAAGTTGTTCTTTGGTGGAGTCATGCCTTAATGTTGTTGATACTAGGTTGATGTACTTATTTGTAGTTTTTATGGGTTGAAACCCACTATTTTTCAAACTTTGTTAATTTCTTGATGTCTTTGAATTCTTGGTCCCCCCCCCCCCCCGGTTACCCTTAAAAGGGGGCTTATCCAAAAATCAATAAAAATTTCTGCCTTCGAGCCATTCAGTCAATCTGAGTCAAGTTTAAATTGTGAGGATGAAATTTAATTAATGTGGAGGGAATTTGACACCCAATGGCTTTATGATATTTTCATTTAATAATAAGTATAATTGTTTTTGTAATTATTTATATACATGATTAAACTTACGCTACATAAGACTCGAAATTAACTCGAATTACACACAAGACCGAGTTTTACCACCTTTTATTAGAGAACCTATTTTAAAAATAAATGTTTACACCATTATGAATTTTATTTTTAAAAATATAAATAATTTTTTAATTCATACTATTGAAATTATCTTAGTGTGGATTTTTGGGATATTTTTTAGAAACTTCATTTTTTGATGAAAAGTGAAAATTACTACAATTTAGTTAAAAACAACATTTTCATTTAAATAATAATAAATGATAAATATATTTTTCATTTTGTTTTAGAGTCACATTAGATAAATTATAAATCTATTTAAACAATTATGTTCATTATAATAAATTTTACTTTTAAATTTTAACAGAAAAACTTAATAAACTTTAGAACGTTTTTCTACTTAAAGAACCTCTTATTTATCCATGTATGGGGGATTAGCATTTGTCCTAATTTCACAACTTCTTTGATTTGAATTTTGCAAATTTGATATACAAGTATGTAACTATGATTATATTTTTTGTCTAATAATGTAAACATAATTTTTGGCCAAAATTATTTGTGAATGTGATTAAAATTACTTATAGTGATTAAGGAATGATTAATCTTAATAAGGAATTAAACCTTAATATTTATGACTGAAACGAATTCAAAACATTTCAAAAATCCAATTTATGAATATAATTTGACCATTTATTCACATGGATCGAAATATATGGGTTATTGGGATACTATTAAATGGACGTTCCCTATATAAAAGGTTAATTTTTTAAAAAAGACAAAAAGCATTCTTTCCATACCTTTATCATTTCAAAAAATGTTATATATGTAAAAAATCATATTTTAGGTTATACATATTATTTTGTAATATATATTTGTAATTTTTATCATAATAATTTGTCAAAGAAATTTAAATGAGGTTTAGTTACTAAAAATACATTAGAGACATAAATATAGAGATTACATAGTTAATAATTCACTAAAATAAATGAGAGAATAAATATTGAAATTAAAGTTGATTGATTGAATTATGGTATTTATTTAGCTTTTTTATGAATATATTATTTTAAAAACCTTTAAATCTAATATAGTTTAATTCCAATATAAGATAGATATTTTAAAATTAACTTTAAATAAATAATTTCAAAATTTACATTAATGTTATTTTATAATAAATTAAAATTATTAAATGAATTAAAATTAATAAAAACCATATATTAAACCAAGGGTTTTTATGTGTAAAAAAATTTAAATATGGTACATTAATCGACCAATTAATCTTTCATAATTTACATATTGACACAAATACCATAAAAAATTGTTAACATGATCGGGGTTTATGCAGAATTTCAGCGCGTCACATGTCCTTATTTTGAAATTAATTTTCCAAATCAAAAAGTAATTTTATTTTTTAAATTTGATAAAATATTAATAATTATGTGGATATATAATATATAAAAAATCTCAATTTAATTTGGTCATCATGGTTAAATTAAATAGATTATAAAACAATATTCTTTAATAATAACCAAAATGATAAAAATATGGAATCTTAGGAGTTAAGGAAAAAACTATTGAAATGCACATATTTTTGTGTAGATTAGGTATTTTTTACCATGATTCTTATTTAATACATTATTTTTTCATTTTTTAGGCACATTATGTAAGATAGAACACCCATTAATGAATACATTTTGGTATTTACAAAAGGCTCACTTCCCCTCCACTGTAAAAAGGCAAGCATTGTACCCCTTCCTCACACCTCATAAGCCACATTCGATCATCAAAACTCTATTAAAATAGTCTCCCAACATCCCTTATCTAGAAATAAAATTAACCTATTGGGAATAAAACTATCCAAGGAAGGTTTTGGTGTAAACTAAAAGAAGTTACATGATTAAGAGGTAACACCTTCTCTCATGATTTCAAGTATCATTTATATTATCCACTCGATATACTATTATTATTCTATGATTACATACCAACAACAGTATCCTAAATATAAAAATATTTTTTTATGATAATGGTTCTATCTACACTTACACACACCTCCATCTAATGGGTATTGAATATACTAATTCTGTGTATGGAGAACTACTGCCGTAGGAAACGATGATTATTCTGTTTTCCCCTAACACCTATCATAGTGGCCATTATGGTGGAAAAACTATTTATATATGATATATATGTTATTTAAAATTTATTATTATTCTATAATTTTTATTTAGACGATAACTTTATGCTTTCCATGTGGAGTAAATATGATAATTTCATATGAGAAAGTGCGGACTACTGACCCCTCAAAGCGATATGACTCGTTCATTCCATACATGGAAAGTATAAAGGATAGTTTTAATATAAATATGTAACATATATAAAATATATATTATATTATAATTATAATATAATTATGTATATTTTATTTTTAATTCTTTTAATATAACAAATAAATGAAAGCAGTGTTCATACGTATTTACGGCCTACCCTCTCCATTAATGGTGAACTTAATTTCTAATCTCCAAATATTATGGACTATTCTAAATAAATATGTACAGAATATGTAAGATAATTTACCCATTGTCTAAATTATGGATATGATTAAATCATGATCTAGTTAGTATGAACAAAAAATCACAAGTCCAAACATATAGGAGAAAACTCACCAGTTACCATAGAAAATAGTCAAAATAGTGAAATGTTGTTGAAAACTGTGTAATAAGATAATGTAATATGTTAATATATTGTATTATAAACATGAGTTTCGTTATTGTATTAGTTATTTACATATTTTAAACTACTATACAGGGGGATAATTTCCACACAACCAAAAATTAAGGATTGGGTAAGAGATTTCATCTAAATTTAGTTTCCATTTAAGAATATGTTTTGTTAAGAACCAATTCACTTTATTTGGTGTATTTATTTCCCTTTTACATGTTTTATCATGAATATCCATACTCTAATATGTTCTATTATTCATTTAATTATTTTGTAATAATTTTTTAAATGATTCCCTGTGGTATGGGACTCATTAGAATGTTTAAATATTATTTTTCCTCAAACATTATTTAATGTTCATAACTATTGTTATTACTTATCCTCCTAAAAGATATTACTGATAACTCCATATTATTTTTAAAAAATTGACATTTTTAAAGGAATATTATTTATTATATTATTTAATATGAGGAATTATTTGGACCAGTAGGCATGGGTTGTGGACTGTTTAAGGAAATCCCTACGGGTTGGGGGTCAACGAATGAAAGCCCCTTGATGCATTGGTAGTCTAATGAAACGAAATAGTTGTCTAGCCACCATAGATGGGATTTTTTCCTATAGAAAAAAATGTATTTTAAAAGTTCTTTACTATACTGGATCCATGTACCTAGGAAACATGATGTCTAAAAATTAATCATTTCCATTAATTAAACTCATTTATTATTTATCAATGATTTTTTACGTCAATATATCTAGGGATTTACCTCATTTTCATTTTTCCGATTAATGGTATGTCTTTATGTTTCATAACGTTACATATTTATTATGAGTTATTTAGTTGTGTGAATGAAAATTTTATTCATTTATTTACCTTTTCATATAGATTGGTTCATTATTTCTTCTGTTTTATTTATCATTTCTTAGTATTTGAGCTCAACCTTATTATGTTTCATTCCCAAGGTTATGAAGAAGATAATTTTTATAAAGCTTTCCAGGATGCAATTTATTTTATTTATATATGTATCATGTTTTTATTTCTTATATCCCAATGTATTAGGGGTATCATGTATGTAATCTGGAATTCCAACATAGCTAATTGAACTGTCCTTTAAGATTATTTTCCTAGTAATATTTCCAATTTAATTTAATAATGAATCGGCACTATGATTTTGGGGTCAAGGCATTACAAGTACCTTTATAGGCAGTAAGTCCAATTAAATAACAAATATGTGAGGTAGGGCGACATAGTGGAAAATATTTTTGTGGAGGTTCTATATCTCTAATATATCCTCACAATAATGATTCTATTTATTTTATTAAATTTTTATTATTCATGTTTTAGTAAATTCCAAGGTTGATTGACAGGATATGATAAAAGGTCCCCACTAAGATTATATATTAATTTGTCATTTTTTAATATTTCATGAGAATATTATAATAATAATGGTAGTATTATTATTATTTTTCATGTGGTTTGCTTAGGATAAAAATTTATGTAAAATGAATTTTATTAATTACTATTTGTCTCTACCTATGTATTTAAATTAATTGTGTCATTAATGAGAAATATGAGAGTTGTGCTAAATAGATTCTCCTAGGGGAACTCTCTCAAATTATTAGAGTAAAATTATAACTAACTATCCCAATTACTTGGGAGAACTCATTCTATAAGGCCCCAGCCTTAAACCTTACTTAATATTGAGTTATTACATGATTACACATTGAGGATCTTTTCGGGTTTAGAGTTTTTGAGAATTAGATCATAAAACTTGCATTACATTCCACATATAAACAAATTGGTTACATAAAGATAGTATTCTTCTTTCCCATCAATGGAAACATATTTAAAATAAAACATGGATTCTTTATTGACACTTCCTTGACACTATCATCATATCATGTACCTTTCCCTTGACCTGTGAAAAACATTTCAAAAAAACGTGGGATGAGTATAAAAAGCTCAGTAAGGGATATAAAAATATGGAAAGGAAACATGGGTACATATATATATAAGAATGAAATCATAATTTACCCATAAAACATAAGCACGTTAACATACCTCATCAAATCATGAATAAATCATAGAAATCATAATACATAAAGGTTACTTGAGGCATTCATAACTTTCTTACTTAGAGAGTAACCCTCTTGGTTACATTTGAAATACCCATCACAGTATATTCCCTAAATCCATTCGGAGAAACCTTAATGTTTCACTCCATCACGTTACCCAATGCATTGGAAATCTATATCGGGCTCACCCGCCCTTAGTCTATCACGGAACCACCCGTCTTCATAATAATGCCCAAGAACCTCAACATAATTGTATGACATAAAACATGCATAAAGGAAACATAACATTTCCACCTTTCAATCACAAGATATCAATACAAAACATTGATATAAAAACATTATGAAAACCATTTTCAATACCAAAATAAAAGAAAAGTAAAACATGGTATTTATTTTTCTTTTAAAAAAAAGTATGGCTTGTAGAGGAAGCCGAAACTCAAATAATGGTCACGGTGGCGGAGAAGTCGTTGTCGCCGCATACGTATGACAAAAACATTCCCTTTTGTCATTTAGTAAATGCTTCGTATAAAAAGATTCCTTTTGAATAAACGTAAAAGTCAAAGGGGTTTATACACCGTATAAAAGAAGGTTGTGTATAAAACAAAATATGCCTCAATGAAAGGAGATTGAGACAAAGTCCCATACCTCGGGTCCGACTTGACTCGATCGTTCTTTAATGTCCTGAATAATAAACTTGAGATAATTTCTACTTGTTTAAGAACCTTTTTCAAGTTCATTATTCCTTTTATATCACTTATTTCCATGTCATGAACACTATGTAATTATTTAAGTTAATAACAGTCGTTTTAACGATCATTGGTACTTGAGTCAAAAATAAGCCCTTCATAAATACAAGTTGTTCATGTATCCATTATATCCAAAATGTTATTCGTGATGTAGATATCATATATGTCCTATATATCCAGTACATGCATGCATTTATAATATTACATAATCATTTAGAGGTAAGAAATGAAATGCACCGTTCATGGAGACGGTAAGCCGTACATACGCATGAATGCTACTTTCATTTATATTTTGTATTTTATAAAATGGAATCATAATGATATAAAGGTATATTATAATTCCAGTGTAATATCATATATAATATCATAACTCCATCCTTTATACGTCCCACATATGGTATTTAACAAATCAAATCACTTTGAGGGGGCGGTAGTCCGCACTTCCTTAAATGAAGATATCGTGTTTACCCATAATGGAAACCATAAAGGTATGACCAAAAAGAAAAATAAAGAAGATTAAAGAAAACATAAACATATTATATATTATATATAAATATAGTTTCATCTTAATGTCCACCTTTGAAGGTGTTAAATGAATGTTGAACAATCATCGTTTCGGGAGGCAGAAATTCACCATCCACGGAAACAGTATGTCCTTTAACCATTAGTTGTAGGAGTGTGTAAGTGTAGCTCAAATACTTCTTATAACAACATCCTAGTATATTTAAGATACTGGAGTTGTTACAAAATAAATTAATAAAAAGATTTTAGGGGGTTGGAGAAGCAAAATAAAACAAAAGGACTCAAGTGAAGACATTACCTTAAAATCGGGTAACTCCCTTTAGTTTGAGCTCAAAGGCTTCCTTGGGAAGACTTATGACCAAAGTGAGTCTTCAAGGAGTAATAGAGGGAAGTGGAGAGACAAAATGTGCAGGTGTTGGCCAAGACAAAGGCTTTGGAAGTGTGGGTATGGAGGCATAGGTGGGGGCCTTTTATAAGAGGAGAGGAGGGGCACTCATGGAAAGTAAAGAAATGTTACTTTATTTTAAAATGATTTTCAGATTCAAAAGGTCTCACATTGATATAATTCGAGGCTAAGGTGATACGGGTTCGAAATCAACACATCCAATAGTTTTTGGACATGTATAGGTCATAGATTTTATATTATCATTTCATTTTATTTAAATCCGTTATTAATGAGGTAATCACTGCATCACCATGATGTCATAAATAATTTATTTTATTTAAAGTCTAAAAATTATAAAAAAAATTACTATGATGTAGGAAATCTTTTTAGATTTCCAATTAATATTTATAATCAAATATCTGACTTGTATAACCCCATGTAAAATTTTTTTTAGTAAAACATCTCTTGTTTGTCTCATTTTTACTTTTACATTAAATAAAAAGTTATTTATGTCATCTACCAACTAAAGTGGCTCCATGGGGTCCCCAAGTTGACCCATTGATTGTATTGGACGGCCATGACACATCCAATGAGGGTAGGACATGTGTCAAGCTCATCTCATATTATTAAAACATTATTTTTACCTTAAACGACACTAATTACCTCTAATCGCGATTAAAAACTTAATAAGTTACTATTCACCAAAAAATTATTTTAATCCCATTGAACTATATTTTACTTCTTAATGACAACTATTTATGTCAGATTTTTGAAAATCAAATCACAAAAGTGGCAAAGTTTCATTTAAACAAAAAATCAGTTTCTTTAACTACCACTTAGTGGTTTCACTATTCATAAAAAATTGAAGTTTTTCAGAAAGATACCAAAACATCACCCTAAGCTATATTTGATATTCTGAATTCAAAAATGATGTCTATTTTAAAAAATTCAAAACATGTAAGTTTCATTAATTAATTTAATAACTAATTCCCGTTGTCATGACAAATAGCGTGTTTTTATGAAACAATAAGTATCAAAAGATTGACACTAGTTTAAGTCCAATTTCAAAGTGAAATTGATTCCAATGACCACCATGGGATAAAATGGTAAAAATATATTCTAATTTCACTTAAAACCCAATTCAAAAGATAATCTAATCATATAAATAAATTAGATTAAAAAGGGGTTTTGAATTAAAATACAACATTTTTCACTATTCATTAAAAAATGAACTTTATCAAAAAAATACCAAAAATTCACACAAAGTAAATTTTTATGTCCCAATCATAAATAATAAGTTTATTTTGACAAACTTATCTTATAAAATTTTCAAAAGATATATTTAAAAAGGGTTTTCCATTAAAAGGCAGTAAAACAATCTTTTAAGAATATTACTGTATTTCATGCATAAGATTGTATTTATTTTTATTTTAAGCCTCTAAAACACTATCTTAATCATTAATAGACATAGATAAAAATATATATTATTCATTACTTACTTGGGATGTCACATCCTTCCCCCCTTTAGAAAATTGCATCCCCGCAATTTATTTACTTATCAAAATAATTGGGGGTATTCATCCCTCATAGCATTTTCAGATTCCCACATTGCCTCTTCAACCATATGGTTTTTCCACAAAACCTTTACCTGGAGGATTACATTATTTCGCAACACTTGCTCTCTTCGGTCAGTAATCTGGACAGGTTGTTCTTCATAAGATAGATTCTCTTCCAACTGAACTACCTCTGGGCACAAAACATGAGATCGATCTGGCATATACTTCCTCAACATCGAAACATAAAAAACATTGTGTACCTGAGATAAAATCGGAGGTAAATCCATTCGGTAAGCAACTGATCCATCATTCCCCAGAATTTCATATGGTCCAATGAACCTTGGACTCATCTTTCCTTTCTTACCAAATTTCATCACACTTTTCCATGGTGATACTTTGAGAAAAAGATGACCACCTACCTCAAAAGAGAGATCTTTCCTCCTGTTGTCCGCAAAACTCTTCTGCCAACTCTGAGCTGTTCTCATGTGTTTCTGTATCAGCTGAACTGTTTCTGCCAAATCTTCTACCAATTCTGGTCCCATCAACTTCCTTTCACCCACTTCATCCCAAAAATCTGGAGTTCGACACCGCTTCCCATATAACGCCTCAAATGGTGCCGTCTGTATAGTAGAATGAAAACTGTTATTATATGAAAATTCAACCAAAGAAAGATGTTGGTCCCAACTTCCCTGATAATCCATAGAACAAGCTTGTAGAATATCCTCCAAGGTCTGAATTGTTCGTTCTGACTGCCCATCTGATTGCGGATGAAAAGCTGCACTAAAATTTAATTCAGTACCCAACGACTTTTGAAGGCCTTTCCAAAAGTTAGAAGTAAACCTGGGATCACGGTCAGATACAATGGAGAGAGGAAATCCATGTATCCTGACTATCTCTTTAAGATACAAATGGGAAAGTTTATCTAGGGAAAAAGTATCTCATATAGCAAGGAAGTGAGCAGATTTAGTCAAGCGATCAACAATAACCTAGATTGCATTATTACCTCGAGATGTCTTCGGTAATCCCACATCAAAATCCATGGATATATACTCCCATTTCCACTCTGGCACTGGTAAAGGCTGAAGCATCCCTTTCGGTAACTGCCGCTCTTCTTTACCCTGTTGACATATCAAACACTTCACAGTAAAATCAGCAGTATCTCTTTTCATTCCATCCCACCAGTAATACTCCTGCAGATCCCTGTACATCTTAGTACTGCCAGGATGAACTGTAAATGGAGAACTATAAGCTTCACATAACAACTATCTCTTCAACTGTGAATCACAAGGCACAAACAATCTCTTCCCAAATCTCATAACACAGTCACTATCAATGTTGAATTCAGGAAACTTACCTTTCTGAACCAGCTCTACCTTTTTCTGCAACTCACTGTCTTGCTTCTGTGCTTGCTTGATTCTGTCTGATAGAGAAGATTTCACTGATACCTGAAACAAAACATAATAACATCCTGCGCCAAAAACTTATATGCCAAAGTTCATCAATTCCTTAACCAAATGATCACGTTCCAAACACAACATTGTTAATGAATCATTACTTTTTCGACTCAAAGCATCAACCACTTTATTCGCTTTTCTCGGATGGTAATGAAATGTAAAATCATAATCCTTGATTAATTCCAGCCATCTCATTTGTCTCATGTTTAACTCTTTCTGAGTGAATATATACTTTAAACGTTTTTGATCAGTATATATTTCACACTTTACTCCATACAAATGATGTCTCTAAATTTTTAAAGCGAAAACAACTGTAGATAATTCCGAATCATGTGTAGGGTAATTTACCTCATGAGTTTTCAACTGTCGTGAAGCATAAGAAATTACCTGATCATTCTGCATTAGGACGCAACCAAGTCCTTTCAATGAAGCATCACTGTAGATAAAAAACTCACCATCCCTGGAAGGTAGTGCCAAAACTGGAGCTTTCACCAATCTTCTTTTCAATTCCTGAAAACAATCATCACATTATTTTGTCCAGATAAACTTAACACCCTTCCAAGTTAGCTTAGTCATTGGACTAGATAACCGTGAAAAATTTCTAACAAACCTTCGGTAATATCCTGCCAAACCAAGGAAGCTACGAATCTCAGTTACATTTGTGGGTCTTGGCCAGTCTTCCACAACTTTTGTTTTTGTAGGATCAACAGTTATCCCATCTTTAGAAACAATGTCACCAAAGAAAGAAATTTGTTGCAACCAAAACTCACACTTGCTGAATTTCCCATTCAATTTATTTTCTTTTAAGGTTTGCAAGATAACCCTTAAATGTCTTTCATGCTCCTATTTACTTTTAGAAAACACTAAAATATCATCAATGAAAACCACCACAAACTTATCCAAGAACTCATGGAATATTCAATTCATTAAGTCCATGAATACAACAGGTGCATTGGTTAGCCCAAAAGGCATTACTACAAATTCATAATGGCCATATATTGTATGGAACGCGGTCTTCGGAACATCTTCTTCCTTTACCTTCAACTGATGGTACCCCGATCTCAAGTCAATCTTTGAAAAATACTGAGCTCCCTTGAGCTGATCAAACAAATCATCGATATGAGGCAAAGGATATTTTTTCTTAACAGTGATGTTATTCAAGGCTCTATAATCAATTCAAAGTCTCATTGAACCATCGTTCTTTTTAACAAATAAAACAGGAGCACCCCATGGTGATGTTCTAGGTCGAATGAAACCTTTCTCTAATAAATCTTGCAATTGCTCCTTCAACTCTTAAAGTTCAATTTGAGCCATTTGATAAGGGGGTTTCTAAATTGTCTTAGCATTAGGAACTAAGTCAACAGTAAATTCAACTTCCCGATTAGGTATTATTCCAGGAAAATCATCAGGAAAAAAATCAGGATACTCTTTTACCACTGGCACATCATTAATCTGAACAGTTCCCTTATTTTCAATGATGTGTGAAAGGTAACATTCATTTCCATATTTTACAAGTTTCTCGTCCTCTTGATATGTTATCAACAGTAAGGGTTCATTCTTGTACACAAACTGAAAGTCTTTCTGAAAAGAAACTTCTTTAGCTCTACAGTCAATCTTAGCATGGTAAATAGAGAGTCAATCCATACCCAGGATAACATCAAACTCTACTAGAGGTAAAAAAATAAGGTTTGCAAGTAGGTTCTTTCCACAGATAAGGATAGGAAGATTATTATAAATTCTTTCTGCCTCAACATTTCCCCCAGGTGTTTTTACCAAAAGTTCAGGATTCATTTCTTGAGATGGTATTCCCATTTTACTAGAAATGTTTTCAGAGATGAAAGAATGTGTAGACCATGAATCAAACAACACATTGGCATAATCTAAAAAAACAAACAAAGTACCTGATACAACTTCATTTGATGGCCCAACATCTGCTGAAGTAGTTGCAAAGGATTTCACCACCCCTTTCTGCTTGTAGTCTAACTGCTTCCCATCACTCAAGCTCTTTGTCGGACACTCGTTTTCATAGAGACCCATCTCATTGCACTTATAACATTTCACTAACTGTAAATCAAATTTGGTCATACCTTCACCTTGATCCTTTTCAGTGCAATCACGAGTCTTATGTCCCATCTTACTGTTGTACCTCTTGTACCCCTCGAGGTTTAATTTTCATGATCACAATTACTCTCTTTCTTATCTAATCTTGTTTTCAAGTGTTTTTGTTAATAGGCATGATTTCAGGAGCAAGAAGTGGCAATGGAAGAATAGTGGACTGTTTTCATGTCCACCGGCCACCCGGTGGCTTCACCACCGGCCGGCCGATGGAGGCCTAGACAGAAGGCATCCCTCTGTCCAGACCACCGGCCAACCGGTGTCTCAGCACCGGCCAGCTGGTGGGACCCAGACAGAAGGCTGAGCCACTGCCTCAGCACCGGCCAACCGGTGGCCTCAGCACTGGCCAGCCGGTGGTGCCTGAGCCCGAAGGCCTCTCCATTTTGCAAGCACCGGCCAACCGGTGCCTCTGTACCGGTCAGCCGGTGGAGCCAGTCAAACTAGTCGTTGGGCCTTTGACCAGACCTGTCCACTTGCCTCCCAACGGCTCCGAAGCCTTTTCCAACGGCTCCGAAGACCTCCAAAGGCCATATGAGGGTTCCCCCTCTATAAATAAAGGACTAGGAAGCCCCGGAACACAAGAAAAACATACGGAAGCCCACGGGACACATTTTTGATCATTTGGCGAACCTCCGGCGGATTGCTCCAAGGAACCCCCAATTGCTCCAACTCATTTCCACATCCAAGGAGCACCACCATAGAAGCTTGGGAGTGCCCTTCATCAACTCCATCAATCCTTTGGCACCCAAGGCTTCTCCCATTACGGTGTTTATTTTTTTATTTATTTTGAGCATCAAATTGGGTTTGTGCCTACAAACCCCCAACTCTTTCTCTCATCCTTTCTTTTGGGTTTTCACATCACCTTTAAGGTGTGAAGAGGTTAGTCAAGCCTTCCCTTTTAAAAGGCTTGAATCAAAGGTGAGCTAGCCTTCACCTGTAAGAAGGCTAGTGGGTTCTTGCTCAACCATTGAAAGCAAGTGGGTTCTTGCATAACCATTAAAAGCAAGCTGTAATAGGTTCTAGACTACCTGAAAAGTCTAGTGGGTTTCTTGCTAAAACCATTGAAAAGAAAGCGGTAGTAAATCTCTCAACGGTTGAGTTGAGAGCGGAGACGTAGGCTTGGGTTTAAGCCGAACTCCGTTATCAAGTTGTGTGTTTTGCCTCTTTTATTTCTGCTGCACTTTCTCTTTGATTTTAATTTGTTAATTAATTTTTAAAAGGCAATTCACCCCCCCTCTTTCCATCACTTCCTTTCTTTCTCCGCCCAACAATTGGTATCAAAGGAAAATTTGAGTAATACCTTAACCGGTTTCAAATTTAAGATCCATTGTGATGGATTCAACCTCTTTTGCCCCCGAAGGCTATTCTTTGGGTCGTGCTCCATTTTTTGATGGAACCGACTATAACTATTGGAAAACCCGCATGACTACTTTTCTTAGAAGTATAGGTTATCCCATTTATAGAATTTTCATGCATGGTTATTCTTTATCTTCTCCCGATGAATCCAAATGGACTCAAGCCGATATTAAAAATTTCGAGCTTGATGGCAAAGCCATGAACGCTCTTCATTGCGGCCATGATCGTAATGAATTCAATCGAGTTTCCACATGCACCTCCTCACATGAAATCTGGAAACTTTTGGAGGTTACCCATGAGGGGACCAACAAAGTGAAGGATACTCAATTGGGCATGTACCGTCAAGATTTTGAGTCTTTTACCATGCATCCATCTGAAAATATAACTGATATGTTTACACGTTTTACTGACATTTGCAGTGGTAGAAAATCTCTTGGTGATGATGTTTCTGCAGAAACAATGGTCAAGAAGATCCTTTGGATCCTTCCAAGCTCATGGGCACCGAAAGTCACGGCAATACAAGAAGCTAAAGACATCAAGAACATGCCGGTCGAAGAGCTCATCGGATCCCTCATGACCTATGAGATCACCATGAGGAGGCAAGCTGAAAAGGAAGGCAAACCGATCAAAACTCCAAAGAACAGCGCCTTCAAAGTTCAACAAGAAGAAAGCTCATCCTCCTCATCGTCATCCTCTTCAAGCGGCGATTCCGAAATGGAGAATCTGGCCCGCATGATGCACAAATTCATGAAGAAGCACAAAAAAAAGAAATCCAGCAAGGCTCGAAAGGAAAAACTCGACGAAAAATCCGAGCCAGAGGTAACATGCTATGGGTGTGGCAAGAAAGGCCATTACAAGCCCGATTGTCCACTCAACAAGAAAAAGGCCAAACAAAAGGAAAAGAAGAAGGCATTCAAGGCCACATAGAGTGATAGCTCCACATCCTCCTCCTCCTCAAGTGACAACGGTAAAAAATTCCTAATGGAATTTCATGAGGTAACTTCTTCTGACTCCTCATCCTCTAGTTCATCAAGTTTAAATTCTTTCAATCATTTATCGTACGAGGATCTCCAACATGCAAGAGATCAATTGGAGGAAGGTGTTCATGAAATTTCTTCCAAATTTGTTGCTTTAAAAAAGAATTTCAAAAAACTCTCTTCCGAAAAAGAACAACTTCTCAAAGATAAGGAAGAGTTGACCCTCAAAATCCAAAATCTTCCAGATGTTGATTCCATGGAATCAACTATCAAAGATTTAAGAGAATCTCTTGCCAAGTTCACCCAAGGTGAACAAAATTTGAACAATCTCCTTGGTTCCCAACCTATATCTAGAACCACCCAAGGGCTTGGCTATTCCAAGAAAGCTTCCTCTTCCCATGCTCCAACTATTTTTGTAAGGGGGAGCTCCCAATTTAAATTTTGTAATTATAGCAAAAAACCCGGGCACATAATCTATGAGTGCAATTGCAAAAATACCCGGTATGGTAGGCCCAAAACCATTTTCCTTAACGATGAATTTCAAAGGAGAAGACCCGCCATAAGACAAGTGTGGATTGAAAAATCCCTTTTAGCGAGTCTCTCCGGGCCAAAATTTGTTTCGATTTCAAAAACCTCTCCCCGGTGATTTGTTGTTTTTATTTAGGGGGAGTTAGGATCGTTTAAGCATTTTTTATTTCAATTCAAAACTTTCAATTCAAAATTCTCAATTCAAAATTATTATTCAAAACTTTCAATTCAAAATTTTCATTTCAAAATTTTTGATTCAAAACTTTCAATTCAAATTTCAAAAATTTCAATTGGTTTAAAAAACTCTATCTTGTTTTTCAACATTTCCCTCAATCAAGTTTTATGCCCCGTGCTATTTTGATAATCACAAAGGGGGAGAAATTCTTGGTTGATTGGGGGAAAAATCTTTTAAAGCATGCCTTTCATTTAAGTCTTTTACGTTGTTTGTTTTGGTGATTGTAATCATCAAAATAGGGGGAGATTGTTGTACCTCTCGTACCCCTCGAGGTTTAATTTTCATGATCACAATCACTCTCTTTCTTATCTAATCTTGTTTTCAAGTGTTTTTGTTAATAGGCATGATTTCAGGAGCAAGAAGTGGCAAAGGAAGAAAAGTGGACTCTTTTCATGTCCATCGGCCAACCGGTGGCTTCACCACCGGCCAGCCGATGGAGGCCTGGACAGAAGGCATCCCTCTGTCCAGACCACCGGCCAACCGGTGTCTCAGCACCGGCCAACCGGTGGGACCCAGACAGAAGGCTGAGCCACTTCCTCAGCACCGGCCAACCGGTGGCCTCAGCACCGGCCAGCCGGTGGTGCCTGAGCCCGAAGGCCTCTCCATTTTGCAAGCACCGGCCAACCGGTGGCTCTGTACCAGTCAGCCGGTGGAGCCAGTCAAACTAGCCGTTGGGCCTTTGACCAGACCTGTCCACTTGCCTCCCAACGGCTCCGAAGCCTTTTCCAACATCTCCGAAGACCTCCAAAGGCCATATGAGGGTTCCCCCTCTATAAATAAAGGACTAGGAAGCCCCGGAACACAAGAGAAACATACAGAAGCCCACGGGACACATTTTTTGATCATTTGGAGAACCTCCGGTGGATTGCTCCAAGGAACCCCAATTGCTCCAACTCATTTCCACATCCAAGGAGCACCACCATAGAAGCTTGGGCGTGCCCTTCATCAACTCCATCAATCCTTTGGCGCCCAAGGCTTCTCCCATTATGGTTTTTATTGTTTTATTTATTTTGAGCATCAAATTGGGTTTGTGCCTACAAACCCCCAACTCTTTCTCTCATCCTTTCTTTTGGGTTTTCACATCACCTTTAAGGTGTGAAGAGGTTAGTCAAGCCTTCCCTTTTAAAAGGCTTGAATCAAAGGTGAGCTAGCCTTCACCTGTAAGAAGGCTAGTGGGTTCTTGCTCAACCATTGAAAGCAAGTGGGTTCTTGAATAACCATTAAAAGCAAGATGTAATAGGTTCTAGACTACCTGAAAATTCTAGTGGGTTTCTTGCTAAAACCATTGAAAAGCAAGCGGTAGTAAATCTCTCAACGGTTGAGTTGGGAGCGGAGACGTAGGCTTGGGTTTAAGCCGAACTCCGTTATCATGTTGTGTGTTTTGCCTCTTTTATTTCTGCTACACTTTCTCTTTGATTTTAATTTGTTAATTAATTTTTAAAAGGCAATTCACCCCCCCCCCCCCCCCTCTTGCCATCACTTCCTTTCTTTCGACGCCCAACACTTACCACATCGGTAGCACTTTCCAGAATTCCGAAGACATTCCCCCACATGGCTTTTGCCACATTTATCACAAACTGGAAACTTAGTTTTCTTACCATTAGACTTTTTTGAAGAATTCTTACCTTTCTCTTGCCACCTTGGTCTCTTCTTCTGTTGGTTGTTATAGAACACTTTATTATCGGCAAACTCCATTTCCACCTTCTTAGCACATCGAACAAGCTTTTCATAAATTTTAAACTCACAAGAATCTAATGCCCTTCGATATTTTAGCTTTAATCCTGAGTAAAAAGGATTGATTTTACTATCAAGGTCACGGATAAAATTTAGAGCATACCTTGCCAATCGAGTGAACCTTTCTTCATAGGCGGCCACTGAGTCTTCCTCTTGCCTCAATTCCAAGAATTTATTTTCCATCCTAAGTCGAACATCCATAGGAAAATACTTCTCAAGAAACATACCTTTAAATTCATCCTAGTCGAGAGCATCAATCTCATCAGCGTCCCTGATATTTTTATCCATTGACCACCACTGATCTGATTCACCCTCCAAATGGTAAATAGCAAGACTAACCATTTGATTGTCTGAACACCCCATGACTTCGAAAATCATCTTTTGTGATTTAATCCACCCTTCAGCTAGAACAGGCTCAGATGATCCTCTGAATTATGGGGGATGTTGCCTCATGAAATGTTCCACCACTGACATGTTCCTCTGCGGTTGATCTGGCTGATCTCGTGCATTGATACCACCACAATTTATTGCTTGAGTCAACTGCGCCATTACTGCAACAAACTGTTCAGTTCCAAGTCCGACCATCTCAGGATGCTGATTCGGAAGGTTATTTCCTTCTGTATGCCTTCCTAGCACTACTTCCCTGTTTCCTCTGCGGAAAACCATTCTGAACAAACATGTATTATATGAAGAAACATGGTAATATTCAAATGCTATATCATTTCAATTTGACCATAAAAAATATTTTTGGATAATAATTTAATGGAATTCTAACTCCTAAAGTTATCTAAACCGACCTCTGATACCAACTATAAGGCCCCAGCCTTAAACCGTACTTAATCTTGACTTATTACAAGATTACACATTGAGGATCTTTTCAGGCTTAGATTTTTAGATAATTAGATCATAAAACATTCATTACATACCACATATAAACAAAGTGGTTACATAAAGATATTATTCTTCTTTCACATCAATGGAAACATATTTAAAATAAAACATGGATTATTTCTTGACACTTCCTTGACACTATCATCATATCATGTACCTTTCCCTTGACCTGTGAAAAACATTTCAAAAAAACATTGGATGAGAATAAAAATATCAGTAAGGGATATAAAAATATGGAAAGGAAACATGGGTATATATATATATAAGAATGAAATCATACTTTACCCATAAAACATAAACACCTTAACATACCTCATCAAATGATGAATAAATCATAGAAATCATAAGACATAAAGGTAACTTGAGGCATTCATAACTTTCTTACATAGGGAGTAACCCTCTTGGTTACGTTTGGAATACCCATCACAGTATAATCCCTAAATCTATTCGGAGAAACCTTAACATTTCACTCCTGCGCGTTACCCAATGCATTGGAGAGCTATATCGGTCTCACCCGCCCACCCGTCTTCATAATAATGCCCAAGAACCTCAACATAATCGTATCACATAAAACATGCATAAAGGAAACATAACATTTCCACCTATCAATCACAAGATATCAACACAACACATTGATATAAAAACATTATGAAAACCATTTTCAATACCAAAATAAAAGAAAAGTAAAACATGGTATTTATTTTTCTTTAAAAAAAGTATGGCTTGTAGAGGAAGCCGAATCTCAAATAATGGTCACGGTGGCGGATAAGTCGTTGTCGCCACATACGTACGACAAAAACATTCCCTTTTGTCGTTTAGTAAATGCTTCGTATAAAAATATTCCTTTTGAATAAACGTAAAAGTAAAAGGGGTTTATACACCGTATAAAAGAAGGTTGTGTATAAAACAAAACATGCCTCAATGAAAGGAGATTGAGACGAAGTCCCATACCTCAGGTCCGACTTGACTCGGTCATTCTTTAATGTCCTGAATAATAAACTTGAGTTAATTTATACTTGTTTAAGAACCTTTTTCAAGTTCATTATTCCTTTTATATCACTTATTTCGATGTCATGAACACTATGTAATTATTTAAGTTAATAACGGTCGTTTTAACGATCATTGGTACTTGAGTCAAAAATAATCCCTTTATAATTACAAGTTGTTCATGTATCCATAATATCCAGAATGGTATTCATGATATAGATATCATATATTTTATATATATCCATTACATCCTTGCATTTATAATATTACATAATCATTTAGAGGTAAGAAATGAAATGCACCGTTCATGGAGACGGTAAGTCGTACGTACGCCTGAACGCTACTTTCATTTCTATTTTGTATTTTATAAAATGGAATCATAATGATATAAAGGTATATTATAATTCCAGTGTAATATCATATATAATATCATATATAATATCATATATAATATCATAACTCCATCCTTTATATGTCCCACATATTGTATTTAACAAATCAAATCACTTTAAGGGGGCGGTAGTCCGCACTTCCTTAAATGAAGATATCGCGTTTACCCATAATGGAAACCATAAAGGTATGAACAAAAAGAAAAATATAGAAGCTTTAAGAAAACATAAAAATATTATATATCATGTATAAATATAGTGTCATCTTAATTTCCACCTTTGAAGGTGTTAAATGAATGTTGAACGATCATCGTTTCGGGAGGCAGAAATTCCCCATCCACGGAAACAGTATGTCCTTTAACCATTAGATGTAATTGTGTGTAAGTGTAGCTCGAATCCTTCTTATAACAACATCCTAGTATATTGAAGATACAGGAGTTGTTACAAAATAAATGAATAAAAAGAGTTTAGGGGGTTGGAGAAGCAAAATAAAACAAAAGGACTCAAGTGATGACATTACCTTAAAATCGGGTAACTCCATTTGGTTTGAGATCAAAGGCTTCCTTGGGAAGACTTCTGCCCAAATTGAGGCTTCAAGGAGTAAGAGAGAGAAGTGGAGAGACAAAATGAGAGGGTTTGGCCGAGCCAAAGGCTTTGGAAGTGTGGGTAAGGAGGTAGAGGTGGGGGCCTTTTATAAGAGGAGAGGAGGGGCACTTTTGGAAAGTAAAGAAATGTAACATTATTTTAAAATGATTTTCGGATTTAAAAGGTCCCACATTGATATAATTCAAGGCTAAGGTGATAGGGGTTCGAAATCCACCCATCCGATAGTTTTTGGACATGTTTAGGTCATATATTTTACATTATCATTTCATTTTATTTAAATCCTTTATTAATGAGGTAATCGTTGCATCATCATGATGTCATAAATAATTTAATTTATTTAAAGTCCAAAAATTATAAAAAAACACTATGATGTAGGAAATCGTTTTATATTCCCAATGACTATTTATAATCAAAAATCTGACTTGTATAACCCCATGTAAAAATTGTTTTAGTAAAACATCTCTTGTTTGTGTCATTTTTACTTTTACATTAAATAAAAAGTTATTTATGTCATTTCCCAACCAAAGTGGCTCTATGGGGTCCCCAAGTTGACCAATGGTTGTCTTTGTCGTCCATGAAACATCCAATGAGGGTAGTAGATTGTGTCAAGCTCATCTCATATTAATGAAACATTATTTTTACCTTAAACTACACTAATTACCTCTAATCGCAATGAAAAACTTAATAAGTTACTATTCACCAAAAAATTATTTTAATCTCGTTGAACCACATTTTTCTTCTTAATGACAACCATGTATTTCGGATTTTTAAAATTAAAATCACAGAAGTGGCAAAGTTTCATTTAAATGAAAAATCAGTTTCTTTAACTACCACTTAGTGGTTTCACTATTCATCAAACATTGAAGTTTTTCAGAAAGATACCAAAACTTCACCCTAAGATATATTTGATATTCCAAATTCAAAAATGATGTCTATTTTACAAAATTCAAAACATGTAAGTTTCATTAATTAATTTAATAACTAATTCCCGCTTTCATGACAAATAGCGTGTTTTTATGAAACAATAAGTATCAAAAGATTGACACTAGTTTAAGTCCAATTTCAAAGTGATATTGATTCCAATGACCACCATTGGATAAAATGGTAAAAATATATTCTAATTTCACTTCAAAACCAATTCAAAATATAATCTAATCATATAAATAAATTAGATTAAAAAGAGGTTTTGAATTAAAATACAACATTTTTCACTATTCATTAAAAATGAACTTTATCGGAAAAATACCAAAAAATCACACAAAGTAAATTTTGATGTCCCAATAATAAATAATAAGTTTATTTTGACAAAAATAGCTTATAAAATTGTCAAAAGATAGATTTAAAAAGGGGTTTCCATCAAAAGGCAGTAAAATAATCTTTTAAGAATATTAATGTATTCCATGCATAAGATTGTATTTATTTTTATTTTAAGCCTCTAAAACACTATCTTAATCATTAATAGACATAGATAAAAATATCCATTATTCATTACTTATTTGGGATGTTACACATTCCAAGAAAATGCATATAAAATCATTCCTTGTGAGTAAAACATGAATAAATTAATTCAAATCCAAACTAAATGGTATGTAGATGTACTTACGGGTTGGGTCATAGGGTTTCCACACTAGGTAGACAGCAAGTGATTTTTTGGCTGGTCTGGTGGAATTAAATTTATTAATAATTATTTTCATGTTATTCTCCAATTATTCAATCTGTATGGTCACAAAAAACATTATGTACATCAGGTGAATCACAAAAGGTAAAATATTCTTATAAAACTCAAGATTATTCTATAATAAATTATTATATTTTCTTAAATTATATAACAATGAAAAATTATAAAATTTCATCATAACAGTACATTACTTTATAATATAAAAAGAAAACTAGAAAATTAAGATTATAAATGAAGAAAAATATAATCATTCATTATTATATAAATAATAAATATTAATATTTTTAGATTAATGAATACTAATATAATTACACACATGCATTTTTTAATAAAATTTAGAGGACTTTTATAATTTCTAACGACAAATTATTGATTTTTAAATTAAAAAAGTTTTTAAAATATTAACTAAATTTCATATAGGTAGGGAATTAATTTCAAAAAAGGAAATCTAAATTTCAAAAAAAACAAATTGTGGTTATAATTTTTTTTATTTTTTCTAATTTTCTATGTGTGCTGAATTTTTTTAAAAAAAATGATTAGAATATTTGTTAAATAAAATAACTTTATAATGGAGTAAAAATGATGTAATACATAGTATATAGTGTTCCTAACCCAATAATGGGATTTTTCCATTAATATAATATTTTTTCATTTTATAATTATAACATTTTAAAAAAATATGTAATATTATAAAACATATCATATATTTTATTGGATTTTTATTGTCAAATATTTGTAGTCCAAAAACCAATCCCTGATTATTAATATTCATTCTCTATGATAATAGTAATTCCTTTGTTTTTAAATTTTTATTAACATGGGGTCTATGGACAATGCCTGGAAGTTCTTAATAGGGCCCCATCATTCACTATAAATATCCACTAAACCACCCACTTCTCACACTGAAAATTTGGGGAGCATTAATATCCTTCATATTTCTCTCTCAATTGTCTATTCATGGAGTTTATTAGGTTCCATGGTTCAATTTTCATGTTTAAAGGATTTTAATTCAAGTTAAGTGTCCTAAATCCCCCTCCTTTTCATTTCAATTTAAATCCATTTTTTATAATGTCACGTTAAATTGGATTTCATATATTTAAATTCTTTTAATTAAATCATTTTTTCATTGATTTGATATATTTTTAAAGATATATTAATTATTCTATCTCATTATAGAATTTCCAAATCTGTTATTTTGCTGATATAATGGTTTTTAATCCCTTCAAATCCTTTAATTGTGTAATCCTATAAAATTATTTTTCATTTTATTTTGAATCTTAATTACTTTAAATTGTTATACAATAATTATTATATTTTTAATGATTGATCACCATTTCCGTTCATTATACTACTTTAATTAGACACTATAGTTCTAAAACATTAATAAAAACGCATGTGGTGAATCTAAAACAAAAAAAATGTGATAATGTAAACAATGTATGGAATCTAATTAATGAATTCCATATTTATAATATATATGTTCATGATGTACTAGGACTAGATGAACCAAGGATTAATAACAGAACAATGTTTTACTAGGAATTAACATGAAATTCAACCAATTCATAATAAATGGGACTAATTTCACATCAGTTATGATACTCCCATAGGATATAGTTTTGATTATTCATAAGATATTTATGAACTATAAAAAATGTTTACTATATTGTAACAAACTAATTTTTATTGATATCTATAAACTACGAAAGTTCCTAATCTAATATTTTAATAGCATTCCATTTTCAAAGGTACATTTGATTAAATTTTAAGTGACCTATAGTTTCTATTTTCATTTTTGATATTCCCAAATATCTTAATTTATGGGAGAAATATTGACATTCCATATATCCTTTTATTTCTATTTGAATAGCAGTTATTTACATATCCCTAATAATGTATGAGGTTTCTTAGGGATCATAATGATATGATTTTTTTACTTTTATTTAAATGATGGATACATTAGGCTTGTTATGTGATTAGTGTGACAAAAACATTATATCCCCTTCATGAATTGGTTATAACACCCTAAGATTTTGGAATACATATTTTTCTATATTAACACTCTGTTTGAAAAAAAAAATTCACACAGAACCCTGATATATCATTTTCCAAAACATATTAGATTAATATTATTCTTAAATTTTAAAAACAATTATACCTTATGAAAATAAAATTATTATATAAAATTAAAAATATATTGAAAATTGGAATAATAAAACTTATGTTTTATAAAAAAAATTAAAAAAAATCATTTTTCTTCATCTATTATATTTTCATATAAATTATAAATTTTGAAATTTTAAATTTTAAATTTAAAAAAAACTAAATTTTTCAATTCATCATGTTAGATTAATATGATGGTGAATTTGTTTACTATAATAGTCTATTTTTTATGAAAATAGGAAAAATATATTTTTCACCAAAATTACATATTAGATGACATTACCATTTTATATTTATGGATTTAAAAATTCATGATCATTTTAACTAATAAAAAATCATTTAATCTATAAAATTATCCTTTTTTAATATTATTATTAACTGTTAAATCAAATTTTTAATTTTTGTGACATATATAGCATTTTATTCTATTATGAAAAACACGTTTCTAGCTTCTTTTTAGTTATATATATACTTCAGAAAAAACTATTTTTTTGATTTATATTCAATTCAAAAAAACTATTTATTTTAAATTAATTCAATTTATTTCACTTAAATTAATAACATTTTTAATTTTAACCTATACAAAAATTTGAATGGGAAAAACAAACATTTTCTAAATTTTTTATGCTTCATGCGGGTTAAATATAAAATTAAATTTTATAAAATATTGATAATTTATTTCATAAAATTATATTCATATGTTAAATTAGTGGTCAAAATTTACACAATAAGTTGAATTTTAATTTTTGTATTAATATCAATTAGTGATGTTAAATACATTAATTGTTGCAGTAAAAGAAAAAAATTGTAAATGGAGTCCTACTATGTGTAGAAAACCATTAAAATATTAAAAATGTTACCAAAAGTTTGTGTAATGGGGGATTCACATCCAAAAATCCACCATAAATTATTTTCATATTTTGGAGGTTTGACCCTTGAACAGTTACATGCATTTATTGAAATTTAATGGGTATATCTAAAATTACCATTCTCTTCAGCTAAAAAGTTGATCATTTCCACCACATCATGCTACACCTATGACTTGTAATTTCATCCTAAAACAATTCCATATTTCATAAAATAAAATAATATATCATTTTCATAATAATCTAGTCTAAATTATCTGGACTATGGACCAAATTTACATCGTGATTGACAAGAGAAATAAAAATTTCTAAAAGTGATATTTTCTTTCATCATCAAAATGTCTTCTAAATATCATTTTTTCAAAAGTTGGCTTTCCTCAATAATATTATTAAAAAATATTTATAAATATACTATATTTTAATGATATTAATGGTTCAAACATTTTTCAATCTTTTAATTCTACAATTAAAAAAAGAACATCAATTGTAAAAATGTGAGGACTACCACCTCCATGAAGAAAAGCTTTTTTTCACCACCTTCCTTGTTTATTAAAAAGGATGTGTATGATTGATAATTATTTTTTACACTAAAAAATTATAAGTATTTAATGTTAATATATCATATAAATTCATTTCATCCTAGCCATTGATAAATGAAATCTTTGATGGTCTGTATATACGGACAACCACCTCTATAAGGGGTGAAATTATTTTATTATTCTCACCCTACATTGATGGTTATAGGGTTTAATTTAATATATTTACATTTTAATTATAACATTTTTAAGGTTACATGAAATTTATATCATAATTATATAAAACAATTATGTTATTCATCAAATCATTGTAACAAGATATCTTTTTAGGTTAGTTTCATACCAAAGCAAATAATGTTATAATATTTATATCGTGATTATTTAAGGAATATAATATAATTATAATTTTATAAATCAATGATAAATTTATCAATTTTTAATGATTATATAACTATTTTACTATGATTTAATATATTTATTAACATATCTCCTTTCATACGTTTAATTCTCAAATAACATATTCTACATGATTAAAATTTTCACTAAAGAAAAATTTATCATTCACAAAATTAAAATCATATATCGTAAATTATTTAGAAAATTTATTTTAATGTATTTAGTTAACTGGGCATAATGAAATTTCCATCATTAAAAAAGAATCATATTCACTATTGTTAATTTTTTTTGAAAATAATCAATTAGAATTTATAGGACCTGAAGAGGAAAAATAAATTAAAACTGGAACGTGTTTTTATAGTATATATTTTTAACTGAAATATATGAAAGAGAATATATGTTAATTTTGTTATTAAATAATTTATTAAGTATTTTATATTTATTATTCTTTGGGTAATAAATTTTACTTCAAAATAGGAATATAAGATAAGGGTTATTTTCATTATTTTCAATTCTGTGAGATAAGTTTAATATTGCACACCATAATTTATTTTATTGTAAATTTAGTAACCTTAAACATTCAAGTATATTTAATATCATTCATTTAATGATATTCTAATGTCTATTTAATTTGAAACCAATTATATTTTTTTATTATTATGTTGTGATTACCTTAAAGGCTTCTTTGAACTTAGTTCTCGTTCATTGTGTTATAATTAATGATATTGAAATTATTTTGTACAATATTTTCATATTATTATATTTTATTTAATTATGTGGAATTCTATATTATATTTATAGATATTTAAAATTATATCACGTGAACCACTTACTAAATTTATCTTACTTCCTAAATATTTATATTCATAATGGATTAGGTTAAACCAAGGTTCCGTTATTTGGGATAAATTTTAATCCCCTAAGAATAATTATTCTATGTTGGAAAATTGTAATATTCCCTATTTGATAAGATATTTACACTTTTCACGACATGGGAAAAATGAATTTTTAAATTCATATATTCTTTCACATTGAATTTCATTCTGATAAGAATTCAACATTTTAATGAAAAAACCACATCTCTTTTAAATAAATGTTTTCATCCATTTTCATGATTTTTATTCCAATAAATTATTTATCATTCCATACATTGATTTCAAAATATGTGATTAATCATGTGACATTATTATTTTATATTAAAACTTTTTGAATGCAAATTTTACTACCATATTCTATTATGAAGTTTTTCAGTTAATATATTTCAAAAAAATCTAATTGTGTTCCCTCTGTTTGAAAGAAAATATTTTATCTTCCTCTAAACTTTAGTTTTTGAAAACAAATAATTTCAATGATGAATTGTAGAAGCTAATTTTTAAAATTAAATTCTAAATAAAAATTTTCTCTTCTTTTTTTTGGAAATTACTTTTTAAATAAACTATAACGTCTTCTTTTAGGGAAATGTGTTGACGCTCCTTTTTCATCACAGAGTAAAAATGAAAGGAAAAGGAAAATACCTCAAACAAAGAAGATTCATCCTTTGAATAAACATAAAAAAAAAGAGAATGGGATGAACAAGGAGAACATTGCCCCTTGGTCGGGCAAGTTCTAACATGGTCGTGCAAGTATAATTGCACGCGGCCCAAATGGTTGGGCAGGTGACTTGCGCACCCTCTTTGAAAATCACCCAGGGTCTTCTCCAGCCTATAAATACCCCCGATGGGCCCCCCATTTTGATAGGATTTTTTCCAGAATTTAGATATACAGCTATAAACGCCCAAGTCTTTTCTTCAAGTCTTCCGAACACTTCTAAGGTAATTATTTACATAGAATAGAAGGTCTAAACAAGAGGAATAAAGTCTAAGTGTTAGAATTCAATGACACTTGCGCACCTAAGTTTTTTACCCTTAAGGTAAATGGACACACTTACGCGCCTCCTTACCTACTCATTGAAACTTACGTTCCACTCTTCTCGAAGTACCTCGGGATAATTCTAAAGGATTTGGTGAAGGATCTCCCAAGTATTACCCTACTGGTTAACCATCTCCCATTTATATAGGTGTCGTGCAAGTATACTTGCACAACCAAGACCTGCGCGCCCATGCAGTACTTGCGCGACCACCCAGGACTTGCGCGACCTTCACTTTTTGGGTGTCATTCCTTCCCATTTAACCTCTCTCATGCCATTCCACCTCTCATATTCAAGATTTAGTCTTCAAGACACTCTTCAATGCCATTTATGGAAGGTTTTCTTGATTTAATTCCTTATCTAAAAGGAATTTCATGGAACAACTCTCAAAACCTAGTGATTTACCCATCTTTATGTCACTAAAGTTAGAGATTTCATTCATTCAACCTCATCCTTTAATATGAGAGAACCCTATGCCTAGGCCTCCTTTTCAGGAGTAATCCCTAGTCATAATTCCCTTAACCTAGGCCTCCTTTTTAGGAGTAATCCCCAGTCATCATTCTCTTAACCTGGGACTTCTTTTCAAGAGTAAGCCCCAGTCCAAGTCCCCTTAATTCTGGGCATCCTTATTAGGAGTAATCCCCAACCATAATTCTCTTACCTTGGGACTCCTTTTCAGGAGTAATCCCCAGTCATAATTTCCCTTTACCAGTCTTAATTTACATTTGATTTGATTTTTCTTTTCTAGAGTAAAACCCAATCATAAGTCACCTATTAATTTGAGAATCTTCCCCAGGTGTAAGCCCCAAGTTAGAGTATCCAAATCTCTATAAAGTACATATACCTTTATGGACCCTGTTTCTAGGTTTCTTCCCTGATGTAAATCCTAATCTTCATTTATCTGGGCAGTCATACATACATAAGCCCCACATTATTTTTCATGATTATATCTTTCATGGCACAATTGTCTAGTTTTTCCAATACCTCTTGATTCTCACACCGAACATGACTCATTTGAGCTTAGAGTGTAAAAGTAATTATGACATATTTCTTTGAGCCATCAATCATATATAAACCTGATACTCCCTTACTCAAACTACGTGGTTTCTTATTCCTTATCTAAACAAGGATACGTAGGTAGCCCATCTTTGGGTGTGATCCCAACTCTGAAATAATCTATGTCCTTCTGAATGACAATAAACTTCAAGTGCCCCACTGAGTGGCATTAAAACCAGCATGGTTTTCATAATAACTAAGAGACTTTTATATAATGTGTTAAAGGATACCATTGACTAAGAATCTATAAACTAACACAGATGATTCTCTATTGTTGAAGAACCTCGAATACATATAAAAGATTCTCTAAATTTCATACATATATATCATTTATTGTCAGATCTAAAGAAAATATCATTTTAATACTTGGCAATATAATAAGGATTCACGAACCTAACTTAAATCTATAAAGATTGTCCCAGAGTAGAAAATAATTCCCCTCAAAAAGGTGTGATGAGTCTGACCTCCCATCCTCTCGACCAATGAAGATTCTTAAGCCTCATCAGTTCACAACTAATGAGCATCTGCCTTTGGAAAGTTGGTCCAAATGGATATCGAATCATTGGATGTTTCCGGTTCTACGAAAAAACCAGTTAGAAACTGGTTGGAATGTTTTAACCTTAAATCAATGAGGTCATCCCCAATTCCAGAGGGAAACAAAAAATGGTGAACCTATTGTGAATCCTTAACCAAGTTAAAGTGATGTTTTATCTATTTGTAGGACCCTATTTAAACTCAATGAGATGGCCAAAAAGACAATCAATAACATATATGCTCATCCAAAAGATGTAGTGGCCAAAATTATATTGATTAAGTCTGTTATATCAAACATGCACTCTTTTCCAAGATATTCTGCATTCTGAGAATGGATTTTATTAAGTCCACATCTGTGAATACCTCTGTTGTAAAAACATCTGCGACAAATGCCACTGCTGCTACTCCTGCTGGATCATCATCCGCTCTGAGGATGATATCACCTACTCAGCGTCTTCAATGCTGGGTATCCAATGCACTGGTTAATTATTACCATCAACATTGTACCATTCCATCTCTGGAGGCTACCCGGAAATCCCTCCAAGTGAACAACTCACATCGGTCGTCCGGACAACGATGACCAGTGATTAAAAAGCATTTGGTGCCAACCACCGTTTTCAACCATTTCGGGTCATTATCCCCAAAACGCAATCACCAGTCCCTCCCATATTCTGGAGAGGTGAATGATCAGGTCCCTCAGGGGCTTAATTCAAAGAGATAGGAGTTCTTCCCGAGAGCTCCCATCAACAATCGCGGCTAGACTCGTACGACAGTGCTCACTCAACATGATGAGGGAATCAAATCCTTGCATTTGGTTCAGGTTCCTCGAACCCAAGTAGGCAAGACGAACTTCTAGAGGCAAAATCCGGTCAATTTTGAGCAGGTTCTCATCTCTGCCATCTCGGAAAAAGTCAACCAACCTAACATGGTGGCAAGCAATGAGCGGGTGCATACAACCGTCCGTTTTAATCCTGCTGTCCAGTAGACTCGTCTGGTAGTAGTGCGCCAATCCCGCTAGGAAATTTCGGCGGAGTATTATAGATAGGAACATACAACTATTTATAAATCACCAGCTAGTCAGCAGGCTCGTCTGACTACATACGATGGATCCCGCCAACCTAATGTATTGACAACTGGTAAATAGGCACATACACCTGCTTACACTCATCAGTCCTGCCAGCAGCCTCGTCTGTCAGTGTTGAAGGAAACTCGTCGACCATATTTGGTGGAGTGCAATCAGCAGGCACATACACCTGCTAGTATTGATCAAACCTACCAACATTCTCGTTTGGTAGCATCCGGAGAAGTCATTCGGAAAGCTCCGGCGACAAACAGGAATCAGACTCAACTCTCTTCCCCTACACTTGAGTACTGTCGGGATTCACTAATAGGAAAAGGAGGACAGGAGCAGGAACACACACCTAATCCAAGCACGGAATGGACATATATCCTCGTTCCGGCAGCTGAAGTCAACATGCATATTCTTTCAATGGAGAAAGAGCAGAAGTAAATACTTGCTCAAATTCTAGATGCCTGCCATGATATTGTAACAGCTTTAGTAGCATCACAGGGAAAGAAATGAAAATCTATTTCTACCATTGGAGGGACTCATCAACAGATCACTCTGGAGCTGATACACACCTCTGTTCTAGTCCAAGAGGGTTGTGGGGCGTACTCCCCCATATCATACGAACAACCAAGTCAGGAACATACACCCAACTTGAGTGGAGATCATCAGCCTAACCTGTTCATCTTTACTGATCAGGCATATACACCTTCTCAGAGTATCCAATTTCATCAATAAGTGGTTTGGAAGGAGAGTAAGAAGGCGTTTAATAGGAAGACCCGTCCAGCCCAGTCAAGAAATCAAGAGCCAATCTGTAACAAGTCCTTGCTTGATGCTGGAGTTCTTGAAGCCCTTAGACATTTATCTTTTGGAATCCAAGATTCTACTCTCTCATTTCCCAATAGCGGGAACATTAATTCCGAAGTTTGGAATCAGAAACTTCCTCAAGAAGGCTTGCTTCATGACAGTTCAATCGATCTTGAAGTTTCATCTTGAGATGAGAGCCACAATAACCCTCTGTGTGGCCAGAAGATCAAGGAGAAAGAGATTTCATCTTTTGATGTAACCCATCAGGATGGTCCTCCCCATGATGATGAATTTAGCTGCGAAATCCCTCTCCGCAGTAATAATTCGCATTGTCTGGAAAATTCTTCAGAAGACAATGTAGTGACAAGAAAGCCCTCTTATCTTGAGCCACTTTCAAATGTGAATCCTGTCATGTCTGATTCTTTATTATCAGCAAGTGAAATACTTTCACAATTAGAAGATAGCCCGGGGTGTAGGTCATTCTCCAAACCACCCCTGGGTCATTCATATTCTATTTTGATCAGTGAATTCTCTACTAATCCAGTTGAATACAATGAAGAAACAAGGAAGCACCAGCTCTGGTCTAAACAGGTAGAAGAATCTTCATTGAATGATAAAGAGGAAATGCTGAACATTATAAAACAAATGGCGAAAGTTGAAGTACCAGTCATGTTTTGGCCTTTGGCTGACTCCAAGTATGACATTTCAGAAATGTTGACAGAAGATGGGATCGATGAAATTCGTCTCAACATATGGAATACTCTTTGTCAGTTGAAAAATAAAGTATTATCTTATGATGAAAATGAAAATAATGTTAAGATAATAGAAGGGTTACAACCTCAAATTTACTTGGCATATCTATCAGTCTCTATATATCTGAATGCTCAAAAGTAACAGAGAGCCCTTCATCGTTCATTCCATAGAGCACTAAGAAGATTGCGTCAGTTAATTGCCAATGCCCCATCTGGTATTCATGTCAAAAGATGGGGTGTTCATGGATCACTTCATTTCACCGTACTCTCCAATCAAAAAATCCCACCAAAGGTGGTTTCATGCAATGTTATCTCCCAGAATTGGCCACATTTGGGTGGTTTTATAAGAAATTAAAGGCTTTCCCAAGAACAGGCCTCAACTAGTTCTTCTCAAAGTCAATAATACAGAAAACAAGTTGTTGAATTACTCCTACATCAAGCAAAATAGAATATTGAATAGGCCTCTCGTATGGAGTAATCACATCATCAAGTGATAGAAGTGTCAGAAATCATCCAACGGTTTTTTGAGCCGGGTTATAAAAGTGGATGTCGACTGATGCATCCAGCTAATTTTTGGACTACAGTCTGCAAGATCAAGAGAGAATTCAAGAAAGTCTTAGATATAGCATGTCCAGAGCCACCCCATCTTTCCAGACTAGGGAATATTTTAACCCAACCCTCAGAATCAACAAAGAGGATTCAAGGAGTTGAGCGAGAACAGCAGGAACAGCCCTAGTCCACTAGACTGGGGACCTTTTCAAATCATCAATCCCTCCCTTAGATAAAGTCGATCTTCTATCGATTAGGGATGAAGCCCCAAGAGGAATGAAGAGCCAAATTATTAGGAGATACTCTCCAAATTACGGTTCTCCAAGAAGTTCATGAGGGATCAAATCATCAAAAGGCAATGTCTTGTTAGGGGCATGGTAGAAGACAGTATCACAGAAATGCTGATAGAAGGGATGTGATGTGTTATGCATCAATTAATTTCATCAATGGCATTGTTGCTGACCCACCAGATGAGGCTCACTCAGAGGGATCAGATGAAGAGGTTCATACTCAAGAAGTTGTATGCACAGACACAAATGAAGAAGGTGTGCGTACATGAAATCAAAGGCTTACCCAAAATTTGGGTGTTCCTTCAAATAACCCACTTCCCCCTCTCTGAAAGGGATCCAACAAGGGGAATGGAATGAATCAGGTTACATACCCTTCCTCTAGAGAAGTCCAATCGCTCTCATTAGAGAAAATATTTTCACAACAAGAGGAAGAAATGAAGGAATTGAGGAGGGTAAATGCAAAACTACTTGAGGGTAGTCTTCCTCCAAAATGTGCTAGAGCAAGTTAGCCAAGGGAATTTTTTGTGGCTACTGAGATGTATCATGAATATCCTCCTTTATCAGTACACCCTTAGAGGTCTAATCCTACGGGTCAAGTGCAATAACAATCGGCAGTGCTGCCATCGGTTGTAGTACCAGCTGTCATACCCATCCAAGCTCTAGTCATTGCACCTACCCAAGTCCAAGTTCAACTGGATATTTCTCAAAAGTTAATAACTACCATTGAGTCATTAACAGCTTGGTTAGAGACTATGGAAGGGAAGTGTGCGCAGGTTCAACCAGAATAGAGAGCTTACCCTGAATGTATAGATTCAATCCCTCCCCCATCAAGTTTTGGGAACCCTATATTCCCTATTTTCAATGGATCAGGCGATCCTGGCCAGATTTTGATGCATTACGTGTTTTGTTGCAATACAATGATGGGAACTCTAGAACAACAAGAAGCAGTGAAACTCGAATGCTTCGTGCGAACCTTTCAAGGACTAGCTTTTGTTTGGTATACAAGATTGTAATCCCGGTCAATTACCGGATGGGAAGATCTTCGTCAACAATTCCTTCTTCAGTTCAGATCAACTTTTCCAAAGACAATAGTTTTTGATCTTACAAACTGTAAGAAAAGGGATAATGAAAGGGTTTTAGATTTCATTGCTCACTGGAATGGATTAACATATTCACTAAGCTTAGCACTCCCTCAAGAAGAACTATTTCCAATCTGTGTGGCAAATCTGCATGATGAATTACGCACATCATTGATCCCTTTGAAATACACAGGAGGGTTTTGAGACCTTACTTCAATCGCTCAGTAGATTTAAGATTCCCATATACAGACTAAGGCTAAATCTCGTGTAATTTCATCAGTTCCAGGAAGAAGAATAGGTAAATCATATACTTCTACAGTTATGCTTAAGCAAGCACCTGTAACTGCTTCTACTTCAAAACCTTCATCTTCCCGAAGGGCTCCACCTATTGATCATCAACAACATAGGCCTTTTCATCAAGTTGATCAAAGAGACCAAATATGGAAATTGTTTGATGAGTTGAAGAGTAAAGTTTATTCTTTTCTAAATTAACAAGTTCCTGGCTACTTCATTTCAGCTCTGGAAAATAATTTGGTTCAGTTTCCAAGGCCCAAAAGTCCAAACAAGGAAAGAGATGAAGATCGTCCCAATTATTTCCCCTTTCATAAAATGTTGTGGAATCCCATCAAGGAGTGTTTTGTCTTAAAAAACCTCCTGCAAAAGATTTTCGACTCGAGACAAGTCAAACTAAAAGGCTCTTCAGCCCAGGTAGCAAGTGTTACTACTACAGTTTTAGAGGACAAAGGCGAATGGAAATAAGTCAAAAGCAAAAATGCACATAAATATGATTATTCGATGGTTAGGAAAACAATCAACCGAACTCATGCCATTTTTCAAATACAATTAAAGAAACCAATTGTGTCTTCTGCTATGGATGTCACAACAAAATCCTCTTCAGAGTGAAAATCCTCAAAAGGGCGGCATAGTTTGAATAAATAAAATCAATCAGAGGAAGATGAAATTGTGTCAAAGCCTAAGTTGTATTTAACTCTGGAAGATTTCATGCCATCTACTTCGAAGCTTCGGGCATCGTCCCACCAAACAGCACAACCTAAATTGGCTAGTCAAGCAGATTATTCATTAGATGAAGAGCGATCTTCAGTTCTATTAATATGATCCACTTAACAGATCTTTTTGCTAGTCATAGTTTCGATCTCGATGAACCTAGGTTCCCTGTATCAAATAGAGGAATCAAAGAGAGTTCCATAGGTCAGAGATACAATGTAATACATGGATTTCCCAGAAGCCACTATTCTAATTATACCCCGGCTAGAACTGTGTATGCAGTGGAAACTCGTGGCAGAGCCCTTCATCGAGCTCAATAAGAAAAAGAATGTTCTTCCACCAATAGAAAATTAAGTCCTGGAACAGTTATTCTGGAGGAACGGTTTGGGGTTCCACCTTCATACTCTCAACAAATAAGTGGATCTAATCGGTCTAATCTTCCAAGGCTATGAGTATTTCCAACTCCTACTTCGATACAAGACGCATCAACTTCCAAAAAATCAACATCCAAGGAACCTGCTAAACCACATGTTCCTGTTGGCTGTAGATCTAAAGTATGATGTATTGAAACCCCTGGCCCATGTACCGGCCAAGTTATCAATTTTTTATGCCTTGAATTTATCAAAGGATCTTCGGGAGGCACTCATTGAGGCTTTGTCAAGTCCTCAGAAGTTTGAAACTGAAATTGCTGTAGCTGAAGTTTACCACGTAGAGAATAATCCTGTAGAATTCCATGAAACGTTATCTTTCATTGATGAAGATGAAGATGACGTCATGCATGGATACATTAGACCTTTGTATTTATCTGGAAAGGTCAATGGTGTTGACATCTGAAGGGCTTTCATTGATAATGGTTCAGGAATCAACCTCATCCCCATTCGTACACTTCATCGATTGGGCCTCATAGAATCTAATTTATCTTCTTCTACTATGATTTTACAGGGATATGATAAAAATGAACAAGAACTACTGGGTGAGATTACAATTAGAGCTCAGTTTGGAGATCTTGTATCCAATTCAAATTTCATGGTTGTTGATCAAGACTCAGCCTTCAACATCTTTCTTGGAAGAACCAGGCTACATCAACATGTGGCTATCCTTTCATCATACCATCAATGTCTCAAATATTGTTTCGATGGTCATGTTGGGACATTGTATGGTGATAAGGCCCAGTTCAAGACATGTGAATCTCAATACATTGAGGCGTAATTCTATCACATGAAGGGAAAAGAGAAATCCACAACACGGGAGATTACCAAAGTTAATGCTCCATATGGTTTGGAGAAGATTCCAATAAATCCATTTGCACATGTGAGTACATATTACGTGTTTCCTATCAGTAAAATTGATAAGATATACACAAATCAAAATACTCTTATGGATGATCCATAATGTCAATTACAGCAATCGAGCCAGAAAACAAGGGCGAAATTGGTGAGCCACCAAGCAGTGATGAAAGCCCAAATGGAGATGTCATTATTTAATTTACTGAAAACCAGAAAGTCTATACTTCGCCAAATAGTCCAGAAGAAGTGATAGAAACTTCAGAGGTGAACATTGATGTCGATTCTCAATCCATAATCTCCTCTTTATTACCCAAGGAGAACCCTTCAACATCAATCGGGTCAGAAATGGAAGCTTCTTCTCCAAGATGTTCAAATTTTAACATCTCTTCTGATCATGGCAATTCGGCTTCATCATATACTATGCAAGTACAAATGGAATAAATATCACATGTTGAATAAGAAGAAGAAGATCTCAGGGATACTCCTCTATCATTTGAAAAGGGTATCTCTACCACCGTGGATGAACTCAGAGAAATAAATCTGGGTACAAAAAAAGATCCACACCCCACTTTAATCAGTGCGGCCATGACTCTTGAAGAACAAGAGATATATATTTACTTTCTAAAGAAAAATCGAGACATATTTTCTTGGAACTATACAGAGATTCCTGGTCTTGATACTGATGGTGCTACCAATCGATTGGGTTTTTTTGAAGAACATCGAGGATTTAAGCAAGTTGCAAGAAGAACACTCCCAACTTATGCTTCCATAATTGAATCTTAAGTGGATAAGATTATCAAATCTAAGTTCATCATAGAAGTTCAATATCCCATGTGGTTGGCTAATATTGTCCCTTTGAAGAAGAAGAACAAAAAAATTAGAGTTTGCATCGATTTCAGAGATCTTAATCAGTATTGTCCTAAGGTTGATTTTCCTGTTTCGATTACAGAACTTTTAATCGATGAAACAGTTGGATATGAAGCACTTTCCTTCATGGATGTATATTCCAGATATAATCAAATCTGAATGGCTCCATAAGATGAGGAATATACAGCCTTCAGAGCCCCTCAGGGTGTGTTTTCCTATCGGGTAATGCCCTTTGGATTAAAGAATGTCGGTGAAACATATCAGTGCTCCATGCATCGTATCTTCAAGCCCTTTTAAGGAAGTTTGTTTAATGTTATTTGGATGATTTGGGGGTCAAATAAAAACAATGTTCTAATCACTTGTCTGATTTGGATGTCATATTCCGCAAGCTTCGACAACATAATTTGAAGATGAACCCCTTAAAATGTGCTTTTGGGGTAACCTCAGGAAAATTTCTCGGCTTTGAGGTACGCCATTGTGGTATCGAAGTTGATCCTAAGAAGACCATGTCAATCCTTGGTATGTCACCTCTTCAAAATTTTAATGAATTAAGAGGACTTCAAGGACACTTAGCCTATATTCGGCATTTCATCGCCAATTTTGCAGGCAAAAGTTTACCCTTGACCAAATTGATGAAGAAGGGAGTCACTTACCAGTGGACTAAAGAATGTCAGGAAGCATTCGATATTCTCAAGAAAAACCTCTTGAGTCCACTGGTACTTATTCCACCTGTTGAAGGAAGGCCACTTATCCTTTACGTGACAGCTATAGAGCGATCATTGGGTGCCTTTCTTGCTCAGAAGAATGCCACTGGGAATGAAAATATCCTCTATTGTCTCAGTCAGACTATGCCTGAAGCAGAAACCCGGTATTCAAATATTGAGAAGTGCTTCCTGGCATTAATCTTTGCAGTTCAGAAGTTGAGACACTACCTGCAACATCACGAGGAGCAATTGGTATCTCGCAATATCACGCTCAAATTCATCCTTAGTCATCCAATGCTTATAGGAGGTCTGGAAAGGTGGACAGTTATTCGGAAGCAATTTGACATTCATTATGTGTCTCAAATTGTAACAAAGTGCCAAGCTCTAGATTATTTCATTGCCAAACATACTTCATTAGAAGATATATCTTCAGATGTTGAACTCCCTAATGAGGAAGTCTTCTCTATTCAAGATAGTCCTCAGGTATGGGAAATGAATTTTGATGGTCGTTCCAGAAGTCCAACAGGGAAGAAAATGGAAGATCCTAAATTCAACAAGGTTGGATTAGGAGTTATTCTTATTTCCCTAGAAAAGGAAATGTTACATTATTCCTTCTCATTATTGGGAGGTGGGACAAACAATGATGTAGAATACCGAGCTCTCATAGTAGGATTGGAATTAGCGCTTTAAGCACAAGTGAGTCACTTAAAGGTGAACGGTGATCAGACCTGGTACAAAAACAATTCAATGGGGATTATGCCCTTAGAAAAGAAGAATTAATCCCTCTGTATGATTACATCAGAGATTTATTGGCGGAATTCCCTTCAGAACCGACATTTTCTTATGTCCCGCGATCACAAAATGCTCAAGCTGATGCATTTGCTAATATCGCCACAGCTTTGGTAGATCCAAATTGGGACAAAACAAACATCAGTATTGCCCACTTTCGTACAATTTCACTTTATGTTCGAACCAGAATAGAGGAGATCAATGAAATTAGTCCCATTACTAAACCGTATGGTCATACTACAGGATGGATGACACCTATCTGGGAATACCTTCAAAATGGAACACTTCCACCTAATAGAGCCAGGAAAGAAAAAATTCGGCGACATGTGGTCAATTTTACTCTTTATGATAGCTCAGATAACTTAGAGAAAATTCTCTATAAGTGTGGTTTTGATGGAGTTGTCTTCAGATGAATTTATGGTGAAGATATAATGGCTATCATGAAAGAAGTGCATGCATGAGTCTGTGGTGCCCACCAGTCTGGACATAGAATGTCTGATCAAATTCAAAGGCTTGGATACTTTTGGACTTCAATGATACACAATTGTGTTGATTTCACAAAGAAGTGTCATTCATGACAAATACATTCCAACTTCATTCATCAACCTCTAGAGATTCTTTATACAGCTAAATACTCGTGGCTCTTTACCACATGGGGAATGGATGTGGTGGTACCTTACCCTTCAGCTACAGCCATGCAGTTTAAGTATATTCTTACTACTACTGACTTCTTTTCCAAATGGGAAGAGCCAATACCTCTCAAAGAAGTTAGTTCTAAAAGAATTGTTAGCTTCATCAAGTCTAACATCATTACCATATTTGGTGTCCCTCATACCATATTGACGGACAATGGCACCAACTTCTGTTCATCTGAGGTGAAGAAGTTGTATCAAGAATACAACATCAAATCCAATCATTCATCTCGATATCATGCAGTAGCCAATGTCCAGATAGAAGCCTTCAACAAGACTCTTTCAAACATACTGAAAACGATGGTGGATAAAGATAAGAAGTCGTCACCTGATAAACTCTTTCATTCTTTATAGGCTTATCGAACCACCACTCACACTACAACGCGGTAAACTCCATATTCATTAGTATATGGAATAGAAGTAGTCTTTCCTATTGAAGTTCAACTAACCTCGCTCAGAGTAGCTATTTGTGATCAGTCATCTACAGATAAACAATCTCAAAAGCAATTGGATGAATTGAAACAGTTAGATGAGAAAATATTATGCACCTTCCACCACTTGGGTGTCTATCAGAATTGAATAGAATGAGCTTTCAACAAAAAAGTTCATCTTAGTTCATTTGTTCAGGGAGTATTGGTATTAGTTATCATAACTCCAATGATACTAGGAAAGAAACCTCCCAATCTTGGGCCAAAATGGGAATGAACTTACTCAATACATAAGGTCTACTCCAATGGAGCTTATTCTTTAATCTCAATGGATTGAGAACTCATCACTACTCCAACCAATGCCAGATTTCGGAAGAATTATTTTGTATAAACACAAAATATATAATCTATAGTCCATGCATACGACCTTAAACTATTTGTGTGTCCCTTAAGTCCAGTACGATGTTAAACTGCACTATCCAGGGTCCATGCATATGACCTTAAACTATTTGTACTTTTGTCCAACATGACGCTAAAATGTATCGTCCCTTTTTTGTCCCACATGACGTTAAACTGTGACGTCCTAACTACATGACGCTAAATTGTACAGGAGTCTCTTATGTGCATCAAGACATTAAACTGCACCATATGTGGTCCATACATATGACCTTAATCTATTTTCACTTTCATCTAGCATGACGTTAAACTGTGAAAAAGTCCCTAATACATCCAACATGACATTAAAATGTGACCTCTTTTGTCCTTACTACATGACATTAAATATCTCAGTCCCCTTTTTATCCAACATGACATTAAATTGTATTGTCCCCATCGTACTAATTACATGATGCTAAATTATACATAAATCCCTTCATACATCCTACTTGACATTAAACGGTATTTTGTCCCTGCTATATGACACTAAACTGTACAGCACCAATAGTCCTAACTGCAAGACTTTAAACTGCATAGTCCCTTCATATGTCCGACATGACATTAAACTGTGCATCGTTAAGGTTTTTGCTACATCTTGTTTCTCACATCGAGTATGACTCACGTGAGCATAGAGAAAACATCAACCATAACACCCTCTCTGGGCCGCTAACCATGCGTATGTCCCAACGCCATTTTTAGGTCATTGTCCCCAAAAACAACTTGATCACTAATTCATTCATTAATTGAATTACACGGAATTTGATCCTCATCTTGTAGTCTGGGTACATAGGAAACCTCCCAAGGTTCAAGCCCAAAACCAATCTCTTCACATCAGTTCACCTCCATCTCAAATGATGTTGATTCGTAAAACCGCCCCTAGAATCAATATCTTCACATTGGTTCTCCTTCATCCGTACTATACGACATTAAACTGTACAACACTTTTGTCCTGTACCACCCTAAACTACAATATTATTTGATACCCTCACCTGAGAGGAAATCATTATTTATATTGATTTCCAATCATGTTTTATTCCAAATACTATGTGCATACATGGAAATGCCCGAACTTTTTATTTTGGTTCAAACCATCATTGAACTAAATTCCCCTTTCACCCTTCACTTGTATGAACCATATATGTACAAAGGGTATTTCTAGAACTATGTGGGCTTGATTCCTATCCTTATGGGATATGTAGAAATGTTTGAGTGTCCCTCGAATCGAGCCCCAAGTATTTGGGTCTACACCAAATTCCACTTTCATTCCCTTGACTGAAAAGACCCCCCATGAGCACCTAAATGTGATATGAAAACTCTTATCTTCATCAGGTTTATAACAAACACACAAATGTGTCTCCCTGATTATGGTCTGAGCTCTATGAACCTAAACTAAGATCTCCCATACTTTTTTCCCACATGACATTAAACTGTATTTCATGAACTATATATGGCTTGATTCTCATCCTTATGGGATACGTAGTGAAGTCTAATATTTCAATTCAAGACCCAGCTACAACATGATTATGGTTAGCATTGATATGTGTATATCTACATACATTGAACAATACCCATTTCTATGTGTCATAATCCTAACCTTAAATATTTTCAGATCTTCATAACCCTTTTCATAACTTCTAATCACAAAAGGCTTGATACCTGGGAGTTCTTTTGCCTGACTATGCTGCACGTGCCATTAGGCGGCCTTGCGTAAACAGTCTACATAACAGACATGTCATCCAAAAGATGCTATTATTTGACTATGTATCCAATTCCCTTAGGCGGACCTGCATAATTAAACCCCCTAATGGGTTTGTTAAATAATGGTAACTTCATTCTTAAGACAAAGCCCTTTTTTGTCCTTAGTTGTCTTAACGACGATATGCAGGGATCCGCAAAAATTGCCATTCTTTACATATTTGTCTCATACTCTTTTTCATGATCTGAAAATATACAAGCCTATGGTTTATATTTTCCCTTCCCTACGTTTGGATCATACCTTCGTAGGAGTGACATTCATCCAGTTCTTAAACAATCTTGGTTGGAAATATCTTCTCCATATTCTAGTACCTCTCTTCATACAGAAAACTCTATGCTTTGGAAAATTTGAATATCCATAAACTTCCACTATCTTTTTAGCAGTGGAAAATTAACTTTTGAGAGTTCTTTTGCCTAACTATGAAGCATGTTCCCTTAGGCGGCCTTTCATAAACAAGTCTACATAACAGACCTGTCAGCCAAAAGATGTTATAATTTGACTATGCAGCCAATTCCCGTAGGTGGCCCTGCATAATTCAACCCCCTAACGGGTTTGTTAAATAATGGTAACTTCATTCTTGGAAAATAATTCTTCTAATGCCTCTTAGTCCTTTTTCATATCATTCCTCAGATTCAAGATTTCTTAAGTCATAATTTACATTTTTTATCCTTCCATACTTGATTATGGTAATATGTTTTCAAATAAATTATCAAGGAATTGAGTCAATTTTTAATCCATTCGGTCAAAGCTATTTTGAACTTAAACATTAGCTCTTTTATGTCAGTCGTGCATGACTTTAAACTGCCCACAAAAGACAAAGGAACTCTGAATAAAAGTCATGTTCTAGCCCACTAAACATACATTTTTGTATGATTTGGGTAATATTGAGCAATCAAAGGATTCAAAGTTTGTAGGGTTATTTTTATATAATCCTAGAAAAAAAATCAAATTATGCTTTATAGGCCCATTGGATTAGGTATAATTTAAAACAAGTAGAAGGAAAATACATGCACAAATGATTGAAGATAAAAGAGTTCATTTCATTTGATATAAAAATGTTAGAAGGACATCCCCATATTGGAGTCTCTTCTCTTTTCTAAGAAATTACAAGAGGTTGTCAACATAAGCCTTCACTTGATGTACAACATCCCGAGCTTCATCAGCAGCTACTTGATGCTCATGCACCCGACCGACTTTACTCTTTTCAGCCTGATGGAGTTCCTTCTTGGCATCTGCGATGGCTTTCATACCGTTCATTTGAGCTCCCTCTAGTGAATTATTGTGTTGGTCAAGATCCCCAGTGACAACATCTAACTATTGGTGAAGGTGCATCTGCTGAAAAACATTATCTTTGATCTTATGCTTGAGCTCCTTCATCTTGGTAGCATAATTAGCCTGAGCTCGAGATGTCGTAGCCTCAAATTCACTAATATTGGTTGATAGCTTCACCCTGGTCAGATCTTCACGACACTTTTGCTCCTGCTCCCTTCTTAAGATGACATATTTCACAACATTATGGATCTCTTGATATCCAAAACTTCCAAGTCATAGCATGACAAACAGGGATGAAAATCGGGAAATCGTTGATGACATCTCTTTAAGAGGCACCTCAGATATGATTTTCAATATGTTATTCCATGCCTTGTGTCGTGAAATTTTGAGCACCTTAAGCACCTCCGGGTCTGATTCGACATCATCATCACAAGGGGGCATGTAATCTGGGATTAGTGCACTTAAGGAAGGGCCATGTTCTTCTCCTTCCCCCGTGACCCTGGTCGCTTCACCTTCTATTACTGTTTGGGTGAAAGTTGAGAATTCACCTCTAGATCTATCCATTGAAGTTGGTAGCCTGGTTTGATCAACAAAAAGTATGGATAGTTTCATAGAAAAATGAATGTTTGTTGTATATCTTGAAAACTTAGTACAATCATTACCTAACCGTAGATCAACTGCTTGAGAAGACTCCTACCAATCGATCCCAGTTTCAACAGGATCTTCAAGATGGGTCTCAGGAGGGTTTACTGGGTTTAGCTCCACTTGAGTTAATGTTTCTGCAATGGTAGGTTTGACATCAATGTCCACACCTTCTTCATGCATTGGCAGTTTAGCAGATTCTTTGTATGGAACTGCATATTATTTTCAGTCATGATTAGAAGTGTAAATTATAAGAAAATTTATCTGATGAAGGATAACACTCACGCCCATGATCTTCTAAATCACAATATAACATATCATGATCAAAAAATTCATCAAAATACATACCAAGATTCATCATTTCATCCAATGATATTTCAGAATCCTGGTTAGTCTCACCAGTGGGAGCATTTGATGTGTCTTCTTAGCGACCCTCATTCTGCGGCTCCTGACCCTAGACAGCTTCTTCAGGAAGGATGGCAGATTCAGTTTCTATAGCCATCAATGATTCTGGTGCTGGTGTTATACCTAAAATATCATAGAACAGAATTTAGTTGATGTTTTCATTCAACATTTAATGAAGCATTGTATGAAGCATTGTTAAATTACCAAAAACAGGTTCTTCTCAACTTGTAGCAGCAATAGGAGCAGTACTGAGAATAGATGATGGCTCTTTTTCAGAAGCAGCCAAGTCAGCCTGAATTTGCATTTGTTCAACAGCACCCTCAGTGGTCCTCAAAGGAGGATTGGTCCTCTCCCTCATTGGGGAAATTGAAGAAGCCCCTAAAATCCAAAGGATAATGAGCAATATTTTAATGGTTTAAGACTCATGATTATTTGAAGGACTTACCAATACTGATGAAGTGTTTAGTTGTTGACTTCTTCCTATGAAATCTTTGTCCCATTGGATTTTTGGGAGTTTCAGCAATCTCCATTATATGTACCGGAATGGGAGAATGGAAAGAAGTGTCCAACTCCTCATCCATGGCCTGCTAGCCTAGAGTTACCTCGCCCGACTCACGGGGAGATTCAGCAGCATCCCCTATTGTAGTACCACCAGGGCTATATTGTGGTGAAGGAACTTCAGTATTTCCTTTCCTTGCAATCTGTAGGATAAAGAATGTAATTTCCTTGAGTAAATTTTTTTTTACTGAAATCGAGTTGCAAATTAAATAAGGAAAGAAAACTTACATCTTCAGGAGCCACATACTCATGCCACTCCTCATCAGTGGCATCATGATCCATCATTTCCTTCACCCGCTTGGTGATAGGGATAGAATCATCGCTAGAATGTATATAGGTCCTCACCTCTTTGACATAGGCTCTTACTTCATCAGGGTTATCCTTGAAATGAATATTTTCAGGAGCATGAAGAGTCCCTATTCTAGAAAGATGTAGCCCTACACACAGCTCTAGCCAGATAGTTTCAGTATCACATTATACATCTTGCCATGTCTAGATGGCCTCTAGTCGTAGATATGCAGGTGTACTAGAAGGCTATGAAGAGGGTCCTACAATCTTGGATTTTAATTTCTTTCTAACTCCTACAACTATAAAAAGATAATGAAAACATGTTACTATATAAAGTTACTAGTAATTAAATTTCCTCAATAAAGTAACTCTCCAGGAGTTGATGGAGTGGCTCTCTTGATTCTTATAGGAGGATTATATACGGCATGTGGCCGCTTTGACACATGTTGTATCTCATAAGAATCTAACGAATCAGCCTCGGTTGAAGAACTCAGTGAACCAGCTTCAGGAGTGGAAGAATCACCTGCCACCTGAATTGTTTATTTCACAATGGTTCTCTTCTTCATCCCCATCTGATAAACAGGTTTATTCAATATTGCCTCAGGATATGACGCTATCCAGTTTTCTGCATACCATATGGACAAATTTCTTACCACTTCAGTATCCGGTAAGTCAAAAACTGCCCTAGTCCTTTCCAAAGCCATTAGCAACCATAGTTGTTGGTCATCCCTTGGATGCTGCTCTCACCTAACGTGCACTAGAAGAGATACAACAGTTGTCTGAAAACACTTGAATTGGTGTGGAAATCGATATGGAGTATAGACCTCACATATAATTTCCCCATCAATTCTGGTGGCCAGTACACCATCTCTACAGGCCAGCATGTAAGACCTATGTTCCAATCTGGCTGATCCATCGTCAACAAATCGCCCTGTCGGTGGATTTCCATAGGTAAAGAAGTGGAATTATTTATGCATACCTAGCCTTGGCCTAATATCATAGGCATTGAGGGACAAAGGACAAACTCCATAGAAGGCCTGAACAGACGTCCTGAAAGAACTTCCAGGAATCTGTATTCTATTCTGTACAGCATATGTCCGGAAGTGAGTGGTGATCCATCCCCATAAAACATGGAATGGTCCCACTGATCTCAAAGGAGACTTACCCATATAGACATGGAGTAACCACCTTTGAATCTTTTCCAAAATTGGGGTATCCAACCCCACCATCTTCCTCCCAGCCAACTTGGCTGCAATAACGAAGGTCCCTGGCCTGATGCCTCTCTTCAAATCTCTGACTGGCAAAAGATAGACACTGAGCCACAAGGCTAAAAAGCCTTCCATATGGGTCTTCTCTAGGATTTTTTGATTCACTTCATACCCCCATTTCTCAAACTCTCCTGCTTCCAGAGTCGGCCCGAATGTGCCAGGATCACCTCTCTTATCTTCTCTATGGCAGCTAGTAGGACGAGTACAGGTGGTCCCCTTTTCCCTCTTCTTCTTGAGAAAGACATCCATACATTCCTCTGTATGAATATCCCTTCTAGAATGAGTCTTTGAAGCCTTTGAGATTTTTAGCTTACGATAAATCTTTAATAACTATAGAACCAAATCCGGAGTCTTCTCTGGATCATTCAAGGTTTCCTTTGGAGGGATGAATTCACCATACATATCACCCAAAATTGGAACCCTTGAGATATTATAGACATCCCACAAAATAATGCCTACTTCTCCATGGGTCAAATGGAATGAATTAGTTTTTGGGCTCCAGCAGCTAAGCAACTCTGGTGCAAAATTATCATTCCTATAAACATACGTCTACCCAGCCCAGGCGTCTTCATAAATTGTAGCTCCCTTTTGATCCTCAACAAACTCTTCACAAGTTTGTCTCACCTAATATGCCCACATCCATGTTGGATTCACCCCTCCTCCAGAACGGAATTCCCATTTCTCCTTCCAGCCTTTGGATTGATCCATCCGAGAATTTCGAAATATTGAGGGATAACAATGTGCTTGCAGCTCAGGTTTGTGAGGTTTCAGATTTGGTGCACACGAGCTATGATGCATTATATAGGCGTTCTTTACTGTTCCAGCATTAGAAAATGTTCCTATGATTGAGACATTTGCTGATGAAAAGTTGGTATATGACTGAAACCAGGAAGGCGGGAGATAGTTCTTTGCCTCTAGAATATTGACATCTTGTAGATGACCATGTCCATACAGAGGAAGATAGATGTCATGCAGTAAATGATGAAGATATTTCTTCAGATACTTGGCTAAATCCAGTAGAGTGCTGTCATAGACAGCATAATAATCATGGCCAACGATGTCCATCATGTCATCAATTAATTTTCTTGCCAGTTCATCAGCTGTTCCGATTCTCTTGGGAGCCATTGGATCTGCACAAAAGGTGAATAATTAACTCTTAAAATAAGTTATTTTTTCATAAAATTTGTGAAGATATGTGAAAATTTGGCTAAGGAATTTAGGCGTGCTAGTCCCATAGTTGGCGCGCAAGTCTCCTTTGGTCGCGCAAGTATTGGGCGCGCATGTATCACCACGCAAGTCCAAATACCTTAACAGAAGCGCGATGCAAGAAACAAGAAGTGCGGATGAGCAAAAGCTGGGAGTCCACTTGCACACTGAGAGAAAAAAACAAGTGAGGGGCGGGTGAATTGTGTAAAGTAAGGCCATCTATTTATAGACGAGGCCATGCCCCTGCGTGCCGGACCCTACGCGCCCGAAGCCGATTTGCGCGCCACACCCTGCGTGCCCTAATTTTGTTTTTGTTTCTCGTTTTCGTCAGAGTCAAATCCTCATTCCTTTTTGGATCCAACTCTGAGGGGGGACTTTTTTTTACGCTAATTTTTTTCACACTGTCTAAAAGAAATGAAAAGTGAAATACCTCAAACAAAGAAGATTCATCCTTTAAATAAACATCAAAATAAGTGAATTGGATGAACAAGGAGAACATTTCCCCTAGGTCGTGCAAGTTTTAGCATGGTCGTGCAAGTATACTTGCACGCCGCCCAAATGGTTGCGTAGGTGACTTGCGCGCCCTCTTTGAAAATATCACAGGGTCTTCTCCAGCCTATAAATACCCCGGTGGGCCCCCCATTTCGAGAATATTTTTTCCAGAATTCAGATATATAGCTTTGAACACCCAAGTCTCTTCTTCAAGTCTTCCGAACACTTCTAAGGTCCTTATTTACCTAGAATGGAAGGTCTAAACAAGAGGAATAAGGTCTAAGTGTTATAATTCACTAACACTTACACGCCTAAGTGTTTTACCCTTAATGGAAATGGACACACTTGCACGCCTCCTTACCTACTTATTGAAACATGTGTGCCACTCTTCTAAAAGTACCTTGGTATAACTATAAAGGATTTGGTCAAGGATCGCCCCAAGTATTACCCTACTGGTTAACCATTACCAAAGTATATAGGTTTCGCACAAGTATTCTTGCGTGACCAAGACTTGAGCAACCATGCAGTACTTGCGCGACCCCCCAGGACGTGCACACCCTTATCTTTTTGGGTGCCCTACCTACCCATTTAACCTCTCTTATGCCATTCCACCTCAACTATTCAATATTTAGTCTTCAAGACACTCTTCAATGCCTTTTCTGGCATTTTTTCTTGATTGAATTCCTTAACTGAAAGGAATTCCGTGGAACATATCTCAAAACCTAGTGATTTACCCATATTTATGTCACTAAAGTTAGAGATTTCATTCATTCAACCTCATCATTTAAGATGAGAGAACCCTATACATGGGACTCCTTTTCAGGATTAATCCTTATTCATAATTCCCTTAACCAGGGCATCCTTTTCAAGAGTATTCCCCAGTCATAATTCCCTTAACCCGGGCCTCCTTTTCAAGAGTAAGCCCCAGTCCAAGTCCCCTTAACTCTGGGCATCCTCCTCAGGAGTAAGCCCCAACCATAATTCCTTTATCATGGGCCTCCTTTTTAGGATAAGCCCCAGTTGTAATTTCTCTTAGCCAGTCTTAATTTAATTTTGATTTTAGTTTCCTTTTTAGGAGTAAAACCCAATCATAAGTCCCCTCCTAATTTGGGAATCTTCCTTAGGAGTAAGCCCCAAGTTAGAGTATTCAAATCTCCATAAAGTACATATACCTTTATGGACCCTGTTTCTGGGTTTCTTCCCTGAAGTAAATCATAATCTTTATTTATCTGGGCAGTCATACATACATAAGCCCGACATTATTTTTCATGATTGTATATTTCATGGAACAATTTTTTTGTTTTACCAATACCTCTTTTTTCTCACACCAAGCATAACTCACGTGAGCTTAGAGTGTAAAAGTAATTATGATATCTTTCTTTGATCCATCAGTCATACATAATCCTTATACTTCCTTACTCAAACAACGTGGGTTCTGATTCCTTCTCTAAACAAGGATACATAGGTAGCCCATCTACGGGTGTGATCCCAACTCTGAAATAATCTATTTCCTTTTGAATGATAATAAACTTCGTGTGCCCCGCTGAGTGGCTTTCAAACCAGCATTTTTATCATAATAACCAAGAGACTTTTATATAATTTATTAATGGATAAAATTGACTAAGAATATCTAAGCAAACACAGATGATTCCCTATTGATGAAGAACCTCGAATACATATAAAATATTCTCTAAATTTCATACATATTTATCATTCATTGTCAGATCTAAAGGAAATATCATTTTAATACTTGGTAATATAATAAGGATTCATGAACATAACATAAATCTATTAAGAGAGTCCTGGAGTAGACAATAATTCCCCTAAATAAGGTGTGATGACTCCGACCTCCCATCCTCTCGACCAATGCAAATTCCTAAGCCTCATCAGTTCACAACTAATGAGAACCTACCTTTAGAAAGTAGGTCCAAATGGATATGGAATCATTGGATGTTTCCGGTTCTACGAACAAACCTGTCAGAAACCGATTGGAATGTTTGAACCTTAAATCAACGAGGTCATCCCAAATTTTAGAGGGAAACATAATGATAATATCATTTAAAAAATGTTTTATAATTTTTCAATCATTCTCCAATTACATCTAATTGATATATTTAGATATAAATTATTTTTCATGAATCAATAGATACATATTCATATAAAATATTATTTTTCGGATGTTGAATATTGGGTAATAACTTTTTACATGCTGGAGGTAAATTGTCATGATATTATCTTGAAATTTTAGGAAAAAACATTTTCATTTAATTTCTAAATTATGAATTATTGAATTATTATTTTCAATTGGAATACAAATGATTATATTATTTGTGGGTGGGGTCCTATATCACCCTCTATTGAATTATTTATGCTTTTATATCTCATGATACAATAAGTTTGTGTGTGTAATTGATATAAAATATTTTTTTCACATGATGACGTGTGGACAAGATTTTTTTATTATTTTTTAACAGGATGGTGTTTGGATATGATTCAATATAGATTTTTTTTCACAAGATAGTGTATAAAAATAATGTCATATAGCATTTTTCACATGATGGTGAGTATTCATTATCACATATAGGTTAGTCACATGATTGTCTATTGATCATGATCTCTTCTTGATTTGATTAAAACATTGTTCATAGGTATTATTTCTATTGACCTTATAGAAAATATCATGATTTAATATTCTTATGATTATAAAATATTTTTATTTCATATACCTGGGATTATGATCCAAGAATCATGTTTTTTATCACACGATATAATTCTATTATATATTTTTTTTCTTTTTATATTATTTTTCTTATAACCCGACATTTGGAAAAATATAGTCTTTATGTGTAAATTTAAAGAAGATATTTCTCAACTTCTCATTTTTTTTAAATATACTTATGATCCAACACTTGATGTAATATTGATGAATTTTTCCACTACGTTGATTTTGAGCTCATAAATTTCTTATGTTTCCATTCCTAATGTTTTTAAGAAGATTATAACAGATGTGAACTCTAAAATTATTGTAGTTTGTCTCAATTATAGAGACATTTTCACGTGTATTATATAATAAACTTCATATTTATGTTTTTGTAAGAGACGATAAAGATTAAATTCATGGGATTGTGTGATTATTTATGAAACATAATATTTAAATTATATAAAATATTTAATATAAAGATATGTTTTTCATTTATCATCTAAATTTATAGCAAAATTAGTGTATAAAGATAGTGTTTATAGTACCAAACCCATGAGAGAGGGTCTATGACTTCACAGTTATTTTTAAAAAAATTACCAAATTATTAGAATTATTTTAGTTATTTTTTTAGATTAATTTTTGGAAATTTAGTGAAAATTCTAGGGATATTTATAAGGAATATTTATTTGTATATGATAATATCCATGACTGTTTTTTAAGGTATAAATTTTTTGGGTTTCCTTGTAAATAAATCCTTATTCAGGTATTTTTAAGTGGATGGGTCCAGGTATAGATTCACCTTCTGTAATCCCCTTGGGTAATAATATTTCCCACCTAGAGAGAAACTCAATAGTGATTTGATATTCTCAAAACAATTATTCTTACAATCTATTTTGAATTATTTATATCATATGTATTTATAAAAATGAATATAATGGAACCCTACATAAAGAAAATTAGATTAAACCAAGAGTATTTTAGGTTTCCCAAAAATATATAGTAATAAACTCATAGTGTAATACATTTTGAGGTTACATTTTTCATGTAAATAGCATACAATAGTTCCCTTATGGTATAAATTTTTCACCTCTCTTATTAACAATATTAGGATTTTATAATGCCTGAAGTTCAAAATAACTATTCTAACAATCGATTTCATAGAGAATGAGTTAATTTTCCCAATGAGAAACGTAATGGGACCTGATTTTGATAAGAAATATTATGGATATTACAAAACATCTATCCTAAATTATTATTAACAATGTGAACTACATTGAGATACCAAAAACACCAGTGTAAAGAACGATTGCGTCTTCTATAAGTTCCAAATATGGAGATGATGATGGAATAATGATTAACTTTTCATTGTGTCAAAACAATATGAAGGGGAAGAGAAAATACTATCTCATATGAATAGGAATATATTTAATATATGGTGATGGAAGGAATAAATGTACCAGTAACAAATAAAAAATGAGGAGTTATGTTAAAACTATTGGGAAAATAAAAATCATTATATGGTTCAATTAATAGTTTGATATTAATTTTTTAAGCGCTTAGTGACAATAGAAACAGTGAAACTAATCTTAACTATTAAGGTGATAATTGACACCAATAACATTTTAGAGAATGGTGTAAATTATAATTCTTTTCAAAGAAAACTATTTAAGGGTGTAGTGATAGTTATGTGGTGATATATGATTTTCACTCCAGATTTTCATATTTTTTATAATGCGTATGTATTCTCCAAATATTAGATATTTCCTCACAAATTCGAAAAATTTGGGATAATTATTATATCCAAGGATTATGAATAACATTTAATTTTTAAAATATTTTTCTTCACCCAAGGCTAATTAAGACATCCTTTAGATTAATTTGATTTTAATTTTAAAATGCATTTTCTGTCTTCACCTAGACGCTATATTTGGAAATAAAATTTCAAACCATCCAATGATCATCTATCATTATAAGGATGAATATGAGGTCTCTTGAAAACAAATTATACTATAATAGTGATGATACCAAATCATGTATCATGTTTAGCTATAATAATTAGAGGAAAATCCAATATTAGGATTGACATATTTTAGGGGGGAAATGATATATTTTCCAAAGTGTGTATAGTTTATATATATCTTTAAATTACACCATGTATTATTTATATTGTATATATAACGATATCTAGTTTTATTAGTGTGTGATAATTAAAAACATTGAGGATGTATTTTTTTAAAGGAACAATCATGTAACACCCCATGATTTTGGAATATATTTTCTCGATAAATTAACATTACATTCAATATATTTATATTCCTAAAACACAAAAAAAATGATAAATGACATATTAAATGAATTATATTGAAAAATATTTTCATAATGAATTTTATAGTAAATAATAAGATAAAAATCAACTATAAATTAATACAAAATAGTAATATGACCACTAAAAATTTTAATGGGTATTTTTTAAAAAAATAGTTTCATTCTATATTTTATTTTCATGGAAGTATTAAATTTATAAAGTATAACATTTGAATTTTTTGAAAATTGAACCTCATTTTATAATTCATCATGTCAAATTTATATTGTTTTAAATTTTATTTTTTTATAGAATATATTATTTTTATATAATTATTAAAAAATATAATTTTTTTCGAAAATGATAAATTTTATTACCTTATTATTATATAAGAAACTATTATATATTTATTAAAAAAATTAATTAGTTAGTCATATATTTAAAGGGTAAAATTATTCATTTTAAAAAAATTTCTGAACATACAAAACCTTTGTTTATATTTTAGAATAAAGGAAACATTTTATTCCAATTCAAATATAATTTTTAGTTTTTTATTTCAAATAACCATTTTCATTGTAAAATTCATTTTTTCCAATAATTGAATGAAAGAAACATTTATAGTACATATAATAAACCAATTTATTTCATGGAAATTAAAATAGGTGTTATTTCAACCAACATATAAATTATATTCTCAACAACACATTTTTTATAAATATTGTTTTTCTCTATCTTGTGTGTTAATTATGACCAATACTTTTCCAAACCATAGATATTTTATTTATTAAAGTTAATTTCATATTTGAAATTTTCATTCTAATACTGGACAATAATTTTAGTTTCAAAATTTTCATTATTATTAATTACTGATGTTAAAAAAATAGTTACTGCGATAAAGGAAAAAAGTGTAAAAACTGTTTTCATATGTGTAAATGAAATAACACATTAACAATATATACATAAAATTGTGTGGAACATAAACAAAAAGTTTTCTAATATATATTTTATTTATTTATATTTTTCAAATAGTATAAAAAATATACACAACATTATACACTATAAGGTTGTATTACAACATAATATTTTATATAAAAGTTCTTATGAAAATTTATCTATTAATATTTATGTTTGTGTGTGTGTGCATGTGTGAATGTTTGTGTTTTAAATATAATTTTAGGAATAAAAATATTTCTTGGATGTAAACATATTTAGAATTTATATAGAAAAAACATATTAATTAGACAATTCTAGGGGATTCATAGTAATATGAAGAAAATATATATAATAATATAGGATTTTAATAGAAATACAACATTATTCATGATATATAAAATATAAATATAAACTGAATATATTTTATAAAATGTCAAATAACAATATAAATATAAAATTATTACATATATTTTATGAAATATAAACATTATAAAATGTTATATGAATTTGAAATACATATATTTAGTTATTAATGATGATATGACATATATTAGCATATATTAATTTGAATGAATATATATAGTGTATAAAATAATTAAACAAGTATAATTTTAATCTTGATATAATAGTTAATAACTAAAAATATTGTTGAACTCTCTGTAAAATGGTTATTTTAAAAATAACAAATCTTAGATTTATTTATTTCAATTTAGTATTTTGTTCAAATTGTTCTAAATGTGTTTATATATGTTTAAATCATGTCTACATATGTTTATCTATGTTAATTTATGTTTTACAGTTGACCTGGAAGTATTCTAGATTGAACAGACACTTTGTAAAAATTCAATGTCTTGACTCACCGTTAGTTATTTTCATGTCACACCGACGATGAACGGTCACACCGATGATGAAAGGTTGCACCAATAATGAACGGTCGTACCGATGAAGAGCAAGTCATCGATGCTAATGGTCTCACTGAACGGTCGCACTAATAGGAACGGTCACACTCATAACAAAAGTTGCACTGATAGCAATGGTCGCACCGATGGCAACGGTCGCACCGATGGCTACCAAAGATATAATGTGCTACTGATCATGAGTCACTGATACAGATGATCATGAGTCACTGATACCGATGATCATGAGCTACCGATAATGATGATCATGAGCTACCGAAACCGATGAAGATTCAAAATGACTCACCGATCTCATGACTCACCAATGGTCATGAAAACTGATTGAATTTCTATAAACTCTTATTTAATTCTGACGGTCATATTTGATGTTTTTAATGTAATTAATGATATTTAATGTTAGTTGTTGGCATGTCTGGGGACCATACCTTGTACCTATGAAAAGGTAACCATTCCCGTTGCCAGATCATGTGGAATAAAAAAGGAAGATTGAGCTGCAGTAAAAGGGTGTGAGTGAAAAGGCATAGAGACAGAATTCTTCCATGCATATACATACATGAAAAGAAGAAAACACAATGAACTCGAAGAAGACATTAGAATATCTTCATAGAACTATCATGCATGCAATCTAGCACTACTTAAGAACACACCAAGAACACTGGAAATCAGATAACATACTCACTTGTGAAGGGCATCAAGCTGAACCACGATACTCTGTTTTTCAATAGAAAACTTAGAGAAGGACTTAGATGAATTTTTTCTGAATCCAACGAGTCCAGATATGAACTTCTAATCTCTAGAGCATTTTAATCTCTTACCTACTCTCTCTAAGTGATTCATTTATTTACTATTTTGAGTAGTGTGTATTCTTTTAATTATTTACACTCACTGTCTCCTGTGCTGAACTGGAGGATACTAAATCCTCATTCCAAACACCGTACATCGTATAGTATCATACTAAGGATAGTGGTAGAGGTCATGTGTAACCTGGAAATCCTATGTGTTTTTGTCATTGTTTTCCCATGAATAACTGTGGTAGAGGTCTTATGACCTGGACAGTATTGTACTATTGTTAACCCCAATCCAGGGTGTGGATCAAATTTATATATAAATTTGAGAGGACTAAGTCTCGGCTTGAGACTGAACCTCTTGGTTATACATGCTGTTCTTTTTAGTATAAGTCTAAAGTATACTACATATATCTTTTATATTCCGCTGATATTACTTTGAAATATAAAACTACTTTAAAGTTACATTGATAGTTAAATTAGCAAGTGTTTATACTTGTTGTGAACCAGTAAATTAGCTTCAAAATATAATTTAACCAAGTGATTAAATTGACTGAGATCTAATCAATCTTTAAGAATCCAATTGAACATTTGCAATCTGTATAAATTCACTGCAGTTTATCATTGTTTTTAAATTGAGGGATTTTAAGAGAGATCTTTTTAACAGAAATTTTAATTGGAACTCAATTCACCCCCCCTCTTGAGTGTCCACTCCGTCCAAAATTTGGTATCAGAGGATTAGTTTTGTTTTTCAAATTATTCAAATACTCTATTTTGCAACTGTGATTTTAGTTATATTTTAACGATCTTAAATTTCTGTTAGCTCAAAATTTTATCTCTTTAAATTTATTTTCTAAACTCTAGTACTCTAGTTATGGATAATATACTAGAAGGTGATGCTACCAACATGTCACCTTTCTTTAATAGCCCAAATTCTGCCCAATGGAAACTGAAAATGAAAATTCATTTAGAAAGTATGGGATTTGATATCTGGACTGCTATAGAAACTGAATTTAAGATTCCAGCCACTGTTATAACTACTTGGGATGAAGCTACTAAGACATCTTACAATAATAATTGTAAAGCTATGAATGCCCTGTATTGTGCTTTAGGAGATGAAGAGTTCAATAGAATATCTTCTTGTAAAACTGCCTATGAAATATGGGATACTTTGAGTGATTCTCATGATGGAACAGGTAATGTTAAAGAAATGAGATTGAATACATATACTATTAAATATGATAATTTTAAAAAGAAGACTGATGAACCTCTCTCTGATATGTATCTTAGGTTCAATGAGATTGTCAATACAATGATCTCTCCTGGAAGAGATGTCACTGCTAAGGAACAAATCATGTCAACATGGATTATTTGTTGATGGACTTATGTATAATCTGTTATGTATTTCTCAATTATGTGATGATGGCTTTAATGTAAAATTTTAAAATGATTTCAGTAATGTTTTTAACTCTAAAAATGTTTTAGTATTTTCTTCTTTATGAAATGAAAATTTTTATGTTGTTGATTTGAATTATTTAGCTAAACAAAATGTTACTTGTTTAAATGATTTTCATAATGAATCTTGGATAGGGCACAAAAGATTAGGACACTACAAAACAAATTCACTTAGAAAACTGACTTGGAAGAACTTGGTTAGGGATCTACCCAAACTTGAATCCCCAAATGAAAAAGTTTTTAATCCCTGTCAAAAGGGAAAGCAACATAAAGTTTCTTTTAGATCAAAGAAAGAAGTCTCAACTTCTCAACCTCTCGAGTTGGTTCACATGGAATTGTTTGGACCTTCTTGAGTTTCCAGTTTAAATGGGAATCACTATGTCTATGTCCTAGTAGATGAATTTTCTAGATATACTTGGGTATACTTCTTGGCTCACAAAAGTGAAGCTTGTTCTTACTTTATTAAATACTCCAAGTCTGTAGAAAATCTTAGTGGACTTAAGATTAAAACCCTGAGAAGTGATCATGGCTGTGAGTTTAAAAATCATGAGTTCGAATCTTATTTCGCACATTATGGATATAGTCACTACTATTCTGCTCCTAGGACACCTCAGCAGAATGGTGTAGCAGAAAGAAGGAATAGAACCCTTCAGGAAATAGCAAGAACCATGCTTAATGAGTATGACCTACCTATTTATTTTTGGACTAAAGCTATGAATACAACTTGTTATATTGTCAATAGAGTCTTAGTTAGACCTGTTCTTAAAAAGACCTTTTATGAGTTATGGAATAATATGAAACCTAAAGTTAGTTACTTTATTGTCTTTGGCTGCAAAGTCATTATTCTTAATACAAAGGATAATATGGATAAATTTGATTCTAAAAGTGATGAGGGAATCTTTCAAGGTTATTCCATATCCAGTAAATCTTATAGAGTCTTTAATAAAAGGACCAAATGTGTGGAAGAATTTGTTCACATCAAGTTTGATGAAATAGATCCACATGAACCTAAACCATATCTTCAAAATCTTGATGAAGATTTTAGTATTCTAGACCTCTATGATAAAACTAAAGAACATGTTGTGAAAACATCCAGTTTTGGACATATGCCAGAATCTGCTTCTGTTGAACCTGAACCTATAGATGAACCTGATATCTCTATTCCTTCCTTTACTAGATCAACTAGGATTATAAAAAATCATCCTTTAGATGTTGTTGTTGGTAATCTTGATAGAGGGACACATACTAGAGCTTCTCTAAGAAACCAGGCTGAACATCAAGCTTTACATTCATAGTTAGAATGAAGAAATATTAATGATTCTATCAATGATGAATTTTCAGTAATGGATATTCAAGAAGAGTTAAATCAATTTGAAAGAAAAAAATTCTAGGAATTAGTTGAGAGACCCAAGGAAACATTGACAATAGGAACTAAATGGGTATTTAGAAATAAAGTTTATGAGTCTGGAAACATATTTAGAAACAAAGATAGATTAGTTTCACAAGGATATAGTCAAGAGGAAGGTATAGACTATGAGGAAACCTTTTCACCTGTAGCTAGATTAGAAGCTATTAGGATTCTACTTTCCTATGCTGCTCATCTGAATTTCAAGTTATATCAAATGGATGTTAAAAGTGAGTTTCTAAATGGTTTTATTGTTGAAGATGTTTTTTTTGAACAACCACCTGGATTTACTAATCCTCATTTTTCAAATTGAGTTTTTAAACTTTATAATGCTTTATATGGTTTAAAACAAGCTCCAAGAGTTTGGTATGATAGACATGGTAGTTTTAATATTTCAAAATGTTTTACAAAAGGGATTGCTGATCCAACTCTTTTTATTAAAGGAATTTATAAAGATTTTTTAATAGTACAAATCTATGTTGATGATATTATTTCTGTATCTTCGAAACATTCTTTATGTATTGTTTTTTTTAAAAAGTATGCAAAATGAATTTGAAATGAGTTTAATTGGAGAACTCAAATATTTTATTGGATTTCAAGTTTTCCAAAATGAAAATGGGATTATTTTTAATCAAAGTAAATATACATAAGATCTTTTAAAATGTTTTGGTTTGGATAGTATTAAGGAAAGTGATATTCCTATGAGTACAGTCTGTAAATTGGATGCAGATGAAACTAGGAAACCAGTAGATCAAAAAAATTACAGAGGTATAATTGGAAGATTACGTTACCTTACCGCTAGACGACCAGATATTATGTTTAGTGTGTGTATGTGTTCAAGATTTCAAGATAATCCAAAAGAATCTCATTTACTTGCTGTTAAAATAATTTTCAAATATCATAAACATATTGAAAATTTAGGTTTGTTTTATCCAAAAATGCAATATTTAAACTTAATGAGTTATTCAGATGATGACTTTGCTGGTTGCAAGTTAGATAGAAAGAGCACATCTAGAACCTTCCATATTTTGGTAAAGTCCCTGGTATCCTGGTGTAGTAAGAAATAGAACCCTGTTGCATTATCTACTGCTGAAGCCAAATACATTGCTACTGGTAGTTGTTGTACAAAAATTCTGTGGATTAAACACACTCTTTTGGACTATGGATATGATATTAAGCATGTTTCAATCAACTGTGATAACACTAGAGCAATTAACATTTCAAAGAACCTTGTTCCTCACTCTAGAACCAAACACATTGATATAAGGGACCACTTTTTGAGAGACCACTACCAAAAAGGTGATATTACTCTTGAGTTTATTGGTACTGAACATCAATTAGCTGACATTTTCACCAAGACCTAAGTTCGGAAAGATTATACTTGATTAAACAAGAGTTACATATGATAGATCTGTAAAACCGATCTGCAAACCGATCTTTCAAACCGATCTATCAAATCGATCAGTGAAACCGATCTGTCAAACTAATTAGTGAAACCAATCAGTGAAACCGATCTGTCAAACCAATCTATCAAATCGATTAGTTCTACCGATTGGGTTGTACTATTTTTAAAATAATTATTTTCTGTTTGAAACTACGTTGTTTTTTTAATCGATATTATATTGTCTTGTAACCCTAAATGATACAAATAATGACCTGTGGCTATTTCATTATCTAAAGACTGTTGACATTCCATTTTCCACTGAACTATATCTTCTTTTTTCTATAACCCAAGCATTTTGAATATTTTTAAGACTCTTGATTGTCTCAAACCTCAGTATAGGAAAACAAAAGCGACAAGGCAAGGAATTTGAAGGTTTCTCACCTATAAAGCATGCTCGAGGTGAGTCGAGTAGTACGACACAGAGGTATGTGAACCCAGAGCTTGTAAAACCGGATGTTATAGCTGAAAAGGAAATATGTTCTGAATGGGGTTTATCTAGAAAGTCTATTCTCTTAAAAGTGTTGGAAATGCAAGGTTGGAATAATTGGTTCTGCGATAATAATCGGGTCTTTTACCTAATGTTGGTGCATGAGTTCTATTTAAACATGAGTGTAGTATTGGATGGAGTAGAGATTGCGAGATTTTCTTCTATAGTAAAAGGGAAAAAGATTACTTTTTCATCGATGCAGTGGGATGAATTTCTAGGAGTACCTCACAATGGAAGATACGAGGACTATTCTCGTAATATTCCTCCTACAACTTATTACTTTTCTTATGAGCTAGCCTTGGAGTTATTGACTGGGAAGTCTGAATCGAGTAGGATATCTGCTGCAGAGTTGGATGGTGAGAGTGGAATCCTGTTTAAATTTATTCAACATCAAATATTTCCTAGAAAAGGTGACTTTGCTTCAGTAAAGTATCAGGATGACTTTCTGTTATTCCATTTGTTGAATGGTGAAAAGATCAATCTGTGTAGATATTTTGCTAAGAATATTATTGAGATGATAAAACCTTCAAAGAAAGATACTACTTTGTTTTATTCTAAGAAAATTTCTACCATGCTGAAATTCTTGGGCTGTGTGGATGATGGAGATGAGTGTATCTCATCAATTAGATTCTATTTCAACAAATTTATTTGTAAGAGGATGAAAATCAATTGGAACCCATGGAAGAAGGCTTGGGCTACTGATGAAGAAAATTTACATGAGTCCTTCAATCCTACTGATCATACAAGGAGACCAAAGGGGATAAGAGATCCTAGTTTAAAACCTGGTGAGGAAGTGGTTTCTTCATATGAAGAAGAGGAAGTAGAATTTCCTAAGGAAACTACTTAATCTAGTAAGAAGGGAACATAAGAAGAAGACGATGGTGATAATCTGAATACTGAAGAGAAGGCTGAATTATCTCCAGATGAGAGGACTGATCCTGATACTATTATCCCAAAGAAAAGAAGGAAGGAATTTGGTTCGGCAAGCACTCCTCTCAGTTTACCAGAGATTGAACCTGTTTTTGATGATGATGATGATGAAGAAGCTGATACTGATGAGTCAACCACTGAGGAGTATGAATCCGGTAGTTCAGACAGTTCATGTGAGAGATTAGTTAATAACGATGATGATGAAGGCAATAGTGGTGATGGGGGTGATGTTGATGGTGATAGAGATAGTAGTATCATTGACAGTGATAGTGGTGATGTTGATGATGCTAATGCTAGACCTATAGAAGGTCATAATGTGATCCAATATGATCCTCTACCCCATCCAATTTAGTAAGAAAATTTCCCTGAGGCTTAGAGGACAGAACATTCAAAGACTGATGAGGATGAGGAAGTCCCTCCAGAAAATTCTGGAAGAGCTCAGTTTCTGAAACCTCTTTATCATTTATGTAAAACTGCATGGGAAGAAAACCTTGGTCTTGCAGTTCTGGGTTTAGATTACATAGAGTAAGAGGAAGGAGTAAAAGTGGATCTTACATGAGTAAGTGATTCAGCTAAGGCTCGTTTAATTGCTGAGTATATAAAAAAACAGAAGTCCAACCTAATCCTTCAGTGTCTCAAGCTAGACCTAATCCTGCAATTGATCAATCTGATTTTGACAGATTTAAGGATGATTTGGTTCAAGAAGTTAGATATTCTATGAAGGAGGAGTTATCAAATGCTTTAGCACCTACACCTGTGACTCTATCTGAATTTTATATGGATGATTTGGATCAAAGTGTGGTTGACCTTATCAAACCAGACATGTGCAATTATAGTAAGTCGATTGGTAGACACATTAACTCTTTGAATCAAACACTCACAGATTTAGGCTGTAATTTGGTTTCTCTTTCAGGAGATTTTAGAACAACCATCTCTGGTATGATGGAAGTGTTAGGAAATTTGATAGAACATATGAAGAAGGAAGATTTGAGGAAGTTGAAAGCTGATATCACTAAAGTTATTTCTCAGGATAGATCTTCAAAGTTGACCAAGATCACTGGTCATTAGATTAATGCTTTAAAGAATGTTATTAAAGAAGAGCTGGCAACTCTTGGAAAGATTTTGGATTTGGATTCTTTAAAAAAGATGAAAGATCATAGTGATCATATTCATAAAATGGTGTAGTTGTATTCAGCTGATGCTACCAAGTCTCAAAAAGATATTAAGGAGAAATTGGATCATTATTTCTCTAAGATTTACACAAACCATGAGTTGAATCACCATTTTAAAGTGTCGGTAGAAAATTTGAGACTCCCTCCAGTTACTCAAGCTTTTAAGGCTCAAGTTCAGTAGTTGAAGGATTTTACTCCTACTTTGGAAAATTTTATGCAGAATAAGGATGATTTTTAAAGGTCCATGAAGTATAGTGGAGAAGTAATTCATGAATTCATCAATTTTTTCAAACCCTACCTTCATATGAAAGCTAAGGCCATTGTTTTTCCTACTGCTGAGCCTCTTAATTCATCAGATTTTTCTCCCGGTCAGATGTATGCCTCTCAATCTTTCTCCAGTATTTAGCAAGTCTTTCAACATACTCCTCCAGAAAGATCTTCTACTCCTCAGCAGGTGACCTTAGAACCGACAATTCGTCCAGCTAGAGTCATCCTGCCTCCTTTCTCTATCCGGCCCGTTCAACCTTCTACCCAGCCACCTTCTGGACCATCCATTCCTCCAACTGCCAAAGGAAAAGCTCCCTTGAACTCCGAGAAATAGCTGTATCTGTCTATTTTTGATAGGGTATCTATTTCCTATACGTTTAACGTTTTTATGTGATTTTTGTACTCATTTTCAAACGTTATTTTTCTGTGGAATATTCTTTCTTATCTTCCTTCTCTCTTCATTTTTATAATCCCAAAGGGGGAGAAATCAGGGAGATCATGCATATGAATGGGTGAACTGAATGTGAAAATGATCCCATGCTTGATATTTACTGCATGCATGCATACACAAGGGGGAAAATAATGCCTCTATATCTCCATGGGAGTAATGATGAAAGGGGAGAATGAATTGTATCATCTGACTTATATAATATGCGGTGAATGACTCAGTTATATAAGTTATGTTTTCTATTCTATCCCTATTTTATCTTTTGGCATATATTCTTTTTATATAGGGGGATCATACTGAATGACATACTATCTTCTCTTATAATTTATGCCATTGATTTGTGATTATCAAAAAGGGGGATATTGTTAAACTCTCTGTCAAATGGTTATTTTAATAATCAAAAATCTTAGTTTTATTTAATTTAATTTATTATTTTGTTAAAATTGTTCTAAATGTGTTTATATATGTTTAAATCACATCTACATATGTTTATCTATGTTAATTTATGTTTTAAGGTTGACCTGGAAGTATTCTGGATTGAACAGACACTTTGTGAAAATTCCATGTCTTGACTCACCGTTAGTTATTTTACTGTTTCACTGATGATGAACGGTCACACCGACGATGAACAGTCGCACCAATGATGAACGGTCGCACTGATGAAGATCAAGTCACCGATGAAAACGGTCTCACCGAAAGGTCACACCGATAGGAATGGTCGCACTGATAGCAACGGTTGCACCGATAGCAATGGTCACACCGATGGCGACGGTCAAACCAATGGTTACTGAAGATCTAAAGTGCTACTGATCATGAGTCACTGATACCAATGATCACGAGTCACCGATAACGATGATCATGAGCTACCAATACTGATGATCATGAGCTACCGAAACTGATGATGATTCAAAATGACTCACTGGTCTCATGACTTACCGATGGTCATGAAAACTGTTTGAATATCTATAAACTCTTATTTAATTCCAACGGTCATATTTGATGTTTTTAATGAAATTAATGATATTTAATGTTATTTGTTGGCATGTCAGGGGACTCTACCTCGTACCTATGAAAAGGAAATCATTCCCATTTCCGGAGCATGTGGAATAAAAAGGAAGATTGAGTTGTAGTAAAAGGGTGTGCCAGAAAAGGCATAGAGAGAGAATTATTCCATGCATATACATACATGAAAAAAAACACATGAGGAACTTGAAGAAGAAATTTCAAGATCTTAAAAGAAATCTCATGCATGCAATCCAGCACTACTGAAGAACACACCAAGAACACTGGAAATCAGAGAACATACTCAATTGCGAAGTACATCAAACTGAACCACGATACTCTGTTTTTCAACAGAAAAACCAGAGAAGGACTTAGAAGCATTTCTGCTGAATCCAATAAGTCTAGATCTGCACTGCTAATCTCTAGAGAATTTTAAACTCTTACCTACTCTCTCTAAGTTATTCATTTATCTACTATTTGGATCAGTGTGTGTTCTTTGTATTATTTACACACACACTCTCCTCAATGCTGAACTGGAGGATAGTTATCCTCATTCCAAACTCCATACATCGTGCAGTATCCCACTAAGGATAGTGGTAGAGGTCAAGTGTGACCTGGAAAGCCTGTGTGTTGTTGTCTTTGTTTTCCCATGATGAACTATGGTAGAGGACTTAGGACCTGGACATTATTGTACTGTTGTTAACCTCGATCCAGGGTGTGGATCAAATTTATATATAAATTTGAGAGGACTAAGTCTCAGTTTGAGAGTGAACCTCTTCGTTATATCTCTTGTTCTTTTTAGTATATGCCTAAAGTATACTACATATATCTTTTATATTCCACTTCTATTACATTGAAATACAAAACTATTTTAAAGTTACTTTGATAGTTAAATTAGAAACTGTTAATACTTGTTGTGAACCAGTAGGTTAGCTTCAAAAGATAATTTAATCCTATGATTAAATTGAATGAGATCTAATCAATATTTAAGAAGCTAATTGAACATTTTCAATCTGTATAAATTCACTACTGTTTAACATTGTTTTTAATTTGGGGGATTTTAAGAGAAATCTTTTTAACAGAAATTTTTATTAGAACTCAAATCACCCCCTCTTGAGTGTCCACCCCGACCAACAAATATTAATTATGAATTTTTTTTAAAAGATTTTGAATCTTTTTTTGAGTATGTAAGAATGTAGAAATACCATTATAAATTTATAAAATTTTATGAAACCAAAAAAATTATAGGGGTTTTATCATCCTCAAAACCCAATAGATGATGCTCGATGCCTCATGATCTGTGACCATCAGTCCGACCAAATCATCCTTATCCCCATCCAACATCATTAAACTCAGCCCCATTATCTTCCTTTCCCATTACATTATTCTCATACCACTCTATACTATATTATAAACATCAACCTCACATTGATGTATTACCCAGTTGACCCATGAGATGCACTTATTCATGAACAGGGGTCAGAAAAAACATTTAATCCCACATAAACCCCATTATTTTTCTTCCATTTCTGTGGAAATATATATACATATAAATATATGTATATATGAATGTAAATATAATTTAAATATAATATTTAGATTCATAAGGTGAAATTTCTTCTTTTGATAAACAATTGAGAAGTCAGATATGTCATCATTGGAATCTATATAACAAGCGAGGACTAAAAAATGATATGATACCTATCATCGAGAGTAGTGAATTATATTACCTTAGTAGACAAGTAAAACAAACACGGGTGTATTCATCTCCATGAATAGTTATAAAAATAAAATATAATTATATATTAATAATAATATAACTAATATAGTTGGAGTGGGAAAATATATAAAAAATATTTGGAAAACAAGCACTACAAATCAACATCACCAGTATTAAGAATGATCTATAGAGATAGATAGTGAGAGAGAATTTTTATTAAGATATTAGATTGAAAAATGATTACTATATGGGATAAATACAATTTTTTCAAAAATATAATTTAAAGTAATTTGGTTTTTGAAATATTATTTATTTCTTAACTGGTTTTAATGTAGTTTAAAACTATCATTTTTTTGTGAAATTAATTTCTTGTCTCTATTTTTAAATTTTTTAAAACCCATTTATTACAATATTGAGTTTTTCAAAGTTATATGATTTTAAAATGATAAATAAATTTTCAAAATGTTTTATTTAAAAATCATGGGTTCATATTCAAAATGATTTTTTCGAGAGGTTATAATTATTTTTTATCTCAAACCAGATTTTATAGAAAATTATTTTATATTATAAATCTATTTTATGATTAAATATTTGAATGGACATATATTAATTTATTATGGTCATAATTACATTTTGGTTTTGAAAAGTTCATATCAATATTAGTATTTATTATATTTAATTTTAATTACTTTTATTTATCCCATAATATATATATATATATCCATTGATAATGTTTAAAAATATGGTTTTGATAAAACATTCCAATAATGGAAAAGGGAAATCTATAAAATTATTTCATAAAATATGGAACTAGGGAATTTTATACATGATTATGTTTGTTGAGGGAACCCAAACATTAAGGGACTATGTCCTCCCTATGATGGATAGGACCTATATAACCATGAATGTTCTAGGACACCTCATTGTTTTTTTCAAAGGTTCAATGGTTTTTTTATTTTAATATTATTATAATAACATATAAGGAAATAATTTGAATTATTTAAAAGGGGGGAAATTGTATTTGTAAATAATTTCATTGATTAACAATTTTTTTTTAATAATTTCTTTTTAGTAATGAAAAAATGTGTTGAAAAAATTTCCTTCAAATTTTTTTTTTCTAAAAACCCAATTATTGTATTTAATGGAAAAATAAATTTATTTCTATACCAAATATTTTATAAAAAAGAAATTATTATTTTAAAGATAAAATGTATTCAAACAAGATTTAAATGATTTAAAATATAGATAACCTTTTTTTGTAACCACTTACTGAGATTTTATCTCACCACATGATTTAAAATATTTTTTATAGGGTAATTTTGTGAGTTGTGTTGATTTTTGAGTTTTTTTTTATTTTTTGTATAGGAATTATAGGATTAAAAACCATTTATAGTATAATTTATTACATAGATTTCCATTAAGTAAAAAAATAATGATTTAGAGGTCTAGAGTCCTTATAATATTAGACACATTATCTTAAATGTTAAAATATCTTCATTATTTGAAACGTCTCATAGTGATCTTAACACCAATATATCATCTAAAATTAAATAGGATTACTAGGGAAAAATACATAAGGAAAAGGGTTTTAGAGAAATACCACAATGGAAACAAACATGGAAATAAAGCATAACATGAGAGTCAAGATACATAACAGAATATCATAAAGAGAATGATCACAAGAATACAAATATTAAATAATGAAATGAAATTGTATGATTTGGAGTCATGTAATGTGTGTTAATATTATAAGTCATTACAACCTAAATATAATTCATGGGTCACACCCAAAAAAATCTGCATAAAGTGGATAGAGTCCCATGGTGGATTTGGTTCGCCACCTAATCACTTATACACTATCTCACGACATATAATTCCATACCCAATTAGTTTGATGTATATATACTTATGGGACCACCTATCACACAAAAAATCATACATATCAATTCCACATAAATAAAATAGACCACAACTAAATCATAATCATGATCACACTAATTTGAACGAAGTGGGTTTTAAAATTCCAAATCAAGGAATAACTGAAGCCTAAATCATAAGGATTCTCCAAAGAATTAAAAAAAATGTAATAATTCAAAAAAACATCATTATAGAACATATAACTCCAATATAGAAAATTCATGAGAATGATCTAGATATTAAATATGGAAAATGAAATAAAAGTTCTTTCCTTATTAAATAAGTAACAAATCATTTTAAGAAAATAAATTAATGTTTTCTATAAAAAAGAAAATTGAACCAATGGATTTATATATAAAATAAAAAATGTGGTGAAATGATATTAATGTAATTAAACAATTTAATTTGGATTTATTATTCACATAAAACAAGTAGTAAGAAAGTTCCTATAAAATAGTTTTCCATAATTTTGGGAATTTTGAAGGAAAATACATGTATAACAATGAAATGAAAATTATTTATTAATATTTATATATTTAAGAGACATAAATAAAAATAAAATAAGTAAATTATAAAATTATTGTGTAAAAGGGATAATAAAAAATAAAATGGGTGGTTTTTATGTAACACGGGAGGTACATAAGATCACATACCCCATCTTTGAATTTTCTTTATTCCTATAATTAAAAGAGGAAATATTTATATTATTTTTATTAATTACAAACCCAATAATTGTTTTCATCTATATTTAATTTTTTTATATCCATTTATTATATTTTTCTTATTTAATTTTATTATTTTTTATGTGTATGTTTCTTTCTCATATTTTTTCAGTTAACTTATCAGTAACTCATTGGATTTCATGACCATGGTATGTTTTATTATAAAATTACATCATAATCATCAATGTAATTTTGTAGCTTCATGTCCTTTATTATAAAATTAGTATAATACATATAATATTTTGATCATTATGTGAAAATGTTCCCAAATTAAGAAAGTTTTCTTCGATAAGCCTATTGGATGTTGTTATAGTTACTACTATGGTTTTTTAAGAATCACACATATAGAATTCACAATATCAATCATATAAAATATTAATTTCGTTAAAAATATAATGTTTACATAGTAAATACATTTTCAATTTCAACTATGTTAAGTGGTCATGAATAATAAAAAAAAGGCATTTCTAGAAGGTGGTAGTCCACATATACAAATCGATGACACATTCATTTTATATGGAATGGTAGGTGGTAGGAAATGAAATAAAAAACATTTTATATTTAGAATTATGTTATAAATATCATATTTATTATTTAATTAATATTTTTTTCCCTACCATTTATGGTAATGATGAATTATTGAACACATCATTCCTAATGGTGGTGGTATAGACTATGTTTTTTCAATGTAAGAATTTTGAATATTCCAAGGAATATTTTATGAGCTAAGTGGTAAGAAAAAATACGATTTGGGGGTACAATGTGCCCAGATTTAATTTTAAAAAAATATTAATTATATTTTTAAAGTGAATGGGTGGTTTTTCAAAAATAATGAAATATATCCTAAATAGGATATTCAATCAGAAATATGAGGGAGCGACTGAGTTTGAGATGTTTCATTTACCCAAGGATTTACATAACTTTTTCCAGTGCAGGTCATATGTAGGAAAAGTCAACAAGGATGTAACTGTAAATAAAATAATTAAATAAAATTATTTTATTTTTAACGCTAAATGAAATAAATCATAAATTGGGACTCGGATTGGTAATATGGGACCACAGTTGAGTTCATAATGTGGTTTTTTCTCTAAGAGTGACCTAAAGTTTGTCATCGTGGGATGTTTGGAAGAGACAATCATTGGCGGTATAGTTAGTGAGTTAATTAATTAATTTATCTAATTAATTAAATCATTTTTGGACTAGTTAGAAAATATATAAATTTATCTCCATGGAAGTTTTCTCAGGTTTAACCTCACTGTCATGATAATTTTCTAGTAGCTCCCCCATTCCTTTTATTGGAAATTCATGACAAAAGATGACGGAACTCCAGATCAGAGAATATCAGGATGCAGCGAATGCATCAAAATCTCTCGAATCATATTGAAATAATTTTTGTGACGAAAGATCAATCCAAAACAAAGGTATGACTCATATTTTGTAGTTTTACACCTCAAAATTAATAGTTTGAGTATATTGATATTTTTCCTTCGATCTACACCCCTCTATGTAGCCTTTTCATGTGCCAGCATTCAAAAATTAATTTATTGTTTTCAAACCATAGGATCCCATTTCATGTTCAATTGGCTAATAATGATTGGCCTCAATATGTAAACCTTGTTTTTTTACTTTACCCCATAATTCATTGCGTTATTCATTGATAGACCACGAGGTCACGATTTGACATTTATGGCAGGGGTTCGAGTGAGATTGAACCCACATATTTGTTGCGGTGGAATGAACGACATGTGGGTCAATGTTTTAGGGATAGATTGATATGTGGGTGGGATAGGGATTTTTTAATAGATCATATCGGCACTATGGATACATTTTTCTGATCGGATTTGGTTCCGGATCGGATTAAAAATCCTCAATTTCCCAATTGACACTTTGCAATAACATATGGTCTGATGAGACCAATTTTGAGTGAAGGTCGTGTTTGGGACTCCATGATGGAGGCTTCTCCATATTGACATGATGGTGGTCGGATGTGTCAACCAAGCGAGACATACTAAAAATAATTAATTATAATAATAATTGGTGATGAGTTAACATATTTTAATTTGCTATTTGATATTATTTTTATACAAAATAATAATAATAATAACATTGGAATAAATTTTGAACGATTGTATAATAAATATTTAATGAGATTTAAATTTTGAATTCAATGTAATTAGTTATGAAGATGAGATATGGAAGTGGTGTATGGCCCATGGGGTGTGAATTGGAGGACTTTTTTACAATAATATAGAAACAGAAAAATATTATTGTTTATTTTAAAAAATGAAAAGGGTAAAAAATGAAACAAAAAGAGGCTCCTATAGAAGGAGTCTTCAAGAGATGGGTTGCTCACTACATAGGTGAAGTAAGGAGGGTTGATCATTCTTTTAAAGAAAAACTTTTCTTAGTAAAATAATAATAACATAATATTATTATTATTATTTTGGATTTCAAACACGAATTTGATAATAAATTTTTCGTACAACATCGGATTGATGAACCATTAGCGTAAGTGAGACCCTATAATTGGGACCGTCATTTTAGGAATGATGTTAGATATATTTTTGGTATTCTATCTTGGTCCATTAAAAAACCCAATAATAATAAAATTATTTTCATTATGGGATCTTTTATCCAATATATCTCCCTCTTACGGTGTTGTAATGACAAATTATTTGCGACATTACAGCCCGAAAATTACGGTATATGTTTCAAGAACAATTTCAAATATTTGATTCGTATTCATGGCTCAGGCCTATGAGACTCCATTAGTGCATAATGTAGTGAAATATGACTTTTTCATTAGGTGTCCAATTGAGGAAAATGAATAGTTGATCCCGTGAATTTTTCAGTGAGGATCGCAATGGTAGAATTTGTATATTATATTTTTGGATCGATACATTGTCCCCATGAGTAACAATTCGTGCAAAATGTTGTGAAATATAGTTTCTTCTCCGGGTGTCCAATTGTGGTGAATTAATATTCTTCCTTGTGCACTTTCCCATAATAATCAGAACGATGTGATCCTTTTGGTTGTCTGGGGCTATTTGAGGAGGCATTTCAGTGAAATTTAATTTTTAATATTTAGACCATTGATGACCATCATGCACTCATCATCCTTTTGGACAGTTATTATAGGATGCATAGGGGTACATGCACATAGTTTAATACCATTGTAATGATAGGTACACAGACATTGGACAAGGTGGAGTCACACAACATGTGTGTCTCGTACAAGTCGTGTGCCTCATTAAGAATATTATACCTCTCACATATATCTATTATTTGAGCTTAGATTTTAGCCCATGAGTATCCTATAAAGACTTTTTTTTGTAGAATGTGATGGTACCATCGGAAATGTATTTATATATAATTTATGGATAGTTCAGGGTCTGGAACCTATCTGAGGTGATTCTTGATGATGGGAGTGATCATACATTCTCACCAGAGACTTCATTGAGAGTGTAACCCCCCATCGGCATAGTTGTGGGTCCTCTACAGTTACTTCTAAGTGTACCCCTCTTATCGGGTAGGTTGTGGGTCCATGATAACCTGTATCAGAACCCTTTATGATCCCATGGCGCGGGTCTTTGACCTTCGGATTGGAACCCCCAACAAAATGGGTACAATTCGTCTTCCTTCAATGTGTAACCCCTTACCAGATAGGGTGAAGGTCCTCAAAATCTAGGGTGGAACCCCCATTTGGAAAAGGGTGTGGTTCTATGTGACACTTTAGTGGAACCCCACATCAGCATGGGTGTGGCTCCGCTATGACTAATGTTGGACTCCTCTTGTATTAATCCTATTTTAATCATTACAAATCATTATAATAATTACAAATTATATTAGTAATCAAAAATATCAAAAATCTTATTAATCATGTGTATTTATGTTTCATGTTATCTGATAATTGATAATGGTTAAGCTCAATTCATTTTATGCATATTACTATTTAAGTCTGAATACAGTTATTTGCCTACGTACAAGACACCGTGAAGCTTGGAATAGTAAGTCAGACCCTGTGAGAAAGACACCGTGAACCCTGACACCATGAAGCCTGAGTCTCAGACACCATGACCACGAGACACCGTGACATAATAAGACTGACACCGTGAAGCAAGACACTATGAATAGACGTCGTAAGCCAGACACTTTGTTTGCTTAAGTTTCAGACACAGTTAGCAAGACATAGTCATCAAGGCACAGTGAATCCAGAAACTGTAAGCAAGACACCATGAAAGAGACACCGTGAAGATGACACCGTGACAAGGAGACACCGTGAAGGAGACACCGTGAAGGAGACACCATTTTCATAACTATTGTGACACTGTTTCCTAACTATTTTGTCATTTTCCAATTTATCTTTTTAACGGTCAAATTTTACGTCTTCAATGAACTGACATAATTAATGTTTTCTTGTGGAAAAAGTACGAGGTACGAGGTACGACATATATGAAACCTGTCGGGTAAAGCTCATGCATTGTGAAGATAAAGAGAAGTGTGCCCAAGAACAACATAGACAATATACAACATGCGAAAAGTCATGAAATATGTGTGCTCTGTACTAAATAGAAGAACACATGCTAGTGAGCATGACCACAAAAAACAAATTGCATGATCTTCAAGGAAGTAATTGTCTCATGCATGCAATTCAACTCTACTGAAGAACACATGAAGTACTGGGATCATGAGACCATCTTTACTCGTGAAGAACACAAGCTGAACCAAGACACTCTGTTTTTCAATAAAAAAACCAGAGAAGGACTCAAAAGAATTTATGTCTTATCCAAGGAGTCCAGAGCTGCACTGCTAATCACGAGATCATTCTAAACTATCATTTACTCTCTCTTATTGATTCTTTCATTTACTTTTGAGCAGTGTGTGTACTCTGTATATTTTACACACACACTATCTCATGTGATGATCTAAAGGATTTAAAAATCCTCACACCAAATTATTTACTCTTGTTTACCCACAAAAACTGTGGAAGGGGTCCTTGTGTGGCCTGGTCATTATTTTGTTTACCCACAAAAACTATGGAAGAGGTCTTTGTGTGGCCTGGACAGTCCATGTACTGTTGTTAACCCTGATACAGGGTGTGGATTAGAGTTTATTTATATAAACTACTTGGTGGAAGATGATCACCAAGTGGAGTGGATTAGGTCTCCACTTGAGACTAAACAATTTGTTTTATATTCGCGGTGCCATTTAAATTTAGTCTACTCTGTTTTACTGCTTTGCTGCATAATCCAGAAAAACTCTAAATTCACTTTGATAGTTAGTCTTAGAAATAAGTTATATCTGATTTTTCTTAGTATGATAACTTCAAAAGTAATATTAATAATACCAATTAAGATTGCTGAGAATTAATCAATCGTCTAAGAAGTTGTTTAAACAGTAAAACTCTTATAATAATATAACCTTGATTAACTGGGATATAACTATTTTTTGGGGAATTCATTGTTTTTAAAACTAATATCTTTTAAACAGAAATTTTTATAGTTACTCAATTCACCCCTCCCCTCTTGAGTTAACTACTCCGACCAACATTTGGTATTAGATGATTATTTTATTAGGACTCTGTGTAATATTATTCAATTGCGATTGTAGTTGTACTTTAAATATCTGTAAATTTATGTTAATTTTAAATTTCTAGCTTTTTTAATTTAATTTTACAGAATGGAAAATAGATTTGGAAGGTGCTGTAACTAATAGAAAACCATTCTTTAATGGAACAAACTATGCTCAATGTAAAATTAAAATGAAAATTCATTTAGAGTGTATGAGTTTTGAAATCTGGTCATCTTTTATAGATGAATACAAACATCCTGTGAGTGATATAATTACATGGGATGAACCTACCAAACTTGATTATAATAAAAATTTCAAAGCCATGAATGCTTTACACTATTCCTTAGGAGATGAAGAATTTAATAGGATTTCTACTTGTAAAAATGCCCATGAAATTTTGGATACCTTTTTTGTCTCACTTGAAGGCACATCAAGTGTAAAGTAAATGAGGCTTAATAATTATACTATAAAGTATGATAATTTTAAAATGAAAAATGATGATCCTATTTTTGATATGTATCTCAGGTTCATTGAGATTTTCAACACAATGATTTCTCTTGGAAGAGAAGTCGTTTCCAAAGAATAGATCATGAGGATACTTAGGTGTTTACCTGATAGATGGAGGGGAACCTCTATATCAATTAGAGAGTCATGAGAAATCATCAGGCTACCTGTAAAGGAACTCATTGGGAAATTAATGATTTATGAGGAAGAGCTATAAGTCAATAGAGAATAGGAGGATGAACCAAAGAGAAAATCTGTTGCATTCAAGACCTCCCTCTCTAAGCACAATGACAAAGGAAAACCAAAAGCTTCAATAGACAGTTCCACTACTAAACAATCATCACCAGATAGTGATGAGGAGATAGTTTAACTGGCCAGAAGATTCAAGCGATTTTATAAGAAGAAAAACTTTTTTAGAAAGCCTAACTTCAAAGGAATGTATGATCCAAAAGGAAACTGAAAAAAAGACTGGATGAGAAGTGAAAAAACTAATGAGATTGTATGTTATGAATGTAAGCGCAAAGGAAATATAAAGGCTGATTGTCCAAAGATCAAATATAAGAAGAAATATGATGACAAGGACATGACGTACAAAAAGGCCATGATGGAAACCTGGAGTTCCTCTGAGGATAGTTCATGTGACTCGGACACATCACATGATGAACAAGATAACAAAGCCAATCTGTGTTTTATGACAAACACATCTGAGGTACAACTGAACTCTTATGTACAAAAATCATATTAATCTTAAGATGAAAGTGACTCTAAAAATATGACCAATGAAGAAATGTATGAATATTGCAACATTCTTGAAGATACATGCAATGAATTAAAGGAAAAATATAAATCATTGAAGAAACAACATGCTCTTACTGTAACTATTAAATCTGAACTTACTACTGAAAAAGAGAAAAATTCTCAACTTCTCAAAGAAAACAATGAACTAAAAATGTTAATGAGCAATTAAAAGCTGACTTACACAAGTTTACTAATGGTAAAAATACCCTTACCCAAATTATAGGAAAACAAATTTCTCCTAAATATAATACTAGAATTGGTTATCAACCTGGTAAAAGAAACCTTGGTAGAACAAATTTTGTTTCAAAATCTATGACATATAATTTTTTTCCTAGTTCTGGACATAGCTCAAGTAGCTCGTGTTATGATGCATATTATACTGTTCAAGTTTTTTTGGACCAAATAGAGTCTATTTTTCGAATACATTAGACAATGCTTATAGGAAACCTATGAAACAAATATGGGTTCCTAAAGCACTTATTACTAATGTTACTAGACCCAAACAAGTATGGGTACTAAAATCTATCTTTGCTAAATCATGTTGTATGAAAGCTACCTGAAGAGCTCCTGCACAAATCTATGGTACTCGGACAGTGGGTGTTCAAGGCACATGACAAGAGACTACTCATGCTTCAAAAACATTGTAAAAGTAGATGGAGGACATGTTACATTTGGTGACAATGCAAAGGGGAATATCATTGGCTTAGGCCAGATTGGTAACTCTGATTTGATTCTAATTTCTAAATTAATGTTTTTTAATGGTTTAAAATATAATTTGCTTAGTATCTCACAATTGTGTGATGATGGATATCATGTTAAATTTGAAAATGATGCATGTAATGTCTTTAATTCAAAAGATGAATTAGTATTTTCTGCATCAAGGAATGAGAATGTTTATTCTGTTAATTTAGGTTCCTTAACTTCTCAAAAAAATTCATGCTTATGAGAATTTCTTAAAGAATCTTGGCTCCGGCATAGGAGACTAGGACACTGTAATATGCACTCACTTAGAAAACCGACTTGGAAGAACATAGTTAAACAATTACCCAAACATGAGTTTCCAAATGACAAAGTGTGTAATCCCTTTCAAAAGGTAAAAAACACAAAATATATTTCAAAACATAGAAATAAGTCTCTACTTCTCAACCTCTTGAATTGGTTCACATGGATTTGTTTGGACCATCTAGAGTTTCTAGTTTAAATGGGAAGCACTATGTTTATTTTCTAGTAGATTATTTTTCTAGATATACCTGGACCTTCTTCATGGCTTACAAAAGTGAAGCCTGATCTTATTTTACTAAGTATTCGAAATCTGTAGAAAATATTACTGGACTTAAAATTAAATCTTTAAGAAGTGATCATGGCCGTGAGTTTGAAAATAAAGAGTTTGAATCCTTTTTCCCACAAAATGGTTATAATCACAATTTCTCTGTCCCTAGAACACCTCAGCTGAATGGCATTATAGAAAGAAGAAATAGAACCATGCAAGAAATTGCTAGAACAATTCTTAGTGAATATGACCTACCTATTTACTTTTAGGCTGAAGCTGTTAACACATCATGCTACACAATCAATAGAGTATTGATTAGACCAATTCTCAAAATGACCCCATAAGAGATCTGGAATAATAGGAAGCAAAAGGTTAATTACTTTAGAGTTTTTGGTTGAAAATAATTTATTTCCAACACTAAGGATAATATTGACAAATTTTCATCCAAAAGTGATGAAGGAATTTTCCTAGGTTATTCAATTTAAATCAAAGATTATAGAGTATTCAATGAGATAACTAAATGTGTGGAAGAATCTGTCCATATAATGTTTGATTAAACAGATCCACATGAGCCTAGAACCATCCTAGAAAATCTGGAAGATGATGTATCAATTCTGAACATCAACTCAGTATCCTCAAATACCTCTGTGAAAGAACCTGTGAAAACATCCTATTCTGGAAATTTTGTGCAATCAAGTCATAATGAACCTGAACCTGTTGATAAACCTGAAATATCTAGTCCCTCTTTCTATTGAAAGGTTAGAACCCTTAAAAACCATCCCTTAGATGTTTTTTAGGAGACTTAGAGAAAGTAACACAAACTAGAGCTTCTCTTAGAAATCGGGTTGAACATTAAGCTTTCTTGTCACAGCCTGATCCTAAAAACATTTTTGATGCTATCAGTTATGAATTTTGGGTAATTTATATGCAATAAGAACTCAATAAGTTTGAAAGAAATAATGTTTGGAAACTTATTGAAAGACCCAAGGCACTTTTGTCACAATAACTAAATGGGTGTTTAGAAATAATGAAGATGAAGCTGGAAATATTGTTAGGAATAATGCAAGATTAGTTGCAGAAGGCTATAGTCAAGAAGAAGGAATTGACTATAATGAGACTTTTGCTCTAGTAGCTAGACTTGAAGCCATTAGAATTCTTCTTTCTTATGTTTCACATCTTAATTTCAAACTATATCAAATGGATGTTAAGAGTGCATTCTTAAATGGGTATATAGATTAGGATGTTTTTGATGAACAACCCCCTGGATTTACAAACCCTCATTTTCCAAATCATATTTTCAAACTATCAAAAGCATTATATGGCTTAAAATAAGCTCCAAGAGCTTGGTATGACAGATTAAGCACTTTTCTTATTTCCAAAGGCTTTACAAAAGGAGCAGATGATCCCAATCTCTTTATAAAAAGAATATCTAGTGATGTTTTAGTTGTTCAAATCTATGTTGATGATATTAATATTGGATCTTCAAAAAATTCATTATGTATTGATTTTTTTAAATGATGCAATATGAATTTGAAATGAGTTTAATGGGTGAACTAAAATTATTTCTTGGATTTAAAAACTTTTAAAATATTGATGGAATTATTTTAAATCCATGTAAATACACAAGATATCTTTTACAATGTTTTGGATTGGATATCACTAAAACTAGTGACACTCCCATGAGTACAACCTGTAAGCTGGATCATGATGAAGATGGGAAATCTATTGATCAAAACACTTATAGGAGAATGATTGGAAGTTTACATTAATTAAATTATAGTCTTCCAGACATTATGTTTATTGTGTTTATGTGTTCTTGCTTTTATGAAAATCCAATTGAATCTCATTTAAATGCTGTAAAGAAAATTTTCAGATACCTCAAGCATACACCCAATTTAGGACTGTTCTGTCCTAAAGGACAATCATTTAAACTGGTTAGTTATTCTGATGCTGACTTTGGTGGCTGTAAGTTAGATAGAAAGAGCACCTTTGGAACATGTCACCTTTTAGGCAAGTCACTAGTATCATGGTGTAGTAAGAAACAAGACTCTGTTGCATTATCTACTGCAGAAGCTGAATATATAGCTGCTGGCAGTTGTTGTGCACAAATTTTGTGGATGAAACACATTTTACTAGATTATGGATATCAATTCTGACATGTACCAATAAATTGTGACAACAAAATTTCTATTAACATTTCAAAAAATCCTATTTCACATTATAGGAAAAAACATATTGATGTAAGACATCACTTTTTAAGAGATCATTACCAAAAAGGTGATATCACCGTGGAATTCATTGGAACTTAATATCAACTTGCTAATATATTCACTAAACCATTAAATTTTGAGGGAATAGATTACATCATACATGATCTTGGCATGATCAATAACAAATAGATATCTTATAGGTCTTACTGTTTAATACTTTTCAATATTTCACAGTACTGTTTCATGTTAATGGTTTCCCGGTTACTGTCTCCTGTTTACGGTCTCAACATTAGCACCTTGTGTTCACGGTCTGTAACTTACTGTCTCACCATGATGACTACGAGTTGTCTCACTGTGACGAACGTTTACCATCACACCATAATGATCATTCATGGTCTCACCTTGAAAATTATTTATGCTTTTCTTTTAACATGTATCGTGGTAATTTTTATTTCACCACTTTTTCCTTTCCTGCGTTTTTACTTTTGTGACATTTGACATTCACAAATGATAAAACAAAAGGGTATTCACTTAGTTTTTCACCCGAACCTTGTCCTACTCAGTCTCTCTCGAATCTATTCAACCTTGAGACCCTCTCACGACCGTCAGTGGATGACAAGGATGAAGCGTCCATCTTCATCCTCATCTGAGAAGCGCTGCTCGATGAAACAGAATAGAACACCGAAGCTGGCACCCGAAGGACTCCTGAATCCAAACCATGTAAACCGAACAGTAGTTCCTAAAAAGGATGTTTTCCCTGAGTGTTTTTTGTCAAGAAAGTCTCTAGTCCTGAAAGTATTGAGAGAACAAAGATGGCTTGAATGGTTCTCTAATAAGGATAGACCTATTTCCCCGAGGTTGGTAGCTCGGTTTAATCATTATGATCAGTTTTCTTTTGATGCTGGTGAAAGCTATATCATGAGGAGTTGGATCAATGGACAAAGATACTCCTTTTCATCAAGGTTATGGGCTGCATGCCTTAGGATATCTCACTAAGGAATTTGTGATGATTATCAGCGAGATCCCCCACCTAAAAATGAACTCTTTGACCTGGAAAATGAACTGCAAACCCTCACTTGAAATGGCACAATGCAAAGGGCCATATCTTCTAAACATGATGAGGAGACAAGGCTGTTGTTCAAATTTGTTCAAAATATGATTAGTCCGAGCAAAGGTTACTTTGTTGTCTTAAATTATCAGGATGTATTTATGATTCATCTTATAGAGAATGTCCATAAGATAAATTTGTGAAAATACATCATTCACCATATGTGTGAATTGATCACAGTCACATCCAAATCCACATCTTTGTTTTACACTAGGCTGATTTCAGCAATTCTTGTTGCAAAAGGGGTAGTTGGACTGAATGAAGAAGAACTTATGGACTATGAATTTTTTATCTAAACATACCATTATGAGGATGAAAATAAACTGGAACCCCTGGAATAAGCAGTGGGTTGAAGATAATAATAATCTCTTTGAGATGTTCAATCCTGTAGACTATCTAACAAGGACAAATGACATTTCTGATCCAGGTCTGGAACCAGATGAAGTTACTGAGTATCCAAAAGATGATGGAGAATATGAAGAGGCAGTTGAGGTACCTCAAAAGTAATAAGATTTTGTTGAGGAAGGACGGATCATTACTCCTTCTATTGTTATTGAATAAGAACCTCTTGTCCCTAGAGATGATGTAAATATGGAAACCCAACCTGAGGCTACAAGAGATTTAGTTATCCCAGAACCTGAGTAGCATGTGATGTAAGATACAAATCAAGAAGACCACCCTGTTATGAAAGAATCTAATCTGGAAGACCTACCTATGGAACATTCGGTTCTTGAGATAATACCCTCTGCCGAAGAGAGGATGAAGATAGCATTTCAGTTGGATAGGCAAGAAATGGCTTAGGAAATTAGAGATGAACCTGTGGATTTAAACCACGTACCTGAGCCTCAAGGTCCTGAAATGGAAGCACATTTTGAGGGGGAGGAACCTCAAAATCATGATACTAATGAAGATGAGGCTGATGAGGCTGAGTCTGATGAAGTATCTCAACTTGCTGATTCATATTTTATGTACACTCAGTACAAATTCCCTAGCTTCTATGATGTATGTAAATCTCAATAGGTGACTGCAACTAGGATTGATCTTTCTTCTCTATTTCATTTGAAGTCAGTCACACACCCTGAACCTCAACCAGAAACTGAATCTGAAACTGAACCTGAATCTGAACCTCAACCACACCCTAAACCTGCCCATGTACCACTTCCTTCTCCTATACATTTACCTAATCAGCAATCTTTTTTCATCAAGGATGATCTGAAAGTTTTTGTAGATTCTATCTTAGCAGGAGTTGAGAAACTCTTGTCCTCTCAACCACATCTTGTGACACAACTGAGTCAGGAAGATACATCACTACTTTTAGAAAAGATTATCTGTCATATTCATCCCAATATGATTCAATAAATTCAAGAAGTAAGGGTTGAAAACATGTTTCTTAGTACTGAAGTTGCAACTCTGAAAAGCATGGTTGAAGACCTCTAGAGAGAAGTGCAATCTAGATCCGAGCCTGCACCTATTGTTGCTTCACTTGAACCTAATGTTTTTCACATTTCTAGAGATATTGTGTCCCAAATTCACCCATATCTCTTATCCTTTGATAAAAATATTGGATATAGGGACATGAAGATGTTTCACTACATGAGAGAGCTTGTGGAGAACCTGAACAAACTCCTAGATGAATATACTGGCTGTCTTCAAAAGGTCCTGAATCAGCTCAACTCTCTAACCAAAACAGTCAAAGCTTCTACTTCCTATGGTCAAACCTCTTCTCATTATTTGGACAGTTCCCTGCTCAGATCTATAGTCAAGGAAGATATTCAGAATGCCTTCAGTGATTTTGATATGATTTCTTTATCTATAGTGGTTAAGAACAGTGATTAAGTGCTAGAATTTGTTCAAAATCACTCAAAGATTGCCAATGATGCTCAGCATGAGATCTCTAAGAACGTGGACATCTATTTCCACCATATTTCCACTAAAACTGATATTAAAAATCACTTTAATTATCTTGTAGTGAATCTAAAAATACCTCAAGTGACTCAGGCCTTCAGTGCACAAGTCCTGAAGCTGACTGAGTTTACCAGATTATTGGACAAGTTAATGGAAAATAATGATGATTTTGAAAAGTCTATGCAGTGTGGAGGGGAGATAATCATAGACTTTATCATGCTTGTGAGGCGATATATCCAAGTTAAAAGCATAGTAATTGTAGATCCAGCAGCTGCTCCTCTCAGGCCTGGTTTTCCTACTTTCACTTCTACCTTATCTTCCACAACCATGTCTGTTGGCCAGGCTCTTAGTCAGATCAGGCCTGTCATCCTTGACTAGAAACTACTGAGATCATCTACAGCTCTAACATCGGTTCCCTCAGTCTATGAAGGTCTCCCTTTACCTTCTCTATCTTCCACTTCTATGACTTCTTCTACATTTTCAACTTCCCCTATGGTTTCCTCTTATACTGCTGATAAAGGCAAACAGAAGTCCAATTCCTGATTACGACCAGTGACTACTTTTTTTTTGATATTTCTACTGTCTATTGTATTCTGGACATTATTAATGAAATATGCACTATTTGACCTTTACTTTATCTTTTTGATAATCCCTAAAGGGGGAGAAAAAGTGAGAAGTTATAGTTATCTATTATTCTATATGTTATTTTCTCTGTAAATACATTCAATTTACCCTTTAACTATACTTGATTTGTGATCATTAAAAAGGGGGATATTGTTGGACTCCTCATGTATTAATCATGTTTAAATGATAAAAAATCTCAATAATAATTAAAAATCTTATTAGTAATCACAAATCTGACAAATCATATTAATCATGTGTATTTATGTTTCAATTTATCTCATACTTGATAATGGTTAATCTCAATTCATTTTATGCATATTAATTTTTAAGTATGAATACAGTTATTTGCCTAAGTACAAGACACCGTGAATCTTGACACAGTAAGTCAGACACCGTGATAAAGACACTGTGAACCCTGACACCAAGAAGCCTATGTCTCAGACATCATGACCATGAGACACCATGACACAGTAAGCCTGACACCGTGAAGCAAGACACTAAGAATAGACACTATAAGCCAGACACTCTGTTTGCCTAAGTGTCAGACACAGTTAGAAAGACACAGTCATCAAGGCACCGTGAATCCAGAAACTGTTAGAAAGACACCGTGAAGGAGACACCATGAAGATGACACTGTGACAAGGAGACACCGTGAAAGAGACACCATTTCCAAAACTACTGTGACACTATTTCCTGCCTATTTTTTCATTTTTCAATTTAACTTTTTAACGGTCATATTTGACATCTTTAATGCACTGACATAATTAATGTTTTATTTTAGACATAGTACGAGGTACAAGGTATGACATATATGGAACCTGACGAGTAAAGATCATGCGTTGTGAAGATTAAAAAGAAGTGTGCCCAAGAACAATATAGACAATATATAACGTGCAACAACTCAAGAAATAAGTGTTCTCTGTACTAAATAGAAGAACACATGATAGTGAGCACGACCACAATGAACACATTGCAAGATCTTAAAGGAAGCAATTGTATCATGCATGCAATACAACTCTACTGAAGAACACATGAAGTACAGGGATCAAGAGACCATCTTTACTTGTGAAGAACATAAGCTGAACCAAGACACTCTGTTTTTCAACAAAAAAACCAGAGAAGAACTGAAAAGAGTTTCTGTCTTATCTAAGGCGTCCAGAGTTGCACTGCTAATCACTAGATCATTCTAAACTCACATTTACTCTCTCTTAGTTATTCTTTAATTTTCTTTGGAGTAGTGTGTGTACTCTATATGTTTTACACACACATTGTCTCCTGTGCTAAACTGGAGGATTTCAAAATCCTCACACCAAATTCCTTACTCTTGTTTACCCACGACAACTGTGGAATAGGTCCTTGTGTGGCCTGGTCATTATTTTTTTTACCCAAAAAACTGTGGAAGAGGTCCCTGTGTGGCCTGGACAGTCCATGTACTATTGTTAAACCTGATACAGGGTGTGTATTCAGAGTTTATTTATATAAACTTCTTGATGGAAAGTTATCACCAAGTGGAGTGGATTAGGTCTCATCTTGATACTGAACCACTTGTTTTATATCCACTGTTCCATTTAAATTTAGTCTACTCTGTTTTACTGATTTACTACACAATCCAGAAAAACTCTAAATTCACATTGATAGTTAGTCTTGGAAAGAAGTTATATCTTATTTGTCTTAGTAGGATAATTTCAAAAGTAATATGAATAATACCAATTAAGATTACTGATAATTAATCATTATTCTAAGAAGTTTTTTAAATAGTCAAACTCTTATAACAGTATAACCTTGATTAACTAGGCTGTATCTATTTTTTGTGGAATTTATTGTTTGTAAACTAATATCTTTTAAACAGAAATCATTATAGTTACTCAATTCAACCCTCCCCTCTTGGGTTAACTACTCCGACCAACAACTTCTATCATAGTGTAACCCCTGAAAGACTAGGGTGTGAGTCCTTTACATTGAGTTTTTTCCCACTTAGTTGTGTGGCACAGTCAAAAGATGTGGCTTGACATTTCCTTGGACTCCTGAGAAAGAGGAACGACTTCCCCCCTGAGATGTGATTTTATGACGTGACAAAAAATTTGATTGTGAGTATTTTCCACCCAAAGTGGATATTATCAAGGTACGATGATTGAGTTACATTGATATGTGTGTTCAAGGAAGACATACGGGGTGCAGGGAATCATAGATAGACTTACCTTGGAATAGTTGGTGACTTTTCTTCTTAGGCTGAGCTGTGAGATGGAGATCCCCTTACCCTCTTGTTTGGGCTTCTTTTCCTAATCATACAAATATATCCTCCTTTAGTACCCACTCCTTGTGTTTTGGTTACTCTCCATTCAGGAGAGACGAAGAGTAGTGGAGTATGACACATGCATTTTGTGTCTAGCTACTCATGGTTGAGGAATATACTCTCTTATTATAGGTAGTGAAGACTATGATAAGTTTATCTTCTCACAATTTCAAGATCATTATGTTTGGATGAGTTTACATTTATTCACATGTGGGGTTTAGTTGTACTATTTTTTCCATCCCATATTCTACATAATTCTTTCATATTCACTTGTATCTCTTATAACACCAACTTTACCCTTTTATGGAATTCAACTAGGTATGTATACAATCACTCTTGAATGAGAATTTCCCTACACAGGTCATGTATTTTTTATATTGTTGAGATTTTGATCGTGATTTTATAGGAGCTTAGTATATATACTGTATGGACCATGTAGAGTGGTCATAGATTGGGAAATAGGAGCTAGTTCTGTCAGAATTTTGCTTTTACTTTTTTTTTTACCTTGTTGGGAAACCTTTCTTGTTGGGGATGTATTTTTTCCCTTTTTCCTTTCAATTTAGACTACTGTACTCTTAAATTACTTATTGGTTATATACATTCATTTCTATCTCTCTGTTTATTGCATATTTTATTTCTTTTCCTCTTCATGTTTTCATTTAGTTGCATGTGTTAGTGTGTATAGGTACATAGTAAAAGGGATCCCCCATTATTGTTATTCATTTAGTGCTTGTTTCCATCCCATGGCCTATGGAGGTGGGAATGGGGTATTCATGGCTTGATCCCCAACTTGGGTTAGGTAGTGACAGATTGGTATCGTAGAAAGTTAATTCCTTGGTACATTTTTTGAGAATACCCCCTTATGAGGATTGGTTGGTTTTAGGAAAATAGTGTCAATTTGTGTAGATTGCAGCACATAGGAAAAAGAACCCAGTGATGGTGTGATAGTAGACATAGCCATTCACTAGGACCATGACTACCTTCTTGTCGAATCAGCATGTAGATATATTTGTTTTAGATATTATTGGTAAATGAATCATTTAGGATTGTGTATTTGATTATAATTCTGGAGTCATCCCCCATTTTTGTATATGTATATATTCTCAAAGGATGATGGTATGTCTAAAAAACCATTGTGATAGCATCGTGATGCCTTCCATCCAGGATACCAGCTTTGGTTTGTGATTATGATCTGATGATTAATGAGGCTCTAGATCAGGTCCCATCCTACCACCCCATTCCCCTTGGTGGGAATGTCGGAGAACCTCCCCCTATTGAGTAGTAGATCATCCAAAGAGAGCAGGATAGGGATGCACACAGGTGAAGCTCACTCTGTGAGTTCCAGCACTAGTGGTCATTGAGTTTATGCAGCAATCCAGATCCTCATACAGCAAAGTATTGTAAAGATTTCTTGTTCCATTTATTCAGGATTATCTGGAAACTGACATATTTGATGGTGGTTTTGGTAGCTAGCCTTTTCCTTTGAGAAGTTGGGCAATGGTGTAGCCTCATTACAAAAATTCATGATGAGTCAACAGCCTCATGAGATGCCTTTTATCAACTATTCCATACAGAGTACTACCCCTCCTTCTTATGCTCTATTCCCATTTAGTACCTTTTGGAGCTTTGTATTGGAGGGATGATAATGGTAGAGTATGCAGCTAGGTTCACAGAACCTACACGCTACGCTCTTGACATGATCAGAGATTGATACTTCTGAGCATGGAAGTTTAGAAAGGGAATCTGTAGCCAAATATATGATAGCCTAGTTCCCTTGTGAATATAAACCTATATAGGGGTGCTGGAACAAGCATTGGTCCTTGAGATATTTCATCCATAGTGATTCTAGGTATTTTGAGATTGCATTGGGTATCCCATAGCTAGGTCTTCTGCAATAGCTAGCAGAAACCAGTTGGTTGGATCTCTACGCAGGAAACACATTTGTGAATAGGATCATGAAAAAAGTTGCAGAGGACCAGAGTATCCCAGAGAGGGGTTGTGCTTTTCATGGGACAGGTTAGGTCACATAACACGAGACTGCCCTACTAGACATGCTATGAAGCATATGAAGATAGCTGATGGACTGTCACGGTAGAGGTAGTACCATGATCAAGGATCTCCTAATCTTGGAAATGGTTTTACCCATGAAGGAAGTGATGGAAGATGATAAAGGGGAGGTATGTGTGGTGGATATTTCTATGAGAACTATCCTCCACCACCAGGAGGCCCACGGTGGGCTCAGGGAGCTAGTGATTGGGACCGCAGATTGCGATAGGCTTTGTAGGTCTCTGATCACACAGTGCATGAAAGGATAAGAGGTAAACTCCATGTATATTCTACTTTTCTAAGTAATTATTGTTATAAACTAAGATAGGTACTCTTTTATTTCCACTCCTTGCTCAAGGTTTATACTGGGGTGATAAGAGGCATTATTGTAACCATGTTTCGTTGTTGTTCGATACAGCTTTAAATTCCCAAGGAAGAGGGGTAATTACCCCACCGAGACCCATTTTTTTACATTAGAAAAACTATGAGTTAGAGTCAATGTTACCAAGTATGGATAATATCATGGTTTGGTGGATGATTCCCTTTGTCTTGTGCATTCAGGGTGAGGTTCTACGATAGAGTGTCAGAGAAGGTCCTAACATTCCCTGTGGATTTTTACTACTTGACCCTTTTTTCATTGGATTCCACATGTAACAGTGGATGAGTTTCTGATTTAAGGTTACTCTCCTTCTCAGAGATTCAATGATGCATGAGGTATTCTAGGTGATTTCTTTTTCTAGCTTCTCATGGTTGTATGAGTCTACACACATGCATTGTTCTTTTGTACTCTTGCATTCATAACATCATCCTTGATGTAGTAGTATACAATTATCAAATACAGGCCAAGGAATTTGAGACACCATGAATAGAACTACAGGACTCCCTACCTAGATCAATAAGTGGTAGAATTAGACATGAGAATGTTTAAAAAATACCTAATGGGAGAGATCTTTTTTATATACTCATACCACAAGAGTCTCAGATACATCATCACTCAAAGATACAAGAACCTGATATAGTAGCACTGGTTGGAATTCTTATAGGATAATGACATCAAGATATTTTATACTCCATGGAAGGGCCATGTTGTAAAATATTCTCCTAGAAGGAAGTCTCTAGCTATCTTAGTGCAGGAAGCTTCAATGAAATTAGCATCCATGCAGCTAACCCTAATTGAGAAGAAGGGTGAAACTTCTTTATCTTCATTCAATGATATTGACACCTTCACTTATTTAGTCTATGAGAGAGACTCTTCTAGGATACATCTACATTGAAATTTTGGGTGACAAGATATCCTTATGAGTTTCACAAGATGAATTTTCATAAGAAGGGAATCATGTCATCATATTTCAAGGACGAATGGCGATTTCAGTCACTTTATGAGAGGAGGTTATTAGGGAGTTTTAAACTTTTTCATTGGTTGTAAATCCCGATGTAGGGAAGATGTATTGAATAGCCAGATGTGGTATTAGGATCCCTACCATTCTACTTAGTTTTTTCTTTTTAATATCGAAATGTTTCCAAGAATGGAATAATATAGAGACTCTATTTTTTCCGTACATGACATTAGAATATTCCTAGGAATATTTTTGAAGCAAAGTGCTAAAAAGACATGTGATTCTACAGCCCACTATGCCTGAAATTAATTTTATAAAAATATTAAATGTATATTAAATGCACACATGATGTTTTTAAATATAATGGAATATCCCTTATATTGAATTTCATAGTCTAAATTTGAGGGCACTATTGAGTCTGGGATATGGTATTTATCAAATGTGATATATAAATTAATTCATTAAGGATCATCTCTAGAAAAAGTCAATGAGGACGTAACTGTTAGTAGAATTATGAAATAAAATAATTTTATTTTTAATTCCAAACCAAATAAATCATGAATGGTGACTCATATTGGAATTATGAGACTATTTTTGAGTTTGTAATGTGGTGTTTTCCCTAGGTGTGACCTAAAGTTGGTCGCTGTTAAATGTTTGAAAGAGACAATTATCAACATTTTGTTCAATAAGATAATTAATTAATATTCTTAATTAAATAATTTGTTTTTGACCTAGATGGAAAATAAATACATATATCCCCATGGAAACATTTCAAGGGTTGGCCTCATAATCCTAATAATTTTCCATGATCTATCCACTTTCATTCATTGGTGAATCATGATGAAAGATGATGGAACTCTAGATCAGAGCATATCAAGATGCATTGGCATCCCTTCAATCATTGTACAGTCATGTTCTTCACCAACGATCAATATGAAAAAAATATATAACTCTTCTTTTAGTTTTTAACAAATATTGATTAAAAATTTGTGTACGTTGATATTTTTACATAGATTTTTTCCCCTCCCTATAGCCTTTTCATGTGCCAACATATTGAAATTAATTTATTATCATTCTTTTTCTAAACCTGGAATCCCCATTATTAATCGAATTGGTGAGAACACGTGGTCTTGATCTGCAAACTTGGTTTTTTGGTGGTTTTCTGCCACTTTTCATCTCATTCGTCATCATTACACCACAGGGTCATGATTCGGCATTATTGGGGTGAGTTTGAGTATTATTGAACACTTGGATTTATTATTGCGGCTTGAACGACATGTGGGTTAATGTTTTTGGAACAGATTAATATGTGAATGGGACGACATTTTTTGAATATATTTCTTTGGAACAACATGTGTGTTTTTGTGATCTGAGGTGGTTTAAGATTGGATCGATAATTCCCATTCTCCCAATTGGAACCCGACAATTACATGTGGTGTGATTGGATAAATTTCGAGTGAATTTCATGCATGGGATTCAATGACACAAGCTACTCGTTATTGACATGATGCTGGAAATATGTGGTCAATGTGGTGAGCGATAATAGTAATTATTATTATTATTATTAATTGGTGCTCAGTTAATAAATTTTAATCGGGGACATGGGGTGTTAAATGAGGGATATCATAAAAAAATTATTATAACATAATAATGTAATTATTGATAATAATAAATTAAAAAGGATAAAAAATGAGACAAAAAGGGGATCTAGGAGAAGAAGTCTCCTAGAGATGGTCTGCGCACAGCACAAGTAATGTAAGGAAGGTTGAGCGTGGCTTTATAGAAAAAAATGGTTTAAAAATAATAATATTATTATATTATTGTTATTATTTTGGATGTCAAACACAAATATTATCATTAAATTTTCATACAACATCGGATTGACGAACCGTTACTAGTAGTATGACCCTATAATTGAGACAATCATATTAATACTGATGTTAGATACCTTTTTCAGACTTCTTTCATAGGTCAACTAAACACCCAATAATAATAACTTTATTATCATTAAAGGATATTGTATATCAAATAGCTCTCTCATACAGTTTAGGAATGAAAATCCATTTTCAATGTTGAAACCCTAAAATTAAGCCAAGTATTTCATGACCAACTTCAAAAATTTAATTTGGACTTGTAGTTTGGGCCCACGTGATTCCATTCGAGCATAATGCTGTGAAATAAGAGTTTTTTCGTGGGTGTCCGATTGATGAAAATGAATTGCCGATCCCATGAGTTCTCCCCTAATAATATCAATGTCTTGGACTGTATATTTTATTTCAAGATCAAGACGTGGTCCCCATGAGGAACTACTCATGCACAATGTGGTGAAATGCTGTTTCTTCACTGGGTGTCAGATTCGGATGAATGCATATTCAATCATGTAAACTTTTCAACAATGATCACAATTTTGTGATTTATTTTTCTATATGAGGCTATTGGAGGAGCCATATTAGTGAGATTATGTTTTACCTTCATATCAACAACGTGTATCATGTGCACATCAGCCTTGTGGCTAGATATACCATGTACTTTGGTAGTAAGCCAAAATGCCTAGGGGTACATGTACAATGTTTAGTACCTGAGTGTGGCTAGGTACACCGCTAGGTGATGAGGCTGGGTCAGACATTGTGTGGGACCTATATTGGTCGTGTACCTCATTATGAATCATTTTCCACTTTTTTCTCCTTAATCTGAATAGGGATTTATGCTCGCGAGTATCCTATATTGAGTTTTTTTCTGTGTAGAATATGAGGGTGACCTTTGAAGCATCTTTTGAGATATGATGTAAACTTTTTTGGATATTAAACCTATTTGAGGTGATACATGATAATGGTTGTGATTAGGAATTGTCCCTAGAGACTTCTTCAAGAGTGGAACCCCTCATCCACATGGGTGTGGGTCCTCCATTGTTATTTTTGAGTGGAACCCCCCTACTAGGTAGGGCGTGGGTCCTCGATGACCTAGAGAGGAACCCCCTTGTGATCCCAAGGCATGGGTCCTAGACATTTATAGTGGACCCCCCCCCCCGTCAAAATGGGCCTGAGTCCTAAACCATCTAAGTTTATCCCCTATATCAGATAGGGAGTGGGTCTATAACGACCATAATGGAACCCCATGTTTTACCAGGGTGTGGATAACCCTTACATGAGAGTGGAACCACCCATCCGAATGGGAGAGGGTCCACTATAAATAGTATCTTATTGGAACCCCTATAACGCACAAGGGTGAGGGTCCTCTATATCATGTTTGTGCCCATTAGGTTGTGCGGCACAATGATGATATGTGGTTTGACATAGCTTTTGACTCACAAGAAAGAGGAACTCTTTCCCCACCGAGACACATTTTTTTATGTGACCAAAACCATACAGGCAAGTCAGTACTACCCAAATCTTCTAATATCAAGGGGTGGTGATTGATTTCCTTTGATTTATGTGTTCAGGTCAAAAACATGAGGTGTTGGGAATCATATATGGGATTAGCATGGAACTATTGGCCACTCTTGTTTTGGGATGAGCTTTGAAATGGAGATCCCCTTTCTCTCTTTTTTAGACATCGTTGACTGAGAATATATAAATATATATATATATATATATATATCCTTCTTCAAAAACTACTACATGGATTTTGGTTAATCTCATTCTATGAGATGTGAAGATTCATGGGGTATTAAAAATGATTTTGGTGTATGAATTCTTTTAGTTTGGTGAGTCTTCTCTCCTAATATAGATAGTGAAGACTTGATAAGATGTTTTTATTCTCACTATTTCAATATCCTTCTGTTTTTATGAGTTTACATTAACTCTCTTATTGGGTTGAGCTATACTATTTTTGTAGTACCTTGTTCTATCTACTAATTTTCTCTTCAATTGTATCACTTACTTACCCCCCTTTACCATTTTTTGGGCATTATACTAGGTATGTATAAAATTACTCATGTATGGTATTTTCCAAATATGTGTTGTGTCATTTTCAGAGAGCAGATAGGTCAATCACGACTTTAGTGGACCATATGGATACATAATTCTTGGATTATATGTGGTGGTCATAGCTTAGGATATTGGAGTTGGGTTCTCATATTATTTTACTCTTCCTGTTTTGGTCTTATTATTGCAACTTTCTTATTGGGTTTGTATTTTCTCCCTTTATCCTTTTTGTGTACAATGTTTTACTCATGTATTCCTTACTAGTTATATACATGCCTTGTTATCACTCTTGTTATTGAATCTTTTATGTATTTTCCTCTATAATTTTCCATTGAGTTTTCTCAATGTGTGGGTATAGGTACTTAGGAAAATGCCACCCTATGTTTTTATATGCCTTTGGTACTTATCACCACCCACTAGCCAAGAGTGTCAGGCTTGGGGAGTTTATGGCTCACACCCCAACTGAGGACAAGTCGTGAAAATGGTAGTCCACCAAAATACATGATGAAATTTACATTTTTTCGCAATGGTATTTTAGGAATGTATAAAACGGATATTACATTGCTATAATAGAACATCATCATAGTAAAAATTTTAGTGTTATTATTCCCTCATAGATAGATTGTTTTGGTAGTTTAAATATTGTATAGTGACTCAAGAGGGGTTTGAATTGAGATTTTTTATTTTTCATCAAATATGAACCATGAACTCTTAAGGAGTAATGGATTCCAATATTCACTTACTAAGAAAAAGAAATAAAATTAAAATATAAAGTTAAGAAAATAACATATAGTATTTATTGTTTTTCATGCTAAAAATATCCACTACTTTAACATAATAACAACTTAATCCATGTGTTTGTTGATTCTTACAATACTAGCCCTTTTTGAGGGGCTAGCCAATTGAGTGTAATAAATTGTTACATATTATAAAAGTTGAAAGATATTTCAACCTGGTTTTCCATTACCATAAAAAGCCATGGTATTATCGCACTTAAACTTATTATGTGGAGATGGGTATAAAGATGAAAATGAACATTTTTCTAATTCATCGCATAATTCCAAGATGAAATTGACACATAATGAAGATATGACTAGAGGAGAGGAGTATATTGAAATTTAATCTCAAGAGGTTCACTAATTGTAATAGATAATCCTACAAGAATCTAAATAGGTATGATGAATAAATTTTCATGCATCATATAAAATACATTGAGTGTCATGTATATTTTTTATCCCTTATATATATATATATTAACTAATCGGCAAGGGTTCTCTTAATATCAGGTATTTTGAATTTAAAATAAGGACCCTTGATAATCATAATGGTTGAGGGAATAATCCTATTAAAATCATAATTGAAGGGTTATTAAATAGAATTTATACTTTTCAAATTAATTCATAAACACAGATGATATGATGTAGAAAATTGCATCTTTATCTTATTTTTCCATTCTTGGGAAAGCATCACACATTCAAAATTGTCCATTCATTATTTAGAAACAAAATTTCTATCCAACATAAAACCATAAGTTTTTTATTATAAACATATTTAAATATTATAGTATATATAAACAAAATATATACATATGATAATATTATATAAATCCTCCATAATATAATCTGATATGTATAAGATAATGTTCTGGAAGCACTATTCTCATAAGATAATTATATCATCATAAGATATACATCATCAATATGGTAATACAACTATCTGATCTGTGAATTTTTTAATACATAAGATAACTTATTTATGAATATCCTATTCGAAGATAAATATAAATATACATAAAATAAAAAGATACTTGATCATACATCTAATTTATCATTCTAAGAATGAAATATTTTCAATAAATAATTTAACCAATCTATAAAAATATTCACTTATATCATAATACAATCCTTTTATGTTGGATTTACATAAAATAAAAACATTTAGAACATATTTAAATTTTTATTTTACGTAATATAATTTTGTGATGCATAATAAAATTCGTAATAATTTGAGAAAAATTCCATAGGAGATTTAATATAAAAAACTTGCAATTAAAACAAGTTAATAATAAAAAATGCGATCTTGAAATAGTAAGTATATACTTATTAGTAAAACCAAGGAACATTTTATGAGCATAAAAATATAGATTTTTTTAGGAGATATTATTCAAAAATATAAGTCTCTATAATAAAATTCCTCTTTTGATGATCACACAACTCAAAACATAATCGGTTCATTCAAGTAATGAATTTCTAAAAAAGGTGTGTTATCTTATAAAATATTTAAAAAAATACTTCTTGAAATACTCCTCCTTTTTTATTCTAAAAATCATATTACAATTTAACAAAGAATAATTAACAATAGATGATTAATATGTATAAATATTTAAATATTAAGATCCCAAGTTATTTATAATTGGAATGGACATTAAAAATAAATATATAGATAATAAAATAATAAATATATACCATATTTGTTGAAAGTCATATAGAGAACAAAGAATTAGAATAAAAAAATATGGATAATAAGACGTTCATATGTTATGAACAAAAAAGTCAATAAAATAACATATTGAAAATAATTAACCTCTTACAGGATCATCTAATGAGTGATGTTTAGGGGGAGTTTTCTTAATATATTGAATCTAGTTGCATGGAAATGAGGATATTGGTAATGGTGCATCAGAAATATCACGACATATTTCACTTAGTAGAGAATTAGCTCTGAATTTACCTTTGATGTCAGCTTTGTTGTGAGGAATTGTATTTAATGTACATAAAATGATTCTAGAAGATTCTTCCAAAGATATGGATAAATCAAATCTATATTCAAGAGTGAACATAATATTTGATGAGTCACACCGAGTAATAGTTAATTATTAAGGAAATAAGATCATGATTCTAACTTTCATAAATTTTAGTGGGTTAAAATATCTTATATAGGTGTTTTGAGGCTATGTGGTAGTGAACATGAACTATAGATCAAGGTGATCTTCAACCAATTATCTAAATGAGTTCATCTATGTACATGTCTATCTGTATAAAAATTCCATTCATATAGAATTCTATAAGAAAAATAAATCAATCCAAGTCTTCTTCTGAATGTATTGATACATCCATGAGATTATTGATTATTTACACAACTATCGAATAATGTTTCTAATTAATAATATTGTATATCTGATAAACCCACCATGGATATTTCATGTGTAATAAAAACATTTATTTTATTTTAATAATAGTTTTCCATTCAAATGGTTATAAAATATTCTTCTTCTAAGGAAGAACCTAATAACTGATATTTGATAAACAAATAGTGAATATATTTTTTAATATCCTCAATATTAGAAAAAATTCACGAAAAGTAAAGAACTGCACTCCAACATATAATTAAATTGAATCTAGTGTAATCCTGAGACATCACATATTTAACCTTAATACAAAGATAATTTTCCAAAATTACACTAACCGAATTTTCAACCACTGATCCAAATAGGGGATATTACAATGACGAATTATTGGTCTGATATGGATTTTAGTAGCTATGTCCCTGTTAATTACTATATATTTTATGGTTATATAAAATCAATTATCATGGATGCAATCTATTTAGTCAAGGTTTCAATATGTTTAATTTTATTCATATATATTAAATATTCATTATGAATTTGAAATTCATCTCTAGAATCCACCAACACATCCTTCAATAAATTTCTATTATCCAATAAATCATCAATAATAGATATAATTCTATCTCAATAAATTTTAACATTATTATTGTGCACCATAGTGTCACAATGATCATCATGAGTATGGGTAGGAGAAGTAATTATCTACTCTCATTCACTTCTTGATTCTATCCACTTTTTTATTTTAATCAACATGAGAGGGATCAATAGATTATTTTTCATAGTTCATAACAAAACATTATCCTATGTTATATTTTTTCTTATTTATAACATAGAGAATTATTATTTATATACTAAATACATTAATTTTTGACTCCTCATTCACCCACAATAGTTCAATACCCTTTGAACAATAGACCTTCATAAGAAAATTTTGAAATTTTCATCTACTGACAATTGAATAGTAGAATCTTAATGATTTTTTCCAAACAATTACTTTTTATATAAAACCATACATCCAAATCTGGAACAATATTTGTATTATTCTCCTATATATAGTCTTCTCATATGGAACCTTCATTTTTTGGCATCTAAAAACATAATAATTCATGACAAATTCATTTTCTCCAACCATTTCCTCGTCTCTTTCAATATATTAGTTTTTAATATATTTTGAGATAATCACTTGAACTATCCTTCTATATGTGATAATTACTTCATCCACGGTATAACCGTTATTAATACTATTCATAGCTCCTTTATTTCATCCAGGAAATATAATTTCTTGATATTGATCCCCTTAAACAATATAGGATCCACTTAGATATCAAATTTAACTCTAAACGATAATAGTTTATTTTTAGTGAAATTGTAAAAGTGTCCACTTATCTATAGATACACAAGAACAAATATTTTTCAGAACATGATAATGAATAACTATAATCTCATTAAAGAGAACAAAAACATTTACGAAATCATAATTAAAATATTTCTAGATTTATAGAACTTTAGAGTTTTATTGTGAACATGACACATATAATGCATGATTTATCATTAAATATTGACATTCATATATACTATAAACAAATAAATATAGAAATTTTCTTTAAATATAATATTTTCTTAACTAATATACTCAATGAGGAATATCCAACTAACTAAAAATTATAATAACTTTCATCATAGACTATAGATATTAAATATAATATTTATCCATATATTGAATCCCAAAAATGATGTTTGTAAACATCATAGAGCTTACTTCATTAACTAAAACCATTGAGGTATTGGAGTAAATTATTCCCTATTGAAAATATTGAATAAAATTGAATTTACTAATGAAGAAAATGAGAAATATTTTTGATTTACTAAACCAGTGATGAGTGTATAATTATGTCACAAATAAAATACAACATGGTAAAATAATTATTATACATATTTATCAATTTAAAATTATGTTCACTTATCACTATAGACATAATCCCAACCTTATTGATGGAAAAATCCCCCTGCAGTATTCTAATCCTATCTCAATTGTTGAAATCATTTTCTTTTTCCAGTAATCACCATTCACAATAACCAAAATCTCATTGAGCTACTAGTTGTATCATTGTACGGTCATTTCATTCATATAATTGAATATTATTAAAGAAATTATGTGGATGAAATGAGGTAAATAATGGTTTTAGAGTGAATAAAGGGTTTTTGGATGTTTACTAGGGTTCATAATTTTTATGTGTAAGACTAATTTTTCCACACTCTTTCACGATTAAATTTCTCACAAAATGATGATAAATGTAATCCTAAAAAATAGGAATCATGTCATTTTGTCACGCAATAAGAACCAAAATGGTGACTGTAAATATAAAAAATAAAAATGATTGAGAGAAAATCAATTTTTACATGTAAAAACAAGTAACATATAATTATAATGAAATTAATTGAAATTAAACAATTCTAATTATGATTAGGTAAAATAAAATCGATTATTATGAAGTTTCTCTGATTTTTTAAAATTGATTCTCTGTATAAAAGAATTCTAACAAGATATATCCATATTTTGAATGATCTCATATGATGTGATTCCATAAATCTATGTAACTTTTTCTTGAATAGTTTGTTTCATTATTCAAAATGAAGATATAAATTGTGTTGTCACGTCTAATTGGTACAATATTAACATAGAATCTAAAATACATCATGGTTTTTGTGAATTAAATTACTTTTGTATAATAACATAATCTAGAAATATATTCATTTTTGATAGCTGATAATTCAATATAAATTGATTTCTTACTCGACAATGATACTAAATATTATCATCGAAAATGAATGGTTCCTAAGTTACGTTTTCTATCTAGTATATTCCCTATAAAATCAGTATCTTAATATGTTGTTAAAATAAAGGTATATTTTTTTAGAAAAATAATAATAAAGAAAATTTTTCCTTTTAAATATCTTACAATTCATTGATTATAAATCAAATGATATCCTTTCCGTTTAATTGAAATTGTAAAAAAAATCATACTAAAAAATAATATATTGCCTACTTTTAGTGATATAATATAATCTCCCCATTATTCCTTTATATAGTATGTTCTCAATTAGTTTTCCTGATTTACCAAAGTTTATCATAATTTAAGAACTCGTAAGAGTTGACAAAGTATTACTACTTCCATTTCCTAATAATTTATGTAAAACAAATATATTTATTATTTGGATTAATATATTTCAAAAATAATTTTTAAAATTTCTAAACAATGATATTTTTTAACTCTCTCAGCATTCTTATATAAAATTCTATTTTTTATGATTTGTTCACAAGTCATTACACAGATTTTCATTTATTGAATATAATATAGCATCAGAAACATATAATAGTAATAAAAAACTATCTTTCAATGAGGTTTTCACAAAAATTAAACTATATTACACTACAACATTCAAATAATCTAATATAAGAAAATAATTTAATCATTCCTAAAAAGATCTAGGTGCTTCATTAAGTAAATTAAATGATTTGGTATGTTTGGACTCCTAATTTTGGATATGAGGTTCTTTAAAATAAGAAGTTTGTTCAACATAAACTTCCCCGAATTAAGTCACCATTTAGAAAAAGAATGTATAACATCCATCATATTTAATCTAATAATCATACAATGTATATATCCTAAATGTATTATAATTTCCTCTATTCAAGAATTCTTAAAAAATTATTTCAAATAATCTCTCCCTTCTTATTTTTTATAACCATATGCAACTAGCCAAGCCTAATTCTAATTGATCATCCCTTGATCATACTATTTGTTACAAAATTCCTATATATTTAAAATAACATGATATTTAGAGGGTCTATAGACTAATTCATATTCCTTGTTACTGTTGAACAATTTCATCTCCATATACATAGAAAACACCGAATTCTTATCATACATGGATTCCTCTATTTTTTTATGTCTGATCCAGAAAGAAAGGTAGAAAAATTGGAAACATTTCATATACTAATCCATGTTCTAACACAAACATTTATGTTCTATATTATAGACTCTTGTGGATGATTTTATTTTTTCTATGTATTTTAGGTAGAACACGTTTTGGTTTATTAAAATTTTTCCCTTGTAGTTAAAAATGTGCTTAATCATATTCTGAATCAACAATAAAATACATAAAAACCATAAAATTAACCTTTATAGTATCAATCATATTCCAATTCATCGCACATTGTTTCCTCAAAGTGAATTTCATGTTCTACATTATCTAAAAACCACTTAAGTAATAAATTTTATTTTTTAATGATAAAAATGATCACTTTAATAAAATTTAAAATGTTTTGATTCTTTAACAACCTTCTACTTCCTATGTAAAAAAATTATATTCTTTAAAGTTAGATGAATAAAACATGAACATTCCTTTCCAACCTTTGGAATGAGCTTACGACGATTATATATTGTATTTAATAAATAAAAAATAAATCAAAAAACATATAAGTATCCCAAAATTACTTTCTCTTTATTTATTAGCACATTTGGAATTTTTAATGACCCTTTCCCTAGTAGTATACAGCTAATGGTCACGTTATAGGAACTATTTACAATTATTCACATCTAAAAGAATAGAATAGTTTATTACTCTTTGAAAACTAGATAAAAGTTTGAGATTCACATTTTAATTAAAAACATAATATATAATGTAGAATTATCTTCAAGGACATGATAGTCTCCTTTACCATATCCTTTAATATAAATCATAAAAACATGTAATATCCTGAGACCCACACCATCATATCTGGTGAAATATAAGGTGGTTTCTTTTTTTATAAAATAGACTGAAAAATATATAGTCTATTACTAAATTGAATGATTATGCTGGTCAAGGTTTTGGGGAAAAAGGATAAATCCTTTTAGTATATAGTAGTTTGAAAAATTAATAAATATAAATTTCTTTTTAGTTTTCTCGTGCAAGCTCCTTAACAAAGATGAAAATCCTTTAGAATTTCTAGTGAGCATATGGGAAAAAAATTTAATGTTGGGTGAGCATAAAATTTCCCTCTAATGGGATTTAAAAACAATTGACAATAAATTCTATAAATAATATTTAAAAAAACATTATAATTGTTTTTTATATCAAATATAAAACATTTTTTAAATAGTTTTGAAAAAGATAACTCAATAGTATTTAAAAAATATAACCACATGAAAAAATTAATAAACATTTGGTAATAAAAATCACTTTGGAAATATTATTTAGTAAATATTTTACCTTTATATCAATGAATTTTTTATAGTAACTAATTTACCAAAAATATATACAACTTATGTTTTCATAATATATAACCATAAATAATATTGTTTAAAATACTTGAAAAATAAATATTACATTGAAAACCACTTTCATTTAATAATTTAATAACATTTGAAATTATATTGTTCATTGAAAACATCTTTTATTCAATAATATAATATATTTGTATAATGTACATGGAAATATTTTTTCTTAATAATGGAATCCAGTTATTTTTCATAAAATTACATCCCATGATTTGGAAAATAAACATTTTGGCCATATAAAACATTTAATGTTGTCTCGGTCTTCCCAAACATGGAGGGATGAATTCACTCCCTATATCACTATCATGTTTACAAAGTCCATGTTCAAAATTTATTTTTAAAACATTTTATACATGATCACTTTTAAATTTTTACAACAGTTGTTAAATTTTGAAAATTTGAATTTGAATAAATAAATAAATATATATATATATATATAAGTGAATGTATAAAAAATTTAATAGGAAATTATTCAAAGAGCTGGAAGAAATTGAACTACATGGGAAAAAATTGATAGATTGTTAGTGACAAGCATTGTGCACGACCATACATATGAATATGTGAAAAATTAAGAAATTATATGTGACATTTTATGCATAAAATAAAGACTCTAAAAATAAGTTGTACTTGAAAATAATTATACATAAATAAAATGATAATATTTATCATTTTAATTTCATCCCTCAATAAGGAAAATTCAATTTATACTTTTAAAGGACTTACATAATTCAAAAAATGGGTGTTTGGAAATGTTATTTTCATACATAAAATAATAGTTTCAAAATATATAAATACCTCACATAAAATAAATTAAAATAAAAACTAATTTTCATTACATATAATATTACTTTCAAAATAAATATTTTCTTATACACATAATATAATGATAAATGCGTATATTATAAATATAATTAATACTTTTTCATATAATTTTGAAAATATATATTATATACATAAAATTATAAATTTCTTAATGGGGTTTCTAAACAAAATATTATATTTGAATCAAATAAATTTTCCCTTATATAATAAAGGTTCTATAAAAAACACAAATTATATTTTAATGAAAATATAAAATATGCCTTAAAAAATATATGTTTAAAAATTAAATAATCAGAAAATTTGAAAATGATATGTCCCCTTACCCTAACTAGAAGACTAAATCTATTGTAGTTCCTTCTATATGTTTGAGTTCTCAAACCAGGTTAGAAGAGGGGGTGGTGGGTGAAGGGTGGTTCTGGTTTTATATCAGTTCAAATAATGTATATGTATATATATATTGATGGTCTGGTTCCCATCATTATTCTGAGGAATAGAAAATGAGTTTATAAATATTAAATGATAAAATAATTCATGTGAGGCTCATATATTCAATGAGTTATTAATATTGGATTGAAGTAGAAGCTATAAACTTGGTTTATTGTTTAAACTGATTGTATATCAATATATATGATTTTTCGCTACTAAACTCAAAAAAATGATGTCATAAAATTAGTATTTCATTTAATAATATATATATATATATAATTATATTTATTTCTACCTTGTTGTGCTCCATGGGAGGAATATCAAATGCTTCACTGGTGGTATAAACATGGATGATTCTTAAAAGTAAGAGAACATAAAAGGTCCATGTTTGGAATTTCAAGGTTCACATAGCAATTACCAAGGGAAAATGACCATGGGATCTAGGGATTCAAGGTGATTTTTTGTAGGTCAAAGATATAGTGATGGATTCCATTAGAAGGAGGAGAGGAATATGATTGAAGTGGGGATTCAAAGGTATATGATGGTTCCTAGGGAGATAAAATTATTGATATGTTTCCAATCATAAATCCAGGATATAACTGAGAATTTAAAAACATTGTTTAATAGTACATGTGTGAAGAAAACCAACATAACAAAATATGGGGTTTTGGTGCATTCTTATGTAACAGGATCTTCTGCAAACTGATTCATTCGGTAGAGGGTTTGGTACATAGAACACTTTACACAAACATAAATGGGGAAAGACCAGCTTTATTTGCCTTGTATGCACCTATAGGAACACCACGAACCGTGTGAGTGATATGAATCCAATATGTCTTACAGTCGTAGCTTCTATATCCTTCGATCTTCTATGTGGGCCACCCAAGCTACCCTTCCCCTTTGGGTCGTGTTTTCTACCAGTATAAATGGTATAAGGTATTGAACCTTATGGTTTTCTTGGTTACAACCATTTTTTCAATACAGATAAGTAAAGTTTAAATTATTTAAATAATAAAAATAAAAGATAATTTATATTTTAAGCATATGTTATTATTTTAATCTATTTAATATTTATATATTTTATTCTCAACAAATTAATTTACCTCTATATTTTTCTTCAACATCAATGTTCTTATATTAAAAGTTATTTAAATCAATTCGATATATTAGCTAATAATATATAAATCTAATGCAACAATTTGGCTAGGGGTTATATTTATTTTAAATTGAAGATAATATTAGGAAAACTGTGAATCTCCATAAAAAAATAAATGTTCTTTAAAAATTTATTCAATATTTTTTTTAAATATAATTTTTTCAAGAAAATTTAGTATATTTGGAAAAAAAAATGTACTCATTTAATCATTTTTATAAAAATATTATATCCTTATAATACTACCTAGGAATTTATAAAAAAAATCATTTAAAATTCATATTTATGAATAATAATAATAATATATTCAAAAAAACAATATTAAAATATGAGGTGTGGAAAACTTTGAATATAAAATTACTTCTACATAATGAACAATGTCTTTTAAAAATACTTATTTTAAATACAATTCATCTTTAATTAAGAAAATATATTTCATTAAATAATATAAATTTATAGAATTTTTTTTATTAAAATATCCCTTAATCAGATTACAATTTCATGGATAGTATTAGTAAAATTTTATATTATGAATATTTTTACCTAATTAATAATTATAATTTATTTTGATTAATTAAAATCATTTTGCTTCATAGTAGTGTATATCAAAACATATCGCATTTGTTCTTATAAATTATAAGTCAATCTATTTATGAAACATTAATTTCAATAATGAACATGCTTACATTCCTCAGATGTAACATTATACGATGACTAAAAATTAATTTCTCCCGTATAATTATTTCCTCATACGTAAGGTAAATATGTAACTTCCTTCTTCAAAATTTGGAAAACTGTAATTTTTATACATTTATATTCATAAGGTTACTTATTTTCCAATAAGTTCAACAAAAATATTCTAACTCTTGGATTTTCCTCAAACAAAAATTCTTTATCTCCAACACTTACACCAAGTGTTAGAGTTCAAGACCCATGACTTTGGATCTGGAGAAATAAAATGTTATATATTTCTTTTAAAAGAAACAGAAAAAATATTTATCATTACACAGTTGAAGGATATTAATTGTCTAGTTTCTAGAGAAATACTATAAATCATTACAAAATATCAGAGTTTAAGAAATTATTAAATAAATTGTTATTTTGACTTTTATCATACCAACTCCATAAAAAATAAAAAACACCTTTTAGAAATTCTAATAAGATAGGGAAAATCATTTTTTCATAAAATACAATATAAAAACATATCTTATTCTATTCTATTATTTATAAAACTATATATTTTTTATAATTTAATTTAAAAGAATAAAATTCTTACATTTCTCAAATATTACTAAATAGTTCCAAGAATTCTAGTAATTGAAAAAACAAATATGTAACTCAGATGATCAGTAAGGTTATGCATACATCAGTTTCTAAATAAGTCATTAATAATATGGATAAAATAAATTTTGATCAAAATATTATATAGAAATAATCTCATGAGATAAAAATTTATCTATATATATCATAACAAATTAAATAATTACATGGAAATCAATAACTGATTTAAAAATAATGGAATGAATAATTTCATACATCTAAAACCTACAATGAGACCTTATCCAAGACATCTAAAATTATCACTATGTCTTTGTTCCATGACATCTATAGAAATGGGTATGACCTCAGCCAAAATCCAATCATGCTAGCCTCATGAGATGTTGTTGATGCATCTAGGGGATGTAGCATCCCTATCCTATAACTTAATATATACAATGAATTATTCATATGAAATAATAGAAATATAAATAACATAAACATTCTTATTAAAACTACCCTATGAAATTTCAATAATTTTTCTTAATCACAAACCATACAATGTAATATTGAAATTGTATCAATGCAGTACATCCCCAACCAAACTAATCATAACCGATAATGAAAATTAAAATGCCTAGTATAATTAAAAAATATCCCCCATATAGTATATTTAAAATATGGTTTTTTTCATTGATGAATAGAAATACAATAAAAATGACATTAGAAACATTCTCGATGAAAATAATCCTTTAACTTTGAAAAGAACTTTCAAAAAATAAAATTTTATAAATATTGATAAATCCATATTCATTGGAAATAATCATGAAAAAATGTATACAAATATTCAAAATAAATTATTTTTCGGATAGGGTGAAATTTTATTACTATCGTATATGATAAAACAATTATTCTTTTCACATGTTATATAATAATAGAAAAAGTACCTCAATAGAAATATGAAAAGAATGTGAAATTTAAAACCTATTTTTTAAAATATTAATATGGGTAATAATTTCATGAATATATCATTTTTATAGTTTAAAAAAACCATAAAAATATTTTTATAAAATATGGATAAAAGAAAAAAAATTATATTCCACTATAGGGAGAATGAACGTAATATTTTCTTAAAAATATTTACTAAATATTTTTAAGTACCAATGGGTGTAAAATGGTAATGTTACATTAAAAGTTAATTAAAAACTAGATAGTATTATAATATATTTGGTGTAATCTATAAATATCAAATAATTTCTCCAAGGGAGGCTTACACATAAATAATACCGAATAATGATGAGATCATAAAATAAACCCCTAATGCTTTCGTAACATTGAAATAATAACCCCCATAAGTAACATAGATTCAAATGGAAATTTATGAACCATAAATATTAGTGGATCTAATATATAACCTATCAATGGGTTTGTCTATACAACACCCAAGAAAAATAGTTTTTTAATATATGTTATGTCTCATGAAAGAAAAAGTGGGATGAGAAACTGTTAACTTAGGTCTTCCTTCCATCATATTTGTAAAAACCTCATGTATTATAATTATAGATAAATTATAATGATATTAAAAAATAATATTCATATATATATTAACATATATTTATTTCTTATAACATTTTTTCCCCCATTTATTAATAATTATTTATTAAAATCACTTGTCTGAGTGATAACTACTTCATTTTTTCATATATGTTTTGATTTGGTTGTTTTAGTCTTTCTATATTGATCACGGTTATATTATATCCCATATATATGCATGATAATTTCTTTAATTTTTCAAATAATAGAAAAAACAATAAAGGTAAATAATAATTATAATTTAAAAATTAATTTTTATGTCTTATAAATCACATATATTCATCAAATAAATCTTTATTACCCTCCATGTAAAATATAAATGAAAAACCAATCACTTCACTTAATGGAGGTGGTTAGTCCAAACATACGCACGAGCAACAATATTTTACTCCAGTAGATTGTATGGTAAGATAGTAAATGTGATATTATATTTATAGGTATATAAGTATTTCATAATTATCATATATAATTTTTAAACACATGATGATAACCATCCAAGAAATGTGGTTGTGGAAAATAAATTTTATTACATTGTGGAGACCGTATATCGCTCATAAGAACAAGTGATATCTTCACTTTCCATTTGATTGGAAATAGGGAATATAATTCTTATTTCATAATCATAATAATATTTAAGTAAATTTATTATATTTAATTTTTTTTATGATTAATACCAAAGATATTATTATGTTAAATATGATGTAAACATAAATGGATCATTTTGGGTGATTACCTCTACCTTGAAAGAGATATTTTAAATAGCTTCTTATGGTTCCTAGGGTTATAATTTTGGGATGAAAAACACCTATAAAATGTGTACAAGGAAGTTAATAAGGTATTTTTATAGGTTTTTGTTCATTTATAAGTCTGAATGTGATAAAAATAAGTGAGGATGGAGGTTCCCTTTTATAATTTAGGGGTGGCCAATTTTGGAATTCCATAAAAATATTGAATTATAATACATTAATTCTTAATAAAAATGCATCCAAATCAAAATTTATTATTACCAAAGAGAGTACATTGGTGATATATAATTTACCAACAAAATTTTGACAATTTTATGTGGTTTTTTGAACATTATATTTAGGTTTAACCCCTTAGATAACCGATTATAACATTAACCGCGGTTACACCTTTTTTAGGGTAAAAATATATATAATTTTACATTTAAGGTGATTTTGTTTCATTAATTTCCAATGGGAAACAATGAAACCATATCTAATCCAAATTTTACTCTTTAAAGATAATAATTATTTTTAAACAATTTCATAATATATTATTTTCATTTATTATATTTAAAGCCATCCTTAACACAATTCATTTAATTTTACTCCAGATTCATAAATGCATTGTTTGAAAATTAATATAAGTCCTTTAAGAATTAATAATATATAATATTAATCTAAAAACTTATAGTACACTTTAAAAAACTAAAATAATATAACTTTTAATAATTTTAGTATCACTATTCTATTTTTTATTTTAATTGAATAAGTATTGTATTAGTACTGTGAAAGAATTTAATTTTGACACATAATCACCCAAAATTATATATAAATTATAATTATTAATAAAATTGGATTAATACAAAACTAGATATTTAAATTCATTCACAAAATAGTGTCCCTATATTTACCAATAATAGATATTTAAAACTTGAACATTGATAGTGTGTAATTTCAAATGATTTAAATATTATATTGGTCCCCTTCATATACAGGTTTCTATTAGGAAAATAAATTTTGACATTAAATTTATAAGGGTATAATTACCATAATAAATTATAATTATGATGATTTATTATGAATTTATCACTTAGTTTTATACATGATTTACCAGATTTACCATTCACCTAGGGTATAAATTTTACCAGGGTTACTCTTCCTTATATCTAAAATTAAAATATGATTGTTTAACAATTTATATCCTCATGATTTAAAGATTTTAATTCATTTTTTAAAATTCAATTTATATAATATTTATAATTTAAACTAAAATAAAACATATATATCACGATGAAAAAAATACTATTTTAAAATTTTCCATTTTAAGTAAAAAAGTGTTTTTATAATAAATTAAAATATAAATTTTTTCCCAAATACTATAATTTAATTCTTAATAATATAGTATAAATAATTATACATTTCATTTATTTTAAAATAAAGTTTAGCATTTTATATTCCTGAAAAATAACACAGTTTTTAATTAATGTATGTATCTTTACTATTTGTGGGAAAATCAATCATTTTAAAAAAACTAATAATTTCAACATAAGAAAATTTTGATATAATAATTTTAAAATTTTTTTATTTCAAAGATAATATATTTTATATATATTCTAGTAATTAATTTTAATATATTATCATTGAAAATAATTAAAATTTCTTTTGAGGAAATGAATTTCTAAAGAATAAAATAACATTTCTCAAAGTAGAGTACTTATTTCATAAGAATTAATCAATTAATTTTTGTTTATTATGTACTTTATATATATTTCATAATTTTGTAAAAATATTTATACCCACCAATTTAACATCAATATTATAATAGTATATTGTTTTTCTTTAATCTTAGTATCACGTGATATTAAACATAATTTTCTTCTTTTAAAATATTGACGTTTTAAATTTTCCTCCTTTAATAAATTTCATTATAAAAATTTAAACATATGTTTAGTAATCACTTTAAAAAATAAGAATATTCCTTTTTTGAAATACCACATCATAAAAAGAGTCAATAATTCTTCCTTGTGTAAATATCGAAATAGAAATATGGATTACATCTAGAATAACACGCATCTAAGGTTCAAAATAGAATAATTTCACTGGGAATTGAAAATATAGACATTGAAGGGGAAAATAATGCATAATGGTTGATATAGAGTGATAGATAACATGGTGATAAGAAAATTAACCATAATAGAACTGCAAATCTGTGATGGGTTATAAGACCATTGGTTTCTCAATATGAAATGTAAATGAATAAAATTATTATTTCATTTTCATAAAGCCAATGAATTACTTTAATTTCTAGATAAAAAACTTTAGAAGAGAACCTTACAATATTTATTTCCACATCCTAAGCATAAGATCTTTCTTTTATAGATCTTGAATCAATTTCCACTTCATCTCTTGTGCTAGGAACTTGATATTCAAGTTGATTTTTTGATTCATGAATCTCTAAAATAAGATATGAATGAATCACAAAATCCTAATCACATTCATTAATCCAAAAATTATTTACTGATAACCAAATGGTAAACATGAGTTATATATTATGATAAATCATAATTTAACCACCAATAATAATATAAAAATTTCTAATCAATATATTTCATAAGTATTCAACCTTAAGGTTCCTCCAAAATATATCAGACCAATTTACAAATACAAAAAATTATAATAAAATCACTAAATTTCTAAATTCAACTTATCATTAACCATGCATAAGTTGATTCAAAATGTCATATGTAAATACCTTGATCACATGGTAATAACATTAATCTCTATAAAACCCCAAAAACCAAAGATACTTCCAATTATTAACTATATCCTTATATCCTTAAAAATCACATATTATCATTTATATTTAATAAATTAAAAAAATATTGTGTACTCCTTCATAAATTACTCTTTAATCAAATCACTATCCAATTACAAGGAAAACAATACTATCTCGTTAATATATTAATTTTCAATCTTCTCCTTAACCCAACCACACATCATTAACTTAATATCTCAAACATATTAAGGGTTATCATTCTCATATTAAAAAATATTAACTTTCTACTAAATCACATTTCATGGTACTCAGTAGCATTCAATATATGCCTGAAAATCACTAAATAGAAACTAAAATAATATAATCCTTATATGTTTCATGATCTCATATCTAGAATATCATTTTTAGAATACTTCCAAAACATAGCTATTGAATTAAAATAAAAAAAAGTAATTTAATCATTACGCCTCAGTTATAGAAAATCATAAAAATGACCACAATCTTGTTACATCATCCAAGATAGATTCCCTTGATGCATAGAGAATTAATTTGTATGGATCCTTATCTACTTACAGTTGAAATCCTAAATGTTATAGTTTTTGTTTTTGACCCTTACATTTATGTGAATTATGTCATTTCTCTTCTTCCCCATGCCGTCTTTTTTCTCTTTATTTCTCTTCTTATCTTTCTTAAATTCAGAACCACAAGACTTTTAGAAATATCTTTCTTTATTGATTTCACGTGATACTGTATCCAAAAATAATTGGAATATTTGGTAGACTACTTCCCTTAAATGGATTGGATTTTACCCATCAAAGAAATATTTAACACTTATCTTTGAATTATGAATATAGTCTAAATAATGATTTAATAAACCTATAATATTGGATTTATACTTAAAAAATTACCACTTCTTTTTCCACCAAAATCATTAATTACCTTTCCATATCCACTCATTTTCTACATTAAAAATATTTTTCTAGGAAATGTTCTTTATATCCCTAACATTTCATGATCAATATACCATATTCATCCTTGGTGTTTTGAATCAATGACTAACATTCATTTGTATCCCCTAAGAGAAGATAAACTTCCATGAAAACCATAAACCATTCATTACATTTTTTATTGACAAATAACTTCTCTATATATCTTTTCCATTTAATATCTTTATAATTATTTTTATCTCCATTGAATAATGGAGTTTTATGACATGTAAATCATTCTTAAATTGTTATAATGTTTTATGGATCTACAGGAAGCTCCATAAAGGAAATTTTATTGGTAAAAACCTTATTCATCTACCCTAATATAGATATATATTTTTTCTCCAGCTACAACACAATATCTTTCTTCTTTTACAACAATATCATCATTATATTACTTAATAGGGAAATTCATACATGGATTAGGTGAATTGATATTGTTTTAATTCCTTTAACTAGGATCCATTTAAAAATAATATCATACATTATATTAGATAAAAAAATTGTGAAAGATAATATATAATAAAAAAACTAGAGAAACAATTAACATAAATTGACTTATTTATGCATATCTAATCTACGAATAAAAAACATTATATCTGGGGGAATACTCTCATAGTCTTTCATTGGGTTCTAGTACAGAAGTTTTGTTTTATTTAATCAAGTTCAAAAGGGATTTACTATGTTCTGTTGGATAACAACTATAAAGACCCCTATTCTAATTTCCTAGAGTTAGTGGTACTTTATTGAATTAGAATTGCATACATGAGATCACATAGCAATAGAATGAATAGTTCAGTAGGTTTGGAAACCAATAGACATAATTTAGTTAAAAATATATCTAGAAGATAAAAAGCATATTATTTCCTTTTCATAACCCCATTTAGCATATCCATGTATATTAAACATAAAACAAATTTGGGTATATTTCATAAAAGAAGTATAAAAAATGGGTGATCTCATATTATTAGTAAGGGTATACATACAAAAAATCTAAAGAAGGTATAAATAATATGGAAATATTAAATGATGATAAAATAATAAAATATAAATAATATCTGGAGATAAAAACTTGTCCATGAATATCATAATAAAAAAATCACATGGACATAAATAAATAAATTAATAATGAAAGAATGGATAATTATATACATCTAAAACATACCATTAAGTAATTATCCAAGACATCTAAAAATACCCACAACGGCTTATTCTATGACATCAAAATAATTTGGGAAGGCCTAAACCAAAAATCATAGATACCTTTTATCAAGAGGCCTATAGATGCATCGATGGGAAATAGCAATCCCTGGACATTATATACTAATTCCAATTAATTAACCATTTAAAATGGTTGAAACATAATCAATGTAAATATTATAATAGAAAAAATATATTTCAAAATTTTAATAATTACTCATAATCATAATCCACCGAAAGTAATATGGAAAACGGTGTCAAAGTAGTGCATCCCTTGTCAAACTGATCAAAAACCAACCAGAAAATTAGTAATTAGGGAATCATCACAACATATTCACAAGGTAAAATTAGTAAAATAATGGTTTTTTTATTGATAAATAAAAATACCCTATAAAATTCACAAAAACATTCATGATAAAAATACCCTTTCCACTTTGAAAAAAACATTTAATGACTAAAAATTTATATAATATTATAAAAACATTTTATTGAAAATGAATCATTTAAAATATTAATGGAAGAATGAAATCAATTAGTTTTCTTATTGGAGGTAAATTCCTTTCATGTCGTATATGATAAAAATTACTCTTTTCACTTTAAAAAAAACAAAAACGTAATTCGTTCAAAAAAATGATACAAATGTTTCCTTATAAAAACATTTATAAAAAATTAAAAAATGTATAAAAAATAATTGATAAATAATTAAATTATATTTTAAAAAATTCATAAAAAATATTTTTAGAAAAAATGGATATCAAATAAAAAGATATTTGAATGAAGAGGGAAATAAAGTCGGCATTTCTTAAACATATTTTCCCAATTGTTCTATATACCAATGAGAGGAAAATAGAACAATTACATAAACTATTCATGAATAATTATAGGATAATGAAATATATTTTAATTAATATATATTTATATAAAATTTCCCTAAGGGATACTTAAGCATAAACAATCCTGTGTAATGAGGAGATTTTGAAAAATAATCCCCTAATACTATAGTAACATTGGAATTATAACCCCCATGAGAGAAATTAATTCAAATGAAAAATTAAATACCATGAAGATAAATATATTCATGAAAAAACCTATCAATGTTTTAGTATATACACCATTGAAAATAACAATTTTCTAAATATTTTATACATCTCAAAAAAGTAAATGTGAAATGAGAAACTCATACCTTTAGTGTGAATTCCTTTATATGTGTTTGGTAGTCCTTTATAATAAATTTATATTTATTATATATATATTATAGAACCATATTCATATATATCACAATATATATGATTTAATTATAACCTTTTATCACCCATTTATTAATAATTCTTTATTAAAATCATTGTTTCGGGTGATAACTACTTAGTTTTCATGTATATTCTGGTTTGGTAGTTTTGGTCCTTTTACTTATATCATCATCTAAAATATTTTAATAAGGATATAATTTTTATTTAAATTATTAATATAAATATTCACAGTTATCTAGAGAAAAATTAGATTAAAAAATGATTTACACCATTCATAGAGATTGTAGGATGTATATATGCGTGAATTTTATTTTCATGTTTTGATGGATGGAATGGAATACATTTAAATAATAATAATAATTTATAAAATAATTATTATATTATATACATCATATATATTCATTAAATTTTTCCATATTACCATACAATTAGAATGGAAATGAAAAATAAATCACATCACTTCGCAGAGGTGGTAGTCCACACATACACATGAGCAACATTATTAGATTCCAAACGATTGGAAGGTAATAAAATAGATTATATATTTCAATTAATTTTATAAAACTATTTCATAATTATAATATATAATCATTAATCCAATTATAATTACAATCCATGGAATATGGTTGTGGAAAATGAATTGTATCACTTTATGGAGATGGTAAGCCTTTTGTATGGATGAGCGATGAAATCAATTTCCATTTGATAGGAAAGATGGTTGATAATGGTAATTTCATAATCAAAATATAATTTATGTATATTTTTTATATTCATTTTAATATTTTATGAGAAATACCACAAGTTTAGCTGAGGTAAAAAAGAATTAAGAATAAAATGACTGGTTAAGTAGATTACCAATACTTTGAAAGGACTCTTAAATATCCTTTTATATGTCATGTGGATAGTATTTTTGGATGACCAAAACCAATATAATTTTGATATGGATGATTATATTGTATTTTGGTAGGTTTTGGTCTTGTTATAAGGATTAATGTTTTGTAATGATGTTATGGAGTAGTATCCCTTTTATAATTTTGATGAGGGGCACTATTGCAAAATACTAAAAGAATAAATTATAATAATATCATTCTAAATCCAAATCCAGTAAAATGGATAGGTCTTGGGAGTTATGGTATTTTATGGTTAAAAAAAATTAAAAATCAAAATTTGGACATGTTTTTGTGGTGTTCAAAACTTTAACATGTGGTTTAACTCCTTTGATACCCTATTTTAACAATAACCGTGATAACGTCTTTTTCACTCTTAAAACTATATAATTTCACATATAACGTCGAATATGGAACATAAATTTTATAAGAGAAATTTATTAGGAAACATCATATAAATATTTTCCTATTTTTTCAATTTAATTATTTTTATATAATTTTAAAAAAATATTATATTGATATGTTATCAGAAATGTCCATTTTGACACTATGTGTTTTATCTGACTTCAAATACATTACGAAAAAGTTGTATTTATAATATAATTAATTTAAATATAACTATATGTCATATTAATTTAAAAAAAATCTTGTAAGACACTAATTCAATCAATCTATATCAATTTATATATTATTATTATCATTTATTAATTTTTCTCTCTCGATTGAGTAAATACTATTTTAGTGATTCACAAGGATTTAAAGTAAATATATAATAACTAAAAAATATAAATAAATTTTTATAATTAATGTAATTAAATTATTCATATAAATTAAATTTATATTTTTTCATAACTTTGTTTTTTCATATGAGGACACATAATAAATATTTAAAACTAAGAGAGTGACATTTTGTACTATTCATTGATTTAAATATTATATTGGTCAATTTCAGGGATACATGTCCATTTAAAAATTATATTTTGAGAATAAGTATATAATAGTTAATTTAAATTAATAAAATTATGATTTAGTTGAAATATTACTACTATATCCATTCATTTTAACCTAGATTAACTTTTTATACCCTCTAGCAAGGGGATACATTATAACATGGTTAATATTCATAGTGCCTAAAAATAAAAGTGACCTATTTACCAAAATTTAACATCCTATTTCTAAATATGGAATAAAATTTATCACATTTAATTTCTATCAGTGGTAGAATATAATTTAAAATAATACATTCAAAATGCGATGAAAAATAATTTTTTATAAAATAACTTTTTAGGTAAATAAGTGTTTTTATGAAAAATATTATTATAAAATTAGTTCTATAGAATTTAACTGGATTATTAATAAAAAAACTAAACTAATTTTTCTTTTAATCCGTTTTAAAAAAAATATTAACATTGTAAATGGTTAAAACAAAAATAATGTTTGAAATAAAAAATGGTTTTTTCATTATTCATTGGAAAATAAAAATTTTCATAAAAATATGACAATACCACCCGAAGATAATTTTTAAATAATAATTTCAAAAATTATATTTTTTTTATAAAATAAAATTTATTAATGTTCTATAAATTAATTATAAAATTCTCAAACCAAAAACAATAAAAACATTTTTGAAAACGAAATGCATTTTTGAAGCATAAAATTATATTACTGAAGATTTTATACTAATTTATAAAGAATTTATCAATGAATTTGTATTGATTAGGTTATTAAAATATATTTAATAATTCAGATAATATTATTCATTCACACCAATTCAATTTCTAGGTTATAATAATATTATATTGGTCGTTTAAGATCAGTGTTTTCTGTTATCGAACCTAATTTACTTCTTTTAAAATCATGTTGTGTTATAACATTCGTTAAGATAGATCATATTTTAACTCTTTTAATGAAATAACTAGTTATTGTAATAGCTTCAGTCTGTAATTGAGTGGGTTTGGTTTATTTAGATAACATTGTTCTACAAATTTCTCATAAGGCCATTTTCTTTGTTTCAATAACATCATTATGTTGACTTTTCCTAGTAGAAAATAGCATATTTAGTTCTATGATTCGAAAAAAATGATTTACAATAATTATTACTAATATATCACCCATGGTACATCCTCAGTATCAAAATTATAGAATCATTTTCATTTTATAATGGTTTTATATAATTAATTAAAATATCATAACATTCACATTTATGTATCATGAAATATACCAATATATAACATAAAAAATCAACAAATAATATATATAAAATGATTTACCACCTATGGTTGATATTTAAAGAGATTTCAATAGATCTGTGTGGATAAATATTAATGTTATAGTGGTATAACCCTATTTTATTGGTTAAATAAATTTTTCTTCTATTCTAATAGAAATGGATCACATTGGTTCTTTTAATAAAATATTATATTTTTTCAAATTGGAAATCAAGTTTATTTTGTATAATTTTCTCAAGAAATAATCTTTATAATGTATTAAACTCATATTTAAAATCAATTATTCATTTATTTCATCATTCAATCAAATTACATTTTCTCTACACAGTGAATTATGATATATGGAATAGATATTTAATGTTCATGGTGCATTAAATTTAATGTAATAATCATTAAAAACTAAATAGGAATTGTTATAAAAATCAACTTAATATCCCAAACAAAATATATGGGAAATACTTATTAGATTTTTCTTTAATACATCAATATAAATTAAATTTTTTTATGTAGTTTTATTGAAGATATCAAGAAATAAAATAACAACTATCTTTTCTATGTCATTATAAACAAATGTGACATATAATCCAATAATATTATATAGCGAGGGAATATTGGGAAAATATATTGTCTTATTTCCTAAATAACCACTATCTGTAGTCCATTTTTTATTGATGTGGATGTGTCTTTTTCCCTAAAAAATTAAATTAATCAAAAAGATTTTTTGGAACCCATACACTCTTATGTACATCAGGGTTTTCCAAAAACAATTGGAAACCATCTCTACATAAATATTCCATATTTCATTGAATTAGATCCTTGTAAAAGTATATAAATAAAACCCATCATTAGTCAATGCACCTAAGTGTTTCTTTAGAAATAAAAATGTTCACCAAGACCTTATTATCCATATTGAAAATAGTTTATTCTAGAAATATTTCATTTTATTGGAGCATGGTATAAAATAACTCATATTCCGATTAGGAATTCCTCTCATATATTATTTGATTTTTTATGTTATTTAGATAGTTTTCATTATAATATTTCCCCCTTTGTAAAAATCTATCGTCAAAATTCAAATCCATATCTTTGGTATCAATTATTTTAATCATTCTATTATGGAAAACACATATAGTAATTGATGAATATAGTTTAAAATTGTGTTTATAAGTCTATTTTTAAAAACATTTTTTCATTGAAAATAGATTCATAATATATCAGTAGAGTCCCATTATTTTTATTTAGTTACACATAATATTCATCTAACATTTAATGATTCTCATTTAATTTTCCATATGTTTAGTTTTTCATGTAAGGAGTCATATGAAGATAAATAGGTAGATTTTACCACATCATTGTGTGCCATGAATCACATTTTTCTCTTCTGATTTGAAAATTAAACATTATAAATACAACTGGATTAATTATTATATTCCTATGATGCATTATATGTATCGTTCATATATATATTATAATTATTCTTCTAGAAAACCTTTTTTAAGTACTTCTTCACAGACTGTTTATTCTCTTAAAATTGAGGGGTGTTTGGTTTTATGTCTCCAAGAATTTTACACTCAAATAATTTTAAATCCATTTTACATCCATCATATTATTTGGACTTAATTAAAGAACTATTTAACACACTTCTATTTTTTATAACTTTTTAAACTCCTTATAAAATTGGAAAAACCTCATAAAATAATTTGAAATGCTTGATGTTTCTTCGTAAGATGAAAATGTTAATGATGTATCATTGTTTTTCTTATAATCCATTAATTTAGAGGATTTTCTGAAAGTATTATCTATTTTAATTAGTATATCCTCTCAATTTTCAGTATCTATCTTCGCTTCACACATAATTATATTTACAACGTGATCATTTTATTTCATATTTTTCATTGTAGTATATTGCCCAATAGTAGCTAAAATTATTCATTATTTGGATGGAAGAACTTTGATAACTTTTATAGATTTATCATGGTCCTGAAATAGTTCTCCAAAAGGAGAAACATTGTTCAAAAATTTTATCATCATTCTATTCATCCTATTGATACATTATCCATAAATCATTCTAAACAAATTAATGATTATCTATCGGTGTTTTAACTGAGTTTTCTCACATTATAAGTACCTTTCAAAGATACTGAAAAGTTTGTTCACATTTAATTTGTTGTAACACCATGTGAAACCCTATTAATCACTTTCAAACTATGTCGATCTATAACTACATTCATGAAATTTCAGTTAATATCATATTTATCTTCAGAAGTAACAACACATATGTAGAGCTTAATATTTAGGATTTCAAATTGTATATTATTATTCAAAAAAGAAAAATAGATCTATATTTTTTATATTGATAATAATTTTATCCTTACAATATCTATTTTTTTATCCATTAATGTAGGGATCTCAGAAAATATTGATTAATTTTTTATTATCACCCATTAAATTTATTTGATGATTTTTTACTCTAAATTTTTAGAATTTAACACTCAAGAGTTTCATCCTATAATACATTTTCATTGGTCGGATAAATTTTTTAAAATTACTCAAGGGGCGGGTGGTTAATTTAGTTCATGAAATATTATTTTCTTAAAACTTCCCTCTCATAAAGAATGAATTATTCTAATCATAACATATGAAAAATAAAACACATAATGAAAAAATTATGTGAAAGCTAAAACACCTAGTATTTACAGTTGTTTGGGGTATAATTATACTCTAATATTCTCCACTAACACTCTACTTCATGAGTTTAGTGATTTCCAATATGAAAATTTTTTTGGGGGGGGTTAACCAACCATATTAAAGATACTATTTATTTTTACAATAAGGTCTAAGTGCATTAAACTAGGACCACACTTTATAGGTTATTTCAATGGTCATATAACACCCAAACAAAATGTGCAAATATAGATACAAACATGGAAATTAATATTGAGTAATTATCATAAAATAGTTTCAAGAATTAATTAACAAACAGTTATAAGATTTCATGACAAGAATGAAATAATTAATGAACATCTCTGGAGTTTCATTGGTTATAATGTATAATATTATATGTATAAAAACTGGGTTGTTCATGAAATGATCATGTCACAATGAAAAGACAATGAATATCCAATTTATTTTATATATATATATATATATATATTGTATATATATGTTCAATTATCTTGATGTAATATATTTATATCTCATCTTGAATTTGATCTATGAACATTTTATAATCCTGATTTTCAGGAGAAGAATCCTTTTGGAATGAAAAGAGACAGTATATTAATTAGAACAAGTCCTTATTTTCAAAATAAAGTATGAATTTAAATAATATAATGTAGAAGATTCTTCTATGATCATATTTTTCAATTCTTAGGAAAAGGCTCTCTATCAAAATTATTATTTCCATATTTAGAAAAATAATTTTTTATTACACAAAAAATTATATCATTAATTCTCTAATGATACAAAAATAGTAGAGTATAACTAAATGAAGCTAGAAAATTTATAATATCATACTTAACACATACGTGATAATTCAATTTATGTAAGATAAATGTATTGAAGTACTATTTTCATAAGATAATTTTAGTTTCATAAGATAAATAGCAATCCAAATATAAAACACTAATAAGACTATTTACATTATCCATGCATAGGATAAATCATTAATTATTTTCATGTTTATACGATAAATCTAGATATTTATAAGATAAAATACTTGAATGTTTAACCATTTAATTTGTAATATATAGACCAACTTCTTTTTGATTTATATTTTACATACTCTATATGATAACATAAATAATTTATATGACAAACCAATTATGTTGATATTCTATAAGATAATAACACTTATCATAGATTAAAATTTATATAGTTCACAAGAAAATTCTATGGACTGTTTGATAAATCGAAGTCCCTAATATGAGATTATTAAGTATATTTTGGGAGGAAAATTCAAGGAATTCAATGTCGTTAAGACTAACATGTGATCTTAGAATACATAAGTTAAATATATTAGTAAAACAGATGTGGATTTTGTGACCATCAAAATATATATTTTTTTACAAGATATAATGAAAAAATTTATGTCTTCCAAAAATGGGGGTGTTTTTTGGGTGCACTAGAAGAAAGAAACTATAAAATTTGGGTTGATAGTACCACATCTCCCTTAGAGGTTCACCCTTGTGCAACTAATTAAGCCTAATTACTAGGGACTTTTCATTAGAGAAAGGATTTATGGAAATTAAGAGGGTATTTAGGATAGACTACTGGATTGTTTTGGTTGATTTAAATCTTTGAAATTAATAGAGATATTGGGAGGATGTGATCTTTTTTTAAAATTAACGTGAGATGATTTTTTTATAAATATCTCTATTTTAAAATAAATTAATTCCATTATTCAAGTCCAATGCCTCTAAAATTGGAAAACATTAGTGTGTGGAAGGTTATTTGTATTATCCTACCTCTACCATCGAATATCAGAAATTTTTTCCACATATTTTAACTATTTTTTGTATCATCTTTTATTTTCCATGTATTATTTTTTGACATTATATAGAATAATGTTGAGACTACAAATTGACACAACATGTGTTTTCAATGAATGAGGTGACTAGATTAAATGTTTGAAATATATTAAATATACTAAATAGGATATACACATATTTTTCTTAAAAAATAAAATAACTCTTAAATGGGTGATCAAATCAAAGATCCAAGGGAAAAATTTAGTTCATAATAGTATTTTTACCCTAGGTGTGAATTAACATTTGTCAGTGTATGACATTAGTGAAAAAAAATTCACAGATGTTAAAATGAATAATATTATTTTTATAAATTTAGTTGATGAAGTGACTAGTGGATCCGAAAAAATATTCTTATGTTAGAATTTCAAGGTTATCCTTGGAGAATCCTCCTAGGAGGAGAGTGATGCATCATGGTTCGATGATCAAGGCAACCTCAGATTCGACAGATCTTTCCAATGATGATGATGATGTTCCATCCTTCATCAGGGATCAAACTGAATCAATGTATGACTTTTTGATATTTGGATTTCTTCCCAATTATTTATTCATATGATGAACTCAGATCAATCATCCTACGAATTGATCAATTCATCATGCATATTTTCAGGATGGGATTATTATGGGGTAGTTTGGGGGAATTAATTTAAATGTATTCATTGATTATATTTTGGAAAAAAATACATATCAACAAGAACTTGGATCGAATTTTATTCCTCCTTTTTCTTCTTGTGCTTTTCTCCCCCAATTTGGCGAATCACCACGGGTGTTATTTGTTTGGCATGTGGTTCAACTATTCCCAATATATAGATTGTTCTACACCCGTTTCATGGTGAAATGAGCCAGTATTATAGATATGGGATTAGTATGTAATTAAATAAGTGTGATGACAAAGATGGATAGATTTAGATGATGGATGATTCTTAATTTTACATTCCTTAGAGTTCTTCAGTGAGGAATGGAGAATGATGATTCAATCCATTTTTTCAGCAGATCTGATGATGAAAGTTTTTGATTTGTTGACGGCATAGAGAAATAACCAAGGAACATCAGTTTCACAGAATGCAGACCACCATATCGAAGGATAGAGCATTAGCTAAGCCTTCTAGAGGATAATCTAGTATTCTGGAAAATCCCATAGAACACTGCGTGTAATTGAGGATTACATGTTATGTTGGACCCCTTCATGAGTGGATAGGGTTTAAGGATAAAGATATGGCTCACCCTGCATGTGACCACTATCACACGATGTGTGACCACTTTCACACAACATGGGACCACTGCCTTGTGATGTCTGACCACTGTCACATGGCATGTGACCCTCCTCAGTTGGCTCAGTATGTAATTCGAAAGTACACAGACACAGATTTGGTACACAGGCATAACCAAGAGACCCAAGAAGGACATTGTCTGAGTATAAATGATTTTTACTCATTCTACATGTTGTGTATATGGATACTACATCCCGTTTGAGGTTCTTCCCTATGTGAACGACTTCAGATAGCTAGACATGTCACGTTTCCCTTGGGACATGTTGTGTACTCACATCAAGAGGGATTTAAGATCATCGTTTTATTTGTTTGGACCTGTATAGGTTTAGTGTGTTCCCATGGATCTTTACCTCAAGGGTATAATGTATTATTACATCCACATCACTGGATTGTGATCCCCTCTAGATAATGAGCATTAGATAGAATTATGGTTTTGCTCTGTGAGACTAGATTGTGATTCTCTATCACCTTAGTTCCCTAGCTGGAGTTTTTGGAATCAATGTGGCCTCCCTGAACATGGTTTCAATCCTCCATCTATCATGCCCCATCAATAGGGTTGGTGGAATCATTGGAATACAATCCACTACATAGAGGGTTGATCTAGATTGGCTTCGTAGTGTCCCTCATCAGTTCTCAGTGTGACCCCCTTTCTATGTATCGTAGTCTTCTATGATCAGTGATTTCTCTTTAGTAAAGGCCCAATGAGATATAAATATTCATCGAGTGTCCCAATTTATATCATTGAACATGGAGTGATTTCTCCTAGTGTGATCATTGCTTCGAGAAGAATCCTATGTATGATAGTTAGTTATGACCGCCTTAAGAAGTGTTGTCTTTCCTAAGTATATCATGGTTGTTTCTATTATAAATTGATTGTTACATCTTTTATTGAGATTCATAACCTTGGTGCATCATGTTAGTTTTTTTGTGTTATCCTAATGAGTATTGTTATACTCACCCTTGCGCAGTAATTTCCTGCATGTGTCATGTCGTGTGTAGACGCCGACCCTTTTGATGGTGTCCTGAGAGGATAGGGACCTGGTGGAGTGTGGTTGGAACTTGACAGACCAAGTTATTTATCAAGATTATAATCTTGACTTATCATTAACCCGTGGAGTAGGTTGGAATCCTTACAATTTTTTGGGCTTGTTTATTTCCCCTTTTCTATTTTTTTGCACTTTATTGTCAAACTCTCTTGTGGGATCTTAGACATATGCAAGCATTGTTCCTGCTGTTTTACATTCTAACATTATTTGTTCTTGGAGATGTGTGTGTCTATATATGCACTTTAGGATAATGCCTCCCATATGTGGTATATGCCTATTTGGAGATGGTCTCTAACCCCTGGCCTATTGGAGTTGGGCTTGGGGTAGTCACGAGTCAAACCACGGTTGGTCGGGTCATGAAATTTTCACTATGTTAAACCACTTTTATGAAAATTTAAAATTACTATTTCTACTCCACTTACATTATAAAAAACTATTTTTAATAGAAATAATTAAAATTAAATTATTTAATAATTTTTTAAATTATTTTTCAAATATGAAAATCATGTAGTAATATAACATTTCTCATAGTTGGAGAAATTTTCCATAGTATTATTACACCAAACACATAAAAATTATTTAACAGAAAATTATTATTTTAATCTAGAAATTTATATGTGGTATGTCATTATTTTATATGCCTTTCAAACCAAGACAATTTATATTTTATCAAAAATTGATTAATTAAATGAATGGGCCCAAACCAATTTTTTATTAGAATTAAATATTACATATTTTTTAGAAGGAAAACATTTTTTTATAAATTTAAAATAATATGCTTAAAATTAATAATACTATTACATAAATATATATTTTATTAATTAAAAGTTTTTAAAAAATTATTTTTCTCCCTTATATATTGATAATGCAAAAAAGTTACCATTTTTGAACAAACTGTTTCTTTCACTATTCTTGTAAAATTTAATTATTTTATAAAAACAAAAAATTCATAATATCTATTTTTTTTCGAATTAAATTTTTTTTAATCTATCATATTCAAATCCTATAATTTATTAATTTCGGTTTTAAATTAAGTTACCATAAATTTAGAAAACTACTTATATTGATAAAATGAGTTTTTAGAGTTTATATGTGCTTAATCATATACTCCATCGATAAATATTGTAATTATTGAAATTATATATCTATAATTAATGTTAATAGTATGCCACTATAAAATAATATCAGTCCCCTAAAATATTTCATTGCGTAAGAAAATCCTAATTTTAAAAAATACATTTTTAATTAAAAAATGATCATAACCTAAATATAATTATAATTTATTATTCATAACCTAAAAATGTAATTTTATAAATATATTGACATTAAATTCTATTTATTAATTTTATCAATGAATTCTTTTAAAAATTAAAATATAGATCATAAAAATAAAATATTTTAATAAAATATTTTATTTTAGGTTCATTATTATTATCTCTAATATATATTGTTAAAAATAATTACATAAAATATAGAACTCAATTATAAATTTTTTTAAAAATTACACAATAACCATTTCTACATTGACCATATTTTAAATTACATTATTTTCAATGGTCAAATTCCATTTCTATATATAGGTTCATAAGAATCATTCATCATATTCAGACTTCTTATGTCACACTTACCATTTCCAAAGTTCTCCTTCTAGATCGCACAATATGAATTCTCATTTCATGGTCTTTATTATCATTTTATGTTTAATTATTTAAATGCTTATTGTTAAAGGCAAGGACATGTCATTGGAGTTTCTAGATCTAATGACATTATTCTTTTTAATTTATTGACTCCTATTTTATTTTTACATATTTAACGGATTACTTCATGCATGATATCTACAAAACCATTATATATGAAACAAGGCTTCCTGAATCTTTATTTTAATATTCCATTATAAATAGAAAAATTCATAGACCAGAACATATCATTGATAAACTAATCTCTAATCATGTATTAGATTTCCAAATTCATTAAATATCTAAACCAAAATGATTCTTAGGAATACTGGGATTATATTATATGTACTAATGTTAAATATATTTTTTATTATAATATGTAGACTTTTTGAACTAGATCTGGCAGTAGAGATCTAGGGAATATTAGTCTGTATTCAAACAGATTTTTAGATAACTTTAGAGTTGGATGGTCATCAGTTTGAAGTTATTTTAAGGAAAGAAACACTTTTTGAGGATAGTCGGTGAGTGGAGGAATTATAAAGTATCAATTTTTTGGGAATAAATATATTTTGGATGAATGTTTTTTAATAAAGTAATTGAGAACCTTTAGAATTCCATAAACCACTTTGGATTTCAATTAATTGGATTTACTAATCAGTTTAGTATTTTTTAGAAAAAAATATTTTTCCTGTAGTAGTTTAATATAATTAATCAATGATTATTATAGTAATTTTTATATTTTACAACATATGTAATCATAACTAGAAAAATATATACTTTCTATGTAATTAATTAAAAAGTAAAAATTTTATCATGGGTAATTAGAATTGTGAGGACACAATTTAAATGGTTGGTTTACAATCGCCAAATAGAGTCTCATGAACACTACAAAAAACCACAAATAAAAGGCCTGAGGACTCTACCCCATGATAGGAGCATTGAAATCCCTCCCCCTACAACCCCAACCACACATGGGGGGGAGCTGAGGTCACAATTTAATTAAGTTAGAGAATGTATCAAAATAGTTTTTCTAATATATATTTTATTTTGTGCTATTCGATAAAAAATATAAAAAATATTCATAGAAATATATTTTTAAGGTAATATTATAATTTAATAATTTATAAAATTTTATCATTATAATTTTTCCTAAATATATTCATCTACATGTGTTTCTATATAAAGTTAGATATTATGAATATGAATATGTTATATAAGTAAAAAATATTTGACATTTTCTAAAAAATATTAATTTGAAAATTCTAGATAAATATTATTATTATGAATAAATTATATTTAATAGTTGAGTATTTTAATAATATTATTACATATGACATGGGATAAAAAGTATTAATTCAAACTGAATATATTTAAGGAAATATCAAATATAAAACTAAATATATAAATTTAAATTATATTTTGAGAAATATAACCATTATAATATTTTATTGTAATATGAAGTAAATATATTTATTTGTTGATGAAGACATAACATTTACCAACATTTCTTGATATAAATGAGTATTTATAATATATAAGATAATTACAAGACAATTATGTTTTTAGAGAAATAAAATTTTCAAATTTTTTTTTTAAAAACATTACATATGATATTTTTTTGATACAAGTATTATAAAATTAGGTTTAATATTTATATATAGATAATCCATAATAAATGAAGAAAAATATTGATTTTTTTTTAAAGAAAAATATGGTGATTTCATCTATGTCATTCATATACTAACAATGCATGATTCCCCGCAATCCCCAATGATCATTTTGACCCTATCATCCTCTTCCCTAACCAATGTATTCATCCTTTCCTTTTTTGTCTCCCATCCTCATCAACTTTTTCATCTCTCATTATCCATCACACTTTGCACATCAACATGTCATGTTTGTATTACCCACAAGACACACACAATATATCCATAACTAATCATGGGTACAGTATAGCATGTATTCCCCCTTGAAAACTTTGGATATTCTTCCTCATATAAGGAAATATATATATATATATATACAAACACATAAACACACACACACACACACACACACACACACATATATATATATATATGAATAGAAGTAAGATTTCCATCTAATATTTAGATGTATAATTTAAAACGTAACTTGTACGAATATTTTGAAAATTCTAATATATGATTATGTGAATCTATAAAATAATTCAAGAAATATAAAATGATAAGATGTATGTCCCGGGGAGTTGGAAAATGTGTATCCTCAATGAAAAAGAAAAAAAATAGTGGAATTTGTCCCACAATTTTTTTATTAAATAATATAAAATCATATTAATATAATTTTATTAATAATAATATAGTTGATATAGTGGTGTTGACATTGTATGAATGATAGTTTGGTAAGAGGATAAAAATTTACCTTTACTAGTATTGACCATGCTCTGCAGGGAGGGATAGTGAGAGAGAGAGATGTTCTAAAGTGATTACAAATAAAAGGAATATAGAAAGTGATAAATAAAAATTGTTTATCAAACATATTGCAACAGGGTAATGTTTTCAAAATATTCTAATTTCAAATAGGTTTTTACAGGAGTTTCAAACAAAAATTTAATGTGAAATCTTGTTTCAAAAATCTATTTTTATATTTTACAAAAAATTCTTATTAATAGATTTTTATTTTTAATGTTACCGGATTTGATAATTACCAAATCAAGTTTTAAATGTTCTATTTAAAAATTATGTGTTCGTTTAGTTATAATTTAATTTTCATGAAGTTCATTTTATCTTTAATCTAATACATAATTTCTTTGGAATTTTATTATCTCATGGTTGAATTATTCTTTCAAATTGTTTAATGATGATGAATTTCTTTATTCTTATTGATGTTCTATGAATGTTTTGAAGATAATATATACATGTAAATATTCATTTTCATTAATTTTAATTTATTCTAACTCTATTGTTATATATATATATATATTTGTCTACTTATGTGTTCATTATTAGTGATTTAAATATGGTTTTAATGGAATCTTCAATAAAAAAAGGTTATTATATAAAAAAATTTGAAAAAAATATTGCACGTGGACTTTGTAAACATGATGAAGTATGGGAAGTAAACCCAAAAATCTTGAAACGTTTTCTCGAAGCTATGGGTGTGCCCTATATAGCCGCCAATATTGTAGGCTGGCTCATGGATTTGATTTTAGATCATGAAAACTATTTTTATTTAAAATTCATTGGAATAAATTATAAAGAAATATTTTGGTGTATGTAAAAAATACAATATATATATATATATTATATTTTCAATCTCTTATAATTTTATTATTTAAATGATTGTGTTTTTATTGAATATAATCAAAACATACTAGTATTATTTAAATTAGTTTTCTAAAAACCCTTTTTGGAATTTAAAGTGAAGTATTTATATATGGCTCTATCAAATGTTTTATTAAAATTATAGTATTTTTGTAGACAAATTGTTATTCAATAATTTTATTTTGATTATAAAAAAATAACTAAATTGATTAAAACCCCTTAGCTATTCCTTTTCCTTGCCACAAAATTTAAAACTTTTCCCATAGTGTGGTTTGTTGAAATTATTTAGTTTTTGATTTGGTTAATAGTTATGTGTTTTAAGTAGATCAGTTCTATATTATTCATAGAAGTGTTTAAATAATTAAAAATGAATATTTGGGAGAGATTATTTTTGTAATATTTTTCTAAATTATTCAAATCTATAAACCATAAATATTCCCAGTAATGTAAGGATTGTATATTATCCAATTTTGTTAAATATTTTATGTAATATAGGGGGTGTTTTAGAAGTAGATCTTGGAGCAGATTTATAGTGATATCAAGGAATATATTTTTCTTTTAAAACCTCTCCCCTCAACTATTTCAATTTTTTGGTGCCTTGGACACCAAAATAGTGGCATACCATGGTTGAAATGTAATGTGTTCTTCCAAAGTTACCATTATCTTACCTTAAAAAGGGGGATCACTTCCTCCCTTTATGATACACCTATAACATAAAATTAATCCTTATACTATGAAAAAATTACCCTCATATAAAACTCTCCATATTCACAAGCCTCTATTATCAATTATTTATCCTAAGGCCTCCTTTTGAAATGATATTTCTAAGAGAAATCTCAAATCCTTGACATTAGTATCTCATACTCCTTAGAATTCATATCTCAATATTCCTCATTAAATATTTTTCTCACCACCAAAATATAATTTAATTATAATTATTAATAAAATGTAATATTATTATATTTATTTCACAACCATTACTTAACCATTTAAATTTAAAAAGAAATAATAAATAGTAATAATAATGTATACTTCTGGACTAATGCCTCCAATATGTGATGTGGTTATATTTTTCATTTACACCATCCATGGTTTCTTATATGGATGTATTTTATGAATTAATATATAAAATATCTCAAAATTACAATTTTGGATTGATAATTTTTTATATTCCATCATTCATATTAGTTTTTTAGAAAACAAATTGTTAATCATGCATACGTGTTGACTCTAGCCTCCACCAATGACTAATTTAATTTATCATCACCACCCTAGATAGATAGATCTATGAATTAATTATTGATGGTAAAATATATTTATGAAATATTTAATTTTCTTTTAACTTTATATTAAAATTATTTAAAAACGTTTCCTTACTTGTTAAATCAATATTACACACTCTCCTTTGGGTTAGTTTTGCCACCAATGTTAACGTTGTTGTAATGCTTATACCAAAAATAAATAATGAATATTCCATAATGGGAAATATAACCTAACAAAAATTTATTTAATATTATTAAATTATCTTATAATGGTGCTGTAAATATTTAATACATTTATTAATATATCACCATTTTTTTGTTAAACCACCTAAAACAAGTACTTCATAATTTCCAATTTTAAAAACAAAAAATTTATTATTAACCAAATGAATATGAAATATCATGAATCACTATAATAGAATAATTCAGGTGCCTTGATTAATAAATGAAGGATGATATTTTACCAATAAACAATAATGATCATCACCAATACCCATATTTTTGGAAAATAAACAACCATAATTTCATACACCTGATGATGAAACATAAACTAAAACTAGTGAAGGTATTTATAGTAAAAAATTACATAAAAATAATATAAAAGTAAATATATATTAATGGGTTTATGTAATAAATAATAAATATATTTATGTTTATCATATACTAAGTTTGAATGTGTTCTACTATATGGGAGAAAAAGTAAGGGTTATTTGTCTCTATTTTTAATTCTATGAGACATGTTTGATATTTCAAATTATAATTTAATATATTTTGAATACATAAACTTATTAACATCAATTATAATTTATATATTTAGTTACGTGATATTTGAATTTCCATTTCTTGGTAACCCGATTATGTTCATTTTATTCTTCTTTAACATTACATTATGAGTACATGTAAACTTATTAACACTCTTTAGTAAGAAAAAAAGACTATGGAGGTGGGCCCTAGATATTTCAAAATCTCAGGAAGAATCTCAAAAAAAACTAGAAGGAAAGACATATCTTAGAGGACCTACATTTCGGAACTGCACGACATACTTGCGTGCCAGGATAATTTCCTCCCACCTACACAAAGGAACTACACGGAAGGGCTGTGTGGTGGACCTCCACTGACAAATTTCATATGACTATCCCCATAAATGCTTATAAATAGGACCATTGAGCTCCTAATTTTACAACAAAAAAAGTTTAGAGACATCTTGAAGATCCAATTGCCTTACTCATTCACCCAGATCCCTCAAATTTTCTTAAGTAGCTCTATAAAAACACAAGAGAAGATATAATTAAATCGGATAAGAATCTTTTCAAAGTATTTCATAGTTTGAAACTTTCATATTCATGGTTTCCCTATGTTTAATAATTTTCTTCAATAATCTCTATGGCCTACGTTGTACACCTACGCGAGGTTCCAATGCGGCACACCTATGCGGGGTACCTATGCTACATGGCTATGCACAGGGCCTACACATGATCTTGTAAACCATCTTCAAAGCCACTCATGGTTGGGTATTTCAATCCTCAGTTTCCTTATCTAAAAGGGACTATGTTGAAGCCTCCACCAAAACATCCTGACTTATCAAACATTTGGGAACATCACAACCTTGTGTCTCCAATTTTGGTTTGTATATCTGTAGTTAGTGGATTCCCAAATTTTTTTCATAATGGGATTAGGCTTTATAGAGTTACTGTGGGTTTTTTTAAACAAATTCACATGGACCTCTCTCTTAGAAACAACTTTGGGAGTTCTCGGTTCGGAGAATTAGGATTCAGGTTCATACATCCCTTTTTTATATCGATTACCTGGAACCTTGAGTCTCTAGTAGGGAAGGTATGGTTCACACATTATTTTCCATACAATTAAATGAGAAGTCTCCCTCCCCTTCGAAGATTAACTAGGGTAGACATCCTTGTCTAAGCCCTGTCTTTTTGATTTTTAAGGTTACTGTCTTGCTCCTCTCTACTTCCTTCACCATCAATACTTCTAACATCGGACCCTTGTCCAATGTAAAGAGAACAGAGGGAAGGATCGTCACCTCTCCATCTTCCTTGGTCGCTTCGACCTCATCCACCCTCACCACTGTAGATGCATCCTCTTCCACCAATGTTTGGGGAAAAGTGTGGGTTCCTTTGTTGAATCTTTTGCATCCTCTTGTTTATCACACCGAGCATGAATCATGTAGATATAGAGATTTTTTATGATCATATAATCCAAATAACTCCAAAAAATGAACTACGAGAACTATGATTCCGCCCATAATTGGGATATGTAGGAAGCCTTCATCCTGGCATGAACTCATGAAATATACTCTTCAGGAATCCAACCATAATTCCCTTATTCTGGGCTTCCTCCTTAGGATTAGGCCCCAGATTAATCCCCCCATCACTAAGGCATAATTTTTAGGAATTAAGCCCAAACTCATTTCTATCAAAGGACTATACTCTCCAAAGAGATTAATCGAACCACAAGGGATTTTATTACCATCAAAATGGGATACATAGGATGCCTCTCTAAGGTTCAAACCCAATACCTCAAATTAACCATGTTCTTCCTAGGCTATATTCCCACTATGGTCTAATCTAACATGGAAACCAATATTTTTTCAAAGTTCCTTATGATGTTTAGGCATAAATCCCACACTAAACATTGACTAAGAACATTTTTCATAGATGTGCTTTCCACATGGGATTAAAATATATGGGTAGGTCCTTATCACATAACCTAAAATGGTATGATTTATACCATTAAGAAACACCAATCTATGAGAGTTATAATTCCTTTTACAATGATACATAGGTATCCCATTTATGGGTATGATCCCAACATCAAAACAAACCTTCATTTCCCTGGATGACAATAAATTCCAGAGTTCCCCACTGTGTGTCTTAAAAACTAATATCATCATAATGATTTATAAAAGAATCTCTAAATATTATTTGAGAGGATACCATTGATGGAGATCCTAGAATACATACAGATGTCTCCATTAATGAAGAACCTCAAATACATACAGACAATTATAAGTTTCACACATGCAAATAATTGATTGAAAATTACAAGGGAAACCAACATTATACTTGGTTAATTAATAAGGATTCCTAAAAAAATCTCAAATCTATAAGAGAGTCCTAGAGTAGACAAAAATTCCCCTCAAAAGGGTGCGATGAGTCCGACCTCCCATCCTCTAGACCAATGCATGTTCTTAAGTATCGTAAGTTCAAACATAAAGGACACCTACCATTGGAAAGTAGGTCCCTTTTGGATAAAGAACTATTGGATGTTTCCGGTTCCATAAATAAATATAATGGAAACCAACCAGAAGAAGTGATTCCTAACTAGAACACACGTTCCAAGGAACTAAGATACAAAAAATAGTGAACCCGATGTGAATCCTTATCTAGTTTAATAGTGTTACCCATCTATCAGGACCCTTAAATTTATAAATGAAGTGCAGATGATGGAATCAATCCCATATATATTCATCTAAAATATGTTTCTTTAATATAGTTTATTGTTTTTTTAACATTTTCTTCGAACCCCCTTCACTCCAAATGGCTTACTTAAAGTTTCAACCTGTGAATGACTTGACTGATGCTCAACCGGGATCCTCATCTACTAGAAGGATGTCATCACCAACATAGAATATTCAATACTAGGTCTCTAGTGTACTGGTATGGGAATACCTTCAATGTGACACAATCCCAACTTTTGAGGCAGCCCAATAGGCTCTCCAGGATAACAACAACCCTCAATCATCTGGCCAGCGATGACTGATTCTCAAGAAGCAGATAGTGCCAACCACCGTCCTCAACCATTTCAGGATTTTATCCTTGGAATGCAACAACCATTCCCTCCCGTACTATATGGAGGTGGATCCAGAGGTCACTCATGCCCTAAACTCAAGGATTTTAAGGTCATTCCCTAGGGTTCCTACATACAATCACCATCAATAGAATCATGTGGCAGTGAATACCTAACATGATGGGGGTGTTTCCTTCGGTTGTTCAATCTAGGTCCCTCAGACCCAGGAGCGCATGACGAACCGGCGGGGACAATGTTCAGTTAAATGGAGAAGGTTATTTCCTTTTCCCCTCTATATAATTCCATCAACCTAACTTGATGGAAAACAACGAGGGGGAACATACACCCGTCCATCCCAATTCCTCTAGCCAGCAGACTTGTCTGGCAAAAACCCTCCAATCCCAGTAATTAAATATAGTGGAGTTCTATGAACATGCACATACACCTATTTAACAATTATCATTTGGTCAGTATTCTCCTTTGAATGTATTCATGGAATCCCTCTAATAAAATGTGGTGTCAACTGGTAAAAAGAAATATACGCCTGTTTACACTCACAAATTCTTCAAGCAGTCTCATTTATTCGTATTGAAATATTTTTTTCAATCATGCTTCGAATAAAATAGTTAGAAGGCACATACACATGACCACATTCATTAAGCCTTCCAACTGTATCATTTGGAATCACTGAGGGAAGTTAGTCAGAAATCCACAGGGTCAATTCTGAGGTAGACTCAACTCTCTGTCCCCATACATGAGTATTTTTAGTAATCACTGTTTTGAAAGGGGGGGTAGGAGTAGGCACATACACCTTCTCAAAATAAATAATGGATGTGTATTCCTATTCCAGATGTTGAAGTCACCAAATCACAACTTATAAATTGTAAAAGGGTCAACACAAATTCTTACCCTTATTCTGGAAGCATTCCAGAATATCATAACAAGAACTTCAGTTGTACGAGGGGAACATAGACATAACTATATCCCCACACCTGGGATGACACATCAGCATGTTATCCCGGAGAAGATATGTACCTCTATTCCATTATAGGAGGGTTATGGTGCTTAATCCTATATGTTATATGGAAAACTGGATTGGGATCCTACACCTTTTCCAATTGGAGGTAATTAGACCATTATGATGACCATTCCAAGGTAGGAACATGCACCTACCCATGATAACCACTTCTCCCAGCATGTGGCCCCATATAAGTGTAAGACAACATCTAAGAAGAAGTATCTCCAAGCACAGTTTGAAAAGAAAGAACTAATCTGCGATCTGTCTCCTCTTAATGCTGGAGTTCATGAATCCCTCATAAATTTATCAATTGTACATCAATATCCGACTCTCATTACTAAATTTTGGGAGTATTAGTGTTAATTACTAAGTTCACTATCTGACACTTCATTATGAAAGATTGCATCATGAAAATTTGGTAAATCCAATGTGCCAATCTCTGGATAAGAGCCTTGACAAAACACGTATGGCCAGAAGTCCAAGAAGCAAGAGGGTTTATCCCTTTCTACAATCCACCATAGTGTTCCACCCCATGATGGAATTTCATGTGAATGTTATAATTACTATACTATTTCTCATTGTGAAGATAATTCCCTAATTGAAAATGTAGTAATAAGAAAGCCCTCGTATCTCGAGACACTTTCCAACATAAGGCAAGTTATGTCTAATGCCTTTTCATTAACTGGTGAAATTACTTCTTAACCAGAAGACATCTTTAGGGTACAGTCATTACCAAAACCTCCCTTAGGACATTTATATTCTAATGTAAAAGGAGAATAAGAAACTGAATCCATTGTTTGTAATAAAACAATTGAGAGGCATCCAATTTTGTTAGACCAATTTAAGAAACCTATAGTAAAATATGATGAAGATATGTTGAACATGAAAGAAAAATTGGATACAACAGAAGTACCAATCATGTTCTGGAATTTGGAAAACTCTCAATACAACATTTCAAAATTGATGGCAGAAGAATGCATTTATAATGTCTGCCTCAGCTTATGGAAGACTCTTCATCAATAAAAAACCAAAGTATTACCATATGATGAATACCAATGTCATGTAAGGTATATAGAAGGGTTTTAATTCCAAATCGACTTGGCATCTCTCAATATTTTCCAACATATAAATCATGAAATGAAATAGGGAACCCTTCATCATGCATGCCTCGATGCACTAAAGAGGCTACATGAGTTAATTTCTGATACCCCATCTGGTGTTTGTATCATAGGATGGGGTATACGTAGAGAATTGCATTTCACTGTGCTCCAAAATCAAAATATCCCACCAAATGTGGACTCATGCAATATTATTTCCAAAGGCTGGCTAAAATCAATAGATTTTGTTTGAAATCATGTATACACTCAAGAACATGACTCAACTGGCTCTCATCAGAGTCAGAACCAAACAAATAAAGATGTTGAGAAAATTTTCCATTAATAATATGTTAATCTTATGCATTCCAACCACTTAGAGGATTTCATCCATTAGATGAAAAAATTGTTTGAAATAGCACAGTGCTCTTCTGAAACTGGTGATTTGAGTGGTTTTCAGATAATGCATGAAGCTAATGTTTGGACCAAAATTTTCAAAATCATAAGAGTAGTTGTGCGAATATCAACTATATCAGTTCAAGATCCACTCTAGCCTGCATATATGGGAGCCTGTTTAATTCAATCTTTTAATTATATAAACAATGTTCTATGGTTTGAAGAAGAAGAAGAAGAACGGCCCTAGCATGCAAGGTTGGTGGAATTTCACATCTACAATCCCATCCTCAAAGGAAGTTAGTTATCTCTCGATTAGGGATAAAGACAATAAATTGAACCCACAACTGAACTACCCAAGTATTCCCTTCAGGTTACCATCTGTCAAACAGTTCCTGGGAATTCATCATATAGTAGAACAGAGTTTCATGGAAGATACAGAATGAGATGATCTTACAAATATACTGATATAATTCCATTAATGCTTTATGCGTCAATGAATGTCATTAATACCATTGCAGAAGATCCTCCAAATAATGATAATAGTTTAGGGGTTTCATAATATGAAGTTCTTATCCATAACACGGTACACAATGAAGCAAGGGAAGGAGGTGTGTGTACCTAAAATCAAAGGTTTACCTAGAATCTAGGTATCCCCTCATGTAGCCAACTCCCGCCCCTTCGAAAAGAATCTAACAAGGGGAAAGATTTATGTCAGATCACATTTCCCTTTCCCAATACAGATGGTTAATCTATTTCACTTGTTGAATGATTTTCCTAGTAATATGAGGAGACGAAGGAGTTGAAAATACTCAATACAGAGTATCTTTGAAGTAGCATTTCTACCAGACATATTCCCTGGGAATATCCTCTACTTTTACATCATGTATGAACTCCTCAGCAAAGTGGATTTTCTGTAACCATAGAGTTGGATAATGAATTCCCCCATTAGGTAAAGAACTAGGAAAGGATCAGACAAACCCTTATAGTCATGCCCCCATAGTTTATCCAAGACGAATACTAGCATCACCACCACCAATGGATTTTTTAGTCATTGCGCCTATTAAAACTCTAGATACTATACCTATATAGGTCCATGCTCATCCTAATATTCCCAAAATTCTTATGAACCCAATTGAGGAATTATCAACTTGATTGAAAGCTATGGAATATCTTTGTGTTCTTGTATAGCCAGAAAATAAATCTTACCAAGAATGGGTGGATCTGATCTCTCCCCCACCAAATTTTGTTAATACTACATTCCTAATAATTAATGGTTTGGGAGTTCTAAAACAACACTTAACACATTTCGTTTCACATTGTGATCCCAGGATGGGGACCCCTCAACAACAAGAAGTAGTAAATCTCAGATGCTTTGTGCATTCATTAAAGGGGCATATTTTTTATGGTATACAAGTTTCAATCTAAATAAATTACTTGATTTGAAGATCTCCATCATAAATTCCTTCATCAATTCAGCTAAATGATGCCAAATAAAAAAGTTTTTTATCTTAAAAATTGCAAACAAAGGGATAATGAAAGAGTTTCATATTTCATTTGCTCGATGGAAAGGATTAACATATTCCTTTAATCTATAACTCTTTAAAGAAGAGTTTCTTCTAATTTGTTTGGAAAATATACATAATGATTTACACACACCATTAATCCCTGTGAAATACATAGGTGGGATTAGAGAGCTCTCTTCAATATCCCAAAAAGTGGAGGATTCCATTGTGGAAACTATAGTTAAATCTTATGTAATTTCATTAGCTCTGGAAAAGAAAATATTCCAATAGAGGCTGATATAGTCACACTCAAAAAAGCACCAATACCTACTTCTACTTCAAAACCATAACCATATCGAAGGGTCTACCTCCCGAGTGTCAGTAGAAATGATCGCCTCATTAAGATGATTAATATGATCAAATATGGAAACTGTTTGTGGAGTTAAAGGAAGAAGATTATTTTTTCAGAATGAATTGGTTCTGGGTTAATTCATCTCAACTTTGTAAAACAATTTTGTTTAGTTTCCAAGGCCGATGAAACTAAACAAATAAGGAGGTGAAGATCTTATAGATTATTGTCCCTTTCACTAAATGTTGGGAAATCTCATTCCATATTGTTTTATTTTTACAGAGATCTTGTGAAAAATGATAGAATCTGAATAAGAGAAATAGAAAAGTTCATCATCCCAAGTAGCAAGTGGTACTGCTACTAAACCAGCGAAAGAAGGCGAGTTACAGGAAGTAAAAAACAAAAATGTACAGAAGTATGATGATTGGATGATTAGTAAAATAATCCATCCAACTCATGTCATTCTATGAACATAGTTGAAACTTCCAATTGTGTTTTCTTCCACTTCTTCAATAGATAAAATAACATCATCAAAATATCAGTCCTCCAAAGGTCAATCCTTAAAGTAGCAATGTGATCAGAAGGAAAAACAGTAGTCCGAAGACAACGAGCTCATGTAAAAGCCAATGTTTTCCTTGAATCTGGATGATTTAATGCCATTTGTTTCAAAAGGATTGGAATCTTCTATCCAAATGGAACAACCAGAACCAACCTCCCAAGAATAATCTTCATACGATGAAGAATTGTTCTTTGGTTCCATTAACATTATCCACTTAATGGATCCCTATGAAAAAGATGATTCCGATTATGATGAGCCTAAATTCCATGTACCTAACTGGGGAACTAGGGAAAAAATACAAGGTAGGTGATACAGGGGAAGATGTGTCTATGCTAGAAACCACCATTTTAACTCTACCCCTACTCGAACCGTATACGCAGTGAAAACTCGTGGGAGAGCCCTTCAACGGGCTCAATAAGAACAAGAAAGTTCTCCCACGCATGACAGGATCATTCCTATCATGATTTTTTTAGAGGACCGATTAGAGGTTACACCATCATTCACTCAGCAAGTAGATATACCTAGTCAGTGTAATCTACCAAAATACAAAGTATTTTTAGCTTATGCTCTGATATAGAGTACATCAACATCCAGAGCATCAACTTCAAAGGCACCTGCAAAACCGCATTTCTATGCCGGAAAATGTAGACCTCTGGACCAAATATACAATGTTTTGAAATAGATAGCCCATTTTTAGGTCATGTTTCCAATCTTGGATTCCTTGAATCTATCAAAAGATCTTTGAGAATCACTTATTGAGGCTTTTTCAAGTCCTCGGGAGTTAGAAACTGAAGTTGTTGATGCTGAAATTTACCATATAGAGAATGATCCTGCAGAATTTCATGCAGTTATATATTTTATAGATGATTATGAAGATGATATTGTAAATGGACATATCAGACCCTTGTAAATATCCAGCAGGGTTAATGATACAGACATCTGATGAGCCTTCATCAATAATGGCTTGGGATTCAACCACATTCCTATTTTTACACTTCACCGATTGTATCTCAATGAATTTGACATATCTCATTACACCTTAATGTTGAAAGGTTATGACAATAATGAACAAGAACCTTTAGGTGAGATTACTCTCAGAAGTCAATTTGGAGACATTGTGTCTAATTTAGATTTTATGGTTGTCTATCACAACACAGCCTTTAACATTCTATTTAAACGGTCTTGGCTACATCAAAATCTGTAAATTCTTTACTCATATCACTGATGTCTCAAGTACTTCTTAAATTGTAAAATTAAGACATTTTATGGTTACAAGGATCTATTCAAAATGTGTGAATCTTGGTATATCAAGGCATAATTCTATCACATAAAGGGAATGAGGTCTGCAAAAAAATAGGTAATGATAATAAATTCTATGAATGGCTTGAAAAATATCCCAGCAAACCCATTAAATATTTTTATTACAGATTATGTGTTTCCTACCAGTGAAATTAAAAGGATAAATCTAAATTCGGGTACTCATCCAATGACTTCCATAATTTCAATTATGACAATTGATCCTAGTAGCATGGGAGAAATTGTTGATTCACCAAGAAGTGGTGAAAGATTAAATGGAGATGTCTTCATTTTATCCACCGTACTTCAAGAAGTCTCTACTTCATCAATTACGCTAGAATAAGCTGTTGAAATACTATAGTGAAACAAGGATGTTGATTCCCAACCCATCATATCTTATTTAATGCACCAGGAAGACCCTTCAACATCAATATGGTCAGAAATGGTTTCTTTTTCATTAGGATGTCCAAATACTGACTCCTCTCCTAACTTTGAAACTTTATCTTCATCACCTAATATGAATGTAAAAAAATTGAAGAAGTAGTACATAAGAAAGAATAAGAGGAGGATCTAAGACACACTCCTCCAGAATTTGAGGAAGTTTCCTCCACCACTGTGGATGAGCTTAGAGAAATAAATCTGGGTATAAAAAAACATCCTCACCCCACTCTAATTAGTGCATCTATTACTTATGAAGAGCAAGAGGTGAATACATAATTTATAAATAAAAATAGAGATATCATTTCTTGGAATTATACAAAAATTCTAGGACTTAATCCGGATGTATCCACCAATCATTTGGGTTTTCCAAAATTGCATCGAGGATTCAAGCAGACAATAAGAAGAACACACCCAACTCATGCCTCTAAAATTGGTGCTAAAGTCTACAATCTTATTAAAGCTGTATTTTTTAGGGAAGTACAATACCTCAAATGGATGGCCTACATTGTCCCAGTGGAAAAAAATAATAAAATAATAGTTTTTATTGATTTCAAATATCTTAACAGGCATTGTTGTAAATATGACTTTCCAGTTCCAATCACAATATTTGGATTGATGTAACTACCAACTATGAATCTATCTCATTCATGAATAGCTACTTTGGGTACAATCATCTCTGCATGGCCTTAGTGGATGAAGAGTCTATAGCCTTCAGAGCCGCTTAAGGTGTGTTTTGCTATCAGTTAATTATTTTTGGCTTAAATAATGCTGGTTCATCATATCAATGTTCCATGCACCATATCATAAAACCCTTCTTAAGAAAAATTGTATAATGTTATCTGGATGATCTAGTGGTTAAATCAAGACAACGTTTGAATATCTTGGATAATTTGGAGACGATATTCAATAAACTTCTTCATCATGATTTTAAGATGAATCCCTTAAAATGTGATTTCAAGGTAACCTGAGTAAAACTTCTCGGCTTCTTTGTATGACATAATGGCATCGAAGTTGATCCTTAGAAGAAAAATCCAATCCTTAGCATGTCACCTCCATAAAATTTGAATGAATTAAGAGGACATCTAGGAAACTTGGACTATATTCGGCCCTCTATCACTAATTTGGTAGGCAAGTGTTTACCCTTCACCAGACTAATGCGGAATGGAGTCACCAATCAATGGAATAATTCCTTTAAAAAGTCATTTGATACCATCAAGAAATATCTCTTGGTCCACTAGTATTAATGACACCTATTTAAGAAAGGCCACTTATTCATTATCTGACAGATTTAGAATTATCGCTGGGTGCCTTTATTTCTCAAAAGAATGATGTTGGGAATTAAAATACATTTACTACCTCAATTGAACTATGCTTGACACAAAGACTCAATATTCGAGTATCGAGAAGTTCTATCTGGAAATAATCATTTCAGTTCAAAAACTGAGGCACTACCTATAATGCCGGGAGGTCCACTTTGTATCTCGCAATAACCCGCTCAATTTTATCATCAGTATTCATATGCGTAAGAATTTATTGGCTTGGTGGGATATTATTTTATAACAGTTTGATATCCAGTATGTGACTCAGAAAGCAATAAAAGGACAAGCCTTGGCTGATTTCTTTAGTGAACACTGATCAGTAAAATTTAAATCATTGAATATTGAACTACCTCATAGAGAGTTATTCTCTCTTCATTAAAATCCCCAAACATAGGAAATTTACTTTAATGGTGCTTCCAAAATTACAGTGGTGAAAAGAATGGAAAACCCTAAACTCAATAATCTTGGGTTAGGTATTGTACTTATCTCCCCAAAAAGGAAGTGTTTCCATATTCTATTCCATTATCAGAAGGTTGTACCAACAATGAGGTATAATATCAAGCTCTCATCACAGGCCTAGAATTGGTGCTCTAAGTACAAGTGAACCACATTATCATGAAAGGTGATTCATCAATAGTAATCAATCAAATCAATGGGGATTATGCTATAAAAAAGTGCCAATCCCTTTGTGTGATTCTGTTAGAGTGTTAATAGATGAGTTGACCTTAGATCCAACATATTCATATGTACCACGATCACAAAATGTCAAATATGATTAACTAGTTAATGCATCCACAACCCTGGTAGATCTAAACCGAGATTAAATAATCATTAGTATAGCCCATTGTCATGTGCTTTCAACTTTCGTTCAAACTAGAATAGAGGAAATTGATAAAATTATCCCTATTTCTATGCCATATAATCATACCATAAGATGGATGACATCAATCATGAAATACCTTCTAAATGGAGTACTTCCACTAAATAGAGATGAAAAAGAACAGATCCGGCGATGAGTGGCCAATTTCACTCTTTATTATAGTCCAGATCAATAGATGATCCTCTACAAATGAGGCATTGATGGAGTCCTCTTTAGGTGTATTGATTGAGAAGAAACTATTGTTGTCATGAAAGAAGTACATGCAGGATCTTGTGGTGCTCACTAATCTAGGCATTGGATTTCTGATCAAATCTGAATTCTTAGATACTTCTGGCCTTCAACAACATAGGATTGCACATATTTCACCATGAAACATCATTCCTTCCATGTGCATGCCAACTTTATTCATCAAATCCCATAGTTTCTATATAGAACTAAATACTCTTGTCAAATTTCCACATGGTGGAAGGATGTAGTAGGACCATATCCTCCAACAATTTCTAAGCTGTTCAAATATATTCTTACTACTTATTATTTCATCTCCACATGGGTTGAGGCAATTGATCTCAAATAATTCGTAGCCAAAATCATTTTTAGTTTTTTTAAACCTAACATCATCACTAGATTTGTTGTCCCTAATACTATATTGATAAAAAATTAAACCAATTTTTGTTCTGCTGAGGTGAAACAGTTATATTATAAGCACAATATCATATCCAACCACCTATCTCGCTATCCTGTAGTGGCCAATGGATGGATTGAGGCTTTCAATAAGACCATATCAAACATACTCCATATGTTTGTGGGTAAACACAATAAATCTTGTCCTAATATACTTTTTCATGCTCTATGGCCTTACTGGACTACTATGCATACTGTTGCTCAGGAAACTCCATATTCATTGGTGTACAACACAAATGCAGATTTTCCAATTGAAATTGAATTTCCTTATCTCTGAGTCACAATATGTGATCAGTTATCTACAGATGAGAAGTCTCATAAGAACTTTGATGATCTAGAATGATTAGACGAAAAGAGACTTCATACTTTGCATCAATTATAAGTCTATCAGAACAGAATAGCATGAGCCTTTAATAAGAAAGTTCTCCTCTGCTCATTTCTTCATGGAGAATTGGTATTGGTCCTCAGTACCCCAATGATACCAAGAAATAATCCTCCAAATCTTGAGCCAAATTTGGAAGGACCATATCCCATATATAAGTTCTACTCAAATGGAGCTTATTCCCTAATCTCAATGGATGTGTAATTTATTACAACTCCAACCAATGTGATATTCTTGAAGAAGTACTTTGTGTAACTGCACATCACCCAGTGTCCTTGATGCATGACTATAAACTGCATAGCACAATGTCCTAGTTGAAATACATTAAACTGTATAACAAGCATGTGCACCCATGCTACACAATGTAAAAAATGTGTAGCGTCTTTTTCATTATCGCACAACATTAAACTGCATGACATCATTTGTCCTCGTTACACAAAATTAATCTATACGATTAAATTATTATTTATTTTGATGATAAGAGCTTCTATTTGAAATCAACATTTAAATCATTACTACTCCTTAGTGGAATAGAAGTTTCATTTCTCCCTATGTCTGAATCAGATCTTCATAGGTACCTAATTTCAATAACTATGTGTGGTTTGATTATCATTTTGAATGAGATATATAGAGATTCCTGAATCTTGACTCTTGGACCCAGCCACAACCTAAATAAATATCTCTCTTTTATCATCCTGCATATGAACCATATTTATACAGAGTTCTCTTTTATGATAAATAGTTAGATCTTCATACCATTTTGTGTATTATGTTTAAACTATTCTTCTAGAATGCGTTAAGAGCCCCCAACTCCCACATAAAACTCAATTAGTGTGGGAAATGATTGTTTTAAGGACTACATTTGGCTTTATTCTCATCCTTATGAGATATCTAGAGATATCATGATCTCTAATATTGGGCCCAACCACCCCCACGAACCCCGCCCCCCTTTATTCCCTATGTATGAATCAAACTTGAATAGTAAGTGTAAAAAGAACTATGTATACATTGATTCTCATCCATATGAGATACTTAGAGATGCTTGGGTTTAATTCCCTAGTCTAGCCATAATATTCCCTTTTCACATCAGAATCACATTATGTCCTCGCTACATGACTCTAAACTGCATAGCATAATATCATTGCTACATGACATTAAAATGAAAAGAACCCAAAGAAATACATATTCCTTGATTCAAATTCCATTGAGATATGTAGTGAAATTTAGGCCTTATTTTCTAGTCCCAGCTATGGGATTAATTTTTATGTCTCTTCCACATATAATGAACAATTTATGTGGGAGTTTTTATTTTGGGTTATCTATTAATAGGGCCCACCAAGGAAACAATAATGTACCCATTCTACATATGAGTCATATATATGTAAAGGACTCTAAACTCATGGCCAATATTGATTCAAATATTTATTCTCTGCATTGAGCATTACCCCCATTCATATTTCACAAACTTTAAATTGAATATTTTAAAATCATCATAATATTTCTTATGGTTTTTGGTGATAGAGTTTCTGATATCTGATAACTCTTTTGCCTTACTATGCAGTACGTGCACATAGGTGGCCTTGAATATGTTGCCTACATAACGGACATGTTAGTCAAAAGATGCTACTATTTGGCTATGCATCATATCCCCAAGTTTTCCTTATATAATAAAACCCCCATAATGGGTTTTAAAAATAATGGTAACTTCATTATTTATCAAATTTCCTTTTTTCCCTTAAAACAATGATGACAATATGCAAGAATCGGTATATTTAAAGTAGTCATCCATGTATATTTGTCCACTAACTTTCTCTAAAATAGATATTATTGAAGACCATGGTTTACACATTTCCTTCTTCATGTGGTAAAAGCAATATGAACCTTGGATCATTTTACCACATATCATCTAGTATTTCAATTTTTGGTCCTAGTAATTTGAATTAAAACTACATACACCATACTTCTTACATTTTTGTCAGACCTTAATAGAAATACTATTCCTCTGATTCATTGGAAATCATGATGGGAAATACTATTTCCGTATTCAGGTATATTTCTCCTTAATCTGAACTCTTTGTTGGAAAAAATCTAAATCACCATAAACTTTCTTCCGCTTTTAGCAATAGAATGTCAAATTTTTTAGAACTGTTTTGCCTGACTATGTAGTATATTCCCTAGGTGGCCTTTCCTAAGTTTCCTATATAATGGCAATGTTAGACAAAAGATGCCACTCTTTGGCTATAAAGAATATGCCCTAGTTTTCCAGCATAATACAATCCCAATAATAGGTTCATCAAAAAATTGTAACTTCGTTCTTAGGAAAGGCTTCCTCTAATGCCTTTTTTCCGTGTACCCATATCATTCCTCGGATCCAGAAATTCCCAAATCAAAATTTACTATTATTCCCTTATATACATGAACATGTTGGTATATTTCCAAAACAATTATCAATAAATTTTAGAGACACAAACCTCTATTAAAACTAAATTCCTTAAATTGCAGCCACCCAATGTCCTTACTGCATGACTTAAAATTACATAGCATAATATAAGAAATCCCCCATTCTAAAAAAATTTATCCATTTCTCATACACCAAATCTATGTAAGATGTGTTTTTCTTATTCGTGACATATGTTGGTATAAATATCGTTTTATTCTTAAAATTTATTTTCTTTCAAAAGACACCCACTGTTGTCTTGAATCACTCAAATCTTATTTTCCCTTGTCTATGAATAATAAAATGTTAAATTCGTAACAGATATTTTTTCTGATGATGTAGTACATGTCCCTAGGTGGCCTTGTATATGTTTCCAACAAAATGGTCATGTCAGTCAAAAGATATCATTTTTTGGTTATGCAGTATATTCCCTAGACGGCCCAGTATAATAGAACCCTATAACAAGTTCGTCAAATAATGGAAACTTCATTCTTGGAAGAGAAATCCTTTATGTTTATACAAATTTTAGATTTGGTGACCATAAAAATCATGAGTGAAGATTCCCCTTGTTTGTATTTAAAGAATATTATGGAAATTCTAATCCATTGATACTTTTTTGAGATCTAATTTAAAAATTTATGTTCAAAGGTGTTCGGCCTTAAAATATATCCCTTTCTAGTACAACATGAATGACTCTAAACTACCAACAATATAAGACATGGTACTCGCCAGATTGGAAACCCACAAAGGGAACTATGGAAAAAAGTTGAGATCTGGATAACTAAACGTACATTTTTTATGGTTTTTGTAATATTGAGAAATAAAAAAGTCAAAAGATACACTGTTTTGGGGTTTTCTATATAACTATAGTAAATATGATGTTATTCTCATTAGGCTCATCGACTTAATTAGAAAATTCTGAGCACCCCCATTCCCATTATTTTAATTATGATTGTCTAACAAAAAGGATTGATGCTTAAAAAATCATCATCATCATCACCTTTGAAATTGAATTACAAAAATTAAGAATGATGATATATATGATTGGAAAAAAATTCCTTTTATTTATATGGTAAAATCATAGGGACATCCATATAATGGAGCCTCTCAATCAGGTGTTAAAAACATTAAACATAACTCCTCATTTCTTTAATGGCCTCATGATCTCTATCAACCACCTATTGAAGTTGAGAGGTTTGAGAAACTTCAGCCTCCTAATCTTGACGAAGTTCTTTTTTGGCAGTTTCAATGGCAGTTATTTCCTCCAATTGGGTTTCTCCCAATGTTTGGTTCAATTTCTCGAGTTTTTTATGACCATAATTCAGTTTCGTAGCTAATTTCAATTGGATTTATTCTATGATTGACCTATGACTCAGTTACTGTATCCTATAATCTATCAATATTAACAAGTTGTTTGGCTTATTCAAGATCTCACTTCCGATTATGTTCTTCCTCCCGTCGAAAAATGTTTTCTTTCATTACATCATAGACTGGTTGATAATTAAAACCACCAAACCCCAAAACATAGAATAGTGTTGGGAGTATTTCAAAATGGGACAACAGATTATCTGAAGGCTTCTCAACAATTATGTTCCATATATGTTGTCATGTCTTCTTATGTGTCATCCCAAGATTGAACTTCATATCTAAGTTTGAATCTGAGACACTACTATGGGGTAGAATGTACTCTGGAAACATATCACTTAAAGAGTTTACATGGTCTTCTTCTCTCAGAACAGTGGATGCTTCACCTTCTACTGATGCCTACGCCAATGTTGAAGATTCACCTTTTGATATTTCTATTGGAGATAATAACCCTAAATGAGGAATCAAGATCATTATCAGTTTCTGAAAAATGGTAGAAATAGAGCATGATCTAGATAATTGATACCATTTACTTCATAATAAGTTGGCCACTTGATTAGATCCATCCCCAGTATTCTCAGATTCAAAAACATGAGAAGATGTTTCTTGAGGAAGGACATTCTCCTTTGTTTTCCCAATTTCCATAACTGAAGGCTCTGGAACGTTTCTCAACATGGGGCCTTAGTAAATATTTCTACAACTTGAGCAGAAGAATAATAGAGTGGAATTCCCTGATTTAGAACATCTTTTGTGACATTTTATGCAGACAAAGCTGCATAAGTTGAATTTTGATGTGAATTACCAGATAAAGTAAGAAAAATTATGTATGAAAAAAATATAATAATGAGAACTTATATCCATGAAGTTTCTCATGAAAGTCCCCAAACTCATTGATGGAACCACAAAAAACAATTTTTGGATTAAGGGAGTCCATCATTTTACTGTATGCGGCTTGTAATGTTAAAGAATCCTCACCATTTAAGGTATCCAAAAAATGATGTTTAATTCCGAAATTGGCTTTGCAAACATTTTTTTAGTCATTTATTCAATTTGTATAGCATCATTAGATCTATCTAGGTTTCGATGAACACCAGTATCTACCTTGGACTACCCAGGCTCATCGTTCCTTCCTTCCGCAATGATAGTAATATCATCATTCGTTATTGAAGGTTCCATTGGAAAGGAAAAATAATCTAAGATATATTGAAGAGAAGAATATTATAAAAGTATTTAATATTCAAGATAAATATATTTGGAATTACCATGAATTTTCTCTATCTCAATGGAACCAGGAGCAGATAAAGCTACACCATTTTATGTCTTATATGTCAAGATAACAGATTCATCAATATGAACCTATTTTTCACCTGGGGTTTCCTTCTCTGGTACTGAGGGATCGGCTCTTAATTCCTTAAGAGAGGATAGAGATGCAGATCCTACAAGATGATAAACATGATTACCAAGGTGTATCGTGAAAATCATAATGTTTGATGATAGTATAAATACTTACCTCTTCGACAAAAACTACATACCAATATAATTACCGTCTTCCATTCCTTTTCATATTCATGAGGAGAAATTGAAACACTCGTCTTTCCATAAGAAACCTGAGGTAATGTATGAGGATTGTCTATCGCCATTAACCCAGTCATGAATATCTCTCCTAGAGATAGACATGGGAGTACCATTTGATGGCTCGATGGGAGAAACTGTAGGTCCATACCTTAGAGAATAGAGAACCTATCCAAAGGTTCCCACCTATAATTCAAGCTGAAAAAATGAAATCTCATCAAGATTTATGATGGTAAATGGTAAATAAGAATTGACTGAAAAAAAAGGAACATACATTCTCAGTATTAACATAAATGTACCATTCTTCCTCAGGGTTAATAATTACCCCTTCTTATATCCCTGTTTCCATAATATGGGATACTTGTTTAGAGGTTGGGATTTGTTCATTAGTTGCATATATAAAGGATTCCAGATCCATAATATACTCTTGTCCTTTAGCCAGATTTTTATCCAGATGACAATCTGAAGGGGCTTTAACGTAACCCATGCCTGGTATCTAAAGGCCATGTGGGAGGAATTCCCATAACATAAAAAAGGTAATGTTATTGGGGCCTCTGAGCGACATCATTTCATCACATTCTCTTTGAATGTCGTTCTTGGGGGTTCCTCAGAGGGGGAGGTTGGCACGCCGCTCTCTGGCCTCATCTCCCCCATTTCCCTTCCAACTTCGGGCCTCAGTCTCTCATTATATTTTTTCATGGTGGTGTTTTCTTATGTTTTTATTGTAGGTACAGTTTTTTGTTGGTGGTGGCTTCATTTCAAGGGATTGGAGTCTTTTTCATGATCGTTCCTCTTTGTTGAATCCCTGACTAGCTTCAACCATTGCTCTGGCCTTAGAATTCTGCACATCTCTCCATGTTGGTTCGCTGTAGTGGTTGCTTGAATGCTTTGATATTTTCTAGTCATCAGGTTGTTGGTTCTCCTGTAGGTGCGACATTTGTTGGACCTGATCCATGATGTAGTGTTATTCGTTGGTGGTTGTTCTGTGTGGTGTTTGGAAAGTTTTCTTTCTCAGCTGTTGATGGATTCAACAATTTGGGTTGTGGTTCTGGTGGTTGTTTCTTAGTTGAAGCTCGGACTGAACCATTAGTTTCTCTGCCTTCATGATTCATTCGACACTCTCCCAGTCGGTTGGCTGGATTTGGTTGTAAGCAATTTTTGGGAATAGCATTCATTCAACATTACTGTCCCAGAAGACGGCCATAGTTCTACTGTTGTGCTATGGTGGATCTCGGTCAATGGTGCCCTTTGTTTCAGAAGATTTTGGATGAAAGGTTAGTTTTCCCATTTCAATTTTCAGTTCGTTCTTATTTTGTGATCTTCAGGCTCTGCCCTGGTGTGTGTTTTTTGGTTTGGCAGTGTCATCATAGTATTTTGGGATGGCAGAAAGGATTTCATGTGCATTGTTTTAGGGGTGTTCTGGCGGCCCATCGAGTGGTGGTTCTTCATCGAAGGTTGTCTGGAAATGGTTGTTTCAACACCAATTGGAACAGGCAGTTAGGGGTTAATTTTTATGTGATGATGATAGGCTGGCAATGATGAAAATTCTGGTGGACGGTCTCGCTAATGACCTAATTTTATTGGTGACATGTGATGATGAGTTCATGTCTCAATGTGGTTGTGAAACATGAGGAAGATGTGTGGAGTATGTTGTATTATGGACTGAGGAATGGTCATGATTCTTGTAGATTTTTGAAACTTGAAATTTTGAATAAATTATTGACTATACCAGTATTGCTTTGTGGATCATTTGTGTGGGTCCACTGTGTTTTAACTTTGGGTATCTTGTTTGTATGGTTACCAGTAATCCTTTTACCAGTGTTTTTAAAAAATGAAAAAAAACTCACTTTGGAGCTTTGGAAGAATTACCATGCATCCCTTCGTTCATGGGTAAAGCTCAACCAAAATTGAATGGTTGAAGGCCACACATAATTTGGTCTCAGTATGGTTGGTTGTGGTGAAAACTCAGCACCTTCTGACTGGTGAGCATCTTCATGTCCCACTTCTTCTTTCGAATGGTCAATAGATGGGATGGGAATCTCTTTCTAATGGCAGTGGCAGATCACCTTGGTGCCGGAGGTATTTTTTCCCTAGCCCTAGTCTTCCCGGTATACCTTATACGAAGATGTTTTGAAGGCTTTGAAACTTCTTAAATTTTATGCTTCATCTTAAGCTTTGGAATCCTTACCAAAATTACTATGCACAATAGTCGTTGTGCCTGCCGCCTGGTATATTTCTTTTGTTAAACCCCCTTGAGGGTATGAAGAAGCCCAAGCTTTGGCATATCCAACTACCAATCTGATTGATGCATCTGATGGAGGCAATGCAATTGATAATTTTGTTACCTCTAAATCCATGAAAATCAACATTTTTCTCACAACCATTATGTGCTTCTCATGTCTAACATGCATGGGAGGGAATTTGTTTCATTATTGAAGACATCTAAACTAGAGTGAAATCATATAGGGGATGTAAGCCTCACAAATAATTTCACCATCAATCATGGTCAACAATAAACTATCCCTGAATGCTATCATATAATACCTTAACTCATAATTTTCTTCTTCACCATCTTCATTAACTGTTCCAGTTGGTGGGATACCAAAAAGAAAGAAGATGAATTCACTTAATGGATTCAATTCCCTTAGCACCACAACAGGTCTCAAGTTCTGAGGCTGAATACTAAATACATTTAGAAAAAATTGGTTGAATCATTCATTGCGGAATCTAGCTAAATTCCACACTATATATGAAGAAAAGTGTGTCGCAATCCTTCCCCACAACATTGGGAATGGCCTTGTAAGTTTAAATTGAACCTTCCCATTTTATGCATGTTGTATGGAATAATAAATTCTTTCCAATATAGGATTTTCTAAACCAATATATTTTCCCTATACCAATTTAGATGCAATAACAAAATTCCATGGCCTTAGAACACCATTGGAATCATGGACTGGATGCAAGTAAATGATTAACCAATTGGAAAAGAATTCGGATAAGAATACCTTTATATCGATATATGATTTGACTTTATATCCCCGGTGCTTATAGTCACCTCTCTCAAATGTGGTCCAATATGTGCCTAAACTGAACCAGTTATCTATAAAAGGAAAAATAGTAGGACGTCCGCTGGTGGGACCTTCCACTGTTGTTGGTTCTAAAAAGGCTTCCATCTACACTCTTTCATGAATATATTTCTTGTCTCTAGGTAATTTATTTTTTATCTTAAAAAATTAATGAGCCAATGGTGGTGTTCTAGTAACATCACCCATTGTTTTTATCAGTGGAGTAAACTCATTAGAAATTTCCCCAAGAATGTGATCCCAATAAATTTGATAAATATCCCATAAACTGATGCAAACTTCACCATATGTCAAATGGAAGAAATTTGTTTGCAGACTCCATCAGGTCAGCAATTCAGGAATGAAGTAGTTATTATAAACATAATTTTTCACCATCTTTACATATTTATAAATTTGAACATCTAATAGATCTTTCTAAAATTCATTACATGTTCACCATACCCAAAACTCCCATATCCATTCAGGTTTAACACCTCCTCCAGAGCAAAGATCACAGTCTTCCTTCCAACTATTAGATTGATCTATTTGAGAAGCATGAAAGGTTTAATCAAACTAATGTGACCTTGGCTCTAAAACATGATCTTTCATATTAGGAGTACAACCATTATGGTGTAGGATTCATCCTATAGGGATTGTTCCCTCATGAACTGGCATACCATTCTTATTAATATTTATATAAGTAAAATTTGAGTACTAGAGAAACTAATTATTGGGAAAGTAATTCTTAGTAGAGGTAATTTGGGAATCTTTCAGAATCCCATGACCATATGGGGGAAGATAATTACTCTATGTTTATTCACATTGATATGGAATTACTCCTTTCCATAGACTAGGAAGAGTACTTTCAATAACATCATAATAGTCTGGTCCAATGATTTTCATTATCTCATTTTGATGAGACATATCTTCCTCATTCAGAGTCATCAAGTGAGTCATTTCCTACAAAAAAAGTACTAAGTTATCAATTTTAGGTTGATGTCTTGACTTATGAGAATTTAAATTTCATCATAAAGGGATTTAAATTTCATCATAAAGGGATTTAAATATATGGAAAAAGAAATTCTTTGCGTATGTCCTTCGAAGATGTTAGACATGCAGGTCCTTCAACAAGGGTCCTAGCACAAATCCTTCGATGAATTAATTCTGTGTAGCCCCATCCATCAAATTCTATCACCTTGAGAAAATTTCGTGGAACCTACGGAAGAACACAATACAGTAAGGTTGGAAGAAAAATCAATGCAATGGGAGCAGAAACTATGAGAGATCAGGTGAAGAAAATCGAAAAGGAACATACCTATTTATAGACATCAACAGACCTACGTGGGATGCCTTTGTGAAATAGTTACATGATTGACTGCATGAAATAGCTACATGGAAAACATGTATGGATCAACAATTACTCTATTGTCTTTTCCCCTCAATTGTACATAAGAACTTGACCCTATTTTTAATAGGATCCAATCTTGAGGGGGGGGGGGTTGTTGATATTACTTAGTAAAAAAAGACTATGAAGGATGCCCCCAGATATTTCAAAATCTCAAGATGAAGCTCAAAAAAACTAGAAGGCTTGAAAAATATTAGAGGACTTGTGAGGAGGACCTGCATGGAAGATCTGCACAGAAGACCTATGAACCATGATATATTCATCCCACCTAAACAGAGGAACTACATAGAAAGGCTGCATGGAGGACCTCCACCAACAAATTTCCTTCGGCCATCCCACCACCTTGCCTATAAATATGACCCTTGGTCTCCTCATTTGACAACTTAAAGATTTTAAGGACTTCCTGAAGCTCCCATTACGTATCTCTTTCACCGAGATCCCTCAAATTGTCTCAAGTAGCACTATAAAAACATGAGAAAATGGATAATTAAATGGGATAAGAATGTTTTGAAAGTTTTTCACAATTAGAAGCTTGCATAGTGTTGGATTCCCTAGGATAAATCATTTTATCCATTCATCATTGAGGCCTACTAAATACGCCTATGTGCCACACCTATGAGAGGTACCTATACGGAACACCTATGAGGGGTTCCTACACTGCATGGCTGCGCATAGGGCCTACGCATCATCTTGTAAACCCTCTTCAAAACCACTCAGGGTAGGGTATTTCTTTTCATGGATTCCTTATCTAAAAGAAACTAAGTTTAAGTCTCCACTAAAACCTCCTGACTTATCTAACCTTTGGTAAAAACACATCTGTGTGTCTTCTATTTGGGTTCATATATACACAGTCAATGTTTTCCCACATTTGTTTCACAATGTGGTTAGGATTCATGGAGTGTCTGTGGGTTTTTATATCAATAGTCATATGGACCTTTCTCCCTGGAATAGGGTTGAGAAGTTCCTAGTTTGTAGAATTCGGGTTCAGGTTATGTCCTTTCCTTTTCGTCTCTAAAAACTATAACCCCAGGTCTCTAGAAGGGAAGGTATGGTTCACACTTGTTTTTTCAGACATGAATATGAGAAGTCTCTCTCCCCTCCTGAGATCCCCTAGGGAAACCATTTAGGTGTAACCCCTAACTTTTTGAAGTAAAAGGTTTCATTCATGATCCTCTCTACTTGTTTAACCTTCAATATTTCCTTACATTACACCATTGACTAATGTAAATAGAAAAGAGGGAAGGATCGTCACCTCACCCTCTTCCATGGTCGCCTCAATCTCATCCAACCTCGTCATCATAGGCACGCCCTCTTCCACCAATAGAGGAAGAAAAGTGTGTGTGTCTTTGATGATTTTTACATCCTCTTGTTTCTCACACTGATCATGACTCACATGAGCTTAGAGATTTGTGATTATCACTACATCTGCACAACCCAAATGAATGAACTATGAGAACTCTGATTCCCACCATAATTGGGATACGTAGGAAGCCTTCATCAGGGCCTGAGCCCACTAGATATCATCTTCAATAATCCATCCCTAATTCCCTTAGTCTTGGATCCCTCTTTATGAGTAAGCCTTCAATTAATCCCCCCATCACCAAGGCATCATTTTCAGGAAGTACGCCCAAACAGATTTCTCTCAAAGGACTATACTATCCTACAAGATTAATCGAACCTTGTGGGCTTTGATTCTCATCCAAACAGGATATTTAGGAAGTCTTTCTGAGGTTGAAACCCAATACATCATATCAACCCTAATCTTCCTAGGCCATATTCCCAACAGGACCTCATCTAACTTGGAAACACATATTTTTTACAAGTTCCTTGGGCTGTTTAGGCATAAGTCCCACACCAAAAGTTTACTAAGACCCTTTTTATTATATTTCCTTATCACCTGACATTAAAATATATGGCTAGGTCTTTATCACATAACCTTAAAAGGTATGATGTTTCCCATTAAATAGCACTGAACTACGAGGGATCTAATTCCTTTCACAAGGATACATAAGTATCCCATCTATGGGTACAATTCCAACATCAAAACAAACCTTTGTCTCCTTAGGTGACAATAAATTCTAGATTTCCCCAATAAATGGCTTAAAAACCAGTATCCTCATAATGATGGTCAAAGTAGTATCTAAATAGTATGTGAGGGGATACCATCGATGGAGAACCTCGAATACATACGGATGTCTCCATTAATGAAGAACCTTGAATACATACAAATGATTCTAAATTTTACACATGCTAATAATTGATTGAAAATTCTTGGGGAAACCTTTTTTATACTTGGGGAATTAATAAGGATTCTTGAAAGTATTTCTAATCTATAAGAGAGTCTCGGAGTAGAAAATACTTCCACCGAAAAGGGTGTGATGGGTCCAACCTCCCATCCTCTAGACCAATGCACGTTCTAAAGTATCATATCTTCAAACATAACGAATTCCTACCTTTGGGATGTAGGTCTCTTTTAGATAAAGAAGTTTTGGATGTCTCTGTTTTCATAAATAAATCCAATAGAAACTTTCTAGAAATAGTGATTCCTATATAGAATACATGATTGAAGGAACTACCAAGTATAACTGAAATCTCATTAATTATGTTATGATTGTTATTATTCAATATATTTCATATTTTTTTAGTATATTATACTATTTTATTGTATTATGTAGAATATCCTCTTTGTTTTATATGTATTTACACTTCTAACTCATAAAACCATATCTAAATGTCTCATTTTTCATGAATTATGTTATCCGTAAGGGATTTGGTTAACTCAAACATTATTTATTTGGTTCATAATTCTATGCTGTGATTTTCTTTCTTATAATTTTGATAAACTATTATATATCCATTTTTATTAGTTATTTCCGCTTTTACCACTCTTAGGGAAAAAAATTAACTCCAAGTTGTTTTCTCAATGAATTTATTTCTTTTAAATGTGAAATTTTTTATGAAAAAAAGCTCTTCTCCAATACATATATTTTTCCATTCAGTTTCAGGTTAATTACTTCCAAAAAAATTCCCATTCAGATTTTGAAATCCAAAATATTTGTTTTCTCATGTGACCTTAATATTTTAAATTACCACTTTTTAAATGGATATTTTACTAACACTTTTTATGACATTAGTTTGAAATAAATTAATTTCAAAATATTCATAATTTCTTACATCCTTTGAAATTTGATAGTATTTTTTTCCACCTCACATTACATTTTTATAACATTTATGTATTTTCAAAGCTCTATTAGTAAAGATTAATTTCAAAATTAAATATTCAATAATGGTTTCCACTTCACCTTTTTGAAAATTTCATCCTTATGTGATCGTAATTTATTCATTTATTCATATCATAAAAGTATTTTCTAAAAATACTATTATGATATCTCGTCCATTTTAACATTTTCATTACAGTAATTTTTTCATTTGAAGTTAATTTTAATAAATCAACTGCTAAATATTTTCTTGAAATACTCTTTTAGAGCGAATGAGTTTTGGGAAACAACTATTTACAATGATATAGTCAATTATGGTGATACTATTTAAAAATGCTATAAAATACATTTTTCTTTCACTTGGTTCTTTAAGATGTGTTAAATGATTCATTTCATATTCCACACATATATTTGGATAATTTATGGATTTTTTGTTATTTATCCCTTATATGAATTGAGTATTATTTTATATCTCATGATATAACACGATTTTCAATGAAAATTATCACAAATAGCTTTGGTCACACGATGGTGTGTGGATATGATCACGTCATGCATTTTTCACATGAGGATGTATAAACATGGTCACATGTATCTTTTTTTACATGATGGTTCATGTGAATGATTTCATATAGAATTTTTCACATGATAGTGTGTGGAGATGATCATATATATCATTTTTCACATAATTTGTCTTGTACAAGATCATGGTTAACTTTTTCTAAAATGTTTTTCATTGATATAATTTTTCTAAACATTTTCTGAATATTATTTTCTCTAATGACTATTAATATGGTATAATTTTATATCATAAGCATAGTAATTTAATCCATGGAAATTATTTTTATCTCACACTCTTATTCTAGGTAAATATTTTGATTTTATTGACATTACATGTCTTTCTGTCAATAATTATAAGAAACTCAAATTGGTCCACAATGTTTTTAATAAAATATTTCCCATATGATCATATTATCTCAAATTCTTATAATATAACCCTTACTGTCTTGTTGATGATTTTTCCCTTACTGTGTTTGTGAACATAACCATTTTAATTTTTCAATTCAATAGTTTAGGATGATTATTATAACTTTTGAAAATTCTAGAAGTAGTATAGTGTGAATCAATTATAGAAGATAAGCTATAATTATTATCAAATAAATTACATATACAACTAGTCCTCAAATACACTAAACCATATATTCTTGAGATTGTTTGATTAATTGTGACATGAAATGTTTAACTTTTTGAAATTATGAAAAAAATATTCTTACCTTAGGACATTTCACTTTCTACTAATGATATTGTATAATGTACATGGTTTTAGAACCAAACCCGGGAGTTCATGTTTGTTGACATATACATGTAGCTTTCATGAGAGAGAAAAAAAATTTATTTGGTATATTTCACACAAGTTTATGCATAATTTTTTTGCATGTGGAATTAATTTTATGTTTATAATGTCTTGCAGTATAAATCCCATCACTATGAGATAATGTATTCTTGTCTATTAATTTATTTACTACTATAAAATCTATGAATATATTATGCTCACAACTACATTTGTTGGCTAATATATTTATTCTTGTCAAATTAAATATTTGATTCATACAAATGATATTTTTCACTATATGTTATGGATTTATAGGGATTTGATCACACAACTTTATATTATCTTCCATTTCCCATGGAAACCATAAATATTATTGTATATGACTTATGTTTTTTAAAGGAGGAATACAGAAAATTATTTTTTTATATAACATAGGTTTTAAATGTAATATAATGTTTGCTTATGTATATTTTTTCCAAATACTACTAACTAATAGGATAATGTGTGTTGATATCTTTTTAATATGTAACTTTGTAATAAAATAACCACTAATTTGAGTTAATGGACCCATAATGTTATAGTTGGTATTAGAGAATTATTAGTAGACACCATATGATCTCATTTTAGAAGAAAAATGACAAAGAACATAATTCTATGATAAACACTCATGATATTCATGTAATACTTCTCAATGAAATGAAATTCTTTTAAAATAAATACATAACAATTATATACATTGTGATTTGTAGTTCATAGTGTCATTCTTTAAATAAATATGTAGATTTAATTTTTTAGAAATGAAACATAATTAAAGGAAGAAAACTATGTCAACACACAGAGTAATTTTAAATATTTCCCTCTATATCACGTTAATGTGGATGGAATTAGATTACAGAAAATTGAAACTATATTATGGTTTTTAACCATGATAATAAGTAATAATTTTTCCCAAATAGAACAACCAATTTATTTATTACATGGTGTAAGAACGTTGGATGGCTTCACAAAGCATCATCCTTTATCCTTTAATTGAACCAAAATACACTATTCAATTAACAATAGAACATGTTTATGGAGAATATTTTCATTTCATTTAGATATAGTGTAACATTTCAAATAGTTATAAATAGAATTCCCCATTTGGTTTAATTAAATATCTTATTATCTAATATGGTTATAAAAAACACGTGAACCTATTAGGTTTTATTATATTATATCATATTTAAATGACCATTAATAGTCATTATTGTTGATTATATAGTCATTTAATAGTGATAAAAGTATTAGTATAAATATAGGGGTAAAAAACATCCTATTGACACAGACAGAGGAAGTGACGACCTCAACCAGTAGGATTTTACCCTATGAAGCCTTTTTATCAGAGCTTCCAAGGGAGATAATATTTGTGAGATTTTCCCTTGGAAAATTAAAAAATGTTGTCCAAAAGATTAAACATGATTGAAACAATTTACGGTTGATGTTCTAGCTCATTGAGATCACAACCCAGACCATGTTCACCGAACCATCCCAAGAAAATATCACCATCTCATGCCTTACTTGTAAGACGATTGATGGTGTATTAAAGTTATGTGTATAAATACCAAAGAGATATGAGTTTGTAAATTATTTATGTATAGAATAAGTTAAATATTTTTATCCTATTATTATTACTTTATAAATGATTTTTAATTTTATACAATATAACATAAATATCATTTTCGGGTAAATTTCAAATTAAATTATGGATTTTTTGATGAATTAGTTTTTTTTTAAATAAATAATATTCTAATAAAATTTTATTATTAAATCATTTTTATTAAATATAAATCATCGTATAATATTTATGAAGTCAAATGTAATTTTTATATTGCTTTGGAAATAGTTATTTTCAAAAACCCAGTATTTATCAATAAATAGTTATTCTTATTTTAAAAGTAAAAATAAACATATTAAAAAAATTATTTATATAAAATGAATATCATATTTTTAATAATAATTTCTAATTTATTCAATGGTGAATGTTTTATAATTTTTTGAGACTGTCAAATTTTCGGGTAAAAATTAAATACCGTATAAAAATAATTTGTGTATTATAAGATCATAATGACCCAAATGTTATGTAATAAATACTATTTAGGATATCCATGACCAAATATATTTTTTACATTTAATATAATTTTATTTTTATGTTTATTTTTTTAATTTTATTAATTCATTATGAATCCTCTAAAACTGTTAGTATATTTTATTGTTTTATAAGAATTTATTTAATAGTATGACTCACCTAAACATAATAAAAGGTATTATTTTATTAATCTAGCAACATATCCTTATAAAATAATTGAAAACACTCGGATTTTGTTGAAACCAAGGTAAAATTTATGGGAATGTTTGGGGTTTGGCTATATTATTAGGGAGAGTCCAAAACCATTGTTTAAAATATATTAGTGAAATACACCCCCATTTTCTATATAAACCAACCCATGGTCCCAATTCACTAAAAATACTTTTATAATGTCCTTAATCTTCTGTAAAATATTTATATTATTCTCAAGGTTACCCCCAGTTATCAAGAAGCTCCTCCCAAGCGTTTCAAATCACACATTCAAGTAAGGGGTCCTCAACTTATATTATTTATTATTGTTTCTTTATTATCTTATGCCTTCAATTTCCAATCCATGTTATTGGGATATTTCCGTACATGTCCCTATTACCTCCCATTTTTTGTACAATTGATTAGATACCAGTTTATTTCTCATCAATCCATTTTATGAATTTTTAAGTGACATCGTTATGCTGCTGAAATTTCACCGTGATTTTCCATGCCAAACCAATTGTGTTGTGAATACATACCCAATTCATAACATGGGTTTTGACCTTTAAAGACTTATACATATTTTAATTGGGAATTATATTTATTTATTCCACACTCCATGGTCAAATAATAATAAATTATGATCAATGAATCTATTTTGTATGATCCATGTGGAACACTTAATCATCAAAATAAAATGAAACTGGTGGGTGCACCTAGACTTATATAGAGCCCCAATGCATTAGTTAATTTTTTGTCTCATGATACATCCTATTGTAATAGAAAGTGAACATAATTTATTTATGTTACTTTTTCCATCATGTTTTACTGGGAATTATCCTTGACCTATTTTAATGGTGTTGTATTTTACATTGTTTCCACATTTCCCATGTTATGATTATCATGCCATAACATGCCTTGTTTTTCCTTTTCGTATTATTACCCATTAATATGACTATTTTTTAAATATTTTTCCGTATTCATTTCTTATTCCTTTACTGGGCATTATATCTCATCCCTTCTTTATGTATGTCTTGAGGTTATCCGATAATGTTTTAAGTGTGGTTATGCTAAGGAAGCTTTCAATAAAGATAAGGTTTTTCTTTTTTTTAATTATTATTTAATATACCAAATTCTCAAATACACTATAATTTTTGATCTTATGGGTTGTATTAAGTGTAATATTAGGAAATAAATCATTAAGTAATTTTTAATAAAGATAAGAGTTGTTATAATTGGTATCAAAGGAAAAGTTTAGATATTTCATGAATTAGGATTATAAAACTCTAGAAAACACTTAGGGATAAAACTAAGTATAAGAAAACATATCTAAATTTTAGTAAGTATAGATTATTTTGTTAATTAAAAAAATATATCGCTTTCTGGATAATATATGTGGATGCGGTTTTGGCATAGATTAACCTAGGGGTAACAACTCTAACAAGGTGTGTTGGGCCTAACTCAGTATAACCCAGTACACGAAAACATGTATTATTAAACACCTAGTTTGAGACTTCCAGGGTATATTCATTGATAAAGTCATAATCGCATTACAAACCATTATTAAGGGAACAAAAAAATGTTTACAATAATATATTTTAGGAAATAGATCGTGGATAACATAGATTGAAGACTACAAATGCATATGTTAACGAAATAAATATAAAGTATATTTTATCCTTTTAATTTCATTAAATTCATGATTATGTGTTTAATTATTTAAAAACAATCATCCTTAATTTTCCCAATAATCGATCCAATGGTTATAAAAAGGAAGAATCAAGTAAACAATCAATGTGACGAGAAATGTGATGATTTCCCCAAAGAGATTCCAAACCCAATGGGAGTAGGAATCGCAAAATTTGTGATGATACTCCCTCATATAACATAGGTACTAAATAGAAATTTTGATTAGGAGGATCTCCCAAAATTCCACTAATAAATAAAATTTTGAAATTGATTCCTTTATACACTAAAGGCCCCTGACCTTAAATGGATCATCTAATCCCTTAATCACGGAACAATAGATCATATCTATTGAGAAGATATTATCCATATACCAATGTTATAAACATGAGAAGTTTATTTTTCTAGTTTATCAAATGGAGGGAGAAGATGATTACAGGTGGTCATTGATCAAGAATACAAAGTTTGAGGAAGAGATCAAAGAGATGGGTGGAAGTAATTCCAATCATTTTAATAAAATATATTTTCCTTTCACTCTCGAACATAAAATTGAAAGGGATTTCCTTTTCCTCAAGAAAAAAGATTAATAATATATTTTAGAGTACGAGGAAAACTTCACGAGACACGCATGATACTCCTCTGCCTTTTTCATTACCCCTTAATACAAGTTTGACTACTTCTTTGGTGGGATAAAACCTAGTCAATGAAATGCCCTCATGATCCCTAACTTTGATAACAATGAAGAATTTTTCTGATGTTTCCTCAAAGTCAAAATGAATACAAGAGAATGTAAAGGGTGTTGTAGGGATAAGAAGGGGAAAGTGGAGTTTATTTCTAGATTTTCGATAAATAAATATATGGTTCAAAGAAATTTGAACATCCCGCATATAAAAGGTGTGGAAATAAATGTAAGGACCTGACCCTAGTTTCCCAGAGTGAGTGACTTATTTTATTACATTAGAATATAAACCATGAATATGATTCCCTAATGACTGAGTATTTTAGTATCATTGGAAACATAGTATATACGTAAGTTCAACATTACATCTTGAAATGGAAAACAATTTAGAAACTCCTTTGAAAATATCCATAACTCCTATGTTATTTCTGCAGTTCATTCATAATATACAACTTCATGTCAGTGGAAAATTGAACATAAGAAAGGGGTTTGCTCAAATGAACAGTAAGGGAAAGAAATGAATTGGATGATAACATAATCATTATGCATGGTGAATAATTGAAAACACCTGACATTAAAAATAAACATTAACATAATATTACCAGAATATGAGATGAGTAAATTTTTCCACAATTAATCATAATCATTGGTATTCTACTAGTCGAATAAACTCAATAACTAAGAACTTATAGTTTCATGATGATTTAAATTCATATACCAGACATTCAGAAACATACTGTCAAGGCCTCATCCAAGATATCTAAAAATGATTAAGGCCTCGTCCAAAACATTTAAAAAAAGGTCAATCCCTCAGCTCCATCCATGTATATTTCTATCATTAGACTTAACAATTCATCGAGGGGATATATAAATCCACACACATATCATAATAATTCCAATTCATTCCTCATATGATCAGGGATAAACATAACCAACATATACATTCATATTGAAAATAACATATGAAATATAAATAACTTTCCCCAAACATTAAACATAAACACTAACCATATGGAGTAAATTGGTGAATGGTTTTTGGATAGAACATACACTATAAAACTAATTGTAAAACATTCAATTAAGTATGGTAGATGATATAATACATAATAATTAACAAGAGTGTTGAAATAGATGAATATACTCTTATAAAATCATTGGGTAATTCTTGAGATAAATACTCTTTTACTTTGAAAGGAAGAGTTCATTCGGAAAAGTATTTGTATAAAACCATAATTGAAGTAAGAAAATATTTTCATATTGAAATTAATTATTTTATAAATATAACCTTTTCAAAGAAAATATAGAGTACCCTTGATAAAAGGTAAGAATTTGAGAAATTCACTAGAAATGGGCTTGTATTTCGGAAACAATTTTGAAAGTTCATTTTAAAACGTGTGACTCCCCATAAAATAAAGAAGGATTCTGGTCGAAAAAAATATATAGAACACTCACAAATAATTTAAAATGAGTACAATATAATACATAAGTTTTTAATTGCGGTAGACAATAAATGTGACTCGAATAAAAATGGAGGTTCGGGTGGAAAACTCTTACCATCAGTCTGAATGTGTTTTTCTATGGAACTTAATGTACTAGAATATAAAATTATATTTATTAATAACTTAAATAAGAACCTATTTGAGATTTATTTAGTTTTATATAATTTTATTAAGTTCAATTATATCCTTATTTATAAGTTATAATACTGAATTCTATCATTCCGGAGTGTTTGTTTCCTTGGTTTTCATGATCGGTATATATGTATAAGAGTATGTATGTTCATGTGGTTAGGATTTAATTCACTATAATTGAAATTATATATTATTTATGAAAATATAGAAGTTTTAATGTTTATATATGTAATTTATTTTTATGGAATGAGGATGAATCATTGGATGAAGTGACAACTAATTAGATTATTTGGCAGTATTTGGATTATTTTGAACCAGTTTTTTTCTATGAATTAATATTATGTACATATATTGGTTCCTGAATATTAAGCAGGTTATAATACATATATTATAGTTGGTTTCAACCATATAATGGTTTTGGGACCAGTAATGAACGTGAAATTGAAGAATGAAACTTTTTTCGTCCATTAAGGTAGTAAATTGGAACCTCATAGGTGACGATTTCATTTATAATAGAGAGAGAGAGAGAGTAATATGATTGATAATGGTTATTACATTAATGTGGTATAATTATAGTATATAGTTGATACTGTATTTATAACGGTAAATTAGAATGGGGAGGATTGCAGGGAACAAAAAAGATGGTAATTTGAAATGAAACTAAATGAAAAAGAAAGATGATTTACCTCTTCAAATAACCTCCTAGAGAACCTCCTTAAGGGAATGGGTTTTTGTATTTTGGAAAGACCAAGAGTTCCTGGATGTGGAGAGTGACTAGAGGTTATTTTGGTAGAAATTGTATGAGATTCATGTCCTAGAGTAATGAATAGTGTAGGGGAATAAGGGTGGTATTTGTAGTGTAGGAGAGGAGGAGTTTAAAATTAATATAATCATTATTTTAATATTTTTGGACAAGATTATTAATAGTGTTGGTTCATTTGATAATAATAGTAAATAGAGCATGTGATTTAAAACCTAATGTGCTTTCATCATTAATGATCTCATAAATAGTGTATTTAACTGATAATTTGTATATACGGAATTTTGCCGTATTTTTTATTCATCCAAAATACAATAATTTCAAAAAATAACACAAAAATTAAGCCTAAACATTATTCGATGTATAGAATTTAAAAATGAACTCCATTTTTTTAAAAAAAAAATTCTTTAGGATTAATTTCATTTTTAAATAAAATAATATGTTATTAAAAAATTAACAATTATAAAACTAAAACTCATTTTATATCACCTTGAAAAATTAATCAGTATGTCAATATCATATAGCCTTAAGATGATAAAATAATTATATAATTTAATATTCATAAGCATCATATCAATATTCACCAAAAAATCAATTGGGTTCTATAATACTCCAAATAACATAATTATCACAACTCTAGATGACCTTTATTCAAAAATAAAAACATTGTAGAGGTGATGTTATGTTTAATGGCCAGTTTATAACAAAAAATAGTTTGGTAGAGACTCAGTGTTTCATGCTTTCAATCTTTTTTTTCAAAACCTTTGGGTGTTACATTCTACCCTCCTTACAAATATTTCTACCTCGAAATTCACAGAATGTTACCTCACAAAAAGATTTGGGTAATTCATCACCATAAGCTCCTCAGGATCCCATGTTTCCACATTTATTTTATGATTTTCATAACTATATTTACTAGTCGAGTCATCTGATTCCTCAACACCCATCTTCTAGTGTCCAGAATCCGGATAGGCTCTTCACAGTACGATAAGTCAGGTTCCAATTCTATACCTTCACAAATGAGGACATGTGTTGGGTTTGGAATGTAATTTCTCAGCAATGAGACATAGAACACACTGTGTACATTAGACATTCTAGATTGAAAATCCAAATGTTATGAAATAGCACCAATTCTCTCTAGAATTTTAAAAAAGCTTATGTAACTAGTGCTCATTTTCCCTTTCTTCCCAAATCATATAACACCATTCCATAAAGATACATTCAAGAAAACCTGATCTCCCACTAGAAATTTCAAATACATCCATTGATTATTTGCATAGCTTTTTTCCTTATTTGAGCTACTTTGACATGGCATTGAATGGTATTTACCATCGTTGTTGTTTCCTCCACAAGATCTGTGCCTATAAGATTCCTTTCTCCAAATTAATCCAAACAAGTTGGTGTACGTTATCTATTTCCATACAATGCTTCATATAGTTCCATTTGAATAATTGAATGGGAACTATTATTGTAGAAAAAATCCATTAATGTCAAATATTTATCCCACATACCATTAAAATCAAGTGAACATTATCTAATCATTTACTGTAAGGTTTGGATTATCCTTTCTGATAGCCCATCAGTTTTATGGTGATAAGCAGTACATATTCAATGATCAATATCCAAATATTTCTAATGACATTTCCAGAATTTCGATGTAAATCATGGATCAAGAAAACATTTAGAGGGGTGAACTATTAAGTCTCACAAAATCATTGATATAGAGTCGTTCAAGGCACTCCAGTGGAAAATCCTCCCTTATAGCAAGTAAATGTGCAGATTTCATAAGTTTTCCAACAATTACCTATATTCCTACATTCTTCCTTAGAGTTTTGGGTAATGCACTGACAAAATCCATAGTGATATCATGTCATTTCCTTCTAAGAAAAGTTAGATGTTGAATGACTCCTTTTTTATGTTTCCTTTCATCCTTCGCTTGTTGACAGACTAAAAATCATGATACATAATCAATAATTTCTGTATTCATGTTATCCCACAAGAATTATTCTTTAAAATCTCTATATATTGTAGAGTTACAAGGGTTTATAGAGAAATTTTATCTATGATCATCGTCCAATAACGTTCTTTTCAGCTCAGGTAGAGAGGGAACACATAGCCTCTTCCCCAATTTTAGAATTCCATATTTACACACGAATTCATCCACAATCCCATCATTCTCAGTATTAATTTTCTTTTGATGATTCTTGTCCTTAGACTGTGAAACATTAGTTCTATCAAATAAAGACAGCTAGGAAACCATTCAAAAAAACAGTGATGTTTCACATTCTTTGATAACTCACATATCCATCCTCACTAGATCCATGTACAAAAGATCCTTGTCAATCCTAATTTTGTTTAGAACTCCATGATCATTCTTTCTCAATGCATCATCTACCTTATTTTCCTTTCATAGGTGGTAGTTTATGGAACAATCATAATCCATGAGTAGTTTGAGCCATCACCTTTTCCTTATGTTGATTTCTTTCTGTGATAATATATACTTCAGACTCTTTTGATCCGTATATTTTTCAAATATTTCACCATAGATATAGTGTCTTTATATAATAAGAGAAAAGATTACCACTCCTAACTAAATATCAAGAGTAGTACAGTTTTGTTCATAAATTTTTTACTACCTTGATGCATAGATAATAACAATTTTATTCTGGATAAGGACACAACCAAGTCCTTTCTTGATTATATCACTATATATCACAATCCCACTGTTCCCCGATGGTAGAGTTAGGATTAGAGAATTCACTAATCTCATATTTAATTATTTGAAAAATTCATCACATTATTTTGTACATATGATCATATCCCCTATACATGTAATCTTTCTCATTGGGTTGGCTGAATAGGAAAAGTTCTGAATGAACCACTGATAATAACATTCTAAACCAATAAAATTTTGTACCTCGGTTATGTTTGCTGGATTAGTTCATTTGTGCAAAGCCTTTTTCTTCACATGATCAATAGATATTCCATCCTTATAGAAAATGTGTCCAAGAAAATAAATTGATGGAAGCCAAAATTCACACTCGTTAAACTTCCCATATAATTCATTTCTTCTAAGAGTTTTATAATAGTGCACAAGTTATTTTCTTGATCATCATATCTTTTTGACTTAACCAGGATATCATAAATAAATACTACCACAATGTTATCAAGATTTTCCTTAAAAACTTGTTTCATTAGATCCATGAAAACCGAGGGTGATTTAGTCAGTCTGGAAGTCATTACTGTAAACTCATAATTCTTATACCTTGTTCGAAATGTTGTCTTTGGAATTTCCTCCTTATTTAATAGCAACTAATGATATCTAGGTTGAAGTTTGTTCTTCCAAAAATATTTGGCTCTATGAAGTTGATCAAATAAATCATCAATACGAGGCATGGGATACATGTTCTTTATTTTTATATCTTTGATCTCTCTGTAGTCAATGCACATCCTCATAGATCCATCTTTATTCACAGTGAAAGAACAGGGGCTACCCATGGAAAAACACTAGGGTGAATAAATTCTCCATCACTCAATTCCTCTTGTTGTTTATTCAATTCTACTAATTACATAGTTATAATTATTTAAGGTGTCTTTGATATAGGTCTTGAACCAAGAATTAAATCAAAAGAAAACATAATTTCCCTCCCTGGAGGATGTCTAGGTAAATCCTCTCGAAACACATCAACATATTCTTGTACAATAGGTACATCCACTATTTGAACATTACTTTACTCAGCCATAGTTATTGCATTCCCTTCTTCCATTAGAATTGAATTAATTAGAGCTATTGGGAGATAATCTAGATTAGAATCCAATGGTGATGTTTCTTCCCTAAAGATAGGAGATTTCACATCATCCTCGAAAATTGTATCCTCCTTCTTCTTGTAATAAATTTTTGCATCATGGTTCGAAATACAATCCTTAATGAGAATTATATCAAATTCTATCATGGGTTTGACAATAAAATCAGAAGATAAATCATGTTTATATTCTATAATGGGGACATCCTAAGACAACTTTATCGTAATGACACTTCCCTTTGCAGTGTTGACTGAAAAATCCATTATTAAATCAAATTAGAAATATTTATTTTACGTGGAAAACCTGGAATATATGAAAGAATGTGACGATTCCGAATCAAATAAGTCACTAGATAATTTTGATGAAATAATTAATGTACCTACAACCACATTATTAGGAAATTCATTATCAGTTGTTGTGATCTCATAAGCTTATCCTTTCTTCCTTGGCGTTTTTTGTGTCATGTTTCTTTGATGCTTTAAAAAATCATTATCATAGTGTCTAATCTCCCTAAAATTATAGCATTCAACATTAAAAGATTCTTTATTCCCCTTGCAATCAATAGAAATATGGAATTTCTATCCACATTTATAACATACACCTTTTATTTTTAAGCAGGCACTAGCGTTTTTCCATCCACAATTATCACAGGGTGGAAATTTGACTCTTCCATTCTTCCCCATTTCATTATCTCCTTTTCTAGAGTTTTTAAATTCCCTATTATTCACTATCATTCCATTAAATTTATAAGACTTAGAGAATACATTTTCCATTTTGATGTAACATGAAAATATATATTCATATGATGAGAAACATTTGGAGACCATTGCCCATAGAGGAATGGATTTAGGTCATCAATGAATCTATCAATATTTCTCCTTGGATTACATATGTATTCCACAACGTTCCTTACTAACATTTTGAAGTTGGATCTATACTTTGAAACATTCTCATCTTCCTTTTGCCACAAATTCAGAAAATTCCATTTCATATCTTCTCATTGTTCATGAGGATAGTATTTCTCAAAGAAATGTTCTTTAATTTCACTCTAGTCCATTTTTATATTTCGTTCTCCTCCTTTGTGTTTTGAATTAGTGACGACCAATGATCAGCATCTCCTGAAAGATGATAAACTTCCCCGAAAAACTTCTCCCTTTCATTTCTTTCCAAAGAGTGAAATATCTTCTCTAAGGAACTTATTCACTACTCTGCTACGAATGGGTTTGTAGTCCCATTAAATGATGGAGGTTGTTGTCTCATAAATATATCTAGCATATATCCTCTATGTTTGGTATCTGGATGCTCTATATGGGTAAGTTTATTATTCATAACCTGAGTAAGTTGTCCAAAAATTGTTATAATTTGCTCTGCACCAGTCGCAGTTCCAGATCCAACATTATTATCTTGCCTAAGAAGGAAATCCCTACATGGGATATGTGCATTCTTGTAGTTTCCATTCCTTCCACTAGGCACTATTTCTAAATAATAGAATACACTAGATAAGTTTATGAATCATAATGTACTATCTCAACTTAGAAAAAATACTTAACCTAATATTAAATCCAATGCATGGATAATACCATAACTTAAACATGGTTTCATTGAACATGAATTTACATATAAAACCTTTATAATGGATTGAAAATAAAATATGAGTTATTCTATGAATTCTCCCTATTACTGTCAAACCAATTTTGTAGTAAGGCCCGTGGCCATGTACTAGGATACCCAGGGTTAATCCCGAAACTCATTGTCGTATTTTTCACACCAAGTTATATCTTTACCATAACCACTTCTACGTGTAGTATCCAGATAGATATGTATTTTCTAGAAATATAGACATAATATATTCCTTACCAAAATTCCAAGATGTTCATATATATTTATCCTCAAATAATATATTAAGGTTTGATCCCTAATCTACATTTTATAAATCTAGTTTCCATGTTTTCTACTAAACTAACTTTGATAAATATTGTAAGTATCCAACCACATTTTCTCGGAGCTAGTGCCTTATTTTATTACATTGGAATATAAACAAGGAATATGCATCCCAAAGGACAAAGTAGTTTACTAGATTTTGAAACATGACACATACATAAGTTCAACATTACAACATTAAATGAAAAAAATATAAACTCCTTTGAAAACATACATAAAGCCTAAGTTATTTCTTCATGTCATTCATAATATACCTCTTCATGTCCTATGAAAATGAAACATAAAAAAGGGGTGAGCTCAAATTCCTATTAAGGGTAATAAATATGGAGGATGATAACATAAACATTAGGTGTGTGAATAATTGAAAACACATTCCTTTAAAGTAAAGATGAACATAATATGAGAGGAATATGATGAGAGTAAATATTACTACAAAAAAACAAAATCATTAGTATTATACTAGTCAAATGACCTCATGAACTATGAATTGATAGCTTCATAATGAGGGAAATGCATATTCCAGAAATTATAAATCATATCTTCAAGGCCTCGACCAAGACATCTAAAAATGATTAAGGCCTCAACCAAAACCATATCAAAAAATGGGCAAGGCATCAGCCAAGTACATATCTATTTGTCTCATTAGACCTACTAATGCATAGAGGGGACATAGAGGACCCCATCAATCACATAATAATTCCAATTCATTCCTCATATCAGTGTGGATAAATATAAGAAACATAAATATTCATATTGAAACTAACATATGAAATGTAAATAACATTACCCGAACAATAAAAATAAACACTAACCATTCAGAGTAAATTGGTTAATGGTTTTAGTATATCAAATCCATATTCAAAATAATAATAAAAAATTTCATTAAATAAGGTAGATGATATCATACTTAATAATAAACAAGTGTGTTGAAATTTATGAAGATACACTTATAAAATCATCACGTAACTCTTGAGATAAATACACTTTTACATTGAAAAAAAGAACTCTTTTGAAATGAATTTGTTAAAAACATAATTTAAGTAATAAAATATTGTCATAATAAAATGAGTGATTCTAGAAAGATAAAGGTTGGTAAAAACATATTACATAGTTCCCTTGAAAATATGTATGATTTTTAGAAATTCCCTTGAAACAGGGTCGTATTTCATAATGAATTTTGAAAGATCATTTTAAAATATGACTCCCCATAAAATAAAGAAGGATTCTAGTCAGTAAAAATATATATAACACTCAAAAATAATTTAATATGAGTAAAAAATAATAAATAATAATTAAATTGAGGTATGCAGACAATAAATGTTACTTGAATAAAAATGGTGGATCTGGTAGAAAACCCTTACATTAAGTCTGAATGTTTTACACTCTTGAATTTAAGGTCCTGGGATATGAAATTCGACTTATTAATAATTTATTCATAAACATATTAGACATGTATTTTTTTATCATAATTATATTAATTTCATTTATTTCCATATTGATAAGTTATAATATTGAATTCCATAAATCCAGAGTGTTTGTTTCCATTGTTTTCAGGATCAGTATATTTGTATTTGAGTATGGATGTTCATGAGGAAATGATGTAATTCTCCATAATTTAAAGTATATATTATTTATGAACATCCAAATGTGTTAATGGTTATATATACAATTTTTTTCATGGTATGAGGATGAATCATTGGATGAAATTACACCAACTTATATTATTTGGTGGTATTTAGATTATTATGAACCAGTTTTTTCATATAAATTAATAATATGTACATATACAAATTCCTGAATATTAAGTAGGTTATAATACATATATTATAGTCTATTTAAACAATAAAAAATGGACTCATGACCAATAATGAAGTATAAATTGAAGAACAAAACTTTTTCGTCCATGATGGTTGTAAATTGAAACCTCGCAGATGATGGTTTCATTTATATTAAAGAGAGAGTAAGAAGATTCATAATTTTTATTACATTAACATGGTATAATTATAGTATATATATATATATATGATAATGGAGTTTTAAGGATCAATTGGATATATTAGGTTAGGATTGAATAATAAAATCAGATAAATTGGAATGAAACTAAATGAAAAATAATGGTTCTTTACCAATTGAAATAACCTCCTTGAGAACCTATTTAAGGGATGTGGTTTTGGTCTTTTGGAAGGACCAAGAGCTTCTGGATGTGGGGAGTGACTATAGGAGGGTATTTTTGCAGAACATTGTGGTGCTTCAAGGATTATAAGAATGAAGAGAATATGGTATTGAGGGTGGTATTTATATCAGAGGAGAGGATTGGTTTTACATTATTTTAATCATTATTTTAATATTTTTCCTAAAAATATGAATAGTCTTTGTTCTTGTGAAAAAAATAGATATAAAATGTGGGTTCAAACCTATTGTGCATACAACATTCATGATGTCATAAATAGGCTTTTTAACTGATAATTTGTATATACAATATTTAATCATATTTCATTATTCATTAATAATTCATGAATTTCCTAAAACCCCAAAAAATTCACCCTAACCATTTTTAGACATTTCAAAATCAAAAATGAACTCTATTTTTTGAAACTATTTTGGTAAATATTATTAATTTAATTTTAAAATAAAATCACACATTATTTGAAAATTAACAATTTTAAAATTATAACTCGTTTTATATCACCTAGAAAAATCAATCACGATGTCATTATCTTATACCCTTAGGAAAATAAAATACTAATATGACATACTATTCATAAGTGTCATATTATTATTCACCAAAAAATAATTTTTTTTCTATCAGACTCCAAATAACTTACTGATCGCAACTCTAGATTACTGCTATTCTAAATTCAAAACATTGTAGAGGCGATGTTATTTTTAATGACTAGTTTATAACAATGTGTTGTTTTGTAGGGAATCGTTGTTTCATGCATTCAATATTTATTTTCAACACCTTCAGGTGTTATAAGAAACACCCTATAAATTTCATAAGGTTGATGAGGAAATTATTCTGGTGTGGGAAGGAAGGAATTCTAGCCAGCAATTTTTAAAAATGGAAACCCACTAATTCATTGAAGGAGAGGAATGACTTTGTCAACCCTTAGTGAATTTTTAATTCCTTGAATTGTAGGTAACCGGAGGGATTTTTAAATGAATTCACTATAACAAGGGTTCTCATAGACACCCAATATCCTCTAATGAAGTCAGGGTGACCATTTTCATAACAACCACTAAGGTGGATCCGGAAAATGATGTGGTGACCAGAACATTGGTTATTCATTTTGGAATAGTAATGGTAATTTTTTTATTCCAGTTCTACGTATTTATTCATATCAAAAAAATTTAAGCACAACTACTAAGAAAATAAAAATTCATGGAATTAGACCTTGCGTTGGAAATGGAAAAGTTGGAAATTATTGCATCCAAAGTATATAACTCCTCCCTTATCAAATTTTTTGGCCTGAACATCTTAGAAAAACATATCATAGTCTTTTTTTATAATTTTATGCAATTATGGGTATGGTTTTTCTTCCCAAATATATAAATCCAACATAAATTTTCACAAGAAATAAAACACTCTTTATATTACGAATCACCCTTCAATTTGATACAAGTGCATGGAAGAGGATGAATATTATTTCGAACTACCATACGAAGCAGGGATATTGTTTCCCTATATGAAATTATATACATCTCAAATGATCAAGTATAAGGAAAATATCATCCTTGAACACAAGTCTATTTTGAGGGAATATGTTGTTGGGTTTCCTGATAAATTGTTTGGTCTTCCTCATAGTATTGAGGTTGAATTTTCAACAGAGGTTAAACCAGGGGAAATAAAATTATCCATGAATCAATATAGAATAGATATTTTAAAATATCATGAGTTGAAGAAATAACAATAGTAGAATCTATATCAAGGATTCATATTCCTAATTGCTTCACCATGGGGATCACCAGTCCTCTTAATCAAGAATAAGGATAATCAAATACACCTTTTCATTGATTATCCTTAGCTCAAAAAGATCAGGATAAAGAAATTGTATCATATTACATGGGTTAAGGACTAGTTTGATCAACTATTTTGTGAAAAATACATATCTAAGTTGGATATGTGTATTGTATATTACAATGTTAGGGTGAATAAGGGGGATATCCACAAGAATCTGTTTCGTACAAGGTATAGGCAATATGAGTTCATATTAATTCCATTTGAACTCACTATTTCCCCATAAATCTTCATGCACATGATGAATAGACTCTTTAGAGATTACCCTGACAAATTTGTGGTAATACATATATATTATATTCTAATTTACTCCAAAATCAAAGAGGTTCTTGAGGAGTATCTAAGAACTATGCTAAAGACATTACGAAAGAATAATTCTTATGCCAAGTATAGAAAATATGAGTTATTGTTAAAGGAAGTCTCGTTCTTGGGGAATATCATCATATGAAATAGGATATATATATATACACCCTTCAAAAAAATATCGAATTAAAGGATGGTCAATTCCCATATCATTGAAAGATGTCTGTAGTTTCATTGGATTAGTTGGGTATTATCACGGATGTTGGATGAATTTATAGTGATTTTCAAACCCTATAACAAAGTCAACTCAGAAGGGAGTCACGTTTTTTGAAATAATGAATGTGAATAAGGGTAAAAGGAGTTGATAATTAGGCTTTTCACTAAACCAGTACTCATAATACCCACAAGTAGAGAAATTTTTACAGTATTCAGTGATTCTTTGAAGAATGGACAAGGTTGTGTGTTAATTAATAATGACATAGCCAAAGCCTACACTTCAAGGATATTGTAATTTAATGAACAAAACTACCCAAAAAATGATCTGGAGTTGGATACAGTGGTCTTATCTTTGAAAATATATATATATTATCTCTTTGGATAGAAATGTGAAATATATACATATCAAAAAATCCTCATTGATATATCCACATATAATGAGTTGAATAAGCACCAATGAATATGGTTATACAAGATCATGGAATATGACAATCAAATACACTACCATCCTAGGAAAGTGAATAAAGTGGAATAACCTCTAAGAATAAAGGATACTACAATTATTTTATTGATATGAATTGATAGGGATATGATATTATTATATTTAGAAAGGATGGACATGGGAATCATAAAGGATGAAACATCCATGATCCTTTCACAAAATATTGCTCAACTGTCACTTTTAGAGAGGTTATAGGATGCTAAAATATATGATGTGGGACTTAGAATGAAATAGGAAACTATAAGAAAAGGTAAATCCTCATGTCTCAATGTTAATGAATAAGGTGTTGTCATATTTGGGTCAAGATTATGTGTATCATAAAATCATGAGTAAAATATGGAGATATTGGATGATTAACATATCTAAACCTTCAATATCCATCATAAAAGCACAAAGATGTTTCTAGATATCTAATAATACTATTGGTGGGACAATTTGAAGAAGGAGATAGAAAAATATACATAATTATGTCTTTTATGTTGGAAATTTAATGCCAAAAGGATAAATCTATGGAGATGATGCAACCATTACCAATACCTACATGAAAATTGTAAAAAATCACCATGGTATTTGTCACTACACTTTTGAATACATAGATAAGAAATAATTATATCTGGGTTATGGGCAATCATCTTATGAATACATCCCACATAATTACAATTCAAGTGGACTTCTCACTAGATCATCTTTCAAGGATATGCATTAGAGAAGTGGTAAAGATTCATGGAGTACCACTATCGATAATAATTGATAGATATTTGATATTAACCTGAATTTTAGGAAAAATTATCCAACATGATCTAAACACCAAGTAGAACTTAATCACATCTCATCACCCTTGAACTGATGGACAATCAGATCAAACTATCTAGATACATGAATAATTGATGAGAGCATGCTCAATTGGATTCAATGGATGATGGGAAGAATATATTCCTAATGGCTCCACTAAAAAATCCTAATGGCTCCATATTGAACCATTTGTGGGAATATGTATAGAAAACATGCATGTATGGATGAAGTTGGGGAACAAAAGCTTCTAGGTCTTGAAATGGTAGAGGAAATGGTCGAATAGGATAAGACCATTCAGTAAAACGTCAAAAATTATCAGAGTAGAAAAAATCAATGATGATAATTGTCGATGGGGTCTAGAGTCTCATGTGGGAGACATTGTATTCCCCCTTATATCTCCATGGAAGAAAGTGATGACATTTAAGAAGAAGCGAAATCATAGTCCAAGATACATTAGGTCCTTTGATATCATGGATCACATCGAAGCAATGGCCTACCAAGATGCACTGTAACGCCCCGACCCCAGCTACTCGAAGTCGGTGCATTACTTCGTAACATTGGCATGATCACAAAAGATCAAGTCTCGAAAGACCGATTAGTTTAGTAGCCTTGGAAACACTAGATACATTCATAAATGTTACATTACAACATAAGGTGAAAAACTACAATAACAAAAGTCTTCATAGTCCACACTCATATCCTCTTATGACTATCCCTACAGGTCATTCCTAAAATACTTCTTCACATCCTGGAAAATATTAAAACATTGAAAGGGGTGAGCTCAGATGCTCAGTAAGGATAACAATATTGCGGAAGCTTTCATAAATAAACATTAACATTTAAGGCAATGTATAACTAAAACAAAAGCCTTTTAAACATGAACTTCAAAATAATATGGAAAACGTAAAATGAGATAATGCCATTCACTTCTTCACATGGATATTCTACTGGTCTAATAGTCACATGCAATATCAATAACCACTTTCATAATGAGGGAATGTATAATTCCAGACATTCTGAAACATTTTGTCAAGGCCTCGGCCAACACGTCTAAAATGATTAAGGCCTCGGCCAAAACCATAAATCAAATTGGGAAAGGGCCTCGGCCAATTCCACGTCTAGTTGTCTCATGAGACCTACCGATGCATCGAGGAGCTATAGCGGGCTCCACCCGTCACTTATTAAGTCCAATACATTCCTCATATGAATAGGTTTAAACATATCATAAACCATAACATAATCGTATCACATAAAACATGCATAAACGAAACATAACATTTCCACATTTCAATCACAAGATATCAATAAAACACATTGATAAAAATGCTTTCAAACCCATTTCCAATACCAAAATAAAAGAAAGTTAAAAATTTTTATTTATTTTTCATTAAAAAAAATGATGGCTTGTAGAGGAAGCCGAAACTCTAATAATGGTCACGGCGGCGGAGAAGTCGTTGTCGCCGCATAAGTACAGAAAGAAAAACATTCCCTTTTGTCATTTAGCAAAACGCTTCGTATAAAAAATATTCCTTTTGAATAAACGTAAAAGTCAAAGGGGTTTATACATCGTATAAAAGAAAGTTGTGTATAAAACCAAATATGCCTCAATGAAAGGGGATTGAGACGAAGTCCTTAAAAGATCATTTTTAAAATAAAATAGATCTATTATGTGTATTCACTATAGGTACACATAAATAAAGTAAAAATACAAAATAGGACATAATAATATCATGACATAACTTGAAAGTAGGAGATTAACCCAAAGAATGGAAGTTGGGTTAAGAAATTCCCTTACCTCGTGTCTGACTTGACTCAACCGTTCTTTAACCTCCTGAATAATAAACTAGAGTTAATATATACCTTATTATGAACCATTTTCAATTTCATTATCCTTATTATATCACTTATTACAGTGATATGAACATTATGTAATTATTTAAGTTAATAACGGTCGTTTTGTCGATCTTTGGTACTTGAGTCAACAATAAATTTCTTATAATTACAAGTTGTTTATGTGATAGAATATCCATTATCTCCAGAATTATATTCATGATTTAGATGTCATATATATCTTATATATACAGTATATACATTCATTTATAATATTACGTAACATTTAGATGTAATAAATGAAATGCACCGTTCATGGAGACGGTAAGTCGTACGTACGCATGAACGCTACTTTCATTTCAATTTCATATTTAATGGAACGAAATCATAATGATATAAATGTATAATATAATTCCAGTATAATATAGTGTATAATACCATTTACTCCATCCTTTATACATCCCACATATGGCATTAACGATTCAAATCACTTTGAGGGGGCGGTAGTCCGCACTTCCTAAAATGAAATTATCGCGTTTTACCCATAATGGAAATCATAAAGTATGCCATAAATGATAAATACAGAAGCATAAGTAAAACATAAACATATTATATATCATATATAAAAATAGTGACATCTTAATGGCCACCTTTGAAGGTGTTATATGAGTGTTGAACAATCATCGTTTCGTGAGGCAGAAATTCGCCATCCACAGAAACCGCATGTTCTTTAACCATTAGATGTAGGTGTGTGTAAGTGTATCTCGAATCCTTCTTATAAAAACATCCTAGTATATTGAGGATACTGGTTTTGTTACAAAATAAATTAATAAAAAGAGTTTAGGGGGTTGGAGATGAAAAATAAAACAAAACAACATTAGAGAAGACATTACCTCAAAATCGGGTAACTCTTTTTGATTTGAGCCAAAGGCTTCCTTGGGAAGAGTTCTGCCCAAAGTGAGGCTTCTAGGAGTAAGAGGGGGAAGCTGGGAGAGTATTTGGGCAGAGTTTGGCCGAGCCAAATGGCTTGAAAGTGTAAATGAGGTGGGAGAGGTGGGGCCCTTTTATAAGTGGAGAGGAGGGGCACTCTTGGAAAGTAAAGAAAAGTCACTTTATTATAAAATGCATTTCGGATTTTAGAGGTCCCACACTTATATAATTCGAGGATAAGATGATAAGGGTTCGAAATCTACTCATCCAATAGTTTTTTTACAAGTGTACGCTTTGGAGTTTACATTATCTTTCCATTTTATTTAAATCGTTAAATAATGAGGTCATCGCTGCATCATCATGATGTCATAAATAATTTAATTTATTTAATGTCTAAAAATTTTAAAATAAAATACTATGATGTACGAAATCTTTGTATATTTCTAATGAATATTTATAATCAAAATTTGGACTTGTGTAACCCCACTTAAAAACTGTTTTAGTAAAACAACTAATGTTTGTGTCAATTTAATTTTAACATTAAATAAATATATATTAATGTCATTTTCCAACCAAAGTGGCTCCATGGGGTCCCCAAGTTGACCCATGGGTTGTCTTGGTCGTCCATGACTCATCCAATAGAAGTAGGACAAGTGTCAAGCTCATCTCATATTATTAAAACATTATTTTTACCTTAAACTACACTAATTACCTCTAATCGCGATTAAGAACTTAAATGTTACTATTCACCAAAAATTATTTTAATCTCATTGAACCACATTTTACTTCTTAATGACAACCATGTATGTTGGATTTTTGAAAATCAAATCACAGAAGTGGTAATATTTCATTTAAACGAAAAATCAGTTATTTAACTACCATTTAGTGGTTTCACTATTCATCAAAAATTGAAGTTTTTCAGAACAAGGCCAAAATTTCACCCTAAGCTATAAGTGATATTCCGAATTCAAAAATGATATCTATTTTACAAAATTCCAAACATATAAGTTGCATTAATTAATTTTATAATTAATTCCCGCTGTTACAACAAATAGCGTGTTTTTAAGAAACAATTTATATCAAAAGGTTGGCAATTGTTTATGTCAAATTTCAATGTTAAATTAATTCTAATGACCACCATTGGATAAAATGGTAAAAATATATTCTAATTATACTTTAAAACCACTAAATAGTATAATTTATCACTATAAATTATTTTTATTAAAAAAGTTGTTTTTAAGTATTTTTTACTATTCATAAAAATTAGAAGTTCTCAGAAAGTTACAAAAAATTCAACTTAGGATAATTTCGATATTAAAAATACAAAAATGAAGTCCATTTTGAAATATAAAATTTCTATAATTTTAAAAAGTGGTTATTACTATTCATAACGGCTACTTTGATTAATCGCGGTGTGTTAGAACTCGAACTTGCATACAATGCAAGCTATTGCATTATTGAATGAGAAGCGTATCGTGGAAGCTCGGGGGGTTACATTCTCCCCTCCTTCAATAAATTGCGTCCTCACAATTTGAAATTTTTCTTTGAAAATAAAAGGTTGAAAAGAGAAAATACATTTGAGGAAAACCCACATCGGAAATAAGGTTAATAAATATATAACATTAAAAGAAAGAAAGATAAGTACAAAGGTCACCCGAGATAGCCCATTCTAGGATTATATGAAAATATGGATATAGAGGAGAAACAAACCATCAAGGTCTGATGGAGAGTTCTAGAAAACAGGATTAGGAGAAAGTTTAACTACAAGAAAATCACAAACTTGTGATTGGTTAAACGATCATTGATTCCCCAGTAGGAAAAGTTAACCGACAACATTTTTGTTTTGAGTTAACATTTATAACGTTGAGGAATTTATTTAGGATATTTACTAATAATGTAAGGGAATATACATACTTGTCATGTACACTATCATTCTTTAATAAATTTTTACCACAAACCCATCTTTCACTCTAAAAGGTAATACAACTCAAAAATATTATACTTATCCTAATTTTATAAGGTTCAAAATGTTAAAACATACCATTTAGATTAGTAAAATTATTTTTATTAACCAGGGACTTCCTGTAGGCTAGTGGTAGGAAATAAAGGCCTGTCGCACTATGATTGTGGGTTCGATTCCTGCAGCTTTGTCCGACGCGACGGGTTATGCCCCGCCCTGCAGGTTGTCCTTTTCCTAAAACTATAGTATGATAATATTTCAAAAATAATCTTCATAAATTTTTTAACCTTAAACAATACTATCCAAAGATCAACTTAATCCACTCCAACCTTTATAGTTATCCAAAATACTTCTGTCCAACTCATAGTCCAAATTTTATAAGGAAGGTAAACATAATGAAGATCCTTTTTTCCACGTAACAACATGTGAACACCTTCATCATGTATTCTTTTTAAACATATTGAATTACCATGATCCTTTATTCCTTATAGAATACTATATATACTCCTTATATCCAAAAATGTATACAAATCATCAATCAGTTTCAAGGAAGTTAAGAATATCCAATATAATTTATCCAAATATATCACGCCTTATTCCAAAATCACTATCTCGGTATCAGAACAATATTATGGTTTATCTTTCTCTCAACCATATATTTTCCAAAAATTTAACCTACTGTGGAGTCACTTTTCTTGGTTCCACACAATCTCAAGTCCTTGATGAAATAGTACTGCAGTACAATCCTTATATACTCCATAATTATTATAACTAGTACATCATTGATAAAACACTTAAATTACAAAATTCTTTAATAAAAACATAAGAACTCTAATCATTAATCCTCATCTGTGGTAGTATCATAACTTGATTATAATCCATAACATCATTTGGGGCATACTCTGATGATTTGGACATTGGTTTGCGTAGTGTCCCCAATCCTTGCAGAAGAAGCATTGTACATTTGAAACCATTTTCTTACCCTTGATGTCACGCACTTTGTGTCATTTTTCTCTACACTTATAACAAACTCCCATTTCTATTAGGCATGTTCCATGATGTTTCTTCCCACAATTACCACATATTGGAAAATTCTTCATTCCCCTAATCCCTTTATCCATCATTCTCTCTTCCATCCCTTTCGTCTCTTGCTTCGCTTCAAAGCCATAGGAATCAGAGAATTCTTTACTTATCTTATTAACACATGATACTATTTCTTCATATGTTGATAACACATGGGAGACTATTTCCCTTCGAAATTTTGGCTTAATACCATAAAAGATACGATACTTCTTACTCTTTGGATCATACGTATTGCTGGAGTTCACATTCCTTATACTGGGCGCCATTTCTATACAATGTCATAAACTATATTAGTTTATGAATCAAAATACATAATTCCATACTTATAAAATACTTAACATAAATTGAACTATTTATGGATATAATCCATAATCATAAAAAGGTTTTCTTTGAGGAAGTATATACTCATAACCGTTCATAGTGGTTTGTAAAGAAAACGAGAATTATCCTAAGCATATCCCCCGTGAGTGTCATAACCAAGAGTGCAGCAAGGCCTGTTGTCGTGCACCAGTTCCCGTTTGAGTCTAGCTCAAAGCGGTGTTTTCGGGTTTTACACATAGGTACATCTGTGCCGGAGCCGCCTCTACCTGCTCGCATCCAGACAGGGATTTATTGCTCGGAAAACTCACAAAATCTCTACAATACCAAAATTCTAGGAAGTTATTCTATACTAATCCTCAAAGTCTATCTTCGGGCTATGTGCTGTAATCAGAGTTTATCTAAATCTAGCTTCCAAGGTTAGTACTAAACTGCCTCTGAAACCAACTGTAACGCCCCGACCCCAGCTACCCGAAGTCGGTGCATTACTTCGTAACATTGGCATGATCACAAAAGATCAAGTCTCGAAAGACCGATTAGTTTAGTAGCCTTGGAAACACTAGATACATTCATAAATGTTACATTACAACATAAGGTGAAAAACTACAATAACAAAAGTCTTCATAGTCTACACTCATATCCTCTTATGACTATCCCTGCAGGTCATTCCTAAAATACTTCTTCACATCCTGGAAAATATTAAAACATTGAAAGGGGTGAGCTCAGATGCTCAGTAAGGATAACAATATTGCGGAAGCTTTCATAAATAAACATTAACATTTAAGGCAATGTATAACTAAAACAAAAGCCTTTTAAACATGAACTTCAACATAATATGGAAAAAGTAAAATGAGATAATGCCATTCACTTCTTCACATGGATATTCTACTGGTCGAATAATCACATGCAATATCAATAACCACTTTCATAATGAGGGAATGTATAATGCCAGACATTCTGAAACATTTTGTCAAGGCCTCGGCCAAGACGTCTAAAATGATTAAGGCCTCAGCCAAAACCATAAATCAAATTGGGAAAGGGCCTCGGCCAATTCCACGTCTAGTTGTCTCATGAGACCTACCGATGCATCGAGGAGCTATAGCGGGCTCCACCCATCACTTATTAAGTCCAATACATTCCTCATATGAATAGGTTTAAACATATCATAAACCATAACATAATCGTATCACATAAAACATGCATAAAGGAAACATAACATTTCCACATTTCAATCACAAGATATCAATACAACACATTGATAAAAACGCTTTCAAAACCATTTTCAATACCAAAATAAAAGAAAGTTAAAACTTTGTATTTATTTTTCATTAAAAAAAATGATGGCTTGTAGAGGAATCCGAAACTCAAATAATGGTCACGACGGCGGAGAAGTCGTTGTCGCCGCATAAGTACGGAAAGAAAAACATTCCCTTTTGTCGTTTAGCAAAATGCTTCATATAAAAAATATTCCTTTTGAATAAACGTAAAAGTCAAATGGGTTTATACATCGTATAAAAGAAAGTTGTGTATAAAACCAAATATGCCTCAATGAAAGGGGATTGAGAAGAAGTCCTTAAAAGATCATTTTTAAAATAAAATAGATCTATTATGTGTATTCAATATAGGTACACATAAATAAAGTAAAAATACAAAATAGGACATAATAATATCATGACATAATTTGAAAGTAGGATATTAACCCAAAGAATGGAAGTTGGGTTAAGAAATTCCCTTACCTCGTGTCTGACTTGACTCAACCGTTCTTTAACCTCGGGAATAATAAACTAGAGTTAATATATACCTTATTATGAACCATTTTCAATTTCATTATCCTTATTATATCACTTATTACAGTGATATGAACATTATGTAATTATTTAAGTTAATAACGGTCGTTTTGTCGATCTTTGCTACTTGAGTCAACAATAAACTTCTTATAATTACAAGTTGTTTATGTGATAGAATATCCATTATCTCCAGAATTATATTCATGATTTAGATGTCATATATATCTTATATATACAGTATATACATTCATTTATAATATTACGTAACATTTAGAGGTAAGAAATGAAATGCACCGTTCATGGAGACGGTAAGCCATACGTACGCATGAATGCTACTTTCATTTAAATTTCATATTTAATGGAACGAAATCATAATTATATAAATGTATAATATAATTCCAGTATAATATAGTGTATAATACCATTTACTCCATCCTTTATACATCCCACATATGGCATTAACGATTCAAATCACTTTGAGGGGGCGGTAGTCCGCACTTCCTAAAATGAAATTATCGCGTTTTACCCATAATGGAAATCATAAATTATGCCATAAATGAGAAATACAGAAGCATAAGTAAAACATAAACATATTATATATCATATATAAAAATAGTGACATCTTAATGGCCACCTTTCAAGGTGTTATATGAGTGTTGAACAATCATCGTTTCGTGAGGCAGAAATTCGCCATCCACAGAAACCGTATGTTCTTTAACCATTAGATGTAGGTGTGTGTAAGTGTAGCTCGAATACTTCTTATAACAACATCCTAGTATATTGAGGATACTGGTGTTGTTACAAAATAAATTAATAAAAAGAGTTTAGGGGGTTGGAGAAGGAAAATAAAACAAAACAACATTAGAGAAGACATTACCTCAAAATCGGGTAACTCTTTTTGATTTGAGCCAAAGGCTTCCTTGAGAAGAGTTATGCCCAAAGTGAGGCTTCTAGGAGTAAGAGGGGGAAGTTGGGAGAGTATTTGGGCAGAGTTTGGCCGAGCCAAATGGCTTGAAAGTGTAAATGAGGTGGGAGAGGTGGGGGCCTTTTAAAAGTGGAGAGGAGGGGCACTCTTGGAAAGTAAAGAAAAGTCACTTTATTATAAAATGAGTTTCGGATTTTAGAGGTCCCACACTTATATAATTAGAGGATAAGATGATAAGGGTTCGAAATCTACTCATCCAATAGGTTTTTGACAAGTGTACGCTTTGGATTTTACATTATCTTTCCATTTTATTTAAATCGTTAAATAATGAGGTCATCGTTGAATCATCATGATGTCATAAATAATTTAATTTATTTAATGTATAAAAATTATAAACAAAATACTATGATGTAGGAAATCTTTTTATCTTTCTAATTAATATTTATAATCAAAATTTGGACTTGTTTAACCCCACTTAAAAACTGTTGTAGTAAAACAACTAATGTTTGTGTCAATTTAATTTTAACATTAAATAAATATATATTAATGTCATTTTCCAACCAAGGTGGCTCCATGGGGTCCCCAAGTTGACCCATGGGTTGTCTTGGTCGGCCATGACTCATCCAATAGAAGTAGGACAAGTTTCAAGCTCATCTCATATTATTAAAACATTATTTTTACCTTAAAATACAATAATTACCTCTAATCGCGATTAAGAACTTAAAAGTTACTATTCACCAAAAATTATTTTAATCTCATTGAACCACATTTTACTTCTTAATGACAACCTTGTATGTTGGATTTTTGAAAATCAAATCACAGAAGTGGTAATATTTCATTTAAACGAAAAATCAGTTATTTAACTACAATTTAGTGGTTTCACTATTCATCAAAAATTGAAGTTTTTCAGAACAAGGCCAAAATTTCACCCTAAGCTATAATTGATACTCCGAATTCAAAAATGATGTCTATTTTACAAAATTCCAAACATATAAGTTGCATTAATTAATTTCATAATTAATTCCCGTTGTTGCAACAAATAGCGTGTTTTTAAAAAACAATTTATATCAAAAGATTGGTAATTGTTTATGTCCAATTTCAATGTTAAATTAATTCTAATGACCACCATTGGATAAAATGGTAAAAATATATTCTAATTATACTTTAAAACCACTAAATAGTATAATTTATCACTATAAATTATTTTGATTAAAAAAGTTGTTTTTAAGTATTTTTCACTATTCATAAAAAATTAGAAGTTCTCAGAAAGTTACAAAAAATTCAACTTAGGATAATTTCGATATTAAAAATACAAAAATGAAGTCCATTTTGAAATATAAAATTTCTATAATTTTAAAAAGTGGTTATTACTATTCATAACGGCTACTTTGATTACTCGCGGTGTGTAAGAACTCGAACTTGCATACAATGTAAGCTATTGCATTATTGAATGAGAAGCGTATCGTGGAAGCTCGGGGTGTTACATGAACTCCCTCAACCAATATCAAGTACATGATTTATTACATGTATTCCTTTTTAGAATATATATACTAGACCACTCACATTAACTCATTCCTGAGGTGGTTCCATTAGAGAATGATCTTTTCTTATGAAGATAAATCGATTGAAATATTAGATTATAGAGACAATGTTTTATAAAATAAGCCGACACACCTAGTCAAAGTGTTTTGGGGAAACAACAAGTTTGAATAAGAGATATAGGAACTAGAGTAGGTGATGAATCAGATTAACCATAATCTATCTTAAAGTGGAAAAAGAAAATTCTGCAGCAGAAATTTCTTAAGGGGGGAAGATTGTAATGACCAAAACTATTATAAATAAAATTCAACTTTTGATTTAATTAAATGTATTATTATGTAATATGGTTATAGAAAACACATGTAATTAATTGATATTATTATATTCTATTGTATTTAAAAGACCTTTAAGAATCTTTATTGATTATAATATAGCCATTGAATAGAGATCATGTTATTGGAATAAATATAGGGTTATAACAAATCCAATTAAAATAGAAAAATGATGTGATGGCCCCAACCTGTCGGATCATACCCTATGAATCCCTTTTATTAGTGATTTTATAGGAGATATAATCTTTGATATTTTTCCTTGATGAATCCCAAGTTGATATCCAACAACATAAGCATGAGAGAAACCGTTTGTGATACAAGTTCAAGCTCATCGAGATCACATCCCAAACTATATTCGTTGAACTAACCCATGAAAACCTCACCATCACATGCCTTACTCATGAAATAATATATGGTGTATATTAAACATATATGTATCATGTCCCTAGTGATATGATTATTTCCATTATTTTTTGTAGAACAATGCATATTTTTTCATCCATTTATTATTTCTTTATAAATAATAATTTTATTCAATATAACACAAATAGTATTATTATGGAATATTCAAATTAAATTATGATATTTATTTTTTATGGATTATTATATTTTAGAAATTAATAATATTTTAAAAATAATTTTTATGAAGTCAAATGTAATTATTATAAGTGTTTAAAAACATTTATTGTCAAAACCCCTGTATTTCTCAATAAATATCAATCCTTATTTTAAAAGAGAAAATAAAAATATTAAGAAAATTATTTAGATAAAATTAATTTTATTTTTTTATCATAATTTCACAATTATCCAATAATTAATTTTTTATAATTTTCTGAGATAATCGAATTTTTGGGTAAAAATTAAATATCGTATAAATATAATTTGGGTATTATGACGTCATAATGACCCAATGCATTTTAATGAATAATAAAAATGGTAGAATAGACCAAATATATGTTTTAAATATAAAATAATGATATATTAAAATTTATTTTATTAATTTTATAAATCCATTATGAATCCTCCAAACCCATTAATATATTTTAAGGTCTTAAAATCATTTCTGTAAGAGTATGAATCACCTCCACATATGCAAGTGTATTATTTCTCTAAGTTTGGTCCATGGCCTTATAAAATAATTTAAACCACTCCCATTTTTCACTATCCATGGGAAAAAACATGTTATGGTTTTTGGTTTTGGTTATTTTGTTATATAGATTCCAAAACCAAAGTATGAGAAATATTAAAGAAATTCCTACTAATTTCCTATATAAACCCACCATGGATCCCACTTCCCTAAATAACATAAAAAGAATCCTTACTCTTACCTCCACTATTTAGTTTCCTCTAAAAATTCCCCAAATATCTCAAGAAGCTCTTCCCAAGCATTTAGAGTCACAAACTCAAGTAAGGGATACTTATCTTCTCTTCATTATTCAATAATCTTTATTATCTTATGCATTTAATGTCCAATTACAAATATTGGTACATGTCTTTACATTTCCCCATTACATACCATTTTATGTGAAAATTATTATTATCCCATTTGAATCTCATAAACCAAATTTATGAATTTTTATATGATGTCTTTATGCATCCAAAATTTCATCTCGATATTCCATTCCAAATCAATTGTGTACTAAATACCATACTCATTTCCTATCAAGGGTTTTCACCTTTATATAGATTTACTTCTTCGAATTGGGACTTAATGTCACATCCTGTAAATTCCATATAATGTTTTTAATTATATGGAATTATTTGAAGAACATGAAATCTAACGTCGCGTGATTCTGAGTCCCGGTGTGCCTGGAATGATCTGTCAATGTTTGGTTGAGTCTTAATTAGCACGTGTAAGCAGTTATCCTGAAAAAGTAGAATAAATCTTAAATGGTAACTCGGATCAAAAATCTGAGGGCTCTGTTGCATTCAGGACAGTGGGATTACCCTAGTCATGACTTAAGTTTAGTCGCCAATGGCCTCCGGTGAGAAAACCCAAAAATGGAGAATCGTAAATAAAATAATTAAATAAGTTTTTTTATTTTTTAAATGCTTATAACTCACAAAAGGTAACTCGGAATGAAGATCCGAGACCACAATTTAACTCATGAGGGTGTTCTCTCTTTTGGCAGATACTATCATTGGTCGTCGCAGGCCACCGGTGAAAGTTAGTTTTTGGTCGTAAATAAAATAATTAAGTGACAATTATTTTATTGTAAAATTTATAACTCATAAACGGTAACTCAGATTGAAAATTAGAGAGTAACATTGGGTTTGTTTGGGTGTTTTTCACTTAGGTAGATCTTATCCCCGACTGGGTGGGTCAAGGGTGACTGTTATAATTTTCTGAACTTTTTTTGGGTACGTTAAGTAAACGCACGAGCGGCGTTATATTACTTTTGAACCGGTGCTATGAATTGAAATATGAGGGCACTTTTGAACTCACAACACCGATATTCTCTTAAGGAGGCCTTCACCGTGACCACAATAGGTTGAGGGTGAATATTAGATTTCATGAATTTTGTGGGAGAGTTAAAATAATAAAAAAACTAAAGAACAACTTTTATTTTATTTTATAATCCCCCCAAATAGAATTAAATGGTGGGGAACACCGAACCCCTCATTAATGTGGGGGAAGTCCCTTGGAATCCTCTCATTTAATTGTGCCAACACAAGGAAATTAAATTGTTCCAACTCAATGAAATTAAATTATCCCATTTAATTGGGCCAACGTAAATTAATTGGCATGACCTTTCAAATGCTAAGTAACACTTTCGTTGGAATTTAGGAAGGTTCTTATTAAATGAACCTTCATAAATTCCACAATCGTTACATACCCTCCCACTCTCTTATTTATATAGAGCATGTGGGGGAAAGAATTGGAAGGGCTTCACCAAGCGACAAAGCTTTGGTAAAGTGCTGTGATGCCCAACACTTGGAGGACGGAGCCGGTTCCGATGGGCGGTGACGAGCGACCCCGAACCATAAACTGAAGAATGATGATCGAGCGGTGTTGTTGGAGGATAGTTGCGGGGACAAATAATTCCGAAACATCCTTAAACGTGGATGCTCTACAACGAAATTTAGGTAGGGTTTTTTATTTGTATACCCCTTACCCCATTCATGATGTACTTCCTAATTCAAGAATAAGAATGTCATTTTCTCTCGTTCTAACACGGAGAGAGAGCGGCCCAAACAAACATGGTCCGACCTCTCTACAACCACTGCGAGTTTTGATGGGATTGAAATGGAGACAACCCGAAACAAGTGAAAATATCTTAAAAGTGAAGAATGGGCCACAGGGGCACGTCCGGTGACTTGAGGAACATCACCTGTGGGGCTCAAGAACGGCAGTCGGCACTCCGGCTGGTCGCGATAAAGGAGGCGGCATGACCATGCCGCCGAAGAAGGGTCGTAGCCTGTCAGAATCGGCAGAGAAAAGGCGATGGCCGGTGGCGGCCAGCCACACGAAGAGGCAGCGGCACATGTCTGCGTTGCCCGGCAGAGAAGAGTCGCAGCCTTGTGCCATGACAGTAAGGGAAGGGCCACCGGATCACTACGGGCTGCCAGCGAAGGCGCAACGGGCGACCACGCTGTGCGGAGGAAGGTTGGCCAACCGGCTGGCCGCGGCACCACGGGCCGCCGCACCACGAGCCACCTAGCGCGGACCGCACTGCGGGCCGCCCAATGGGCCGAGCCGTGCTAGCGGGCAGGGTCGCGTCGGTGGGTCGGGCCGGACCTCGCATGTCGGTCCGAGCCTAGCACGTCGGGTCGGACCTGGGGATGGACCTTGGGTCGGGTCGGGTTGACCCAAACTTGATTGGGTCAGCCCAAGCCGGGTCGGTTCGACAGGGTTGGACCAGACCCTGACCAACTTCGACCCTTTTTGTTCTTTCGACCATATGTTGAGCTATAAGTGTCTGTTTGACGAATCGTCTATGTCGCTGAAAACCCTAGTCGAGATGGACCTTTTGGTATAATCCACTTGAGTTTTTGATAAAGTTGGTATATGGACGAGTTGGATCGAACCCCGAATCCAACCGGGCCCTCAGAGTAGAAACACTAATAGCTTACAGACCGAGCGTTCGATTAACGCACCATTAGTTTCTTTGCGTCCCTTTTGACGTTAAGGACTTTTATAATACTTCTTTGTGGGACTTCGTGGTAGTTTTATTATCGACCTGTGGCTTTAGAATTGAACCCTCTCGGAATCAAGCGAGCTTAGTGCGGGAACATTGTGGCTGGCTATACGTGAAGAAATAACATCGATCCAGTGTGGTTCAGCATCTATCAGATTTTGTGTGGGTAAGTGCTCAGCAATCTTGTGTGGGTTAGCACATATTGATCTTGTGTGGTTCAGCATCTATCAGATCCTGTGTGGGTCAGTGCTCAACGATCCTCTATGAGTCAGTGAATATCGATCCAGTGTGGGTCAGATCCTGTGTGGGTCAGCGCTCAGTGATCCTGAGTGGGTCATCGCATATCGGTCCTGTGTGGGTCAGATTCGGTGTGGGTCATTGGGGGTTAGATACCTATCGATCCTGTGTGGGTCAGAAGCAGTGCTACTTAACAGAATAATATGATCTTTCCTTCGACTAGTCATATGTACTTTTGTACTTAAATTATACCTAGTGTGTGTTGAGTCCTTACCTTCGTGGTGATACGTTTTTTGTATTCTTCTGTGTGGCATACCTGTGTGGTACTTACCTTCGTGGTGAAATCATTGGGTTATTCTTCTATGTGGTGTTACCTTTGTGGTACTTACCTTTGTGGTGTTACCTTCATGGAATTACTTCATTTGTGGAATAGATGAGCTTTGGGATTTTGAGTTGGACCCTGTTTTTCCTCTTGAATGAGATGGGTATACTTGATAACTTGGGTGTATGTATGGGAATATGCCTAATTAGGGTTGTCAGATGTTTACATGCTTTTTGGTTTATCCTTTATCGATTTTTTGAGACCTTGAGGTTCTCAGGGTCCCTACTATGTATCGTTATATACACCACTGCACGGGGTACACCAACACCTTGTTATGTTTGGTGCAAACGACATGCAACACTGACTGAGGATGAAAGTACTATGACTAGAGGTAGCATGGAGGTGGACATTAGACGAGGCATACCATAGAGGTGGTCGTTCGATAGATGTACCTACCCTTCATAAAGGATCCTTGGTGGGTGTTCACAAGACTTGTTTCAATTTACTTGTACCTTTCAGTTTTCTTGTACTTTCTAATTTGGCTTGTATTTTGGCCCCTTTTTCTTACTTTACACAATCTTTTTACTATACAGTTTACTTGTGTTTGTATGTTTTTGTATTCTTTTTTGCGCATGTTTATAGGTTAAAAATGAAATGCCTTCCCATTTATAGGGAATATTCCTTTCGGAGCTAGTCTCCATCCCCTAGCCTATGGAAGGCAGGCTTGGGGTAGTCACAGCATGCGCCCCGGGGGACGGGTCGTGACAAATTGGTATCAGAGGATTCGGTTATACCGTAGAATATAAGACAATGATATTTTTAATGGAAATTTTGTTAAGTGTTGTGAGTTTGGTTATCAGTTTAAGGAATCCTGTGTTGGTGTGGTGGCGAACATATCCATATAACAAGACCCTGACTTCTGATTTCTGACTCAGTTCACAAAACACTGATTGTGTGTGTGTTTTGAGAAGTTTTCTTGTGTTTTCTTGAGTCAGCTCACCTAGTATAACTAAATGACAGTGGCACACCTCTTCCTTATCATCATGTCACTGTGTAGACAGCCAGATAGTATTCCCGAGAGAGTACACGATGATGGCCCACTGAGCGATGAGGCTCCGATGTAGGGCCCTCTTTCTATGTTGGCACCTTCGGGTGGTGTACCAGAAGCAACACCACCCATTGGGTAGCAGATACCACCATCCACACTGGCGGATGGTGCATCTCAACTGAGCATGTTGCGCGAGTTCCAGTAGTAGAGGCCTCCGAGGTTTCAAGGAGAGTCAGTTTCCCATGCAGCTGAGGGCTGGCTGGCGGCGGTTGCTCGAGTTTCCTCCTAGTTGAGACACCAGTAGAGCATATTGTGATCTTAGATACTAGAATTATTTAGTGAATGACCATGTGGATGGTCCTCATAGTGATCAGGCTTCAGTATGTAGACCATTTCCTGATATAGTACCTTCAGGTAGTGAGTCAGCTATATCACTACCTATTGGTCAGCAGTTACAACCGGAGGTACCGGTAGAGGACACATATAGGCTTAGTGCCTTATGCATGATTCAGCATCTGATACCCCCAGGTTCGGAGGTGAGCCCGACTAACAGGCAGTGAGGACTGGATTGAAGAGGTGGATGAGATTTCTCTAGTGCTTCTATAACTCGATAGGACGACATGCCGGTAGCTGAGTATTCCTCAAGGTGTACCGATCATTCCTGGTACTCGATGAATATGATACGATCAGTGCTTCGGGGCTCAGACTTTCGAGCCTAGTGTGTTTAAGGACATTGGAGATAGAAATATTCCTCTTTGCATTCCTACTTATGTTGGGGTGCTAGAGAATACCTTTTTGTTTGAATGTTCTTTGGATGAGCGGATACAGCCAGTGAATGATAGTAATCGGAAAATAGGAAATTGGTGCCAGTCTCAGAGACTTGGGTGTGTAAAAATGTTTCGGGAAGAAAATTTTTTAGGGATAAATGAATCTGCATGGATGAAAACGTGGAAACAAAGATAGGGGAGAATAATGAGGTCGTGTACATTTTGACATATCACAACCACCCCCCTTTTCTGTTCCCGCCGGGCTCAGGGAGCTGGAGGATAGGGGAATAAAGTAGCTACATGAGGTCAAGGAGTGAGACCCAAGGGCTCTAGCAATGATTCAGGGTACGGTCTATGTCTACTACTAGTTGTATTATCAATAGACATAGATATCAATCATTACATCATTCCATGAATCTTGTCCTAGAAATAGAGTTTATGGTTAAACCATTTACTTGACCCTCACGTCTATAGACTCCTTTGGGAGGATACTCTATAATAAAACTTACACTGATAGTGTGATCTGACCCTTGAGGCGAGAGTTTCTGTTAGAACCTCTTAGTGGAAGCATCGAGGCCTTCTGACATTAGTTTTTGTATGATTGGACATCCACAATCCATACTCAGATTGACTGTATTAGGAAAAAAGGTTGTGGTTTATCTAAAACGTTGGGATGAAGTTTTCCTTAGTCGGCGAAAAAGTAAACCTAGGCAGCACAGGTTAAACTCATGCATAGGAGGGTGCAGCTGATCACTCTTGAGTCGGCCAGCCTTACCCTCATGGTGGTATGAGTTTTGACTTTTCTATTCCCAATGGGAGTGGCTAGAGTTCTCCCAGGACTATGACTTTGAGATATTCTATACTCCAGGGAGGGGAACATGGTAGTAGATACACTCAACAAGAGATTTATCCTGCAGCTACTGAGTGAGGTGATAGAGAAGCTAGCCACTTTACAGATATCTTATATTGATCGAGATGCAGAAACTTATCTTCATTCTCCTATAGTCACTCACCCACTTCTTGAGTGATTCAGGGAGGCGCAACGTGGGAACACTGACTGTGAGGCTCGACGTGCCCAGATATGCACAAGATAGGCACCTGATGGATTTTATGAAGGTGGGGAGCACATCATCTTCTTCAAAGGACGTACTATGGTGCTGGTGGCGATACGCAAGGAAGTGTTGAGGGAGTTCCATACATCCCATCTAACGGTACATCAATGAGTGGTGAAGAAGTACTAAGACCTCCTGCGTCATCACTGTAGGCCAGGAATGAAGAAATCAGTAGCAGAGTTTGTCTCATGGTGGCTCACTTGTCAGTAAGTGATGGTAGAGCACCAGGTTCCAACAGACTTAGTTCAGCAATTAGAGGTGCCAGAGTGGAAGTGGGATGGATTTTTCATGGACCTTGTGATGAGTCTTCCATCCACATCAAGGAGACATGATTCTATCTGGGTGATTATCGACCGACTCACCAAGTCGTCCCACATCCTACCGATCAGAGAGTAGGGTTCAGTAGAGAGCTTGGGACACCTCATGTGCGGGAGATTGTGTGGCTACAAGGATTACCCTCAACTATTGTCTCTGATCGTGATGCATATTTCACTTCTAGAATATGGAAGGGGTTGTAGGAGGCTTTTGGGACGCAGCTTCGTTTGATCACTGCCTTCCATCCTCAGACGGATGGACAGAATGAGCGGACACTTTAGACCCTCGAGGACATGCTGCGTGCTTGCGTCCTCGACTTTTGTCGTAGCAGGGAGTAACACTTTCCATTGTTGGGGTTTTCATACAACAACATCTATCACTCCACCATTGAGATGGCACCTTTCGAGGCGTTGTACAGCCAACCTAGCAGATCGTCTTTCTGCTAGAATGGCCCAGGGGAGTCAGCACTCATGGGACCAGAGATGGTACGAGCTACCATGGAGAAGGTACGGATCATCCAGGAGTAGATGAAGATTGTACAGAGCAGGCAGAAGTCTTAAGTCGATAGGAGATGGAGACCTTTGGAGTTCGAGGATGGTGACCATGTATTTATACGGGTCTCACCTTGATGAGGTTTTTCGAGATTTGGCCAGGGCAGCAAGTTATCTCTGAGGTTCATTGGACCCTTTCAGGTCCTCAGCAAAGTTGGCAAGGTGGCTTACCACTTAGTTCTTCCACATCAGCTGCACCAGGTGCATGAATTCTTCCATGTATCTTAGATAAGAAGATAAGTGCATGAACCATCTCACGTCATCGACCACGACGAGCTGGAAAATGACGATGGGGAGACATTTAAAGAGATTTCAGTAGAGATTGAGGATTGATAGGAGCGGGTCCTTTGTGGGTGGTCGATACCTTTATTTCACTTGTGTTGGAAACATTAGAACCTCCAGGAGAGCATGTGGGAGAGGGAGGCTCAGATTCATGCTCAATATCATCTTTTGGTTGTTTTACCTTTGTTATCACTTTTCGGGACATAAAGCCATAAGGTAGAGAGAATGTAATGTCCCCAAAAATCCATATAAATTTTTCTTAATTATAAGGAATTATTTAGAGATCGTAAAATTTGACGGCATGCGATTCTGGGGCCCAGAGAGCCCGGAATGATCCATCGAAGTTTGGTTGAGTTTTAATTAGCAATCGTAAGCAGGTTTCTTGAATAAGTGGAATAAATATTAAATGGTAACTCGGATCAGGAATCTGAGGGCACCATTGTGTTAAGTATGGTGGGTTTACCCTAGGTACAGCTTATGTTTAGTCAGTGCGAGCCTCTTGTGAGAAAACCAAAAAATGGAATAATCGTAAATAAAATAATTAAATAAATTATTTTATTATTCAAATGCTTATAACACACAAATGGTAACTTCGATTGAAAATCTAAGACCACCGCTAAACTCGTGAGGGTAATATCTTTTTAGGTAGATAATAACATTGTTCAGAGCATGCCACCAGTGAAAATTAGTTTTTGGCCGTAAATAAAATAATTATGTGAGAATTATTTTTTTTGTAAAATTCATAACATCAAAATGGTAAATTGGATTGAAAATCCAAGAGTACCATTGTGTTCATTGGGGTGTGTTTCACTAAGGTAGAGCCTAAACTCAACCGGCTCGGTTCAAGGGTGACTGTTATAATTTAATCAAACTTTTTTTGGGTACATTTAGTAAACGCATGAGTGGCATTAGATAACTTTTGAACCGCTGCTCGGAATTGAAATCTGAGGGCACCGTTTAATTCACAACACTAATATTTTCTTAAGGAGTCCATCACCTGGACCACAGTAGGTTGAGGGTGAAAGTTAGTTTTCGTGAATTTCATGGGAGAGTTAAAAAAATAAAAAAAAATAAAGAACAACTTTTATTTTATTTTTTAATCCTTCCGATTAGAATTCAATTATGGGGCCACTAAAAAACACATTAATGTGGGGAAAGTCCCTTAGAATCCTCCCATTTAATAGTTCCAATGCAATGAAATTAAATTATACCAACTCCATGCAGTTAAATTTTTCCATTTATTTGCGCCAACGTAAATTAATTGTCCTGTGACATTTCAAATTCTATGTAACAGCATTGTTGAAATTTAAGAATGTTTTAATTAAATGAACCTTCATAAATTCAAAAAACATTACATACCCTCCCCCTATACTATTTATATAGAGATTGGGGGTGGGGAGGAATTGGCACGGCTTCACCAAGCAATGAAGCTCTGGTAAAGTGTCGTGATGCCCTACACTTGGAGGATGGAGCTGATTCTGGTGGGTGGTGACGAGCGACCCTGAACCCTAAACTGAAGAACAATGATCGAACAACATCATTGGAGGCTTGTTGTGGGGATGAAGAAAGTCGGCACTTTCTCAAATGCGAACGCTCTCCAATGAACATGAGGTAGGGTTTGTTATTTGTATACACATTACCTCGTTCTTGATGTACTTATTGATTCAAGAATAAACAAGTCGATTGCTATCGTTCTAACGTAGAGAGAGAGCAGTCTAAACAAACATGGCTCGATCTCTCCGCAACCTTTGTTAGTTTTTATTGGCTTGAAACGATGGTGACAACCTGAAAAAAGTGCAGAGATCTTCAAGGAGAACAACGGGCCACCATGGCATGTCCGGTGACCCGAGGAACATCACCGGTGGGGCTCAGGAATGGCAGCCAACACTCCAGCCGGCTAAACGAAGGAGGTGGCGCAACCGCGCTGCTGGAGAAGGGTTGCGACCTGTCGGTCGTGGTGGAGCAAAGGCACTGGCCGGAGGAGGCCGACCATGCGAATGGGTGGCGGCTTGCGTCCATGCTTCCTGGCAAAGATGAGCCTTGGCCTTGCGCCTCGGCGGTGAGGGAAGGTCGGCCAGCTCACTACCCACTGCCACCGAAGGCGCCGCACGCGACCGCGCCATGTGGAGGAAGTTTGGCTGATCGGCAAGCCGCGACACCGCGAGCCAACGTGGGTCATTGCTCCGTGTGCTGCCGCTCCACGGGACGCCGCACCATGGGCTGTCCGGTGGGATAGGCCACCCAACGGGCTGAGCCACACCGATCCGGACCTAGGGTCAGGTCGGGGTGACCCGAACCGGATCGGGTTGGCTCCAGTGAGGTCGGGCCAGGTCGGTCTGACTGGGTCGACCCAGACCCGGACCAACTTCGACCCTTTTCGCTCTTTCAGTCATATCCTGAGTTTTGTTCCTCTGTTTGATGAACCGTCTATGGCGCCAGAAAAATTGGATCAAGATGATACTTTTGGTACACTCCAATTGAGTATTGGATAATGTCGGTGTATGTCCGGGTTGGATCGAACCCCAAATCCAATTGGGCCCGCAGAGCAGAAATGCAAATAACTTATAGACTATGCATCCGATTGACGCACAGTTAGTGGCATTATATCACTTTTGACTTAACAGACCATTGGAATACTTATTCATGGGACATCATGGAAGTTGGAGTATAGAACTGTGGATTGACGATTTGACACTCTCGGAATCAAGTGAGCTTTGTGTGAGAACCCTTTGGTTGGTTGTAAGTGATGAAAGAATGTCAATATTATACGGGTCAACATCTATCAAGTCAAGTGTGGGTCAGCACTCAGTGATCCTATCATGGTCAGTACATATTGATCTTATGTGGGTCAGCATCTATCAGATCCTATGTGGTTCAGTGCTCAGTGATCATGTGTTGGTCAGCACAGATCAATCCTGTGTTGGTCAGATATTTTGTGGGTCATTGCTTAGTGATCCTGTGTGGGTCATCGCATATTGATCATGTGTGGGTCAGATCCTATGTGGGTCAGCGGTGGTTAGTTACCTATCGATCTTGTGGGGTCATAAGTAGTGTAACATAACAGAATAAGATGATCTATCCTTCGACTAGTCATCTTTACTTCTATACTTAAGTTATACCTAGTGTGATCTAACTCCTTACCTTTATGGTGATACCTTTGTGGTATTCTTCTATGTGGCATACCTGTGTGGCACTTTCCATCATGGTGATACCTTTGTGGTATTCTTATATGTGGCATACCTGTGTGGTACTTACCTTCATGGTGAAACCATTGTGGTATTCTTCTGTGTGGAATTACCTTTATGGTACTTACCTTTGGATGTTACCTTTGTGGTATTCCTTCATTTGTGGAACAGTTGAGATTTGAGATTTTGATTTGGACCTTGTGTTTCCTCATGAATGAGATAAGTATACTTGATAACTTGGGTATATGTATGGTCATATTCCTAAGTAGGGTTTTCATATATTTACATGCTTTGTGGTTTATCCTTTGTGGATTTTGTAAGACCTTAAGTGTCTCAGGGTCCCTACTGAGTATTGTTATACTCACCCCTGCATGGGCTACGCCCGCACCTTGTTGTGTTTGGTATAGAAGACGGACAACGCTGAATGAGGATGATGGTACCAAGACTAGAGGTAGCTCAGAGGTGGAAATTAGAGAAGGATTACCATAGAGACAGTCATTCAAGAGTTTTACCCACCATTCAGGAAGGATCCTTGGCGGGTGTTCACAAGAGCTGTTTGAGTTTAATTGTACTTTTCAGTTTCCTTGTACTTTCCAGTTGGGCTTGTATTCTGGACCCTTTTTCTTACAATACACACTCCTTTTACCATAAATTTTACTTTTGTTTGTATCTTGATGTGTGATTGGTTGCATCTATTTATAGGTTATAAAGGCAAGTCCTTCCTGGTTTTAGGAAATACGCCTTTCGGTGCTAGTCACTCACCCCTAGCCTATAGAAGGCGGGATTGGGGTAGTCACAACATGGGCCCTGAGGGACAGGTCATGACACTAAATTTTTTTTATTCTACTCATCTTTATCATGTAATAAAATATGATGATCAATAAATCCATAATGTATGATCCATGTGGAACCCTTAAGCATAAGAATATAACAAAACGATGGGTGCACCCAGAATTATATAGTGCTCTAATTAATTGTGTATGTTTAGTCTCATGAGACTTAATTTATGTATAGGTAGTGAACCTGATTACTTTATTAGAATTTTTCCATCATGATGCCTTGGAAGTTTGCTTTCACCTATGTTTTTGTTGTAGTATTTTATATTGTTGCCATATTTCCCATGATATGATAATCATGTTATATCATGCCTTATTATTCATGTTCCTTAAATTCCACAATGATATTCATATTGTCTAACATGTATTACCTTGTTCCATGCTAATTAACTTACTAGGATTTATAGATCACCCCTTTCTTATGCATTTCTATAGGTTATCCCATGTTGTTTTAAGTGCGATCATGTCACTGATTTTTTTTAATTAATATGTTGTTTTTTCCTATTTTAAACTATTATGTAATGTACAAAATTTCTAAATACACTATACTTATTGATCTTATGTATTTTATTAAGTTAAATATTAGGTAATAAATTAGTATTAAATGTGTTACAATGATCAGGGTTGTTATATATAGGGAAAGGTTAATGGTAATCATGGTAATATATTTTATAATACGATGTGATAATTAATAGTGTTTGTTTATTAAAAACTCTATGAATGAAGATAATATATAAAAATTTTACTCAAATTATTATAGAGTGATTTTTTTTGAAAATTATACTCATTTTGAAAAAAGAGAGGAAATGCAATGGAAATTCTAGAATTTAAGATAAAAGGAAGTGGTATTTTTTATTGAGTATGATTTATACAGTTCAAAGATATAAGGACATCCTATTGAAAATATAAATAATCAAAAAATATGAATTGATAAATTCCTTGAAGAGTTGAATTTAATACATCAAAAAACATTATCCACATAAAAAATTCCTTATATATAATGATAGTGAGTGGTTCTATCAAAATAGGTAAAGAATTCCTATGGTCTTTTTCTTTCAAAGGAAAACATTAGATGAAGTGGGAGGTTTAGTACCATGGTGAAATAAATTTGGAAAAGTAAAAAAGAAAAGAATTTTGGACATCCTAAAATGTAGCAATTGTGGGATGAAACAACCCAAAGTTAGGTTAAGGAAATGGTAGTTTTCTTGTATGTTTCGAGATAAATTATATCAATCTAAGAAGTATTTGTGAATAAAAGAATCCATTAATGTCTAATGAATCAATTTCAAGGAGATGGTACACTATTCAAATAAATACCCCAAGCATCAATAGAATCTATCATAAAATATTTTAATGGAGGAAGTCTGAGATCATAGAATCATAATAGTATAATTTGATTTCCCAAGTAATGTTATTGTATGAAAATTATTATAATCAAGGTTATCTAAAAAATTATCTAATTCTGGATCTATTTTTTAAAATTTTATTATTATATTCTATGAGAAAAAAACCTAGATACCAACCTAAACAAGAATTTTATTTCTTTATCATCCATGTCCCAGGTATTGCACCCATATCTAATCAATCAAATGAAATGGATCATATAAAATAGGTCGAATTTAAGTAACCAATGAAAGAGTTGTGTGATAAGGGATTCATAATTAACTGACCCATTTATTATTATCATTATTTTTTTCCTAAATAAATGTGTTGTTTCTCATATTATATAATATTATACAAAAACAAAATATATAGAAACTAATAAATACTTTGTTTTATTAGTAATTTTTTTTATATTAATAAGAAATGATTCAAATTAAAAATCAAATAATTACATATAGAAAAAATATTGAATAGAAAATAGAAAATGGTAAACTATTTATTTCCCCATTCGACTAGAATAATCACCCACATGAAAACACTATAAGGAAGAAGAAAAATATTAGAAAACTAAGAAACATTATTTAAAATGGAAATATTGAACATTTAGAGAAATTGAGTTAAATGTTGACTCAAATAATAGATTTTTGTAAATATGAGGTAATGTGACCATTGGAAAACTAAAATATCAATTAAGAATAGTAATATAATTGTTTGGAATAGTTATCTGATCGTTAGAATAGCAACCCAACTATTCGAATAGTAATTTTACCTAAAAATAATAAATTTTGATATAATTAATATTTATCATTTTTATGGTGAGTAAATAAAATATATATTTCCAAAAAATAAATATCATGATTAAAAAACTAAAATAAAATATAAGCATATTTTTAATAAAATGCCTTTTAATGTATTTTGAAAATATCATTATTTTTATATTAAAAATTAAAATTTCCTATTTTGAATTTTATTTTTCTGGGAAGAATATAATTTTTTAAATCATCATATTATAAATTTCTATGGGTAAATTTTTTGTAATTTTTTGAAATACAATTGTTTTTAGGTGAATAGTAGAAATATAGTTTTTCACACAATCGGTGTATCTCAAATTACATCATTCATGATGTAATAATGAAATAATCCATTTTATAACTTTAGGATCGGCCATGGTATATTTAATTTCATAAATGGTTAATTAACATACAATAAAATCAATTTCCAAACCTAAAAAGAACTTCCAAAAACCATATGTGAGAAGTTATTCCACAAAATAAAAATTTTCATTCATTCCATCTTACTTTTAATAAACTATTGAATTCTATTTACAAGGATTATATAAATGATTAAAAACATTATATAATATTAATATATGACTTATACGGTAAAAAAATCACTATTAAAATATTTACTATTGATATATTATTTTATTCTAAAAATGCATCTCTCCTAATATTTAAATAACCCCCTCCCTTCCTATGAAAAACCACTCCTCAACCCAGTTCCAAATCCCAAGCTCTACCCAAGTCCTTGTATTCAATCCCCTTATATAATGTAGTGAAATTTTGGAGCAATAAAACACCATTCAACAAGGAGTTATAGTGTCGTACAAGATAAGCTACACGAATAATCAAGTAATTTATCATCCCCTCCTCTCTGTTTTTTATTTTCCTTCGTCTTCTATATCATTTTACACACAAAAAATCGTGATAATAACATAAAATAATTAATTATGTAAAATTAGAAGATTATATTATTAATTTTTACCTACTGTATGTATCATACTATTACATATATTAATCTTAATCTTTTCCTTCCCATTCTCCTGACAATGTCTCATCAAATGTCAGTTATCCACCTCTGGAGACTTCGCCATGTCAAAACATATAATCGTATTCATGAATGGATATTATAAACTATATAAAATATATATTTTTTATAATACTATTTATTATAACATTCTTTAATTAATTATACTAATGTATAAATTACATTTAAGAAAATAGGGAAATAAAACTGAAAAGGGGAATTTTTAATTACAACATGATATAAAAACACTTCAATTTCATCAAAGGAAATTAATAAATACAATACAATAATTATAATAGAAAAATCATTGAATAAATTACTAAAATTTTCTTCTAGATAAAAATATTAATAAATATAATATTATTATTTTGGAGGTGTGAAAGTGGTTAAATAAGGCATAAATTAAGGTAAGGGGATTATCAAACCCAACTACTTTTCTTTGGTTTGTCCCACTTTCAAAACATATTTTGTATGAATAATCTTATATTTTTAACTAAATATCATTTCATTATTATTAAATTTAATTATTAGGTATATAAATTTTATAAAACTTGATTTTAAGAAGATTATAAAATATTTTCCAAAAAAACTCTTATTTGCAAAACACATATTGATATTCCTAAAGTGGTTTTTTCTTCACTAAATAGTGATGGTTTCTATACAAAATCTGTTTTCGGTTTTAATTGTTTAACAACATGTTTATTTAGTAAATCATGGTTGATAAAATACTTATAAACCCATTCCTTTTTGGGGTTTATTTCATGATTACAATTGTTATATGTACTGTGCGGCATGCATGATTATTTGAATGTTGTGATGTAATAGGTGGGCTCATAAATATGTATCCTTATATTTAATTAGGTAATGTGATTTATTGAATGAGATAATGTTTAATATCAGTTAAAGGATTCTATATTAGTTGAAAATGAGGACGTTATGATTCTGCATGTATGTTATTCATGAACATGATTTTATCTTTGTTCACAACTATGTGTATTATTTGACCACTAAGATATGGTGTTTCATTTTTATGAATTTTTATATTCCCTGTATTTATTAATTTTCTAGACCATGATATTAATTATAATATTATTCTTCTATTATGATTATGATGATTATTCTCACTCGTGTAATATTGATTCATTCCTTTTATTTTCCCTCTTACTAGGATTTTAGCTCCCCCATTTCATTGATGTATATCCTTAGGTAATTACATGTACTATGGAGAAGTTGAGGGAAACTAAGAATATATAATAGAATGAATTAAATAATATTTAAGTTTTATTATGTAAAATTTATGTATGATCTATATTTTACAATGACAAAAAAACCCTTGGATCATAGATTTGTAATGATATATTGTTGGTCATATTTAAAATGATGTAATAATTATGATAGAAAAAATAGGGTCTCTATAGTTGGTGTCAGGGCATGGTTTAGTTAATTTTGGAATTAGTATGATAAAAAAAGAGTGAAAACCATGATAATTAGTCTATATATTGAAAAAAATAGACTAGTTTTTTGAATATAATAAAAATAGGGATGCCATAAGATATACCTTTAGTGTTAACTTCACAGAAGAATAAATTATTTATTCATGATTTGTGGGCATATGTTTTGTATGAACCATTTTGATTTTATAAAATTGTGGGAACCAGTATAAAATAGTCCCATAACCCATGATAAGTAAAATGAAATTATTTTCCGATCTACATACCCAATTCTATGGGAGGAAGAGTTAAAAAAATTTTAGTGATTCAAACCCAGCTACATTATGTTGTGAATAATAACATGAATCATGTATAATTTCCACCATCACCTAAAAATTATAAACTATGAACTATTTAATTTAGGTGAAAATGACCACTATTTTTTAGTGGAACTCCTAATAAACTTATCAAGAAACAAAGGGTTAACATAATGGATAAGGTCTTTTTGTGATTATTTGTTCTAAGAAAGGGAAGGTGACTATGTTTGTTAGTCCTTTAGAGGGAGAAGTAGACCAATATTGGGTGTTGATTATGAAAACCAATCTAAAGGATGAAATAAAATATATGATGTGGGAGGATTTTAAGAAAATATTTTGTACCAAGTATTTATCGTGACCTATTTGAACAACTATGGGTAGAAAGTTCAAAAAGATGAAGAAAAATGAAGGTGACTTGGTCAGGGATTATTAGGAAAACATCACAAGGACTATACTATATAACTGTGTTTATTTGAAAAAAATGATATAAAATTTGGTATATTCTTTAGTGTTTTATAATCACACCCTCTAAAGGCTCTAGTAATCCAAGACATTCAGAGTTATAAATATGTTTTTTGATGCTCTCTCAACGTAGTGATGGAATTTGAAGAATGGTCTTATGGTTGTGGAGATAAAAATAGAAGAATGGAGTTTCAATTTTGTGGGTATAATGAAAAATAGGGATAGAGGGCCCAACTACCCACATTTAAAAAATGTGGAAAGCAACATCATGGTAGTTTCCTCAAAGGAATGAGGATAACATTAATTGTGGTAGAGAATGCCATTGATCTCATTAATGTTGAATAGACATGAAGAATCTGGGAACCATGACGGAGAAAAATAGAGCACATCATAATACATGACCTATGGATCAATGATTCAACTATAGGGATAAATATCTTTATGAAAACTAGTGCACCAAACCATGGGTCGTTGTGGTTAATCTATGTCAGTAGCCACCAATGGAAAATCATAAAGGCAAATCTTATGCCTTCACAACTACTAAACTAAAGCATGAAAACAGATTATTATAAGGTACACTTACTATTCAGTCATGAATGGGAATGGATTTTTTTATTATGGTTCATCACATAATTTTATATCCGTAATGGTTTCTAGAACTATTGAAACAAATCCATAATTCCTTTATGTATAGATATTCATAAAAACACCTAGTAGTGAAATCATTGAAACCCAAGTGTTGGACTCTTCTCCTGTTGATGTATGTGGGAAGATTCTTCAAAAAAATATCATAATGATTCCCTTGGTGGATTTAGATGTTATGTTGGTCATGTATTGGATATAATTATATATATCAAATAAAAATTGTTTGGAAAGGGAATTTTTCATATTCAGAACTATTATAAGATCCTCTAAAAATAAAATGATGATCTTGAATCTCCAATGGAAAATCTCTCAACGGTGTGGGTGTTGATACCCTATACAGAATCATACCTGGAAAAAATGGTTGTTTTGAAGGAATGTATCAAACTTGAAGAAGTTCAAATTGTTATGGAATACATAGATTTATTTTCCAATGAATTACACAAACATACCCCGGATCGTAATGTAGATTTCTCTATAGAGCTCGTACCTAAGGCTACTCCAATATCAAAATTACCCTATAAGAAGACCTCAATAGAACTGGAGGAGTTAAATTAGAAGCTATAAGTGAAATTCTAAAAAGGTTTTGATATTCCTTATTGCATCGCCTTGGGGTGTGCCAATAATCATTATTAAGAAAAATGATGTATCAATGTGGCTATTTATCGATTATCTGGATCTCAACAAGATCACCATATAAAAACCTCAAACAAGGATTGATGACGTGTTCAACCAACTATGAGTAGGTCATTAATTCTCAATGGTGGATATTCTTTCTTGATATTATTAACTGAAGGTGAAGAAGGATGATATTTATAAGACTACTTTCCCTACAAGGTATAGGCACTATGAGTTCATAGTGATGCCCTTCAGACTTACTAATTCCCATACAATCTATATAGATTTGATGAATATAGTTTTTAGAGACTACCTCAACAAATTTTTAGATGTTTTTATCGATGATAATCTAATTTAATATAAGTTAAAGGAGGAACATTAAGAGAATCTAAGGATTGTTGAGGCAATATTAGGGAAGGATATAATGTAGACTGATTTAAGAATGTGTGGATTTTGGATGTGGTAAGTCCCATTCTTGGGAAACATGATCAAAAGTGGGAGAATTTATGTGGACCCTTTAAATACACAGGTCATTGAGGAATGGAATAGACCCACTAGTGTCACAGATATCCATATTTTTCATGGATTAGCAAGGTACTACTAATATTTTGTGATAAATTTCACATGATTTTTTAGCACGCTAACTATGTTAACACATAAAGGGGTAAAGTATGTCTGGATGGGGGAATTTTTGGAAATATTTAAGGATCTTAAGAAGATGTTATTCCCTACACCAATAGTCACAATAGAAAATAGTGGATATGTTTTTTGGATATAAAGTGATGACTCAAAGAAAGGATGTGGTTATGTACTCATACAGAATGATAAAGTGATAGCCTATGCCTCAAAGCAGTTGAATATCCATGAGAAGAACTACCTGATTCATGATATAGAGTTATCAGTTGTGATCTTATCTCAAAATATGTGGAGGCACTATCTCTATAGTGGGAAGTGTGACATATATATTTATCACAATAGTCTAAAGTATATATTCACATATAAAAAGCTCAAGATGAATCAATGAAGATGGTTAGAGCTAATCAAGGACTATGATTGCACTATTAACAACCACCCATGAAAGGAAATATAGGTATATGATTCTCTTAGATGAAAAGAACCAAACACTCTATCCATATTGTAGATTGAGAAATACCCAATATTCATTGAAAAGAAAAGGATGGATCTAGAAATCATAATGATTGGGAATGTGTCCTACCTTTCCAAAATCATTTTCCAACAAACCATCTAAGAGAATATCAAAAATGCACACAAGGGATGACTGAGAGCTACAAAAGTATGAGAAATCAGTAATGGAAAGGAAGATACATGAGATCCACATTGATGATGATGGTGTGATTTTACTTGGAATGGGGGTTTGTGTGTCTTCTTCCCCATGGGTAAATAATGTTCTATTGGATAATGCACATATCTCATAGTTATCCATCCATATTGGAAGTACCAATAAATTATATCATCTTCAAGAAGACTTCTAGTGGGAAAATATGAAGAATGGTTTTTTTGGGTATATCTCAAGGTGTTTGGTTTTTTTAAAAGTTAAATAACCATGAAATAAGTTCAAAAAAATAATACATACACTTCCTACACCAACATTAAAATATAAAATTTCGCTATGGACATTGTTAGTGGTCAATGATCATGACCCAGGGTTAACTTAAAAATAATAGAGAATTAATCAATGTTCTTTGAGTACTGAATTGAATTTCAGTATGGCCTATCACACCCATGCTGATGGACAATATAAAAGGACTATTCATATGTTTGAGGATATTCCAAGAGCCTACTTAAAGGAATTTAATGGAGGATGGGATGAGAATCTCCCGTTGGTTGAGTTATCATACCATAATAGCTTCCACTCGAGTAATAAAATGGAACTATATGAATCCCTATATGGGAAGTGATTAGAACTCCAGATTATTGGGATAAAGTTATCCAATTAAAGATACTTGTACTTGAACTTGTGAAAGATATAATAGATAAGGTTTAAACTATACAAAAACGTAAAAAAGCTTCTTAGAGTTGGTAAAAGAACTATGTTGGAAACCATTGAAGGGACTTGGAGTTTGATGTTGGAGACAATGTTTTCCTATTAATATAACTACAAAATATTGTCATGCTATTTAGAAGGAAAGGGAATCTTCACCTAAGGTACATTGGCCCCTTTGAGAACCATGATCTCATAGGAGTAGATGACTATCATCTTGCACTTCCACTAAATATGGATCATGTTTAGGATTTGATCCAAATAACTATCTTAACGATGTATATTCTTGACCCATCACATGTACTAAATCTTGACGTGGTTAAAATGAAGAATGAACTCTCATATGAAGAACATCTGCTTAATAACTTGCACCATAAAGGTAAAGTTTGACACAACAAGACAACTCACCTTGTCAAAGTTTGTGGAGTAACCATAAGTATGAATAAGAAACATGGGAACCGAAGGAAACAATGAAATAGAAGTACCCTGATCTATTCTCAAAAAATAATATGAGTTTTAATTTCAAGGATGAAATTTCTAAAGAAGGGCAGAATGTAATGAACCATTGTTTTTTAGTAATATTTTTTCCTAAATAAATGTTTATTTTATCATAATATATAATATTATACAGATAAAAAATATAAGGAAACCAACAAAGGATTTGTTTTATTACTAAATAATGTTACATTAATCTATAATGAAACAAATTAAATTTTTAAACATTTCAACTGGTTAAAAAATATAGAATATAAAATCCAAAATGGGAAAATATGGATTTCCCCAATCTATTGGAATCATCAACCCCACTGAAATCACTATATAGAATAAGAAAAACATTATTAAACCAAGAATCATTATGGAAAATTAAAATGTAAAAACATGGGTGAAATTGTGTTTGATATTGAGTGAAATAATGGATTAGTTTAAATAAGAGGTAATGTTATCATTGGAATAGTAACTTGGTCATTGGAATAGTAACATGACTGTGGGGATATTAATTTTACCTCAAAATAATAAATTTCTATATAAATAATATTTATCATTATTAATTTAATTAAATAAAAATATTAAAATTCCAAAAAATAAATGTCATGTTTAAACAACTCAACGAAAATATATGCACATTTTAAATAAACTGTATTTTAAAGTATTTTATAAAAATAATTATTTTTATATTAAAACATAAAATGACCTATTTGAGAAAAAAAATAAAAAATTATTATTTTTTAAATCATCCAGTTAAAATTTTCCAGGGTGATTTTTTCGAGTTTTTTTGAAATACATCAATTTTCATGTCAATAATAAAAAGGAAAATTATCACTTAATAGGTGTATCACAAGTTACGAAATTCATGATTAAATAATCAAATAATACTTAATATAATATTTTTTTCTTCCATGGTATATATAATTTCATAAATGGTCCTCTAAAATATAGTAAACTCAATTTGCAAACCTGAATGAACTTTCCAAAACCTAAAGTCAAAAGTAATTCCTTAAAATAATAAAAACAATTCTTTCTGACTTCCATTTTTAATAAACTAATTAATTTGAATTATAAAAATTATATAAAGGAATAAAAACTTTATATAACATTAATATATGATTTATAATTTCATAAAAACAATATTTAATGTTTTAACATTGACGTATTATTTTATTCAATAAAATATTCTAAAAATACCTCTCTTCTCATGTATAAATAACTCATCTCCCTTTCCTTGAAAACCCACTCCTCGCACCCATTCTAAAGCCCAAGATCTAACAAAATCCTCCATATCATTCTGCTAATAGTAGATAGCGGAATTTTGGATCAATCTGTCTCTAATCACTAAGGTGTTATAGTGTCATACAACAGAAGATACATTGAGAATTAAGTATGTTTTGATTCCCTCCTCCCACTTTTTTAGTTCTTCATCCAATAATATTTATTTTTCAACCAAACCTTTCACAAAAAATATCATAAAATGATTAATTAGAACATTATTTAACATTATATTAATAATTTTACCCTACTATGAGTATCATACTTCTATATATATTAATTTTAAACTTCTCATCGCCGCTCCCTGGATAATATCCCATCAAAGGTAAGATAACCACCTACAAAATGCATTTCTATGTCAACACATATAATCATAATAATTTATAGATATTATGTTATATATAAAATATATAAAAATTTAGTTATATGAATTATAATATTCATTAATTAATTATACTAATTTATAAATTGTATTTATGGAAATAGAGAAATCAAAGTGACATGGAAAATTTGTAAGAAAAACATGATATCAAAATGCATCTATTTCATACAAAAATTAATAAATACAATCAAATGATTATAATTGATAAAAATTTTTATAAATGAATATAATTAACTTCTATATCAATGTGTTAAAAATATAAATTTATTCTTCAGGAGGTGTAAAGGGGGTGTAATAAGGTGGTATTTAAGGTAATTGGATTCTAGAACACAACTCATTTTCTTTGGGTTATTACCCTTTCATGACAATTTTTTATGAATACTCATATAATTTTCCTTAAATATCAGTTCAATATTCTTATCATTTATTTTTTATGATATTTATTTTAAAAAATGTGAAAATTTTTAAAATATTTTCCAAAATAACACTTCATTCCAAAACACATCTTGATTTCTATAGATTTGTTTCTTCGTCACTAAAGAGTGAGGATTTATACAACAAATATATTTTTGATATTTTATTTGATAATACATTTTTTATTAATGAAATCATAGTTCATGAAATACTTATTAAACCCTATCCTTTCCAAGAGTTATTTCATGATTAAAATTGTTATACATTTTATGTAGCATGTAATTATTATGTAAATGTTATGATGTTATGGGTGGTCTAGGAATTATATATACCTTTTATAGATTTGGTAATGTGATTTGTCTCCTGAGATAATGGTATATATTACTGAATATGATTCTATATTTGTTCATAATGGTTATGTTATGATTATGAAACATATGTTATTTTTTAATATGATTCTTATGTTGTTTACAACTATGTATGGTATTTTACCAATAAGAAATAATAATTCATTTTTATGAATTTTCACATTCCATGAATTTATCCATTATTTATATAGTGATGTTAATGATAATCATAAAAAAAATTTATAATGATGGTTATGCTCACTCATTCTATATTCATTCATTCCCCTTATTCATCCTCTTACTATGATTTTATCTTACCCTGTTCTTTGATGTATATCCTTAGCTGATTACAAGTACTCATGATAAGTCAAGGTCCACTAAGAAGATATAGAAGAAGGAATTAGAAAATATTCATTATTTATTATGTAAAAGTTATGTATGACCCTAATCTACCCAAGACAATAAACCTTCGGATCCAAGATTTCTAATTCTATTATGTTTTGTATCTTTAAAATAATGTAAATGTTATGAAATAAAAAGTTGGATTAATACGAATACTCCCTAATATTCCACCATTGAGAGATACTTCTTTTTTTTAAATTATGGATGTGTCTTTGAGGTTTTTCTTCAATTAAAAATAAATAAATATCCTTACTGTAACAAATAATTAAAATTTGCCTTGTTTTGGTCATTTTTATCAATATAAATGTTATAAATACTTTTCAATGAGTGATCAATGTTCTAACAAAAATTAATTAAAACTTATGAAGGTTGATATATTAAATATATAATTTCATAATAGTTATGTGCATTATGAGTTTACAAGAATTTATTTTGGGTTAACAAATGGGCCCCCAGTGTTTATGGACCTAATGAAAAGAGTATTCATGGGTTATCTTTATAAATGTGTTGTGTTTTTTGATTATATCTTGATATAATCTAAGTTATATAGAGGCCTTGAAGACCATTTTTTTATTTTCATTGAGATTCTAAGTTATAATATTCCATATGGAAAATTTTGTATGTTTAAATTCTATCTTTTTCATGTTTCTCTTCAAGCCCATATTTTCTATAACGATGAAATGTCGATCAACCCTATAAAGAAAATGGTTATTAATGAATGAACCACAATATCACATATAATATAAATTCATAGTATCGATTTTTTAGATAGTTATTATAAAAGTGTTTTTGAAAAAAACTCCAATTATCCAACCAGATAATCAATTTTAAATGAAAAGGGTTTAAATTCAAATTGTATAAGGAATTGAAATAAATATTTTTTTAATTACGTAACATTTTAATCGGAGTGTTGACATTGACCATCCATCTAGAATTTAATTATTTCTTATATATAGTGATTCATTGAATAAAGCACATGGATGTGTCTTGATAAAAAATGATATAGTTATTTATTATGAATTGATGTAATTAAAGCCCCTAAACAGAAATATCCAACTCATAATATTGAGATGGGGTATTTGATATGTATGCTGAAAATATAGAGGAAGAGTATGTATAAGTAATTTTGTGGCATATATACTGATCCAAAAAATTTGATGTATATATTCACTCAGTAAGAGATCAGCATGGAATATTAGAGATGTATGGAACCACTCAAGTACAATGATTGTGAAACAAAGTTCCATCCAGTGAAGGAAAATTATGTGGAAGATTCATTGAGTATAAATGATCATGAGGTTCTACCCATGATTAGGATGGTAATGGATCATATATTCTTGGATTCAGTAATGTTTTATAGGAAAATTTTTATAGAAGGTGAAACATCTTTAGTATCATTACTATTGAAGATAATGAGGTCTCTATAAGATAAAAAATATTTAAAAACAAAATCATAGCCACATAAGATGTAATATTGGCATACTTAATCAATTAAAATAGTGATTTTATGTTTAAGAATAGAATAATAATAACATCAACACAAAATCTATAAATCTAATTAGTAGATAAATCATAAATATTAATCTTCCATATACACCCTTGTATTTTAAAGATGTGTAGTGATCTAAAAACCAATTGGTATCTAACTATTATATTCTTATATAAAAACCCAATTGGTATCTTCAAACATCTTCTAATACTAATATATAAGTGTTATTACATTACAGTGGACATTGTTATGAGGCTACCAAAGTCATATAACATGAGTGATTCCTTATTGGTTAGTATAGATCATCTTACAATGTTTATAGATTTACTTGAAATGAGGGTTAAGGGATTATCTTCCCCTAGAACATCTCTTATTGATCTATATAATGGATGTTTTATGATCACAAGGTGTGACTATGTCAATTATATACGATCATGACCCTCATTACAAATCAAAATTTTCGACGAGTCTTAAAATTTATGGGGACAACAAGATTAATTTGAGCATCCCCCATTATTCTTAAATTGATTGAATATATTAAAGGTCTAGAAAAACCTCAAGATATATGTTGATTTCATTCTCACTATAATTTCAAGAAATATAGGACCAATACCTTCCTCTTGTATAAATCATGAAGACAAATAAATTCTATTCTAAAATTCGAATGATATCACCTGGGGGCTTTTCTGGAAAATGATTTTATGCTCTAACATGTTAGAATGGTTTTGGGTAAGAGATTTTTTTTGGTCTAAAATCCATTTATTAAACAATTGGGAAGGTAATAAATGTCCTGAATCGTATTAAGAATTCCCATAATAGAAAAAAGGCTATGATGACAATCAAAGGAAAGAATTAGATTTCCAAGTATGAGATCATTTATTCATGAATGTATCACCATAAAAGGGAGTAACAACATTATATATGAAGAAGAATCATAGTTTGAGGCATTTTACACCTTTTGAGGTTGTTGATGGATTTATTTTTGTTTCCTATCAATTTGATATTCCGCACATCCTCTCAAATTCACATGGTGTATTCCATGTTTTATTTTTAATGAAGTGAATTCCAAATCCTATACATGTACTCAACACTTTGGTAATAGAGAAAGAATATGATATATCATATAATGGAGATCCCTTAAAAATTCTTTAAACCTTATAGAAGTTGTTATGGAATTTAACACCTTGATTTGGAAATGTTCTTCACAGGAATCACAAGTTAGATGAAGTAAAAAAAGAACCAGAGGAAATAATGAAAATGAATTACCCTAATTCATTATTGTAACGATTTACATTCAGAATTAAAAGGTTAAAATTATCTAATTGGTGAGAATAAAATATCAGAGATTCCACTATTGTAAATAAACATTTCAATAAAAAAATTATTGATTCTTAAAATTTTACCATTTTATCATAATAGAACCACATATAATAGTACAATAAAAATCTGTGATACTAAATTTATAAAAAAATTTAAAAAAAATATAAAATAATTTGGTAATAATATAGAATGAAATTTGAGAACTTTTGTATAGGGAAAATTCTCTTTTATAAAGAAAAAATATGAAATTTTAGAAGTTCGCGGAATTGAATTTTATAACCATCACTTTATAAAAGAGGCGTCTTCTTCTATGGTAATGAATTTTATATAATGAGATCATCACAAATCACCCCATTGTTCACGAGGCACTTTATATGAAATTAGATAAATGGTAATCATGTGAGATAATATAGATCATAGATTATAGGATATCCAATAATTTGATCCACGTAGCAGTTATCCTCTAGGGGAGGTTAATATTACCAGTCCAAATAAATTACACAACATTAGTAGAGTTGAATTATAGAAATAAATTAATACACATTTGTTGTATTTATATATTCATTATACTAATATAGATACCTATTTAAGACTCAAGAGGTGATGGAATTCCATGATATCCACAAAGACAGACAACGAATGCACCACGGTGATATCTAAAGACTGATCCAAAACCTGTAGGACTGAGATTCCCTTGATATGATCATTCAGTGTTTCATTCGATTTATATATGAAATATATGGTTCTATATAACATCAAGAGAAAAAGTTGGAGTAAAAATTTTACCTAAAATATTATGTCTTTTATAAAGTGAAAAATAATGCACATAATAATTACACTGACCCTGCCAAATGGAGTTGGCATTCTACCTCATGACATTAAATTGAAAAACAATACATTTTATATTAATGGAGTCCTTATAAATTATCTACATTTTCTAATTAATCCATATGAAATGAATTAATTAAACCAAGGATATAGAAAATAGGTTAAGTGGCTGTTGAGATATAGAGAGCCATGTACTATATTAGAGATGATCCTGGATGGAGTAATAGCTAGGAGGATGGATGTTGAATTTGTTATAGAGAAAATTATATGATTCTAAGGCCATGGAAAATCATAGGATTTGATAGTTAACATATTACCTTTTTTAATGACATAAAATAAATCTAGATTATTACATGATACCCACAACATGAATAAAAGAATCAGTTGGGAGTTTCAAATAATTTATTCCCTTTAAAAGTGTGAATCTAGAAGGCATTTTCCATTTTAAGTTCATGAATCCAATCTAGATATGATCATTCCCATGAGATGAATTCTAATAATACCTTCCAGATGTGAGAATTCCATTAACAACCTATTTTTAAATTATATGTTCCTCAAGATTAATTAAATGATGATTGTTAACAACAGATCTGAATACATTAAGAATCACTCTAGTGATTTTAATTTTCAATTTAATAACAATATTGATATCTATTACTAGATTTTTTGTGATAATGTTGGTCAAAAAGTATAATAATGTCGAATTATAAAATCATATTATAATATGGGAGTTTTTAATTTCCTACAACGGTGACTGTCAAGAAATACTTGAGAAGTTTTTTTGAAGGAGTGCCAAATATAGGAATCTACATAATGAAATAATCCATATTGTTTCGTGCCTAATAATATCGATCGGAGTCAGCCAAGTGACACTTATATATCATTGATATTACTCCATAAAATAATCTGTTGTAAATTTCTTTAAATTTCAATGATTTTTAATTCCATGATCACCAAGAGCATGAGACTTGTTGTATCATTTCTATTTCATAGTGATAATCCTACACTCAAGGATACTCCTTATCCAGACAATATCTTTGACAGATGTGTTATTTATATTGAGTAGTTCAATATGACACTTATAGAAAAATAAATAATAATAAAATTTGGATAAAATAATGGATTTAAAAATAGAAACCCATCTAACCATTGACAAAGACATTCCTTTGTAAGAATAATTTTTTCTTAGAATCTAACCCAGGATGTGATTAAACTAGCATGCATGGTGTATTCCCCATAACATTAGTACTCCAAGGTATATAAATGGTAAAAATCCTTACCTAATTCACAATTGATTTATGGTATGAATTTTTTGGTGGATGAGATGTTTTTCTCCAAATATATAAAGGATATTTTTTTAACATAACACCTGGACTGAGACCCTTCCATAATGAAAAAGAGAATTTTTTATATTCTTTATGATAAAATTATCTCCATGAGTAATAAATAATTATTTAATCTACATAAAATAATTGATGAGGATCATATACCCTTCTAGCTACTGTGATGATAATCAATTTTCCATTATCCACCATATTAATAAGGTTACTACTATGATAGTTCTATATAATGGATGAAACAATAAAATAAAGGGGGTCACATGGCCATACCCCACTTTATCTTGGAATGTGTACATTATGATATCCATTAATAAGAACTAAAATATGATCTGCTCTCATGAAATTTCATAACCATTGAACAAACATGTCATCAATTCCAGTACTATTAAAACCCTTTCTGGTGAATTGGAAATACATTTTTTAAATGAATTGTATAACATCAATATTAAATGAAATTTTACCCCCCCCCCAGGTATATTTTCATAGATTATTAACATAGTAATATGTAGTAATGTGTCAATCTTATATGGTCCTCCCTTTAATGAATCCAAGAGGGTTCAAGGATATAATCTTAATTGTAACTATGAAAAGAGTATATGGAAAATTTATTCCCATAAATATGAATATAGTGTTTATAAGAAAAAATATATTAAATAGACTTCTTAATTAATATGTAATAATATATATAGTATTTTAATAATACTATAATTACACATATACTTCATAGAATAAAATGAATGGTTTTTTTCAATGTTAGGTGGGAAATGTGTGATTTTTGAAATAAAATTTTTTTCTTAATTAAATAATTAAATCTATTATATGCATATAATTATATTCATAATAGAAAGATAATATTTGAAATTAGAATTTCAAATGTGGGTAATATAGAATTTTTCAAAAAAATATGAGATCATCAAATTTTGTGGTAAAAATATAAAATGGTATGTATGATGACATCATAATTGTTTAAAAATGTTGTAATGAGTAATGTAAATGTGTTATCAACTAAAAATGGGTTCATTAATTAAAATAATTCATTTTAATGAAATAAAATTTACTATTACAAAGCTATAACGAAACATTTAAATCCTACAATATATTCTGTGTAATTTAAAAACAATTCACTATGAATAAGAATCTTATTCAAATAAAAATTAATATATTTTAAATTATTTCAGTTCATAAATAGTTAAAATCTAAAAATTAGTCCCTACATGTTAAATAATTCAAGATGATACCATTTTAAGGATAATTGTTTAATATTTATATTAACATAGGGTCTAATTCCCATGCTTTGAAATTTATAAACAAAACCCACTCATTCACTATAAGTACTCAACCAACCTCTCACTACTACTCATTACATAATTATTTTCAATGAATCTACTCTATTTGTCTATCTCAAGAATCTCTATATATATTTTCTATGCTTCAGTGGTCACTCTTAAATATATTTAAGAAGCTAACTTCTAAGGTAATTGTCCCTAAGAATCATCTTGGCATTTCTAATTGCAAAACAGTTTTCTATAATATCATATAAAATTGTAAATTATATGATTTAATGCTTGAAATTACAATTTATTATCATCTATTTCATAAATTTTTAATGATTTATTAATTATTTCTTCTTATTATATCATTTTAATAAGTTGTTATATTGTCGATGTAAGGGTACATAATACCATATTACGTTAATTTTTTAATACTGTGAAATTCATTTTTTTTCAAAATGAGATGTTATTATGATAAATTTTTATGAATTCTATATCACATCATCAATAAGTGATTTCAATTACTCCAATTATTTTATATTCAAAAGCAGTTATAATTATCAAATAGTAATGTATTCCAAAGGTATAATTCTATAACATCCTAAAATTTCAGCAATTTAATGAGTGTCTTCTTTCTTTATAATTAATTCCATATATTGATATTAAATTTGGATGTAGGATGTTGATCAGATGAACCTAGGGGTAACAAAATTTAAAAGGGTTAATTGGGTAGTGACTCAATCATTATTTGGTGAAAAACAAATGGGTCAAACTACACACCTTATTTTATAATACAAAGTGATAAGATTTGGATTATTCAAAATCTATTAATTAACTAGATTAAAGGATTTGAATATATTATCATATAAATATTTATACTAATATACATGAATAATTAAATTGACCTACATGTTTATTTCATTATCATTACATTGATAAAGTTACATTCCATTCTATTGTTAATATCATATAGTTTCATAGTAATTTATTATACATTAACCAAGATAGTGTTATTATTCTATTGAATAGGGAAATATTGAAATTTAATTTATAATTTATTTATATATAGGTACATATTTGATTACAATGATATTATTATATTTTATTTTACTTAGGGAACATTTTTATTTAGATTGATTAACTTTTTTTCATATTATGGATTCATTGGACTTGTTATGTGACTGGTGTGTCTTGGAATTATATATACACATGATACATAGGTAAGTATCATATGAAAAAATAGTTGGTAATTTGTTACATTATTTACAAAAATATGTTTTATATATTAGAATGTGACTTTAATCTTTTGAGAATCAATTTTTCATGAATGGAGTTCCTAGTTAGAGGATACGGTTTATCACTTGAACTGAGTTAAGACAACCGTGGAGATACACAAGTTAATTGAGAAATTCTATAGTTAAAGAAATGAATCATGTCACAGAGTTATACCATGGGTATATTGTTAGATTATCTTCTACTCTATTAATCAACTAGTAGATAAATCATCATGATGATATCACTTATCTATTTTAATTTTCATGTGCATAATTAATTAATTGTTTATTTGATTAATAAATTTGATAACAAAAATTAAATTAATTAACTAGCGATAGAGATGAAATAAAATAGTGATTATGCATAATTTATTTTATAATACATGATTAAATTTTTATGTATAATTAAAACAATTTTACCAACCATATAAAGGATACAGTAAAGATTATTTATTTATTCAGAATATAAAAAACCCTCATGGAAAATATTTTTTGAAAAAATTCCTTCTAACACATTAGTTATAATAAAACCATAGGTTAAAGAACTTTCTGGCCTATGTTAGGGTTTTCTACATTATATGGGAGTTCTATAAAATTTATTGGTTTGACATAACCTATTTATAATAAAGGATTTACTTTCTTTTATATGATTAATGTACCTATAAGGAAAGTGTTGAGGAAATTTGATTATAATATTTCTGGATCAGAGAGTAAGCATAACATATCATACAAGATATGTATAGATAATTCTTCTAAGAGTGGTATAATTTCCTATATACTTCAATAATATACGAAAATTAATTCTATGTGAAATAATTCTCAATTCCTAATCATCAAACCTAGTAAGTGAGTGAAATTGAGGATTTATATAGGATATGAATAGGGGTCCTTCTAAAATCCAATACATCATTATAGGAACCATTTCAACACATTTGAAGATGAATTATAATGACATGGTTGTGTACAATATTATAAATCATGTCCTGAGAAAGGTAGGATTAAAATAAATGATGTTGACACTTCAATGTAATGTTGTAAATGTGAAAATGTGTACTATTCTACTGATATATCCTTCAATATTCTAAATTATTTAGATTGGTTGGTGACGTTAGGATTTTATATGGACTATAAAATATCCATTAATATTATATGATCATCCTTACCACATTTAAACTTATTATTCATCAATAATTACACAAATTTAAATAAGTAGATTCCACTTAGAAAAATTTTGACTATTCATCCCTAAGTAGAAAATGGTTTTTGTGAACATGTTTCCTCACCCATTATTGTCAACAAATTTAAATAAATTGTTTAAAATAATATTGTATGCTTAACTATAGTGGGTACTTATGAGGAACATTTAAAGAGACAAAATCTCCAGAGGGATAGAAGTGAACTAGAGGATATCTTCTTGTCATTTGATATGAAGTGTCACTAGAATAAGATCTGTGATGAATTGAATGTAATGATTGAAAAATATTCAAATTCATAGATATTTTTCCTATAATTTAATGTTTCTATTTTACTTCTTGGGTATCAAAAAAATTTAAAATCACATATTTTTTTCCTATAAAGTAATCAAAGAAGTGAAAATAAATTATAAGAACTTCTGTAAAATCTCTAAGTATAAGAGAAAATGTGATTTACTAGTTATAAAATAAAATCACATAAAATCTGATTTCTCTATAGATAGGTCCTATTCAAACTATATTTTTATATTGAATATTACTAAAAAGTTTATTTATTTTTCCAATTGAAGAAAGAGTTATATTTTTTCATATTATAAATGTATTTTTTTTAATTTTTATACATTAACAATAGATTACAATTAGAGGAAACACAAAAATCCAATATCATTAATTAATGATGAAAATAAAATATAACACTTGTGAAATACCAAGTAGTCAAAGATAATTTATAATCATGTAAATCATAAATAATTTATCAACTGTGTACCATGAATGTTGATTATACTCTTTGAAAATAAAATTCTTTAGTATTTTAAAGGAATTACTTATTAATTTTTAAGGCCAATAATCCTATCTACATAAAGGTGAACCAAACCATATAGTGTAAGTTAAGGTAGATTTGTGTGAATAGTTGTATGGATAATATAGAGTATGTATTGAAGAAACATACTAAAAGATATAAAATTATATAGGAGATCTAGTTAGATAACAAACCTAACCCCTATAACCTAGAGAAGGTTTCTATTTTATAAAAATTGTATAGATACAAAGAATCAAATCCTGAAGGACCAATATTTTTAGTAGGTTTGAAGAACTAAATATATACACAATGCCCATTTTACCTTGGGAATACACAATAAAATGTAATACATAACAAAAAAATGAACTGAATCTTCCAAAAATCATTCAATTGTATATTATTTATATCTTAGGGAAAATAAAAAATATGGGTGAGCACAAATTAGAAGTAATAGTTATGTATAATGGATGTTATCATGAATAAATAATCATAATAAACATGGAAAGGTAAATAACTGAACACATGTTCCATTTAATCATTAACAAGGTTGTCATAACTAGATATAGAATAATAAGATTGGAAAGTTCATTAAATGAACTCAAATTCAATTTAAATAACTTTATTTTGTAAATATATTACTCATAATAAATACAGAAAGGTAAATAACTGTAAACACATTAAATTTAATTGATAAACTAGGAATCAAATAAATTTAGAGATAAAATCACAATAAAAATCTCATGGATGAAAATAATTTAATTTTTAATGAAATAAATTATTAATTATTGTATTCCATGATTTTAGGTATCATGATACTTCCATTGTAAATATCTTTCACAATATAGTTTAAATACTATAGTTAGAAACTAATTTAATTTTTTTAAATTAATTTTCTCTTGAGATCTACCAATGTATGAAGTGGATAAATCATATCAGGTCTCACCAATCACTAGAGGTCCAAATCCTTAATAACATATAAAATGATCAATTTAACTCATTAATAAACATTTTTTATCATTAAACATCTATATTGAGTAAAGGGTATCGGTTTATCAATATTTCCCTAGTTAATCAAATAAAATCCAAAGTAAACACTATATGTAAAAATTGTACACGTTTTTAGAAATAATCATATACATCATGAAAGATTATGGATATTTATAAGGGATGTAGCATCCAATGAAAAATTATCTCAAGGAAGTTCTTTTTTCATGAGACAGTTAATAATCAAAAAAGAAAGTGTGATTGTATAATAACTATTTCCACTTTATAATTTTTAAGTCAACCCCCCTTGTTTGAAATAATTAAATTTAGAAATGAAAATACCATTACGTGATAATAAATCATTCTATTTTTTGTAAAATTTATCATATAAACCATATTAGTGTGAATTGGTTCATATTAATAAATTAGTCACAATGGAATGTGAATTGCGACAAAATCTCTTACCATGTGATTCCTTTTGGATAAAAGATATATAAAATCCTTTAGAGTGGTAATAAAAATGTTATTAAATTATAATATAATCATATTTGTATTCATAATATAATATATTATCGTTTTATAACAAATTATCACTCGTTTATTAATAATCCTTCAATATTTTCATTACTTTTGATGTTAATTGCCTTATTTTCTCATTTGTTCTTTGTTATGAATGTTCTAGTTCATGATAATTTTATATAGTTTCATAGTCTCCAAAAAAAAGAATTAAATAATTATCATATTCATACATAAATTATAATTTTAATACAAAAATGAATTTTGGTTATAAAGAGTGTTGTATTTTACGATATTGGAGACGGTAGCTCATATGTATGCATGAGTAACGTTTCTGTTTCTCAACAATCAATATGGAATGGATAAAAGTAATATTTAATTATTATAGGATGATAATAACATCATAAATACCATATTACTTATTAAAATATTATTACAAATATCATCAATGTGTTGTGGTGATAAAATAGAGTCACATCACTTTATGAAGGTGGTAGTCCACCTGTACACAAATAATGTTTTCAACTATCATTGAGTTAAAAGGTAAAAAAGGAAAATGATAAATATATTTTCATTCAATAATTATAAACATGAAATTAAAATCATATATATTTCATTTATATCACATATAATGAGAAATTTTATCCTTATCACATTCCAGTTAAATCATTAGTGAAAGATGAACCACATCGCGTCACGTAGCTGTAGTCTGTCGTACACATGAGCGACGTTATCATATCTACTATGGAAGGGAAATTAAAAGAAGTTATATGTTATATATTTAATCTAAAAGTATAATTATTTTTAAAATATCATATATATATATATATTATATCCATCATCATACTCAACCATGATAGGTATTAATGGAAAAATTAATGGCAACAGTTCACAAGGCAGTAGTCCACGATACACACATATGTTGATTTTTTCAGACATTTGATGGAAGTGGGGATAGGTCTAGGTAATTCACATAAAATAAAAAATAATTATAGGAAATATAATGAGGTTATTATATCATCATGATTTAATAACTATTTAAGTATGGGGAGGAATAAATAAAATGAAAACACTCATTGAATAATTTCAACTCTTCTTCTAGAAACCTCCTTAGTATTCCAATATATCCTTCTATGAATGTATTTCATCCAAAAATAAGTCTTATAGTAAATTTTAGGGGATTTGAGAAGTTATTTGAGAATTTTTTGGTCAATAAATATGGATTTAGTTGTGTGAATAAGTGAGGAGAGTGACTTCAAGTTTATAATTGAGGAGGAGTGTCATTTTTGTAAATACCCAAAAGTATTCAATATTGGGAGGTCACTCTCACCTCATGTGGAAAAACATTGAAAAATAATGGATTTTAGGGATTATATTTTTTTTATAAAAACCTCCCCCACAAAAAATAATAAATGTTTTAAATGTGTCATTCTTTTTACATTAAGTGTAATCCCTTTTTATCTCTTTAGTTTCTACAAATGTAATTAGTTTTTTAACCTAGATAATTAAATATTTAATCCGAAAATAAAATTAGTATTATCTGATGATTTTTAATTAATTATTATAAATATTATAATAAATATATAAAATAAAAACACTTTGTATTTTGAAAATAAATTTTAACACAAGCGCATGTAACGTGAAAAAATATCGCACTTAACCTTACCAGCTATAATTATTTTTTATTGTCTTTACTAATTATTATGAACCAAAATTATTTTTACCATATTATAATAGAAACTTTATTATTATTCCATATATTGATTCAATTTTTCAAAATTCAATTTATATATGATTCAAAATATAATATAAAATTTATCCTGCAAACAAGATGAGAAAGCAGGTTTCTAAAGAAAAAATGATCACATGTTTTCAAAATTTTTATATAAAAACACTACATAAAATGACTCCAAAAACCTAACTTAGTTTAAATGATACAATATTTAGAAAATTTTTATTTTATATTAAAAAAATATATATAATTTAACATTATAAATAATTTAATCTAAAAAGAAATTTTAATTAATATTTTATATTTCTCACTATTCATCAAAGAATGAAACTTTTCCGAAAAAATCCCAAAAAATCACACTAAGATAATATCAATAATATTATTTCAAAAGGTAATTTTATTATATTATATAATTTTTCAAAAATTATATATATTAATTTTAAATTATGTGTCCAAATAATGCATAAATCGTATTTAATGAAAAATACCATTTTTTTGAAAATATTTCGTTATCTTTTAAATGATTATTGTTTTGTTTCTAATAAATAAGTAACCATACTTTTCATAATTTAATTAAACTATTAATACCCTATAATTTATCAACTATGTGATAAATATCATGTTAAATATTAATATTTTCCTCAAATTTCATGTTTCATTTAAACTCGGTGTTACGTATAGTGTAGGCATAACATATTGAGTGTATAAAACAAGATACTCATAGTGTTGTTTGTAATTAAATATAATGATGAGGATTCATTTTAAGAAATATATTTCATGGATTTTTTTAATCTTGGTTTTTCATTGTGAATATTATATCGAATCCATTGTATTTCTTTAAGAATTTTAGGTTGTTACACTCACCCAAACCTAAAAAAAATTGTGTCCTCGCAATTTAAACATGATCTCGATAATGAAGTATTTGATATTTGATTTCAATTTTATAGAGAATACCCATATTAAATATGGTTAATAAATCATCTTATAAATATGAGTGAAACATAAGAACAAAGTCCATATAGAGTAACACATACTATAATTCCAAAAAGTAGAATTTAGGTGGGAAGTGAAAACATTGACTTAGAAGAGAAAACTAAAACCAAAAAACTGATGGAGAGAGAGATATAACATAGTTAGAAGGAAGTTAAAAACCACATGTACATAAACCATATATGTTTGAGATGTTAAATTATATACTTAAAATGATGATAATAATACAACTTTTTTTATTTCAAGATCATTTTCCTATATTTCATGAATTATTTTACTCTCTGGGATTATAATGAAATATATTTACTTAATATATTATTATTTAATAAGAAAAAATTTATCATTTTGTTGTGCTTATATTAATTTCAAATTCATCACTTACTCAGATAAATTATTATCCAAAAATAATTTTTTGTACAATAATCACTAAAATTCATTTTTAACGAATTGAAAGATCGATAATTGAATGATAAGTCATTCCGTTGATATTTAGTTATTTAAATAGAAATAATATTAGTGAAATTTATTCAATATTCATAATTCTTCATATGGTTAAGTAATAAATTATTCCCTGCAACTTTTTCTATTTTTTAACATAAACCATTACATAAATGGTTAACCATACGAACCTTCCAAAAGATTACTATCTAAAACATTAGAATGAAGGTCACTAAATTTATAAAATTAACATATCATTAATTCCCAAAGATTATAAAATATCTCATAATCCTTGAATTTCAAACATTTGAATACCTTCATAATGTATTATCTTAAAACATGGTAATAACCTAAATTACCATAAAACATTGTTGAAAGCATGCATTCATCCTTATTTCATAAACAAAAAATATATGGTTAGATATATTACTAAAATACAAATATACATTAAACTTAATAAATGATTGTATAAACCACATTGTAAAAAATCATTAAGTAGTCCATAGTTAGGGATTAAAATCCAATATACATTGTCTATTTCAATAATCTATTTATCCCAACCTCATTACCTCATCATTGGGAACATGTTGAGGGTTATATTTCTCTCAATCAAGTGTTTTTAAAGGTGTTAAACAATCCACTCAATCACTTTTCTAATTATAATTAAACACATTCTTTCAAAAGTTTTATACAATAGTACTACTGTACAATCATTATAAGTTTCGTGATTCTTATAACAATAATATCATCAGCATATTTCTTATACCTAAATACAAAAGAAAATTAATAACTCACCATTAGTTGTATCTATATCATAAGCATAACCATGAACCCTTAACATAATCTAAGGAATATTAACTTTATGCTTGGGGAATTAATTTTCCTTGTTCCCCATCACCTAATAGTGGAAGCATTTTTCATTGTAAATTTCTTTCATACCATTGATATCACAATCATGTTGGACTTTATATCCACACATCTAGAAAACTATCATCCCCATCAAGTCTGTACCATGGTCTCTCTTTCCATAATTATCACATGTGGAGAAATCCTATGTTCCCAAATTCTCTTTATCTATTTTATCTCTTCCGTAATCTAATTATATTTATTTTGTTTTAATCCATAATCCTTTGAGAATTCATTCTCTATCTTGTTAGCACATTTTACTATTTTTTCATATGAATAAAGAGTTTTACATAATTGTGCATTTTCGAGACTTGGTTTAACCCCATTAATGAAGTGGTCAACCTTGAACTCCATGTTTAAAATGTAATTTGTAGCATACATAGCTGACCTTGTAATGGTATATTTATACTCCCCAAAACATTCTTCATAATTTTTTATTTTTGTTATGTAACATTCTATGTTTCTCGTTTTTTTTATCACTTGGGAAATATTTGTTAAAGATTAGATTCTTAAAATCTTTCCAATCCACAAGATATATTTTAACTTCCTCTCTGGTATTTTGGATCAACAAACTCAATTTATCAACATATCCTATGATAAAACACATGATAAGTGTAACCTTTTCCTTTAAACCATATCCCATGGCTAGAAATATATTACCCATAAACCTAACCCATAGACTAGATTCCTTTTGATTTTTAGTCCCAATAAATAATGGGGGATTATTTCTCATAATGTAATCCAATGTTTGTGAATCACACTATGGAATAGGATTATATATTAAAGAAAGTTTATTTTTCCTAACATGTTTATGATTCCCTAATATAGCCATAATTTGGTTAGTTCCAATACCACGTGTATTAGCTTCATTAGCTAGATAATCTCTTTATTGGCCATGAGTATTAAAAACCTTCTTAATTATAGGTTTGATTTTAAAACAATGAAATATATAGGGTTAGATCATACAATTAAGAATTTTAAATCATAACATATAATTACAAATATGGTTTAAAACATAAAAAAAATTAAAATTTAGGCATTTCTAATCTCATAATAATTAACTAGGTTTCTTCTTGGATATCTTTATTTTTAAATCATTAATAATTATTTTTAATGAAAATACGAATTATTCTATAATACCCCATTAGAGTTTCAAACTAGGTGAAATGTAAGGCCCATTTTCATGCATATGGTGATAATTAGGTCATGTACAATATTCCCTTTTCTATAGTTCTTACACCTCGGTTCCTCTGTTTTAGATCCACATCCACTTGTAGGCTCTAAATAAGGATGTATTTTGTGAAGAAGGCATATATTATCTACCTTAAAAAAACATTATTAAGTCCTTATATACTTATCCTAAATGTTTACCATATGGTGTTCTTCACTAATCTATTATTTAATTAATCTAGTTTCAAACGTTTCTAAAAAATTTCATCTAATACTATCTGTAATATCTTTAAATCCAGTAACCCCAAGCCTGTGTCTATATTTTAATTAGAATAGATTCAATGAGTCAAATCTTGAAGCGCCGATCAGTTTTTCCCTGTTGGATAACAAAAAACATCCATGATACAAATTTTACATTTGGAATTAAAAAAACATAAAATATAAAAAATTAAAATGAACTGCATCCCTGAAAACCCATTCAAATATATATTATTCACATCCTATCTAATAGAAAAAAATTAATTGTGATCCCAAATACTCATTAAGGGTTAACTACAGTAGAATATATCATGAATAATTAAGCATAATCAATATAGATAGGTAAATTACTAAACACACATTCCATTTAATCAATTAATTATTTATCATAACTAGATAATGAATAATTAGTAGGGAAGGGTAAATGACTAAACACACATGAAATTTAAATATCATGAAAAAATTAATAGATAAGGTATAACCATTAAATATAGGTAAATAATTGAAAAAACATTCCATTTAATAAATAATGTTTGAGTGAAATGAATCCACAAATAATGTCATTTTCAAACATTCATGGATAATAAAAATAAAATTCTTAATGAAGTAAATTCTTAATTATTGGATGACATGAACTCAAGAATCATTATACCTAAAATGTCAATGCATCTCCCATAAAAGGTTAAATACTACATTTAGAATCCCACATAATTTTGCCAACTTATTTGTCTCATGAGACCTATAGATTCATCAAGGGGATATATCATACTGGGCCCCACCCAACATATTAGGTCCAATGAATTACTCACACATCATATGATCACATTAATTCAAGAATCAATATTCCTTATCATCAAAAATCTTTATTGTGAAATTTATATAGAATTATAAACTTTTTCCCTATTAATGAAACATCATTAAAAGAAATATTTTATGTAAAAATGGAATTATATTTAATAAATAATCATATATATCATGAATTCATGTGGATTTTAAGAATAAATTTAATTTCCAATGAAAAATGATCAAACAGAAGTTATTTTTTCTAGAGAAATTTGACAATAACAAAAGAAGTGAGATTGTATAATACTCTTTACCACTTGATAATATTTATGTCCAATAAACTTGGATGAAATAATTAAAATTGTAATATGAAATACTGTAAATTCTAAATTAAGTATGTTATTATGTTTCAATGTAATTATATAAACTATATAAAATCAGATTGGTGAATAATAACAAATATGCCTCAATGTAATGTAAATTGAGATGAAATCCCTTACCTCGTTCTTCCTTTTGGATGAAACTTATTTAAAATCTAGTATATTTTTTATAAAAAATTTTTAAACTTATAATAAAATAATTTTAATGTTTTTAATTCTATATATTACCTTCCAATAATATATTATCACCTATTCGTTAATAATCCTTCATTATTTTCACTGTTTTGTGTGTTAGTTTCCTACTTTTATTATTCATTCATTATCATGAATTTTTATGTTTTTTGTGCATATTATATAGTTTAATTATGTATATAATAATAATAATCAAGAAATAATTATCATATTCATTCATCAAATATACTTTTAATACTCATCCTAAAAGATTGTTTGGAAAAATATAGTATATTGTGATCATGGAGATTGTTGGTCGTACGTATGCATCTATAATGGTTTCATTTTTCAATGATCATTATGAGAATGTGTTAAGTAATATTTTATCATTAAAAAGGATAATAACACCATAAATAAAATATTATTCTTCTGAATATACTTATATATAACATCCATGAGTTATGGTGATGAAAAGAGAGTCACATCTCTTTATGAAGGATATTGTCCACACACACATGAACGACGTTATCATTATTTATAAAAAGAAAAATTTTATATGTATTATCATCTAAGAATGTTGAATATTTCATTAATATCATAATTATTTCATGTATTTAACGAATAAATATTAACTTTATCCTTATCACATCCTATATAAATATTTATTTGAAGAGGAATCAAATCACTTCACGAGAAGGTAGTCCACCGTACACAAGAGTGATGTTATTGTATATTATATGAAATAGAATGTAAAGAATCTATATACAATATAATTATCCAAGACGTATAATTATGTTATCAATACAATATATAAGTTTATTTTGTTATTTGTTTACTTTAATTTATAATCATACCCACATGTGAGAAGTGGTAATGGAAAAATGAATAACATTGGTTCGTGAGGTAGTAGTCTGACAAACACATGAATGATGATTTCGTAACTCATTTGATGGAAGTGGGTATATCATCCCGCCTCTTTATCACATAAACTTTCATTACATTTTACAAAACTGAGGATCTTTATGGTTTAATGTCTTGGAAACCAGGAACTTTAAACATGAAAACATAAAACATTCTTCTAAAACACTTGAAAGTATTCTCCTCATGTTCATCCTAGGTTCATTACTACATCACATAACCTGGGAGCATACATCAAAAGAAAGGGTGAGCAAAAATCCCAGTAAGGAAAACAAGAGAAACATTTTACATGTAAACTTGAGATACTTCAATAAGGTCATGAAAAAGAACTTTAAGGCATGAGAATGAAATAAAGAGGCATATCATAATAAAAATAACATTTTTCATAAATTGAAAATGTGGCTACATCATTTAACATAGACAATCATGAACATATCACCAAGGTCCATCCCCAAGGTGTCATTTGAAAATTACCAAGGTTATTCACCAAGGTATCGTGAAAATTGTAATCACTAGTGGTTACATCATTACCCAATGCATTGGAGCGCTATCAGGGCGCACCCTTAAATTTGCCTTTATTATCATGTGAGCCACATATATCATCATCAAAAATTTCATAAATAACCCATATAGCATAAAATAAATGGGTTTCATTTCATAATCACAACGTTTTAAAAACTGCTTTAAAGACATGATCTTTACGTCACATTAAAACCCACAGAAAAGGAAGGTGGGTCTCATGTATGTAAATCCCAGAATTTAAAATAGAAAATTTTGGTATATATGTGAATACCCCTTTAGAATAAAGAGATTTGAGTATTCACTTAATAATATAAAAGAACTTTAGAAAAAGGGAGAGACATTTTGAGAAGGAAATTCTGCAGCATAACGGCTATGTTACGAGGTTTTAGAAGACATTAAAAAGAGGGGGAAAATGGGTCAAACATTCATAAATGACCCATAAAACAGTAGATTGATAGAATAAGAAGGATACATGATCATGGTAATGAAATTTCAAGGACATACCATTTGAAATGAAAAACATGGAAGGAATAAAAAAATTAGATTTCTCTTATGAAAGTTCGGCAGCCTAACGGCGTTACTTAAACTTCAACAAAAATGATTTGAAAAGATCAAATAGGGTCTCTCATCATGTGAACATAAGAGTTCAGAATGATATATATAGAGATAATTCCCCAACATAATTAAAAAGGAACTTGAAAGACTTGACATGAAAGTATAACTTTGAAAAGAATGAGAAGGGTAAAAGAATCCCCTAAAAAATTCGGCAGCTTAACGGCGCCACTTAAAACATCAAAATACTGAATTGAAGAGATCAAATGGGGTCTCTCATCATATGAACATAAGAGTACAGTATGATAGATATAGATATCATACCCCAACATAACAAAAAGGAACTTGAAAGAATTGACATGAAAGTATAACTTCAAAACGAGAAGGGTGAAGAACCACTTAAAAATTCAGCAGCCTAATAGCGCCACTTAAAACTTCAAAATACTGAATTGAAGAGATCAAATGGGGTCTCTCATCATATTAAAATAAGATTCCAGTATGATATATATATATAGATCATACCCCAACATAACAAAAATTAACTTGAAAGAATTGACATGAAAGTAGAACTTCAAAACGAGAAGGGTGAAGAACCACTTAAAAATTCGGCAGCCTAACGGCGCCACTTAAAACATCAAAATACTGAATTGAAGAGATCAAATGGGGTCTCTCATCATATGATCATAAAAGATCAGTATGATAAATTTAGAGATCATACCCCAACATAATAAAAAGGAACTTGAAATACTTTACATGAAAATAGATCTTGAAAAATGAGAAGGGAGAAAGAATTCGTTACAAAAATTTCGGCAGCCTAACGGCGCCACTTAAAACATCATAAAACGAAATAATGAGATTAAGAGGGGATCTCTCATTATGTGAACATAAAAAGGGCAGTAAGTGGAGTATAAAAGAACATCCTCAAACAAAAGAACATGTAGCATAAAAGGAATGACATAAAAGAGATTACTTGAAATGAAAGAGAGAGGTCGGATCCCTTACCTTAAAACATAACTCTTAAAACTCAAAGGTTGGGACCTTGAGGGCTTGGGGGCACCATTGGAGGACTCCTTGGGAGGTAATGATTCCAGAACTTCGTTGGGGGTGAGTGGGGAGTCGAATGGATGAGAGGATGGCTTGGTATTTATAGGGAAAGTGAGGGGACAAGGCATTAATGGCAAAGGGACACCTCATTAGTGGTTTTGGAAAAACCATGGGCTTGCCCATGGTATTTGCCGATGGTATTGGCCACTTGGGACACCTCATACCTTATCTCACTATTCATAATTCGAACATATTGATTACAAACTTAATACATCATTTAATGATGTCATTAAACACCCGTAACTTAAAAACTGTATTTTCACTATTCATCGAAAATTCAACTTTCTCAGAATAATCTCAAAATTTCACCTTAACCAAATATCAACGCTCTGATTACAAATATGAACTCCATTTTATAAAAATAATTTTCTAAATATTTTTAATTTAATTTTTAAATAAAAACACTATTCACCGAAAATTCATTTTTTTCTGAAAAAACCCCAAAAATTACCATAGCATAATATCGGTGCTCTGAGTTCAAAAATGAAATCTGTTTTATAAAAATAATTATCTAAATATTTTTAATTAAATATTTAATTAAAAAACACTATTCACCCAAAAAAACTAATACTTGAATAATAATTTATGAAACCGTTATTTAACCATTTTATTGAATCACATTACTCAATCAAAGTGCCTAGATTATATTAATACTTTCTTTAAGTTAGATTACTAATCCATTTGGAAACATTACTAATCCTAATCATAAAATCACTATTCATAATTTACTATTCATCAAAAATTAAGTTGATCTTATTAGACTATAAATTTCATACTGAACATAATTGTAGAAGAACATTTTTCGAAAATCATTACACATTTTTAATTATTTAAGGTTTATACAACCATTTTTAAAATATCCTTTTTCTAAAATTCATCAAAAATATGCATAATATATTTATCCGGTCATTTGAAAATTCATAAACATCATCATAAGAAAAATCCCAATTTTTATTTAAAACAAAGGATTACACAAGGCAGTTATGGTCTCCTTATATAGCCCCTTATCACACCAGCATAGGACCTAAGTGTAAGGTGTGCTAAGGTGAGAGAATCCGAGAGAGGCTCGACCAACATCGCACGAGTAGTAATTTCTATCAGTTTGAACTTCTCGCGAAGGTGATCCCGTTCTAGCTTTATACGATGAAGTTCAACTTGGGTTTGGTCCAGAGCAAAGCCCAGTGGTGCTACCTCCTTCCCAAGTTCTGTTAGATAGGCTTCGATTGGTCCAAGACTACTGGGTGAGGCCATAGAATCTTCTTTCTATATTAATTAACCAAGATTACTTGTATTTAGAGAAAATAATCAAAACATTTAGTTTCCAGTGGTCATATTGACCAATAGTCATATAACAATCAAAAACCAACAGTATCATTTTAATTATTCTCATGTTATCAAATGAAACATTTTTGTTGAGTATAAAAAAAATAACACATAAAATTAGGAAACAAGATTTATTCAAAATTTCAGGTTGTTACAATCTTCCCCCCTTAAGAAATTGCGTCCTCGCAATTTTTTAAAATTAGGTTTTGAAATTTCATTGAAAGTCCCACATCGGAAAAGGAGTCAGTAAAACTATTACTTTAAAAGAAAGAAAGGGAAGTACGAAGGTCACCCGAGTTAGCCCACACTAGGATTCCATGTAGGAAAACATGGACATGGAGGAGAAAACAACGGGTCATGTTCTGAGGGAGAGTGACAAAGAACATGATTAGGAGAAAGTTAACCATAAGAAAATCCCAAACTTATGATGTATGTAAAAGATCTTTGATTACCTAGTAGGAAACGTAAACCAACAAAATTTTTGTTTTATATTCCTTTTCATAATTTTGAGGAATTCATTTACAACATAGAACAAGAACATAAGGAAATATATCTACCTTCATGTAGAGTTTCACCCTTTAATAAGTTTCTACCAAAACTAATCTTTTCTCCCAAACGATGAGCACTAAAAACAACTTGGTCTCATCAAAACACAAAAATCATCTTCTAGAGAATCACATAATCCACAAAAGATTAACTATCTATTTCTTCTATCTTTAAACATTATCAAAAACAGAAAGGGTAAGGTTAAACAACTCTTCAAAAAGGAAGAATCCCATAGGAATGGAAACTAATTTTAAATCTTCAATGTTCCATGGTAATACCCAAAGTTCATCATAGACCATCCCATAAATAACGGTCTTTAAAATTCCTCAAAATAAAAAAAACTAATATTGAAACCCAAATACAAGAAGGATTTGATAACATAGTCTTCCAAAATAAATTTCACTGTTCATCTCCAAACAACATCAACCACTCCTAAAATCTTATAAAAAAATTATCTAAACTAAACATATTTTACCCAAGATAGTTTAATCATTCCCATAAGTAGCCTAAATTACTTTAAGTCCACCATAAATTCATCGATTCTTCAAAATATAAGTCAACCTTACTCCTCAATGAAAATACCGTAGTAATCTATTTACCTCAATCATATAGGGTCCCTAAAATAGTGAACGTATTCCAAAATAATAATCATCTTTTAATACCCTAATCACCTCTGTCATATTAATACGACAATAGTCGCATTTCCTATCACATTGGTTTTTGGGACATGTTCTTCCATTTCCCGCCATTAACTAAGAAAAGAAACTATAATTAGGGGCTTATTTACTTAGCTAATAATCATGAAAAGGAAACTTAAGCATAAAAGGATAAACATGTAGAATAAAAGTATATCCTAACTTGTGATCCCCTAGGTTCCAATCTAGGTTATCCATTATCATATATTCTTATGTGAATCATTATTTTGTTTTATCCTTGTTCCTTTAATAATGGTTCATACTAAGCTTATGAATTTACCAAAGCATATCCCCCGGGAGTGTCGTAACCAAGAGTGCAGAAAGGCCCGTTGTCGTGTACCAGTTCCCGTTCGAGTCTAGCTCAAAGCGGTGTTTTCAGGTTTTACCCCTATGTACATCTGTGCCAGACCCACCTCTACCTGCTCGTATCCAGACAGGGATGTATTTTCTTGGAAACCCCTTACTCAATACTCACCAAAATACCAGGAAGATTTCCCATATTTAAACTTTTCTATAGGGTTCTTCCTAGATTTTTCATATCCTAATTTACACAAATAACTAAACCATCCTTTGATACCAACTATAGCATCCCGCCTCTTTATCACATAAACTGTCATTACATTTTACAAAACCGAGGATCTTTAAGGTTTAGTGTCTTGGAAACCAGGAACTTTAAACATGAAAACATAAAACATTCTTCTAAAACACTTGAAAGGCTTCTCCTCATGTTCATCCTAGGTTCATTACTGCATCACATAACCTAGGAGCATACATCAAAAGAAAGGGTGAGCAAAAATCCCAGTAAGGAAAACAAGAAAAACATTTTACATGTGAACTTGAGATACTTCAATAAGGTCATGAAAAAGAACTTTAAGGCATGAGAATGAAATAAAGAGGCATATCATAATAAAAATAACATTTTTCATAACTTGAAAATGTTGCTACATCATTTAACATAGAAAATCATGAACATATCACCAAGGTACATCCCCAAGGTGTCATTTGAAAATTACCAAGGTTATTCACCAAGGTATCGTGAAAATTGTAATCTCTAGTGGTTACATCATTACCCAATGCATTGGAGCGCTATTGGGGCGCACCCTTAAATTTGCCTTTATTATCATGTGAGCCACATATATCATCATCAAACATTTAATAAATAACCCATATAGTATAAAATAAATGGGTTTCATTTCATAATCACAACGTTTTAAAAACTGCTTTAAAGACATGATCTTTACGTCACTTTAAAACCCACAGAAAAGGAAGGTGGGTCTCATGTATGTAAATCCCAGAATTTAAAATAGAAAATTTTGGTATATATGTGAATACCCCTTTAGAATAAATAGCTTTGAGTATTCACTTAATAATATAAAATAACTTTAGAAAAAGAGAGAGACATTTTGAGATGGAAATTCTACAGCATAACGGCTATGTTACGAGGTTTTAGAAGACATTAAAAAGAGAGGGAAAATGGGTCAAACATTCATAAATGAACCATAAAACAGTAGATGGATAGAATAAGAAGGATACATGATCATGGTAATGAAATTTCAAGGACATACCATTTGAAATGAAAAACATGGAAGGAAGAAAAAAATTAGATTTCTCTTATGAATGTTCGGCAGCCTAACGGCGTTACTTAAACTTCAACAAAAATGATTTGAAAAGATCAAATAGGGTCTCTCATCATGTGAAAATAAGAGTTCATAATGATAGATATAGAGATAATTCCACAACATAATTAAAAAGGAACTTGAAAGACTTGACATGAAAGTATAACTTTGAAAAGAATGAGAAGGGTGAAAGAATCCCCTAAAAAATTCGGCAGCCTAACGGCGCCACTTAAAACATCAAAATACGGAATTGAAGAGATCAAATGGGGTCTCTCATCATATGAACATAAGAGTCCAGTATGAGAGATCATACCCCAACATAACAAAAAGGAACTTGAATGAATTGACATGAAAGTAGAACTTCAAAACGAGAATGGTGAAGAACCACTTAAAAATTCAGCAGCCTAACAGCGCCACTTAAAACATCAAAATACTGAATTGAAGAGATAAAATGGGGTCTCTCTTCATATGAACATAAGAGTCCAGTATGATATATATAGATATCATACCCCAACATAACAAAAAGTAACTTGAAAGAATTGACATGAAAGTAGAACTTCAAAACGAGAAGGGTGAAGAACCACTTAAAAATTCGGCAGCCTAACGGCGCCACTTAAAACTTCAAAATACTGAATTGAAGAGATCAAATGGGGTCTCTCATCATATGATCATAAAAGATCAGTATGATAAATTTAGAGATCATACCACAACATAATAAAAAGGAACTTGAAATACTTTACATGAAAATAGATCTTGAAAAATGAGAAGGGAGAAAGAATCTGTTACAAAAATTTCGGCAGCCTAACGGCGTCACTTAAAACTTCATAAAACGAAATAATGAGATTAAGAGGGGATCTCTCATTATGTGAAGATAAAAAGGGCATTAAGAGGAGTATAAAAGAACATCCTCAAACATAAGAACATGTAGCATAAAAGGAATGACATAAAAGAGATTACTTGAAATGAAAGAGAGAGGTCGGATCCCTTACCTTAAAACATAACTCTTAAAACTCAAAGGTTGGGACCTTGAGGGCTTGAGGGCACCATGGGAGGACTCCATGGGAGGTAATGAGACTAGAACTTCGTTGGGGGAGAGTGGGGAGTCGAATGGATGAGAGGATGTCTTGGTATTTATAGGGAAAGTGAGGGGACAAGGCATTAATGGCAAAGGGACACCTCATTAGTGGGTTTGGCAAAACCATGGGCTTGCCCATGGTATTTGCCCATGGTATTGGCCACTTGGGACACCTCATACCTTATATCACTATTCATAATTCGGACATATTGATTACAAACTTAATACATCATTTAATGATGTCATTAAACACCCGTAACTTAAAAACTGTATTTTCACTATTCATCGAAAATTCAACTTTCTCAGAATAATCCCAAAATTTCACCTTAACCAAATATCAACGCTCTGATTAAAAATATGAACTCCATTTTATAAAAATAATTTTCTAAATATTTTTAATTTAATTTTTAAATAAAAACACTATTCACCGAAAATTTATTTTTTTCAGAAAAAACCCCAAAAATTACCATAGCATAATATCGGTGCTCTGAGTTCCAAAATGAAATCAGTTTTATAAAAATAATTATCTAAATATTTTTAATTAAATTTTTAATTAAAAAACACTATTCACCCGAAAAAACTAATACTTGAATAATAATTTATGAAACCGTTATTTAACCATTTTGTTGAATCACATTACTCAATCAAGGTGCATAGATTATATTAATATTTTCTTTAAGTTAGATTACTAATCCATTTGGACACATTACTAATCCTAATCATAAAATCACTATTCATAATTTACTATTCATCAAAAATTAAGTTGATCTTATTAGACTATAAATTTCATACTGAACATAATTGTAGAAGAACATTTTTCGAAAATCATTACACTGACTGGAAAGTATTTTTTTATTAAGAAAAACACTTTTACGGGAAAAGTGAGAAATCGTAGGTTCCAACAAACACCCAACAACCCAATCAAAAGAAAGTAAGAAACAGGATACCTCTTTCAAGCAACAGCATAACCACCATCCCCATGCAGGGCACTCGGCGATCCCATGCAAGCATGGTCCCTCCCGATGTTGCCATCCCTCCAAAACAGCCATGTCCCAAATGTCCTGCAAAGAAGCTGACAGAAAGCTCTAGCCCAACCAGAAGACCTGTGACATACCGACAAACAGCACACAAACCGCACAACACAGAAACACCTCCATGCCAGACCGAAGACCCCCTAATCCATGCATGTAAACCACCCAATTAACTAGGAGCATTGAAGATGAAACTAAGCTTTCCAGATACCATGTCCCGAGACAATTGCCAAGATAACGAAGAAACCTGTATGTTTGGGGAATCTGACATAATTTTTTCAAATTCCGAGGCCAATTGGTCCCATGATTGAATATACTCCTCGATGTTGATCCTCCCTCTATTGAAACCCCAAACCAGGATTGAGTCTTTTTTATCAATCCAAGCATATTGTTCCTCATTGAATGTTTCCCTTAAGGTTCTCCCCGTCATGGAAGAGGCCTCCTGCTCCGAGGCATTGAGCCATAACACCTGCTCAGACACTTCCTCCTCACTGCTAAGTAAAAACTCCAATGAATGCCCCCCCTGGACATCTGCCATCTGTATGCCACCCTCCTCCGAGGTGCCCCTTTTCCCACTAATCTTCCTGGCCGATCTGGTCTCCAAAGGGGGGGGGGGGCAAGGACGAATAGTCCCTCCTTCTCCTCCTCCTTGAGTGACCTCGGTTCACCTGAGCTGGAGTTCTAACTTCATGTTGAGTGCATTCACCCCCATTGTGATCATTCTTGCACCCATCCTCTATGTCAGAGGGAATAATCTGCATGGAGCTTGAAGCATCCTCAAGAAAACCTTCAAACCTGTTATTCAGGGAAATGGGAGATTGCCTTTGTTGATCCTGTTTAGACTTTGGGGGGCTTTGGCCTCGCCCCCTCTTGCAAGATTTTCTGGCAGACCCTATATCGGCCAGCGAAACAAACTCCTGTTCTAAAGCTAACCGGGGTGTGCCTTCCCCTCCAGCTGCTTCAAGGAGAGCCGAACCTTCCCCCAACCCCTTGTCCATAGGGTTCATCTGGTCACTTACTGCCTCCCTCATGTTTGCTTCTACCTCAATTCCCACCATATTGTCGGTAGAACAACCTGCTAAGATCTCCTCCCTGCAGTCTTGAACAAGAGAAAATCCTTTCCCCTTACTAGAATCCTTCAAGTGAGATCCCTGAACCACCCCCTCCAACTCACCCCGTGGCTCTTCTATGCATTTTCCCGCTCCCCTTCCCAGATTCTTTCGTCGGAGCCCATTACGACAGAATCTCAACGGGTGCCCCAGCCGTTTGCAGCCCGAGCAGAAGTTCGTCCAAGTCTCATATATCACCTTCTGCTTGCATCTATACTCCTCTCCCACAGTAACCCACACATATTCAAACGGGTCCTTGGACATATCCATTTCCACACAAATACGTGGGTTAACAGGGTGACAAAGAGCCTCCGTGCGGCTATCCGAGCACAAGTATCTACCTATCAGATTTCCTAGCATACGCATCACAGAAGGATTTTGGAATGGCAGAGGGAGGCTCGGGAAACTAACCCAAATCGCCATCGTGGGGGAATCCCGCTTCATATGCAAGTCGAAGGTCCACCGAAGAAGAGAAAATTTGGAACCATTGAAGACTCGAGGAGCCTTTTCCCAAGCCTGAATAAGGTCAGCTTCCGAAGTAAATCGTACCATAATCTGTCGGTAGTCCAGAAGACCCACTGTCGCCCTATCCTGCAAACCCCAACTGTCAAAGACGAATCTGTCAAAGGAATCAACTGAAGGGAGGCGTCCATGAAATCTGGCAACGAGGGTATGTTTCAGTAAGTCCGAGGAGGCCGAGAACTCCGCGGATGACAACTGGAGGTTCGGCAACCCGTCTAGCAAATCTGAGACCTTCGTATTTAGCGAGATAGAGGGAAATGGGGGGAGAAAATCCGGGTTCGAAAAAGGGATGAAAGGAGAAGCGACTCCATTGGGGAACCCTGGAGGACCCCCCTCCCCCGAGGGGGGAGGGGCCGTCGCCGAAGCCGACGAAGCCACGGGGAGTTAGGGTTCGCCCCTTTCTCCCGAAGCCGTCGCCCCGCAATTGAACAATTGAGTTATTAATTCATGAAAATCATTACAAATTTTTAATTATTTAAGGTTTATACAACCATTTTTAAAATATCCTTTTTCTAAAATTCATCAAAAATATGCATACTATATTTATCTGGTCATTTGAAAATTCATAAACATCATCATAAGAAGAAATCCCAATTTTTATTTAAAACAAAGGATTACACAAGGCAGTTATGGTGTCCTTACATAGCCCCTTATCACACCAGCATAGGACCTAAGTGTAAGGTGTGCTAAGGTGAGAGAATCCGAGAGAGGATCGACCAACATCGCACGAGTAGTAATTTCTATCAGTTTGAACTTCTCGCGAAGGCAATCCCGTTCTAGCTTTATACGATGAAGTTCAGCTTGGGTTTGGTCCAGAGCAAAGCCCGGTGGTGCTACCTCCTTCCCAAGTTCTGTTATATGGGCTTCGATTGGTCCAAGACTACTGGGTGAGGCCATCGAATCTTCTTTCTATATTAATTAACCAAGATTACTTGTATTTAGAGACAATAATCAAAACATTTAGTTTCCAGTGGTCATATTGACCAATAGTCATATAACAGTCAAAAACCAACAGTATCATTTTAATTATTCTCATGTTATCAAATGAAACATTTTTGTTGAGTATAAAAAAAATAACACATAAAATTATGAAACAAGATTTATTCAAAATTTCGGGTTGTTACAGTGGGGGTTCATTTAGGTCATGAAAATAATATAAAACATGATAGTATATGGAATATTCGGATTTTATTATATCTTGTTGGTTTAATAATAATTGAGGGATGTTTAGGAATAAATAAATTAATAATTCTCTTTGAATTGCATTACCACTTATTCAAGAAACCTCATTTGGTTTCAACCAAATCCTTCCAAGGATGAATTTTTTTCAAAATATATGTATAATAGGATGAGATTAGGTAATTATTTCATTGATTTGGTAAGGGTTTGGTTGATAAAAAATTCTTGAGATGCATGAATATGAGAGTGGATTGAGTTCTATTTACTAATTAAGGATAAGTGACATATTTGTAAATACCCAAAATATTAAATAATGGGAGGTCATTATAACCCAATGTGGACCCAATATTGATAAATAGTGTATAATTGTGATTATATGTTAAATAAACACTTACACCAAACAAAATAACACAAGTTTTAAACATTCCATTCCTTTTCATTTAAGTTTACTCCCTTTTACCACTTTAGTTTCTACCGCGGTAATTAGTTTTTAGCCTAGGTAATAAAATGATTGAGCCTAAAATTAAATGGTTCTTATTAGATAATTTTGACATAGTGATTATAAATATTAAATAAAATTTATCAAGTTATAATACTTTGTGGGTTCAAAATTAATTTTGACACAAGATCTTGTAACATAAAAAAATAAGTATTTTAACCTCAACTTTAGTAATTAAAATTTATTATTTTACAAATTATTATTCCAAAAATTTATATTAACTTATTATAGAATATAATTTATTCTGATTAAAAATATGGAATCAATTTTCAAAATTCAATTCATATATTTTGGAAAAATTAAATTTAAAATTAATCATCTAGAAACGATGAGAAATATGGTTTTAAGGGAGAACATTTTCAAAATATTACAGTGTTTTTATATCAAAATAAATATTAAAAATATTCCAATTAACTAAAATGGATTAATTTATATAATTTCTAACTAATTTTACTTTAAACTAGTCAAAAATATAATTTATCGTTATAAATAATTAAAATAAACAAACAGTTTTCAATTCAAATTTATTTTTTCACTATTCATAAAAAAATGAAACTTCTCAAAAAAGTACAAAAAAATAAAATGAAGATAATTTTGATATTATGATTTCTAAAACTAAGAGATTTTCATCAATTTTTAAAAAAAGGTATTTTTCAATTTTGTGTGAAAATAATTCGAAAACCGTCCTTTATAAAAAAAATACACTTTTTCATAAAACATTTCTTTTTCTTTTAAATTATAAATATTTAATTTTTAATAAATAGGTAAACATATTTTTTATAATTTAGTTATTAGTATACATACCCTAAAATTTAGGGACTAGTTCATAACTATTACATTAAATTCTAATATTTTAGTAATAAGTTACATTTCATTTAAACACGGTGTTTCATGTAACATAAGTTATTCTCAGTGTTGTGTTGAATGCCATATAAATTTAATATTTATTGTAATTAAATTTAATTTAAGATATTTAATCTAAATAAATATATTTCATTTTTTTAATATTGTTGTTTCATGTCATATAATCTATTGAATACAATTTTTTTCTTTTTGAATTTTAGGTTGTTATATTAATGAAGTATTCCTTGTGGATTTAAATGTAGATTTGAACTATTATTAAACACACATTAACTTTACAAATCAAAGTGTTGTTGATTGTACGAGTATGGGTCAATGAGGAGTCCTATATGTATTGAAACTTTTCCATCATTTCATTCAATACAAGTTTCTTAAATATCTATTAGTAACAAATCATATTCCTACTATATTTAATAATTGATATCTTATAATTTACAAAATGATAGATATCCATTATGTCAGAAAGTAATTTTTTAAGTAGCCCTTTCATTAAATATAATTATAGAAACAATTATACACCTGGTAAAATAATAAATTCATATAATTTAATATTCCTAAATAGACATACGATATTAATATCATCAATATAGAAAGTTATTGTTCAATATTGACTATATTGTTCTATATAAGGAAAGAATGCATATTTTTTGTTACTGTATCAATTCTATAATTTAATAAATTCATGTCTATAGATCCACATGAGTTATCATGTGAATACAAACTCGAAAAAAATAGTGGGATGAGTTGTTATGGATATTCATACTACATAGGGATGCTTAAACCAAATATGTGTTTTCATAATCACTAATATAGGTTATATATTATTTGATAAAAATAATGAATCATATAAGGATGAACTAAATATATATATAAAATTAAATTGAAAAAATCATATTAATTCATATATGGATTCCATGTAGAAAAAACTAATTCCATATTCTCTTGGTTACTACACATGATGTACATTCGGTAGTGCGTAGTATAAACTATACATGGATGGTACACGTTAGTACTATTAAGTATAGATTTCTTATTAATGGTTTCTAGTATCCTAGACATTATCTAAGATGAAATACTTACACTAATATTCATATTAAATCCATTAGAATTATATATTTCATAGAAACAATATATGATCAGTATATGGGAAATTAGTGTGTGACGACCATCATACTTGATGGAAATCCTATATAATATGTCTATATGATGAAACCAAAAGGTTTTGTGACACCAAAGAATTCTAATAAGCTATACAATTTGAAAAATTCCATTTACAGATCGAAGAAAACATTATTATTGTAGAATATTCATTTAATGAATCCACTATATATTACATTTTTATTAATAATGATGTTTGAGCTTATATATAAATTTTGTTAGAGGGAATGAAATGGCATACTCAGTAAATTATTTTGATAATAGATAAATGATGTAGATTATGCCTTACCAATATTTAGGACAAAGATAAATGATATTTCACCAAGAATAACTTAATGATGAAACTTAAGTTCTAGGGAATGATATGTTATGAAATATATATAGTTTCTTAGATATTTTCAGGGTGAATATATCCAAATGGTATTGTAAAACAAAATAAATAATAATTCAAGACCTAATTGATTCCTATTTCACATGGTATAAAATCAATCGATGATAATTTTCCAAGAAAAGGCGGTGATTATTGGGATGAATTGAATACCATATTCTTGAGTATTTATAATATATATAATATTAAATTATACAAACTATGATTTATTATTGATTATATATAAATCATATAGGTAAAACATCAAGCAGAAACCGGAGAAATACATAGGGTTGTAATTAGAACATTGCAACAGTAATTGAGACTTTACAATATATGAGTACTTAGTAATGACCGAGATTAGAATGATAGTATTGAATAATATATGATAATTGTTTTCCAATTTATATATTTTTTATAGTATCATATGAAATATATGATAAGAAGAAATATGCATTTATTATCGCTAGTGGTTTTTTTATCTACCATGACCATGTTTTTAATTCATTCTCTTGTATCTTAAGAAGAATTTTACAAATTATTAGTTCCAGATTCTAGAATTTGACCAAGATAATAAAGTATTATAATAATATATAACATATGATAAAATTAAGACTATGGTATCTTCAACGATGTCAAGCCTATTTCATTGTAGACAATGTAAATACTTCATGATCCATCTATTGAATAATTTTCTCAAAGGGGTGAAGTCAATGTGAGGATAATAATCAAACGAGAACATGGTAGGCCCAATAGGTATGTTCATACCTCTATGGAAAAATGTTTTTCTTGTGAGAACTACCAAGGTTTTAGTTAGTGGTTTGTTTTCGTATATTTTGGTGTATTTTGGAGTAGGTTCACAACAGAAAACCAAAATTTTACTTTATATTACTAGAAAATTAATATTAATTAACATCATATAAAATAATTAGTTTTTATTTTTCTAAACATAATTTGATAATGTTGTTATATTATTTATCATTAATAGGTTAAGGAAGTTACCCACTATAATGGGTACCTTTATGTGTTACGATACAACTCATAAACATATATCATATGGTCCAGATCATGTATATCTGATGATATATAGATGATGTTTTTTGATTATTTAATGGATTCTCAAAAAGAGATGAGAATTATTTTTCTTGAATTTTCCACTTGATAATATCTATTAAGGTAGGTTATGAGTATAATCCCATCAATTTTCAATCCAAATATTATATGTTTCCTCGGATACTCCTATATAAGGAAGTATTATTGCTACATATACATGAGATTATTATTAATGTATATCATGTATCATGTATTTTAATATATTAATAAAATCCATAAAAAATATGGTCACAATGAGGTAAAATATGTTCAGTGTGTCATAAGTGATATGAGATTAATTAAATAATTTAATAAAGGATTTTCCCTTTTCAAATAAATGAAATAAAATTTATTTGAACCATTTATTGAAATAGAAATGTTGGAATAATTCCGTGGTTAAGGTAGTTTGTAAACGAGTCCATTTTATGTATTCAAATACAGATTAATAAGGATTACAGGTTTGTAACATATTTATGTTTACTAATTAATGACATATCAATAAAGAGGTATTATATTACACAATGAGAATTTTTATGAGGTTGTTCTCATTTTAGAATTATACTTTAATATATGGGTACCTTTATTTATTACTAAATATAGACCTTGGTTTCTTGGAATTTTCATCTAATGACATTGGGAATATGACCTATTGGGTCACACACATAGTGATTCCAAGATCCAAGATAAATTTTATATGAATATAATATTAAGAATAAATGTTATTACTAATTTGTGTAATAATAAATTGTCAGGTTAAGATGATGACATATATTCAATTATTTTTCTATGGAGTACATAAATACGTATATTTAACTAGTTAATTTAATATTGAAATAAATATTTATTTACAATATTAGTGAATATAATATTTCTTTATTTTTATTATTTATAACATAATGGTATTTATTTTCATAAATAAATAATAACTATTAATTGTAAAATAAAATAAATAGAGGATTTTTGGGTTCTGATTAGTAGTCCCAATGGAAATGATATAATAATCCCCATGTTTAGCTCCTATTAAGGAGATAAAATTATAATAGTATTATTATTATTTTTTCAGGGTTTTATTGAGGATAAACAATTATGTAAAATAACTTTATGAAATTACAAAATATTTAGTAGTGTGTAAATAATATATTTTATATCGTTTATAGCGAATCAATCTATTTTTGACAAAATATTCAACCAAGAGATTTCACTGAATTCCCTAGTGAAAATTTTTCAAGAACACTATTTATCCTGATAGACAATCCACCAACCCCTATCAAGAATAGGAGAAAGATATAAATTTTTATCAATCCTAAGAGAATAATTATTATAGTCCACATTGAATTAGGAAACATTCATGGTTCCTCTAGGATATAACATAAAACACCAAAAAATACTTTTCCTAATTTTTGGATCATTAGTTGATATAGTGAGAGGGGTTATATTTTGGATTTTCCAGAGTAGTGAAGAAACTAAGTGGTTGAAAACTGAATTGTTCAACAAGAATAATTTTCAAGTTGAGGTAATTTTAATTTTAAGTTATTTTTATAATATGGGTAAAAAGATCTACTCAAAGGATAATTTGGGGATATTTCATTAATTTCAACATATTTTATCTATTGAATCCTAAAAAAATACATTATTGGGAAATAGTCTAAATGAATCCATTGTAACCAGAACATTCATAAATTATTCACCTCATTTATAACTATTGTAATAATTTAGAAATTAGGATACTGTGATCATGAAACTATATATATGATAAATATATAGTATATAATTTATTTGAGATAAATATGTATGAACCATTGTCAAACCTTACCATATCAAATTTTAGATTGTTTCTAGTCAGTTATTATTTATAAAAATCAAAATATAATGCGATAGGATATTATAAAATACTAATGGTTGTTTACAAAGTATTTAAAAGTTATTGGAATTAAAAATACTCCTCATACCATCACATCATTACTTACTGGTTTCCATATTATTTTAATGAATCAAAATCTTTTTGAATGGGTTTTATTTTAAGGTCTGATGATAGTTTAATCATTCCCATACTAGAAAACATTGGTTCCCAATTAGTGAATTAAAAGTTAACAATTTTAAATGGATGGAGATTTGATTATTCATTAAGATCAAGGATAAGGAAAAGAGTATTACAAAATAGATATGAAAAAGAGGATTAATATATCCATAATTTATATTTTAACAACTTATTATAAGAATAAAATATATTAGATATTTAGTTATGATAATGGATACATAATCACATGGAGAATAACCTTTTTGTTTGATGTTATTATTTTTTTAGTGGAGATCATTGTGATTGACCAACATGTTATGATTTCTTATTTTCCATTTCTTGGATCAGTTTTTTGATAAAAAGTAGATAGTTTGAACCTTGGATCCGTGCAAATTACATCAAAAAAATATAGTACTAACATAAAGTGCATAGTGATATCCCCTTATAATTCTATTCAATGTCAATGTATGCACTTTTGTGTATCCCTATGTGGTAAAATATAGAAAATAGTTGTCCCTATTCATGTCATTATAATATGTAGATGTTGGGTATATTTGACCAATTATAATTAGTTTAGACCATTAATACTATCATGGACTTAGATATATCAAAAATTGAATAAAATTTACACCCTAATTCTCCCCTGTTATGGTTTGTTTGAGAATCTATCGTTACATCATGTGATATCAAAGATAGTAGTTATTATTATTTAGTCTGTTAGTGGATGTTTATCATTATTTAGGATCCCGCTAATGTGAATGATGTTCCATTATTCAATATGTGGAACTATTATATTTGGATGAATTGAATAATATCCCATTTTTGTTTTCTCTGCCTAGACATTTTTTCTAAAAGAATACATGAGATACATGTATGTAATGTTATTGAATTTTCTATGAATAAATAGATTAGAAATTACTGAATTATAATAAAATTGTCTAAAATATTTTTTATGGATCATTATCGGATAATATTTTTATGAAGGTGTCGAATCCCATTACCATCAAAAAAATATAGAATAAATTAGACCATATATATGAATGTGGTATAAATGTGGTGGAGGTTTACTTTCATTTTCTACAAAACATTTTTAATGATTTGAGGATTATCTACAGTGAAAACATTATAAATTTATTTAACTAGAACATTGAGTCCATTAGAGTTATTCATGGACTAAAAAATGATATGAATGTTGTTTATATTATAAATAAAATTTTTAAATCCTTTTACCAACATATAATTCAATATTGAGACCTTTAGAAGATTTAAATATCACTAAGTTATCCCTTAATAATTTAAAAAGAATATTAGTGGGTTGTGACATTTTAATAAAGCTCAAAATTCACTTGGTGAATTCAAAAAAATAAAATGAAGTTAGATAAAATTAATAGTATTACCTTGATGATGATAGAAATAAAAATTAACAATTTTTAAATTAATAATTATTACAACTTGTAGTATGGATATTCATTTGAGGTAAGGAATGATTATAAAATAAGATAAAATGGATTTTTTAATCTTTAAGGGTTTAGAATATTAAATATAAATTTTATAATACACAATAATGTTAATATGTTGTCTTATATTAATCAAAAAAATATTTAAGGAAGGTTTACCCTATATTAAACACCAAATGTGGTAACAAATATGGTAATAGGTTTTAATTGATTAATTTTCTATATAAGAATGTAGATGATGATGAGGAGTGATTTGAAGATAGAGGAACTAAATTCAAGTCATATTTAGAAGATGGTACATTGGAAATCATTGAGAAATATCATTTTGAAATGATTATCACATTATATTTAATAAAGAAGGACGAAAATGAATCCCTAATTTCAAATATGAAACAAATTTTATGGATTTTTCATTCATTATTATAATCTTGTTTATAAATCTATTGATTTATAGTAAAGAACAAGTATAAATTGAAAAAATTCAAGTCAAATAGGTATGGTTATAATACAATAATAAATAAATCCATTTAGAATTGGATTTTATCCATTGGAATAAAAATATTATGGATGTGGTTCATATGCTGAATTGTAAGAGGACACTTGATCTTATGTATCATATCAACTAGAAATTTTATAGAAATAAAATAAAATGAATTTCAATGCTTCCATTGGAAAGATCACACTGAATTAAATAAATAATAATAGGATCTTGATCGTTGATATTGGGTGTTCACCCCACATCACTAAAAACATGAATTTGTTAAATAATTTGAGGGCCCTTGTTGATGATATGTTATTGTTTCCAAATAATGGAGTTCTACACGTCAAAATAATGGGATAGAAAAGGCTGGTGGGGGATTTGTTGAAAAACATGGAGGTACCACTTGTAGATTTTCTATGATAAAATATTTTTGGAATGATCAAACAATGTGTCTGGGGATTGAATTCATGTTCAACCACAAGGGTTTCATAATCAAATTCAATGTTCAATATTTCATGGTGAAGTGGTTAGAAACTAATGGAATCTATATTAAATAAAAAATAATGTTAAAACAAGTATCCTTAAGGTGAAAAAAGTTAAAAAATTATTGAATCACAAGGTCATACACATACATAAATAATGAATTTATAATTTACCAATGTTGAAGGATATAAAATATATTATAAATTTGAATAATGTTTAAAAGAATATTGTTGACTCTTTTATGGGAAGGGAGATGATGGAAAATCACGATCAACAAAGTAAGAATAGGGAACCAAATTTTCTATATCAAATCCATATATATGCGTGCAGTCTAATGAAACATCCCAAAACATTAGGTGAAATATTTTTTTCATTTGTTTTGATTATTATAACTGAATGAGTACATTATGCTAGAGAATACCAAGAAATATTTGATGTACTACATTATATAATTATGTATTTAGTAGAAAATGAATCATATATAATGATAATGTTTTTAGAAATATAATGATATGTAAGGGCATGGATCCACATGGATTTACCATTTGTGTGTTTTAAAAGACCAAGGTGATCAGAGAAGGCACGGAGGGAGTCTGGAGGAGTTCGGTCATGAGAAGCTAGAAATAGGGTGTACACGACATGAACAAGGGGGAGATTACATGTACAATTCAGGTTCCATATGAATAAAACAAAGCACCAAGGCTACACATTTTTCGACATAATTCGCCGTGAGGCGGTATACAACATGATGAGGAGGTACACGTTATGTACTACCCCACTGCTAGGTATTTTAGAGACACCTAGCCACTCAGGTTTTTCAATCTCTATGGCTTGAGAACACCCCCTCTCAACCCTAGACAACCTGGATGCCTCCCTCTTATTGTTTCGGGATTCCTTCATCCAGGATTGGTTCCATGCTTCCTTCTTCAAACCGCCTTTAGTCCGAGGTAAGATCTACCATCTTTCTTTGGTTTTCTTTGATTATTTTTCTCCCATTTCTATTTACTATTATATTTTTTTTTGATCTCCATGGTTCTAAGGGAGTATCTTTTAGTTATTCTTAATGCGGTTGTGATACGACATTCTTGGATGGATGCAACTGTTGTGGGGAAGGGGATCGTGATCCGTTTCTTTGATCTCTTCTCAAGAAAAGAATGTCAAAAACCTTTTAAGGTAGTGGATTAATTTATTCAATATTCTATTATATGAAACAATAGGGTTATCATGTTTTATCTCTCATGATATCAAGGTAATTGACTTAATTAAATACTTGAACTGGATTAAAATAATTGGTTTGATCGCATATTATTGTGTTTCACAGTGATAATGATTTCCCTCTAGATTTTCTATATAGTGTGACATCTATGATTTTCTTGTTAGCATGTCATTATTGATGATTTTGGTAAAGAACATAAAGCATGAATTAATTGATCAGTGTTTGAATAAAGATAAATAGGCATGTAAATGAATCTTTTTGTTTTTCTAATTTGATATTAATCCAATTGATTTTGTAAGAATTTTTAATTATTTGTGATAGATATGATATATTTCTATTTAGGTTTACCATAGTTATAACCCACTAATAATGAATTGTTTAATTAAATATGGATTAACTAATGGGGTTTTTTATAAAAGATAATTTCTGGTATGGTTCTGAGTTTCCTTGTTCCTTGTAAGGATGAGTAATTTGTGCATTGGATCCATGAGTGATCATTATGTAAGTAGGTTGGATGAATTTTTTAGGAGCCAAGAGCCGAGATGATATGATTTTTGTTTCCTGCTGATTTTTTTGTGATGGGATCTTGGATGGCTTTTGTGATATGTCGTGGTAGGGGCCCATTGGTTATGGCAGATGTTGACACCTGGAGTGGAGAGATGCGTTGGTTTATGCAGGTGGGTGTCGGGGAGGACATCAGAGGTGATGAAATGGGTTGAATATGAGCTTATCTACTTCTATGAAAGTGGTTTCTTGTTGAATATATTATTTTTTATCTAATTTTCTTTCCCGGCTGCTTGAGGCAGTTGGTCGTTCTTACCCTCCTTCCAAAAGGGGAAAAGACGTGCGGGGAATGCCAGGTGATTTTTTTGTTTTGCTTCTCAATGATGGATGGGTCTATGGTACAATTATAGGTTGTAAAATACACAACAGTTAGCCCATATAATCACCGTGTTGATTCCCTTTTGTTTGTTAGCTTAGAATATTTTTCTAGAATTCCTGGGAATATGGAAAAGTTATATTTCCGTTTATAATAGATTGAATATATGATGTTAACCAATGGGGTTGGAGCTTGCTGGGACGCAATGTTGAGGTTACAATTTAGATAAATAATAGAATTTGGGGGGGATTATAATTACATGTAATGTGCAATTAATAAAATTTAATTAATTGTTAAATAATTAATTAATATAAAGTTCAACTAATAAAAATTGATAAAGTAATCTAATGTAGCTCTTTACATGGTTGTGTGCTTATAGAATACCTAGTCTTAGCAGTAGCAGCACGGAGTTTGAGAGACGTTACCTATAGTTTTGTATATGAATAGTTTATTCCCATAGTGTGCTTGTAAGTTATAGTAAATTCTATACATTTTGTGTTTCTATATGCTAATCCACCCCCATAAGTTAAGGAAAATGACACCCTAGGGATTCTATTCTATGTGTGGCGTTTTCCCCCCACATTCTGGTGGGAGGATGGATAGTTGTCTATCCCCTTTATCCCTGATCTCTTCTCTTGGTAGTTATAAGTGATGGTAGTCACATCAGTTAGTTTTCCCCAGATATGTGTGTAGAGGTTTGTAATGGATTTTGGTTAATCACACACATATATTCTGGATATAGTTTCCTATGGACTACTATAGGTGTAATATGTATAGGCTATGATGGATTGAAGATCCTTATTCATTATATGGTTTCTAATAGATTAAGGTATAATTAATGATGATTGATATATGTTATGCAAGATTTGGTGGCTCCCATAAACTACCAAGTTAATTTGGTTACATGGACGTGGTGGTTGTGCTGCATGAGGTGTGTGTTGTGGTGATTCACCCACATGTCTGCGGGAAAGCCTTTTAGAGTGAGATGCTTAGGATGTGTGATTTTGGGGAAAACTAGTAAACTAGTGTGGAATTATTAGCGGGGTATACTTGATATTCTTTATTATATTATGTACTCTTATATGCAATAGTTGGTGAGAGAATCCATGGTGAGGATGGAAACATAATATACCTATTTAGGTGATGAGTTAGTTTCACTTGTTTTTCACTCTTCTTTATCATGATTTCTTTACTTCTTCGGGAGAGGCTCTGAGGAGGGTACTACTGATTATACTATTAAACTCTCCCTATGTATATATAAACTATTTCTTAGGTCACTTGGAGGAGGATGGATATCAGGCTGGTTACTGCTAGCTTGGGCTTGTAGGAATTGGTCTGACTCCATTGTTGTTGTTGTCATTTTTACATTCTTTTGGTACATTCAATTTCCCCTCCCAATTGTAGTAGTTTTTCATGAAATTACTTATGTGTACATGGTATTTCATTTTTATTGAAATCTAAGTTGGTGTTGGTTGGTGATGTCTTATCTCTCTCTTTTGCATGTGTTATCATAGAGGGTAATGCATCCCATTTGTATTTTTACTATACCATTGGTGCTAGTCGCCAACTTGGGGCCTACTGGGGTGGGACTCTAGGGGTTCACTATCTCCCTTATCACATTGAAGGCCTAGGATGGGTACCCCATGTATGGAGGGGGTTGTGACGAAGTGGTATCATAGGTCAGGTGGAGGGATATGATGGACTTTAGTGTTAGGCACAAGTGAGGTTGCATGGGTTTTAGGTAAACGGTGTCAGTCATGTTTAGAAAGTGATGTAAACACTGGATACCGGTTGAGACATTAGCATTTAGGGCCCCTATTATTTGATGCACGAAGCATTAAGCTTACAGTGGCTACAAAATTAGGTTATACTAATTGTAGGGTAGAGACAAAGGAAAGGATCAGGCATTATTCTTCTTTGTTCCTATGTTTGAATGGGTAGACCATGGGATAGGTTAACCTAATATAAATAAATTAAAATCGGTTAATTAATTATTGTTGATTCTTCCATATTCAGAGTTTAGGATCTCTAAAAAAATTATTTTGTAGGTATGGATCTAGATTGACGTCATCATCAGGTTTTCACAGAAGACGTGCAACAGGTTGTTTCAGTAGATCACTATAGGGTAGAGGTTGACAATAATGACACATGGAGGAGTACACTCCATGTTTTTCAATACTAGAGTCTGAAGAAGTAGGACTGATCCAATTCCGATGTAGTCATGGAAGACTGGTTAGAGGAGGTGTAGATAGCCTTCATTTCGATCCATGCTTGGAAAAATCATTGGGTGTATTTGGTTGTGACGATGCTGCATGGAGCAGTGAGACAATGGTGGTTCTTGTCACTCGGGGATCACGAGGAGTGACCGGTCTCAAGGGAGAATTTCTGAGACATTTTCATAGCTAAGTTTCATTCTTCAACCATGAAGGCTTCTAGATTCCAAGAACTACTTACCCTTCGATAGGGGATCTCTAGTGTGCAAGAGTGCGAAATCTATTTTAGTAACCATTTATGATATTTTTTGGACCTGTTTCTATATGATGATTCCAGGGTGAGGCATTATGAGGATGCTTTGCATCCAGAGATCTAGCGTGAAGTCACCTTGTTTATGATGAATACATATCTAGAGGTGCTGGAGTGGGAAGAGGTCATTGAGATGATGTTAGAAAGAAATAGATCATCATGATATGGGATTCGTATTGATTCTTCATAAAGAAGAGTTGTGGTTTTTGGTTCCTAGTATTTAGGACAGAAAATTTATGTTCGGTTGGGGATAGGTCCCAGCCCTCAGCATCTCGTTTCTCCAAGGGTGGCAGTTCTCAGGAATATTCCAAGGGATCAACTACTTTTTTTCTAGTGGAGGCTGAGGTAATAAATAGCTATAGTGACCAACCTTTTAGAGAAATCACTGTAAATAAGGTGTTCTGCTCTAGGATCCTCTGTAGAGGAATTCCTAGACAAGGCAGTGGTAGCATTTTGCACTAGCATAGGATTAGTAGAGAGAATATGGAACAGTCAGAGGAAAGCCCCAAGATGCTCCCTGTCCTCATAGATCATAGCATGGTGGTGGTGGTGGTCATCATCCAGGTCAGAGAGGTCGTGGAGGAGGTTGTGGTCAGCTTCATGCTTTAGCATTGTGAGTTCCAGGTGAGCCAAACACCATTCGAGGTACCCTTTTCTTGTTTCTACATGGGTGTATGCCTTGTTTGATTTAGGATTGATTCACTCATTCATATTACAAGCCCCTTTCCATACTTTGGGACTTGAGGTAGAGGGGCTTCTAGTGCCCTTGGTGTTGACTACACCAGTTGGAGGTTGAGATGACTTCATTGAATTATATAGGGACAGTGAGCTTGTTCTAGGGTAGCACCACACTTGGGGATATTTCATATGTTTACATATATATCCATATGATCCCATCCCTGGAAATTAATGGCTGTATTCGGTGCGGGCTATAGTATATTGATTCATAAGGAAGGTGGTGTTCTTCGATGTTAATGGAGATCTGGTTGTGCTTTTTGGTGAGAAAGACCCTTGGATGGGTCATAGGTGTGTTCTATCCTTATAATCCTTGATGGCTGTGCTAATTCTATGTTCGTCAAAGGTTTAGCAGTTATATTTTCCCATGTTCATAGAAGAGTACCCATATTTCTTTTTCGAAGTGGTTGTAGCATTACCCCCTCGATGAGAGATTGAGTTTGAGATCGACCAATATCCAGGAGCCTCTCTTATATATATGTCTCGATATAGGACGGACCCTTTTGTGTTACGGGATCTGTGTATACAGCTTAATAGTCTATTAGAGGGAGGTTTTGTTCGGAGGACTGTGTCACAATGGGGTGAAACAGTTTTGATCATGAAGATGGCTGATAGCAGTTTAGAGTTGTGTATCAATTATCATAGCATAAACAAAGTGATAGTGAAGAATTTCTATCATATTCCACTGATTAATGATTTATTCAATCAACTGAAGGGATCAATTTGGTTCTCGAATCTCAACTTGCGGCCCTGGTATCATCATATGCATGTAAATGATGAATATATCCCGAAGACTGCTTTCTGTTGTCGTCTTGGGCATTACGAGTACGTTGTAATGTCATTTGGTGTGACGAATGATCCTATTCTGTTCATGAGATTGATGAATTCTATGTTTGGTGAGTTCCTGGATATGTTCATAGTGTTTTTCATCAATGAAATCCATGTGTACTCTACGTATGATGAGGAGCATGTAGAGCATCTACATACTATATTGGGAGTTTTTTATCAACAAAATCTATTTGGAAAGTTGTTTAAGTTTTATTTTTTGGATCTAGATCTTCATTTCATCGGGCATGTGGTGTCCTAGTAGGGAGTAGATGTATATTTGTAAAAGATAGAATCAGTTGTGTCTTAGTAATCCCCCAAGATAGTGGCTGAGGTGCGAAGTTTCTTTGGTATCGAAGGCTACTACAGGAGGTTCGTAGCTAATTTTTCTTGGGTTGTGACTCCTCTGACATCATAGACCAATAAGGATCAGGTTTTCGTATGGACTGATCAATGTCAGGCAGCTTTTGAGTATCTGAAGTAGAAGTTGGTCAATGCTCTGGTTCTTTGTCTTCCAGTAGAGGGAGTTTAGTTTGATATTTTCTATGATGCTTTTTGTCTGGGGTTTGGATTCATTATACTGTAGTAGAGATCAGTTGTTTCTTATGGGGTTTAGAAGTATCATTCCTATGAACATAACTATGCCACCCATGATCTTGAGTTAGTGGTAGTGGTGTTTTCTCTGAAGTGGTGAGGACATTACCTCATTGGATAGCACTTTGTGGCTTTCACGGATCATAAGATCCTAAGGTATGTTTTCTTCCAGTGTAACTTGAACCTGTGGTAGCATCAGTGGATGGAGTTCGTACATTAATACGACTTCAAAATATCATATACACATAGAAAAGGGAATTTTGTAGTTTATGTGCTGAGCAGGAAGTCATGTAGTGATGCATTGAGTGAATTTGGTGATTCATGGAGAGTGATGGAAGAACTATCAGCATTACACCTCAATAATGGAGAAGATGGGGGTAGAGGTTTCCTCTTTCAGATGATGGTGCAGTCATCTCTGGTGCAGTAGGTGGAAGAGTCCCAGTTGGGTGATCTACAAGTGGAGGTCTTGGGAGACTGAGTTGTTTGTGATGAGGCCCCTAATGGTTGGTTAGAGGATGAACAAAATCGAGTGTTGTATTATGGAAGGATTTTTGTTCCTTTGTATATGTGTGATATGGTTCTAAGAGAGTTATACAGTTCTCTGTTAGTGGTGTATCGAGGTGTGACAAAGATATACTGAGCCTTGAGGAGTTTATTTGGTGGCCTGGGTTGAAACGTGTAGTTGTAGAGTTTTTTTCATGATGTTTTGTATGCCATAAGGTGAATCTTGAGCACCATGTTCCCGGTGGTCTAATCCAACCATTAGATATTCCTCAATTGAATTGGTAGGACATCTCTATGGACTTTTTTACCGGTTTACCTCAAGCTCACGGAGGTCATGATGCTATATGGGCGGTGGTTTATCATTTAATGAAATTATCCCACTTCATAAAAACAAATGAATCGATCTTAGTAGAGGTTTTATCGCGAAAATGTCTAGAGGAGGTGGTGAGACTCCATGAAGTCCTGAGGATGATGATTTCTAATTGAGATCCTCATTTTATCTCTACTATGTGTAGAGGTCTCCCACATGGTTTTGGTTCTCAGTTATTCCTTAGCACTGCTTTTCATCCACAAATGGACATTCGGACAAATCATACCATCCAGACTCATGAAGACATGTTGGGCTCTTGTATCAATGATTCTAAAGGTTCATGGATGAGGCTCTTACCCTTTGTGGAGTTCTCTTACAACAATATTTTCTACTCCACCATCGGTGTGTCACTATTTGAAGCCTTGTATGGTTGGCCTTGTCATTTTTCATTGTGTTAGACTAGGGTTGTAGATTCAACAATTCTCAAACCAGAACTAGTGTAGAATATAATAGAGATGGTTCAGGTGATTCATGAGAGGATGAAAGCAGTACAGTATTGTCAGAAATCATATGTCAATCAAAGGAGGATACCTTTAAAGTTTTATGTTTGGGATCATGTGTTTCTGTAGGTGACTCCCCATCATGGACAGTGAAGGTTTGGTCATGGGAGTAAGATTTCTCCCCAGTTTTTTGGGCTTTTCGAGGTGTTGTCTCGTGTTGGAGAAGTGGAATATCGGGTAACATTTCATTGGAGATTATCCTTGTACATGAATTTTTAATGTGTCACATATTTATCATTATCTTCATGACAAATCTCATATCATTTATTTGGGAGATGTCAGCATTGACGATGATGCGACCTTCGAGGAAGACCTATGGATATTCAGTACTGGAAGGATATGGTGTTTTATGGGTGGTCTATCCCCTTGTTTTGTGTCTTGTGGAGGCATTGGGGCATGGAGGGGAATACCCGGGAATGTGAGTCAGTAATACACACTCAATATCCCGATATGTTTAATTTTTATCTCTTTCCTTGTGACGGTTTTTATTTTGGGGTTATATACCTTTTTTCCAATGAGATGGATTTATTTTGTTGCTTCTTGGTGATTTCTCTCTTTGATAGGTATCTCCCCTTGGATAGTGTTTTGGAGCTAGTTGTGGTTGTCACATGGTGTCACGTTTTTCTTTTGATGTGTTTCATATCTTGTGGTGGAGAAAGCCTTGAAATGTATCTCATGGGGTGGTTGTTCGAATAACCCCTTTTTTGTTTCCTCTGTGGGTTAGTTTTGCATTATCAAGGAGGAAAATTTTTTGAGAGGTATCTTATGGAAGGGCTAGGATCCATGTGTGTGGACCCATTGTGTTTTCTTGAAGACTGAGGTTCGTGGAGAAGGCTTGGAGGATATTTTTTGGAGTTCAGTCCTGAGAAGCTAGAAGCAGGGGGTAGTGGACGTGACCAAGGGGGACATGACGTGTACCGTTCGGGTTTCAAAAAAAAAGTGTTGAGGTATTGTGTTTTTTGGCCTAAGTCTCCTTGAGGAGATACATGACGAGATGAGGATGTACATGTTGTGTACTACCCCAATGTTTTGTGTTTTAATGACACCAAACTGCTGGGATTTTTCAAAACCTATAGGTTGAGAACACCCCCTCTCTACACAAGATGACACAAATGCATCCCTCTTCAATGTTTATCGATCCCTTCATCTTGGATAGGTCCCCCATTTCCTTCTTCGGCCCATCTGTAAACCGAGTTAAGATCTACCTACATTATCTGATTTTCATCGATCTATTTTCTATCATTTTTATTTTCCATTCTATGGAATTTGATCTCAATGGTTCTAAGGGAGTTTAGTTTGGTTTTTGTTTATTCGGTTGTGCTGTGACATCCTCAGGTTGATGTAGTTGTTATAGTGAAGTAGATCGTGATAAATTTCATTGATCTATTATCACGGGAAGAACATCGGAAACCTTTTGAGGTAGTGGATTAATTTCTTATCTATTCTTTTACATGAAACTATATGGTTATCTTTTTTCAACACTTTGGATCGCAATGGAATTGACCAAATTAAACACTTTAACCAGATTAAAAGAATTGGATTGATTTCATGTTTTTTCTTTGAGCAATGATAATAGTTTGCCTCTTGATTTTCTAGATAGTGTGATATATATGCTTTGATTTTTAGCATTTAATTATTGATGAAATTGGTATTGAATATAATTCTATAAATAATTGATAATTAGTTGGACAAAGATAAAGAGGCTTGTAAATGAATTTGGGTGTTGTTGTAATTTTATATTAGTCCAATTTATGCATCAAGAACATTTAATTATTGATGATAGATATGATATCTTTCTAGTTATGTTTCCCATTATAGAAGCTCACTAAAAATGAATCTGTTAGTTCAATATGGATTAATGAACCAGTTGTTTGATAAAAAATAATTTCTAGTAGGGTTTGGAGTTACCCTATTTCATGTAAGGTCGAGTTCCTTGTACTTTGGATCCATGAGTGCTCATTATGTATGTAAGTAGGACTCCTTGTTTATGGTCCAATAGACTAGTTGATATGATGTTTATATCCTGCAACCTTTTTTGTGATTTGAGATTGTATGGATATTGTGATATTTTGGGGAAGGGGTCCCATTTTTTGTTGTAGCAGTTGATACCTAGAGTGGTGAGATGCATTGTTTTATTCATGTGGGTGTCAGGGTGGACAATGGAGGTGATGAAATGGGTTGAAGATGGGATTATCCACTACAAAGAATGTGGTTTCTTGTTGAATCTATTTTTTATGTGATTTACCTTCCCCACTTCTTGAGGTTGTTGGTCTTGCTTACCCTCCTTCCAAAAGAGGTGAATATGTGTGGGGTATGACATGTATTTTCTATGATTAGCTTCTTAATGATGGATGGGTATATGCTCTTCTTATAGGTAGAAAAGACTCTATGGGTAGACCATCTACTCACCATGTTGATCCCATTATGTTTGGTAGCATATAATGTTTTTCTAGAATGCCTAGGAATATGGGAATTTGATGATGTAGTAAATAAATGATTGAAGAAATGATGTTAACCCATGGGGTTGGAGCCTTTTAGGGCGCAATTATGAGGTTGCAATTTAATATAACAGAGTAATTTGGGTGTGATTCTAATGAAATGTAATGTGGAATTAATAACAGTTAATTAATGGTTAAAGAATTAATTAACATAAATTGAAACTGAAAAAAGGGAATAAATTAATCTAATGTAGCTCTTTAAATGGTTGTGTGCTTATAACATACCTAGTATTAGTAGTAGCAGTTGGGAATCTGAGATATTTTAGATGCATTTTATTCTAAGACTAGGTTATACCCATAGTGTGGTTGTGAGTTATAGTATACTCTATACTTTTTTGTTTTTTATATGCTGATCCACCCTGTCAATTAGAGAAACTTACACCTTAGGGATTATGATCCCCGGGGGTGTTTTCTGCAACATTCTTGTGGGAGGATAGATGTATTACTACCCCTTTTGGTCCAACTCTCTTCTCTTAGTAGTTACTGGTTCCAATAGGCACAGAGGTTAGTTTTCTTCATATATGTGTGTAGAGGGATAAAATGACTTGTGGTTATTCATAGACATATATTTTAGATACAGTTTCCTATGGACTACTATAGGTGTAACATGTATTGGATGCGATGTCTTCAGGATCCTTACTCGGTGTATGGGTTGTAATTGGTTGAGGTATAATTCCCAATGCATGACACTCATTATGCGAGATATGGTGGCTCCTAGAAACCACCTAGTTACTTGGATTACATGGATGTGGGGGGGTTGCATGACGTGCATGTTTTGGTGCTTCAACTAGGTGTTTGTTGGAAAGCCTTTTTAGAGAGAGATAATCAAGACGTGCGGCATCATGGGAAAGCAACAAACCAGTGGGGAAATAGTAGTGGGGTACCCTTGATATTCTTTATTATATTATATACTCTTGTATGTGATAGTTGGTGAGAGTTAAAAATGTGAGGAAAATATCATAGTATACCTATTTAGGTGATTAGTTAGTTTCACTTGTTTTTCACTCTACTTTAGCATGTTTCCTTTACTTTTTCATCAGAGTATTTGGGGAGGATCGGACTGAGTGTATTGTTATTCTCACCATACGTATATATACATTTTTTCTCATGTCACTAGGAGAAGGCTAGATATTGGGTTGATATTACTATCTTGGGGTTGCAGGAGTTGTTCGGGCTTCGTGGTTGCAGTTGTTTTTACATTCCTATGGTACTTGTAGTTTTCCCTTCCAGTTGTAGTCGTTTTACATGACATTACATATCTCTACTTGGAATTTATTTTAAATTGAAGTCTAAGTAGAAGTTTTTTCGTGTCTTTATTATCTCTCTCTTCTTCATGTGTTCTGTTATAGGGTAATGCCTACCATTTGTGTTTTTACAATACCCTTTGTGCTAGTCGCCAACCCAGGGCCTGCTGGAGGTGGGACTTGGGGGTCAATATCTCCTTTCTCACACTTCCATCCTTGGAGGGGTACAACTTTTGGGGAGGGGTTCATGACATGATTGGTTGTAAATTTACTTTGAGGAGGAAAAATATCTTCATACACATGGAATTAGTCATGATGATTCATCTAAGAGGACACCACGAAGAATTATTTAATGAAAATAAATAACTGGATGGTCAAAAATAATGTGAAGAAACAACCTATCGAAATTGTAATTTTAATTTAATAAAAGAAGGAAGAATATTAAGGGTAATTTTACACAAAAAAATGGTATATATTGACTCCTCATGAGAAGATAACACCTAGAACGATATGGAATAAAAGGAATCTGACAGTCAAGCACTTTTCAATGCTTACAAAAAATATTTACATGTAGAAGATTAATGGATGTGAATGAAAATATGGTGATATAGATGATAAAGGAATTTTATTGGGATAATCATCAAGGAATAAATATTACATGTTCACCAATAAAATATTAAAAACATATAGGGAGATTTATTATATTATAGTGATTAATAATACATCTTTAAATTAATCTAGAAATATTTTTTTCATTGATTTTTTTAAACCTACTCTGGAGGGTTTAAAAATCATAGACATGGTGAGGATTCTAAAGAAAAATAATATAAAAAATAGGCTAATAAATAAGAAACCCCATTAAATAATATATGTAACAGAAGATTCTTGGTTTATAAGTCTTATATCATTGAAGAAAAAATACTCCTACAAAAAAGTGAGAATGAGGTATGTGGATCACACTTATCTATTATAAAAACATGAACAAATATCATTCAAAAAAATAAAAAAATGATGATTCATGTATCATGTCTATCAATATAAATTTATCCCAAATATAGAAGAACCAAAATTGGTATCTTGTGAGATGAAATTGTGTAGAAACCATTTTTTTTCCTCGTAAGACTTTTTAATATATTTGAAAAATTTGTCGTTGCTAAGAGATAAGACGATGTGTGATTTTAAGGGCCAGTGTGAATGGGATTAACTTTATAAAAATATTAATGATATTTTGTATTAAGTGTTCAGGAATTCATAAATAAAATGGTATAACCCTTTAGTGGAATTTCATGTCCGAAATATGATTCCAAATTTGAGTCTGAAATGTTATATTTACCCTAGGTGTGACCTAAAATTTGTTAGTGTGGGGCATTTAGATTTCATGGTCGTTGGTTGTCATAACAACTGTGCTCTTTATTACACACTTAAAACTATTTATTACATAAACTCTTCACATGATACAACCTGAATGATCGAGAGGTCTAGTTTATTTAGGACTTAGGAACATTATATAACAACTTAAAACATAAAACACACAACATCTTTATTGAAAACTTCATTTCCATAACCATGACATTCCCACATACATAGAATTGCATGGGATAACCTGAGGATATACATGTCAAAAGGGATAGCTATAAAGACCATTAATGGAGTAAAAAAGTCATGATATAAGAATACATTACATGTTAGGAAATAGGTATATTAATGGAGAATAAAAGAAACATGAACCTAAAGGTATGATATACCATGATTATCATGACATATAAATGTGGCAACAACAATTCACATGGAATTAGAATTATCCAAGGCTCATTGAACAAGGAGCATTAGTAAAACCTAATTGAAATTGAATTAGAATGAGAAAATCCTCATTTAACTTGAATTATCCTGAGTAATCCTCATTGCACTTGATGTATCATGATACTAGTCTTTACCCAAATATTCCACTATCTCATAAAATTATGAAAAATTCACCATTAGATAATATAGACAACCTGATTCCAAAAATAATATTCATTTTATCTAAATAATTTTTAAAATATGTGAATTTTTACTTTTAAAATACAAACCGACATTTATCGAAAATTTGTGGGTTTATACAAAAACAACTTTCAAACCTTAATAAAATTACAATTTTATTCAAAAAAATTATACGATCAATTTAATTTAGTAGTAATATTTTATTAAAATTTTATTTAATTCAAAAATCCATTAATTCAACAAAATATATTTCTTAATTGAATATTAACTAAAAAATAGTATTTGTTCTTCAAAAACTATTGACAAAGTAACAATAATAAGATGAATGTATATTCTATATAAAAAAATAATGTACATAATCATAGTACTAGTGTCTGGTTACATGACCCCTTATAACAACTGAATACTATTGAAGGGTAAGGTGTGTGATGGTGACAGACTCTTCAGGTAGCTCAAATAACAACACACGGATGGTAATCTCTATCAACATCCACTTTTCATGTAGGAGGTTTCATTCAAGCTTCATGTGTTAAAGATCAGCTTGGTCTTGGGAAAGAGAGAATCCCAACAATGCCACCTCATTTACGTGCTTTGAAAAAATGGTCTTTTTATGGAGCAATTATACTGGATGAGGCCATCGCTTCCTTTTTCTGAGTAAATTGGATTTTTTAAAGCCCTATATTTATACTAATCATGTTATCACTGTTCAATGGAAATATTAGCAACGGTCACAACTCTTAATGGTATTTAAAAATCCAAAAAAAAATAAAACCAAATAAATTCCTATGTTATATAACCATTTCACATAATAAGACATTTAATTAGATCAAGAGGAACTTTCATTAATAAAATTTTAGTTCGTCACAATCTTCCCCCTTTAAAAAAATTTTCATCGAAATTTTCATTTCCCATACTAAAACAGATATGAGTAACTATGATTCATCACTTCCTTTGGTTCTCATGTTTCTTCTTCAAAATTTTTGTTTCACCACAACACCTTGATGAGGGGCATTGTCTTGTTTTATAGAACTTTTTCCTTATGATCTATGATCTCTACTGGATTCTCCTCTTAAGAAAGATCATCATCTAACTGTATTACTTCTTAAGAGAGTATATTTAAAGGGTCTGGAATGTACTTCCATAAGAGGGATAAATGAAAGACATCATGTACTTTGTCCATTGTAGGTGGAAGGCTAGTTTATAGGCCACAGCCCTGACACGATCATGAATCTCAAAATCCCCAATGTACCTCGAACGTAAATTATTATTATTTCCAAAGCACATGAACTTCTTCCTTAAAGATATGCATAGAAATACCATGTCCTCAACTTTGAACTCAAAGTCTCTTTGACAGTTATCTGCATAACTCTTCTGTCGACATTGGGCTTCCTTGCTATACTACTGAATGGTTTTCTCCTTCCCCACCATTTATTCACCCATATCTGGTCCTAGCATCTTACTCTCACCAACATCATCCCAACACGCGGTGTTCTGCACCTTTTCCCATAAAGGGATTCATATGGTGCCATTTGAATGCTCAGGTGGAAACTGTTATTGTAGGAGAATTAAACCAGTGGAAGATGATGGTCACATCCTCCTTCTAAGTCCATAGAACATGATCTTAACATATCTTCCAGTGTCTGAATAGTTCGCTCAGATTGGCCATCAGTTGAAGATGATAGGTCATACTGAAGTTCAGTTCAGTTCTTAGAGAATGATAGAGACCTTTCCAGAATTTTGAGGTGAATTTCGGATCATGATCAGATATAATTGATAGTGATACTCCATGAAGCCTTACCACTTCCTTTATGTAAATCCATGAAAGTTTCCTCTTGAATTGTGATAAAGTGAGTTGTCTTCATATAATGATCCACAATGAACCATATAGCATTGTTTCCTCTGGATGTCCTTGAAAGTTTAGTGAAAATGTCCATGGTGATGTTATTCCACTTCCATGATGGTATGGGTATTGGTTCCATCATCCCTTTTGAATTATGCCTCTTTTCCTACACTTACTGACACACCAGGAACTTTGATGTATATTAATCAATCTGAATTTTCATATTGTCCCACCAAATGTTTTTCCAAGGTCCAAATACATCTTTGTGCGCCTTGGGGGAATAGAGAAGGTTGATCTATGTGCGCCATTCAGAAGATCCTTCTTTATATATGGATCAGATGGTACATATAATCATGGCCCAAATCTCACAATTGCATCCTTATCAACCAAGAACTCTGAGTATTTACCATTTTTGATAACTTCCTACCTTTTCATAAATTACACATCCTTTCTCTGAGCATCTTTTATTTTCTCTATGAGGTACGGTTTTGCAATAATTTGATAAATGATTGATGATGTTCCTCCCTTAATGATTCCCATTTTCATCCTCTACAAATATAAGAAGATTAGATCATTTTCAATTCTCATCATTGATAAACATGGGGGATCCTTTCTACTTAGAGCATCCACCACCATGTTTGCTTTACCAGGATGGTAGTGGATTGAGCATACATAATCCTTGTTGAGTTCTATCCATCTTCATTGGTGCATATTAATATCTTTTTGGGTAAATATATATTTGAGTCTCTTGTGATCAGAGTATATCTCACACTTCTCCACATAAAGATAATGCTGCCAGATTTTCAATGCAAAGATCATAACTGCCAACTCCAGATCATGCATGGGATAGTTTTTCTAATGGATTTTCAGCTGCCTTGTGGTGTAGGCTATCACTTTATCATTCTTCACCATCAAAAAACCTAGGCCCTTCATCGAGGGATCACTAAACACCCCAAATAGTTCTCTACTCGTGGTTAATGTGAGCATGGGCATAGTGATAAGCCTCCTTTTTAACTCCTTGAGTCTCTCTTCACATTAATCACTACAAGAAAACGTTACTCCATTCCAAGATAGCTTCGTAAGAGTGTTGGACAATCGTGACCAATTTCTCACAAATCAGTGATAATATCCAGAAAACCCCAGGAATCTATGGATATCCATTACTGTTGTTGACCTTGACCATTGCTCAATTTTATCTATTATAGAAGGATCCAAAGATATCCCATTACATGTGCTGATATGACCAAATAATGAGACTTCTTTCAACTAGACTTCACACTTGATGTGCTTTTCATAGATATTATTTTAGCAAGGTCTCTAGTATAGTTCTTAGATGCTCCTCATGCCCCTCTTTGGTTTTGGAGTAAATTAGAATATCATCTTTAAAGACTACCCTAAATTTGTTAAGGTAATCTCAAAAGACTCAATCCATCAAGTCCATGAAGATTTCTGGAGCATTAGTGTGTCTGAAAGGCATCACTATTAATTCATAGTGCCTATACCTTGTACAAAAAATCAATCTTGAGGATATCCTCCTTCTTCACCTTTACTTGGTAATATCCCAACCACAAATCTACCTTGGAGAAGTATTGGGATCCACATAGCTGATCAAACAAGTCATCAATTTGAGGTCGAGGATACTTGTTCTTTATCGTTATTTTGTTAAGCTTTCGATAATCAATGCAATGGCACATTTACCCATCCTTATTCTTAATGAAGAGGACTAAAGAACCCCATGGTGAAGCACTTGGGTGTATATGAACTTTATCCAGATTATCTTGTAGTTGTTTCTTTAGCTCCTCAGGCTCCACAAAATCTATTCTATATGGAGTTTTGGATATTGGAAACACCCTAGGTATAAAGTCAATTGAGAATTCAACATCTCTTATAGGAGGAAGACCAGAATATTCCTTGGGAAACCCCTCAGTGAATTTCCTCACAATAGGAATTTCTTCAAGGATGGTTGCTTCTTTAGACTCAATCATCTGACCTAGATACACATGCTCATAAGGTAGTAATATCCATGCTTGAGATGATGGTGCTAAAGAATATTCAACTTCCCCTTGCACTTGTATAGAATTGGGGGGGGGGGGGTCGATTATCCATATGGAGATTGATTTCCCTCTCATGGAAATTTACATTGGATCAATATAAGGAATTCCAATCCATGGTAAGAATTGCGTCAAATTCCACCAAAGGGAGTATGATGAGGTTCGCTGGGAAGTTAAATCCACAAATTATGAGAGGGGAGGAGTTATATTCATGGGATTCATGATATTCCCATTTTCCATACTCATCGACATCTTTACATCCATGATTTTTTGTGGTGCGGGGATTGTTCTACTAAACCTTTGGGATATAAAAAAATGCGTAGAACAAGAACCAAAAAGTACGTTCGCTAATCATGAATTAATTACTAGAAAATCTGTCACCATTACAATTCCAGGGTTCACATTGGCTGTAGTGATGGGAAAATATCTCCCCTACTACCTTGGAGGTTTTTGGATACCTTAAAAACCCTTGGATTGGGGAACTGATTTGCAAGGTACCTTGGTTCTTTGCAGTTGAAGCAATGAACAATGCGTTGAGGGTCAAACAGATCATTTCTCTCCTCTGTCCTAGCTGCAGGTTTTTCTTGTTGGTAATTAACAACTAGGTTCCCTTCTCTTCTACACATAAATCATTTCCTCATCCCCTTCAGGCAATTTTCGTAGTGCTTCTTTCTACACCATTTGAAAGTGGGGTGCTGGGCTTTTTTAGATCCATTGGATTTATTTATCGGACCAACAGAATTTAATTCCAAATTATGCTTCATATCCTCATGATAGCCCTAAGATTCTCTTATCTCCATTTCATCCATGAGGGCACATCAGACAATTTCTTCATAGATATCGAAGTCACGGATCGCCAGGGCATTCTATAAGCTAGGTTTCATCCCACCAATGAAGTGGTAAACCTTGAATTTGGGGGTAACGAAAAATTCGGAGGCTTATTGTGAAATATTTGTGATTTTTCCCACATATGATGTGGTGGATTCATTGTTTTTTCTAGAGGTTAATGAAGTCCCTTTCCATCTTAAGTCATAGGTTGCGCAGAAAATATTTATTACAAAAAATATTCTAGAAATCCTTCCATTCCAACGCCTCGATATCCTCCTCAGGCTTCATATTTTTTACCAATGTCCCCCATTGATTGGATTTAGCCTCCATTCGATAATAATTCAGAAGAACCTTCTATTGTTTTTAACATTGAAGGATGGAGAAGATCATTTCAATAGAGAAGATCCATTGTTTGGTGATTGAGGAATCGCAAGATCCATTAAAAGTATGAGGCCTTTGTCTCATGAAGCTCTCAATAGAGATGTTTTCTTTCATAGGGGGTGAATGTTCCTATTACTCAATATTTCCATTCAAATATTGTGTTAAATGAGAGGGTATCGTGACAATGTTCATGATTCCTACTCCCATCATATTGGGAATCTTATTAGAACAGTCATCAGATTGGTCTTCGCATCGGTTGTTCTCCTAAGTCCTCCTCTTAATGGCCATTATCTAGAATAAAAGTAAAGTTAGGGGAAACACATAAAGGGTAATCCAAGGAAAAATGGATGACTTATAAATAACTTTTATTTCCTTAACTTATGATTCTATAGGCTTCAATCTATGTTATCCCTGATCTACATTCTAACAAATATTCTTAGGGAATTTTTTAAATTCCCTTAATAACGTTTTATACTGAGCTTGTGAATTTACCAAATAATATCCCCCAGAAGTGTCGTAACCAAGAGTGTAGAAAGCCCCATAGCCATGTACAAGGATACCCTGGGTCAAGCCCGAAAATCCTTTTCAGAGTTTTCACTCCTAGGTACATCTGTGGCAGAGCGGCCTCTACCTGCTCGTATCCGGACAGGGATGTATTTTCATGATAAAACACTTACTCAATACTCACCAAAATTTAGGGATGTTTTTATTATACGTAGTCTTGTATCTAAGGCTTCACTACGGTTTTCTAATCGTAATCCCCCAAAAAAACTAAACCTCCCTCTAATACCAACTATTACAACCCTTCTCTTTATTACACAAATAAACATGATTTATTACATAAACTATTCACTTGATACAGCATGTAAGATCAAGAGGTCTAGTGTTTTTGGGGCTTAGTAACATTACATAACAACATAAAACATAAAATACACAACATCTTTATTGAAAACATCCTTTACATAACTACAAAATTCCCTCTTACTTAGCATTTCATGGGATAACCTGAGGAAATACATGTGAAAAAGGGTGAGCAAAAAAGCCCAGTAAAGGAGTAAACAAGGCATAAAATGAATAATACAATACATTTTAGGCAATAAGAATATAAATGGATCATAAAAAAACATGAACATAAAGGCATGATATAGCATGATTATCATAACATGGAAATGTTCCAACAACACATAACATAGAATTAGCATGTCCCAAGGATCATTGCACATGGATCTTTAGTAAACCCTCAATGCACTTGAATTAGAATGAGTAAATCCTCATTGCAATAGAATTAACTTGAGTAAATCGTCATTTCACTTGATATATCATGATACTAATCTTTACCCAAAAATTTTATTGTCTCATAAAAGTTTGAATAATTCAATGTTGGATAATTTCAACATCCTACTTCCAAAAATTATGTTCATTTTATCTAAATAAACTTTTAAATATGTGATTATTACTTTTAAAATAAAAACATACATTTATAAAAAATTCATGGGTTTGGAAAAAAACAACATTCAAACCTTACTAAAAATTACAATTGTATTCATAAAAATTATACAATCAAATTAATTTAGTAGTAATATTTTATTAAAATGTTATTTAATTCTAATATCCCTTAATTTATCAAAATAGATTTCTTAATTTAATATTAACTAAAAAATACTATTTGTTCTTTAAAAACTATTTTCAAAGTAACAATAATAAAATGAATGTATATTTTATATACAAAAATAATATACATAATAATATTACTAAGGTATTGATACATAACCACTTATAACACTTGCATATGACTGAAGGGTAAGGTGTGCGATGGTGAAATACCCTTGGGGTGGCTCGGATAAAATCCCTCGGGTGGTAATCTCTATCAAGTTACACATCTCTCATAGGCAGTTCTGTTCAAGCTTCACGTGTTGAAGCTCAGCATGGGCTTGGTCATGAGTGAAGCCCAATGATGTCATATCCTTTTTTTGCTTGAAAAAATGGGCTTCGTATGGGGAAATTCTACTAGATGAGGTCATCGCTTCCTTTGTCTAAGTAAATTGGAATTTTTAAAGCCTTATATTTTTACTAATCATATTATAATTGTTCAATGGCTATATTAGAAATGGTCACAATTCATAAAGGTATTTTAAAATAAAAAAAACATAAAACTAAATAAGTTCCTATTTTATATAACTATTTCACATAATAAGACATTTAATTACATTAAGAATAATTTTCATTAATAAATGTTTGGGATATTAGAGTTGGTTTGTTTAATTATAATAAATAATAAAATTTATATATTTGATTAAATGAAATAAAAATAAAATTTCTCAATAAAATATATATTGTGAAGAATAAATAGGGATAGTTCCAAAACCCCTAGTATCGTTGACAGTATTTCCTCCCATTATCTGTTAGTGAATCAAAATCAGATGATAAAAAAACTATATATCTAGACAAATCGAGGTGCAATGAACACAAAAAAACATCTTCTTCATTTACGAGAATGTTCAACATTGATGAATAATCCAGTTTTATTTAGGACTCATCATTTTTTACATTATTCAGATATTTATTAATCTATTTGAGCATGGTTGGTTCTATTTCTTGATATGAATCAAACAAAGCATTTGAATGGGCCCATGCATTAGTTTATAAATCTTTATTCTATTTTACCACCCCTAAACATCCCTATTTTTATTTTTTGGAAAATAACATGTTTCAAACTATCCATTCAAATTTATTCTTGTGCATTACTAACAATAATTCTTCACATTCTTCATTGATTATCCAACATGGTCTTGATTCGACATTGTTGAGCGGGACTGAGAATGATTGGACACCAATATTCACAGTGGAATCATGTGAGAGGAATGTATTAGAGAATAATAATTAGATTACAAGGGTTTATGGGTTCATGATGATTTAATCATTGATTAAGTTCCCAATGTGGGATTTTTTCTCGCATAACTAATGATAGAGGTGCACACACTTTGAGATGATTGATGAAAATCCACTTCCCAGCCAACAGATAGTAAAAAACACTCGATGCAGACTCCCCCATTCAATTTCGAGCAAGAAACATGCATAGAGAGAGGAAGATGAGGGGAATATAAAATGATATAGTTGATCTATAATTTCTATAAAAATGTAACTACATGTCGCTTAGTCTAAATAACACATTCCGTGTAGTGACTTTGTTTTACATACAAGGGTTTCATGAAATAAAAGTATCACACACTATGTGGGACCCCCATATGCAGTGTGGATCTTTTCCTGGTGACCCGGTGTGTTATAATAAAGATAACAGACATAAGAATTCCTATACACATGTGTTTACAATATTATATAGACATGGCCAAAAGTACACAGGTGGGACCCCATGTGGAGGGACACATCGTGTACCAATGTACACAAACATGGGAAGGGGTACACAACCATGGCCAGAGGGAAGCGTATGAACCTAAGTGGCTAAGGCATGTCATGTAGTCCACCTTTACATTTTTTTAATGCTACATGGTCAGTGATCCAAGCCCAAGAAATGACACATCCAAGTAGAAATGTGTGACCATACATCGTGTGGGTCCCTATAAACACTGTGTACCACTAATTTTCATTAGGGGAAACTTTTACCTCTAACATCTGTATTACTTGGACTCATATTTTGGATCGTGAGTATCCTATGACAAGTTTGTTTCACATATAATGAGATAATGAACTCCATTGTGTCTTTTGAGAAATGATGTGAGATATTTTCAGTGTGATTCTTTTTTAGATAGTGATCGATGATGATAGTGATCGTGCAAGATTATTATAGTGGTACCCACTATGGAATTAGGGTGTAGGTCCTCTATCAATATAATGGCACCACTTATGGAATTAGGGTGTGGGTCCTTTATCTAAAAAGTGTTACCCCACTATATAATTTTTGGGTGGGTCCACTATCTACTAATTAGTACCACCATGTTGCATTAAAGTGTAGTTCCTCTATCTTTTGAGTCGTACCCCTATGTAATTAGGGTGAGGTTCCTCAATCTACTAAGTGGTACCCCCTGATGGATCAGGGTGTGGGTCCCCTATCAATAGAGTGACACCCTACTAATGGACCAGTGAGCAGGTTTTCTATATATGGAGAGGTAACCCCCCCCCCCATCAGAAAGGGAACGACTCCTCCTTACACTAAGTGGAACCCCCTGGTACAATAGGGCATGGGACCCCTTCTTAGAGATTATTCCCCCTCGACTATGCCGCAGAGTAGAGAGGGGTGGTCCCTTCATACAGTTACATCTACCTATAGAAACATGAGATGATGGGCATCGATGATGGATCCTTGGAACTATTGGCACGCTTTCCAATACTGGGTAGTGAGATGCAGATCCCCTATCTCTTTCTTTTGGGGTTATTTTATTGAGCATATATATATATATATCCATGATGTTTGATTCTATTAATCTCCTTCCTTGGGTTGATCTTTTTACTACTTATTCTTATAATGTATCTTACCCCCCCCAACCCCTTCAACTTTTGAGGTATCCTATTGAGTATGTATATAATCTCTCATTCATGGGCATTTCATGAACGTGTTTTTTCATATGAAGATAAAGGACAGGTCGGTGGTGATTATAGAAGATCTTAGGGATATAAGGTGCATTTGGCTGCATGTGGTGGTTGGATATTGGATATTTAGATATGGTCTCTCTCATTATTTACTTTTCAGGTTTCTTTAGTTTGGGACATCTATCAGGTTGGGAATATATTTTTCATATTTGTTTTTAGTTTACACTATTATACCATAATACTCTCTAGAGTTTTCAAATGCATAAATTATTCTCTACATGTTTCATAATTTATTATTATTCCTTTTCATTTTACAATTACATGGTCAGATGTTTTCATATATGTACATTATGAAAAGGCCTCCCATGTTAGTTATGCCATTCAACACTTATCAGCAACCCCAACCTATGGAGGTGGGCTTGGGGATTTGTGTCTTGAGTACAATTGAGTTCGGTCATGATAAAATGGTATAAAAGTAGTTCATTACATGGGATGGTCTTTCGATTAGTACCTTTATGATGAATTAGTTAGGATTTTGGGAAAGAAGGTCAAAATTTCTCAATTGTGGCTTTCAAGCCAGGGAACCCATTATTGGTGTGGTTGCAGATGTATCCATTCACTAGGATCTTGACTACCTACTTATCAATTTGAAATATCGAGACATTGGTTTTACGGATCAATGGTATATGAATCATATAGGAATGATTCTTTTGACAATAATTGAATATACTTTACCTCATTATATATGTATATATATTCTCATCTGATTGTGGTATATTTGGATTAAATTTTCATGATGCCTCTATGATGTTATCCTGCAAGGTTACCAATTCTAGATCATGAACACAATACAATGAGTGATAATTCCTTAGTTCTAGGGACATCGTGAAAGGTTCTTCCTCTAGGTGGATAGGTAGTATCACCCCCACCTATTGAGAAACATGTCATACCAGAAGATATTTCTATGGATGCATGTGTTCTTAGAGCACTTTGTGAGTTCTAGTGTAAGAGTCCGATAAGGTTACAAGGTGATCCAAATCCATAGGAAGCATAGGATTTGGCTCGAGTCGGTGATATGTGTCATTAGGTTTATTTGAACACTAACTGATCAGTTTGTTGCATTGGTATCTAGCCTTTTCAAGGTATTATTTTTCCACTATTGTAGTCTTGATACATAGATGCGGGATGAGTCGACAATCTCATAAATCAACTTCTATTGGTTTTTCCATAAGTATTAACACCCATCCTCCTTACACTCAGTTCAGATTTAGGATATTCTTGAGTTATAGTAGGGAGGGGTGAAAGTTATAGAGTATTCTGTGAGATACATTGAACTTATGAGAATACTCCTTTGATATTATTAGAGATGGATACTTTGGGGTATAAAATACTGAGAAGGGTATCTGTAGAGATATTTGTGCATTTGTAGTTCCCTTCTGTATTCCTACCTATGTCGGGGTGTTGTAGTAGGAACTGGTGATAGAGAGATTCTTATCATAAGGACACCTAGTAATTTGAGTATGTAATGGGTGTTATAGGGTTGAGTCATTTGAAGTAGCTAGTAGACACCCCTTAGGTGGATCTCAATGTAGGATACCACTCCATGACCAGACATTGGTACTTGGTCATGTGGTATAGGGACTACATAGAGGAACAAGGTAGCCTAGAGAGGGATGGTGATATTCATGTGATTCATGAGGTCACTCAGTGCATGATTATATGATTCATCATTTTGTGTTTGGAATTTGGATAGTAGATGGAGCACCACGGATCAAGAATCACCATTATCACATATCTACCATGAGAGGGTATGGTGACCCCTAGGGTGGTGGGGATGTAAGAAGTGTAGGTGGATCTCTGAGAGTAGGATATTTTGGTGGTGTAAAATTCTATGAGATCCTTCAACCACTCCCAACAGGTGGCCCAAGTCATGCATAGTGATATGGTGGTCGGGTCTTCAAATTGAAAAAAATATATGTAGGAATATAATCCAATGACACGCAAGATTATTATAGGTATGGTATGTCTTTATTCTACTCTTTCTTCAGTATTAGTAGACACATGTTCAAGTCATTACTTTATATATTTACTATTTGTGTTAGATATAGATCACCAGTTAAGGTTTTACCCATTATATTTCTCATGATGTTCCTATAGGGAATGATTATTATATACCTTTTATCAGTTGTTAGTGAAATTTATCACTTGGTAGAGATAAGTACTTGTTATACATTTTATTTGTTATAATATACACCGATAATTTCATCTTGGGTTTGGATTGTTTGTCAATGGTTTAACCCTAGATCAACTTTCACCACAAACGAGATATGTGTCTTCACACTGATGGGACAAGAATCACATTTATGGGTGGGAGAGATCCTGTGGAGAGATAAGTTGGTTTTTCAATAATGAGGTTACATCCCATCACCCATAATTTGGAACATGTAGACCTTGGTGTAGATGTATCTTCTAGAATTTGGATTCCTTATTTTATGGGGCATTCTAGGGACGTCTTCCCCAGGGAAATTCTAGGAAAATATCCAAGGGAGGATATGGATTTTTTATCAACATACATCCAATAACCACTCTGATATGTTCATTGGTGTATCATTTTCCCCTTACCAAACCTTGGGATCTATGGTTATAGTTGGGGTACCTTTGAGATAAGGTTTTTATCAGACCTAGCGTGTCCCCCTGGGCGTCACTAGTGTTTTTTTGTGAAAAAATTATACAGGATCTTGCAACATTGTGTGGATTATCATCACCTTAACCAGACCACTGTAAAGAAAAACTACCCATTTATGAGCATTGATGACATCCTTTATTAGTTGTAAGGCATGATATGGTCCTTGAAGATCGACCTTTAGTCTATCTTCCATTATTTTAGTGTTTACAAGGTTGATATTCCAAAGTTATTATTCTGATGTTTCTACAGACACTATGAGTTTTAGGTGATTCCCTTCAACGTGAAAAATCCCCCCATCATGTTTATTTATTTGATTAACTAGATTATCCAACTGTACATGGACCAATATTTGGTGTTCTTCATTAAATATACACTCATACACTCTGTATTAAAGGTGGAAAATTCATATCACTTTAGGATGGTCCAATATTTGTTTTTTGAGTACCAGTATTATGGAAATCTCTCAATGTTCCAGTTCATGAATTATGTGGTTCATTTCCTAGGGAATTTTAATATTGATAATGGATTATATATGGAACCGACAATGATCAATGTAATACTTAAATTGGATACACCCAATAGTGTGTTAGAGGTCTGGAGTTTCCCTAGCTTGGTGGGGTACTATATGACGATTATGGAAGATTTCTCTAGGATTTCATCCCTTTTGACCACTCTGACACGGCAAGAGAAATCATTTACTTTGAATGCTCAATTATATAGAGACGTCTATACAGCTTAGTGTGAGGATGAAATGTTCTCTAGTTTTGAGACTATCATAGGATGGATTGAAGTATATACTATTTTATGGTGCATCAAGATTAAGGATCACCTAGGCGTTGATGAATACATAGGAAGTTATCACATATGGTTTAAGTTAGTTGAGATCCCATGAGAATAACTACGCAACTCACGAACTAGATATAGTAGTGCTAGTCATCACTCTGAGGGTGAATAATCACTATCTTCTGAGAGATAACATTATATTTTACTTATACCGTCAGAGTCTCTGTTAAATCTTAACAAAAATATACTTGAACTTGAGACAGAGGCGATGGTTGGAGTTCCTTCAGAAATATGAATTCAAAATAGAATATACTCTAGGGAAGGAAAATGTGGTGGAAGATAAACTTAGTAGGAAGTATTGTACTCATTTTGTGCAGGATGCTTCTGAGTAGTAGGCTTCCTTAGAGATGACCATGTATTAGAAGGAGGTTGCAACTTTTATTTAGTTGATAGGATAGACTCGTCTACTTCTTCAGCATGTGTGACTATCCCAGTTGGTAGTGTAAATCCATGATATTTTTATGAAATATATGTTTAAATTATTGATTTAATTTATAGCTTTCATTTTGTGTCACACTATGTTAATCTTGTTCTATACACAACCCAGTCTTATCTTGCATTACACGCAACACTAAGATTCTACAAAAAGACATTTTATTATTTAAATTATTTAAACATGACAATTATAACATATCCATTAGAATGGAGAATATGAATTGTATTAACTGAAATAGAAAATTATATTTTAAACATTTATATATAATTATTTGACCAATTAATAATGAATTAATGTAAATCCCTTTTTAAAATAAAAGGAAATGTTTTTCTAAAATACCTTTTAAATAGGAACAAGTGTGTTTTATGCAAATAAATAAATAAATAACTCTTACTGTATTTTATTAATGAAATATATATATATATAATATTAAATATAATTTTTTACATTCATATATTTTATTTTCTAGACATGGTATAATAACAAATCAAATTTTATGTAAAAAAAATATATTTTTATAAAAGGACAGCTTTAGTGCCTTTTGATGGCGCACTTGTTTTAAATATAGTTTTTGAAACTATTATAAATTATATTTAAGAAAATAAAATGTTTTATTGAAAGTTGGATATCACAATTAACTTTGGTGTATTTTTTGGTATTTTTTGTCAGGTTACATGTTCTGATGAAAAGTGGAAAATATTGCATTTTAATTGAGAACGGTTATTCCATATTAATAATCAATAGTGCTAAATTTATTTTTAATTGGTTCTAAAGAATAATTATATAAAAAAAATTCTCATTGAATCCAATTAAGTCATTTTAATCAATTTCACTTTTAATTCGGAAATAAAAACATTTCAATCTTTTGAACGTGTACAGTTTAAAAATTCATTGTTTTGTCCTGATGCGGGGTTAATTTTTAACTAATATCTACAAACTATGTTAATTAAATTTGAAAAAATTGATTCCATATTTGGGATCAGAAGTTATAAAATTATTAAGTAGTTCCCTTTTATTTTTTTAGAATATGAATTGCAACTTTAGTAATTCGTATTACCACAATTAATGGGACATCAGGTAATTGAAGGTAAACAAAATATTATAAATTTTATAAAACTAATCCAACACATTACAAAGTGTTATTGAAATAATTTAATTCAAATATTAACACATAATTATTTAAATTTACAAATTTAATGCACACATTTGTATGAAAAATACTTGGATATTATTAAAATGAAAGAGAGTAACAAAATGACATACTCTTACATTAAATAAATATAATATTTTTAATATGGGGATAAATGGAAGATATATTAAACTATATATATTATTATAAAATCTAATAGGTTTATCTAAATTATGGAAATATATTTATAATTTTTATAGAATAAATAAATATCATAAATAATTAATCAATGATGACGCATTAAGTATTCTATAAATAAAAAATCCAACAAAGGGGTATTAAAAATGGTAACATAAAAAAGATTTGAATTAATTATGGTTCTCAATGAATATTTTAGGTTAATATGAAATATTATGGGTGTATTTATTTAATTATATCCATGTTATCTTGATGTAAATGTTTTTCATAAACTCAATGTAATAAATAGTGTCAAAATGGAAACAAATAATATTTTGTAAAAGTAATATTATATTAAATTATTTAAAAATCACCCAAAATATTAAATGAGGAAAATGGGATAATTTATGGTCTAAAATATCATAAATGTACCATTTATGGTTTAATTTAAATTTTATAAGTTAAAATATCCACCTTCTCATATAGAAAATGTTGTTGTCGTAGTAAAAAATTAAAATAAGGTAACAAATGGTTAATAAAAAAGATTTGGTTTAAAATTAAAACAGAACATGTATAAGATATATTGGTTTATGGTATTACACCCTATATCACATTATATTATAATTACATACCATTTGGAGTTATTTTCATACATAATTGATTCATTATAATTTAATCTTTTGAAAATTCCCAAATTTCCCCCTCGCCTTCATTATAAACGGACATCTCGTCCCTCACCCCATTTCACCAATTTTAGACATAAAGATAAACCTATTTATAAAACATTATATGTTACACTTATCTATCAAAATTATAGTGGTTCTGGTCTTCCCAAAATACCAACTCTATAGTCCTTTAGAAGAGATTTAATGGATCTTTTCGAAAAGAAGAAATTACTCTAACCAGTCACTATATTTTTTAATCTTTTGTACCTTTTATAAATTTATGATGTATATCATAAAATAATAAATTATTAATTATAAATATTCTTAAATTTTTTTATGATTATTAACACACCATTGTAAAACCACTTTCCCATCGAATAAGAAGTTCAGGTATCAATTGTGTATGCGTAAGTCTTACGGTCTCCACATAGCGATACAATTCATTTTCTATCACCATATTTTGAGAGTGGAAATTATGATGGTTTTAATTATTATATGATATATTTATGAAATTTTTATAATTATTCATTGGTAATATCATATCTACTTTTCTACCCCATAATCGTTTTTTTAAATAATAACACCGCTCGTGTGTACATATGGATTACCATCTCCACGATGCGATGTGATTCATTTTTCATCTATATTACGCATTGGTGGTAATAATGATGAATTTTATGAATATATATGGTATATATAACATAAAAATAATTATTTAAATATAATATCTTGTATAATTTTCTTCCATTTAATATGATAGGAAAATTAAAACAGCATTCATGCGTATATACGGCCTACCGTTTCTATGAACGGTGTATTTTATTTTTTATCTCAAACATTTTTGAATCACCGTGAATACATATATACTAAATATATATATATATATATTATTTATATCATTTTTATCATTCTAGAGATGTCTAAATCATGATCTATGTACGAGGACCAAGGATAACAAGTTAAAACAAGAAAGAAAAGCAAAGTGGTTATTACCGGAAACATAACCTTAACATGGAATTGTTAATAAGTGGGTAACATAAAGTTATAAGTAAACCATATATGGTGTTTTATATATGAGTATGGTTCTATAGTACATGTAAAATGAAATATTATTTTTTATAAAGAGTTTGAATGTATGTAATGGGTGTTAAGACTAAAGGTTGGGGATTTATGTCTCACTTTTGTTTCTGTGGAACGCATGCCTTATACACTGGATGTTTCTTCTACATGGTGTATATAATACCCATGAATTCCTATTACGAGTATTATCTATAATATAATGGTATTTTTATATCTATATAATTTTATTTATTTCATGGGGAATATAATTCAACTGTTTGTAAAGTGATGAGTATTAATTTCACAATCTCATCAATATTTGGTATTTTTTCGTTTTAAGTCTTCATTGGGGAATATTTATCTTCCATGTACATGTTTCCTAAAAAAGTCATTTTTTTTAATATTATACTATAGATTCATAAAGTCAATTTTAACCATTTTTGGACTTTTAACTACATGTTTTAAATGGAAACTTTTTTCATTTTCCAAACAATGTACTTTGTCAACTTTCCTGCAAAATTATGAAAGAAATGTTTTTTAAAATAATATAGCATGAATTTAATTTTCCACTATCATGATGACTTAATGATTTTATTAATCCTTTACAAGTTTACAATTTTACTTTTAATGAAAATGTGTTATTTTAAAATTGTGTTCAATTTTATGAAAATAAAAAATTCCCATTTAATATAGGATACATTCCTCAAAAATAATTCTCAAGTGATCTCCCAAAATTATTCTCTATATAAGATAATGTTATATGATGTTACTTATGTTTTATCGATGAAATGATTCAATAATATCATTCTTATTATTTATTAGAATAGTTTATTTTTATTTTAGAATGATATTTATGAAATATATTATCATGTCCCAGATTTTTTTCCAAGTATTAATTTTAATATAATATGGGAATTATTTCGAGACCGGGCATTGAGACGGCGTGCAGTTTCGAGGTCCGGTGAGCCTAGAAAAAATGTCTAAATTTAATTATGTAATTAAATAACACATGCATGTTGTTTTCCTAAAATATTGGAATAACTCATGAATGGGTGCTCAGATCAGAAATCTGAGGACACCGTTCCATCCAGAGCAGCGGGTTTACCCTATGAGAGACCATATATCGGTTAGCATAGGTTGGTGGTGAAATCCAGTTTTTGGACGCAATCGTAATAAAATATTTAATTAAAATATTTTGTTAAGTATTGTTGTAGTGAATATATTTTATCCTTTTTAAATAAAGGCTTGCATAGGGGTCCAGGGTTACAGATCTCATAACCCTAAAAACCCTGGAGGCTCTCGGAAATCTCTAGAGGAAACCCCCAACGCGGTAACGACGTTCTTGACGGATTTCACCGGCGACGATGACGCATCGACCAGATCTTCTCCAACCAGCACCGCAGATCCAGGTAGTTCATTTAATCCCTTGTGATTTCATTCCCATTCTTTATTCCTACGATGAATGCGGTCTAATCCACGAACAGATTAGCCCACGGATCAATCGTATTTGTCGGATGGGATTTTTTGTGGGAATTTGGGTATTTGATTCTTGAAGTTGTTTTGGTTTTGTTTAACCTTTTCACAGTGACGAACCAAGATCGACACGAACATCGATCTAGGTTCGTCCCTCTTGATTTTTTGTGCCTTTATCCCCCGATTTCTCGCGTTCTCCATGTGCAATATAAACATTCTTCGCGGAGGTATGAACGATGGATCATTACGAATATGTTGTGCGACGCAAAGATCCAAAATTGAAGATCTAGCATTAGAACAACTCCACGAAGGTGCGACGATAGTTTTGATGGTCGGATCGAAGTGGATCGCAAGATATCGTTCTTCAAACTATTTCCACACGAATGACCAGAATCGTATTTTGGAGCCTATTGAAGGTCTGAAACCCACAGATTCGGCATCGTGACGACAGGGCAACCCATAATCTGAAGTTTTGTGGAAAATGGACAACAGAAATGTGATCCAGAGATTCGGCCGAGGCGTGAGGAGGAAGACAGAGTTTCTAGAACAGTCCCGACTATACGTCGTGTAGTATGGACTACACGGCCTATGTTCTTGGTGGACCACCCGACGTGTAATTCGGGAGTACACGGACACAGGTTAGGTACATGGCCAAGGACACAGCGTGTACACCTTTCCCCAGCCAGACCCAGCCAGATACACGGGATACCCCATGTACTGGTACATGGGCAGGCAACACGGACGGACACCGTGTACAGGCATACAGCTAGGGTACACGGGTGTTTCCTAGTTGACAGGACATTGCGTGTGCTTCGACTTACACCTCCATGTATATTCTTTCCTACACGACTTTGATTCCATACACGGGCAGTACCCAGAGTCAGGGAACACATCGTGTGATCCTTCTACACGTCGTGTAGTGAAGTTTTACACAACCTGGATGGATGACACGGGCTGTTTACATGTTCAGTACCTGGAGTCAAGGAACACAGCGTGTAACCATACTACACGCTGTGTAACCTGTTTTACATGGCTTGAGCTGGTTGTATTCTGTGACTTTGACTAGTTTCATTAGGGTTTGTTCCCTTGTTCATTCTCCTGAAGGGTTCCAATATCATTTACTACATACAAGAGTATGATACCTTCAGTAGAAATTCTCGAATTGAGTTGTTGGAATCCCCTCTGGGAGAATTGGAGTCGGATCCTCTATTCATTCCAAGAACCCTAAGTAGAGTTCTTGGTATCGACGTGACCTAATTTACCCAGGTGTTAATCCTCTGTTTAGCGGATTAGTTCAGACTATGTTTTTGGAATCACCCCATAGCTATTGGTTGTGATCCTCATCTGAACATCATATTCCCAAGTACATATGAGTGTGTTCTCCCAGAATGATTATTTCGTATCTCTGTCTATTCATACCTAGGAGTGTGTTCTCCTTGTTACATGCCCAGTGGAATCTTCGAGCTAGATCTTAGTGGTTGTTTCGCGATGTTCAATTATGTATGGGTATATCTTGATATTCTTGTTATATGTTCTATAGACATATACTGTGTATAGCTGACTGTATCTTTCTTTTGATGTATTTCCCTTTTTTTGTTCCTTTGTGGTTTTCGGGGTGTCCTACTGGGTATTGTTATACTCACCCCTACACGGGCATTGCCCTCATGTGTCGTGTCTTGTGCAGACGAGCGAGCTTTTGATAGGATTCTAGGCGGACCAGGACCGAACGGTGCTCAGTGAGATCAGAAAGGTCGAGGTGTGTTCCTACAGCTACAGATTGTAGTCCCAGTACCTTTCTTTACATGTTGGACTTTTTTGCAGACTCTCTTTTTGTGGGCATGTACTTTTGGCCTAGGGTTTTACATTATTGTACTTTACCTTCCTATCATACTCTTTTTTATGGGTTTTTAGTGTTTGCATGCATTTCCATTTTTTAGTAGTTTTACTTTTCAGCTTTCTGGGCTTGGAGGTGTGTGTGTGTGTGTGTGTGTACAGGTTATAGGAAATGTATCCCATGTTAGTGACATGCCTACTCTGTTCTAGTCACCAGCCCCTGGCCTATTGGAGGTGGGCTTGGGGAGTTGCGTCTCGGGCCCCACTAGGATGGGTCGTGAAAGAGTGGTATTAGAGGTGGTCGGTTCTACCTTAGGACCGAGAGTCTGTGAGTTGGTTTGAGACAACAGTTTTAAGTGTTTCGAGTTCATCTTTCAGGCCAGGGACCCCAGTGTTGGTGCGGGCGGCCGACGTATCCATACACTAGGACTCTGATAACTTTCTTTTAGACTCGGAACGTGAGAACACTAGTTGTAGGAGAAAATAATGGTATATTCATCATATAGGAATGGGTTGTGGTTTCCATTTCCTTCTTCAGTCAGCTCTCCAGATATACTCACTGACTGAGATACATCTTGTTTCCATACAGGATGCCTCCAAGAAGCACACCTGCTAGGATCCACCAGCTTGATCACGGGGATGACCCCCTCTGTGATGAAGCTTCTATACATGGACCAGATCCCCCAGTTCTACTTCCGGATGGTGTGCCAGCTATCCAACCACCTGTGGAAAAGTATTTAGTGCCTGCTATAGCAGTGGAGGAGGAGCACAGGATGAGTGAACTCCATGAGTTTCAGAGACAGAGACCCCTCAGGTTTCGAGGTGATCCTAACCCACAGGCAACAGAGGACTGGCTGGAGGCAGTGGATAGAGTCTTCCGTTTGGTCCGGACACCACCAGACCAGATGGTGATCCTGGTAGTGAGCCTTCTGCAGGGCGATGGTGGAGTTTGGTTATCTAGACTCACGATGAGGTGACTCTTGCATAGTCATAATTTGAGCGTCTCTTCAAAGAGGAGTTTTCACTAGTTACCCTGAGAGCAGTATGTATACAGGAGCTTCTTCAGCTACAACAAGGAACCATGAAGGTGTCTGACTATTCATTGAGGTTTACCGACCTCTCAAGATACTCGATGAATATGGTCAGGGATCAGTACTTCATATCTCAAACTTTTTAGCGGGTCTTGCACAGAGATATCCAAGCTAGCATCATCCTAATGAGAATTCCTACTTATGTTGGGGGCTCGAGCGGGCTTCGGTGGTCGAGAGCTTCTTGGATGAGAAGAGATAGCTGGCAGTTGTCAGTGGTGAGCGAGCTGGAGCAGAGACCTCGGCAGTAGGGAGCCGCCGTTTGGGATGTAGATATATGAGTTGTTTTTAGAGGAGATCCCAGGATAGAGGATCTTCCGTACAAGGTTTTTAGGGCACATCCAGCCAGCCTCGAGAGAGGTGATGCAACTCTTATGATGGCAGGGGCATCTCGCCTGAGATTGTCCAACCTTCCATACTACTCACATGGGATCAGTGGATGGACCACCGAGGAAGAGGCTACATGTGGAGAAGACAGACTCGTGGTGCAGCATACGTGGTAGAGGAGTTGTGAGAGCAGCTGGAGGTGGTCAGCAATTTGACCTTTTACCACTACCACCCCCAGGAGGTCCACCCCTAGCCCCGGGAGCTAGTGGACAGAGGCAGGGGCAGCTATAGGCAGCAGACGCTTATAACCCAGGTACTCCTGGAATGATTAGTGGTACAATCTATGTCTTTTCTACTTTGGTTGCCATACTGATAGACGTAGGTTCTAGTCATTCTTTTATGGCTGCTTATCTTGTTCGATACCTTGAGATTCTAGTGGAGCTGTTGACTCGACCCTTATGCTTAGAAACACCGACTGGAGAAGATTCATATATCACACACCATTGTAGACAGTGTGACCTGACCCTTGGAGGCAAGAGTTTCAGTTGGAACCTCTTGGCGGTAGCGTCGAGGCCTTACGATGTCATTATTGGTATGGATTGGCTATCCACTGTTCATGCCCAAATTGACTGTTTTAGGTGAGGGGTGTGGTGTGTCTGCAGTGATGGAATGAGGTTCACCTTCGTCGTTGAAAAGGAGACCCAGGAAGCGCAAGATGGACTCGTGCATAAGAGGGCACAGCCGATATCACATCAGTTGGCTAGCCTAGCCCTTGGTACAGCAGATGTTACAAGTTTCCAGTTTCCAGTAGTAGTGGATGAGTACGAGGTTGTCTTTCCGAAGGATGTCCCCGGACTCCCTCCACGTTGTGAGATAGATTTATGAAATTGAGTTGCAACCCGGGATGACACCGATATCATCATCATCATATCAGATGGCTCCTACAGAGCTTCGCGAGCTGAGAGTGCAGCTAGAAGACATACAGAGGAAGGGCATTGTGAGACCCAGTGTTTCACCCTAGGCGTCCCTAGTTTTGTTTTCCAAATAGGAAGTTGGGAGCTTGAGGCTGTGTGTGGATTACCGGTGCATGAATAAGGTGGCCATGAAGAATCAGTATCCACTACCGAGGATCGATGACCTCTTCTAATAGTTAAGAGGTGAGCGATGGTTCTCAAAGGTTGATCTACGATCATGCTATCACCATTGGCGATTACGGGAGGAGGATATACCGAAGACGGATTCCAGATGTCACTATGGTCACTATGAGTACTTGGTGATGCCCTTCGGCGTGATGAATTCCCCCTAAATTTTTATGTGACTCATGAACAGGATCATTCATCCCTATCTAGATCATTTCTTGGTGGTCTTCATCGATGATATCCTTGTGTACTCTATGTCTAAGGAGGAGCACGTGGGGCACTTAAGGATGGTTCTGGACACACTCCAAGAGCACTAGTTGTTCGGGAAACTCTCGAAGTGACAATTCTGGATATAGGAGGTCCACTTTTGGGACACGTTATCTCAGCATATGATGTAGTAGTGGACCCATCCAAGGTAGAGGCAGTGCTAGCATGGGAGCCTCCCCGGAGCATGATGGAGGTGCGGTGTTTCTTTAGGTTGGCAGGATACTATTGGATATTCATTCTTGATTTATCCAGGATTTTGGCACCCATGATAGCTTTAAACCGAAAGGGGAAGCCTTTTTTGTGGACTGAGAAATGCCAGCATGCTTTTCAATAGTTGAGACAGAGTCTGACGAGCGGCCCTATATTGAGACTACCAGAAGAGGGTGTCGAGTACGTAGTATTCTGTGACGCATCAGGAAATGGGATTGGTAGTGTCCTGATGTAGGGGAAAGTGGTGATTTCCTATGGCTCATGATAGTTGAGGCCACACGAGCAGAACTACGCAACCCATGATCTTGATTTGGCAGCGGTAATCTTCACGTTGAATATGTGGTGGCACTACCTGATGGGCGAGCGGTTTACCATCTACTCTGATCACAAGAGCCTCATATATATCTTTTCATAGAAGGATCTGAATTTGAGACATAGGCAATATATTGAGTTCCTCTAAGATTATGACTTTGAGATCGTTTATACTCCTGGGAAGGGGAACGTTGTGGTAGATGCTCTCAGCAGGATATCCAGTTCGCAGTTGCTGGATGAGGCGACGACGCAGTTGGCCTCTTTACAGTTATCCTACATGGATAAAGATGAGGGACCCTACCTTTAGTCTATGTTTTTTACCCATCCACTCTTACAGCGATTCAAGGAAGCATATATCATGCTATCTTTGAGACTCTATATGGTCAGATATCTGCAGGTGATGCTGCTGATGGATATTCAAAAGGTGGGGAGAATGTTGTTCTTTTCAGAGGGCGAACAGTAGTACCGTCAACATTGTAGGAGGAGGTTCTGAGGTATTTCCATACATATCCTTTGGTGATCCATATAGACATGGAAAAGATATACCAGGACCTCCGACGTCAGTTCTGGTGGCCAGGAATGAAAAAGAGTGTGGCAGAGTTTGTTTCTCAGTGCCTTACTTGTCACCAAGTAAAGGCTGAGCACTATGTTCTAGAAGGTTTGAGTCATCCCCTTGAGGTTCCAGAGTGGATGTGGGAGAGGTTATCCATGGGATTTATGATGGGTTTACCACGTACGTCTTGGGGACACAATTCCATATGGGTGATCGTTGATGGACTCACCAAGTCAGCCCAATTCCTATCCATACGGGAGTAGAGTTCAGTAGAGAGCTTGGGACGCCTCTATATGTAGGAGATAGTTTGGATTCATGGAGTTCCATCCACGATCGTATTAGATTGTGATGCTCATTTCACATCCCAGTTGTGGAAGGGATTGTAGGAAGCTTTTGGGACTCAGTTACGCTTAACCACAGCGTTTCATCCTCAGACTGATGGTCAGACGGAGCAGACCATCCAGGTTCTGGAGGATATGCTACGAGCTTTCATACTTGACTTTGGTCATAGCTGGGAGGATCACATACCAATGGTATAATTTTCTTATAACAACAGTTATCATTCCACTATTGGTATGTCACCATTCAAGGCTTTGTACGGGTGACCTTGCAGGTTACCACTTTGCTGGACTAACCTAGGAGAGTCAGCACTCATGGGCCCATAAATGGTGTGAGCTACTACGGAGAAGTTTCAAGTCATCCAGGAGAAGATGTAGATAGCATAGAGTCGGCATAAGTCTTATGCCGACAGGAGACGGAGGCCCTTGGAGTTCGAGGAGGGAGACCATGTGTTCCTTTAGGTCTCACCTCGACTTGGATTGCAGAGATTTGGCCAAGGCGGAAAACTATCTCTGAGGTTCATCGACCATTTTCAGATTCTGAGTAGAGTTTTCGAGGTGGTGTACCGCTTGGTTCCACCTCCTTATTATGGACCGGGTACACAATGAATTCCATTTTTCGCAGCTACGGATGTACGTCCATGATCCATCACACGTTATCGACTAGGGCGAGATGGACATCGATGATGGAGTTACCTTTTCTGAGTACCTAGTGGAGATCGAGGATTGGAAGGAGAAGATCCTTCATGGGCAATATATTCCCTTGGTGTGTGTCTGATGGCTGCATGGGAATCTCCAGGAGAGCACATGGGAGCGGGAGGCTCAGATTTGTGTGCAGTACCCACAGCTTTTTGAGTAACCTTTGTTTTGGCTTTTCGAGGATGTAAAGCCCTAAGGTGGGTGTGATGTAATGTCCTGGATTTTTTTCCATGTATTATTTTAATATTATATGGGAATTATTTTGAGTCTAGGCTTTGAGACGGCCTGCAGTTCCAAGGCACAGTGAGCCCAGAACAAATGTTTCTATTTAATTAAGTAATTAAATAACAAACGTGTGTGGTTTTCTTGAAATAGTGGAATAACTTCTGAATGGGTTCTCAGATCGGAAATTTGAGGGTGCTGTTGCATCCAGAGTAGTAGGTTTAGCCTAGGAGAGACCTAACATCGTCTGGCACATGCGTGTGGTGAAATATTTTTTTTGGATGCAACTGTAATAAAATATTTATTTACAATATTTTATTAAATTTTGTTGTAGCGAATATCATTTATCCTTTTTAAATGAAGTCTTGCATAGGGGTCCAGGGTTACAAACCTCATAACCTTAAAACCCCTGGAGGCTCTGGGAAAGCTCTACAGGAAACCCCCAATGCAGCGATGACATTCTTGACGGATTTCACCAGCGATGACGACACTGTGACCGGATCTTCAACAACGAGCGTTGCGGATCTAGGTAGGGTGTTTAATATCATGTGATTTCTTTCCTGTTCTTGATTCCTACGACCAACGCAGACTAATCCATGAATAGGTTAGCCCAAGGATCGATCGTATTTGCAGGATGGGTTTTTTGAAGGAATTTGGGGATTTTATTTTTGAAGTAGTTTGGGTTTTGTTTAACCATCTAACGGTGACAAACCAAGGTCGACACGAACATCGATCGAGGTTCGTGCCTCTCAATTTTTTGTGCCTTTCTCCCCCGATTTCTCGTGTTCTTCAGGTGAATTCTTCTCATTCTTCACAGAGGTATGAATGACGTATTCTTGCGCATCCGTTGTGTGATGCAACGATCCCAAATTGAAGATCATGCATCATAACACCCCCACGGAGGTGCGGCGATGGTTTCGACGGACGGATCAAAGTGGATAGAAAGATAACGTTCTTCAAAAGATTTCCACGCAGATGACCAGAATCAGATTTTGGAGCTGATCGAAGGTCTGAAACCCATGGATTTGGAATCATGATGACGGGGCGACCCATAATCTTGAGTTTTGTGGAAAACGGAAAAGATAAACATTATCTGGAGATTCGGCCGATGTACGATGAAGAAGACGACGTTTCTGGAAAAATCCCAACTACACACCATGTAGGATGGGCTACACGGCGTGTGTTCATTGGTGGACCACCCAACGTGTACTCTGGGAGTACACGGACAGGGGTTGGGTACACGGCCAATGACACAGCGTGTACACCCTTCCCCGGCCAGACCCGGCCAAATACATGGGATACCCATGTATTGGTACACGGGCCGGCAACATGAACGTACACCATGTACGGGCATATGGCCAAGGTACACGGGTGTTTCCCAGTTGACAGGACACGACGTGTGCTTCGACTTACATGTCTTGTATATGATTTCCTACACGACTTAGATTCCAGACACATGCCATTTACACGGGCAGTACCCGGAGTCAGGGAACATGACTTGTTATCCTTCTACACGCCGTGTAGTGGAGTTTTACACAGCTTGGACGGGTGACACGTGCCGTTTACACGAGCAGTACCTCGAGTCAAGGAACATGGCGTGTAACCATACTACAGGTTGTGTAACCTGTTTTACACGGATTGTGCCGGTTGCCTTTGGTGACTTGGACTAGTTTTCTTTGGGTTCATTCCCTTGGTCATTCTCTTGATGATTTCCTATATCATTTCCTACATATAAGAGTATGATCCCTTCAGCAGAACTTCCTGAATAAAGTTTTTTGAAATACCCTCTGTGAGACTTGAAGCCGGATCCTCTATTCATTCCTGGAACCCTAAGTATATTTCTTGGTATCTACGTAACCTACTTTACCCGGGTTCCAATCCTCTGCTTAGCAGATTAGTTCATACTAAGTTGTTGGAATCACCCTATAGCTATTGGTTGTGATCCTCATCTGAACATCGTATTCTCAAGTTCTTAGGAGTGTGTGTAAAGACCCGTAAATTTCAAGGAAATTTTTTTCTTAATTTTCTTTGGAATTTTACAAGAGCGCGGTTTCTGACGGCACCTGATTCTGAGGCCCGGTGTGCCCGGAATCATTTTCCGAAGTTTGGATCGGGTATGTTCAGTGAACGGACGAGCGGGTTTTTCTAACTTTTGAACAGGTGCCCGGAATCGAATTCTGAGGGCACCGATGGAATCGCATCGCCGGTATTTGCTTAGATATGCCTCTTCTGGAGTAGCGTTTGCTAAGTTGTGGTTTTTAATTTTTTGGGCTTAAAGTTGAGAAATAAAATAATTGTACGACAAACTTTATTTTATTTCACTTAACCCACATGGAAGCCACTTGAAGCCACTTAAATCGGCTTAAACTGAGTTGAAAAGGATAGGGTACTATCCAAAAATATCCTACCCTTTTGGTAGGATATTTGTGAGGTGGGGCCCGCACGAGCCCCGCCGTTTCATTTCCGCTAAGTAACGCACCCGCGAAAACCCATCATTATGAAAGTCAACTGACACGTTTTCTTAAATTTCTTAACGCACCATTTAATTGGGAGGTTTTATTCGTGAATTAAATGGGCAGTTTCTTTCGTTGAATTAATTTTACGAATTAATGGGTCGTTACTTACCTCTTATTCGTTTGTTGGCGCAATAATAAAATAAGACCAACACCGACTTTTGGAGGATTACACATTGAGAGGTTTTTGACAGAAGTTCTTGTGCCTTCACCCTTCTTCGCGAAGAACACGAAGAACGTGAAGAATGCGAAGAACGTGAAGAATGCGAAGAACGCCTGCCTCCGACGAAGAATGTCGAACCCGCGGAAATAGACGACGCGACGCCGTGTGCCGCGACGCCGACGTTTCCTCTCCTGCGACGTTCTTCGACGACGTTCCTTAATCCGCAATAAGAACCTTCGATCATCCGTTGAGGTGAGAGTTTCGGATTTCTTTTGAATTTCCTTTGTGGTTTTTAACTCAAGAAATATTTAATTATTACAAATTAAATTTGTAGTTTCTTGGACCTCGGAGTTCGTCGACGCAATGCCGGATACCGCGACGATCCCCTCCTTCCACGATGAACCCCTCCTTCCGCGATGATCAAATCCGCAAAGAACCCGTGGGCGACAATTTGGAGAGGTAGGGGTTGTTGTGAAGATTTTCTATTCCCGTAAAAATTTCTTTAAAATTAAAGAACCGGATTCATATTAACAATTTTAATTTATTAAAATTGTTGTTTCATGTGTTGAATAATTCTCCTGTTGTTATTAACTAATGCGGAGGGTGCGGGCCAAATGAACACGGCCCGACAACCCTCACCCATTCTTCGTGGTTGTGCGGATTTGGCGGGCGACGAAAAACATGACGCAAGGGCAATTTGATGATCCTGCAGTGAAGAACGGAACCCGGGAGGGACAACGGCGAAGACGGGAAGGAAAACGGACCACCGGAGCAACTCCGGGGGCCCGCGGAAGCTGCCGGCGGCGCCCCGGCACGCTGCCGGACAGGGCCGCCGTGGCTAAAGCCGCGACGGCCAGCGTACCCGCGGCCACGTGAGTCCGGCCCTTACGCATGGGACGCGGCTATGCCGCGTCCATTGACTCCAGCGCTGCCCTTCGAGGGCCGCGGCTTCTTCCAACCCGTGGGGGCGGCGCCCCGCGGCACCCGAGCGCTCGGCCGCTCTGCCGAGCCGAGCCAGGCCGGTCCGACCAGCCGGGCCGTGCCCTGGCCGGGCCGGACCGGGTCCGGCCGGGTTTGACCGGGTCAGGTCGACCCGGTTCGGCCGACCCAGGGGGGTCGGCCCTGGCCCAAACCCCCCGTCTTCGGACTTTTCTCGGTCTTTCGCTCATAACTTGATCTATGGGCCTCCGAACGATGCGCCGTCATCGGCAACGCGATCCTTGGATCGAGACGGTCGTTTTGGTATATCGCACTCAAGGTTTCGGATTACTTTGTGTTTGGCCGGGTTGGTTCGTACACGAAACCAACCGGGCCCTCGGAGTGGAAACGCTCATATCTTGAGCTCCGGACGTCCGATTGACGTTCCGTCGACTTTGTTGAATTCCTCTATGTGAGATGGATCTTTTGGCTCACTCCGCCCGAGGTTTTGACGTAGGTGGAGTACGGTGGGATTGGTTTTGCCTTAAAAACCAACCGGGCCCCTGGGACGAAAATGCCAATAACTCTCAGACCGGGCGTCCGATTGACGCACCGTCTGCGACGTTGAGTTCCTGTTGATGATACGGAACTTTTGGATACATCAACTTCGGACTTTGTGTTAGTTGATGTATCAGCCTCTCGGCTCGTGGAGTGGACCCACCCGAACGATCTTGCTGTGTGCGGGAACCCTAGAGCTGGCTGCGACTGCTACTTCGACAGCGACGACTGTGCAGAGATCCTCAGTGGACTGTAGCGACGACTGTGCAGAGATCCTCAGTGGACTGCGCCAACGACTGTGCAGAGATCCTCAGTGGACTGCAATAACTACTGCACTCAGCGATCCTACGTGGATCAGTGCTACAGAACATGTGTGGATCCGATCCTGTGTGGGTCAGCGCTCAGCGGTTCTGTGTGAGCCAGCGCCTACAGGTCCTGTGTGGGCTCGATCCTGTGTGGGTCTTTGCGGGGGTTAGTTACCTATCGATCCTGTGTGTGTCATTACGGGGGTTAGTACCTTTCGATCCTTTGTGGGTCTGACGACTTAGATGGATCAGTGATCATCTTTATCGCCATACAAGAAGTATTCATGTGTGAGCTGAATCTTGTGTTACTCTCCTTTGTGGATTGTGTTGAAAAATCCTGTGTGGATTTACTGTTTACTCTCCTTTGTGGATTGTGTTGTGCTATCCTGTGTGGGTATACGTTTTGCTTTTCTGTGTGGACTGGGTTGTGCTTGGGCTCGGATGTTGGAGCCGAACGGGAATTGATGACTTAGGTATATGTATGGGCATATACCTAAGCAGTGTCGGTTGTTACTTCGTGATTGTATCTTTCCTTTGTGGATTATCCATTGTGGATTTTGGGAGACCTTCGGGGGTCTCGGGGTCCCTACTGAGGAGCTTATACTCACCCCTGCATGGGCTATGCCCGCACTTTGTTGTGTGGGTTGCAGACGACGGACAGCGCTGATCGTGGTGGAGGCGTGCGGAGCAGGACGATACCTGGAGGTGGACCACTGGGCGGGACATACTCGAAGCGGACGGCTGGACCGAGGAGCTGTGGAGGCTATCTGTACCCAACCTTCAGGTGGGACCTTCAGAGGAAGGCTCCACACTGCAGATTTTCTTTTCAGTTGCTGTTTTCCCCTTTCAGTTGTACTTTACAGTTGGGCTTGTATTTCCGGCCCCTTTTTACTTTCAGCACAGCTTGTTACAGTTTTTACTTAGTGTTTACTTTTCTGCATGCTTACTCTGTGGTGCTTGTTTACTTTTCAAAGGAAATTCCTTCCCTTTTTCTGGGATTTACGCCTTGGTGCTAGTTGTCAACCCCTGGCCTACGGAAGGCGGGCTTGGGGTAGTCACGGCACGGGCCCCGAGGATGGGTCGTGACAATTTGGTATCAGAGGAGTTCGGTTCTACCACGGAATCTAATCTTTTCTATGTGAAGCAATTGTTTTTAGCGTATTGGGTGTGGTTATCAGTTCAGGGAGTCCAGTGTTGGTGCAGCGGCTGACGTATCCGTACACCAGGACCCTGACTTCTGATTTCCGACTTAATGCATGAAAACATTGATTGCATGTGTGTTTCAAGTTTTCTTTGTGATTACTTGTGTCAGCTCACCAGGTATACTGTTCTGACCGTGGCGCACTTGTTCCATTTTCAGTATGGCCCCACGACGGCATCCAGCTAGGGTTCTGAGAGTAGATCTCAATGACAGCCCGCCGAGCGACGAGGCCTCGGTACAGGGCCCGTTGACAGCAGAGGCACCGGCGATACCTTTACCTACCGAGCCCTCGATGCTTCCAGCACTGACCGCTGACGATGCATGTCGCCTAGGAGCTCTGTATGAGTTCCAGTGCCAACGACCACCCAGGTTTCATGGGGAGACGGACCCCCAGACAGCCGAGGACTGGCTGGAGGTGGTCGTTCGAGTTTTCAGGCTAGTGAGGACACCAGCAGACCTCATGGTGATCCTCGCGGCGAGCCTACTGCACGCAGCAGCAGGCCGATGGTGGAGCTTGATTCTCCAGGTGCACGATGAGGCCTCTCTCATCTGGATGGACTTCGAGAGCTTCTTCCCCTCAGAGTTCATCCCGGACACCCTCCGTGCGGTGCGCATTCAATAGCTTCTTCAGCTGCGGCAGGGCAGCTTGACGGTCGCCCAGTACGCGGCGAGTTTTACTGATCTTTCTCGATACTCGACCGACATGGTATGGGAACCCTTCTTCCAGGCCCGGACCTTCGAGCAGGGATTGAGACACGAGATCAGGGCATCACTGATCTCCCTCAACATCCCGACCCAGGCAGGACTACTAGAGCGAGCCCTTCTGATCGAGAGCTTTCTGGCTGAGTCTACTTTAGCAGCGAGACCTACCAAAGGGTGGAAGGTAGCAGAGTATTCAGCAATAGGTATCAGACGGATGACTCAGGGTTCCAGGCAGACCAGACCCTCCGGAAGACGACCTCGGGACACTGGCTCAGTAGTGCGGGGCACACAGCGCGGAGCCAGTCTTTCGAGAGGCAGGAAGTGCTACGCATGCGGCGGGTAGGGCCACATGGCTCGTGACTGCCCGACCCGCTATACCGAGGAGCAGCAGACAGTGGAGGGGACACCCAGGCAGAGGCAGAGGGTCGACCGTGGCGGTCCGCAGGGAGGAGGCGGGCGAGGCAGAGGAGCTGGCCGAGCAGTAGGTGGTGGGCGACGCTTTGAGGCTCTACCACCACCACCACCAGGAGGCCTGCCCCGACCATAGGGAGCTGGTGGGCAGAGACAGTCACAGCTCTAGGCAGCGGAGGCCTACGACCACGGCGCACCAGAGATGATTCGAGGTATGATCTGTGTCTATTCCACCCTTGCTGCAGTTCTTATAGACACAGGAGCGAGTCACTCTTTCATAGCCGCTGCCCTTGTTCGGAGCTCAGAGATTCCGACAGAGTCGTTGGCTCGATCCTTACGGCTAGAGACTCCTACGGGTGCAGACTCGACGATTACACACTGGTGCCAGCAGTGTGAGCTTACTCTAGGATGCGAGAGCTTCGGCTCGAATCTTCTTGTAGCGGCGTCGAGGCCTTACGACGTCATCTTGGGCATGGATTGGTTATCTACAGTCCATGCTCAGATTGACTGTTTTAGGTGCAAGGTGCGATGTGTGCGCACCAACGGGAGCAGGTTCACCTTCACCGGCGAGAAGGGGGCCTTTGCAGCACAGGATGGACTCTCGCAGAGGAGGGGACAGCCCATCACTCATCAGTTGGCTAGCCTCATCCTTGGAGCAGTTGACATGTGGAGTCCTAGTTTTCCTGCAGTGGTGGATCAGTATGCGGACGTCTTCCCCGACGACGTTCCAGGACTACCTCCTCGCAGAGAGGTAGACTTTTATATTGATCTATACCCAGGGAGAGCCCCGATATCCACTCCAGCGTATCGTATGGCCCCCGCAGAGCTTCGAGAGCTACGGGTATAGTTGGAGGACTTTAAGGGCAAGGGGTTCATCTGACCCAGTGTTTCACCCTGGGCTTCCCCGATTTTGTTCGCCAAGAAGGCAGACGGGAGCTTGCGACTGTGTATCGACTATCGTCGCTTGAACCAGGTGAAAGTGAGGAACAAGTATCCGATACCGAGGATTGATGACCTCTTCGATCAACTCAAGGGAGCACGGTGGTTCTCAAAGATAGACCTCAGGTCAGGCTATCATCAGCTCAGAGTTCGAGACGAGGACGTGCAGAAGACGGCCTTCAGGTGTCGGTATGGCCACTATGAGTTCTTGGTTATTCCATTCAGCATAACCAATGATCCAGCAGTGTTCATGAGCCTTATGAACAGGATCTTCCAGCCATACCTCGATCGATTTGTCGTGGTCTTCATCGACGACATTTTGGTGTACTCGACCACGGAGGAGGAGCACGCCTACCACTTGCGGGTTGTACTAGACACACTCCGAGAGCACCAGCTTTATGGAAAGCTCTCGAAGTGCCAGTTCTAGTTATGTGAGGTCCACTTCTTGGGGCACGTCATTTCTGAGGCGGGAGTTGCAGTGGACACCGCGAAGATCGAACCAGTGCTAGCTTGAGAGCCACCCAGGAGCGTGACGGACGTGCGGAGTTTCTTGGGACTAGCTGGATACTATCGTAGATTTATGCCAGACTTCTCCAGAGTTGCAGCGCCACTCTCAGCTTTGATGAAGAAGGGGAAACCCTTTGTGTGGTCAGACAGATGTCAGCAGAGCTTTCAATAGCGGAGACAGTGATTGACTAGCGCACCTATTTTGAGGTTGCCTGAGGAGGGAGATGGATACGTAGTCTACTGCGATGCATCAGGGACCGAACTCGGATGTGTCTTGATGCAGGAGCGGGCCGTGATTTCCTATGGATCACGTCAGTTGAGGCCGCATGAGCATAACTACGCTACCCATGACCTGGAGTTAGCAGTAGTGGTCTTCGCACTGAAGACATGGCGGCACTATCTGATGGGAGAGTGCTTTACAGTATTTTCTAACCACCAGAGTCTCAGGTACATCTTCTCTCAAAAGGACCTGAACCTTAGACAGCGGAGATGGATCGAGTTCCTCCAGGACTATGACTTTGAGATAGTCTATTCTCCTGGGAAGGGGAACGTAGTAGCCGATGCCCTCAGCAGGAGGACGGGCATTCAGCTACTTGAGGAGCCGACAGAGCAGCTAGCCGCCGTGCAGATATCTTTCGCAGATAGAGATGGAGTAGACTCCCTTCAGTCTCTCACAGTCACTCCTCCACTACTGCAGCGGGTCAGAGAGGCACAGCATGGGGACGCCGATTGTGAGACGTGGCGTGCACAGATATCCTCGGGACAGGCACCAGATTGTTTCTCCCTTGGAGCAGAGAACGACGTCCTTTTAAGTGGACGTACCTTGGTACCAGTCGTTTTACGAGAGGAGGTGTTGAGAGAGTTTCACACTTCTCCTTTGGCGGTACATCCTGGAGTGGCAAAGATGTACCGGGATATCAGACGACAGCACTAGTGGCCGGGCATGAAGAAGGTTGTGGCAGAGTTTGTTTCACGGTGCCTCACCTGCCAGCAGGTGAAGGCATAGCATCAGGTACCAGCAGGCTTGGTACAACCCTTGGAGGTCTCGGAGTGGAAGTGGGACAGCATATCTATGGACTTCGTGACGGGACTTCCATGCACTTCCAGAGGTCATGACTCCATTTGGGTGATTGTTGACCAACTCACCAAGTCGGCACACTTCTTTCCCATCAGAGAGCAGGGCGCAGTGGAGATCTTGGGGCATCTATACGTTCAGGAGATTGTACGGCTTCATGGTGTTCCATCGTCTATCATCTCCGATCGGGACGCTCGTTTTACTTTCCGGCTTTGGAAGGGGTTGCAGGAGGCGTTTGGGACGCGGCTACGTCTGAGCACCGCATTTCACCCTCAGACGGATGGTCAGACAGAGAGGACCATTCAGACTCTCGAGGACATGCTCCACGCATGTGTCCTCAACTTTGGTTGCAGCTGGGAGGACCACCTACCCTTGGTGGAGTTCGCGTACAACAACAGCTGACACTCCACCATCGGGATGGCACCATACAAGGCGTTGTACGGTAGACCTTACAGATCTCTTTTGTGCTGGACAGACCCTGGGGAGTCAGCACTTGTGGGACCAGAGATGGTCCGGGCCACGACAGAGAAGTTCCAGGTCATCCAGGAGCGGATGAGGACAGCTCAGAGCCGGTAGAAGTCTTATGCTGACAGGAGGCGGAGGCCATTAGAGTTCGAGGATGGCGACCACGACTTCTTGCGTGTCTCACCTCAGCGTGGATTACGGATATTTGGCCGAGGCGGCAAGTTGTCTCCACGCTTCATCGAACCTTTCCAGGTCCTCAGCAGGATTGGTGAGGTGGCTTATCGCCTGGCTCTACCACCTCAGTTGCACCGGGTGCACGACGTCTTCCACGTATCTCAGCTGAGGAGACACGTGCACGACCCGACACACATCATTGACCATGGGGAGCTAGACGTGGATGGTGGGGCGACTTTTGCGGAGGTCCCAGTGGAGATCGAGGATCTACAGGAGAGGGTCCTACGTGGACGATCGATTCCTCTAGTGTGCATCAGATGGCAGAACGGGAACCTCTAGGAGAGCATTTGGGAGCGGGAGGCTCAGATGCGTGCTCAGTACCCACATTTGTTTCCCTATTTTATGATGTATCTTTACGGGGACGTAAATCCCTGAGGTGGAAGTAATTTAAAGACCCGTAAATTTCAAGGAAATTTCTTTCTTAATTTTCTTTGGAATTTTACAAGAGCGCAGTTTCTGACGGCACCTGATTCCGAGGCCCGGTGTGCCCGGAATCATTTTCTGAAGTTTGGCTCGGGTAAGTTCAGTGAACAGACGAGCGGGTTTTTCTAACTTTTGAACAGGTGCCCGGAATCGAATTCTGAGGGCACCGATGGAATCGCATCGCCGTTATTTGCTTAGAAATGCCTCTTCTGGAGTTGCATTTGCTCGGTTGTGGTTTTTAATTTTTTGGGCTTAAAGTTGAGAAATAAAATAATTGTACGACAAACTTTATTTTATTTCACTTATGCCACATGGAAGCCACTTGAAGCCACTTAAAGTGGCTTAAACTGAGTTGAAACGGATAGGGTACTATCCAAAAATATCCTACGCTCTTGGTAGGATATTTGTGAGGTGGGGCTCGCACGAGCCCCTCCGTTTCTTTTCCGCTAAGTAACGCACCCGCGAAAACCCGTCATTATGAAAGTCAACTGACACATTTTCTTAAATTTCTTAACGCACCATTTAATTGGGCGGTTTTATTCGTGAATTAAATGGGCAGTTTCTTTCGTTGAATTAATTCTACGAATTAATGGGTCGTTACTTACCTCTTATTCGTTTGTTGGCGTAAAAATAAAATAAGACCAACACCGAATTTTGGAGGATTACACATTGAGAGGTTTTTGACAGAAGATCTTGTGCCTTCACCCTTCTTCGCGAAGAATGCAAAGAACGCGAAGAACGCGATGAACACCGTCCTCCGACGAAGAACTCCGAACCCGCGGAAATCGACGACGCGACGTCGTGTACCGCGACGCCAACGTTTCCTCTCCTATGACGTTCTTCGGCGACGTTCCTTAATCCGCAACAAAAACCTTTGATCATCCGTTGAGGTGAGAGTTTCGGATTTCTTTTAAATTTCCTTTGTGGTTTTTAACTCAAGAAGGATTTAATTATTAAAAATTAAATCTGTAGTTTCTTGGACCTCGGAGTTCGTCGACGCAATTCCGGATACCGCGACGATCCCCTCCTTCCACGACGAACCCCTCCTTCCGCGACGATCAAATCCGCGAAGAACCCGCGGGCGACGATTTGGCGAGGTAGGGGTTGTTGTGAATATTTTATATTTCCTTGAACGTTTCTTTAAAATTAAAGAACTGTATTCATATGAACAATTTTAATTTATTAAAATTATCGTTTCATGTGTTGAATAATTCTCCCGTTGTTATTAACTAACGTAGAGGGTGCGGGCCAAACGAACACGGTCCGACAACCCTCTTTCGTTCTTCGTGGTTGTGTGTATTTGGCGGTCAACGACAAAACGTGACGCAAGGGCAATTTGATGATCCCGCAGTGAAGAACGGAACCTGGGAGGGACAACGGCGCAGACGGGAAGGAAAACAGACTACCGGAGCAACTCTGGTGGCCCGCGGCGCCCCGGCAGGCCGTCGGACAGGGCCACCGTGGCTGAAGTCGCAGCGGCGGCGGCCAGCGGACCCGCAGCCACGCGGGTCCGGCCCTCACGCACGGGATGCGGCTGTGCCGCGTCTATTGACTCCAGCGTGGCCCTTCGAGGGTCGCGGCTTCTTCCAACCCGCGGGGGCGGCGCCCTGCAGCACCCGAGCGCTCGGCCGCTCGGCCGTCCCCTGGCCGGGCCGGACCGGGTCCGGCCGGGTTGGACCGGGTGGGGTCAAACCTGTTGGGTTGACCCGGTTCGGCCGACCCAGGGGGGGGGGGGGGGTCGGCCCGGGTCGGCCCAGGCCCAGACCCCCCATCTTCGGACTGTTCTCGGTCTTTCACTCATAACTTGAGCTACGGGCCTCCGAACGACGCGCCATCAGTGGAAAAGCGATCCTTGGATCGAGGCGGTCGTTTCACTATATCGCACTCAAGGTTTCGAATTACTTTGGGTTCGGCCGGGTTGGTTCGTACACAAAACCAACCGGGCCCTCGGAGCGGAAACGCTCATATCTTGAGCTCCGGACGTCCGATTGACGTGTCGTCGACTTTGTTGAATTCCTCTATGTGAGACAGATCTTTTGGCTCACTCCGCCCGAGGTTTGGACATAGGTGGAGTACGGTCAGGTTGGTTTTGCCTTAAAAACCAACCGGGCCCCTGGGACGAAAAAGCCAATAACTCTCAGACCGGGCGTCCGATTGACGCACCGTCTGCAACATTGAGTTCATGTTGACGATACATAACTTTTGGATACATCAACTTCGGACTTTGTGTCAGTTGATGTATCAGCCTCTCGGCTCATGGAGCAGACCCTCCCGAACGAGCTTGCTGTGTGCGGGAACCCTAGAGCTTGCTGCGATTGCTACTTCGACAGCGACGACTGTGCAGAGATCCTCAGTGGACTGCAGCGATGACTGTGCAGAGATCCTCAGTGGACTGCGACGACGACTGTGCAGAGTTCTTCAGTGGACTGCAACAACTACTGCACTCAGCTATCCTACGTGGATTAGTGCTACAGATCCTGTGTGGATCTGATCCTGTGTGGGTCAGTGCTCAGCGGTTATGTGTGAGCCAGCGCCTACAGGTCCTGTGTGGGCCCGATCCTGTCTGGGTCTTTGTGGGGGTTAGTTACCTATCGATCCTGTGTGGGTCATTGCGGGGGTTAGTGCCATTCGATCCTTTGTGGGTCCTATGACTTAGATGGATCAGTGATAATCTTTATCCGTATACAAGAAGTATTCCTGTGTGAGATGAATCTTGGGTTACTCTCCTTTGTGGATTGTGTTGAACAATACTGTGTGGATTTACTGTTTACTCTCCTTTGTGGATTGTGTTGTGCTATCCTGTGTGGGTATACGTTTTGCTTTCCTGTGTGGACTGGTTTGTGCTTGGGCTCGGATGTTGGAGCCGAACGGGAATTGATGACTTAGGTATATGTATGGGCATATACCTAAGCAGTGTCGGTTGTTACTTCGTGATTGTATCTTTCCATTGTGGATTATCCATTGTGTATTCTGGGAGACCTTCGGGGGTCTCGGGGTCCCTACTGAGTAGCTTATACTCACCCCTACATGGGCTATGCCCACACTTCGTTGTGTTGGTTGCAGACGATAGACAACACTGATCGTGGTGGAGGCGTGCGGAGCAGGATGGTACCTGGAGGTGGACCACTGGGCAGGACGTACTCGGAGCGGATGGCTAGACCGAGGAGCTGTGGAGGCTATCTGTACCCACCCTTCAGGTGGGACCTTCAGAGGTCGGCTCGACACTGAGGCTTTTCTTTTCAGTTGTTGTTTTCCCCTTTCGGTTGTACTTTACAGTTGGTCTTGTATTTCCGGCCCCTTTTTACTTTCAGAATAGCTTGTTACAGTTTTTACTTAGTGTTTACTTTTCTGCTTTTTACTCTGTGGTGCTTGTTTACTTTTCAAAGGCAATGCCTTCCCTTTTTCTGGGATTTACACCTTGGTTCTAGTCGCCAGCCCCTGGCCTATGGAAGGCGGGCTTGGGGTAGTCACGGCACGGGCCCCGAGGATGGGTCGTGACAGTGTGTTCTCCCGAAATGAGTACATCGTATCTCTCTCTCTCTCTCTCTCTCTCTCTTCATACCTAGGAGTGTGTTCTCCTTGTTACATTCTTAGTGTAATCTTTGAGACGGATCTTAGTGGTGGTCTCATGATGGTCAATTATGTATGAGTATATCTTGATATTCTTATTATATGTTCTATAGACATATACTGTGTAGAGATAACTGTATCTTTCCTCTGTGGTATTTCCCTTGTTTTATTCCTTTGTGGTTTTCAGGGTGTCCTATTGGGAATTGTTATAATCAACCCTGCATGGGCTTTTCCCACACGTGTTGTGTCTTGTGCAGATGAGCGAGCTTTTGACGGGATTCTAGGGGGACCAGGACTAGACAGTCCTCAGTGAGATAAGACAGGTCGAGGTGTCTTCCTACAACTACAGATTGCAGTCCCAGTAACTTTCTTTGTAGGTTGGACTTTGTTGCAGACTCTATTTTGGTGGGCTTGTACTTTTGGCCCAGGTTTTTACATTATTGTACTTTACCTTCTTGTCGTACTCTATTGAATGGGTTTTTAGTGTATGTATGCATTTCTATTTTTTAGTAGTTTTACTTTTCAGCTTTGTGGGCTTGGAGATATGTGTGCGTGTGTACAGGTTATAATCAATGCCTCTCATGTTACTGACATGCCTACTTAGTGCTAGTCACCATCCCCTAGCCTATTGGAGGCGGGCTTGGGAAGTTGCGGCCCGACCCCCACTTGGACGTGTCGTGACACATATTTCTTTTTCATGGGTTATGTTATGATTAATGATGTTCATGAAACCCATTTCATTTATTGGGTTTTGATATGATGAATTATTTATGTTCTTGTGACACTCAAATGTATGATTTTCATTATGAGATGGGTGGGGCCTATATCTCCCATTAATGTATTAGTAAATGATAAATGTTCTATAATCTCAAACGATACATATGAGGTTATCCAAAGCCCTTGAACTAGAGGGTTTAAGGGAGGTCATCCAAATCTCGCAATAGGAGGGTACATTGGAGGACAACCTAATATCAAAAAAATAGGTTACAAGGTAGTTCATACTAAGCCCAAAACATGAAGGTTCATAGGATTACATCCCAATCATCAAGAAGGTACAAGGGTGATTAACCCAAGTCTAACATACTTTGAATGTGTTGTTAGGAATCATTGACATAAGATATTCTAATCTTATGTGTATGAAAAATGTTTCATGTCTTATACCATTGTTATACTCTCACATCTCATGTTCTTTGATTATCTTATGATTCACATCTTTTGAACTGCCAATATTTATGATATGACACGTGTATATGACCTTTGATATGTTGGGTATGATCTTTAAATGTTATTCTCATGTTTTCAAACCCTTATGTTCAGGTTATGCTTATGTTTCTTCCATGTTTACCCTTACTAAGAATCTGATCTCACCCATTGTTATGTTTCATTTCCTCAGGTTATAAATATAGGTTTTAGTTAGATTTACTAAATGGAAATATCATTATGGGTGATGTTAAAGATATTTCAAAAAATTAGAATAATATGTTCCAAGTTTCCAAAGGTACTAAACTATTATGTTCCTCAAGCATGTGTTTCTGAAATGTAATTAATATTGATCTAAAAAGTTGTAATATCCATGTATGAAAATCCTAGGACATTTTACTTGGTATAAGAGAAAATTCTTCATAAACCATTGGAAACAAGGATGAGAAACTATTAATAAGATCTCTAAGGATAAGCCTAATAAAAATTTAAAATCCTATAGTTTTCATTAAAACTATGAATATCATTGGATTATACATAATATTTAATAGATTTAAGGAAATATACCTTTATTTTAAGGTTTTCCTAGTTTGATTGTTATTTCTCACTCTATTTTTTTTAGTCAATGGATGAAACCAAAAGAAATCGTATTAATGATGAATGTGATGGGAAATGTATGGATTATACTCATGATAAATCAATTGTTAGGGGGGTTGGAAAGAAAAATCTCATCATTATACTCACACAATCTTTGAATCATGTTGTACTTCCAAATGACAAAAGCGATGAAAACATTCTGTTAAGACCTTGATGAGGAAACTTCTATATTCTTTCAGTGTGTCTTCTAATCCAGTTGTTTCTGAACAGTGTATTGGTACCACTAAAAAGATATTTTCCATCCTTTAGTTTTCCGAACAGGAAAAACTAATTTTGGTTGTTTATAATTTGGAAGGTGAAGCTGATCAATGATGGACTCTTATTAATAACATGAGAGAACATGAAGAAATTGAATTTATGGGATGGAAAGAGTTTTAGGGTAAATTATTTAGTAAGTACTTCCCTAATATTCTAAAAACAAATATAGAAACTTAATTCCATGACCTTATGAAAAATGTCTATTAAAAAATTGGTACATATGAGGTCATTTTTACCAGACTTACAAGGTACACTTTTGGATTAATTATCATCCCTGATAGAAAAATCGATTGATTCTTTGGTGGCCTAAAACCAGGTCTAAAAAGTAATGATATAAGAGACTTCAGTAGCAATGAATAATTCATTCAATGTTAATTGAAGTTATAAATAGAAATTTGATATTCACACAATTCCTCTGGTTTTGATAAGAAAAGTAATATTAAGTCTCATGAAAACATAAATGGTGGATATAAATTTCAGTTATTTTTATGCTAGAAATTTTGGAAGAAGCACTTGGGTGAATGCCTAAAAGGGACAAGAGGGTGTTACATGTGTGGAAAGGATGGTTATTGTGTGACTGAATTCCAATGTGATGAGAATAAGGTTTGTATTTATGTGAATAATGATAAATATCCACTAAAAAAACCTCCAGAAATTTAGTGCTTAAATTTAAGATTTTTTCCATTATGCTAACATGTGCCCTAACCCAAGGACTAATGTGGATGATAAGCCCCAAAAATTGTTGAGGTAAAGGAAAAAAGTAAAATATTATACTATTGAAATGTATGAAGTTAACCATGATAAATTGGGAGTTATTAAACTTCTCACCCTAATTGGGAATTTCATGTTAGATTTTGTATGAATGAACCGTATGAAAATCTAATTGTTCATTTGTTAGTGAAACTTCATGTGATTATCTACTTAGGTTTAGGAATAATGAAATCATATATTTAATTGGTATAAGGATGAACTCATTCATTCCATGAAAATATTTTATTTATGAAAAGAGATTTTATAAGGAATGAAGAAGCATGTGTGGATTAAATATGGCTTTATAAGAATACATGAGGAAGGTATTCAGATGTATGTAATGTGACAAATAAGAGATAACTTATGATATATTAGGAATCAATGCTAATCTATTTTTGAGAAATTTTAAAACCTCATTTAAAATGTTTTGGAAATTCTTCTTTAATATGGGTTGTAAGGTTAACCATTTATAGATTTTTTATGTTAAACTTTAGATGAGGTTTTAAAGGATAATTCATTTATCTATTTATATAAGGACTTGTGGATAATGGATAACCTGGGTTACCCATTTTGTTGTAATATTAAGATAAATAGATTAACATATCATCCTATGGATATCATGATCTAAAAATTCTTCAAGAATGATAAATTCACCATTATCTCTTGGAATAGGTGATAAAGTGGAAATTGATCAAGGAAACCCAAAAGGATAGAATATTCTTGTAAAATGTAGTGAAATCAAGTATTTAGTTTTTCTCATGAAAATTATTTTACTCTAGGGAAAGGATCTTGAAACCAAAAATGTTATCCTAGTACCTTCTTTTTTGATGAATCAAATGTTCCCCTAGATCATTGTAGATTTATGGCCTTGTGATTGTTAACCTTCTTGACACCATTTTCTCTATCACTCTCCTTCAAAACATGATAGTTAGAATACACTTCCATGTCCATGTTTTCAATTTCATCCAATTTTATAAAATGTGGAATCCTACTTTTGAGTTTCTCTGGGTAACTGTTATTTTTTTAAATTTTCCCTACCAAATGGTGTTTTAGTATTCATTTTTACGATGTGTGTTTTTATGAAAAAAACATTAAAGTATTAAACATTTGATAATCCAAAAAACATTCGAGGTTCAAATTCATTTTAAGGGGTTTAGAATGAAACACAATGGGATTTTTATGAAATAAATTTTTAAATAATTTATTTCTATTATAGACTTCATTTCACTACATGCAACACTCTCATAGATTTCATTAAATTCACATTGACTTTCATTGAAACATCATTTAATTATTTTAATTATTCAAAAAAAATAACAATTATCCATTAGAATAGAGTATATTAACATGATCAACTGAGTTATGAAATAATGGATTACAAAAGTAAATATAATTATTTTACCAATTATTTATAAATTATTGAAAACCCCCTTTTTTTAAAAAGGAAACATAATTCTATAAAAAAATTTAAATGTGAACAAGTGTTTTTTATATCAATAAATAAACAAATAACTCTTGTCGGATTATATTAATGAAATATATATATATATAATATTAAATCTATTTTCTTGTTTTCATCTTATGTGTTTTCTATATATGATATAAGAACAAATCCAATTTTATCTTTAAAATATAAATTTTCATAAAAGTAGTGTTTTATCACATTTTAAAGGTATAATTTTCTTAAATATTCTTTTTTAAAAAGTAATAAATTATATTTGACAAAATAATCTGTTTAATTTGAAATTGGGATATCAGAATTTATTTGGGTTAATTTTGGGTGTTTTTCTATTATGTTTCATGTTTTGATTAATAGTGAAAAATATTGAATTTTAGTTGAAAACATATATTTCCTCTAAATAATTTATCGCGTTAAATTATATTTTTAAATGGATTTAAATTATAATTAGATATAAATTTTATCATTTAATCCAATTTAGTTCATTCTAATCAATTTCACATAGAAGTTTCATGTAAAAACATTTCAATATTCTAAAATTTTTTACTTTAAAAACCAGTTGTATCATCCCATCTGTGGGTTTAAATTTTAACTAAATTATAAAAATTATCTGAATTAAATTTTAAAAAAATCGATTCGATATTTTTAATAATAAGGAAAAAATTTAGTAATTAGGTCCCATTTATTTTTTCATGGAACGAATAGTGACTTTAGTAATTTTTCTTACCATATTTATGGAAAAATCTGGTAATTGAGGGAATAAATAATATTATAAATATTAGAAAACTATCCTAAAACATGAAAAAATGTTATTGGATGAATTTAATTTGACCCATAACACATTATTATCAAAAGTGAACAATTTAATGGACACTTTTCTATGAAAAAAACGTGGATATTATTACAATCAAAGAGAGTGAAATAATATCACACTCTTAGTTTTAATAAGTATGCTATTCTTAATATGGGTTTAAATAGAAGATATGTTCTAAAATATATGTTATTATGAAATATTGAATATTTGAATACATCATGAAAATTTATTTTAAATTTTTTGTGAAGAAATAAATTTCATAAATAATTTCACGATGAAGATGTAATAATTAATAAATTAATTAAAAGTCCAATTAAGTGGTATTAAAATGTTAAAAAATATAATTTGAGTCAATTAATTTTACACATGAATTTTCTTGGTGAATGTGACATATTATGGTTTTATTAAATGTATTTTATTGAATTTTTTCTTGCTAGAAGAAGCATCTTAATGTCAATGTAATAAATAGTGTCAAGATTGGCTCCAATGATATTTTATGAAAATAATATTTTATTAAATTAGATAAAAATCATAAAAATATAGAATAATGAAAAATCGGATAAATAATGGTCTAAATATCATAAATTGACCATTTAAGGATTAATTTAAACCTTATAAGTAAAAAATCGCTACCTTTTCATATTGAAAATGTTGTTGTAGTTAAAATTTAAATAAGATAACATTGAGTTAATAAAAAAGAGAAGGTTTAAAATTACCAAAAACAATATTTTCGAAAATATATTGCTTGATGTTATTACACCCTATCCCATATTATCTTATAATTCCTTTCTATTTGGAGGTATTTTTATTGATATTTAATTTATTATAATTTAATCATTTGAGAAATTCCTAATGTGCCCCACATCTTCATTATAAAAGGACACCTCCTCCCTCATTCCATTTCACCACATTAAGCCTTCTAGATCGATAAATTTATGAAAAATTATATTATACACATCCCTAGTCAGATTATAGAGGTTTTTTTCTTCCCAAAATACTAACTCTAGAGTTCTTTAGAGAAGATCTAAAGGATCCATTTCTAAGAAGAGGTAATCGCTCTAACATATCACTATCTTTTTCTCATCTTTTGGACCCCGTCTAAATATATGATATATTCAATAATATAAAAACTTATTCATACTAAATATTATGAAATTTTATTATTATTATGAAAAAACCTGTATACACCCCCTTTCCAATTAAAAAGGAATTGAAATTATCACTCATGTATACGTTCGAATTATCGTCTCCACGTAGCGAAACAATTAATTTTCCATAACCATATTTTATGAGTTGGAATTATGATGGGTTTAATTTTTATATATTATATTTACTAAATTATTATACTTATATGATGATAATATCATATCTACCTTTTTACCACCAAATCATTTGGATGTTATAACGTCACTCGTGCGTACGTATGACTTACCGTCTCCACGATGTGATGTGATCCATTTTTTCATCTATATTTTACATGGGTGGTAATAATGATAAATTTTATGAATATATATGATATATAAAATAAAAATGAATCTTTAATTAAAATATATTATATATTATCCTTTATTTTAACATGACATGAAAATGAAAATGGTGTTTATTCGTACGTATGGCCTACCGTCTCCATGAACGATTAATTTTTTAATCTATAAATTTTATAAATTACTATGAATTCATATATAATAAATATATATATTTATATATATATATATATGATATGAATATAATGGTAATAATTCAATATATTATTAAATTCTGACTTATGTAGGAGAACCAAGGATAACAAGTCAAAACATGGACCAAAAAAAAGCGGTTATTACCAGAAACATAACATTAACATGAAATTATTAATAATCAATTAATATAAAGTTATAATTAAACAGTATATGTTATTATATATATGAATTTGGTTTTCTGGTAAATTTTTAACAAAAGTTTATTTATTTTATAGGAGGTTTTAATAAATACAATGGAAGTCAATACATAAGGTAAGGTACTTGACGGAAAATTATTTTTCATTATCAAAACACTTTTAAGGAAAACTCATAAACCATCGGATCCAGATTACAAATGATTGAAAGCATAAAACGTAATGTAAGGGACTTATGTCTCACTTTTATTTCTATGGTATTCATGTTTTATACACTAATTATTTCTTTTACATAGCGTTTATATTTACCATGAATGTATTTTATGGTTATTATCTAGAATATAATCAGATTTTTATAACCAAATAATATTTTTTATTTCATGTGGAATAGGATTCTACTGATTGTAAAGTGATGAGTATTTATTTCACATTCTCAAAAATATTTGGGATTGATTCATTTTAAGTTTCATTTTGTGAATACTTATCTTCCATGTCCATGTTTTCTAAAAATGTTTTCCATTTTTTTACTATTCCCCTATTGATGTTTATATTTATTTTTACCCATTTTTCACTTGTTAGTACAAAATTTCAAAGGAATCTTTTTGTCATCTTCCAAATGTGGTAATTTCTGACTTTTCTGAAAAACTATAAAAGAACTGTTTTTTTAAATTATACGGCATGAATTGAATTTTATTCCATTATTAAGCCTTCATTATTTTAATAATCCTTTAAAAGTTTACAATTTTATTTTTGGATAAACATTTTTATTTTTAAATTACGCATTTTTTATGAAACGAAAGTGTTTTCAATGGAGAAATGATATTTTCTTCCAGAATTATTTTCAAGTGATATCCCAAAAAAATTCCATCTAATATTTCATAATTTTATGTTATGTATGTTTTACAATGAATATGATTCAAAGATACCATTTTTATTCATTTTGATAATGGTTTTTGTTTATGATGGAATGTTATTTGTGTATCTTATTTGTTTTCTATGGTTTATGTTTTGACAAATTGATGTTTATGAAATCCATTTAATTCCATGGATTCTGATATTATGAATGATTTAGGTTCTTCTGGAACACATATGGATGGTTTTCATTATGTGATGGGTGGGACCTATATCTGTATTCAATTCATTAGGTATTGGTAAATGTTCAATGAGCTCAAAGGGTATACAAGAGGTCATCCCAATCCCACAAATAATATGGTACACTATTGGTCATTCAAATCCCACAACTAGAGGTACATATGAGGAAATACTAAGCCCATGATAGGAGGGTACAAGGGAGGTTATCCTAATCCTAAAATGAGAAGGTGAATGGGAGTTCATCCTAAGCCCTAAGTAGGTACAATGATGATTAACCCAAGATTAACATACTATGAATGTCATGGTAGAAATCATTGATATACTATATTCTAAGATTATGTGCATTCCACAATTTCCTTGTCTTATTCCATTATTATACTCTCATGGATTATTTGTTTTTTGATAATATTATGATTATTCTCTAATAAAATTACAATTTTTATGCCATGACTAATGTATATGAACTTTGATATGAAGGTTGTGTTCTTTAAATGTTATGCTCATTTTTTTATACCCTGGTGTTTTTGTTATTCTTAGGTATCGTTTTACCCCTACTGAGCCTTTGAGATCACTCCTTATGTTTTCATTCTTTCAATTGTAAATAATGCTTTTAAGTAGGAGTATGAAAGGGAAATTTCATTATGGGTGATTTTAAGATCTTTCAAAAATTATATGATTGTGTTCCAAGTTTCCAAAGGCACTAATTTGTTACGGTCCATGGGAATGTGTTTATAAAATGTAATGAATATTCATATAAAAATATGTAATATTCATGTATGAAATCCTAGGTCATTATAGGGACACATCGGTTAGGATTTCTTTTGTGAAAATATTTCCTCACAAGATTCACTAGATGGATTTTTTGAAGGAAGGAATCACGTTGTCCTTGTCCATGTACAGATTGTGGTCCCAATAAATATAACCGAGTATGTGATGAGAGGGTTCGACACATATACATATATTGTACACCCTGATGTATGAAAGATGTATAGATACCTTTAGTATAATTTTGGGTGTGCCATAATGAGACAGAGCTTGGAGGAGTTCGACTCTCGGTGCCTCAGCTGTCAGTAAGTGAAGGTTGTGCACTAGGTTCAAGCATGTTTGTTGTATTCCTTCGAGATCTCAGTGTGTAAAATGGGTGGAATATATATTGACATCATTAACGAGATTTTTTAGATATCAAGAGGCTGTTACACCATCTGGTTTATAGTTGACCTACTCACAAAATATGCACACATCCTTACTATCTGGGAGCAGATTTTGTTCGAGAGTTTGGGGTTATTGTACATATGAGAGATTGTTTTACTCCATGGGGTTCCTAAGACTATTGTCTTCAACTATAATGTACGGTTCATTCCACAGTTGTGGAGAGTCTTATAGGTGGAATTTGGGACTGAGATTTGGTTCCGAACAACCTTCCACCCTTATAAATATGGTAAGACTGATCTCACTATCCAAGATATGGAGGATATTATGTGGCCTTGAATTTAAGACTTTTGATAGAGTAAGGAGGATCAACTTCCATTGGTAGTGTTTTCATTTTATTATATCTACCACACTAATATTTGTATGGAACCATTCGAGGCCCTGTACAGGAGACCTTGTAGGTCACCCTTATGCTACACAAAGATCAGTGAGACATCTCTTATTTGGTCAGATATGGTGTAAAAGATGATGCCTATGGTCCAAGTCATCCATGAGTTGGTGAGAATAGATCGTAGGAGGCATAATTTTTAAACATATCAATACTGTATTCCCTTGGATTTTGAGTAGGGAGACCATGTTTCATTGGGATTTTCCCCATGATGAGAATTTTTGAGATTTATCTAAAAAGGAAATCTATCTAGAAAGGTTCATCAGGTCGTTTGAGATCTTTTACATTGTGGGTAAGGTTTCTATTCACCTTCCCCTTCCCCCAAAGTTGGAGCGGGTGCACAACGTATTACATTTGTCACAGCTGAGGAGATACATTCATGACCCCATGCACCTTATTGGTTGGGGAAAGTTGGAAAATAAAGATGGGGACACTTTTGTAGAGCACCTGAGGGAGATCAAAGATCAGTCAGAGAGGAAACTATGCAGACATACCATTCCCTTGGTCCATGTAATTTTTCAACATGATAAGATGAAGGAGAGATCCTCAGAGCAGGAGAGTTATGTGAGGGCTTAATATCCCGAGATATTTGAATAGTTTTTATTTTTCAGGATGAGAATATTGAAGTAGGGAATAATTTATTGACCATATTTTTCTCATGTATGAATTTGGAATATATCTAGAAATATTTTTAGAGCCATCCACTAATATGATGTGCGATTTTGAGGCCTGGTGTGATGTAAATTAATTTTATAAAAATATTTAACATATTTTATATGAGGGACACATGTATTCTTAAGGAAGATATGATAGCTCTTAAAATAAATCACATATTCTAAATCTGAGAATATATTTGAGTACAAAATGAAATATTTACCCCAGTAATGACCTAAAATTTTTCAGCACGGGGTATTCAGATATCATTATTGTTGGTGGATGTGTTTAATTAAAATTAATAATTAAATTGATTAATTTAATTAAATGATATAAAATTAATATTTCTCAATAAAATATAAGTTATGATGAATCTCTAGGGTCATCCAAATAACCTTGTTATCATTAAGAGAATTTCTTTCCACCCTCTATTGGCCAATTAGAATCAGAAAATGAAGGAACTCTCAATCCAGAGGAATCAAAGCGCACCAACCACAATGAATCCTCTTTTATGTTAGGGAGTGTGGTATTCATCGATTAATGATCCAATTGAATGTATGAATCATAAATATTTGGATTTCTCCAATACTGATTAAACCATTTGATAATGTTCAATTATATTTCTTGATATTCAATAAACCAAGCCTTTTCATGTACTTCTTCATCGGTTTTTAAATTTATTATTCAGTTTTCACAACCTTGGACATCGAAATTTGTATTCATTGTCGAAGAACTATTGTCCAGTGATCATTTCACCCCTTTTTCTGTACCTTTATCCAAATAATTCTTCATGTTCATCGCTAATTGTATGATGGGGTCTCAGCTCAACATTGCCAAGCAAGATTGAGACAGATTGGACCCCCGAATTCATAGAGGAATCACATCTGAGGAATGGATTGGTGATTCTGGAATGGATTTGAAGGTTTTATAGGTTTCACATGATGTATTAAAAGATATGGGATCCAAAATTATTATTTGTAATGGAACGGGAAATTAACAAGGAATACGAGCTTCGAACAGATCAATGGAAATACATTTTCCAGCAAACCAATGGCCGAAATGGAGGATGATATCTCCAACTTTGATTTAGGGAAAGAAAAAGGCATTGATTGACCTGGATTAGGCTGGTTTGGAACACAATAGCAGATCTATAAATTCCAAAAAACTACTATACATCATGTAAACATAAGATCACATTGTTTATAGTGACTTGGATTTGGTTGCTGGGGTTGTGGGTGGGTGAAAAGTATAAAACACCATGTGGGACCCCCACAATCCATGTGGCCTTTGTGCTGGTGACCTGGCATGAACTCTTAAATTATATGTACATGGGAATGGCCAGACACGCACCATATTGAAGATTACATGTACATATCCTGAAGGACGTGAGTGGAATCCTGTGTGGAAGGAAACACCATATACAGAAGTACACATACATGGAAAAGAATGCATAGACATGGATAGGAGCATGGAAAGGACCTTAGTTGGAAAAGCCACACCATGTAGTCCATTTATGGACCATTTAGTGCTACACATTCAATAATCCAGTTACCAGTACAGACGTGGATAGGTAGTAGAGTGGGACCACACACCATGGGGGTTCCTTCAGATGCCATGTACTCCTACTTACCTTTTGGGGAAACTTTTACCAATCGTGTCTTTTTTTTTTCAGACTCCTCTTTTTTCCAATGATTAGCCTATCTTGAGTTTTCTTCACGTAGAATGTGATGGTTCCATCCATTGTGAATTTCAAGATAATTTGAGAGATGTTTCGAGTCTGATGCTTATTTAGGAGGAACTCAATGATTGTAGTGATTGGGCATGATCATTCAAGTGGTACCCCCTATGGAATTAGGTTGAGGGACCTTTATCAACTCAGTGGTTCCCCACGTGGCTTTATGGTGTGGTTCCTCTTTCTATTGAGTCCCCCCAATGGAACTAGGGTGCGAGTCATTTATCTAATGGGTGGTATCCCCTATGTAATTAGGGTGTGGGTCCACTATCTACTAAGTGGTACCCCCTGATGGATCAGGTCATAATTCCTCTCATAATGAGAGGTACTGCACTGACGGATCTGGCTGAGGGTCCACTATCTATGGAGTGGTACCCTCTATCTGATAGGGCACAGTTCATCCTTATACTTAGTGGAACCCCCTAAATTACTAGGGTGTGGGTATTATCCTTGGATAATGTCCCCCTCAACCATGTGGCACAATGGAAAGTCATTGTCCCTCCACACTTTTACTCCTCTGGATAGATGCATGAGATGTTGCACATTGACGATGTATCTTGGGGAATATTGGAACTCTTTCTTGGGTGGGGCTAGGTGATGGAGATCCCCTTTCCCTATCATTTTGGATTATTTTGTTCAATATATATATATATATATATATATCCATGACATTGGATGTTGTTACTCTCTTTATTTAGTTTGAGTTTTCTACTCTCTATTTCAACCATGTCTCTTACTCCTCCTCCCTTCATTTTTAGGGAATACTACTAGTTATGTATATAATCACACCTACATGGGTTTTTTTATATGTGTCAGGTCTTATACAGATGAAGGTAACATTGGTGATGATTTCAGAGGAGTATAGGGATACATGGTGCATTTGGCTACGTTTGGTGGTTGAATCATAGAGATTTAGAGTAGGGATCTCTTAGAATTTACTTTTCTAGTTTTTTTAGGATGGGACATATTTCTTGTTGGTATTTTATTTTTCCCAATTACTTTTTTGCTCACACTATTGTATGCTTGTACTTGCTAGAGGTTTTACATGCATGGATTATTATCTAAACGTTGTATCTTTTATTATTATTCCTCTGAAATTTTCATTTAGATGGTTAGGTGTGTGCATACATGAATAATAGGTAAATTATTCCCATGTTAGTAATTTCTTTCGGTTCTTGTCTCCACGCCTGGCCTATGGAGGTGGTCTTCAGTTAGTTATAGATCAAGCCCCGTCAGGTTGGGTCATGAGACATTAAGACCAAAATGGCATTTAAATATAAAGAAAATTAAGAATAATTTTCTTGATCATGTAAATGTAATGCATAAAAAATTAATGTTTTCTCTCAAGGGTTATATAAAATTTAATTTTATAGTTTTAGAGGATGTTTCCCACCAGTGGCTTGACTTGAGTCTCTAATACTCTTCATGGTTGTTTTAATTCAAAAAAAACTCATCTATTATTTCATGCATTTAATGAGGTTATTATTTAAAAGCGTACTCAAATCTAGTTTTTACAAGAAACAACCAAAGGGTTTCCAAATTTTCATTTATGAAACAATGTTGTGTGTAATGGACTAGTCTGAGCCAACTTGACCTGTCAGTTAAGCTGGAATCCATTAATTCCTAGTGTGTTTTCCTTATCCAAGTATTCTAGAAAAAATAAACATGGCTTCACACATAAATTTTTTGGAATGTTTTATCCTTTTAAAGAATGGTATGGCCGATTCATAAATTGGATTACTAAAAGAAATAAAAGTAAAAACAATATAAATAAATATAAAATAGATTATATGAAAAAAATAACCAATGAAAATATCATATTCATCATTATAACACAATATTTAAATAAAACATAAACATTTCCCATATATAGGTCAACATATAAAGAATATCAAAATATGTATAATATCAAAGAGGATTATATATAATATCCCAATAATCCAACATGATAAAATGTTATACATGTACTAACCCCATGAGACCAAAATTTTAACCATTGTACCCAAGGATGAACATATAAAATCAAGATGGACCATTAAATTGAAATGTTCTCTAACCCTTCAATTATTAATAAAAGAGGGTTCTCACACACCTAATGACATATATAGGGTGTGAGGAATGAATCCTAGTAATTCACCACCATGAATCAATATTACAACTTTCTACATGAAAAAAAAATCAATCTACTCTGAAGATCCTTATTTAAAATACTTTCACTTTGAGAGAAATAAACTTTCATGAATTTAGTTTTAATTATTCATTTATTTTTTGTTAAATAATACTATATTTAAAAAATAGGAACAAAAATTATAAAATAAAAATAAGTTAATCCACATTGAATAAACCTTCTTAACACAACCCAAACATGAAATAAATATAATTAAAAGTATAAAAATATCCATAAACTACATAACATATTCAAAAAATGGGGTGAAATGGGGATAAAAATATCATAACATCATATATTCCAAATTGTTCTAAAAAAGAATCATAATATCTAACCAAAGGGCTCTAACATCACATATAATAAGGTAAAAATTTATAGTTTTCTATAGATATACAACAAGTTTGTACGCTCTCTCAATCTTCTATGATCCCAAGAATACTCCACAAGAACTCATGGTCTACGTGGACATATTTTGGATGCTCCCTAACTCTCCCTCCGAATGGCCCTCTTAGTCCATTGGATAACTCACCCAATCTAGTCTATGATATAGGCTATGTTTTTAGTTCTCTATGAATCCACCCACATCCCCATGGTATCCCATGTGAAACACATACCAACAATATAAACAAATAGAAAGTGTAAATTTCATATACCAAACATACCCATATTAATCAAACACTATTAAAAAAGATTTTATTTAAAAAAATCCTTTATAAATTGTTTTAATTCCACAAATACTACATAAGGATTTATATCTAACAAATTCCATTCATTTGAACCTCTTCCTTTTGAAAAGTCCTCTTTAAACCATCCAATTTCAAACACACCATAAATCACATTAATAGTGTATAAATAATCATTTATTATAAAATTTAAAGTATCTTTGATAAAAAATACAAAATTAATCAATAATAAATCATTATCCATCAAAAATACAACTTAAATAGAGACACCAACATTGAAATCGGACTACAACTAATTACCTTCCATGAGAAAAAATGATTAAATAGGTGAGGTTCTCACACAACAAAACAATAATGAAAATGAAAAAATCCCTTTATAAAAGACTTGTTCCAATGAAATACTATGTTTGGGTTTCCATAATCCATGAATATTGAAAAATAATGATGAAAAGGTGGGAATGCGAATAAAATTAAGAGAAACCAAACATATCCTGAATGAAATCACAAAGGGTTTAACATACTAGGTTATGGAGGATGATGTGAAATATTTTTTAATGGAAAATATGTGATTGGTTTAAATCCTAAAAAGGAATTTTTAGTAATAATTCAAAATTTTAATGATCTAGAGAATCCAGGTGGTTTTTCCACACAATCGGTGAAACCTTGTTCCAACCATGTAGAAACCATTATCTCACCAAAATAAAAAATAAATAGTTTATAGAGAAAACATCACATTTATGAAAACCATGAAAAATCCATGAAGAAACTTAATACCCAATATATCCCTTTATCTCATGGTTAGTTGTGTGGTTACTACAACCTGTATAATACCCATGTGAAAGGTCCTTCTTCTCAAGAAATAATGGCTTTCAATCATCAACACCTATAATTAAAATAATACAAAAATATATAAATCAAAATCAAAATAAATCATATTGGTGACCTAAAGTGTGTCACATTTTCCACCAGTTTGAATCCCCCCCCAAATAATGTAATCAATGCTCCTAAAAGTGAACTTGTGTTCTCATTGCTCCCTTACTAAAATATACCACTCCTTTGTCTCATGTTTGTCACCACTACAATTCCAAAGAACCCAGACTAAGGAGAAAAACATTACATAGAGAGCCTTGTTTTGATAATAAATGATATAAATAAGTCACTCCAAAATAGTGCTTCCAGGCTCCGAATCCAAATATTCACACTCTTTCACATGATATGGGTTTGGGTGATTCTTTTTTAACTAGGATACATATATGAAATTTGGAATTAATGTTATCTATAGTTGAATTTTACTCTTATATCCCCCAAGATTATTTTCAACTTGAAATAGGTTATGGTGATGATGAACATACAATTTATGGTGATTCTAAAACATTTATAACATCTTTTATATCAATAGTACTTTTTCCACCGTCTCCTGAATAAGACACAGACTCAATAAGGAACTGAGGAAAACCTTTCATTTCAGACATATATATTTCATCATTTTGGATATATATTCAATACATATCATAATAAAATATTATCAGGAATCATAAATCACTAGTATATTTAGAGACTAAATAAATAATTATTATATTTATTTAATGATATTTAGCATCTCCCACAAATATCTTATCTTATATTACACTTCTTTAACACACCCTATGTAAACAAAATCTCCAAATACTAATTAATGTAAACATATAAAAGGGTAATATTATAATCTTAATAAGTTTAAACAAAGTATATATTAGTTAAAGATCATAATTTATCATAATATAAGAAAAATGGTATGATAACATGATCATATCTTGGACTATTCATACATAACCGGTCAAAGTTAATTAATCTTAAATCATGGAATAAATCACTATCATAATATAAGACATAAGTCATATATGTGTGGAATAAAAAATAATCAATCATGATCCAGGAGATCAAATCATAATGATAAGAAATAATCTTGTAGCATACACATATGTAATTAAAATCATTTTCTTTGCTAAGGATCTCAACCAAGGGCCTCAAATTCGATTGGGTTTACTCCCCATCTAATCATTTCTTTTGTCAAGGATCACCCTCATGACTGTTATAGTGTACAATGTACCTTACAGAGCTAGGTTAAATAACCATTATAGTCACCCTTATGTCATGATATATCCAACATTACTGAATTTTTTGGAGGACTATATAATTCTGGGCCCACCTGTCATATAATGAAAACCAAACATGTGTGTTCCACAAGATCATGAAACATTTATCCTATTATCATATCATAATCAGTATAATAGAATATTTTTTAATATAAATTTCATCATTCCATCATATAATTACCAATGGAATAGAAACATTTTTCATAAAGGTTTAATCATAACATAATTAAACCAAGGGAATGAAACAAGTTTTATAAGTCATCTTAAATTAATCATCATCATATGGCTTCTAGAGAAGGAAAGAGCATGGTATCATATGAATATATCACCAGAAAATAATATAAATACTTTAATAATTTTTCTAATGAGGGAAAATACTTTTAAATGATCATTTAAATATTTCTTTTTAAAATGTGAGAAAATATCTATTTCTTTTATTTACATTTTAAATAATATTACATAGAATATTTAGAAAATTATTTTCTTTGAATATTAAAATATAAACATGTAATTGAATCAACAATACAATGAAACTTAATGGCATTGGGAAAACCCATTCAAGTCTTATATTTTAAAAGAAAATATTTTTCTCACACATGTAAAAAAATTAAAAATGAATTACTATTAAGAAAATATTTCTCTAATAGGATTCCATTTTATAATATTATAAATAATGTAAAATTTATTGGAAATGGCCCCTTGAAATAAAATTGTATATATGAAAATACATTATTAAAACAATATTCTAGAGTATAGACATGGAAGAAAAATTCCATTAACTAAAGTGGGAATAAGGTTGACAATTATTTAAAAAAATTCAATAATTATATGTTCTAAAGAGTGTAAAAGTGTAGTAATAAATATAAAAATAGAAAACAAATATAGTAGAAAAAATATATAGGGTTTAAAGCTCATTATTTATATAGTTTCCCTTAATGGAAATTTTATATAAACAATTCCAAAAGGAAATGATATTATAATATATACCCTTATATCAAGTTATACCCCATCTTTCGTGATAAAATATCATGTATAATAAATATATATTTGTTATATATATATTATAATACCATATTCAAACATAACATAAAATTTATTATTTCTTTATAATTTCTTATTATCTTGTTATTATCAATTCTTCCTTAAAATAGACATTTGGGAAAAACCATTTCTATTTTCATGAATGTTTTGGTTTGATGGTTCCAGTACTTGTAACTTGGTATGTGTTTCATCACCTATAGAACATTACATACACGTTTTGACCATTCATAGAAAAGTAATAATAAAAAATCTATATAGGGAGATGTTAGACCATACAAATACAGAGATGATGTTTTCACAACTTGATGAATGGAATTAAAGAATGTTAAATTATAATTCACAATTCCATAATCATTATTTTATCAATAAAATCCTAAATATTCATGAAATCTATCCTTATTTACATCTTCATAAATTTTAAATGATAAAATAATCATAACACTTTGTGGATGTATTAGTCCACACATATGCACGAGTGACGTTATCATTTTCAAAAAGGTGAAAAGGTAAAAAAGATTTATTTTATTTTATAATTAAATAAGTATAAGTAAATCAAAAAAATATTACTAAAACTTTAAATCCATATTAATAACCAACCATTAATTATGGTGTCAGAAAATAAATCTTATCACTATATGGAGGTGGTAGTCCCACAAACACATGAAATATACTTTCAATTAATATTTGATCAAGTGGAAGTGGAAAATGGTTAATCCATAATAATAATAATAATTTTGTATACTAAATATATGGAATTATTTTTTTTATAATTTATAACATAGATTTATTAGAGCTATAATAACAAATAAACTTAATAGTACTTTGTAAAGATTTGTCCCTCTTTATTGAGAAACCTCCTTATGTATACACCTTATAAATTGAATGGATGGTATTACAATAAAATAATATCATATTTCAATTGATATGGTATTTTTGGAAGGTATTAGGCTAGGTATTAACATTTTCAAAAGTCTCATGGAGTGTGAGAAATATAGGAGAGGAGGTACCATTTTGTAAAGGTGGGAGTCGACACACATGGAATTTTTGATAAGATTAAAATATAAAAATATATTACACTAGTAATGTGGTTAGAAAATTAGAAATATTAAATGATAGTAAGTAAAAGGTACAAATATCATCAAAAAAATATAAAATGTTATTTTTTGAAATTTTAAAAATTATCTATTAGGTTACCCCCGGTAAACCCTTTTTAACCATAACTATGGTAAAAAAATTATAGTTTTCACTATAAATTATGAAAAAAAATTAATATGGACATATTATAAAAAATATTAATATTAGAAATATTTTATCCATCTTCTAGATTAATATCATATAATTTCTAGAAATTTATTTTATAATAAGAGAACAAAATGCCAAAAAACATTTGTACAGAAATTTATTTTTATGAAAAAAACTGAGTTTACCTGCATTCCTTTCAAGGTAAAATATATTAGATGATTTTTAGAGTATTTGATTTAATATAAAATATATAAATTTCATTATATAATTCATCAATTAAGATCAATTTATTTTATTATGATAAAAATACATTTTGCCTATAAAAATCATTTTCTGGAAAAACATTATGTTTGCATTCAGGTGATTTTATTTTAATTTATAACCAATTCAAAATAATTAATTCACTAAAAACATATGTAAAAAACAATTTTTCATAATTTATCTACTTCTATTCATAACCAAAAATCCAATAGATAGGTGATAACTATTGCATTAATTAATAATATTTTATTAGTATATCATTTTTCTTTTAAATTCGATGTTACATGTAATGCTAGCTATAAATCATAGAAAATTTAATTAAAGAGAATTCTATAATATAATATTTTGGAGTTTCATTATACCCTAGTTATGGGTATCACACCCGAAAAATTATTTCAATGAAATACATAAAAAAATGGCAATACTTCCACCCCATCACAATTTTTGATTCCCCCATAGCTTTCACAAATGTATGGTTTCGCCACAAAACATTCACTAGGGAATTGGTTTTATTTTAAAGAAAATTCACTCTTCAATCCAAATTCTCCATGGAATATTATTTATTATAGAGATCATTCTAAAATGGTAATGCCTCTATATTCAATCCTTGTGAAGGGCCAAATATGTGTTTCTTTAAGAGTGAAACATGAACACATGATGAACTTAACATAGATTCGGTCTATGTTCCAAGATTTATGAAACCATCTCAATATGATAAAGAATTTGGAAGGACCCAATATATCTAGGGTTAAACCTTACCTTCTTCCTAAATCTCATAACCTTCTTCCAAGGAGATATTTATAAGAACAACATAACTTCATATTCTCATTCAATATCTTAATGATGATGTTTATTATAAATTTGTTATTGACTGTGAACTACCCTTAGGTGTTATTGAATAAATGTACAATTATATACCTTTTTATCATCTACCTAAAGATGGAATATATTTGTTTCTATAAATTCATAAGAACACAATGGAGTTCTACACTTCTAAATAGAAAGGGTTTCATAAGGATCCATTTGTATGCTCGAGTGAAACTTATTGTTGCAAAAAAATAAAACAAATAAAGGCATTAACCCAAACCCAGTTTGAGATACATAATGTATTTTTCTAACCTGCCCTATAGAGTTATAATATCCCTCTCAGACTGAATAGTAATATGATGATGATATATAGTATTGATAGTCAACTATGTTTGCAGATCCTACTAGAAAATTCTACAAAAAATTTCTGAAAAAATCAGATCTTGATCAGATATGTAACGTCCCGATTCCGGGTGCCACTCAATGGGTGCCCCGAACCCGGCTCGCCACGTGACCTCAAGCGCATTTCCCCAAACGCCAGAGGATACCGACAAGCAGCAAGGGCCCAGGTCTGATAGTAGGGAAACTATGCCCTCATTTTTCAAAGTGTACCATAACAGAATTAAATAAAACATACAACAACAGTGGAAGAAAAAAACATACACAATTTTTAAATGAACAACTACAGTAAAAAACCCAACAATAATATATATATATATATATATATATATATATATATATATAATAATGATGCAACATGCCTCGAGTTCTAAGAAAATAGCCAGAACATGTTACACAGCAGTACAAGACGATACAACAAGAAATACAGGTACAACAGAATAAAACAAAACAGCTGGCAGCATTGCGAGCCTAAGATCGGTCCCATGCTCCCCTACTCCTCAACAACAATCATGTACCTATAAAGGGACCCTTTCCTTTATACATACCTGCAGAAACATAATCTGTTTGGGTCGAAGACATGAGGCAACACGGTGTGATAAATGAATCCCAGTAGGCACCCACCAAAGGCTCGTGCTCAACTATGTGAAAAGATGCAACAATAGTGTGCAGTAGTAAAATGCAATAAACTTAGCAGTACTCAAAAGTAACTAACTTTACTAGTTATATTGCCATTTTATTATTCATTTAGTCATTTAATTTAATGATATTTTGTTCTCTTCAGAGCCACGCCCTCAGGCCAATCAAAATCTCTCCCTTAGGCTAATATAGTAAAACCCCACCCTCAAGCTATACCGTACCATTCCCTCAGGCCTTTCCCTCGGGCGGAATAGAATCTCGCCCTCAGGACAAACTGAAAGAAACCCTCAGGTAAAAAGAGTCTTACCGTCAGGACTTGCCCTCATACGGAATAGTAACCTTACCCTCAGACTATACAAACCACACCCTCAGGATAATGTAACAGGTCCAAGCCCAACCCATAAACATGAAATTTATACAATTACTCTCAAGGAAAAATTAATGCATAAAGTAAACATGGAATACCATCAGGTATCCTGGCCAAACGGATAAACAATGAAACGCACCCCGGGGGTGGTCCTGGATCCAAGCACAGATCCCAAACAACAATTTTACAACTTTTTTTAATTTCCTATACAGTTCTAGGTAGTTAAAATAGCAACGACCTCAGCCACACAACACCCCAAATATGGGTTAGTAGCTCAAAAACACACGAAACACACAACAGTTGGAAAATAAACACCAAGCCACCTACCTTAAACATCAATGAATGATATACGCTAACGACGCCTTCTGAAATGTCCAAGAATGCCGTAGATATGAGTTAAAAGAATTCTCACTTAAACGCAAATAACTCCCATTATGGGAAGAATTGGAAAGAATGATTAAAGGAGAGTGGAGGGCTTACCCGTGCGGTTCCTACGAGATCTTCTGAGGGGGAAACAGATTCATGTCATGCACTCAGCGGATCTCCAAAGCTCCAGCCTTCCTCTCCTGAGCCCTCTTCCAGTTCTAAGCCTTCCCTGTGAACATGGGAGGCTACTGCCCATTTTACGCGAAAAAAACAAAGTACACGGCATGTATTTCCAAGTACATAGTGTGTACTTCCCATTTTTTAACTGGTCCTCTGGCGGTTTTCCGCCAGCGTGGCACTATTCATCTGCCGACATGACTACACGGCGTGTATTCTTGAGTACATGGCGTGTTCTATCACACAGCTGGCCACCACCTTACTATTCGCCTGCCGACTTACTACACGGCATGTAAAGGACCACTACATGGCATGTAGTTGGTTTTTACACCCTTCATCGCCGACATGGCCACACGCCCTGTGTACTCGTTCTACATGGCCGTAAGTACACATCGTGTGGAAAACTACACGGCGAGTACTTCCAAAATTAAGGATTTTCCCCATTTCCTTATTTTCTCAAAAACACTTAAGGAAAAGGGAAAAGAAGAAACCCGTACCTCAAAGATAAGAACCGTGTTCTTACAGACTTCCCCCCTTAAATAAATTCGTCCCCGAATTTCCTTTCCAGGGTGGTGAAGATATAGCTCAGAACAGCTCTGGCCACTGAGCATATACGTCGGTCTCCCGCTCCCAAGTTTCGTCCTGCACTCGACCATGCTGCCATATCACCCGTACGAGAGGAACTGATCGGCCTCGGAGAACCTTCGTGCTCTTGTCAATGATACTAATCAGATGCTCCTCAAAGGACGCATCCATCTAAAGCTCATCCTCCTCAAGCTAAAGGATGTGAGACAGGTCTGAATGATAGCGGTACAACTGAGATACATGGAAGACATCGTGTGTGGCTCTGTTCCACTGTGGTAACTACAGCCGATAGGCAACCGACCCAACTCTCCCCAGAATCTAAAATGGCCCCACAAATCTCGGTGAAAGTTTACCCTATCTCCTGATCCGCCTGTGTCCCAGCCTCAGTCAAACACGCAAGAAAACCTGATCCCTGACCACGAACTCCAAAGGTTGTCTGCAGCGATCAACATAAGATTTCTGATGAGACTGTGCGGTATCCATCTAATTCAACATCAACTGGACCTACTCAGAAGTCTCCTACACGAGACGTGGTCCCAGTAAAGCTGCCTCACCTACCTCTAACTAGCAGAAAGGTGATCAGTATTGCCTACCATATAAAGCCTCGTAATGTGTCATCTCAATAGTTTCCTAAAAACTATTATTGTAGGAAAAATCGACTAGGGGTATATGCTTCTCCCAAGAACCCCCAAAGTCTAGGACTCATGCACGCAGCATGTCCTCTACCACCTGTATCGAATGCTCTAACTGGACATCTATATGAGGGTGGTATGTTATGCTCATAAGAACCTATGTACCCAGTGCCCTTTGAAAACATTGCCAGAAATGAGACGCAAATCGGGAATCCCTATCTGAAACGATAGAACGAGGGACCCCATGAAGACGAATGATCTCTCAGATATACAACTTTCTGATCTCGTCAACCCCGAAGGTCTCCTTGATCGAAAAAAAGTGATCTGCCTTCGTGAGTCTATCCACAACAACCCACATGGAATCATTTCCTCTAGGTGACCTCAGAAACCCTGTCACGAAGTCCATCGTGACATCATCCCATTTCCACTCCGGGATGGGTAGCTGATGTAATAGTCTGGCTGGCCTATGGTGCTCCACCTTCACCTGCTGACATGTGGAACACCTTGTAACAAAACCAACTACATCTCTCTTCATACCTTGCCACCAGTACTAACGTCTCAAGTCATGGTACATCTTGGTAACCCCAGGACGAACTGCCCAAGCTGAAGTATGAAACTCTCGCATAATCTCCTCACGTATATCCCCTGGAACCCATACTCGTCCATGGGAACGCAAAACCTCATCATCACCTATCTTCCAACCCGGAGGAGGGTCCCCAGTTGCCACTGAATCCCGTAGAACTAGGCCTTCTGGATCAGATAGCTGTCTCATCCTCACTCGATCCAGGAGGGTAGAAGTCACAGCTAAAGATGAAAGACAAGACTGCCCCTGACTGTCATGCACCTCCAAATGCATCTCAAAGAACAAAGTCATAAGCTACCACTCACCGCTGGCCTCCTTCACTTCCTGTATCTGAGTCTTCCTGCTCAGTGCATCAGCTACTATATTACCTTTACCAGGTGTATAGGCAAGATTGAAGTCGAAGGACTGAAGGTATTCAACCCACATTCGCTGTCTCAGATTCAAGTCATGCTGAGTTAAGATATACTTGAGGATATTGTGGTCGGTGAAACTCACAAAGCGTTCTCCCAAGAGATAATGCCTCCAACAGCGTAACGCATGAACAATTGCAGCCAACTCGAGATCATGCGTCGGGTAATTACTCTCATGTGGCCTCAACTACTGAGACCTATACACAACAACTTGATCGCCCAGCATCAACACTGATCCCAGACCAATACCTGATGCGTCATAGTAAACTGTATAGCTCTTCCCCTACTTTGGGTGTATCAGGATCGGTGATGATGTCAACCTTCCTTTCAGGTCCTAAAAGGCTGTCTCGCAAGCTTCCGACCAAACTAACATCACACCCTTCTTAGTCAAACATGTTAACGGCACTGATAAGCGAGAGAATTCATGGATGAAGCGTCTGTAGTAACAAGACATCCCCAAGAAACTTTGTATCTCAAACACGTTCTAAGGCTGCTCCCAGGAAACTACTACTCTCACCTTCTCTGGGTCTACTGCAACTCCTGCCTCCAAGATGATATGACCCATGAAGTAAATCTGGTCCATCCAAAAGTGGAACTTTGAGATCATAGCATATAGTCGATGCTCTCTTAGTGTACTCAATACGATCTCAAGATGGGTGGAATGGTCGTGTCGAGTGTGAGAGTACACTAAGATGTCATCCATGAATACTACCACAAGAGAATCAAGATACGGATGAAACACACGATTCATCAGATCCATGAAAACTTCTGGCGCGTTTGTGAGTCCGAACAGCATAACCAAGTACTCATACTGACCATATCTGCTCCAAAAAGATGTAACCGGTATATCCAATGGTCTCACGCGCAGCTGATGATATCAAGACCTCAAGTCAATCTTCAAGAACACTCGTGCTCCACGAAGTTAATAAAAAAGATCATCAATCCTTGGTAAGGAATATCGATTCTTAACCGTCAACAGGTTCATCTTCTGATAATCCACACAGAGTCTGAGGGTACCATCCGACTTCTTCGCAAAAAAGACCAGAGAACCCCAAGGAGAAGTAATGGGTTGGATGAAACCTTTCGCCTGTAACTCCTTTAACTGCCTCTTGAGCTCCTGTAGCTTAGGTGTAGCCATCCTATAAGGAGGAATGGACACCATTGATTCCCCTAGAACAAGCTCAATAGATAAATCCACATCTCGCTCTGGAGGTAGACCTAAAATGTTATCCGGGAGGACATCCCTAAAATGATCAACCACTGGAGGGAAATCTGTCTGACAAGTCCCCTGATAATCCATATATAAACTCACAATCTTGGACGTGACTCCACCTCGCCCATGATGCTCTAGTCCAGATCGATTCGCCTGAACATCCCATTCGCCCTTATATAGAAACTCTCCGCCCTCTGGTGACGTGAAGCTCACCCTGTGACGATAGCAGTCCAAAAAGGCTCGAAAGGGAACCAACTAGTACATCCCAATAATGAAGTCATAAGCTGTCATCTCTGAGACATAAGGGTCCCAAAGAAAGTGACACCCTCAAACCACTAGGGGCACTCCCTGCACTAATGCACACCAGCCGTTCTATTACCCAACAGAGTGTCTAGCACCATGATATCAGAAGAATAAGAAACACAAAGCCCAAGGCTCTCCACTATGGGAACATATATGAAACTATGTGTAGCACCCATATCAAAAAGTACTGAAGATAATACAGAAGCTACTAGAATAGTACCTCTGACTGTAGAAGGTCTGGGATCCTACACATGTTGGGTCTGCTGCACTGCATATGTCTGCCCAGTGCCACGGCCCTGCGACACAGCCTGACTGCCATGAGCTATCCCGCCTTGTTGCCTTTATGATCCTGGTGTCTGGCTACCACAGCCACGACCACCATCTCGGCCTCCACGCCCTGACATATTCCAGTTTCACGACTAGTAAGAATCTACTGGTCCTGCTCCCGTATTCGGAGTCTGCATAGAACCCCTCTCACTAGACACTGGTAGAAACGCCCTACAAAAGCACTATAGATGACCCATCTTTCCACAAGTTCGACACTCCACTGGATCACGTGGACACAGTGGTCTCTTGAGCCCCTCTTTACCACACTAGTAGCACCTGATCGGGCCACTTGAAGAAACTGTCTAGCTGGTACTGCCACCCTGAGAAAAATCCATCTGTCTCTTCCTCTTTCCAGTGGAAATAGTTCTAGTAACTAGTGATGAACAGCCCTGGCCCACACCACTAGCTTCCCGTACATTCCTCTCTGAAATCAATGTCTGGTTCACAATATCATGTACTGAAGGAAACCTGAAAACACTCACCAGCGCTCTGATGTCATAACAAAGAACGTCCTCAAAGCATCTGGCTCTCAACTTCTCATCACCCACCAGTACGGGTGCAAAATGTTGAAGCTCAGTGAAACGAGCAGAATACTCCAACACCGACATATCACCCTGATGCAGATTCATGAACTCTCGAGCTCTATCTACCCTCAGCATCTCTAGAAAGAATAAGTCATAGATGACGGCCTAAAAATCTTCCCACACTATGTCCCTATCATGCTCTAACTGGGTGGTAACGTCCCACCACCTGTTGGCAGAATCATGCATCATATAAGTCGCGAGTTTGACCCTCCGCCCTGGAGGCGTCTCAATATGCTTGAAAATAGTCAGTATCGATCCAAGCCAAAACTCTGCAGCCTGTGGTCCACCATCCCCAGAAAACGTAGGTGGATGTAGCTGCTAAATGATACGAGTCATCTCAACCATAGATGTGGTAGCATGCGGTGCTCCCTAAAAGGTCTGCATGAACCGCATAAAGCCTTCATGGAACTACGCATCTGCACCTGTGTCCGTTATAACAGCTGGTGCCGCATTTGGCTCTGCTGGAGGATCAATTGGTAGCCCATGGCCCACCATCTATGGGGTATACCCGTTTCTGCTCTCCTAGAGAACAAAGAGAGGTCGTCTAGGTGGAATGACACTACAAGGTCAAAAACACCCCTTAGATTCAAGATTAACAATACTGAAAACGAAGGAACCACAAAGGGAACAAGAGGAAGAAGGCATTTCAAGATTTTCAAAACAAGACTACACAGCGTGTACAATGACTACACGACATGTATAATGACTACACGGTGTGTATGGTGTAATTTCTAACTACCCATGTCGCTTGTGACACGACCGACTACTCGGCTTGAAACTACACGATGTGTTACACCCATAAACGGTGTGTACACCACCCAGTTTCCCCGCCACATAGTTAGGTCCACACGGTCTATCCTTGGACAAGACTACACGAAGTGTATACTGACTACACGGCCTGTACTAGACAAGATTCACCGACCTGTGTTGTTAATTACATGGTCGGACACACATCTCACACTACAAAGCGTGTCCTATAGACACACGGCGTGTATCCGAAAGGATCACACTGACCCGTGTTGTTAGTTACATGGTCGGGTCCCCAGGTCAGACTACACAGCGTGTTCTATAGTGGAAACATCATGTATTTCTTAAGGCCTCCTCCGTCCGTGTTGTTAGTTACACGGGTGGACTCCGGGTCAACACCACACATCGTGTACATCCGGTACACGACGTGTTTTCCCCAAACATTCCCTACCCCGTGTCGCCACCCACACAGTTTGTGACACAGGAAGAGACTACACGATGTATACTCTGGGTACACGGTGTGTACTTAAAAATTCCATTTTTCTTCCGAAACATAAGGCCGTACACGGTGTGTTTAAAGGTACTACACGGCGTGTATACTGGGTTTTCCGAACAGTATGCTTCAGAAACTTCCCCAGAACCCAGAAAATACTGAAAAAAAACACCTAAGTGTCAAATTCCGACCCGTGAGGGCCCATACTCCCCACGAATCAAAGTTTGACATCTTATCTGTATTATAACTAAATAAACAGCTAATGATCCACCAAATTCTGGTCAATGGGGGCCCATACTCCCCAAAAAACCAAATTTTGGCATCCATTCTACAAACCGGCTCACACAAGAAAGTACCCTATCACATAGTAGGTATTTATCAAGCAGTTATCACAAAAACATGCTTTTATAGCAGAACAACTATCACAAAAACATGTGATATCTAATACACCTGCATGGCATGGAATCTTTGCATGGAATGTGATTTCTAGCATGGGCCTAAATGATGCATGAGATTACATACCCTCATCTCATCAAGTTGCAACTAAATAGAACCCATATATAAAATACAACAGCACAGTTCCAAGTGCGTCACCCAACGGTGAAAATCAAATCAACTGTAAAATTTGAAAAATCAGAAAAATTGAAAAAATACGTGGTAGACTGGCTTTTCCCTGTACACGGGTTAGTTACGCCCGGGCACTGCTTATTACCAAATACCATTCGACCTATCCTTGACTATGGCTCAAAACTGTAAGTCCAAGAAAAGAACTTCTCTAATACCACTTTGTAACATTCCGATTCCTGGTGCCACTCAACGGGTGCCCCGAACACAGTTCGCCACGTGACCTCAAGAGCATTTACCCAAATGCTAGTGGTTGCCGACTAGTAGCGAGGGCCCCGGTCTGATAGTGGGGAAACTATTCCATCATTTTTCAATGTGTAGCATAGAGGAATTAAATAAAACATACAACAACAGTAGAAGAAATAACCCATACTCAATTTTAAAATGAACAACTATGGTAAAAACAACCAATAGTCATATATATATAATAATGGTTCAACATGCCTCAAGTTCAAAGAAAACAGCCAGAACATGTTACACAGTAGTACAAGACGATACAACAGGAAATACATGTACAACAGAACAAAACAAAACAGCCGGCAGCATCGTGAGCCTAAGCTCGGTCCCATGCTCCCCTACTCCTCAGCAACAATCATGTACCTGTAAGGGGACCCTTGCCCTTATCCATACCTATAGAAACGTAATCTTTTTGGGCCAAAGGCATGACCCAAACAAGGTGTGAGAAATGAATCCCAGTAGGCACCCACCAAATGCTCGTTCCCAACTATGTGAAAATATGCAACAATAATGTGCATTAGTAAAATGTAATAAACTAAGTAGTACTCAAAAGTAACTAACTTTACCAGTTATATTTCCATTGTATTATTCATTTAATCATTAAATTTAATGATATTCTGTGCTCATTAGAGCCATGCCCTCAGGCCAATCAGAATCTCACCCTCAAGCTAATATAGTAAAACCCCGCCCTCAGTCTATACAATACCATGCCCTCAGGCCTTTCCCTCAGGAGGAATAGAATCTCTCCCTCAGGACAAACTGAAACAAAACCCTCAGGTAAAGAGAATCTTTCCCTCGGGCCTTGCCCTCAGGTGGAATAGTAACCTTGCCCTCAGGCTACACAAACCATGCCCTCAGGCTAATATATCTAGGTAGAGCCCAACACATAAACATGAAATTTATACAATTCCCTTGAAGGAAAAAAGTAATGCATAAATTAAACATGGCATACCCTCGGGTATCCTGGCCAAATGGCTAAATAGAGGAACGCACCCCGGGGGTGGTCTTGGATCCAAGAATTGTTCCAAAACAAAAATTTTACAACTTTATTTAATTACCTATACAGTTTTAGGTAGTTTAAATTTCCACGGACTCAGCCACACGACACCCAAAATATGGTTTCATAGCTCAAAAACACATAAAACACACAATAGTTGGAAAATAAACACCAAGCCACCTACCTTAAACACCAATGAACGATATACGCTAATGGCGCCTTCTAAAACGTCCAAGAATTCCATAAATTGAGGTAAAATAATTATCTCTTAAACGTAAATAACTCCCATTAGGGGAAGAATTGGCAAGAACGGTTAAAGAAGAGTGGAGGGCTTACCCATGTGGTTCCAACGAGATCGTCCGACGTGGAAACAGATTCCTGTCATGCGCTCGGCGGATCTCCAAAGCTCTGGCCTTCCTCTCCCGATCCCTCTTAATGTTCTAAGCCTTCCCTATGAACAGGGGATGCTACTTCCCATTTTAAGCCAATAAAGTAAAGTACACAGTGTGTATTTCCAAGTACACGGAGTGTACTTCCCAATTTTTAACTGTTCCTCTAGTGGTTTCCCACCAGCATGGCACTATTCATCTACTAGCATGACTACACGACGTGTCTTCTTGAGTACACGGCATGTTCTATTGCATAGCTGGCCACTGCCTTACTATTCGCCTGCCGACTGACTACACAGCGTGTAAAGGACCACTACACGGCATGTAGTCGGTTTTTACACCCTTCATCACTGATATGGCCACACGCCCTATGTACTCATTCCATACGGCCAGAAGTACACAGCGTGTGGAAAAGTACATGGCGTGTACTTCCAAAATTAAGGATTTTTCCCCATTTCCTTATTTTCTCAAAAAACATACGGAAAAGAGAAAAGAAGAAACCCGTACCTCAAAGATAAGAACTACTTTCTTGAAAGATATAATAAAACTTCTTACTCTATGACACCCTATCACTTAATAATTTTAAATCATGGAAACTGATTAAGAGGGAAATATTCTCTGATGGAAATAAAAAGTGTTGATATTTTTGGGAGATCGACTTTAACCCAAATAAAATTGTGTTCACTTTATGTTTTGTTGTAATCCCATGTTTAAATCCATGAAAATGTCTTTCCATTTCCATTTTGGTATAAGTAATTATTATAACATCCACCTTAGAACTCTATATCTTAGACATCACTTTAAATCATACCAGATATTGAGATACATACTCTTCAATATCCCTTTTCATGTTTTCCCACTAGAAATAGTCATTCAGATCTTTATAGAGATTTATATATCCAAGATGAATAGAGAATGATAAAATATGAAATTCATAAAAGAGGCCATTTTACAAATTTATAATTGAGGGGGGTATACATAGTTTCTAAAAAAATCAATTCATAACAATCATGGTTGATGTCGAGAACATTTCTCACTATCTTCTTTAGTTCCACTTCATCTTTCTGCACTTCTTTAATCTTCACATGGATTCATGGTTGAAAAATAATCTATGAAAGATATTATATATCTCCTTTACTCATGATTTAAATAATTATAATCTATAAATCCTTAAACATTAGAACCTTTTGAATTATTATCCTTCAAAAAATATCATGAACATATTAACTTAGAGCATCATCCACCTTATTCTCTTTTATAGGGTGGTAGTGTATTGAGAAATCATAATATTTTATCAACTCTAACCATCAATAATGGATCTTATTTATATCATTATTGGTTAATATATAACTCAAGATTTTATGATTTTTATATATATCCTACCACTACCTATAATGATAATGACTCAATATTTTCATTGTGAAAATTATATATCCAAAATCCAAATCATGAGCCAGATAATTTTCCTCTTAAATTTTCAATTCGTGCAAGGAATAAACTACCACTATACCATTCTACATTTTTAAACACCCTTGTCTATTCTTTAGTACACCACTAAACATTAGAAAACATTCTACTCTATATTATAGTGTATTTATATTTTGACTAACCAATATTTTAGTCATATCCTTGAAGCTCTCCCTACAATCGACTACCCAAGGGAGCATGGCTCCCTTCAGAGTCAATGTGGTTATTGGATTAGTTATCCCTAATAAATATTTCAAAAATCTAGGTAGAACAGATCCAAGACAAGAAAACTATAGATCTCATTTTTCGTGGTTGTTTTGGTCCATTTTTCAATAACATATAACTTTTAAGGATCACTGATATTTCCTCACATTAGATTATTTGACCTAACAATTATAAATTATATAGTAAGTATTCTCACTTGATGAATTTTTCATACAATATATCCTTCCTAAATACCTTCAATACAAACCTAAATGATATTCATTCTATTCATTTCTTTTAAAAACTATAAGAATGTCATATATAAAAACTCTGACTATCTAATCAACATAATATTTAATGATTAAATTCATTAGATCAATAAAGATTGTGGGGGAATGTGTAAGTGGAAATGAAATCACTATAAATTCATAATGGCCATACATGATATAGATGGTTTTGACAGATACATCCTCTTTCTTGGCCCTCAATTGATTATTTTTTTAACTAAAGATAATATATGAAAATTATTTATCTCCATGAAAGTTATCAAACAAGTCATAAATATTTTGTAGAGGATACATGTTTTTGATAATGGTCATGTTATGTTATTGATAATGAAATCAATGATTCAATAAACCATCATTCATATTAACCAAAATAACAGGTGTACCCCATGGTGATACAATAAGGAATATGAATCCTATATCATTATTCTTATAGAGTTTATTCTCTGATTCTTGCAACTCAATCAGGGCCACTCTATATAGAGTAATTGAAATATATGTAGCACCATGTATAAGTTATGTTGAAAATTGAAGTTTATGATTTTGGGGATTGAATTAATTTTATTCAAGAAATACATCACCATAATCACAAATAATTTGTATATATTTAATTTTGAGTTTCTCCCCCAAAAAATTCAAATAAATATCCCTCATTAATCAGTCATAAGACCCATATAATATAATCAAACTCCATTGAAATTTAAAATTCATCCTTTCACCAAAAGGTGGTCATTGGTTTAACCGAAATATCAAATGTGACTATATTTACTTAGAAATTTATATGGGAAATATATAAAGAGAGTGAATTTTTATCTAATATCACATAAAATTCATCCAGTGGGAGAATCACAAGATTAGAAGTAAGTTTGTTGCTATAAACATCTATTATAGAAGATATATATACATGAGACGTGATCATTACACTATTAATATTTGTTAACGATAAATAAAAATATGTTCATTGACATGGTGACATTATAACCTTAATTAATTATTTAGGTATAAATGTGTGGTTATATCTTGAATAAGATAATACATTTGTAATTATATAGATTTTGGTAAGTGTTATTTCATCACATTACTCTTATGGCCTATATCAATAGTTATAATCATATGATATTTCCCTTAGTCTTTGGTCAAAAGAGGTTACTAATTTATATTTTTGTCATTAAACCTAAAATTTATGCACTGATGGTCTAATATATATATTCATTTCAATTATATAATTGGGGAGTGGGTGGTACATTTGTTTGAGTTTTTTCACTATTTCATTCCTTGAATAGCTTCTTTACACCACTTCAAAGTTGTTTTTCTTAAAATACCTCAATTCCATAATAAAACTTTTACCAGACTAGATAATGTAATATCCTCCATGATTTGTTCTACACATATTACATGAATGAAAATTAACTTTCTTTCCCCAGTGGTTTTAATTGTTATAATTTTCATAGAGCTAAAACATTCAATTTTTGTACTGAAAACCATGAGAAAACTTAGACTCTCCAATTTACAATTTCATATTGAGAGTAAATTAAGTTATTTAAATATATCTATCAAAGTCACTTATTGACAACAACTTTATGAGACTTTTTCTCAATATTGTAAATAGATTGTCAAAATTACTTTAAAGATCTATGGTAAAACTGGAAGCATAACTTTCATGAATATTAAAATTCTACTCATATTTAGTAATGGATTTAACATCATATAGCTATATTTAAAGAAATTAATTATCCGTATTAATGTTAATATTTCGTTGAAAATACTTATTGAAAAAAAATTATAAACACAACCCATTTTATGAAGTCAATTTATTCCACTTGCCTCATATACTTTATATGATTGCACCATTGATCTATTTGTCCTTTAAAATGATTTAATATCATGGAAAGAATTTCACATTCTAACCACTAGTGAAATAAAAATATCTTTTAGTGGCACTGATACATTTTATAATAATATTTACATTAGAGGAACCACTAAAAGAATGTTGATTTATCAACAAGAAAAACTCAATAATGGTTCTTTCCTTCCCTTCACTATTTTGGAATATTATCATTCTTCATGTTATCAGTTGAATCTTGAGAAATTTGGGTGTGAATAACTATAAGATTACACATCACAGGTACCATTTCATTTGGTTTATCATGAGGATGGTCATTTTATTATGCATAACATTAAATGTTAAGAATATTCCTCCTGGTTTTGGACATTGAAAATGGTGAAATAGGATACTGTGAGAAATAAATATCATAGTGAGTAATAATTTAATAATTAAAATTAGTCATTGGATGTTAGAATCATGATAATTTCTTATTAATATGTGACACCTTAGTTTTAACCTAGTAAATTCATGGTCATCACATATTCAATTCCATAATAATTTTTTACAAAAAAATTGAATTAACCCAAGCACATCCCCTTAGAGAATCTAAAAAGGTGAAAATTCTTTTCCCCACTCATTTTAAATAAAATATGATCAATTTAATACCCAATCTTACCCTTTGGGAGTTCATACCCCTAGATCAATCTATACCATAGCCACATCCACATCCCAGTATCTATATAGGGATGAATTTTCCAGGAAAACAATAAAATATCTACTTTAGATGATATTTGGGATGTAATCATATGCTTATATTTATCCCCATGGTGTTAAAAAAGTAATCTTAACATGATCTCTATATATTGAGTAATCCATTTTCTAATAACAATTGAGGTGACACAGGGATTTCCGAAAAATATATTCTATCATTTTACATGAATATTCAAGAAATATCATTGAAATACATTTCATTGAACCATAAATGGACATTATATTTAGATACTAGATACAGAATCATATTTTTTCTTGAAAGATCTTCAATATCTCCCACAAATATCCTTTCATGAAAAATATTTCTTACACACACATTACTTAAAACCTTTCTGTATAAATTGGGAAAAATAAAACATAATAAATGATAACAGAAATTCATAGTAAGGGTAAACATAATATACCTTTTTAAATGATTAATTGTGAGCATAATATATTTATTAGCGTATAAAAATATGATCATAAAATACAATAATCTTACTCAATCAGCCATAAAATCATAAATTATAAATCATGGAATAAATCATTTTCATAACAAAATACATAAGTCATATATTTGTGGAATCATCAATAATAAATCTTGATACATGAGATCATATCTTAATTATTAGACACAAGTTAACAGAAAAACTAAATATTTAAAATCACATCCTTAGTAAAGGATCACTACTATAACTATCAGAGTATATTGTGTTCACTTCTTATGTTGGGTTCACTCTCCATTATATTCCTTATTATCTCCTGGGATATCCATTATCACCCAATGCATTAGAGGGTTATATATGTTCATCCCCACCCATCACATAATAAATACCATACATATGTGTGGAATAGGATCATAAAACATTAATCATAGTATCATATCATGACCCATGTAATGGAAATGAGTTTCATAAAAAATGAATTCCATCATATAATATACTATGAAAAATAAGAATAGTTCATAAATGTTTCATCATAAATTAATTAACCCATGGTAAAGAAAAATGTTTCAAAGAATCATCTTTAAATACTCACCTTCATAATACTGAAAGAGAGTGAAACTAAATGGTATCATAATATCATATCCCTAATGAAGCGTAACACTCCTTTGAGGATTTTGACATTGATTTAAAAAAAATAAACATACCATCCCCTAAATGGTTTCATCATTAATTTAAATAATTGATTAAAAAAGTGTATATAATGAGTAAATATTTTTTATATATCATGATTATGATTCTAGATATGATGAATACTTGACAAATGTGTAGTTAATAGAGAAATCAAACTGAAACATCCATGGAAATCAGACCAGTTCTCACCAAAGTATGGGGTTTTAATGAATATATTTTTTAACAAAAATATATTTGAAAATTATAAAGTAATAATAAATACTAAGTTATGTATGAATATAGATTTGGTATACATTTATAGTAAATAAATATTTTTTATACAGTAGACTTGAATGTATATGAAGTAAGATGGAACATGAGTTAAAGGTTTATGTTGCAATCTCATTTTTACCTATAAGGTAACTTTCACAAGAATTGAATGTATGGTTCCTATTTTATCATCAATCCCACAATTAAAGATGATCAATTTATTAGGATCATGATACTAACTATCAAAAAGGAACTACATATAAGGGACATTTATAACAATGAAGAAACCATTTGATGTTTTCAAAGATTGGATTGGAAATCATAGACTATCAGTGCTCTTGTGTATTTGGGGAAAGAATAGAAAGATGGAATTTTCAGAAAATTCTAACATTAAAGAACCTTGACGAAAGAGAAATAATTTTCCTTCATCTAGAAATGGTAGAATGAAGCATGGATAAAATATCCTTATAGGATATAGTAATTGATTTAACTATGGAAAATGAGGACATTGCGAAAAATCATACTAATGTGATTTGAAGAGTCCATTAAATGAAAATAATGGATAAAAATATCAATTAAATATTCCACCGAAAATCAAATTTTATGATTTCAAGGCATATGGAAATTACACCAATCAATACAAGAATCTAATGTTTAATGGTGAAAATCCATATTAGTAACCTCTTATTCTCAAACATAAAAGGAAGTGTCTTATGACCACAACTGCTGAAGTGGGTTATGATAATGAAGTTATAAAAGGTAAACATACCATATGATATAGAAATTCCAATTTATTATTTAATTTTGTATCTAACAATTCTTTTATATTTGATAATTTTTCTAAGGCTTTCATGGCACCCTATCAACAACTTGATATTGAGATTATAGTAAAAACTACTAATGGTAATATAATTGAATATCAAGATTGTATATTATTTCTAATAGATTATTGTGGTAATGTAATTCCAAAAAATATTATGATTCTATCTTTAGTTGTATTTTATTTTATTTAGGGATTTTATTATATCTATTTATATAGAATTCACATCAATTTCTAAGGAAGGTAAGTCATGTTTCTTAATTCAAGTCAAATTATCATCTTATTTTGGTGCACAAATAAATATAAACATCCAATGAATGTTACTTCTATTATATGGGTTCTAATACCTATTCATGCGGGATATTAATCTCAACTGGTTTGGGTGAAGCATAAAATAAATTATAATACTATTGTTCAGGATTCTGTTACTGTATTCTCGAATTCTCTCATAGTCTTCCCCCAAAATAATTATGTTGAGTTTTTAATTTAACTAAAACAAAGTGTTACATAAATTTCATAGTATCCATATTGACATCCCCAAATTAATATGTTGGAATTATAGAAGTAACTCTAGGAAAAACATGATAATTTATTCATACTCCCTTATTCATCACTATGGGGTGAACTGTTTTTCTTTATAATAATAATGATGGGTCATTGAGTCTTTAAATTAATTATATATAGTGTAACAAGATAACTATTCATAAAAAGTAGCATCTACCCCATATTGTTGATTTTCATGATCAACTATGTGGATATTAATTATTTTTAATGATGGACCATCATTCTGGATAACGAAAATTGATGGTCAATAAGGGGGATATATCAAATAGTTACTTCTATGTGATGTATGGTCATTAAAATTTATAGTGATTTGATTTGTACTTACCAATTCCCTCTCTATATTCTTGGATATAATCAATATAATATTTTGAGATTACCTTTATCAGTTTGTTTTAGACTTTATATGTGATATTATTCTTATCAATTTTTTTATTCTATATTCAAAGATAAATAAAGATCATAAAAATTAGTTCAGGGTACTACTAAGGACCCTGAGGGGGGAGAAGTTTTATGCTAAATTTACTATGTGTCCATTTTTGCAGCACAAAGATACATCATTTTTTCATATAATCTCAAGTGGGGGAATAAAAATGCATCTAATAAATATATAAATTATTAATCAATGGTCTAAAGAAACTATAGTAAATGAGATGTATACTTTTATTAGGTTGGAAGGATAAAATCTTTTCTTTGTGGGGTATTTCTCAAGAAAATATAATCTAATAACCAATCTCACTCATAATGGGTCCATGTCGTTATAGATATATGAATATGACGAAAATTTGAATGAGCTGATAAAAAGGATGGGTATCGCACCTATTCTAATACTTCCTTGTAATGTAGAAGGGTTTGTAATTATTATTTATCTGTTGAAGATGGGTTTGGGATATATATTCAACAATAAACATATGATGAATGCTTAATCCTTTCACCAATTAAATATTCATAAACAAAATTACCCAACTCGTGATTTGGATTTGATAACAATAATTTTTTCATTGAAAATATAAAGGATTTATAATTATGGTAAATAGTGTGTAATACATATTGATTATAAAAATCATTAAGTATAAATTAAAATATAAAGAGATTAATATTCATGAATGGAGATGGTTGGTATTGATTATGGATTAGGACTTCTTAGTACACTACCTCCCTAGGAAGGTGAACAAGGTGGATAATGATCTATGTTAGAAAGAACATAATAGATTTTCTAGGATAAGTATTGAAAGAGATATAATATTTTTTTATTTACAAAACATGGATATTGAAATCATAATTATATGTTCCATATCATATTATTCTGACATGAATTTTCATCCATCCCTCCATCTCAGGATTGAATATGAGCATAATTATGATGTGAAACTATAGAAGATGGTGAGCAATGCTCATGAGTTTTACCATGATTGAGATGTAAATACATTGTTCAAGAACCGAGTATGTACCCCATAAATAGTATATTTTAATTGGTTATTGGATTAATTTCATAGTTTATAATTATCTATTCATACCAGATGGATGAAGATATATATATATATATATAGTATAGAATTAGTATTTTTGTGGGATAACATGAAAAAGGATATTTCAGAGTGTGTATCTCGTTTTTTGGTATGTCAAAAAGTTAAAGATAATAAAATTATTTCTATGGTGATGTTTAAACCATTACCTGTACTAGCATAGAAGTGGGAAAAACCAAACCATGAACTTCATTATTGGCCTTCCAAAAACTTTTAATGGGATAATTCTATTTTCATTGAAGGAGGTCACCTTATAAATTTCGAAACATTTATTTACATTTGATATGATTCCCCTCTAGATAAACTTTCTAGGATATACATTAATGAAGTGCAAAGTTTGAAAAGAGTAGCATATTCTATTATATCTAATTGGGATGTGTGGTTTACCTCAATGTTCTCGATAAATCTTTATGAGGTTCTAGATAGATAGTTGTGTTTAAGAACTGTATTTCACCCTCATCCATATAGTTAGTGTAAGAGGAAAATTTAAACTATACAAGAAATTTTGAGATCATTTGCTATATTTTTTAAAGGGGGTTGCGATTATCACCTTTATTTAGTAGTGTTTTCTATAATAATATATTTCACTTGATCATATAGATGGATCCCTATAAAGAGTTCTATAGTAAAATGTGTAGAACTATAATGATTTTTTAGAAAGAAAAACAAGGTATTTATCTAAATATATCTTCGGATGATTTTTATGGGTGCTTTTATGAAATGTAATGTGATAACAAGATTTATAATCCCATTATATATTCTTGATCATATTAGGATTCTTTCTTACTACTTAGAGCTTATGCTGAATCTCCCTTATTTTCATGATGTTCTCTATGTATCTCCTTTAAGGAAATAAAATCCCTGTCTTTCACATATACTAAACTCAAATTTCATACCAATGGATTGTGATCTATCTTATAAGGAACAATATGTGAAGATTCTGAATCATAAAGGTAATGATCTACAAATCCTGACCACACACCATGTCAATGTTTTGTATGAAAGAAACAAAATTGAAAATGCTATATTGGAACCCAAAGATGTGATAAGGTAGAAGCATCGTCAATTTTTTGTGTCTGAATGACTAGAATATGAGGTGGAAATTATCATATATGGAGTAGAATATAACACCAAATTATATGATGATTTTATTATCATTAAATAAATTTTATATTTTCAATAGCCTAATTTACACGCAACATCGACTTCAAATGAACCACAATATACTATTATATTAATATTATTTAACACGATATTTATCGCCTAGCCATTAGATAAGATGATATGAATAGTACTAAATAAAGTATGGAAAATTATTGTTTTCATTTATATGTAATGAATTCATTAATTTTTAACTATATAGAAAAAAATTTAAAAAACATTTGAAGGTAAAAGTAATGTTTTTCTAGAAAATTATTTTTATGCACACAATGTGTTTTTATCATAATAAATTAATTGAATCACGATTGATCATTGATTTAAATCAATGGTTCAAATAATATATATATTAATTTTTTAAAAAAATCATATTATAGTTTTTTTATTGAAAGGAATAAAGTTAAACTGTATTTTATGATTAAAAATGATGTTTTATAAAAAAGTCTTTTTTTCATTTCTCTAAATTATTTTAATAAAAATTCTGTAACATGAAGAAATTTATTATTATAAAATGGATTCAATTTTTTGGAATCAGCATAATTTATATTTTTTAATAAGGTCAAATTAAATTTCCATCATACTGAATATTAAAAATAGTAAACAATATATACCATATTTAGAGTTAAAAATAGTTTATCGAGGGGACCTAGGAGAGAAGTTTTCAAATATTAAAAACATGAAATTTAATTTTAGACGTTGATTTTATTTTGATATTATCCTTTCCATCATTCAATATTTTTTGTTTTGTAGAAACATGACTTGAGTAATTCATGATTATATTTCAATATTTTGAATAATTCAATGTGTGTCCTTTCCCTCCACTATGAAATGATACCACATCTCCCCCCATTCCATATATATCATGACCCATATAAATCATCCAATATAAGAACCCAATTCATTATTGAGGTACTAAATCTTCAAATTACTTTAAATTTTAAGTTTAAAGGTTTATTTATTACCTTTTGAGAATTATCTTTGAGGTCATGGAGGTATCGAGGGTGTTCGGGGCTTGTTTAGAGACCATAACCCATCTTTTGTGGTGAAAAAGGAATATCATACGATTAGTAGAAATCATGAAGGGAAGTCTACATGGTGGCTAAAAACTTTGCAAGGCTAAGCAGAGAGTTGGGATAGCCTACACAGTTTCACAAACACTGAGATTTAAGGTTCATAGTCATGTGACACCCTTAGAAGTTTTTAAAAGTTGTCTAAGACATGGTTTGAGCATGATTAGTCAAACATTGCATGAAAACCATGCAGGGTGCCCCATCCTAAAAAAAGGGTAAACATTTGGCACACGGTTTGACTAACCCTACATCCAAACCATGTGACAGATATATTTCTTTGAATTTACCATTTTTACTATATTTAGTATATTATTCAAACCCTAATTCCCTATTTGTATTCACATTAGGAAACACCATCACTTGGGAGATCTTTTGAGGGAAAAGGGTAGACATTGATCCTTCTCCTACATCTAATATCAGAATCGAGCATCGTCAGTCGCCTCGGATCTATGTCATTGATTTTTCAATTCATTTTTTTATTCATTATTCGGGTTGGTATTAGGTTTTTTATTTAGGTGAAATATATTTTCTACTATTTCAAGGTTCTTCTTCAATTCTTCTTTTTCCTCCCAATCTGAGTGCAATTAGGAGCTTTTAGTGGATGATCTATCCACTAAAAACCAACAGTGGGTGTTCTAATGATTTTCCTTTATATTTGATGTTTATATATATATATTTTTGTGTTGCGCACCCAATTATTACAGTGATTCGCTCAAAATGGGATTTAAACCAAGATTTAAATAGATAGGAATGAACTATGTAATTAACAGAACTCATTAATAACTGAATAGAGGTTAATAACCTTGAATTGGAACCACCCCAAGGTTGTGTTGGTTAGTAAATTGTACAACCATGTGTGGATATTGATGTTGAATACATTTGAGGTGTGTTGTTACCCACTCTCAATGGATGTTAATTGGTGAATTAAAATTTTAATTAAATTATAAAATTGAATTTATTGATGAATGGTAAAAGAATATTCATGACCCTAGGCTCTTTCCATGAAATGGATTGTTTATTTATTAGTTTCCCTTTTAAATGAAATTCCCATGTGATTTAATGAAGACTCTAAGACTTTTAAGATTAGTCATGCCTTTATCCACCTTATAAAGTGAGTTTAAAATAAATTTATCATGGTGATGACCCTTGATTTAATTACATGTTATTGATTTCATGCTTAAATGGATTGGGTGAAACTGGGGTTCTTATATAAATTGTAAGGATAGATTAATTTGTAAAAATTGAGAGGAATTATATGGAATATGAATTTGGTAATGAGTTGTGTCTAGGAATAGATAACCCATGTGTAGGAAAAAGTCAAAATCGCCTTAAATGAAAATTGTTGTTTTCTAGATTTTGGATAATACAGTTGATATGATTCCAACATTTGGTGATGGAATTTTAATGTGATGTTATTATTGATATCACTGAATGTTATATTTTTTTTCAACCAGATTAGATGAGGGTATTCCATCTCATGCCTCATTTTAGGCACATTACAGGATTCGCATGCCACATGTTATGTTATTCCCTATAAGATGCATTGCTTGATTTCATGTTGTTGTGATATGTTCAAAGGTTTATATACCTATTGTGTGATATATATTTTTTTAAGGTAAGTGAAAAACATGGTTGTTACTTAGAGTCCCTGCCATAATCAAAGAATTTTTTTCCTTATTAGGCTATAGAAGACACACAAAGAAGCTAATTGTGGATTTTTGAGTCATGGACCATCAGTCGCACGGACTGGAATGTGTTCTAGTGTGAATTATATTGATTCCATATTTTGGTTCATAAATAATATGGTCCCTTATGGATCCAAATATTATGAACCATTTGGTTCCACCAGTTAAAAATATATTGTTATATAATGGAATTGAGTATGTAAATGAAAATAAAATAGAAAATTAAATTAATTATTGAAAAGATCTTAACCCAGAGTAGGCCTTACCGTTGGGAAGTAAGTAGTAACTCTTGCTTTTATATGATCTGAATGACACCCATACATGACTCAAGGATAAGGTAGAGTGGTGTGTTTCTTATATAGGAAGTCTTGTACCTATAATATTTCAGTGTTTGTGCTTTTATCTTAAAATTTTTATAATGTTATTATCTGAGGAATGCATTTGGAATTATAGTGGTTTGGAACCATGAAGACCTCCAGTTGTATTCCTTGAGGGTGGAGATGACCACACATCAAAGGTATTGGGCCACGGGATACCTGAGGATCCTCCTTTAGTTCCAGAAGTCAAACTGGTAATTATACTAAACATAGGCACTGAGGTATAGTTCTATGATGGATTTATGTGATTCATGCTAACCATTTAGGGAGCACCATGACCTGCCTTGACTTTTGAAGAGTTGATGTGTGATTTCCAGTAGTAGTATCCACCCACATTTTCAGGGGATGGAAGACCACGGTCTGCAAATTCTTGACTAGAGGTCATGCTATCTATCTTTGACCATCTCGAGACACCTTCTGAGGAGAGGGTTAATCACACTGCGTATATGATATGTGATTCCACGAAGAGATGTTTTTATGTCATTACTCAAGTAGATATTCATCAGGAAATATCTTTGAGAGAATATCATCTGGGCTTATATGATTATTTCTATCCCAATATGTTGAGATCAGATAGATCCAATAAGTTCATGCACTTAGAGAAGGGTGAATTATCTGTTATGGTTCATTCAACCCATTTTAAAAAACTATAGTGCTTCACACATATTTTAATGGATAACTTGTTATCTAAACCATGATATTTAAAGATGGTATTGGGTGTCACATTTTATCATAGGTAAATGTATTTCAGATAACTACCATTTCTAGAATAGTGAATTAGGTACTTATTATAGAGAATAACATGATGGAGGATTAGGGTGAGATCTCGGGTGGTTCTGCATCTAGATTTGGTGCAATATCAACTAGTAGTAGGAAGTGTCCAAAGGAGCTTCCAAGATGTTATATTAGTATCTATAAAACATAATTAGGTAGCCATGGGAGGTTCCACCAGAGTGGTAGACTGGGAAAAATGATACATAAGTGCACGAGAGACCTAGATGAGTGCCGACCCTACAAAAAGATATGACATCTATAGTGGTTTTGTAGAAATTTTCCTCTGACAACTATTGAGAGAGGTTCTGCACTTACTCAACATTCAAGAGAAGCGTCAGAAGCTTCTTTTTAGGCAGTGATCTAGATTATAGGCAGCCATTCTTGCCAAGTTTATGGTCATGGTCACGTATTTCAGACCCTAAAAAAGTAGTGACAGCAATGATAATTAGCTTGGGGTAGCCAGGTTGTATCACTTGGATTCGGATTAGGCCATATATATACAGTATTACTGACACATGAGAAAATTAATCTTAGAACATCTACAGTGATAGTTACTATTCTAATAGCCTATACTTTAGCATCTCCTCCTTTAAATATAGGTTCTCCTCATAGCTTTACATTTATCCCATTATAAAGAGACTTGGGCTTAGTGTTCAGTGTTTTGATGGAATTATGACACTTCAAACTCTATTAGGAATTAAAATGGATGAGTTATATTAGTGAATGGAGTTCTCCCTTGATATGGGAGGGTGTCCCATCATATGGGACCTCTTTTTCCAAGAGATAATAGGTGTTGACATCAATATTGAGATGGATAGGTTGGTACCCCTTCATGATTTTATTGATTATTATCACCAAAGAGTGCCCTTTACATCACCAGATAGTGGAGTGTTTATTTACAAGGATGAATGGGATGTTCTGGTTTATTGATCTAGATCTAATCATCATACGCATTGTAGGATGACAACCATGATTGAGATATTATGTCTATATGATCAGGGAGCACATCGAGTAGATTTCCCTCCAGTGGTTGATCATTTCATGGAAGTTTTCATGGAATAAATTTTGGGATTAACTATAGGGAAAGAGGTAGATTTATCTATAAATCTAGTTGTAGAAGTTACTTCAATATCCATTCGTACTTATAGTATGGATACTAGTGAGATGCAGGATGTCAAGAGGAATCTAGAGGATTTATAAGAAAATGGGTTTATATGAATGAGTAATAATCCATGGGGTTCTCTGGTCCTTTTTTAGAAAACAGTGGATTGAAATATTAGATTATACATCGACTAATGGAACTTAAACCTGTTGATAGTGAATAACTAGTATCCTTTTACCCATATAGATTATCTCTTAGACCAGCTCTGAGGGGATCAGGTGTGCTCATAGATTTATTTGATATTATTTTATCATTAGGTTCATGTTGGACTATAGAACATACCTCACATTGCCTTTTTTAGCCGGTATAGTCTATATAAATATTGGTTTATTTTGTTTGGCCTCATGAACATGCTAGATGTAATGATGGAATTGATTAACTGGGTCTTCCATCCTTTTTAGGATTTGTTTTCATGTTATTAATGGTTGATATCTTGGTGAATTCTTACACTATACAAGACCATGAAAAACATCATAATATTGTATTGAATACACAGAGAGAGAATCATTTTATGTTAGGCTCAAAAAGTGACACTTATGAATGGATCAGATTCACTTCGGGGGTCACAGTATCTCTGATACAAGAGTTTTAGTTGACCTATAAAATGTTAGATTTGTAGTATCAAGGGAGAATACCAAGAATGACTTTGAGATATAGATTTTATTAGGGATAGTAGGAGATTATAGGTGATTCAAACAGGACTTCTCATGCCAATAATCACCACTCATTAGCTTGACTAAGAAGGGTATGAAGTTTTTATGGTTAGATACTTGTGATTGTGCCTTTTAGGAGCTAAATGGGAAATTAACTTCCACCTCAACACTGATTTTTCTACATCCATGTAGGAGTTACACGGTTTACTATGATGCATCATGTATTAGGTTGGGACTATTTATTATGCATGGGGATATAGTTGTGGCATAAGGGTCTCAAAATATGCGGACACATGAGAGGAATTATCATATGAATGATCTCTAGTAAGATTTATTTTTTCATTTATTATGATGTTGTAGATATTACATACATGGTGAACATTTTGTGGCGTACACTGACCAAAAAATAATCAAATACATATTTACACAGTGTGATCTAAATATGAGATAGAAAATGTGGGTGTAGTAACTATATTATTTTAATATTAGTATTTCTTACATTCCTGGGAAGGGAAATTCATTGGCCAATGCATTAAGTTGGACGACATAAATAATGGAAGTTCAACAAGACAATAGTGAGTGGCAGCTTATGGATTTGTTCTCTGAGATTCACTTGATGATGCATGATAATCAAGTACATACCTTTCAATAATCCTTAGTTATGAACACAACATTTTTGGATAGAGTGGGGATGAGATAGCTATCAGACTCTGAGTGCCTAGTCCTACATGAGAGTGTGGCAGGTGAGGTCCCACCTCCAAGTTGGACAATATATGAGGTTTAAATTCTACATGAACATGATCATGTATGGGTTTATGTAAACATGTGACATGAGAAAATTCAAGACTTTCATGATTCATCTTAGTTAGTTCACCCCAATGTCACCAAGATGTATCAGGATTGACGTCGCCGGTACTAGTGGATGAGTTTGAACATAGATGTAAGTGGGTTTTCATGAGATGTTCAACCAATTAGGATGTAAAGGTAGAAAACCAGAAACCAATAAGAAATTTACACCAATATCCCATTCCCATGTGGAAATGGAATAATCATCCGATGGAATTCATGACTGGTTTATCAAGTTCATCAAATGGAAAAGAAGTTATATGGGTTTTTTACAGGCTCAAAAATGTTTCTCATTTCCTACCTATCAAGGAGTCCTTTTTAGTAGATGAGCGTGAAAGGTTGTATATCTGTGATATAGAATGACTTCACGAGGTGCCTTATAATTTTTTTTGAAATAAGTACGTCTAGTTTACTTTACATTTCTAGAAAGGTTTGTAGAGAGTAGTAGGTAAATAGGTGCTTTTGAGCACATTACAACACCCTAAGACTCATGGTCTGTTAGATCGCATGATACTGGTGCTTCAGGACATGCTGGAAGAATGTGTCATATATTTTAGGGGCTCTTGGGAGAGGTAAATAACCATTATTTAATTCACCTACAAAAATAGGTTTCAAGATACTAATCCGATGGAATCATATAAGGCTACGTAGGGTAGGCCATGATGACCTCCTCTAACCTGGTTAGAGTCTGGAGAGGCAGCTATGATTAGAAATCATCTTGTTTAGTATACCATAGAGTAGGAGTAGTTGATTCAGAAGAGAATGGCCATTGTATAATGTTGATAGAAATCGTACACAAATCACCATTGATGATATCTAAATTTAGAGGTCACAAGATAGGTCTTTTATGTGTTTCATTATGGCTAGAACATAGGAAGATCAAGAGACTGGGTAGTCTTTCACCCAGACATGTCGTTTTGTTCAAGATTCTAGAGAGAGTCAAGTAGGTAACCTATTGATTGAAACTAACACAAAGGTATTTTTTTATTCAAGATTTCATCCATGTATCTAAATTGTATCTCTATCATTCAAACCTCCATCAATCCTTTCACCCATAAGAGGTTGAGTTATAGGTAGATGTGTCCTTTGAGGAGCATCTAATTCATATTGTGGACCATAGAATGAGGGTTCTTCAAGGCCATTCAGTTCCTCTAGTATGGGTGATATGGAGGTATAATTATGTGAAGGATGAGACCTAGGAGTGGGAAGCTGATGTACAATCATCGTTGTTGGGGATGTCCATAGATGAAGCTTCACTGCGCTTAGACGGGAAATTTAGTGTAAATTTTCAATAAGGATACAAGTTTTAATAATTTTGTTTTTCCCTAAGTTTAGGAATATTTTATGGTCCAAAATATTTTATTTTTAATGTTTATTTATGGACTGATGAGAATTCCCTTTGAGTTCATGGAGGTATTGAGGGTTTTTGGGGCTTGTTTGGAGCTCAAAACCAAACTTTTGCTGTGAAAAATTACTATCAGATGGTCAGTAGAAATCATGTGGGGTAGGACACATGTTTACAAGAAACTATACAAGGCTATGAATATATTATGGAATCCCTCACTATTTTAAAAAAACTATGATATTGGAGGCACACATCTATGTGGAACCCATGTATTCCTGTGAATATATCACTTTTTTCATAATTAATCTATTATTTCAACCCTAATTTTATATTCATCTTCATGTTGGACAAAAACTTCGCTTGGGAGATCATTTGAGGCCAAAGGGTAGACCTTGATCCCTCTCATCCATCTAATATCAGAGTTGAGCATTGTCAATATCATTGAATCTAAATTGGTGAGTTATCAATTCATTTTGTTATATTCCTCATTTGGTTTGGTAAAAATTGTTCTATTTAGGAGAAATATAATTTTACCTATTTCTAGGTTGTTCGTCACTTCTTCATCTTTCTCCTAATCAGAGAAAAATTTGGAGCTGATATTGGATGACATATCTAGTAAAAAACTATGGTAGGAATTCATGTTCTTATCCATCAAAGTAGAAGTGTTTATATATATATATATTTCTTTGTTGCATGTTGCCAATTATCAGAGTGATTCCATTGAAATGGAATTTAAACATTGATTTGAATTGATGTGACAGACATATGTAATTAATAGAAACCATTTGTAAATGAATATATGTTATTAAACTTGAATTGGAACAACCCATTAGGTGAGTTGGTTATTTATTTAGACCACCATGGTTAGCTATTGAAGTTGGATACCTTTGAGTTGTGTTCTTACCCAGTGACAAGGGATGTTAATTATTGAATTGAAATTGTAATTGAATTCAATAATGAAAGGGGTTGAAATGACCATAAACCTAGGCTCTTTACATGTAATGGATTGTTTAACAATGATTTTACATTTTAAATGAAATGACCATTTGATTTAATTAAGTGTATAAGCCTTCTAAGATTATCCATACCTTGATCCACCTTTGGAGTATTGTGTTAAATGAATTGATCATGGTGATGACCCTTGATTCAATTACATGATATTGATTGAATTCTTATATGACTTGGGTGACACATGGGTTCTTATATGATGTCTATGGATGAAATCATTTGTCTTTATCCTTGTTATGATCAAGTTAATCTTGGACTCCTTATATGGATTTGAAATGATGGATTCATGGGGGATTACGGTTATAGAACAGTGTGATACATGGACTTCTTATAGTTTTCCAAGGACAGACTCAAAGTTAAGTTGATAAAATACACCATGGGTGACACATGGGCCCCCTATTGGACCTCCTATAATGGGATCAAATGGAAATGATTATATACCACACCGAGATCAATACTAAGATTCCCATGAGGAATTCCTATGATGGGATTGCAAGGTTCTTGGATCATGCTACACATAGAGTGATTCCTGGATTCTAAATTAGGAATTCCATAGAGGGGCTCAAGTTATTTGAAGGTAAATTAATGAAATGATTTATATGATGTGCCTTCTAATATAAATTAAATGTTTAGGTATAGAAAATTCCTTACACCTTAAAGTTGTCTTGGTTAGGAATCACTTCATCACATTTCCTATGGGGGACGTTGGGATATATTCTAGCTCCCAAGACTTATTTATTAAATGAAAATGATTAATTAAATGAACTTGATTATAAATGCATACAATAATGAACATTTATTAAAAGATAGTCTTTCTATACCGAAGCATTAGAAGAGGATAGGTGTCCATAACAACCCATACATTTACATGTTGTTTACTTTCAATTCATCATTTCATATTCTAGTAATTAATTCTCACTATTATAGTTATATGTATTCACTAACTGGATGGAACATGATTTTTTGGTGGTTTCCTATTGGGATTTTATCTCACACCTTGTTCAGTCCAACGATGTTACCTAAATAGACCATATGATTATAATTATGGATAAAGTCAAGCACACTTCCATAGGTTCATCATTTCTACTTAAGAGCAGAATTTCACATGACCGAGCTAAGCCTCATGATGCTAGCTATGATAGTTTTGAACTTTAATTATTTTTATGTGTATTTTACATCTTCCATATATACCTGTCTTGGAAATTTTACAAATACATTACATGTATCATCATCCCGTGTATATGATATTACATCTTTATATCTTGTATATAGATGTATCTTGTTATTTATCACTTGTTCAATTATTTATTGTCTGATTATTTTACCACTTCTACTTATTATCTGATATATTATTTCCACTATTCTACTCTCTAGGGATGGGGTAATAGTATACCCATAGACACACATAGTCCCTCACTAATATTTGTCAGCCTCTAGCTATTGGGGAGATACGATTGAGGTCATGTGGCTTACAGGGCTCGGGGCACCACTTAGTGGAATCAGGGTCTGGTATGTTAAATCCAATACCAAACCTAATACCTCCTAAAATAATTCCCAATTTCATATATTTCTTGGTACCATCATAATTCCATCCTTTAAATTCATAGGGTGTCAACCAAATGAGTTTTCTATAAAAATAGTATAGCTCTAAACCATGTGATTTAAATTTTGTTTCCTATTATACCTCCCCTAAATACATGGTATACATTATTATATAATGATTTAGGTATCATAAACATGTATAATTGTTATTATAATTATTTATTAACAACATTCCATGTCTTTTCCATCAAATGGGAAATGAATGTATTGCTCGTGCATATATGTGGACAACCCCCTCCACGAAGCAATATTATTCATCTTCTGTCACCATAATTCATAGTTGGTTATTATGTTTTATTTAATGATTATATATAATATTTATAAATTAATTCTATTACTACATTTGTATGATCTATTCTCCCTTCATACCACTCCATCAATTGGAAAATTATATTGTCACTCATTGGTATGTGTGAACCAACCTCTCCACGAAGCGATGTGATTTATTTTTCATTTAATCATTACTTGTATTTTCATAAGGATATATTTTATGAATATATATTATAATAAATTTATAATAATGAATCTGATACTGTAAAATTAAATTTAACTTTGTTTTTTTCTTTACATCAAAAAGTGAAAACATCACTCATGCATACATACATACTACAATTTCCCCAAAGTGATTTTTGACCACTAATTTTTATGATTGGTAATGAAAGAGTATATAATTAATAAATATGAAACTTATATCATGATCATTATTATTTAGATATTGAAACCATGACCATGGTAGAAGTATTAAAATAATCATTTTGAAAAATGCATGGAAAACAAACCATTTTTTCCTAGAATGTAAATTTTAATGAATAATTTTCAATGAAAGGGTAGTTTAGAATTTTAAAGAATGATAACTAGTATTTAATTTATGAATATGTATAGGGATTATATTAATAATAAATCTATATTTTTTATAATGTATATTGGAATGCATACAAATAAATACAATATAGGAGGTAGGGGTTTATATAACAATGTCAATTCTTTGTTATATTGTATATGATAATTTTATATTTATTGAAATTATATATATAAATATATATATTAACCTTTAAAACCTACCTATCTAAATATAATATAGTTATTTATTAATTGTCTATGTATTAGTAAAATATTTCTCTCTTTAAAACTTCAAATGACTGGGAAAATGTTTTTATGGAAAAGCCAACATTGTTTTTTCTTTTGTCGATGAATTTTTTTGTTTCAGGTCCACTCATAAAATTTTGTATATAAAAGATAATACATATAAAAATAATTATTTAATAAGAATATATTATATAACTTAGACTGTATTTATATGGTTTAAAAATTAATATTTTTAATATTTTTCCAAATAATTATTTTTTTATTTTTTTCAAAATTTTGACAAGAATGTTTTCTTTTAACATGTATGCAATTATTTTATTTTCCCACCTTAATTACAATTGTTTACTATAAAGATTCATATATGTATATATATGTTTCCATGGTTATTTTTATTGAAAAATAAATCTCTATATTATTGAAATTTTAATTCAAAAGTTATCAAAAGTAAATTATAAATTCATTATATTTTCAAATAATGGTTTGAAATTTATTTTTATATTATTTTTCATCAATGTAAAATTCCATTAAAGTATATTATGAATTAATAGAAAATTATTTTATGATACCTTTCACTTTATTTGTTAGTATTTATATCGATTATGGTTATTTAAGGATGATCCTATGAATCTCATTTCATTCACATGGGAATCATTTTTTAAACCCATTTCATTTCCAAGGGTTATACTATGATGAAATGATGAAATGTTTTAAAACCCATTTTATATTCCATTGATTATTATATGTTAATATGATGAATGTTATATGATATTTTGGAACTCATATGTATGGTTTTACTTATTTTACTGGTTGACTAGGAATTTTATATCCCTCCAATGCATTGGGTAAAGATGGATATCTCTAGAGTCAATAAGGATTGGAATGGGGAGTAAACCAAGTTCACTAAGGGACTATATCAACTATAAATTACTATTAAGTGATCATTGACTAAGGAAATATTGTAATTTGAAGATAACAAAATACGCTAAGATTGACTTGGTGGTGATACTTAACTATGCATATGATTTAAAATTCTTTTATAAATGACACAAACACATGTCTTATTCTTTTATATGATCTCATAGATCATGATTGATTATTCATGATTACACATACATGTGACTTATTTATTATGTTATGAAAAATACTTATATAATGATTTATGAGTAATAATCCTTGAATTATTATTTAGGATTGTTGTAAGTAATGATCTTGTTCCCATACCCATATGATTATCTTTTTCTCACTTCAGATCATTGACTAATATTTCTTATGTTTACCCTTACTAAGAATCCAACGTCAACCAATCTTATGTTTCCTTTTACCAAATTATGAACAATAGTTTTATGTTGGCTGTGTCTATGAATTTTGATGTTTGAGAATATATTTATGAGAGATGATGAAGTTCATAAAATAAATATGATTATTGTGTATCTAGATTCCAAATATACTAAAACTCTACAGTTATAGGGAATGTATTGTTATGTGATATTTTTAACATTCATATAAAATTATGTGATATATTTGTATAAAAATATTGGGGTTTTAAGATTAGGGCCTAATATTTTTACAAAAAATATACCACATAATTTTCGATAAATACTTAATATGTCACATAACAATATATTTCATAGAACGATAATGGTTTAGTATCTTTAGAGACAAGTTACATAACAATCATTGTTCGTGAAATATCTTTGATATATCTAAAAAATATCTTCACACATTTTACAATTAATTAACACACACTACATAAAAACATTCTTCATAACTTGGAGAAAGAAGACATATAAAAGTGAGATAATAAATTCTAGTTAGGGTAAACATAGGATATGTCAATCAATGATCATAAGTGATTATAAGATAAATAGAAGGGTATGATAACATGAAAATAACATACAATGATCATAATCAATCATTCAAATATATTTAATAATAGATCATTTCATAACTCCTTATAACAAAATACATTATTAATATGTTTTTATTGTCATTAACAATTGTTCAATTTCTATGAGAATATATCATAAGAAAAAGATTCATTTTTATACACATAATCATAGAAAATCATTTTATTAGGGAATTCTCATTTCCAAGACTATCATAAGGTGTCAGGTTTACACTCTATTCGACCATTCCCTTAGTCAAGGTTCACTCCCAAGAATATCCTACTGGATATAGTCCCTTACTAAACAAGGTTCAATCCCCATTTGAGTTCATATTATCCCATAGTGTATCCAACATTACCCAATTCATTGGAGGGATATATAATTTCAAGGCCACCCATCACATTATGGAAACAATTTATATTTGTTCCAGAAGATCATAAAATATTCATCCTATTATTATATCTGAATCCGTGGATAAGAAAATGGTTTCACTAAAATTTAATCATTGCATCATATAATAACATATGAAAATTAAATGATTTTAATAAAGGTTTAATCATATCTTAAATAACACATGTAAAGAGGTGGGTTTCAAAGAATCAATCTTAAATAATCACCATCATATGACATCAACACAATGAAATTGGATGGTATTATAAAATCATATCCCCATGAAAGAATATTAATCATTAAAGGATGTTTTCTTAGATGAAAAATTCTTTTAAAAATTATTAAATGAATTATTTTAATGAATAATAAAATATCATATTATTTGGATTACCTTTTTTGTAAAAATTCAAAGAATGTTGAGAAATTTTTTTCGTTGAAAATAAAATGGGAAAATAGAAATGAAATATTCAAGCCCACAAATTCGGATGATAGTGGGAATATAAGTTCATTTCATATACATTAAAAAAAATATCTCATCCAAATATTTGAAAACATTCAAAGATGACAAGTTCAAAAAAAAATTTCTTTAAAAATGTTCCTTTTATACTATTTTAAATTAATTAAGGTATAGAAAATGACCATTTTAAAATATTTAATGTATTGGTGAGAAAATTCATAAAACAATCTCGATGAGTGTAGATATAGAATAATGAGTTCACTAACTAAAGAGGAAATAAGGTTGAATTTTATTTAAAATAATTTATCAATCATTTTATATACTAAAGACTTAAAAAATTTACTAAGAGAGAAAATCACCAGATATGACTATAGGATCATAAAATAGATGTGGTTTAAATGTTATGATTCATATAATTTCCCTCAATAAAAATTTAACAAACAGAATATCAAATTGGAATGATATTGTAACATAAATACTTACCTCCACTTACACTTTTCTTCATAGGAAGTAAAATATACAATATAATAAATATAAATTTATTATAAATATATTTAAAATATGTATTCAACTTTAACATAATATTTAATATTCCTTTAAAACATCCAATTTTCATTTTATTAATAATTCTTCCTAAAATGGGCATTTGGGTGAAAGCGGGTCCGTCTTCCATGCATGCTCTAATTTGATGGTTATGGTAAATGAAAGTTTTTTCATGTTAACATCATATATAGTTTTACAATAATTTTTTTATGATTCATTTTTATTCACTATATACACTTTTATGACCATTAATAATAAGTGGTGGTGAAAAATTAACTAAATCACTTCACGGACATTGAAGTTCATACGTACGAATAGGTGATGTTTTCAATTTTTGATACATGAATAAAAACAACGATAAATTATAAATAACCATTAAATAAAACTTATTATATGAACAAAATAAAATATTTTCATTAAATGTATCCTTATTAATATGTATATAATTAATAAAATGAAAACTGAATCACATCGCATTGTGTTGGTGGTAGTCCACATGTACACATGATAGAAGCTATAATTCTCCAATAGATTAAAAGGAAAAAAGTAATATAAGATATTTTAATTAAATAATTATAACTATTTCATAAATATAATATATAAAAAATAAATCTATCATAACAACCAACCACAGGTTATGTTGATTTAAAATGAATAATATTTCTACGTGGAGGCAGAAGTCTACACGTATGCAAAAACAATACTTCCATTTACCATGTGATGGAAAAGAGGTTGAAATGGTTAATAAAAAAATACTATCAAGAACTTATATTTAATATAATATATTAAATTTTTTATAATTTATTTCATATATTTAATTGAGTTGTAAAAAAATAAAATTAAAAGTACTCAGTTAAGTGTTATGACTATTCATTGGAAAACTTCCTTGGTTTACACCTTAAGCCCTCAAAGAATGGTATTATTATAAAACCATGATCTATAAGACATGGGAGTAGATTTTAATAATGTATTATATAATTTATTAACTAATACATAAAGAATTTAGACTGTTGGAAAGATAATAGAGTTGGAATTCTTTTTTAATAGAGGGAGAGTACAGACTTTGAATTTTTTTAAAGATTAAAATATAATTAATTATTAGACATTTAAAGTTGATAAAAAATGAAAATATTGTTTTATATGAAGGATAATATGAAAATACCATCAACCCATAAAATTATATAATGATTTTTTTGATGACTTAAACCTTGTCTCTTATTTTTAACCCCAGTAGACATTTTTTAACCTTAAATGTGGTTACAAACTTTTATTTTTTATTAATTATGGCCAAATATTATGTTAAACTTATTAAATAATATTAATTATAATGAATCAAAATATGTAATACATTTTACAAGATTTAATATATATATATATATGATATAAAAGCATTTTAAAATACGTGTGTAAAACAAAACAGAGTCTATTTTAGATAAAATAAATTTTAAGAATAATATTATGTTCAACATACATCCCCTCTAGGTAAAAAGTAATAATTGGTTGTTAGGATATTTATTGAATATATAATCAAAAAAATATTTTAAATCCTTAAATAATAAAGATTATTTTAATTCATAGAATAAAAACATATTGTGTTTATAAAAATCATTTTTATAAAAAAAATCACTTTTACATTCAATTAATTTTATTTAAATTTATAACGAATTAAAAACTAATGAAAAAATTTTATACATATTGTAACACCCCAAGAATCCATGGTATGCTACTCTTTGAATAATACAATAGCGTGTGTTGTACGCAACTTCGAGTTCTAACACACCACAAACAATCAAACTGGCCGTTATGAATAGTAATACCCAATTTTTTAAATTTTATATTTCAAAATGGACTTCATTTTTTGATTCAGAATATCGAAATTAGCATATGGTAAATTTTTGGTATTTTTCTCAAAACTTTCATTTTTTGATGAATAGTGAAAACACTGAGTTATAGTTTAAAACCGAATTTTTAATTAAATAATTATTTATTTTATTTAAATTAATTTTAGGTCAAAATAGATACATAATAACTATATAATTTCAATGTAATTATGTAGAGTCATTTTATAATAATTTTAGATATATAAAAATTTTATTGAACGTTTTACCGTCTTTTACCAACCTCCTAGGAGCATTTGTAAATTTTCATAAAACTTAATTTTATCGCTTCTATTAGTTGAATTTTAAAAATCTTAGAGACATGGTTGATATCAGTAAGTAAATTTTTGTTCAATAAGTTAAAAACAACTTGTACTGAATAATAACTTTTTACTTTTATTTACCACGTTTAAAAGCAAATAGGGTAATTCAGGGTAAAAATGGTATTATTATTACCCTAACACATGTCTTAATTCTATTGTCTGAGTATAATTAGAATAAAAACAACCTTAGGAATAAAATATGTTCCATTAGGTCCACTTGGATTAGATTAGGACATTTATTATTATTTAATTCAAAGAAGAGTTAAAAGTGTTAAATTCAAAGTTTAATAACTAAACCATTTTTAATATAGGGTTAAACATAATATAAATTTGACTATAAATAGTAATTATAAATAGTAAAATATTTACTACATAATGGTATTCTATTTATATTTTATAGACATTAAATAATGTAATTTAATTATGACACAATGATGACGTAGTAATTACCTAATTAATGAAATATTAAAATAATTGATATTATAAATATCCAAATAAATGTAATTTTAGACATTTTATGAATCAAACTAATTTTCTAGGTTACTATGACATGTTAGGGTTGGATATATGAATTTGTTTCTAAGTAATAATGTTTTTATGAATTTAGAAAAAACAAAATACAAATTAGTGTCTAAATTGACAAAAAAGAGTTTTTAAAACAAATATTATATTATTAATTTATATTCTATTCTTAAAAATATATGGTTAAGAAAAAAGAAATATATAATGATAGATGTATCATTAATGAACCACTTGGGTTCCCTTTTAAGTAAATAGTATGTTTATTAACAATATAATATAAAAATACAAATAGACATAGTAAATTTAAACTATTTAACTAAGAGTTATATCTAAAAGATAGAGTTAATATACTGACCCATACCTATATAAAACCAATTGGTTGAGTGTTACATGACTAAAACCCACCTTATACTTTCAATATATCATTTTTAAGCCATTATAAACTGAAAATTATTTTATTATGAAATAATATTTATAGCTTTTCCTAAGGTTCCCCTCACCCCTCTTATAAAAGGGAACTCCCCCTTCTCTATAATTCACACCTTCAAAGCCTTTTAGATTGGAAAAACCTACCAAAATACCCTCTCAACTGTCCTCCCTTAATCATAGAGGTCTTACTTTAGTTAGAAAGTAATCCTAAGGAGCCCTTTTGATCAAATAAAAATGGAGAACCAGAAGAACAGGTAAATATTTCATCACCTCTTTCAAGTTCCTTTCTTCTCCCACATCCTATTTCATTGTTGTTTCCATTCTAAAATAATAACTCTAGTATCTTATATATACTGTGATGTTATTATTAATATGGTACATCTATATTCATTATTCCATCCATCCTTTGAATGACATGTCACCATACGTGTGTACGTACGGCTTACCGTCTCCATGTTATGGAGTAATTGTTATTCAATACATTATTATTTGGATGGGTATAATAATGATGTATAATTGATGTAAATAAAAAATATAACATGATAATTATTCTGTATATATATGACATACCATCCAATTATATATTATTTTAATATCAAATGAATGATCGTGTCGCTCGTGCGTATGTACGGATTACCGTCTCCACGAACACGATGAGATTCATTCCCCATCGTATCCATTTAATAATAATTTTCCTTATTTGATTAAAAAATGTTTAAAGACCTAATATAATTATTAATATGAATAAGATTCATCCTATCCATAACAAACATTACTTGCCTAACAAATCATATAAAGTAAAACGAATCATTTAACACCCGAAACGACAATAATACTTCGATATTATTGAAAAAGAAATGTTAAAAGATAATATATGATATCATATTAATGCATATGATTTGTTGTATAATTGAGTAACAATTATTTCAACATTATAAATGAGGTTAACTTACCCTCGAACAAGGATAATTACAAGGTAAGGGTCAATTCTACACTATCTTTATTATCCAAGGTTGTTCATATGTAATTATCTATTGGGACCTCTTTATCTTCAACATGCATGTTTCTTAAAAATGTTTTTTAAAACATTTTTACTATTACCTTGACTATGGGTAAAATATATTTATACCTTTGTTTGACCTTTTAGGTTTTTAAAGTAATCTTTCCGTCATTTTCCAAACAAGGAACTTTATGACCTTTTCGACAAATTTAAGGTAAGAATGTTTTTTTAACTTATACAATGGGTGCAGCTATTTTCCACTGTTATAACAATGTCAAATCTTCCCTTTAAATATTATAAGAATATTTTTAAAAATAAAAGTTTTAATTTATAATTACATGAATTTTAAATGATTTCAAAATAGAAAGAGATATTTCTCTGAAAAGGTATTGATTCCATCTATGTCAACATCCTTTGATGGATTTTAAACTTATTTGAAGTTGATTTATTATGATACAAAACTTCCATATTATATTGAATTTTTTGTGATATGTTTTACTATGGATGTGTTATTTTTATACCATTCATGGTTTGCAGATAAAGTATTGAAATTTCGTATGCTAGTTTTAATACGAATGTTTATTTATGTTTAAACCATTTCATATGAGGAATGCAGTGGACTTAGTATGTGATGGGTGGATCCCGCTATAGCTCCTCGATGCATCGGTAGGTCTCATGAGACAAACTAGTGTCTTGGCACAAGGCCTTGACAAAATCTTATTTGTAGTCTTGGTACAAGGCCTTTAATATGTGGTTATGAAAGTCTGGAATTATGTATTCCATCATTATGAAAGTGGCTATTGATATTGCATGTGGTTATTTGACTAGTAAAATATCAATGTGAGTAAGTAAATGGAATTATTTTTTATTTCACCTTTTCCATATTAGGATGAAGTTCAAGTTTAAAAGGCTTTTTTTTAGTCTTATACATTGCCTTAAATTTTTATGCTTATTTGTGGAAGTATCCTATATATTGTTATCCTTACTTAGCATCTGAGCTCACCCCTTTCTAGGTTTTATTTTTCTCAGGATGCAAAGAAATATATTATGACTGACCTGCAGGGATATTCTACGGGATCTCAGTGTTGTCTATAGGAACAATGTTGTTGTGGTTTTCCATTTTATGATATAATGTAAACACTATGAATGTATCTAGTACTTCCAAGGCTACTAAACAAATCGGTCTTTCGAGACATGATCTTTGGTGATCATGACAATGATATGTAATAATGCACCAACTCTGGGCTTCTAGGGTCAGGGTATTAAAGTTGGTATCAAAGTAATTTTAGTAAAATCCTTGGAAACTAGATTTAGATAAACTCTGATTTAAGCACATAGCCCTAAGATAGACTTTTAGGATTAGTATAGAAGAACTTCTTACAATTTGAGTATTGTAGAGATTTTTTGAGTTTTCCAAGAAACACATCCATGTCTGGATATGAGCAGGTAGAGGCAGCTCTAGCACAGATTTTCTAGGGGTAAAACCTGAAAACACCGCTTTAGACTCGAACGGGAACTGGTCCACGACAATGGGCCTTGCTGCACTTTTGGTTACGACACTCCCGGGGGATATGCTTAGTATAATTATCATTTTATTTAAAAATAATTATTAAAGGTTTATGAGTATATAATTCCACAAAGAAAACATTTTTATGATTATGGATTATATCCATAAATTGTTCAATTTATGTTAATGTTTTACTAGTTTGGATTTATGTATTGCGATTCAAAAACTAATCTGGTTTATGCCGTTGTTTATAAATGGCTCCATGTTAAAGTAATTGAAACCGTATCAATGCACACACTCCATATATGGATTTCCCACCTAATCAAGATAATTATAGTGGAGCTGGTGATATAACTAGTGCTGATCAGCTTATCACTATATTGGGACAACTCACTCAAGTTATGAATAATAACCTTACACGTATGGAGCACCCTGATTCGCAGCGTGGAGGATCAATGTTAGATCGCTTCATGAGGCAACAACCACCAACATTTAATAGGGGTATAAATCCACTAGTATCTGAGCAATGGATAAATTCTTAGAGAAAATATTCCATACCCCGTGGAGTAGCTCATGGCAGTTTACTGCCTCACCGGAGATGTTGATCAATGGTCGTCATTGATTAAAAACACAAAGGAATATGATGAAGTATCAAATATGGAATAGAGGGTGTTTAAAGATATTTTCATAGAAAAATACTTTCCTCATGACCATCAAGCGGATATAGAAAGACAATTTCTGAGTCTGAGGTAAAAGGAGGACGAGATTGTCGCAAAGTATGGAGCTAACCTTACAAGGTTAGCGAGGCATGCTACATATTTTATACATAACCCATGAAGTAAGATTGATCATTTCTTTGATGGGTTAAAACAATTTATCCGTCAAGTATTAGTATCACAATCCTTCTCGTCGTACGAAGATATTGTCTCATATGCTATCAAGATAGAAAAAGGAATCTCTAAGTCTTATGACTTTAAAGCAAAGCAAGAGAAGAAGAGATATAATGAACTCTCTAGAAACAGAAATAAGGGGAAGAAGGGAAAAGTTGAATAACCATCTTGTAGTAAATGTGGGATGAAACACCCTAGTACTTTCCTGAAGGGAATGGGAGTCTGTTACAAGTGTGGTGAAAAAGGACACCAAGCTCATGATTGCAAGGGGAAGAAAGAGGATGTCGATTTTGAATTCTATAATTGAAGAGAAAGGGGGAATTATGTGAATGAATGTCATAAATGTCAGTGGAACTTACCTCATAAATGGCCAAGGGATCAAGTCCAAGATTATGTTATGACTACTACTATGTTTGATGCTTCAAAAGACATAGTGGAAGGTAATTTAATGGTTTCATCATGTTTAGCCAATGTTTTATTGGATTATGGATCATCGAATTGTTTCATATCTTCAAAGTTTGATAAGAAAAATAGATATTTTCAAATTTGATTTAACAAGGGAGTTGTCAATAAAAACTCTTAAGGGAAGTATAATTTCAATAATGTTTTTTGAATTAGTCCCCATTACGGCATATAAATGTTATTTATCTACTGATCTCATTGTCGTACCCATGATTGAATTTGATATAATCCTCTGTATGGATTGGCTTTTGGACCATGATGCAAAACTTTATTGTAAGAAGAAGGACGCTACTATTTTTATGATGATGATAAATAACACCTTATCTTTAGAGTAGAAATGACACCACTTAATTATTATCTATATCCAACCCTAGTAGCTCAACTAAATACATTTATTGGGGAGTAAGAGAATGAAATATCTTTGGGAGAGGAAATGAATGTTCAAATAGAGGATGTACCTATAGTGAAAGAATATGTTGATGTGTTTCCAGAAGATTTACTTGGACATCCTCCAGAACGAGAAATGGAGTTTTCCATTTATTTAATTTCTAGTTCAAGGCCCATATCGAAGACCCCTTATATAATGGGCACTATATAATTTGTTTAACTAAAGAAAAAACTAGAGAAATTGAGTAATAAAGAATTTACTCACCCTATTGTTCCCCCATGGGGAGCCCCTATCCCTTTTTGTTAAGATGAAAGACAGATCTATGAGGTGTTGAATTAACTACAGGGAGATCAATGTTATAATAATAAAGAACAAATATCGCCTACCTTGCATTAATGATTTATTCGACTAACTTCATGGAGCTCAATATTTTTCAAAGATTGACCTTCAATCTGGATATCATCGGTTGTGTGTGATGAATGAATACATTCCAAAAACAGCATTTCAAACCAGGTACGGGCATCACGAGTTTACAGTAATTCCATTTGGATTGACTAATGCACCCTCTGTCTTTATGGATCTAATGAATAGTGTTTTCAAGGAATATCGTGATGACTTTTTAGTGGTATTTATTGATGATATCATTGTATACTCAAAAATATATAAAGATCATGAAAATCACATGTGCATTATTTTGAAGAATCTGAGAAGAAATAAATTATACGGGAAGTTTAGAAAGTGTGAATTCTGGCTTCAGGAGATTTATTTTCTTGGCCATATTGTCTCTAATGATGGAATCTCTATTGATCCTTCTAAGACAAGACAAACCCAAGAATGGCCAGCACTGACAAGTATAACTGAGGTACGCAGTTCTATTGGTTTACCAAGTTATTATCGACATTTCATCTAGAATTTTCCAAGGTTGGCTAACCCATTAACAAATATCACATGAAAAGGGGTTAAATTTTTTTCGACAAAAGATTGTGAATAATTTTTTGAAGAACTAAAGAGAAGATTATTCAATGCCCCTATATTGACTCTATGATTGGGGAATGATGGATTTTTTATTTATAGTGATGCATCAAAGAATGGACTTGTTTGTTTCCTTATGCATAATGATAGGTTTATTGCCTATGCATCATGATAGCTAAAAATTCATGAGAAAAACTTTCCTACTCATGATCTTGAGTTAGCAGCTTTAATCTTTTCTTTGATGATTTTGAGACACTATCTCTATGGTGAAAAATGTGAGATATATACTGATCAAAAGAGTTTGATGTATATTTTCTCACAGAAAGAACTCAACATGAGGCAAAGGAGATGGCTGGACCTACTCAAGGATTAGGATTTCCCCATTCACTACCACCCGGGGAAGGAAAATAAGGTGGCAGATGCTTTGAACAGAAAAGATCATGGAGTTTTGAACATGATGAGGGTTAAAAAGAATATTATTTTTATGGATCTAGTACAGATGGATATGAGAATAACAATGGAAGTTGAAACATCAATTATTTTTCAAATGGTTTCCAAACCATCTTTATTAGAAAGGATGAGAAAATATCAAGCTGATGATGAAGAGTTTCAAAATAAGATTAAAGCTATGAATAACAGGAGATTGAGTGACTTCATATATGAATATGGAGTTTTGAAATTTGGTAAGAGACTTTGTGTTCCTGATATACTTGATCTAAAAAGGGAATTTTTGGATGATGCTCATAGTTCCAATTTCTCTATACACCCTGATAGAACCAAAATGTTTAGAGATTTGATGGAATATTCTTTGTGGTACAACATGAATAGGGATATTTGCTAATTTTGTGTCAAGATGTATGGTTTGTTAACAAGTAAAAGTTGGAAGGAAAAAACCTGGAGGAGTCATGAAACCTCTTCATATACCTGAGTGGAAATAAGATGATATCACGATAGACTTTTTCATGGGGCTACAAAAGACTCCTATAAGGAACGATGCAATATGGGTCATTGTTGATCATATTTACAAGTCAACACATTTTCTTACTATAAGAGAAGATTTACCACTTGAACGTTTAGTAATACTATATATTAATGAAGTTGTAAGACTTCATGGGGTACCCCTATCGATTGTTTCTGATCGTGATCCAGATTTTACATCAAGCTTCTGGAAAAGTCTGCAGAAAGCCTTGGATATTGAACTTTGATTGAGCACGGCCTAGTACCCCCAAACTAATGTACAATCAAAACAGAATATTCAAATCATAGAAGACATGTTGAGATATTTATCACTTGACTTTCAAGGTATGTGGGATCAACATTTACCTCTAGTATAATTTTCCAATAACAATAACTTCCATTAAAGTATTCATATGGCATCATATGAAGCGATATATGGAAAGATATCTCACACAAAAACTTGTTGAGATTATGTTGGTGAAAGAAAACTTATATTCCTAGAACCTTTTGAGAAAATGATGGAAATGGTGAAGGTAATACAAACCCACATGAAAGTATATCAATGTAGGTAGAAGAGCTATGCTGATAAATGAAAAAAGGATTTGGAATTTAAGGTAGGAGATCAAGTTTTCTTGAAGGTATCTCCATGGAAGGGTGTTATACGTTTCGGTAAGAAAAGAAAGTTGAGTCCCCGGTACATTAGACCTTTCGAAAATATATAACGAATTGGGGTTGTGGATTACCGTTTGTCAATGCCTCCAAGTCTCTCCAAAGTTCATGATGTGTTCCACGTATCACTATTAAGAAAATACATGCCTGACCCAACGCATGTACTCAGCTATGAGGGATTTGAATTGGAACCCGATCTGTCTTATTGCGAAGAGCCTGTCAAGATTCTTGATACAAGAGAAAAAGTGCTGAGAAACCGGATGACTCATCTGGTAAAATCTCTATAGAGAAACCATACGATTAAAGACGCAACGTGGGAACCCGAGGAACTTATGATGAAGAACCTCCTGAGTCTTTTTATGCAGTAATATTCAAGAAATTTTGAGGAGGAAATTATTTGAAGGAGGGGAGAACGTAACACCCCAAACTTCCACGGTACACTTCTCTTTGAATAATACAATAGCGTGTGTTATACACAACATTGAGTTATAATACACCACAACCAATCAAACTAGCAACTATGAATATTAATAACAACTTTTTGAAATTTTATCATTCAAAATGTGCTTCATTTTTGGACTCAGAATATCTAAATTATCCCAGGGTGAATTTTTGATTTTTTTCTGAAAACTTTCAATTTTTGATGAATAGTGAAAAATATTGAGTTATAGTTTAAAACGGAATTTTTATTTTAATAATTATTTATTTTATTCAAATTCATTTTAGGTCAAAATAGATACATAATACTTATATATGTTCAATGTAATTCATTTGAGTCAGTTTATAAAAATTTTAGATATATATAAAAAATTGAACTTTTTAGAGTCTTTTACCCACCTCCTAGGAGCATTTGAAAATTTACCTAAAACATAATTTTATCACTTTTGTGAGTTGAATTTCAAAAATATAAAAGACATGGTTGATATCAATAAGTAAAATTTGGTTCAATAAAATGAAATTAATTTTTGGTGAATAGTAACTTTTTACTTTTATTTACCACGGTTAAAAGTAAATAGGTAATTACGGGAAAAAATGGTATTATTATTACCCTAAAACATGTCCTAATTCTATTGGATAAATAAAATTAGACAAAAAACAAACTCATGAATAAAATATTTTCCTTTAGGTCCACTTGGATTAGATTAAGACATTTATTATTATTTAATTCAAAGAAGAGTTAAAATTGTAAAATTCAAATATTAATAAGAAAAACATTTTTAATATAAGGGTAAAAATAAGATAAATTCGACTATAAATATTAATTAGAAAGTTAAAAATATTTCCTACATAATGGTATTTTATTTATATTTTTTATAAATTATATAAATTAATTTATTTATGATACAATGATGATGCAGTAATTACCAAATTAATGAAATATAAAAATAATTAATATTATTAATATCCAAATAAATGTAATATGAGACTTTTTATGAATTAAAATATTTTTATAGGTTAATATGACATGTTATGGTGGGTTAGATAAATTTGTTTCGAAGTAATAATGCTGTTATGAATTAACAAAAAATACCAAATAGTGTCAAAATTGACATAAAAGTGTTTTTAAAAAAAATATTATATTATTAATTGATATTCTATTCTTAAAAATGTAAGGTTCATCCAAAAGACATATATATTTATATTTGTATCATTAATTAACCACATTGGGTTATTTTGGAAGTATATAGTATTTTTATTAACCATATAATATAAAAATACAAAGAGATATGGTAAATGTCAAACTATTTAACTAAGAGATAAATCAAAAAGGTAAAGTTAATATAGTGACCCAAACCTTTATAACACATAGTGGATTAATGATTTTCATACCATCCCCACCTTATCCTTTAAATAATTCATTTTGGATCAATTAGAAATCTAAAATGATTTTATTATAAAATAATATTTCTAGCTTTTCCTAAGGTGCCCCTCACCCCTCTTATAAAAGGGCACTGCCCCTTCTCTCTAATTCACACCTTAAAAGACTTTTGGTGTAAAGACCCGTAAAATTTCGAGGAAATTTTTTCGTAATTTTTTTTGGAATTTTACAAGAACGCGGTTTCTGACGGCACCTGATTCCGAGGCCCGGAGTGCCCGGAATCATTTTCCGAAGTATGGCTCGGGTACGTTCAGTGAACGAACGAGCGGGAATTTCTAACTTTTGATCTGGTGCTCGGAATTGAAATCTGAGGGCACTGATGAACTCGCAGCGCCGATATTCGCTTAAGGAGACCTTTTCCGAGGTTGCGTTTATTGCGGGTTGAGTGTTAGTTTTTGGGAGTTTAGAATAAGTTAAATAAAAATTGTGAATATAAATTTTTATTTTAACTTGTTGGTTAACTTCTCCCAAAGGGAGTTAGAGGTGGGACCCACATACACTTAACCTCCCTTGGGAGGATTAAGTGTGGTGGGGCCCACACGAAGCATAACTCTTCACCTTCTTCTTTTTAAAAATCCCTTAAACTCCTCTTTTATTAACATGACAACTTTGTTAATTAATGGAGTTTAATTGTTTGAATTTCAAACCTTTGAAATTCAAATTGATAATTGTGTGAATAAAATAAGACTTTAGCTTATTTTATTTGGGTTAGAATTCTCTAGCCACCTTGAGAGAATTTGCAGCCTTCATCTTCTTCTTCATCAAGCTTTGACGAAGAACGCGAGGAACCTTCGAACATCGACGAAGAACGCCACGTTCTCGGGAATCATCTTCCGCGACGCCATACCCGCGACACCGACGACGTCTTCTTCCGCGTCATCTCTTCCGCGACGATTTCCCGCGACGAAATCGACGTCAAAGAACTTCAAATCCTCACTTCACGACATCTACGTCCTTCTTCCGTGACGCCGACCACCGCGACGCGTCTTCCGCGGGTTATTAACGATCATCGTTCTTGAAACTGAGGTAGGGGTTTGTTGTTGATTATTTATTTACTCTCGTTCTTGGTTCTAGTATGATAATCTTGTGGATAAATATTTAAGGGTTATCATCTAACAGGAGGGGGGTCGGACCGCACAAACACGTCTGAATCCCCCCTCCTTTGTTCCTGATTATTATTATCTTCTTGTGGTTGAACGAGAAGGAGTCGTACCGTCGCACCATGTGGAAATCACACGACAAATATTGCGCGGCGCCGTTGCGCCGCACCGTGGAAGGATTATCATGAACGCGACGTCGTCACGCCGCGTCGAAGGGAACCAAAGGCGCCGCGGCCGGAGCGGGGCTGCGGCGGAGGGGCGCGGTGCCATCGCACCGCGCCGGAAGACGAAGGCCACGGCCGGTTCCGGGCCACGGCGGAACGGGAAGACTGGCGGCTAGCCGGGCCGCCGGTGTCGGAAGCCGGAAAGGGGACCGGCCTTGCCGGTCCCGTTGAAGAAGGACCGGCCGGCCAGGACGGGCCGGCCGGAAGGGAGAAGAACCGGGGGAATTAATTCCCCCAGTTGGCCAAAATCGGCCCCCCATAATGGGGGGGCCGCGGTTACACAAAGGGGGGGCAGCGCCCCCCCGTTTTTCTCAAAGGCAGTCCCCCACGAGGGGGGCCGGTTTCTCAAAGGCGCGGCTTTTAGCCGCGCCGCCAGCAGGGAAGCGGGGGCTTTTCCCCCCGTGCGTGGCACCCGAGCGGCACCCAGGCCACGCCGCCGCGCCGAGCCGCGCAGCCGGCCGGGCCGGGTCGGACCCGGGTCGGCTCGGCCCGGACCCGGACCCCCCGTTTTCGAATCGACTTCGGTCTTTTTCCCATAACATGAGCTACGGACATCCGATTGATGAACCGTCAGTGGCGATGCGATCCTTGGATCGAGACGGTCAACTTGGTATATCGCACACAAAGTTTCGAAATATTTTGAGTTCGGCCGGGTTGGTTCGTACACGAAACCAACCGGGCCCTCGGAGCGGAAACGCTCATATCTTGAGCTACGGACGTCCGATTGACGTGCCGTCAGCTTTTTTGGGTTCCTCTTTGTGAGACGGATCTTTTGACATACTCCGCCCGAGGTTTGGACGTAGGTGGAGTACGGTCGGGTTGGTTTTTCCTTAAAAACCAACCGGGCCCCTGGGACGAAAAAGCCAATAACTCTCAGACCGGGCGTCCGATCGACGCGCCGTCTGTTGTGTTGAGTTCATGTTGGCGATACGGAACTTTTGGATACATCAACTCTGGAATTTGTGACAGTTGATGTATCAGCCTCTCGGCTGGTGGAGCGGACCCTCCCGAACGAGCTTACTATGTGCGGGAACCCTAGTGCTGGCTGCGACTGTGACTGCTACTGCTACTGCTACTGCTACTGTGACTGCGACGATGACAGTACAGCGATCCTTAGTGGATTCGACGACGACGACTACAGCACTCAGCGATCCTACGTGGATCAGTGCTACAGGTCTTGTGTGGGCCCGATCCTGTGTGGTTCTGATCCTGTGTGGGTCATTGCGCTCAACGGTCCTGTGTGAACCAGCTCCTACAGGTCCTATGTGGGCCCGATCCTGTGTGGGTCATTGCGGGGGTTAGTTACCTCTCGATCCTTCGTGGGTCCGACAACTTAGATGGATCAGAGATCATCTTTATCGTCTATCGATGAAGTATACCTGTGTGAGCTGAATCCTGTTGCTTTCCTGTGTGGATTGTGTTGTGCTATCCTGTGTGGGTTTCGTTTTGCTTTCCTGTGTGGAATACGTATACTTTCCTGTGTGGACTGAGTTGTACTTGGGCTCAAAGGTTGGAGCGTATTGGAATTGATGACTTAGGTATATGTATGGGCATATACCTAAGCAGTGTCGGTTGTTACTTCGTGTTTGTATCTCACCTTTGTAGTTTATCCTTTGTGGATTTTGAGAGACTTTCAGGGGTCTTGGGGTCTCTACTGAGTATCTTATACTCACCCCTGCACGAGCTATGCCCGCCCTACGTTTTGTTGGTTGCAAACGACGGACATCGTTGATCTTGGCTGAGGCTTGCAGAGCAGGACGGTACCTGGAGGTGGACCACTGGGCGGGACGTACTCGGAGTGGACGGTGGGACCCGTGGAGCAGTGGAGCTATCTGTACCCACCCTTCAGGTGGGATTTCCATTGGATAGCTCGGTGCAGCGGCTTTTACTTTATAGTTGTTGTTTTCCCTTTCGAGTTGTACTTTACTTTCAGTTTGGGTTTGTATACTGGCCCATTTAATTTTCCGCACTTTCAGTTGTACTCTGTTTCTACTTAGTGTTTACTTTTCCGCTTGCTTACTCTGTGGTGCTTGTTTACTTTTCAAAGGCAATGCCTTCCCTTTTTACTGGGATTTACACCTTGGTGCTAGTCGCAAGCCCCTGGCCTATGGAAGGCGGGCTTGGGGTAGTCACAGCACGGGCCCCGAGGGCGGGTCGTGACAAATTGGTATCAGAGGAGTTCGGTTCTACCGCGAACTCTGATCTTTTCTATGTGAAGCAATAATGTTTAGCGTATTGAGTGTGGTTATCAGTCCAGGGAGTCCAGTGTTGGTGCGGTGACCGATGTATCCGTACACAAGGACCCTGACAACTGATTTCCGACTTAATGCACGAAAACATTGATTGCGTGTGTGTTTCAAAGTTTTCTTTGTGATTACTTTATATATATCAGCTCACCAGGTATACTGTTCTGACCGTGGCGCACCTGTTTCCTTTCAGGATGGCCCCACGATGGCAGCCAGCTAGGGTTCTGAGATTCGAGCGTGACGACAGCCCACCGAGCGACGAGGCCTTGGTGCAGGGCCCTTTGTCAGCAGTGGCACTGGCGGTAGCACTACCCGCCGAGCCACCGATGCTTCCATCACCAGCCACTGATGATGCACGTCGCCTTGGAGTTCTGAACGAGTTCCAGCGCCAGCGACCGCCTAGGTTCCGTGGGGAGACGGACCCCCAGTCAGCAGAGGACTGGCTGGAGGCAGTGGTATGAGTTTTTAGGCTAGTGAGGACACCTGCAGACCTCATGGTGATCCTCGCTGCGAGCCTACTGCACGCAGCAGCGGGCCGATGGTGGAGCTTGATGCTCCAGGTGCACGATGAGGCATCTCTTCTTTGGATGGACTTTGAGAGCCTCTTCCGCTCGTAGTTCGTCCCATCCACCCTTCGTGCGGTGTGTATCCAGGAGATTCTTCAGCTGCGACAGGCCAGCATGACGGTCGCTCAGTACTCTGCGAGATTTACTGATCTCTCGCGATACTCGACCGACATGGTATGGGACCCATTCTTCCGGGCCCGGACCTTCGAGCGGGGTTTGAGACACGAGATCAGGGCATCGCTGATCTCCATCAGCATTCCGACTCAGACGGGAGTACTGGAGCGGGCCCTTTTGATCGAGAGCTTCCTTGCTGAGTCTACACCAGCGCCGAGACCCACCGCAGGGTGGCACTTGGCAGAGTCTTCTGTAGTAGGCAGTCGACGGATGACTCAGGGGTCCAGGCCGACCAGACCTTCAGGCAGACGACCTCAGGACACTGGCTCAGCAGTACGGGGCACACCGCGAGGAGCCAGTCTTTCGAGAGGCAGGCAGTGCTACTCGTGCGGCGGGCAGAGCCACATGGCTCGTGACTGCCCGACCCGCCATGCCGAGGAGCAGCAGACGGTTGAGGGACCACCGAGGCAGAGGCATAGGGTCGATCGTGGTGGTCCGCAGGGAGGAGGCAGACGAGGCAGAGGAGCTGTCCGAGCAACAGGTGGTGGGCGACGCTTTGAGGCTCTACCACCACCACCACCAGGAGGTCCACCCCGACCACAGGGAGCAGGCGGGTAGACACAGGCACAGATCCAGGAAGCAGAGGCCTATGACCATGGCACACCCGAGATGATTTGAGGTACTATCTGTGTCTATTCCACCCTTGCTGCATTACTTATAGACATAGGAGCGAGTCACTCTTTCATAGCCGCTGCCCTTGTTCGGAGCTCGGAGATTCCGACAGAGCCGTTGGCTCAATCCTTAAGGCTAGAGACTCCTACGGGAGTAGACTCGACGATTACGCACTGGTGCCGACAGTGTGAGCTTACTCTAGGAGGCGAGAGCTTCAGATGGGATCTTCTTGTAGCAGTGTCGAGGCCTTACGCCGTCATCTTGGGCATGGATTGGCTATCTATGGTCCATGCACAGATTGACTGTTTTAGGCGCACAGTGTGATGTGTATGCACCGATGGGAGCAGGTTCACCTTCACCGGTGAGAAGGGAGCCATTTCAGCACAGGATGGACTTCCGCAGAGGAGAGGATAGCCCATCACTCATCAGTTGGCTTGCCTCATCCTTGGAGCAGTTGACGTGCGGAGTCCTGGTTTTCCTGCAGTGTTGGATCATTTTGCGGACGTTTTTCCCGACGACGTTCCAGGGCTACCTCCTCGCAGAGAGGTAGACTTTTATATTGACTTGTACCCCAAGACAGCCCCGATATCCACTCCAGCATATCGGATGGCCCCCGCCGAGCTTCGAGAGCTACGGGTACAGTTGGAGGACTTGCAGGGCAAGGGGTTCATCCGACCCAGTGTTTCACCCTGGGCTTCCCCGATATTGTTCGCCAAGAAGGCGGACGAGAGCTTGCGACTTTGTGTTGACTATCATCGCCTGAACCAGGTGACATTGAGGAACAAGTATCCGCTACCGAGGATTGATGACCTCTTTGATCAGCTCAAGGGAGCACGGTGGTTCTCGAAGATAGACCTCAGGTCAGGCTATCATCAGCTCAGAGTCAGAGACGAGGACGTGCAGAAGACGGCCTTCAGATGTCGGTATGGCCACTATGAGTTCTTGGTTATGCCTTTCAGCATAACCAATGCTCCAGTAGTGTTCATGGCCCTCATGAATAGGATCTTTTAGCCATACCTTGATCGGTTTGTCGTGGTCTTTATCGACGACATTCTGATTTACTCTACGACTGAGGAGGAGCACGCCTATCACTTGCGAGTTGTACTAGACACACTCCGAGAGCACCAGCTTTATGGTAAGCTCTCGAAGTGCCAGTTCTGGATACGTGAGGTCCACTTCTTGGGACACGTTATCTCTGAGGCGGGAGTTGCAGTGGATCCTGCGAAGATCGAGGCTGTGTTAGCATGGGAGCCACCCAGGAGCGTGACTGAGGTTCGGAGTTTCTTAGGATTAGATGGATACTATCGGAGATTCATGCCAGACTTCTCTAGAGTTGCGGCACCACTAAAATCATTGACAAAGAAGGGGAAACCCTTCGTGTGGTCATACAGATGTCAGCAGAGCTTCCAGGAGCTGAGACAGAGATTGACCAGCGCACCTATCTTGAGGTTTCCTGAGGAGGGAGTAGGGTACGTAGTCTATTGCGATGCATCAGGGACCGGACTCGGATGTGTTCTGATGCAGGAGCGGGCAGTGATCGACTATGTATCACATCAGTTGAGGCCGCATGGGCAGAACTACGCTACCCATGACTTGGAGTTAGCAGCAGTGGTCTTCGCTCTGAATACATGGCGACATTACCTGATGGACGAGTGCTTTACAGCCTTTTCTGATCATCAGAGTCTCAGGTATATCTTCTCGCAGAAGGACCTGAACCTGAGACAGCGGCGATGGCTCGAGTTCCTCCAGGACTATGACTTTGAGATAGTCTATAATCCTGGGAAGGGGAATGTAGTAGTCAATGCCCTCAGCAAGAGGACGGGCATTCAGCTACTTGAGGAGGCGACGGAGAAGCTAGCCTCTTTGCAGATATCCTTCGTGGATAGAGATGGAGAAGCCTTCCTCCAGTCTCTCATAGTCACCCCTCCACTACTACAGCGGGTCAGAGAGGCACAGCGTGAGGATGCTGACTGTGAGACACAGCGTGCACATATATCCTCGGGTCAGGCACCTGATGGTTTCTCCCTTGGAGCAGAGAACGACATCCTTTTCAGAGGACGTACCATGGTACCAGTCGCTTTGCAAGAGGAGGTGCTGAGAGAGTTTCACACTTCTCCTTTGGCGGTACATCCTGGAGTGGCGAAGATGTACTAGGATCTCAGACGACAGCACTGGTGGCCAGGCATGAAGAAGGTTGTAGCAGAGTTCGTTTCTCGATGCCTCACCTGCCAGCAGGTGAAGGCAGAGCATCAGGTACCAGCAGGCTTGGTACATCCCTTGGAGGTCCCAGAGTGGAAGTGGGACGGGATATCTATGGACTTCGTGACTAGACTTCTATGCACTTCCAGAGGTCACGACTCCATCTGGGTGATTGTTGACCGACTCACCAAGTCGGCACACTTCTTACCCATCAGAGAGCAGGGCTCAGTAGAGAGCTTGGGACGTCTCTACGTTCACGAGATTGTGCGGCTCCACGGCGTTCCATCATCTATCATCTCCGATCGAGATTCTTTCTTTACTTCCCGGCATTGGAAGGGGTTATAGGAGGCGTTCGGGACGCAGCTACGTCTGAGCACAGCCTTTCACCCTCAGACGGATGGTCAGACGGAGAGGACCATTCAGACTCTCGATGACATGCTCCGCGCATGTGTCCTCGACTTTGGTCGTAGCTGGGAGGACCACCTACCCTTGGTGGAGTTTGCATAAAACAACAGCTACCATTCCACCATCGGGATGGCACCGTACGAGGCGTTGTACGGCCGACCTTGTAGATCTCCTTTGTGCTAGACAGACCCTGGGGAGTCAGCACTTGTGGGACTGGAGATGGTCCAGGCCACGACAGAGAAGGTCCAGGTCATCCAGGAGCGGATGAGGACAGCTCAGAGCCGGCAGAAGTCATACGCTGATAGGAGGCGGAGGCCACTAGAGTTCGAGGATGGCGACCACGTCTTCCTGCGGGTCTCACCTCGACGTGGTATACAGAGATTTGGCCAAGGCGACAAGTTATCTCCGCGCTTCATCGGACCCTTCCAGGTCCTCAGCAGGATTGGCGAGGTGGCTTATCGCCTGGCTCTACCACCTCAGTTGCACCGGGTGCACGACGTCATCCACGTGTCTCAGCTGAGGAGATACGTGCACGACCCGACGCACATCATTGACCATGGGGAGCTTGACGTTGACGATGGGGCGACTTTTACGGAGGTCCCGATGGAGATAGAGGATCGATAGGAGAAGGTCCTACGTGGACGATCGATTCCTCTTGTGCGCATCAGATGGCAGCACGGGAACCTCCAGGAGAGCACATTGGAGCGTGAGGCCCAGATGCGTGCTCAGTACCCTCATTTGTTTCCCTAGTTTTGATGTATCTTTACGGGGACGTAAATCCCTGAGGTGGGAGTAATGTAAAGACCCGTAAAATTCAGAGGATATTTTTTCTTAATTTTCATTGGAATTTTACAAGAACGCGGTTTTTGACGGCACCTGATTCCGAGGCCCGGAGTGCCCGGAATCATTTTCCGAAATTTGGCTCAGGTACGTTCAGTGAACGAACGAGCGGGAATTTCTAACTTTTGATCTGGTGCTCGGAATTGAAATCCGAGGGCACCGATGAACTCGCAGCGCCGATATTCGCTTAAGGAGACCTTTTCCGAGGTTGCGTTTATTGCAAGTTGAGAGTTAGTTTTTGGGAGTTTAGAATAAGTTAAATAAAAATTGGGAATACAAATTTTTATTTTAACTTGTTGGTTAACTTCTCCCAAATGGAGTTAGAGGTGGGACCCACATCCACTTAACCTCCCTTGGGAGGATTAAGTGTGGTGGGGCCCACACGAGGCATAACTCTTCACCTTCTTCTTTTTAAAACTCCCTTAAACTCCTCTTTTATTAACATGACAACTTTGTTAATTAATGGAGTTGAATTGTTTGAATTTCAAACCTTTGAAATTCAAATTGATAATTGTGTGAATAAAATAAGACTTTAGCTTATTTTATTTGGGTTAGAATTCTCTAGCCACCTTGAGAGAATTTGGAGCCTTCATCTTCTTCTTCTTCATGCTTTGACGAAGAACGCGAGGAACCTTCGAACATCGACGAAGAACGCCATGTTCTTGGGAATCGTCTTCCGCGACGCCATACCCGCGACACCGATGACGTCTTCTTCCACGTCATCTCTTCCGCGACGATTTCCCGCGACGAAATCGTCGTCAAAGAACTTCGAATCCTCGCTTCACGACATCGACGTCCTTCTTCCGTGACGCCGACCACCGCGACGCGTCTTCCGTGGGTCGTTGACGATCATCGTTCTTGAAATCGAGGTAGGGGTTTGTTGTTGATTATTTATTTACTCTCGTTCTTGGTTCTAGTATGATAATCTTGTGGATAAATATTTAAGGGTTATCATCTAACGAGAGGGGGGCCGGACCGCACAAACACGGCCGAATCCCCCCTCCTTTGTTCTTGATTATTATTATCTTCTTGTGGTTGAACGAGAAGGCGTGGTGCCGTCGCACCACGCCGAAATCACACGACAAATATTGCGCGGCGCCGTGGCGCCGCGCCGTGGAAGGATTATTATGAACGCGACACGGTCGCGCCGCGTCGAAGGGAACCAAAGGCGCCACGGCCGGAGCGGGGCCGCGGCGGAGGGGCGCGGTGTCGTCGCACCGCACCGGACGACGAAGGTCGCGGCCGGTTCCGGGCCACGGCGGAACGGGAAGACCGGCGGCTAGCCGGGCCGCCGGTGTCAGAAGCCGGAAAGGGGACCGACTTTGCCGGTCCCATTGAGGAAGGACCGGCCGGCCAGGACGGGCCGGCCGGAAGGGAGAAGAACCGGGGGAATTTATTCCCCCGGCTGGCCAAAATCGGCCCCCCATAATGGGGGGGCCGTGGTTACACCAAGGGGGGGGGGGGGCAGTGCCCCCCCATTTTTCTCAAAGGCAGGCCCCCACGAGGGGGGCCGGTTTCTCAAAGGTGAGGCTTTCAGCCGTGCCGCCAGCAGGGAAGCAGGGGCTTTGCCCCCCGCGCGTGGCACCCGAGCGGCGCCCAGGCCGCGCCGCCGCCGGCCAGGCCGCGCCGCCATGCCGGACCGCGCCGCCGACCGGGCCGGGTCAGACCCGGGTCGGGTCGACCCAGTTCGGGTCAACCCAGGCGGGGTCGGGCCGGGTCGGCCCGGACCCTGACCCCCCATTTTTGAATCAACTTCGGTCTTTTGCCCATAACATGAGCTACGGACCTCCGATTGACGAACCGTTAGCGGAGATGCGATCCTTGGATCGAGACGGTCGATTCGGTATATCGCACTCAATGTTTCGGAATACTTTGAGTTCGGCCGGGTTGGTTCGTACACGAAACCAACCGGGCCCTCAGAGCGGAAACACTCATATCTTGAGCTACAGACGTCCGATTGACGTCCCGTCAGCTTTGTTGGGTTCCTCTTTGTGAGACGGATCTTTTGGAATACTCCGCCTGAGGTTTGGACGCAGGTGGAGTATGATCAGGTTGGTTTTGCCTTAAAAACAAACCGGGCCCCTCGGACGAAAAAGCCAATAACTCTCAGACCGGGCGTCCGATCGACGCGCCGTCTATTGCGTTGAGTTCCTGTTGGCGATACGGAACTTTTGGATACATCAACTCTGGACTTTGTGACAGTTGATATATCAGCCTCTTTGCTCGTGGAGCGGACCCTCCTGAACGAGCTTGTTGTGTGCGGGAACCCTAGTGCTGGCTGCGACTGTGACTGCTACTGCTACTGCTACTGCTACTGTGACTGCGACGACGACAGTACAGAAATCCTTAGTGGATTCGACGACGACGACTACAGCACTCAGCGATCCTACGTGGATCAGTGCTACAGGTCCTGTGTGGGCCCGATCCTGTGTGGGTCCGATCCTATGGGGGTCATTGCGCTCAGTGGTCCTGTGTGAACCAGCGCCTACAGGTCCTGTGTGGGCCCGATCCTGTGTGGGTCATTGCAGGGGTTAGTTACCTATCGATCCTTCGTGGGTCCGACGACTTAGATGGATCAGAGATCATCTTTATCGTCTATCGATGAAGTATACCTGTGTGAGCTGAATCCTGTTGCTTTCCTGTGTGGATTGTGTTGTGCTATCCTGTGTGGGTTTCGTTTTGCTTTCCTGTGTGGAAATATGAATACTTTCTTGTGTGGACTGAGTTGTACTTGGGCTCGGAGGTTGGAGCGTATTGGAATTGATGACTTAGGTATATGTATGGGAATATACCTAAGCAGTTTCGGTTGTTACTTCGTGTTTGTATCTCACCTTTGTAGTTTATCCTTTGTAGATTTTGGGACACTTTCAGGGGTCTCGGGGTCCCTACTGAGTAGCTTATACTCACCCCTGCACGGGCTATGCCCGCACTATGTTGTGTTGGTTGCAGATGATGGACATCGTTGATCTTGGCTGAGGCTTGCAGAGCAGGACGGTACCTGGAGGTGGACCACTAGGCGGGACGTACTCGGAGCGGACGGTGGGACCCGTGGAGCAGTGGAGCTATCTGTACCCACCCTTCAGGTGGGATTTCCAGTGGACAGCTCGGTGTAGCGGCTCTTACTTTACAGTTGCTGTTTTCCCTTTCGAGTTGTACTTTACTGTCAGTTTGGGTTTGTATACTGGCCCATTTACTTTTCCGCACTTTCAGTTGTACTCTGTTTTTACTTAGTGTTTACTTTTTCGCTTGCTTACTCTGTGGTGTTTGTTTACTTTTCAAAGGCAATGCCTTCCCTTTTTACTGGGATTTACGCCTTGGTGCTAGTCGCCAGCCCCTGTCCTATGGAAGGCTAGCTTGGGGTAGTCATGGCACGGGCCCTGAGGGCGGGTCGTGACATTTGGATCTACCAAACTCTCCCCAAATACCCTCTAAACTGTCATAACTTAATCCTAGTGGCCTTCCATTAGTTAAATATCCAATCTAAGGAGCCCTTTTGATCAAATCAAAAGGAAGAACCTGAAGAAGAGTTAAATATTTCATCACCTCTTTAAAGTTCCTTTCTTCTTCCACATACTCTTTCTTTGTTGTGTCCATTATAAAATAATAACTACAGTATCTTATACATACTAGGATGTTATTATAAATATTTTATAACCATATTAATTATTCTATCCATCCTTGGAATGACATGTCACCATACGTGCGTACATACGAATTACCGTCTCCACGTCGTGGTGTAATTGAAATTCAATACATTATTATGTGTATGGGTATAATAATGATGTGAAATTGATTTAAATAATAAATATAACATGATAATGATTCTCTATATATGATATACCATCCAATTATATATTATTTTAATATCAAATGAATGATTTTGTTGCTCATGCGTTCCTACAGATTGTCGTCTCCACGAATGCGTTGAGATTCATTCCCCATCGTATCCATTCAAGACTATTTTTAATTAGATGATTAAAAATAATGTTTAAAGAAATAATATCATTATGAATATTAATAATATAAATCTTATCCATAACAAACATTACTTACGTAACAAATCATATAAATGAAAACGAATCAGTTAACACCCAAAACGACGATAATACAAAGATATCATTAACAAAGCAATGTTAAAAGATCATATATGACATCATTTTAATGTATATGATTATTTTATAATTTAATAACAATTATTTCACCATTATACCATAGGTTAACCTACCCTCGACAGTGGAAATGTACAATTTAAGGGTTAATTCTACAATCTCTTTGTTATCTGCGGTTGTTTATACATAATTATCTAATGGGACCTCTTTATCATCCACATCCATGTTTCTTAAAATATATTTCAAATCATTTTTACTATTTCCTAGACTATGGGTTAAAGAAATTTATACAATTGTTTGACCTTCGATGTTTTGAAAGGAATCTTTTCGTCGTTTTTGAAACAAGGTACTTTATGACTTTTTCGACAAAATTAAGGTAAGAATGTTTTTTTAACTTTTACGCTGGGTGCATCTATTTTCCGCCATTATAACAACGTTGAATCTTCCCTTACAAGCTTATAAGAATATTTTCAAAAATAAATGTTTTCTTTTATAATTTTTGATTCAATAAGTTTTTCCTTATGACTTTTCCATTCCTTCTTGTTTTGAAAATCATAAACACCTTATACTTATGAAAATATGTATTTCACTTCTATAAGGAAAATTTCCTTAAGGAAATTTACCCTAACATAGATTTACTTACACATATCAATATTTTTTCTCTTAATTGTAAAAATCTAATTCATATCAAAATCACAGAATCATATAATTCTTAGATATGAAGCATTCTGTTTTAGGATCTGAATTCTGGATATGAACTATAATGAAGTTCCATTCCGAATTCTGGATAAAAACTGTAATGAAGCTCCATTCCGAATTCTGGATAAAACTCTAACAACGTTCCATTCCGAATTATGGATATGAACTCTAACAAAGATCAAACTTCGAATTCTGGATACGAACTCTAACATCGTTCAAACTCCGAATTCTGGACTCAGAACTTTTATGAGTTTGACTCCAAACTTTTAGGAGTTTGAATCAGAACTTTTACTAGTTAGACTCCAAACTTTTATGAGTTCGACTCCGAACTCTGTAAGTTGAGATTTGGAACTCTGATGAAACCAGACTCCGAATTTCCTTAGAAATTCAGAATTTAGATTTCTATAGAATTTAGGTTCTGAATTCCTATAAAACAGAATCCGAATATATTTTTATTATAGACTCTGAATTCCATCTTGGTTAGACTCCTAACTTTTATTTGCTTACATTCCAAACTTTAGTTTTGATTATTCTTACACTTGTTTCATTATAAAATTATGTCGTGCCTTCAGTTACACATGTTTTGTTATAAAATGATATCTTCCATTCTATTTCTAACTAACCGTTGGTTTAGTGACACATGTACAGGTCCCTCGGAGATTTAAGGAAAATAAGACCGTTGGAGGAGGGAGCCGACCGTTCCAATCGAGCCTATAAATAGGAGCCCATTTGAAAGATCATGATAATGAACTTCGACACTGATCTCTGACATTTGTTCTTACATGCTGTTGAAGTGATTTCTAGGGAGAGAGGATATTATTAACTCTCATGCTTTATGCAGAAAATTTGAACGACTTGTTCAATCTTTGCCTTGTGCAGACTTGCTTCGTGCGACTCCGAATGTTGGTGATTACATTCAAGGGATTCTGGGGATAGGAAGACAGAGGTGTCAACTACCTTGAATTTCGAGGGCTTCCTTGATGAGGAAGATAGAGGTTCCAACTACCTTGAAGTTTAGGGCTTGCGGGGATAGTAAGAAAGAGACTATGATCTTCGTATCAAGGGCTTACCTTGGTGTGGGTAAGACAGACTTGCTTGAAAGTATAAATCAAGGGACCTTTATCCAAGTTTATTGGATACCCTTATCATTGGGTTAAAATATTTATATCTTTTTACTTGTTTTTGTGACAGGTTTTTCCACTGCATTAAGCTTACTGGACGTTATCAAATTCTTGATAAGGAAGTAAGTGCTTTCACAAACCAAGAGAAGCATGATTATCAACTCAACTATAAGGTACACAATAATTTACTATGTTCAATGACTATGAATATATATAGCCAAATCTTTTCATGTGAAATAACTAACTTTATATGGAAGAAACATGAAGTTACTCATTTTGGTACATCCAAAGTCATAGAGACAAGAAGAGCAATGTTGAGAGCAGAATACCATGGTTTTAACTTTCCTTATGAAGAACCCATTTGCAAGGTCCAACAAAGGATCATGACTATCCTGAATAGCTTACAATCTATGGGAGAGAAAGGTCTGGATGATGAAACTCTTGTGGAAAAAATCATTGATATTATTCCCAATGAGTGGGAATCAAGGAGAACAGCAATTGATGAGAATAGGAAGGTTACTCAAATTTCCTTAGATGAGCTGTTTGGAACTCTTCTTCAACATGAAACAATAATGAAGAGGGATGCTGAAAACATCCAAAATAAGAATGGGAATGGTATTGTTGCTTTTACTACAACATCAAATCACATAAAAGCAAAGACTCCTGAGAGAGTAACTAGATCGAAGTCCAAGAAGGTTACTATCCAATCTGAATCTTGTGAGAGTGAAGTCTCAGATAATGAGTTAGAAAATCTTACTCAAAGAATGAAAAAGATATCTGGTCAAAGAAATTTCCAATCCAAGTATAAGAAGAATGAAAGTAAAGATAAGAAAGATTCAGAGGTCACATGCTATGAATGAGAGAGAAGTGGACACATACAACCTGATTATCGTATGCTTAAAAATATATAAAGAAAAGAGAGGAATTCTGAAAGGAACAAGAAAAGGTTCTACAGAGCTAAAGCTAAGAACAGTCTGAATGCTAATACTACTTGGAGTGCAAGCTGTAGAGACTCTTCAGAAAGTGAATCTTCAGAATATGATTCATCAGCTCAGAAGAATATGGGATTCATTACCAATACTTCTTTTCCACATACATGTTTTATGGCTAAGGTACGCTCTGCCAAGGCTTTCACAAATTTATCTCTTGATAAGAATTACTATTCCGAAAATAGTACTTCTAATGAAGATACTTCATCTTCAGAAAATGAAGAACCTTTATATGAAGAAGTATCTAGATTTTCCAAGTTACTTGAAGCAAAAAATTGTAAAATTTCTAAGAAACTAGACAAGGAAAATACCAGGGAAGAAATTCTTACAAAAGAGATTTCAGATCTTTCATCAGATCCTAAAGATAAAGAAGATCTTTTAGAAAAACTTTCTAAAGACCTTGAGAAAGAAAATTCTTATAAGGAAGAACATTCTAAATATCTTAAGAATGCTATTTCAAAAATAAAATTTTTTGAGGAAAAATATAACTCTAAGGAAATGATTCCCGAGGATAACAATTTAGTCATTAGACTAAAATCTGAAATTTTTTCTCTAAAGAAAATCCATGAAAATTTTACCTCTGGGATGGAAAATTTTGACAAGATGTATTCTCAAATAAAACCTCAAGGAAACACTACTAGAGTAGGTTATACTCACCAAAACCCAGTTTTCAAAAACAACTATTTTGTCCCTTCAAAAGCCCTTTTTTGCACTAAGTGTCAAAGCGGTGGGCATTGGAAGAAAAAATGTTCTTTGAATAGAGTTCAATCTCTTGGGTTTAATAAAGCATATTTCTCTAAAAAAATGTGGATACCCAAAATTTTATTATCTGAAAATCTCGGATCCAATCAAGTTTGGATTTTAAAAGTCTAATTCTTTTCTCATTTTCAGGAAAATAGGGAGAGTGCCGACAACAACACTTGGTACATGGATAGTGGATGTTCCCGGAACATGACTAGTAACAAAAACTATTTCAAAAAGGTTATCAAGACAAAAGGAGGAAAAGTAACATTCGGAGATAATGCCCAGAGATAAATTGTTGGAATAGGTAATATTTCTCTTCTTGGTAAAACTTTGATTTCAAATGTTTTGCTTGTTAAGGGTCTTAAAAAAAATCTCATTAGCACAAGTCAATTATTTGATGAAGGATACCTTGTGAATTTTAGGAATGATAAATGCTTCATACACAATTCCAAGGAAGAGTTTATTGTTTCTGCCAAAATGAAAGGGAATGTTTACACATTAAACTTAGAAGACCTTAGGAGCCAAGATTTACCTTGCCTAAATGCAATGGAAGATTATTCTTGGTTATGGAATAGAATACTAGGTCACGGTAACCTTATAAACTTATGTAAACTATCTATGAAGAAACTAGTTAAGGATCTACCGGAGCTTAGATTTGATTCTTCTAAATTTTGTGATCCTTGTCAATATGGAAAGCAACATAAATCTAGTTTTAAATCAATCGGTGAAGTCTCAAAAACTGATGCATTATAGTTGATCCACATGGATCTTTTTGGTCCAACACAAACTGGATGCATTGGAGGAAAATACTATTTGTTTTTTCTAGTGATGATTACACTAGATTTACATGGGTCTATTTTCTAGAAAAAAAAGTCTGAAGCGTTTTCTTATTTCAAAAGTTTTAGAGATCAAGTTAAAAATGACATAAACCTTCCACTGAAAACTATTCATAGTTATCATGGAGGAGAATTTAAAAATTCTGATTTCGTAATATTTTGTAGTAGAAAAGGTATTACTCACAACTTTTTAGCACCTAGAACTCCTCAACAAAATGGTGTAGTTGAAAGAAGAAATAGAATCTTCAAGAGATAACTAGAATCATTTTGAGTGAATGTTCTATAGCTACATATTTCTGGGCAAAAGCTGTAATTACTAATTGTTATACTATAAATAGAGTTTTGATTAGACCTTTTCTTAATAAAACACCTTATGAGTTATGTAATGGTAGAAAATATTAACATTCCTACTTCAAGGTATTTGGTTTCAAGGAATTAATCCTGAATACTAAATATAACATACACAAATGCACACCAAAATCTGATGAAGGAATTTTCTTAGGCTACGCTGCATCTTCTAAGGCTTATCGAGTTTTCAAAAAAACACTTGTACTGTTGAAGAAACAGTGCATGTAAAATTTGATGAATCAGATCCTTTTGTTTTTAAACTATCCCAACCTACATCCTCGGATGTGTTTTCAAAAACTAATTATCAACCCTTGTTATAAGATCTTTTTGGTAAGGAAAATATTCCAGAAGATACTTGTGAAACATTTACCCAAGAAGACTTTCTACCGTATGTTGATGAACAGGTTTTACAAAATCCATGTACGGTGTTTCTAAAGAATCATCTCAGTGATAGTATCATTGGAGATTTTAATCAACTTGTAAGGACTAGAAATTCCTTGAGGAATGAAGTAAAACTTCTAGCATTTGTTTCCCAATTAGAACAAAAAACCACTGATGAAGCTTTAGGTGATGATGATTGGATCAAATCTATGCAAGATGAACTAAATGAATCCGAAAAGAATAAAGTCTGGACCTTGGTTGAAAGAGCTAAAGAAACTTCTGTTATTGGAGTAAAGTGGGTCTTCAGAAATAAGTGTGATAAAAATGGAGTCATTGTTAGAAATAAATCTAGACTAGTTGCTAAAGGCTATAATCAGCAAGATGGAATAGACTATGAAGAAACCTATGCTCCAGTAGCCAGACTTGAATTTATTCGTATTTTACTTTCCTTTGATGTATTCTTCAATTTTAAAATTTTTCAAATGGATGTGAAATGTTATTTTCATAACGGTTTTGTTCAAGATAATGTTTTTGTTGAACATCCTCCTGGATTTGAAGATACAAAACATTCTGATCATGTTTTTAGACTTACCAAAGCTTTGTATGGCCTTAAACAAGCCCCATGAGCCTGGCATGATAGACTTATAGGATTTTTTCTTCAAAATAACTATGTTAAGGGAAATACAGATCCAACCCTTTTTATAAAGAAAGATAAGAAAAATGTTTTGATTGTTCAAATTTATGTTGATGACATTATATTTTGTTCAACTCAGCAATCTTTAACTGATTCGTTTGAAAGTCTAATGAAATCTGAGTTTGAAATGAGTATGATGGGTGAGTTAACATTTTTCCTTGGTTTTCAAATCTATCAAAAACTAGAAGGAACCTATATATCTCAACAAAAGTATTTTAAGGATCTTATTAAAAAGTATGGATTTGAAAACACTAAATGTATTAGTACTCTCATTGGTACCTCAAACACACTTGATCTAGATAAAGCTGAGAAACTAGTAGATCAAACATTCTTTAGAGGTATGATAGGAAGCCTACTATACTTGATAGCCAGTTTTCCAGACTTAATGTTTTCAATATGCTTATGTGCAAGATATCAATCCAATCCTAAGGAATCTCATTTAAAGGCAGTGAAAATAATTTTTCACTACTTAAAGGGAACCATGGATCTAGGATTATTCTATACTTCTGGAAATGATTTTAATTTAAAAATCTTTTGAGATACTGACTTTGGTGGATGTAGAATGGATAGAAAGAGTACATCCGAAACTTGTCATTTCTTAGGAGATTCATTAGTTTCTTGGTCATGCAAGAAGCAACACTCAGTAGAACTCTCCACTGCTGAAGGTGAATATGTAGCAGCTGGAAATTGTTGTGCTCAAGTGTTGTGGATGCAACACACACTCATAGATTATGGCTTGAGTATTACTAAGACTCAAATTTTGTGTGATAACACAAGTTTCATTTCCCTTAGTAAAAACCCTGCACATCACCCTCGTGAAAAACACATAGATATTAGGCATCACTTTCTTAGGGATCACACACTTAAAAGAGATATCATTCTTCAGTTTATCGGAATGCAAGATCAACTTGCTGATATTTTCACAAAATCATTACCCTATGATAGATTTGAATACATTAAACAATTGTTATGATTGATAACCTTTAGGTAATCATTCTTCATTAACTTCTTGTTGGTCAATTCTCCTTATAGTAATAAACTCCTTTTCATAGGGGGAGTACATTTGCTTGTTAGCATAATCAAAATTTTCATAGTAAGTTTTTTTAAACATTAATAATCAAAATATTCGTAGTCAGTTTTCTTTTCATATTTTTGGAACTGAAATTATCGTAATGAATATTTTCGGAAATGAAATTCTTAGAATGGAAATTTTCAGAACTGAAATTCTCAGAATGGAAATTTTTAGAACTGAAATTTTTGTAATGAAAATTTTCAGAACTGAATATTTCATAATGAAAATTTTCGAAACTTAATTTTTTATAATGAAAATTTTCAGAACTGAAATTTACGTAATGAAAATTTTCGGAACTGAAATTTTTAGAATGGAAATTTTCGGATCTGAAATTTTCAGAATGGAAATTTTCGAAACTGAAATTTTCATAATGAAATTTTCGTATTGGAACATTCGTAATGATCTTTTTGTACTGTGAATTTTCGTAATGATGTTTTCATACGGAATTTTTCGTAATGACATTTTTCATAGTGAGTTTTTCTTAGTAAAATTTTCCTCAAGAAAAATATTACCAATTACGAACAAACTTTCTAGCCAATCCGAAAGGTATGACTTCCTTACTTAACTCTTTGTAATCATATTTTACTTACTGGTGTTTTCTTATGTGTTTTAAAAAATTTCAGATTCTATTTTTCTTAAATCTGAATGTTTTTTTTTAAAACCTCAAAAGATCAGAGTAAAGTTTTCCTTGTGGTATGTATCTCAACCGTCAGATCAGATCTCAATGTATCTCAATCGTTCGATCAACAGAGGAAACTGAACCGTCATCGCAACACCTATATAAAGGGGACCTTGAGAGTCGTCCCACATCAGTTTTCAAAGCTTTCTCATCTCAAATCCTTGCCTCTCTTCTTAAGGTAGTTCCGATCATTGTCAAAGCCCGTTCTCAATCCTCCAGAACTCTTCATTCTGAATGTCTGCTGAAGCTAATTCTCAGGATATGTCAACTACGAAGCCAATATCAAAGTGGTTAGTCTACAGGGAGATGTTAGTGCATTCAAGTTTCTATAAGTATGATTCTATTATATCTAAGAATACTATATTGAATGGCTAGGAGGATGTTTTCTTGTCAATGTCAGAGAAACAAGATCTGGTTTATACAGATTTTCTTGTTGAGTTATACAAGTCTGTTTCCTTCCATAAGGAAGATGGTAGAGATTTTTTTTCGTTCAAGTCTTATGGGAAGACTTACAAATTATACTACACCAAGGCTTAAAGTTTGGTGGATTTATCTTATGATGTTGAAGGTGAGTATTGTTCACATAAGCTTCCGGATGAGCAAGGAAGTTTCAACAATGTAAAGGCATTGAAATTTTTTAGACATAAAGATATTAAGACTGCTAAGATTGCTCATCTATCTCTGAATAATCGGATTATATAGCTGTGGGTACAAGGTTTTCTCGTATCAATATGGGGAGATAAGGATAATCTCAAGAATAGTTATATATACATCTTGGATTTCTTGGTAAATCTAAGGAAGATAAATTTGATGAGACATGTTTTGATTACGGTTAGGAATATCAAAGAAGGGAATCTGAAAGCTCAGATCATAATGTATCCGGCCCTAATTTCCAAACTTATCATTAGATGTCTTGATTCATTCAAAGTTTCTTGCACTTCCAAGCAAAGAAATTGAAAAGTAATGCTAGTAAGTGATGATACATTAAAGAGGATGAAAATGGGTTTTTCTGATGAATCCAGAGAATTCTATCCATTACCAGAGGAAGAGGCTGAGACCATTCCAGAAAATGTGGAGAAGGCTGAACCAGCAAAGAAAGTTACTAAGAAGAGGGATCTTAAAGAAGTGGTTGTTGAAGACAAAACCCCCAAAGGTAAGGAAACTCAATCTGCACCACCCAAGCCAAAGAAACAAAAAGCCTACCCAGATGAAGTGGCTGCTAAGAGGTGGGAAGACAAAGAGAATAGAAAAGAAGGGGATCCACAGTTTGGATTGGACCCTGCTGAGGCTAAGGCCATAAGAGAAAAAGTTGTGGATGAGTTAGAAAAACAATAAAATGAAAAGAAGTTGAAGAAAAAGATGTCAGAATAAGAGATTGTTCAATCTCTTTTGAAAGCAACATAGATGGCTTCTGAGAAGATTCCCATTACAGAAACCTTTGATGTCCAATTGTTACCAGAAACCCCTAGTAAGAAATACCCCACTCTAGAAACGTCCAAAGGGAAAAAATTTGTTGAAAGAATAGAAGAAGAAGTTTTTAAGAGAGTAGAAGAATAAGAAGAATAAGATGAATGTGATGATCCAGATGACTTGATCAAGCAAGTGTAAGATTATCAAGAAAAGGCTGAATCTGCAAAATTAGTCACTCCAAGAAAGGCAGTAGAGAAAGAAGGTACGAAGGATGATGATAAGAAAGAGGAAGAGAAGGAAAATGTTTTGTATGATGAGGAAGAATCCTTTGAGAAAAATTTTCTTGAGGAAGAAGCAGAAAAGGAGAAAATAGATGAAGACCAGATTGTTCAAATATCAAAGAGTGAGGAGGAATCTCATGATGATCAACCCATTCCGAATAATAAAGGTATGCAAGTGATCATGGATACACAAACAAAAGATATCTTCATAAAGAAAGAGGTTGGTGGTTATTCTAAAAAGAATCTGATGCAAATTGAATAAGAACAATCTCCAAGAAAGTAATCTGATTTGGAGTCATCAACACATGGTCATGACTTTGTTGTCGAGTATTTGAAAAAGTTGGTGGACACCATTCCGACATTTCCCATTATAGACTCCAAATTCTAGATGCTAAAACATAGTTTGAATCAAAAGTTAGACTCCTTATCCATGGTGATGGATAAGTTTGTAAAGATTGAAGCTGACCATAGATGTTTTCTTATCAATTATGATGTACAAATGAAATCATGCAGAAAAATCACATTGTGGTCTAAGAAAGTTGAAGAATACATGGCTGAGTATGATAATTTTCAGAATGAGGTAAAATATGCCTTTGATAACGAGGATAACAAGATTAAGAATATTCAAGATGAGCTGATCATTGAGTAATGTTCTCGGAGTCAAAAAGTGAAGGAACTGAATGATAAAGCTAACTCTCTTGCTCAAAATTTTATAAGGGATAGATATCTCGGGATTGAGATTGAAAAAAGATTTGTAAATAAAGATGAGTTATTGGAGATGCAAGAAGAGGCCATGAAGGCTCAAGCAGAAGTTTTGAAAGCTCAAGATGAGAGAATAAAATCCTTGTAGAGGAAAGATGTGGAGTATCAAAGAGATTTAAAGAAACTAAAAACCTTGTTGAAGAAGGTAATCCCGAAGGAAAAGGAAGACAAATAAACCCACTCCAATCTTTTTTTGTATTTGTCTTTCCTAGTAAAAATTTTCTCAACTCTAATTAATTATTTGGTTGGTTGTATCTCATGTTGTTATATACTAATGTTTCAGGTACCATATTTCTTTTACATTACCTTAAAATCTTTATGAAAATCACAAAGGGGTAGGAGAAAAGAAACAACTACTCAAAAGGGGAGAAGGAAAATTTAAAATAGAGAAGGAAAATTTTCAAAGTAAGGATATCCTTAAAGTAAGGGGGAGTTTCTCATTACGAAGTGTTTCATTCTCATGATAATGAAAAATCCACTCCGGAAATTCAGAATACAATCCTTAGAGTCTTAATGCCTAGGGGGAGTTATTTTTAGTCACTATCATCCATGAACAAAGGGAGATGAGTTTTAATTTCAAAGTCTAATGAAATTTTTCAAAGACCTTATATTATTTTTCATTAAGGATGTTTGTGTTTTCCAAAAAGGGGGAGATTTTTGAGTCAATAAGGTTTCCTTATGACTTTTCCATTCCTTATTGTTTTGAAAATCACAAACACCTTATACTTAAGAAAATCTATATTTCACTTCTATAAGGAAAATTTCCATTCTTAAGGAAATTTACCCTAACCTAGATTTCCTTACACATATCAATATTTTTCTATTAAGTGTAAAAATCAGATTCATATAAAAATATCAGAATCATATAATGCTTAGATATGAAGCATTCTGTTTTAGGATCCGAATTCTGGATAGGAACTGTAATGAAGTTCCATTCCGAATTCTGGATATGAACTGTAATGAAGTTACATTCTGAATTCTGGATACGAACTCTAACAAAGTTCCATTCCGAATTCTGGATACGAACTCTAACAAACTTCCATTCCAAATTTTGGATACGAAGTCTAACAAAGTTAAAACTCCAAATTCCGGACTCAGAAATTTTATGAGTTCGACTTAGAACTTTTATGAGTTCGACTCCGAACTCTGTAAGTTCAGATTCTGAACTCTAATGAAACCAGACTCTGAATTTTCTTAGAAATTCAGATTCCGTATTTCTACAGAATTCATGTTCCGAATTCATATAAAATAGAATCCGAATATCTTTTTATTATAAACTCCAAATTCCATTTTGGTTAGACTCCAAACTTTTATTTTTTTACATTCCAAACATTAGTTTTTCTTCTTCTTACACTCATTTCATTAAAAAATGATATCGTTCCTTCAGTTACACATGTTTTTTTATAAAACTATGTCGTCCATTCTATTTCTAAATAACCGTTGGTTTAGTGACACGTGTACATGTCTCTCCAAAATTTAAGGAAAATATGACCATTGGAGGAGGCAGCCGACCATTCTAATCGAGCCTATAAATAGGATCCCATTTGAAAGACCTCGATGCTGAACTTCGAAACTGATCGTTGACATTTGTGCTTACATTCTGTTGAAGTGATTTCTAGAGAGAGGGTCTCTTATTAACTCTCAAGCTTCGTGCAAAAATTTTGAACGGCTTGTTCAAACTTTTCCTTGTGCAGACTTTCTTCGTGCGACTCCGAATGTTGGTGATTAAAATCGAGGGCTTCTGGGGATAAGAAAACAGAGGTGCCGACTACCTTGAAGTTTGAGGGCTTCCTTGCTGAGGAAGACAGAGGTTCCAACTTCCTTGAAGTTGAGGGCTTGCTGGGATAGCAAGATAGACACTCTGATCTTTGTATCGAGGGCTTACCCGGGTGTAGGTAATACATACTTTCTTGAATGTATAAATCAAGGAACCTTTATCCAAGGTTGTTGGATACCCTTCTCTTTGGGTTAAAATATTTATATCTTTTTACTTTTTTTTTGTAACAACATTTTCCGCTGCATTATGTATTATAAGGAAAGTATAATCTTCTTTTATTTCCTTACACTTGTACTATGATTCATTTATATTCTATATGCTTTAAGGTAGAATAAAATATTGTAAACTTTGTTTAAGTTTCAATTTCTGGATCCATATTTCCGGATCCTATGTTTTAGAAAATTTGGTTAGATCTTTCCTTCTTTAAGGAAATTATTAAATTGTACAATTCACCTCCCCCCTCTTGTATATTGAGCATCTACATAGTTATTTTGATCCTACAATAATTACATGACTTTTAAATGCTTTCAAAATAGAAAGTGGTATTTCTCTAAAAAAAGTTTTTTTTTTCATATATGTCAACATCCTTTGATGGATTTTAAGCTTATTTGAAGTTGATTTATTATTATACAAAACTTATAAATTGTATTGAAGGTTTTGTGATATGTTTGACTATGTTTGTGTTATTTTTACACCATCCATGTTTTATGGATAAGGTATTGAAATTTTGTATGCTAGTTTTAATATGAATGTTTATGTTATGTTTAAACCTTTTCATATGAGTAATGCATTGGACTTAGTAAGAGACAGGTGGAGCCTGCTATAGCTCCTCGATGCATCGATAGGTCTCATGAGACAAACTAGTGTCTTGGCACCAGACCTTGACAAAATATTATTTTTAGTCTTGGCACAACGCCTTGACTATGTGGTTATGAAAGTCTGGTATTATGAATTCCATCATTATGAAAGTGGCTATTGATATTGCATGTGATTATTCGACTAGTAGAATATCCATGTGGGTAATTAAATGGAATTATTTTGATTTTATCTTTTCCATATTATGCTAAAGTTCATGTTTAAAAGGATTTTTTTTCAATCTTATAAATTTCCTTAAATGTTTATGCTTATTTATGAAAGTTTAAACTATATTGTTATCCTTACTGAGCATATGAGCTCACCCCTTTCTATGTTTTATTTTTCCCAGGATGAAAAGAATTATATTATGACTGACCTGCAGGGATAGTCTATGGGATCTCAGTGTTTTCTATGGAAAGAATGTTTTTGTACTTTTCCATTTTTTGATTTAATGTAATCCTTGTGAATGTATATAGTACTTCCAAGGCTACTAAACTAATTGGTCATTCGAGACTTGATCTTTTGTGATCATGACAATGATATGAAACAGTGCACCAACTCTGGGATTCTAGGGTCAAGGCATTACACATATTTGTAAAATAAACTTTAATAATTTAGTTAGTATTATTCATACCCTTTAATCCAACTACATGGAAATAAATTTCACATTAATTAATATTATTATAAAAGTATATCACGGTTTTTTTAACTAGGCATTTCATTTAAAGCCGACTATAAAGAACCTAAAAATTACTTAATGAAAATTATTTCATAAAAAACTATGGTGTTATCATATAATTTGATTTACCCTCAGGGTTTTTAAAAAAATTCTCTAATCAGAAAATCCAAAGACAAATTAAACCCTTCACTAATTATAACTGATACAACCCAATCATTTTATACATATATATTACACCATTTCATATGAATATCCAATAAATCTCATAATAAAACACACCCAAGAACTATAAAGGTTTATTGTATTTTGATACTATGAACATAATATTATTATTTATTTTCTTAAACATCTCTAAAAAATACTTTTGATCTTAGGACATTTCTTAGACATAAGCAATATGAAACAAATCATTATAACCTTGGGAATGGAAACATATGAAAATATGGTCTTAGATAGTCAATATGGGTAATAAAAAATATATTAATAAATATTCATAAATTAGTCTAATATAAGAATAAGGGTATTAGAACATGATAATAATTTACAATATAATACCACATAATTCAAGGATCATTAATCATAAATCATAAAAGAAATATTTTTCGAAACAAAATGCCTAAGTATTAATTTTTTAGAATCATCAAAAATAAATAATGAGATATTATAAAATTTAATAATTTTAAAATCAACATTGAGACCACTTGAATTGAGTAATTATCATTAAGATCATAATTACACCTTTCCTTGGCAGTCTCGATACTAGAGGATTGTCCTTCAACTCGAAAAGGTCCATGAACATGGCCAAATTCCTCACAAAAAACTTCCCTGTTGTTATAGCTATTTAAAATTTCAAGAAAATTAAATCTACTTTTACGGGGACCAGATTCCAGTGGAAAAATGGCACTCTACATTGTTTCCACCATCCCTACCAGTGTACCCCGGGTAACTAGATCACCCGCTTCATCCTCAAAAGCAGTTTTTTACCCTTTTATTCTCCCTTTCTTGTTGGTGAATCCTATTGCTCATTATGAAAAGACAATGAGACATTCTGACCAGACATGAGAGGTAGATCATCTACCTCTATAACATTATCTTAATCTATTTACCTATATGGTGGGTTAATTGAGACCTCACATGGGAGAGGCAGTGTAAATAAGGGTTGTGAACTAGATTTCCTATAGATGCCCAGCTGATATCCCTTATTATCTAGTAAAACAATTTTTCATTTAGTAAGAGGTGATTTTTTTCCTATCTGATCGACCATATGCTGGTCAACATTATCAATGATATGTAAAAAATCACTCTTAATATCGTTATTTTCATTCAAATTATAACCATCCCTATCACTTCCCAGACCCATATCCTTAACATGCCAATAAACTACAAAGGAAAAATCCTCATGAAGTATATCTTTTTAATTTTCAGTGTCACAATCCTTTCCATTCAGATTATTCGAAACACCCGAGCTATGGATGGGAGGGTCTTATTCACCCACCTCAGGTTCCTTCCTTATAGGAGATCCCTCATAAGCTTTTGTAGTATTCTTTAGTTTTTTCACATCCTTATAAGTTATACTCTTCTTGGGGTACAATGAGAAAATTTCTATGATTAAAAGCCACATTTCCACTGGATAATAATTGTTCCCCAAGTATGTAAATAGGTTACTATTCTATATCACTATCAATGTACTCAATATCATTGAGCAGACTCACATCTCTCCATTTCAAATTATTCCAATATTTAAATGAATATGGATAGGAAAAACAGGGATCGTCTTGTGCATTGTTTTAAAAAACATGAGTTTACAGAGTTAAATAAATATAATTTCATAAACCAACTACATCAGTAGAAGATAGGGGTCCTTCAAGAAAATAAGAATCTATATGTGATTAATCCCCTAAAAACCGATTCTTCCTTCTAGTTTTTGGTCATATCGGGACAAATTTATTGAAATAAGGCCATAAAAAGGTGACACTCTATCATTTATAGGTTTAAAAACATTATAATTCATAAGATCTTCCCTACCATTAGGCTTCTTGAAGGTTATAACCTCTATATTTCCCTTAAAAATACCATCCTCCACTACTAGTAATTTAATATTACAATTCTCAATAATATTCCCATTAATTTTATAATTAGATCATCTCAAGACCTTTAATCATATTTCCCTAAGATGACCAAAGAAGAGGATTTTAAAACAAAAATCAGTGATATGTTTATATTCCCCAAATAGCTCAAAATTAAATATCTTAACCACTAAAAATACAGTTTTGATAAGTGGATAACATAGATCCACTTCAACAATAATTTATTCATAATCAAAATAAAATGATATTCATAACTCCATATCAAATTTTATGGTGACGTCCTTATCTGATGCAGCATCCCAAAGGAGCTGGGGGTGCTAAAAAACCAATTTGGACCCCTTTTATGAATATATTATCAAGTGGTTGAGTTACATTACCTTGATGGATTAAACCCAGGATCTCAATCCTACAGCCTAAGGGTACATAGATTAAGGGAAATAAATCCAAAACTCCATGACCTCAATTTGAGTTCCATCGATTGAAAGATGATATGAAATAATCCCATACCAATTTAGAAAAATCACCAATCATCAAAGTCTAAGATCTTATGAAGATGATTCCTTTATATTTAATTCTTCTATGTATTATTCTTGCATTACGGAGACAACCGAAAATGATATAATGATTCAAATATTCAATCTGATCTTGGAAGAATTTAGATTTTTCTTCAATGATAGCCAATGATATATTCTTCATGTTATTTTTCTATAGCTGAGTGCTATCATTCCAAGAGTTAGTAATGAACAAGAAATTAGAACATTTCCATACAATGGAAGAAAAATTGGTCCTTAAAAAATACATATTATTGTTCAAATCAAAAGACCTAGCATTGTGGATCTCCTACCTGACAGTCACCAACTTTTCTTGAGAAGAGATTCAAGTTTCTCCTGCAACCTCAACATCATCAATCTTAGAAGGGCCAATTAAAAACATCATACCGATCAAAGTAACAATCTAGATTAGATCCCCTTAGATTGATGACCTTAATGACATGAATAATAAGAGAGAGAATCTCAAAAAATCATTTATCAAAACCCATCATTAATATATATACATATATATCTTCTTATATATTATTAATTATTAATTATAATTAATTTTATTTCTGATAAAGGATCCCTTTATCATCACTTTTTTATCATTGATTAATGAATTAGGATTTTAAAGGAACTAAAAATAGTATTTTTTAGAGCTTATAAAAATGATTTCTAGAAATAATTAAAGGGTTGTATGTAGTAGTGAAATATGTGTCACATCTTCAAATAGTTCCTCACCCATCTCCAAGAACATACATAAAAAATAAAATATTACAAATTATATCTCATCAAATCCTATAATAAATGATTAAAAATAAATATTTAAAATAAAAAATTCATTTATCAATTAAGATTCATTTATCAAAATATATTTCAAATTTCAAAAATTAAAACATTTCCTAAGAAAAATTTAAAAAACAAAAATCAAAAAAAATGAATACATTTAAATATTCAATTTAAATAATATTTATGTATTTAATTTCCAACACATAATTATCCATAAATCATATTTAAATCACATTTAAATAGCATTTTAGACCTTGGATGTATAAAATTTTAATTTTAATCTTCTAGAACTAAAATATTCCTTATAGAATATTTTATACTTTATCGCACAAAAAATTTATCAATAAAAATAAAAAAATAGAATATATTTCTTAGAACATTTTCAAACATAATCACAAATTTTCCCAAATTCATAAAACATATCAAATCAATCATTTATAAGACATTTTTAACACATAAAAAACTAATAATTATAATTAGAATAACATGGAAAAAATGTTAAAATAAGACCACATCACAGAGCTTGAAGTTCCTCATACTTTTCATTTATTCATAAAAATGCATATAGAATTTGAGTCACAACTACAATAGAATATGGCTCTCCATATTAATAATAATTTTGGAAAATTTATCTTAGTAGAATATTCATAGATCCATATTAATTTTCATTACTCTTGAATAAACCATCATTGACTAAGATCAACTATTTCTATATCACCATGTTATGTAAATGCTTTAGGGTAAATGATTAAGTGTTTCAGTTAATCATCCACCATTATTATAGAAGTTTATATATGGTACTCATCACTATCAACTATGATTAATATTATGTTATGTGAAAAATAAATTATCCATACTAATATAAATTTTATAGATAATTGGATCCCACATATAATACCCTATCTTGCCATCAACATATGACATGAAGTTATATTTCATAGAACATGAATCTAATTAACATCTTTCATATTTTGTAAAAAATCAAACATATGACTTAAAAATGTATGTAACTAAATATAGTTAATGTAAAACTATTATAAATCTCTTTTGGTTTTATCAAATAAATTCCACTTAAAGAGATCAATTTGTCACATAATAGGTTGTCTTCATCGCTTATTACCGTAATATGTTTTCTAATCCTATATTTTTTAATATATTTTTTATTATATTCAAAATGTATTTATTCATATGATCTTCCAATCCATTATGTTTAAAGGTATAAAATATCACAAACTATCACTTAATAATTTTTATATATATAGAATGTATCAAACAAATCATGTGTATATTTTAAACTATTTTAAGCCCAATAACACTTAATGTTATTTACTAATACAAGTTCCATTTATACATTTAATATTTTAAATTCTTCAAAAAAATTATACATTTATATTAATATGGTCCACCCAATATCTTGTAGAATAATGATCAATGAATGATACAATTTATCATGTACCTACTAGAGATATAACTATTTTTTTCCAAATATTATAATATATGAAGTCTAGTGTCCCCTTATTCCTTATTATTGATCACTAAAAAAATAATATGTATTTCTTATTCATAACACAATATTTTTAAATGGGATAGGAAACATTATAATAATGGTCTTAAACTTTTCATCAACTAGAATATTTAATACTCAATCAAATATGTTACCTTTTTTATTTATGTTGTAAGGTCTTTAATGCTTCTATTAAGGTAGTTCATGCAACATTTACCTCATCATCCTTATACTTTCCACTGATAATAAAATTTAAGTTCATTAATATTTTATACATATTAATCATCACAAGTGTTCCCCTAATATTAATTTTAATCCCTTTATTGATGTGATCTATTGATCTAGTGTCATATAATTATACTAAAGATAATATATTATTATTTAAACCCTTAAAATGTTGGTATTTATTGATAGTTTGTATTAATCCATCATATATATTCAATTTGATGCTACTGACTCTAATGATATCCAAGTTGTTCTTATTTCCCATATACATAAGTCTTTCCTAGATAGTTTTATACTTACTAAAGCATTCCCCTTAAGGGTTCATGTGTCATTCTTCTCCTAATTCAATTATCCATGTTTTGTTGAGGTGTGGTTTACCTATAACATTTTTCATCCCTATACTAAATAGAGTATCTCTATTTTTTATAAGTACTCACACATTTTCTTAGGAGTTCATTATTCCAATCTACTTATTCTAACACTCCTTAATGTTTCCCTTATTTACACAACTAATGTAAGTGATATTAATATTTATTTCCTTGGCTTACATCATTAATGATTCAGTATCCAACAACACTAATTTTACATAATTATTCATCTATCAATGGAAAATTTCTCCACATTTTAGATAATTTTTAGCATATATTTCTTATTTTTATAGTATTTTTTAGTTTAAGAACCAAAACTCAAATATAATCAAATGACAGAGTATCTATAAGGACATTGTTAGTAAAGCTCATTATGAATTGATCTTACAAATATATAAAAAAATATAGTGAAATTTTTAATGTCGAATATCCTCTATTTTATAATACAATATAGTTATCTAAGGGATTATGTTAATGTAATAATACTATTAGTAATGTTGATGATGAATTGATCATATTAATCAACTAAAATTTGGAGAGGAATCATTGCATGAAAAATATTATCTATTTTATTATCCTGTGAAATTAGGTGAGAAAATATGGTATTCAATGTGTTAATGTTGTTAGTATACATTGATAACTTTTTTGGTCAATTTTTTTTATAATATTCACTTTATAAATATCTTCTTAATTATAGACTTGGTCTGGTTTAGCTTCGTTGTAGTATACCACATTAACCTTTTCATCTTTTTTTACTTCAAAAATTGACTTGTTCAACGCCAAATCAATGTGGGAAATAATAGTCGAATCCTTTTCATTCCACTTCTCATTCATCAAACTCATCATTTTTTATTAATTTAGGGAAATAAATTATTTTATTGAAAGACCGTCATTATCTTCATATTCCATGTCGAGAAATTATCCTATGTGAAGTTTTTTATATTGAAATTTTCTTTTATTTGGAAACATCATTATTCTAGAAACATCACCATTTCACAATGGTTCATATAATTATCTCCAAAAATAAATAATATTAGAGACGTATTGAAATGATGGGGAAACCACTTTTCATACCAAATAATGGGTTCCATGTTATAGAAATAATATTAATATAATAAAATAAATTATAAAATATATAAATAAAATGAAATTGGAGTTTAATGTGTAAAAGAGTCAAGGGATATATCATCGTCATAGTAGAAATATTTCCCAAAACATATGAAATAACTTTTTTTTGTTTAAACGTACTTCACCTGAGACATATGAAATTTCATTATTATATAAAAAATAACAAAAAACTTTAGGGAGGTCATATTTATAAACATCCAAGGTATCTTGTACCCTACACCTAAATAATTTCTCCCACCAAAATAATTTTTCAAAGATAGATAAATTTCTCTCAAAAATAGGATTTTCTATAACCTTTTGAAATATATCATCTAAATGAATTTTATCTATCACCAAAATAAATTCTTTTGAAACTAGAATAAAATAATACATTATCAAAACACAACATTATCAACTCTTCATATGATATCATAGTCTCTTTTTATTTCATCATTTTCTCTTTTTCCATCATTGATTATTTTTATGCGATCATTGATGCTTCAAAAACAGTATTCCATATGTGGAACCCCCTTCCATCTTCTCTCTTGGTGAACTAAATCTTGACTAAATCTATCTCCTATATAGAAACCTATGACTTCAAGCTCATCTATAATGAATATATAGATGGGTATTTAGTCACTCTTCTTCATGGTCATTATTTATCCATGTGATTCTTCTCAAAATAGTTATAGGATAACAAATTTTTTAAAACCAAAAAATGAATAATATTTTTCTTATATTCAATCTATATTTTTAAAAACCCTTGTTTTTTTTCAAACCCACTTATCCCATTTTAAACTCTCATTATGATTTAAATTTTAAATTAGAAAATCCCAACATTATCCACCTTGAATGAAGATTTTAAAACTCTTACATTACAACTCCGAAATTCATCATATCCATGATCATCATATCCACCATCATCAAATATACCTCTATCAAGTCTTAATCTTTAATGAGACGTTCTTATTGATAGGGACATGACCCATCACGCATCTCATAGGCATCATTACAATAGATATTCAAACAAATAAATTGATGCATCTTCATTACTTTATCTTGATCATTTCCGGTCATGATCAATAAGATTTGATAACAGTGTATTGATTGAGACCATCATTGTAGTGGATAGTAATCACAAAACTCAAGCTATTATATGGTTCAGTCAAATACTTCTCTATAAAAGGCCTCTAAATTTTTTTATCATATCCAAAAAAGTAAAAATATCTCAGAAAGATCATTTCACTAAAATATTTAAGTAACTCATTCCAATCACGTGAAGGATTTTATCTCACCCTTATTATTTTTTCTCACTTGTTTGAATTTTTCACACAAAGGAAGTTTACCAATCACCCCAAAAGAGTTTTAAAACACTAGAATGATCTAATGAATCCTCCACACATTGCATTATTTTATATATATATAATGTTTTCATTCATTTTTATCCCATCATTGGTTTTTAGTTCACCATTTTTGATTATTCATACACCATTGTAGACAATTTAAATGGGATACTACATGGATGACACCGCATCCCACTTATTTCTAATTTGACTACATTTTGATGAAATATTTCATCACATGTAGAAAAAATATAACACAAATCCCATATCCTAGGTATATATAGATATGGATACATGATCTATTTTTAATCGTTCTAATTTCCCCATGTGATTATCCATAAAGAACATATCAAAAAACAGATATTTGAGTATAAAAAAAATAAGGTTTATCACTAAGTCTCTCTCTCTGTATTTTAAAAAGACGACATGAGTTTTTTTTTCAAAACCCTTTTATCTTTTTGTCACCTTAATTATAAGAATTTTGTAACATCACCACCATGTTGATCCCTCATGTGACGATGTTATGAGGGTTAATAGACCTGATTCATGCCTCCCCATATGCTAGAGGCTACTGACTAGTAGGGAGGGTGTCTAGGATATAATTGGGAGGGTATACCCTCGGGAGCAGTGTTCAGAACTAGTGGTAAAAAAGTAATAATATATTATAATAAATAGTGGAAAATAATAATTATAATGCATACATAACAGAGTAAATAACAACTCTAACAACTCAATGATAATAGGATCTTGTAATGAAAGGTTGAAATGTAACTAAATGATGTGGTAAATATCAATAAAATATAAGGATAAAAAGACTCAAATAAATACTCTAATATGAAGATCCCAATATCCATATATGTTCCATATCAAAGATCTCGCCCATTCAACAAGTAACAGTCAACAATAGGGTCACTTTCCCTTATCCAAACATGTATCAACAAAATATTTCTAAGTAGCTAATGGTAGCCCATCCATGGTGTGAGTTCAACTCTTTAGGTCAATACCACTGTATCTAAAAAATAAAATTAGAGTTATATTTTAAATGCAATAAAGTTATAGTAATGAGATTAATTTAATCAATTAATACTACACATGAAATAAATACATACTCCTTTGAACTCTAGGATAACACCCAGGTTATTCCCTAATATAATTTCGCACCAAGCCATATATCTCTGATCTTTTTGTGGAACAATGATAATCATTACCATAACCCTCACAGAGTGTAAAAATAAATAATAATTGGAGAACTGGGGAGAGCCCTATAATAATTATAACATAATTATTCCAAGCATTATAATAATTATAACATAACCGAGCCAATCCCTATAATCCATACAATATAACCGGGGCATTCCTTATAAGAATTACAACGTAACAAAGACAAAACCTATAAGGATTAAAGAATAATAGGTACATTCCCTATAAGAATTAAACCGTAATAGGTACAACTAATAACACATATAATCATAATCCATTATTGTCAATTCATTAAATTACAATTTATCATTTAAACCAGTATATTTGTTATCATATTAGATAACTAATTTTTAATTTGTGTGATCCCATATCAATTAATCATACCAATTCACAATTTATAACAGTTAATCAATATTTTGATAATAATTATCAAAAAACAAAACAAAAATGGGTATAGTGCTCAATCTAACTGAGACTCAACCAAGGTCAAATATTGCCACACCTATCGGGTGGTCTCATATTTTAGTCCCATCACCAAGGGACCCGACATGATCCTCTAGAGGTTAATACATGTGTAGCTCATAAAATAGATGAAAACTAAATTATTTAGTTTATAGACATGGATTTTCTGCATGATCACATATATTGATCATACTATGATAAATTGAATAAACAAATTGGGATGAGTTCTAGACCACCGACTACAAATATCAAAAATACATAGACAAATTTTTGATGTCTAAGATAGCACTTTGTTCCTTCACACTACCCTTTTTTATGAAAAGTAATTTTTTCAAGAAGGGTTCTCTATGAGTAAACAATTGAATGAGAAGAATAAGAGGAACTAGAAGTCATTCCTCCAAACCCTAGGATTGAATCATCAATATTATAAAGATTCGGTCACCATATTTTGATCCCTAGAAGGTGGTGGTTGAATCCAATGAAAAATAGATCCAAATACATCCAAATCTCTTTAGGGAACCTAAGGGCTGAGAATAAAAGATTGGATCAAATCTAGTTTGGGTGGGTCAAAGGTATTTATGGAAAGGATATTAAAAACGTACCATGGAAAAACCCCCTAAACAATGAAATATAATTTCTTGACATGGGGTATACTAATGGATAGCCCAAGGGACAATGCCATAACCTTCCCTGGTTAATTCATGTCTGAGAAACATACCATGGTCTAAAGAATATATCCAATTTAATTGAGGTAGACCATACCACAACTGAGAAAACCAAGAAGAAATCAAGAATTTTTTTCAAGGTAGAATTTTTGTCACCACCCACCTCCACACTACAGGGGTACCAGATTTAGAAAACAAACAAAATATGAACCTAATACCCTTACACCACAACCACAGTCTCTATGGTATAGTGTTAAACTTCCTAGGATGGGCCTAAACCACAACAATACTCCATGGAATAGTTATTCTATAATTTCTAGTAGCCTCAAAAATCCTCTCCCAATATCCTACATCGAAACCTTGAGATCCACATTGTAGTAGCATGCACTATGGCTTAGCTTAGATCTCCATGTCATAGTCTACCTGACAACTAAGGGTTTTTTTTTCAAATCCACTCCTCCTTTTTATCTTCATCAGATCAACGAACCCTAAAATAGGATTGTAAATAAGGTTTAAACTTAAAAAATATTCTCAAATAGGATAATAAAAAATTTAAAAAAAGGTACACAAATAAAAATATGGGATCTCACAACCTCTATAGCACAAAACAACACATACTTGGTCATCTCTAAGATTCATTATAGGTTATCTAAAAAAAGTTTTCCTATAATGTGTACATGTTATATTCCCTCTCGTAGGTATCCTATTTCATACACCCATCATTTCACCGCACTCACACTATAGGTATAGTCTCACCCATATATTCTTCTAACTATGGTCCACACTGTAAATCAATTTCTCCAAAAAAAAATATCAACATTCAGATTGACATCATCAACATCTATCACGTGAGAAGTGTTTAGATGATATATAAAAAGATATTATACATGAAAATTTTCATTTATGGCACTGTATCAATATGGAAGGGCTAAATAGTATGTCACTTGACAAACCCATTTTACTATTTTGAATGGCCAAACAAACCTAAGTGCTAGATTCCCCTATTTCAAAATACAGTGTTTCCCCAACCTAGGTGACACCTGAAAGAGAACATGATGAGCAACCTCAATCTCTATAGGTCGTCTCTGATAGTTAGTGTAATATTTATATTGTCTTTTTTCAGTCTCCAACCACTTTATAATTAACTAAACCTGCTCACAAATCTCTTACATGAGACTAGGTCCAACTACCAAGAACTCTTCCACCAATAACAATCAAATAGTTAAATTATATGGTATTCCTTAAAAATCCATGAAAATATCCATTTGGATAGAATCTGAAAATATTTTATTATAGCTGAACTCCATGAGTACAAAATTCTACTCCCAAGAACCATCGAAATCCAAGACATAAGATCACAGTATATCCACTAAAATCAGATTCAATCGATTAGGTTGGTTATTAGTCTAAGGATGATATGATATAGTTAGAAGCACATGATATCTCATATCCTTCACAATAACCTTAAAAATTGGTTTGTCAAATTAGGATCTCAGTAAAAAATGATACTCTTTGGTACACCAGGAAGTTGAACTATCTCTATCACATAAGGACTACATTGATCATTAATGGTGAAGGTATATATAATTGGAATGAAGTGGGATACCTTTTTCAATAGATCTATGGTCACCTATATAGAATCATTATTGTGGGTATTTCTAGGTAATCGAGTCATAAAGTCCATAGTGACATTATCCCACATCTATTCAGGAATGGGTAGAGGCTGAAATGACCTTGTAGGCCTCTAATTATCATCTTTCATCAACTAACAAGTGATAAATATTTTCCCAAAGACCACTATAACTTTTTTCATAACTAGAAGCCATTATTGTCTATAAATATCAAGATAAAACTTTATAAAACACTTTTACACCACCCATTTAGAATCATGAAACTCTCTAGAAAGATCCTTGTGCAAACTCATGGAAACCCATACTCATCCCTGAAAAAGAATAATGTCATCACTATAAAAAATCATCTTTATCATGGATCCCCACTATAAAAGATGTCCCTCATAGCTAATACCTGTAGATTAGATAATTTTTATATCTTGATCCAATCAAGAAGCATGAGTATAAATGATGTTGAATTCATAGTTACTCATCCCTTGTACTCTTGAACAACGAGATTCATATCTGTAAAGAGTTAAATAAGACACACATTATCACAAGAATCCTACAATACCTCTGTCTTTTTCTTCCTACTCAAGGAATTAGTATATATGTTTCGCGTTTCTGGTGTGTAAGAAAACTCCAAGTCGAATGTCACGACACGCCCTCTGGGTCCGTGCCGTGACTACCCCAAGCCCGCCTTCCATAGGCCAGGGGTTGGCGACTAGCACCAAGGCGTAAATCCCGGTAAAAAGGGAAGGCATTGCCTTTGTGAAGAAAACAAACACCACAGAGTAAGCAAGCGGAAAGTAAATACTAAGCAAAAGCAGAGTACAACTGAAAGTGCGGAAAAGTAAATGGGCCAGTATACAAACCCAAACTGAAAGTAAAGTACAACTCGAAAGGGAATACAGCAACTGAAAAGTAAAAGCCGCTACACCGAGCTGTCCACTAGAAATCCCACCTGAAGGGTGGGTACAGATAGCTCCACTGCTCCACGGGTCCCGCCGTCCGCTCTGAGCACGTCTCGCCCAGTGATCCTCCTCCAGGTACCGTCCTGATCTGCAAGCCTCAGCTAAGATCAACGCTGTCCGTCGTATGCAACCAACACAACGTAGTGCGGGCAAAGCCCGTGCAGGGGTGAGTATAAGCTACTCAGTAGGGACCCTGAGACCCCTGAAGGTCTCCCAAAATCCAAAAAGGATAAACCACAAAGAAAGGTACAATCACGAAGTAACAACCGACACTGCTTAAGTATATGCCCATATATATACCTAAGTCACCAATTTCAAATACGCTCCAACCTCCGAGCCCAAGTAAAACTCAGTCCACACAGGAAAGTAAACGTATTCCACACCGGAAAGCAAAATGTAATCCACACAGGATTGCACAACACAATCCACACAGGAAAGCAATAGGTTTCAGCTCACACAGGATTTTCATTATCAAAAACGTAACTACTGAAGAGCCCCATCTCTGAAGTGTACATTGTCCTGTCACGACTCTGAGATACTGCTCACTAACCTAAGACTGCTAAGGTACTCCTCCTGTCGAGTACCGCGGGTCTGCCGCCAACTACCGGGCGCTCCGTCCGCTGAGGGTCTGCTGCCAAATATCGGGCGCTCACCCAAATAGCCTACAGAGGTACTCCTCCATTCGAGTACTGCGGGTCTGCTGCCAACTACCAGGCGCTCCGTCCGCCGTGGGTCTGCCGCCAAATACCGGGCGCTCCGTCCACTGGGCTAGTCGACTCACTCCAAGTCGAGTCGGTCGAGCAGTCTTCAGGTCTCAGTCGGCTACACGGTCTCTGTACTCCGTACGCTCGTCTCCAGTATCGCGGGTCTGCCGCTACAACCAAGCGCACCACCTCTATCGAGTAAAACAGAAGATTCAGCTCACACAGGTATACTTCTTCGGATGACGTTAAAGATGATCAAAGAACCATCTAAGTCGTCGGACCCACGAAGGATCGATAGTTACTAACCCCCGCAGTGACCTACACAGGATCAGACCCACATAGGATCGGGCCCACGCAGGACCTGTAGCACTGATCCACGTAGGATCGCTGAGTGCAGTAGTCGTCGCCGTCGAATCCACACAGGATCTCTGTACTGTTGTCGTCGCAGTCACAGTAGCAGTAGCAGTCACAGTAACAGTCGCAGCCAGCACTAGGGTTCCCGCACACAGCAGGCTCGTTCGGAGGATCCGCTCCACGAGCCAAGAGGCTGATACATCAACTGTCACAAAGTCCAGTGTTGATGTATCCAAAAGTTCTGTATCGTCAACAGGAACTCAATGCATCAGACGGCGCGTCGATCGGACGCCCGGTCTGAGAGTTATTGGCATTTTCGTCCCCGGGGCCCGGTAGGTTTTTAAGGCAAAACCAACCCGACCGTACTCCACCTGCGTCCAAACCTCGGGCGGAGTATGCCAAAATATCCGTATCACTAAGAGGAATACAACAAAGCTGACGGCACGTCAATCGGACGTCCGTAGCTCAAGATATGAGCGTTTCCGCTCCGAAGGTCCGGTTGGTTTCGTGTACGAACCAACCTGGCCGAACTCAAAGTAATCTGAAACCTTGAGTACGATATACCGAAACGACCGTCTCGATCCAAGGATCGCATCGCCGCTGAAGGTTTGTCAATCGGAGGTCCGTGGCTCAAGTTATGGCCAAAAGACCGAACTCGTCTCGAAAACGGGGGGTCCGGGTCTGGGCCGACCCCCCCTGGGTCGGCCCGAACCGGGTCGACCCGACCCGGGTCCGACCCGGCCCGGCCGGCGACGGACCGGCGCGGCGGCGCGGCCCGGCCGGCGGCGGCGCGGCCTGGCACCGCTAGGGTCACGCGCGGGGGGCTAAGCCCCCGCTTCCAGCAAGGCGGCGCGGCTTATGAGCCGCGCCTTTTTGGAGACCCCCCCCCCCCTCGTGGGGGCCTGCTTTGAAGGCAACCGGGGGGCCGCCTGCCCCCCTCAAGGAAACCGCCCCCCTCTCTTAAATGAGGGGGGTTTTTGAGCTGGCCGGGGGAATTAAATTCCCCCGGCCTTTGACCTTCCGGCCGGCCAACTGCCGGTCAGTTTTCTCCAACGGGAAAAGAAAAATCCGGTCCCCTTCTCGGCTTCCGACGCCGGCGGCCCGGGCGCTGGTCTTCTCATTCCGCTGCGGCCCAGAACCGGCCGCGGTGTTCGTCGTCCGGCGCGGTGCGACGGCACCGCGCCCCTCCGCCGCGCCTTTGATTTCCTTTCAACGCGGCGCGACGGCGTCGCGTTCTTGATGATTCTTCCATGGCGCGGCGCGACGGCGTCGTGTAAAAAATATTTGGGCGAATATCCGCGTGGTGCGACGGAACCACGCCACCTTGATTCATCCGCAAAATAAAACACCAAGAACGAAGGAGGGGGTTCGGCCGTGTTCATGCGGTCCGGCCCCCTCACGTTAAAACACAACTTAAATATTCAATATCCTCACGTTATTCATGCTAGAACCACGAGCAAGAATAAAATAATTAAACAAAAATCAACAACCCCTACCTTGAAATATTGACGTCGCACGTCGGTTATCACGGAGAAAGGCATCGCGGCGTCGGACGTAGATTCCGTGGACGTCAGGGTGCGTCCGAGGAGGAAACGACGTCTCTTCACTTGTCGCTATGACGAAGAAGGGAGGTACATTGTCGTTGACGATGATTACCACAGTCGGCGACTTCTCCCTTGTCGAGGAGGAAGATGAAGACGGAAGAACCCGGGACGCCGAGTCTCGAAGGTCGTGGGATTGATGTTCTTTGTCGGAGAAGAACCGTTCTTCACGTTCTTCGTCGAAGACGAAGAAGATCTTCAAGTCTCTCAACGATTCTCCCAATCCTCTCAAGTAACAAAGGAACTAACCCAAAAATAAATTAAGCTTACCCTTAATTTATTAACACAACCCAACCTTTGAAATTCAAGAGTTTGAATTTCAAAAACTCAAAAAAAATTAAACTCACTTATTTATTATACATGAGTTGTATAATTAAATAAATGTTAAGTTGACAAGCCTTTAAGAGGGAGAGAGGGGAGTTAGGGAATTTGAAAAGGTGGGGATCGTGTGGGCCCCTCCTCACCTTAATCCTCTCTTAGGTAGTTAAACCACCCAACTTCCAACAAAAGATTATAACCACTTTTAAGATATAAAATAAATATTGTATAACAAATTTATTTTACTCTTCATTTCATCCAGAAAATTAAACATCTCTTCCTAGGAAAACGCAACTTCGGAAAAGGTCCCCTTAAGCGAAAATCGGCGCTGCAAGTTCATCGGTGCCCTCGTATTTCAATTCCGAGCACCGGATCAAAAGTTAGAAATTCCCGCTCGTTCGTTCACTGAACGTACCCGAGCCAAACTTCGGAAATTGATTCCAGGCACTCCGGGCCTCGGAATCAGGTGCCGTCAGAAACCGCGCTCTTGTAAAATTCCAAAGAAAATTAAGAAAAAATTTCCCTTGATTTTTATGGGTCTTTACATTACTCCCACCTCAGGGCTTTACATCCCCGTAAAGATACATCAAAAACTATAGAAACAAATGAGGGTACTGAGCACGCATCTGAGCCTCCCGCTCCCATGTGCTCTCCTGGAGATTCCCATGCTGCCATCTGATGTGCACAAGAGGAATCGATCGCCCATGCAGGACCCGCTCTTGTCGATCCTCTATCTCCACTGGGACCTCCGTAAAAGTCGCCCCATCGTCAACGTCAAGCTCCCCATGGTCAATGATGTGCGTCGGGTCGTGCACGTATCTCCTCAGCTGAGATACGTGGAAGACGTCGTGCACCCGGTGCAACTGAGGTGGCAGAGCCAGGCGATAAGCCACCTCGCCAACCCTGTTGAGGACCTGAAAGGGTCCGATGAAGGGCGGAGATAACTTGCTCCCTCGGCCAAATCTCCGAATACCACGTCGAGGTGAGACCCTCAAGAAGATGTGGTCGCCATCCTCGAACTCTAGTGGCCTCCGCCTCCTGTCAGCGTAAGGCTTCTGCCGCCTCTGAGATGTACTCATCCGCTCCTGGATGACCTGGACCTTCTCTGTCGTGGCCTGGACCATCTCCGGTCCCACCAGAGCTGCAAGATTTCTTCTTTGCCGATAAGAGAAATCTGGTCCCATCCCCTGGATGAACCACATTCTTTTCCTAAAACAGTCAATCCTAACATGGATGATACTAATCCATACCAAGGATGACGTAGTAAGGCCTCGACGCTACTACTAAGAGATTCAACCGTTACTCTCGCCTCCAAGGGTTGTGTCACACTGTCGGCATCAGTGTGTGGTAACTGGGTCTCCTCCAGTAGATGTCTCACAAATGAGGGTCATGTCAACAGCCAAAACTGGAACCTCTTAGTAACTTCACTAAAGAGGACAGTAACGAAAATATCACAAAGGTATGCGTCTTTTATTATTGCAGCTCATAATACAAGACGCTACACAAATGCAACAAGGAACCAGAAGTACAAAGGATGTATCCACTAGTTCTGCTCCTGTCCATCGGCTCCCAGAGCTCCATGATCGAAGGCCTCGGTTGCCTGAAGTTGAGCTCTCGCATGTTCACCTACTCCCTGTGGTCGGGGTGGACCTCTTGTTGGTGGTGGTGGAAGAGCCTCAAAGCGTCGCCCACCACCGGCTGCTCGTCCATCTCCTATGCCTCGTCCGCCTCCTCCCTGCGGACCGCCACGGTCGAACCTCTGCCTCTGCTTGGGAGGTTCTTCACTTAACTGCTTATCATCAGCATGGCGGGTCGGAGAGTCACGAGCCATGTGACCAATCCCGCCACAGGAGTAACACTGCCCACTCTCGGCACGCCTGGCTCTGACTCCACCCCGAATTCCCCGTACAACTCAGCCTGAGTCGTGCAGTCGGTCACCGGTAGGTCTGGTCTGCCTGGAACCCTGAGTCATCCGTCGGCTACCTGTTGCCGAAGACTCCGCTATTTTCCGCCCTGCGGTAGGTCTCGCTGTGGACTCAGCCAGGAAACTCTCGATCAGGAGGGCTCGCTCTAGTACTCCTGTCTGAGTCGGTATGGTGAGGGAGATCAGCGATGCCCTGATCTCGTGTCTCAAACCCTGCTCGAAGGTCCGGGCCCGGAAGAATGGGTCCCGTACCATGTCGGTCGAGTAGCGCGAGAGATCGGTAAATCTCGCCGAGTACTGAGCGACCGGCATGCTGCCCTGCCGCAGATGAAGAAGCTCCTGGATACGCACCACACGAAGGGTGGCTGGGACGAACTCCGAGCGAAAAAGGCTCTCAAAGTCCATCCAAAGTAGAGATGCCTCATCGTGCACCTGGAGCATCAAGCTCCACCATCATCCTGTTGCTGCATGTAGTAGGCTCGCAGAGAGGATCACCATGAGGTCTGCTGGTGTCCTCACTAGCCTAAACACTCGTACCACTGCCTCAAGCCAGTCCTCTACTGCCTGGGGATCCGTCTCCCCACGAAACCTGGGTGGTCACTGGCGCTGAAACTCATGCAGTGCGCTGAGGCGACGTGCATCGTCAGCGGCTGGTGCTGGAAGTATCGGGGGCTCGGCGGGTAGTGCTACCGCCGGTGCCACTGCTGACAAAGGGCCCTGCACCGAGGCCTCGTCGCTCGGTGGGCTGTCGTCACACTCAACTCTCGGAACCCTAGCTGGCTGCCGTCGTGGGGCCATCCTGAAGAGGAAACAGGTCTGCCACGGTCATAACAGTATACCTGGTGAGCTGATTTATGTAATCACAAAGAAAACTTTGAAACACACACGCAATCAATGTTTTCGTGCATTAAGTCGGAAATCAGAAGTTAGGGTCCTGGTGTACGGATACGTCGGCCGCCGCACCAACACTGGACTCCCTGGACTGATAACCACACTCAATACGCTAAACATTATTGCTTCACAAAGAAAAGATCAGAGTTCGCGGTAGAACCGAACGCCTTTGATACCAATTTGTCACGACCCGCCCTCGGGGTCCGTGCCGTGACTACCCCAAACCTGCCTTCCATAGGCCAGGGGCTAGCGACTAGCACCAAGGCGTAAATCCCAGTAAAAAGGGAAGGCATTTCCTTTGTGAAGAAAACAAACACCACAGAGTAAGCAAGCGGAAAGTAAATACTAAGCAAAAGCAGAGTACAACTGAAAGTGCGGAAAAGTAAATGGGCCAGTATACAAACCCAAACTAAAAGTAAAGTACAACTCGAAAGGGAAAACAGCAACTGAAAAGTAAAAGCCGCTACACCGAGCTGTCCACTGGAAATCCCACCTGAAGGGTGGGTACAGATAGCTCCACTACTCCACGGGTCCCGCCGTCCGCTATGAGCACGTCTCGCCCAGTGATCCTCCTCCAGGTACCGTCCTGCTCTGCAAGCCTCAGCTAAGATCAACGATGTCCGTCGTCTGCAACCAACACAACGTAGTGCGGGCAAAGCCCGTGCAGGGGTGAGTATAATCTACTCAGTAGGGACCCCGAGACCCCTGAAGGTCTCCCAAAATCCAAAAAGGATAAACCACAAAGAAAGGTACAATCACGAAGTAACAACCGACACTGCTTAGGTATATGCCCATACATATACCTAAGTCACCAATTTCAAATACGCTCCAACCTCCGAGCCCAAGTACAACTCAGTCCACACAGGAAAGTAAACGTATTCTACACAGAAAAGCAAAACGTAATCCACACAGGATTGCACAACACAATCCACACAGGAAAGCAATAGGTTTCAGCTCACACAGGATATTCATTATCAAAAACGTAACTACTGAAGAGCCCCATCTCTGAAGTGTACAGTGTCCTGTCACGACTCTGAGATACTTCTCAATAACCTAAGACTGCTGAGGTACTCCTCCTGTCGAGTACCACGGGTCTGCCGCGAACTACCGGGCGCTCCGTCCGCTGAGGGTCTGCTGCCAAATACCGGGCGCTCACCCAAATAGCCTACAGAGGTACTCCTCCAGTCGAGTAGCGCAGGTCTGCTGCCAACTACCAGGCGCTCCGTCCGCCGTGGGTCTGCCGCCAAATACCGGGCGCTTCGTCCACTAGGCTAGTCGACTCACTCCAAGTCGAGTCGGTCGAGCAGTCTTCAGGTCTCAGCTGGCTACACGGTCTCCGTACTCCGTACGCTCATCTCCAGTATCGCGGGTCTGCCGCTACAACCAAGCGCACCACCTCTATCGTGTAAAACAGAAGATTCAGCTCACACAGGTATACTTCTTCGGATGACGTTAAAGATGATCAAAGAACCATCTAAGTCGTCGGACCCACGAAGGATCGATAGGTACTAACCCCCGCAGTGACTTACACAGGATCGGACCCACACAGGATCGGGCCCACGCAGGACCTGTAGCACTGGTCCACGTAGGATCACTGAGTGCAGTAGTCGTCACCGTCGAATCCACACAGGATCTCTGTACTGTTGTCGTCGCAGTCACAGTAGCAGTAGCAGTCATAGTAATAGTCGCAGCCAGCACTAGGGTTCCCGCACACAGCAAGCTCGTTCGGAGGATCCGCTCCACGAACCGAGAGGCTGATACATCAACTGTCACAAAGTCGAGAGTTGATGTATCCAAAAGTTCCGTATCGTCAATAGGAACTCAACGCATCAGACGACGCGTCGATCGGACGCCCGGTCTGAGAGTTATTGGCATTTTCGTCCCCAGGGCCCGGTTGGTTTTTAAGGAAAAACCAACCCAACCGTACTCCACCTGCGTCCAAACCTCGGGCGGAGTATGCCAAAAGATCCTTCTCACTAAGAGGAATACAACAAAGCTGACGGCACGTCAATCGGACGTCCGTAGCTCAAGATATGAGCGTTTCCGCTTCGAAAGTCCGGTTGGTTTCGTGTACGAACCAACCCGGCCGAACTCAAAGTAATCCGAAACTTTGAGTGCAATATACCGAAACGACCGTCTCGATCCAAGGATCGCATCTCCGCTGACGGTTCGTCAATCGGAGGTTTGTGGCTCAAGTTATGGCCAAAAGACCGAACTCGTCTCGAAAACGGGGGGTCCGGGTCCGGGCCGACCCCCCCTGGGCTGGCCCGAACCGGGTCGACCCGACCCGGGTCCGACCTGGCCCGGCCGGCGACGGACCGGCGCGGCGGCGCGGGCCGGCGACGGACCGGCGCGGCAGCGCGGCCCGGCCGGCGGCGGCGTGTCCTGGCACCACTAGGGTCACGCGCGGGGGGCTAAGCCCCCGCTTCCAGCAAGGCGGCGCGGCTTAAGAGCCGCGCCTTTTTGGAGACCGGCCCCTCCCTCGTGGGGGCCTGCTTTGAAGGCAACCGGGGGGCCGCCTGCCCCCCTCAAGGAAACCGCCCCCTTCTCTTAAATGAGGGGGGGGTTTTGAGCTGGTCGGGGGAATTAAATTCCCCCGGCCTTTGACCTTCCGGCCGGCCAACTGCCGGCCGGTTTTCTCCAACGGGACCGGAAAAATCCGGTCCCCTTCTCGGCTTCCGACGCCGGCGGCCCGGCCGCCGGTCTTCTCGTTCCGCTGCGGCCCGGAACCGGCCGCGGTGTTCGTCGTCCGGCGCGGTGCGACGGCACCGCGCCCCTCCGCCGCGCCTTTGATTTCCTTTCAACGCGGCGCGACGGCGTCGCGTTCTTGATGATTCTTCCATGGCGCGGCGCGACGGCATCGCGTAAAAAATATTTGGGCGAATATCCGCGTGGTGCGACGGCACCACGCCACCTTGATTCATCCGCAAAATAAAACACCAAGAACGAAGGAGGGGGTTCGGCCGTGTTCATGCGGTCCGGCCCCCTCACGTTAAAACACAACTTAAATATTCAATATCCTCACGTTAGTCATGCTAGAACCACGAGCAAGAATAAAATAATTAAACAAAAATCAACAACCCCTACCTTGAAAGATTGACGTCGCACGTCGGTTATCGCAGAGAAAGGCGTCGCGGTGTCGGACGTAGATTCTGTGGACGTCGGGGTGCGTCCGAGGAGGAAACGACGTCTCTTCACTTGTCGCTATGACGAAGAAGGGAGGTACGTTGTCGTTGACGATGATTACCACGGTCGGAGACTTCTCCCTTGTCGAGGAGGAAGATGAAGACGGAAGAACCCGGGACGCCGAGTCTCGAAGGTCGTGGGATTGATGTTCTTTGTCGGAGAAGAATCGTTCTTCACGTTCTTCGTCGAAGATGAAGAAGATCTTCAAGTCTCTCAACGATTCTCCCAATCCTCTCAAGTAACAAAGGAACTAACCCAAAAATAAATTAATCTTACCCTTAATTTATTAACACAACCCAACCTTTGAAATTCAAGAGTTTGAATTTCAAAATCTCAAAAAAATTAAACTCACTTATTTATTATACATGAGTTGTATAATTAAATAAATGTTAAGTTGACAAGCCTTTAAGAGGGAGAGAGGGGAGTTAGGGAATTTTGAAAAGGTGGGGCTCGTGTGGGCCCCTCCTCACCTTAATCCTCTATTAGGTAGTTAAACCACCCAACTTCCAACAAAAGATTATAACCACTTTTAAGATATAAAATAAATATTGTATAACAAATTTATTTTACTCTTAATTTCATCCAGAAAATTAAACATCTCTTCCTAGGCAAACACAACTTCGGAAAAGGTCCCCTTAAGTGAAAATCGGCGCTGCGAGTTCATCGGTGCCCTCGGATTTCAATTCCGAGCACCGGATCAAAATTTAGAAATTCCCGCTCGTTCGTTCACTGAACGTACCCGAGCCAAACTTCGAAAATTGATTCCGGGCACTCCGGGCCTCGGAATCAGGTGCCGTCAGAAACCGCGCTCTTGTAAAATTACAAAGAAAATTAAGAAAAAATTTCCCTTGAATTTTACAGGTCTTTACATCGAATGACTTTAGACTCTCGACCCACATAGTTCACCAAAGGATCAGGTCTCACTGAGAAAGTATGTACTTGATGCTCTTATGGTCTATGTACAACACAAACATCTCACCCCAACAGATAGTGTCTCTAACACCATAGTGCATGTAATATTACAACTAAATCTAGATTGTGAGTATGTTAATTCTTCTCATACTATCTTAGTTGTCTGGATCCATAAGAAACAACTCAATCATCCTGCATCAAAACAGCTCCATGTCTAACTACATTTGTGTTAAAATACATGGTATAATCTTTTATTGGAATAATAAAATTGGGGATCAATGATGAGTTAATTATTCTATTAATCTCTTGGAAATAGCCCTCATAATAATATGACCATCCAAATATCACCCATTTCTTATTCAACCTAGACATCAGTGCTTCCAAATTTGAAAAGTCCAAGGTAAAATTCCAATAATATCCTTTGAGACCAAGGAAAGTATGAATCTAAATGTCATTTTTGGTTTGTTCATAAGATACGATGGTTAAAAATTTCTCTACTTCCAATTCCACTCTAGCATATAAGATAAAATAGACCAGGAAGTGCAATTCATCAATCCATTTGTTACATTTAGATAGTTTTCTGAATAGCTGATTCTCACTCAATATAGTCAGGATTATGTCAAGATGTTGGGAATGAACATATATAGACTATGAGTACACTAATATATAAATAAAAAAATACCACAAACTTGTCTAACAAAATGACAGAATATCTATTTCATCAAATCCATGAATACTACTATTTTTTTCCAAACTGAGCAGCGTCAATACAAAATCAAACAAGAAATTCTTACTTCTAACATCATTCTAGGATCTGTCTAATGGAATCACCCTCAACTAATGATATCCAAATCTCAACTCAATCCTCTATAAGATCCTTTCACCTCTCTACAGATTAAATATATCATCAATGTGTTAAGGGGGATATTGGTTCATGATTGTCATTTGATTCAATCTTTGATAATTTATACAAAAGAGTAAGGTCACATCATCCATATAGGAAAAATTATTGGATAATTTCATAGAGAAGTACTAGGTCATATGTCTCCATTTTCATTTAGATATTCTAACTAAACATTCAAATCACAAATCTCTACTGGTACAACTATGTAACATGGAATATAAAAATAGTTATAAGAACAATACTAACTTGATCATGAACTCAATATCCCACATGGGTTGTAAGATAAAGAACTCTTTAGGAAAGATGTCTATAAAATAGTATACCGCAAAAGTAAAAGTTTCTTTCTACATTTCACCATCCTGAAGAACAAGTATTTCTATGTAAACTATGAGAAAACCCAATCTTCAATGGATTAGTCTTTTATGACAAGCCTAAATATATCACTCTCAATAATGGGTGTAGCACCCCCCTTATGGAGATATAAAAGTATATTTCCATCGACATTATTCCATATGATATTGGTATTGAAGAATCTCTTTTATACCAAAAATTGAATTGAATCCTATCATCTCAAGAAAAAAATAACTCAACTAAAAATGTATCCACCAATTTCTATATTACATTCCTCTGCAATTTTTGATATCATCTAAATGCACTCAATATGGTGTGTTAAAAGTCATAAATCCATCCAAAAAACTCTAAAAATAAACCCAAATAATTTGAAAATTTAGAGTATAAAATGTATTATAATACTCTAATATCAAAAAAATCAATGAAGGGTAGATGATATAATAATTGTACCTCGAACGGTAGTAGTTACAAAAACTAATCTAGATGGGGTAGACATTATAGAATGTACTAGACTTTCCCCACTTCCATGGGCTCCATTATAATTCTCTTGTGATGGTCCCTCTAAATGTTATTTTTGCTCCCCTTATAGGGTACCACATACCCTTCCTCATTCTGAATGTCTAGTGGAACCCAAACTTTTGGTATGATGAGGATTTGTTGAGTCCCTCCCAAAATCAGGTTCCTATATTGATCCCCTATCATTGTTATGCTACAATAGGCCTCTTTAAGACCTCTTTAGATGAACCGACATGTTACAAGCATAGTACTCCACAGTGGGGTAAGTTCAATAAGGGAACTTTTGGAATGCCTTGCTGAACTGAATGAACTAAAAAGGAATATAGTTATTTGATGTCTTCCTACTATGCTAGATGCTCTTCCCACTACTAACATAACAATAATTATTGTAGACTCACTTATTACTACAAGATAAATAGATCCTATATTTACCTACTTAAATAAACTCTCTATATTACATGTAAAAAATCTCATATATATATATATATATTGAATATTTAATTTGGAAAACATAAAATAAATATATATATTGATTTTCTCAAAAATATGAATTGGGATGATTTTATTATGAATATAAAATGAGTAAGAACCCATTTTATAAGATAATTTTCATTCCTTAATGTCTCTTTATTTGGGGGAGTTAGCCCACCAGAAGTAATTACCTAAACAATTTTTTATCTAATTTTCCTAATAATGGGGGGGGGGAGACTCTCTACCCTTGAATCAATGGAGGTACAATTTTCCAACATATACTAAATGACTCTCTCCTCTGACTCCCTCTCACATTCTCACTTTCATAATATAATATTATTTTTTATTTAATTCATTCATCTTAATTTATCTAGTATATATTTTTTAAATGATAATGTAAATATTTATTAAGCCAATGTTTATATAAAAACACTATCTATTGAACTATAAAAGAGAGTGATTAAATGTTTGAACGGATAGCTTAGTAAAGATGGGTGGTTGAACTGGTTTTATTCTTTTATTTATTTTTATTATTATACTATTATTTATCATATTTTTTGAATTAATTATAATATATTTTTATTATCATATAATTATTTTAATTTCATAAAATTAATTTCATTTTCATTATAGAATAATTATTTTATCTTTTTTGACACATAACATTTTTAATTACATTTTTATTTTTTAATACTTAAAATAATAGAAATTGTTTTATAAGTAATGAGTGTACCATCAATAAAAACTCTATCTAATTAAATATCACAAATTTTAATAAGTTTAAATCATATTTAATAATATTTTATTATTATAATTATTATTTGAATATAATTTAAAATTTACAATCAATCATTTTGAAATCTTTATTTTAGAAAACAATTATCCTACAATATATGGCTTCAACTATCATAGTCTCACCTTGTTAATAAATTAATATGTTATTTTTGGGATATTATTAATTTTCATGGAATATTGATTATATTTAGTGTTACATATTTTAATTAGTTACCCAAAAATATAAATATGAATGGTTGTTTTGAAAGTAAATTCTAAAAATTTGGGAAAACATTGTTGTGGCAATTATTATTATAAGTAAAAAAAATGGATCAAAAAACTTATTTGAATATATAAAATCATATTTTTTTATTAAATATAAAATTATAAATTCACATTAAATTAATTTTTTTTAATTTTAGATGATTTTAGAAATATATTTTTGTCAAATGGATGAAACATTGAGTGAAATTGTAATGATTTTCAAAATTGGAAATGTATGATTGATTTTGGGAGAAGCACATCATCAATGAAATATTGAATCAAATTTTAGTAAACATGATGAAAAATTAAAATAAAATAGAAATAAAAAAAGTGACCTGGAAAACATATATAGGATAAAAGTTTAAATTTCCATTAACATAGTGTCATATATATAGGGTACATGAATGCTTTAATCAATAGTTCATATCAATCCTTATCTCCCCTTTAATATCCATCAGTTGGAATGTCAACGGTTTTAGAAAATAAATGGTTTTCCAAATAGAGTTTTAGATATGGGAATAGGGAGTAATAATTTTTTGAGACCATGACATCCTTATAATAAATATTATTTCATAACCTTCCCCTTGGATGTCATAATTTCATGTAATATTATATACCCATCACATAAAAAACCTATGTGAAAAAAAATTGATACTTAAGTAATTGAATTTCATGTCATGCTACCTCATTAAAAATATTATCAGGAAAACCCAATGAAAAAACCTATTGAATGAGAAAATAGTGAAATATTCCAAACATTCCCTTATAAAATCATAATAAACCTTTTAGAATTTATATCCTAGTTTTATAAAAAAAATATCAAAATTTATAGTTGGTAATGCCTTTGTGAAAAATCTACAATATTTTCATAATGTTTTATTTTTTGGATATCAATATCACATTTTTTATGAAGTTTATCAATGAAAAAAATTAATATATGTTTTATTTTATCACCATTATTATACCCACTATTCAATTTTGTTTTAAAAGTATCATTATCTTCTTATAATTTGGTGAGGTTATCGTTATTTATATATAATCCGAAATTATTTTTGATGTGTTGAATTACTGAGCTCAACCAAACACAATCACAACATTCTTAATAATTCACAATCAACTCATTATAATTAGACGAAGTTGTGGATTTTTTTTTAATATAAAACACTATAAAATTGAAATTCCATCATATGTGAATAAATATATAGTTTTAGATCCATATTTATATGGATAAGATGAATATCTATCATTAGAATAAACATCTATTTCTGATTCTAATTTTTGGAATAAGTAATCATTTATATCCTTTAAATCTTGATGAGTTTTCAAGAACATTATCTGGCATTAAATTTATCTTAATGAGACCCCATATTATTCATGTTTTCCATAAAAATATGTGGAAAAAGGCTCCAGAGGGGGTGAATTTTGTCCTTTAAATAATTTCACTAAGTTAAAACATCCCTATTCATGTTGTTAGATTATGTCATTCGCATTTTAAATATATAAAAAAATTAAATAAAAATTAAATAAAATGTTTAAAACATACTATGTTTATAGTGGTTTGAAGTTATAAATAAATTACACTAGTCCACTCCACCAACACCTAATTAAGTTTTTCTAATTTTTGTTCATATCCTTTCCCTATGGATATCATAGTAGAGTGTATATAGATAAAACAAGAGATACATGTTATAATATGAATGGATTATATAATGGATGTTATCATTCATGAGTCATAAATGATATATTCTTGAAATGACTATGTATTACATATACTTACATATCAAATACCTCACATAGCTTATTCTTATATGGAAATATAATGATTTTAATGTTTCTATAACTTCACCTAATATAGTAACTTGATGATTCATACACATATTATGAGAAAAAATACATATTATTTATCCTTACTTCATTATAATATGTAAGAGTTGTATCCTTTTCCAATATCTCAAACTATAAGAGTCTTCTACAATATAGATTCAATCTTCAGATAATAAATAAATTTCCAAACATTTTTTCAAAAATTCCATTACTACTTTTCGACTTTCATTGATGTAGTAGTTATTTTCTTATCAAATTTTTCAACACATCCATCAGAATTAGAGGTATTTCTGAACTTTACTATTAATTTAAAGGGTCAAAACATTGTTTAATTTACAACTAATCATATATAATACTTATAAAATACATGATGGTTCATGAAATGGTGAATTTTTCAATTATTCCAAAATATGAAAGTGTTATATACTTAAAAAAAAATCCAACTCCACAACTTTTTAAGGGTGTTGGACATTTAAAAATATACAAAATAATAAGGAATGAGGGTTATGTACACAACAAAATTTCCATCAAATTTCTTCTAGAATATGATAAAATAAAATAAAAAATTCATAATAAAAATTCCATTGAAAAAATTTATAAATAAACAATTATCTTAAAATCTAGTTGATATAAAAATAGCATTCACAATAACCAAGGTATTTTTTATCATAAAAATTTAAATTATATGAGAGTAAGTTGGATTATAAATTAAGAACAACAAAATTTTCCAAAAATTAAAAAGTTATATATGAAAATATTCATATATATACTTCATTTATAAGTAAAAGTTTTATTTATATTTAATCCTTTATGAAAAAAATATGTTCTTCGCCATCTTCTCATGTACGGAATATATCACTCCCAAAAGTAAGATATTTAATCGTTTATTAAGTCTATATTCAAGAATATGTAAAATAATTCTAGAATATTAATATTTTATCTAATGGATAATTAAATCAAAATACAAGGAACTTACTTATAATTTCATTATTAAATATTACATTTATTTTGTAAACTATTTCAAAGTTTAAATGATACCATTATGATATGGATTAATGTAAACAAATTGACTTATACTGACCAAGTGATAATAAGATTGTGAATTTTTACTTATATAAATATATTGAAATATGATTATATTGAATATATCTTTTTTAGTTCACTACATACATTGATTTATCAAATTGGATGAAACTTTAATAATTTTGAATATGATTCAAGCATTTTGAACCCCTTAAGGCTTTATGCATGCAATGAACCGAAGCTCGTAGATATTTATTTAAATTTTGGATAATACCCCTTTTAAAAAGGTTGAGATAAAATCCTTACATACCTTAAAATCGCAATGGAATAAGGAAATTACATAGCCTATAAAACTAGTGTCATAGAGGCCTAATACGTGAGAAGTACAGCTAGAGCCTAAAACCCAACACTAAAATAACCCATTCCTTGTCTCCTATGTATCTCACTATAGATTGTGGTTAGGACATCAGGTTCATGGTTATCCATCACTAACTCTCATAAACAGTTTCTTGAAGCCATGTTATATTCTCCATGAATTGACCTCTATATCCAACTAATCATCATTTCCCACATTTTCATCCTCTCTCCACTGTTTAGGTACTACTCCAACATGAGGTCCAAAACTCATAATTATTTTCCTGAAAGCCCATTGACCTAAAAGACTAGAAATTTACCCTGAAATTCCCAATCATATTAATAGTACTATTATTGTAATACCTTGTTATTGTAACATCCCGACACATGATCTACTAAACGATGCCCTGATCTGATGGGTCACATGGTAGTATGTGTGACTCCTTGTATTCAAGAGGCTGTCGACTATCAGCATGGGCCTAGGGTATATTTATTGGGAGACTATTTCCTTAATGTCATAGTGTAATGATATTTTAATAATAATAATAATAATAATAATAATAATCAAATATCAGAAAAGAATAAAATAATTCAATAGTAAATAGAAGATAATATCCAGAAGATTGTAATAATATATAAGTTGGAATTTTTTTCATATAAAATATGATGATAATTCCATGTGTCTAAACAAACTGGTAAGAAATATAATGATATAGGTGTACAATAAAATGCATGTATCAAAATACAAAAGGACTAAAAAGGTCTATCTCTAGATAACATCACGAGAATAGCTCGGTCCTTTTCTATTTTCATACATGTATTGTATTATACGCATGTTTCCTTGTATTTACTTACATTTTTTTAGATACATAACACGATCAAAACATTTTTTATGAAACTACTTTCAGCTTATTTATTATTATAGTCTTTGGGATGTTATCTTCTATCTGTTATTCAACAATCTTATCTTCTTCTGCTATTTGATTATTATGATTGTTACCATTGTGTTACACTCTAACCTGAGGTCATAGTCTCCCCAGAGAAGGACCCTAGGAACTCAATACTAGTTGTAGGCCTCTAGAATATGGGAAGATGTGATATAGGCCATGTGACCTAGTAGCATGATGTAGAATTTAGTGGAACCGAGCTCAGGATGTTACAAAGTGGTATCAGAGCAGTTTTCTTTTCTAATATTACTATTTAAAAGAATAGTCAAGAGATTGGGAATGAATTGGAATTTAGTAATGAGGTTTTCATGGGAGTATCTAATCCAAAAAAATACAAATTTCCTTAAATAAGGAATTGTTATTCTGTATTTTTTTCAATTACAATTAATTTGATTCGACCATTCGGTGATGCACATGTGATTTGATGATATTATTATTACATATTTTATTCACGAACTAATGAGATGATGGTATTCCATATCATTCATCATTTTAGGAGCCTTATAATTTTCATTCCATTCATTATTACATTCCATATTTTATTCAATAATTGACTCTGTGACATTATTATCTATATCATGAGTGATATACATTTTGTTTGATAAATGATTTTTTGTAGGAGTTGAGAAACATGATTGGTAATTAAAGTTCCTATTGTAAAATAAACAGTGTTTTCTTGAATAGGTTATAATATACACACTAATCAGTCAATTATGGAATGTTCATTCATGGATCATTAGCCACATGGGAACAGTTTGGATTAAGTAGACTCCACACATCAGTTTATACGGTGTATGGGCCCTTATGGATCAGAAGTGGTGACCCATTTGGTTCAACTGTATAAATATAATTTTAAGATAAATATGAATTTAAAATGAAATTTAACTTGTGAAATAGAGATCTTGACGCTGACCTAACTTTAGAGTAGGCCGTAGGAAGTGTATCTGGTTATTTCTATGGTTGTTTCTATACCTAGTATAAAATTTAGGAGCAGGAAATGGGTCTGAATGTTTATAAGAATGATTCAACCTTTACTTTTATTATATATATATGATCTTATCATTATTAATTTTCTAGGAGGTATGTTCATTGAATTTTAGATAAATTATTCCATGATGACCTCCAATCATATTCCAAGAGGGTGGAAACAACTATTGTTCAGAGGTGGTGGGACCTAGGCTACATGTAGAACCACCAGTAGTTTCAGTTAAGGCATTATGTGTTTTACTGAATATGGGTGATGATTCCAAATTATATAAGGGATTTTATTTCTTTATGTAGACCATTAAGGGAACCTCACAACCTATCATAATTATGGAATAGATAAAACATGTTCTCCGACAAGAGCATCCTCCAACAATTTTAAGGGATTGTAATCCACAATGTGATGAGTTATATATTGAAACTATATTATGATTTTTTGAGCATCTTGATACACATCCCAAGAATAAAGTGAATATTGTGACATATATTCTTCTAGGAGAATCTATGTGCCAGAGGTATGTTTTGAACCAGGCTGATAGGCTCTAAGATAAGGTTTGGGTGGATTTTTAATCAAAGTTTTACAATTACTTCTTTTTAATACACTAATAGCTAAAAGGGCCAGTTATTTTATACATATTTTGTAGGGTGTGATTTCTTTAATGGAGTATTCATCACATTTCATCGAACTTTAGTTTTTTTTTTGCTTATTTATCATATTCATGAGCCATAGTGGGTCAGACACTTCGAGGATGGTCTAAAGCATGTCGTTCGATCATAGGTCAATGTGTTTTGGTTGACTAATATTACAGATATAGTGAATAAGACTCTTATTACAGAACAAAACATGAGGGAATTTGGGAGTACATGGTTGGAAAATTTAGCCTCTTGACCGAGTGGTTCAATGTCAACTGGAAGGGAGCGTCATTTTGAGTCTTCGTGTGAGGGGAGTTCCAGCGAGGCAGTTAGTTATAGTAGTGTTGTATTCTATAATCAGTGTGGGAGACATGGACATATGATGAGTCAGTTTGATAGAGACCTAGTCAAGTGTTGAGAAAGCTATAAGATTTCCCATGTACAACATTTCTATAGGACCTTTCCTCCATTAGTTAGTGGAAGGGAATTGAATCCAACTCTGTGTTGAGGAGTGGGATACAGAGATCTGTATGTGGATTGGAGATAAAGTAGTTTCATTTATTTAGGATGAGGTGATGGTCATAGCCAAGGAAGCCATGAACTATTTGTATCGCGGCACTATATTGGGATTTCTCCGACTAGTCAGGTTGTTTCACAAGGTATTTTTTTAGGAAAGATATATTATGTATAGCCTATAACTGAGGAGTATAGTGTCTAGACATCTATAGTGAGAGGTATGATCATAGTGGCATCTACTCTAGTAACTTCTATTTTAAATATAGGTGCATATAATTATTTTATACATGTACCTGTAGTGGGGTATTATGGACTAGTTGTTCAGTTTTATGATGTAATTTTGAATTTGGATACACTTTTGGGGATTAGAATAGAGGGTGTATGCAAGTGTGGGGAGTTCTCCCTAGAGATTTTTGGGATTCAGTTTTTTTGGGATCTTCATCTCCTTGAGATGATAGGGTTTGATTTCAAACTCAGGATGGGTTGGATATATTCTTATCAAATCCATGTAAATTTTTATCATTGGAGGGTGACTTTCAAATTACTAAAGTGTGGATTTTTTATTCACAAGGGTGAATGGAATGTCCTAGTGATCTGAGGAGGACCAGAGTATTTTGGGATGTGAAGAATGAGTACCCAGATAGATGGTTTTTATCTATATGGTTAGGGATCACATCAAGAAGATATTCATCAAATGGTTTATCATTTCAGGGAAGTTTTCTCGATTTAATTTTATGATTTACCTTCTAAGAGAGAGGTGAATTTCTCAATTTATCTAGTTCCCAAAGTTACACTGGTATCAATTCCTCCTTATAGGATGGATATTACATATTTTATGGAGATCAGGAGATAACTATAGGATTAGAAGAAAAGGGATTTATATGACCTGGTACATCTTTGTGGGGTTCTCTGGCCCTTTTTTGAAAAAGGTTGACAGAAAAATTAGGCTATGTGTGGATTATTGGAAGTTGAACCAGTTGATGGTTAAGAACCGATATCCTTTACCATAGATAGAGGATTTCATTGACTAGCTCCGAGGAGCTCAGGTTTTCTCAAAGACCGAATTGAGGTCATTATATAATCAAGTGCGTGTTTCACCTAAATACATACCTCCAATGGATTTACATAGAAGGTACGGTTTATATGAGTATCTGGTTATGTCATTTGATATCATGAACATTCCATAATTTTTCATCGTACTGAGGAATCGATTTTTTCATCCATATGTGGATTCATTTGTGGTGGAATTCGTGGATGGTATTTTAGTGTTTACTCATAATTGATACAATTGTTTCATACATCTAGAGATCATTTTGGATACACTGAGAGAGCATCGGTTATATTCTAAACTGACAAATTGATTATTATGAATGGATAAGATTCACTTCCAAGGTCATACTATCTTAGAGAAGGGAGTGTTATTTGACCTAGAGAAGGTGAGAATTGTAGTTTCTTAGGAGAATCCCAATAAAATCTTTGATATATGAAGTTTCTTGGGGATAATTGGATATTACAGGAGTTTCATACATGACTTATAATGCTAAAAATAAACTATTATTATCTTGAATAAGATAGGTTTGATGTTTTTAGAGTTAGACACCTCTGCGATAGCCTTTTAGAAGCCAAAAGGAAGACCGAATTTACTGTATGTCCTGATTCTTCCAGAGTAGGGAAGAATATATACGGTATATTGTAATGCATATGGTATTTCTATAGGTTCAGTTCTTATGTAGGTGGATCGAGATGTGTCATAAGGGTCTCATTGTTGATTACACATGAGCAGAACTACCAAAATCACGATCTCGAGTGAGCCGATGTTATACATGCCTTGTGTTGTCAGAGGCATTATTTACTAGGATATCATTTTGTGGTGTACATGGATCATAAAATCCTCAAGTATATATCTACATAGTGTGACATGAATCTAAGGAAATAAAGTTAGGTTCAGTATATATATCCATTTGAATTTTATCTTTCCTATATGACCAATAATAAAAATGCAGTTGTCGATTCATTGAGTAAGAGGACTCATATACTGGTAGTTTGGGATGCAATTAGCGAGTGGTGGCTTATATAATTATTTTTATAGATAATATTGGATGTGAAGAAAGGTCCGGGGAATAATTTCATCTTATTCTTGGAAATAAATTACACTCTTATTGATAAGGTGATGATGTGATAGTTATCTGATATTGAGGGCCCAGTCCTTTTAAAGAGAGTGGTATGAGAAGAACTGCCTCTTAGTTGGAGTGTTGGAAAGGATGAAATATGCACATACATGGTCATGTTTGTGTTCCAACAGAAACACATGAGGACATGAAGAGATAGTTTCATTTCTCATCTTCGGAAGTACATATCAGCATCACCAAGATGTATCTTTACTTGAACCATAATACCGGTGGTTGGGGATGAAGTGATAGGTAGCAAGTTATGTCAAGAGGGGTTCCACGTGTCATCAGGTGAAGGCTGAACACCAGTGACCATTCGGGATTTTATAAAAATTACCTATTCCAAAGTAGAAATTAGTTGATGTTGTGATGGATTACATGATTGGGTTTCTTAGGTCTTTATGACGAAGTGATGTGATCTGTGTTTTCCTTTTGATTAGGGATACCATCTCAATAGATGATATTGGGAGATTCTATATCCGTGAGATTTTAAAACTTCATTAGGTTCCACATACCACTGTATCATATAACAATTCCTAGTTTACATCATAGTTCTAGAAAGTCTTGTAGAGGGAGTTGGGAACATAGGTTCTTTCGAGAACGACATATTACCCTCAGTACAATGGGAAGTAAGAGTATAAAATAATGGTTCTAGAGAATATTCAAAGAGATGTGTCCTTGATTTTGGGGGCTATTGGGAGAGGCATATACTACTAGTTCAGTTCAACTATAAAAATACATAATAGTAAACAATACCAATGGTAGATTATGAATTTTTTTAGTGTAGACCATATCAATCGCCTATGTGTTGGTTAGAGGAAGGTAAACTAGATTTACTCAGACCTCATATAACTCGGGGGACTTAAGAGTAGGTCTAGTTGATTAGAATGTGGATGTCTACTTCACATTCTATAAATAAATCCTACACAGATATTTGTTCATTACCTATATAGTTTGAGGTTTGGGATAAAGTATTTTTACATATCTCACTGTGGTTGGGATATAGATGGATTAGGTGACAATGTAATATTTCACCATGATATTTCATGTTGTCTTAGATTCTGGAGAGAGTCATGATGGGATCCTATCAGTTGCAGTTACCTCATAGGTACTATGCATTGCATGATGTCTTCCATGTATCTCAGCTACATCGTTATCACTCATACACATCTCATACTCTTTGTACATATAAGGTTGAGTTACAGGTAGATGCATCCTTTGAGGAGCATCATATTCATATCATTGATATTAGAACAAAGCATCTATAAGGATGGTTAGTTCCTCTAATAAGGATGTTATGAAAGTACAACCAATTATAGGATGATACCTTGGACTAGGAGGCCAATGTAAATGCTCAATGGCCATAGTTATTATCAATCATTTCTTGGCCACCCTTAGAAGTGAAATTATAGGAGAAATTACTTTAATGTGGGAAGATTATACTATTAATGATTTATTTTTCGATAGGTATATTTTTTATTGTTTAATTTCTTGGTCTTGACCTAATGTGAATGTCTAATGTGATCAAGAGTTTTTTGGGGGTGTTCGGGTCTCATTCAGATCCTAGAGGCCTTGTTTTTTGAAAAGACAAATGAGCCACATCGTTAGTAGAAACTTTTTGAACCATCTTTCATAGTTAGGAATAATCATGTGGGGTTAGACAGAGATATTCTAGAGGCCACACATTTTGGTGAAACCATGAAACCATGGGTGCATGCCTTTGTGGGAGCTCTGTAGTTTTTATTAGAGACCAAATGCATGGTTGTCTATAGTTTTTCTAACAGTGCACCATGACCATGGAGGGTTGACATGGGATAGAGTCATATGGAATGATTTTTGCATGGTTTTCTAAATGGTTAACCTGAACCATGTGAGGTCTCCCATAAGCTAGTGAAGGGTTCACAGTTGGTGCGCGATTTGGCCAACTGTGTGGCCAAACCATGTGACCCACTTAAAAAGGGTGAAAATTCTATTTTCCCTTTCTTATTTATAATTTATAAAACCATTATCCTCCTTTGTTTCCATCATCCATGGGGCTCCCATTTTATCTCATGAATAGCTCTTAGTCTTTTATTTTCTCCTAATTCTCCATCCAAACATGGATGTAAAAAAAAATTCTCATTTGATCTATGCTGGTAATTTATATGTTCTGCTTGTGTCATCCTTAGTTTTTATTTATATTGAAAAATTTATTTTTGTGCAATCTAATTTTACCTATTTCTATGGATTTCTTCATTTCCTACTTATTCATTGATCTGGATCAAATTAGATGTTGATACTAGATGATTATTCTGTAATGTGTGTATGATAGGTGTTCTATGGCTTTTCCTTGATGTTTTGTGTTTTATATAACTTGTTGTCATTTTGATGTATGGAATACCTTAGTTTTTTGTCCTTTAAATTAAATGAACATCTTTATGTAATTTATGGGAAAACATTTAGGTTTCCCACTTTGCACTATGTGATGGTCGGAGGTCACCATCATCAACCTAGGCCACCCATGGGAAGTACCCTTTTTTCTTCCCTATGTTATACCACCCCACTGGGTGGGTGTTAGCTCTCTAATTATAGTGGGAGACTAAATTATAAATGATTGTGTTATAATAGATGGTTTGTGGATCCCTCACATGTGAATACTTATGATGAAATGATTAAATGTATTATAAAGAGAATGTTGAGTGGATTGGATAAACACATAGCTTGTTTATAATTATTTAATGGGTTATGAATTAAATTGACTTATTTGTTGATAATAGTAGTGTATTCCTTGAAAATTTATAGTCCTTGAATCCTGAATACATTGAATTCCATGGATATTTTTAATCCACAGATCCATATTTATTATAGTAGTATATTCCTTGGACATTTCTTCTCCTTGGATCCAAATTATATTGGATGACAAGGGAAATGATACACCTTAGATTTAAATTTCATATACTCACATTGAACAAGCTCAGTGTACATGCTCCTTGGAATCCACCCAAGTTGTTTCCAAGTTAATATCAAGATCCTCTGTGGACTCAATAAGGATAACTTGGTCTTTTATTGGATATGGACCTTCATGGTCTAACAATGGATTATACATCATAGGTTTTTCTGGATTTTATAAACATGAATACATTGAATGGTCATTTTTCATATTTTTTTGCTTCATAGATATCTATGGTATTGGTATTTGATTACTATTATTACACGGAATGGTATCATACTGGTTTATATATGTTTTACTATTATCCCTATTTTATTAGTGCTTTAATATTATTAAGGGTTCTATGTTTGGATAGATAGTATCACCATTAATTATGACATTTTACTTTTATTTTTATTACACCTATGATATTTTGAAAACTGCTTCATTATTTATACATAGATTAGGTTTTCATAGACACCATTAGTGTTGTAGTAATGATTGTTATATCACAGACTTTTGGGACTTTGTTGGGTACCTGGATACACTTCATGGATGTCGATGGGGACTATGGAAATTTCCCACTGTACGATGCTTGATTGGTTATTCTTTGGTGTATAGGAGCACATGAATGATCTATACTCGTGATTCTATCTAGAGATAGTCATTATTTGTTCTTTTTGTGTTTTGATACATGTATTCTATTATACACCTATTTCTGTGTATTTATTTCCATTTTTATATATATAAATGACATGGTAACCTTGTTGTATATAACACTACTTTAGGCATATTTATTATTACAATTTTCTAGATGTTATCTTTTGTCTGATGTTTAGTTATTTTATCTACTTTAACTATTTGATTGTTTTGATTATTACCAATGTTCCACACTCTAACATGATGAAATAGTCTCCCCCATTACACACACTAGGCCCTCACTGCTAGATGGAATCATCTGGTGTATGGATAGCTTCACTTGATTCCTTGTGACCCACTAACCCAAGGCATCGTTTAGTGGCTCTCAAGACTGGGTGTTAGAGCTGTAGTAGATTCTGTAGCACTCGCACTGCTATTGTGATACTATACTCCTATAGTGACACATAAATCTTCCTCCAAAAAATTTCTTGAACCAATGTTTTGTGAAGCCTGAAGGATTTTCCTTACCACTTAGACAACACCCTAGTTTAACCCTTTAGGGAATCATCTATAAATATTTTAATTAATGCTACCACAAAGATAAACACTAACAAAATAAATTGGATATAATCTAAATATATATAAATATTTTTTATAATAATATCCTCAGTATATAATGGTCTTAGTATATTGGATAATCAATACAAAACATTATAATCATAACATATTAAATATTTCATTAAAAAAATTTCCCAAGTTATTTTAATGTTGGTATAACTCCAAATAAGTTTTAATTAATGAGTTTCGAAAGCATTAACAAATTAAAATATATCATAACAACATTTAAATTGTCCTCATAATTTATTTCGTACTAGTTTCACATTAAGAAAATATTGAAAATGATACATTGTTATTGATATATTAGTTTTCGTATTCAACGGAAAATAAATTGATTTATTTCAACTTGTTGGAGATAAGGTTATTCAAAGATAGAAATCAATGGTATATTGTTTTTTTGTCATTCCATAATGTGTTGATCAAGGAGATTTTAAGATGTGAGAGGGTGTTTTGTATTTTTGGTATCATTTTTCAAGTTCTAAGAAGCTATTTTATCTTGAAATAAGTTGCATGGGAATGTAAAACTAAGTCAATCCATGCTGGAGGATCCAGTGTTAAAGGTGGTATTATTTTCCGGTATTTTTCAAATTTTATATCCTAAAAATGTTGGATGAAAAAGGTTTAATATCTCAAGAAGGTTTCACAATGTTTCTAGGTAATGGAAGAGTTTCAAAAAAATCATTTTCTTAGAGTCGATGAAATGGTTCTAATAACAAATGAAATGTTTCTTGAAATCCAAGATGTTTCATGAAAGAAGGTTTCATAAAGAAGGTAGATTAAGTTTTGGTAAAGTCAAAAGTCTCACAAAATATAGAGTTATGTAAATTGGTGTACATTAGATAATAAAAGGAACTATAAAAAATGGATGTATGTTGAGGTATGGTTTCATGAGAGGGTATTTTTTTCCTATAAATTGGTCCTTTATCCACATTTTATGTGTTAATTTTTTTAAAGATGAAAAATCAAACTGAATTCATGTAAGACTTAGGAAAATGTATTTCTTATGTGAATTAGGAATTTATAAAAACACGTATTTAATGAAAATTTTGGTTGAGAACTAAGTGGAGAAAAGGGATTTCAATTAAGTGAGTTTCATGATAGGAAGTGGTTATCTGAAAATTAAAATTTGCATGGAAATACCAACATTAACTAAGTTTCAGTATATAAAAGCTTGTAGAATACATTGACAAATCATATTAAGACCTTTAGGATGAAAAAAAATAATTGACAAGTACTTAGAAATGAATTCAATCTTCATGTTAATAAACTATGAATGACTTCTCTCAAAGAAGTGTGCATGGGGAGTTGATATAAGTGTTCTAAGGTAGGTGGTGTGTTATCCCAAAAATTATTGTAAAGGAAGTGATCATAGAACCAATTGACCATTACTTAACAATTATAATCCAAAAAATCTAGTGAAGCATAGTGTATTATGGTATGGCTAACACACCATTGGTTTATCCTCCTTGGACTAGCCCTTAGCAGTGAACTAAGTAAAATTATTGTGTTATGTTTCTATTCCATCATAGTAGTGTTGGGGGATTATAAAATTACATTATATAGGTTTAATGACTTGTTACCAATGTATGGACATGAACTTTTTAATTCAACTAAATCATTAACACCCTAATTCACCCCTCCCCTTAAAGGTGTCACAGGGTTTAACACAACTTATGAAGAACAATGGTTTTATATAATCACTTTTACCAAACCTATGGTGTTTATAATCGGAATATTGATTTTCAACGCATTATAACTGAAGTATTCATATAAGTATAGCGATCATCATATCAATGTTTCTTTTGGGCCATTTTATATATGATATATTATTCTCCAATCAAAATTAATACCATGTGATGTATACTCCCCATAAACTTATAATACACATGAAAATTTAATAGATGCATCTTTCATAAAATATAATTATGGTTTACAAGGTTGGTGGGTGAACCCATATATAATCCATAATTAATACTAAATATAAATATCTATAACTCACTTCTAATATAAATGGTAATAATATAAATAATTAACCTTAATAATTGGTAAAACATGGTAAATTTGAAGAAGTTAGTATTCCCTATATCATTTTGTAAGTGATACAATTTGTTATATCATATATAAAGATGTGGCATATGTAAATGTAATAAAATGAATTATTTCATTACATTTTAAATTTTAATCATAGAGTTTGATATAATACATACTATAAAGAATGTGAACTTTTAATATTCCTTAACATATATTGGGTATGGTTAATTGTTGTTTAGTTTAGGGTTTTATACCTTTTCTATGTGTCCATGGAGTATGAACTCCATATTTTATGAACTTTTCTTGGTGTTAAATTTAATTGTATAGGAATTAAATCATTAACAGTTAACATTCGAGTGACATACCCACGTTGGATATCATTTAAAAGAACTTTGCATAATATTTAATGTGAAGGAGATTAATCCATTCATGTGTTGAATGTGTTGGTCGAGGCATTAACTCATGTGTTGTAATGCATGAGTTAATTAATGAACACTCAAGTAAAATACATTAGGACATATAAAGAGCCCACTATCAGGATATGAAAATGTAGGATATAGTTACTATTCATCCATTATCGGTCAAATCTCCCAAATCCCTACAGTTTCGTTTCCTCTTCCTCATTTTCATTGTGAGGTTCCAGCATCGCATTGGGAGAAGAGGAGTACCACTAGTATAATGAGAAATTCGTAGTCACATAGATACCTCTAGAGGAGGGATATCCTTTTCTACCACAATTGTGATCTTCATCAGCTATAAAGAATTAATATGGATGTTTTTGTGGCTCATAATTGTAAATTATGCATTATTTGTTTATTTATATCCTCATTTTTAATAAACATATTTTCATTTATTTAATAATTTTTATCTTTTTTTTGAGATTCTTGATCATATCTACAGCCTTTAATAAGATTCATTACATCCTTATAAATCTTATTGGTTGTATTATATCATGCAATGAGATAATATATGTGAAATCATTCGTGGAATGAGAATATTCTAAATCATATTGCACACTTTAATCCAATGATAGAACACGATTTATGGTTTTCTACTAGAAATTAAAATCATCGATTACGTTATTAGGTTATCATAAGTAACGGTTCAAAGAAAATACATGAATTTATATAGATTGTTTCATATGATATAGATATATCATAACCTATGATTTCGAAGCTTATTTTTAGAAAAAAAATAGATAATTATATAAAAAATATGATATCTCTATATATAATAAACTAAAACATACGGTATTATTGAGAATGACTGGTATATAAGTAAAAAAATACATCTAATAAGGCAAGACACTATTTTATCAATTGTATCATATTCCTTTCATTGGGTTCTTAAATATGATTCCAATCTTATCCTATGATTTTTTATATCATAAACTATGATTGGTTTGAGAAAAAAAAGTATTGGATATTTAATTTTGAATTAAAATATATTATTTGTAAATTGTTTCTAATTAATTATTCAAGGTATTTTAGGGATATTTATTAAATTAAAAAGTACTTATAAATTAATTAATTAGAAAGAGTTTAAAATTTAATAATAATTTTTTTTAATCATTTATAATTAAATTATTATTAATATTAGACATTAATATTCATAATACCTTTACCAAATTATTTTACATGTATTATGATTTATAAATAAAATGTTTATTTTGAAATCATAAGATTAATTTATAAAATATTTATAAATTATGAAATAATGTTAATATAAAAAAATTTATATTTAAGAATATGGAATAACAATAATTTATAACTAAATTATAAAGTATTTATAAATATATTTTATGAATTGTTCATAGAATTTTATCTCATGTTTAAAGACATGAATTTTCCATTTATTTAAAATTTATTCCCTTATTTATTATTCGTGAATATAATTTTTTTATAATTTGTAGAATTTTATATGTTAGTTTAAGTTGTTAAACAACTTCTTAAAAATTATCATGCATTTTATATCATGATATGAACAATTACTTAGGATTTAATTTTCATCTAACTTGAAATTGGTTTTCAATTAAAGTTATGAACTTGAATGTGGTTATTAAATATAGTTTGAACATGTCAGTTTTTATATATATAATGAATTTAATTCTCACTTTTTAAAGTATCCATGGGAAGAGGAACTTTGGGTCTGACTTCCAACAAGCTTGGAAGCTTATTCCTTATTCTAGAAAGGTTAGGGTTGGCTATTTGTGGCTCTAGGATTACTTATGTGGAGAACATCAATCCCATATAATTATAATCCTTTATATGAAAGGTTCTTATACATTATACATGAGATTAATTTAGATATATGTTAATAAATTTGGATTTAATTTTTGGGTGAGTAACACAAACAATGGGTTGCATAAAGAGTTACACAAAAATATGGTTTGAACATATTACACTGGTGGAACGAATAGGATTCCAAAATAAAATCATTAGAATAATAAAATAAATGGCATAACATGAGATAATATAGTGATATTAAATCCCCATTAAAATGCTAAATATTAGATCTATTCTAAAGTGGCACATGTCTAGACATCGATTATTTAACCACATTGGTTTGGCTAAAGAAGGGTTCCCATGGATTATATTATGTAAGGTGTGATGGGAATGTATAACCTTAAGATTTAGGTAACCAAATATCATTGTTTTATTTAGGTTAAATTTAGTTGGGAAACCCTAAGATTTAGGATACTAGAGGAATATAGTTGGGTTTATCCATATCTAGATTTGAAAAATATTTGTCTACTTAACTATCCAATATTCAAATTTGGTATGATTGGGATGATTACCTCTCCAAATAACGTAGTGGTGAGAAAATTTACAAATAATACTAATTTCTTAGTAAAATATTAAATGTATACCATTAATGAGTATGATGGATTTACATAGGGTATCATTTTAGTCAGAATCTCTTTAGTAAATGTCCATATTAAATGGTAATAAAAACTTGATAATCACCAAATAAATGATTATTCTGTAGATAAACTAAATCATTATCATAAAAATTATCTTTTTGATAAATCAAATGGGAATAATAAGCATAATGTAATAAACTCTTAAGATGGGTAACTTAAGAAGTGTTCTTAAGAAGATGAAAATTCTATGTTTTATAGAAATAACCTAATGAGCAACCATGTTTTGAAGTTGTTTTATAGGTAAATCTAGATGCTTATCAGAAGCATATAATGGTTCACTTATGGTTTCAATAACATTTGATGAAAAATTTCAAAAGGATTTTTATTCACATATACTTAATATGATTGGGTATGTTAATGATAATCAAAATGATTGAGTGTACTAATGAATTAGGGTGACTGGGGATTTATTTAAGGATTATTCTTGTCAAGGAATTCATTGTTTTGTAAACTACGGAAATGTTCCAAAAATATAAATTTATTCAACAAAATATTACTTGATATTATAAAGATTTAAGAATACATGAACTTATAATATGATGTCTAGGCTCTTATCATGACCCCCTCCCCCCAATGGTACCCCTCCCATGATGAAAATGAGAGGAGGATAGTGACCACCAAATTCCCACCTCCAGACGGCCCCAGATTTATGAATAACACCAAGGGTATATCATAAATATTAACTCCATGAATTTCCCTCTAAAACAACATGATAAAGAGAGACATAAGACAGATACACCAATCAAAACCTAATAATAAAGATATAATATATCCCGAGTTCATACATATCATGTCATAAAAGAATAAAACAACTGGAAATGAAACTATAGGTACCAAAAAAGTAAACTCAGCAGTGATCAATTATCCTAAAAATCTCCTGAAAAACTATGATCTAGTAATATCCAACCATATCTCCAAACTGCTACTACTAAACTAAAATATATATATATAGGGTGAGAATATAAGTATACTCAATAGGATCCTCCCCAAACCCTCTCATGAAAAAGCTAAAGAAATCATACTAAATCCCAGTGAATAAAAAGTGAAACTAAATCATCACCTAAATAGTTATACTAACAATTCAATGACTATCTCTTATAATTTTTTTGCATATATTAGATCGCATATTATAATAATAAAACACAAGGGTAGCCCATAACCACTTCCCCCAATTGTTTGTTTCTCTAAACCTACATCATACATCTTGGTCCATCTCTCTCCAATAGTAATACAACCCATAAACACCTACAATATGTATCAAAACATGAATCATGTGAATCACATCATCTCATCATTTCATGGTACATCTCCATAAAGTAACCGATTAGTTTCTAGGATCCACCATATCTCATGTGCATTGTATTACACATCATGTATTATAATTCAATCCATCACATCCCAAACACCATGTAATTACTTCAATCCATTACATTTTGTACAAGTCATACCTAATATAATCCTTTTGATACTAAATATATAGATACATGTGTGTGAAAAAACCACATTCGATTACATCCATATACACATGTATATGGGAAAATATAAGCACCATGCATACCAATACATAATACTACCAAGATAAGAGAGTGTGTTGGAGGGGGTAGTCAACCATCCATCCTCACCACTAGGATGTTGGAGAAAACACCCCCTCTAGGTCCATAGGGTATCATTTTCCCTACCAACATGGTTGGGGTAGAATATTAAATCACAAAACATGTAAGATATAATATAGCTCACAAAAATATTATGGGTATAACCAAGTATTATAATCATCTATTTCTATTGTCACTTGGACATTTGGCTGCCACTACTAGAGAATAGATATCATATAAGTACAAACAAATTTAAGAATACTTACATTAAATTACTTCTTTCCATTTAAGATGTACTTTATTATCTTCAAGAGAAGTCCATTTCCTCCATGAAAAATCCAACTAAGTCCAACATTTTTTAGGATTTAAATTAACAATTTCATTCCAGATAGAACCAGCTAAATGGGTTAAAAATTTATTAATCCTTTACCGTTCTATAATTCCATGTACTCTAGGAAACATCATAATCTACCAACAACAGATATGAAACCAATCACATCTATCAGCCTCAAGAAGTGGATAAATGATTGATGATATGATATAAAATCAATAATGTGACTTTTAAATGGATTATTATCAAGAACTTATCCTATAATTCAAAACAACATTAGTTAATCCCATCTTTGACATATTCTATCATCTGGGTTTCATCCTCAACTACATCATTCATATCACCATGTATCTAGACATTATAGAAATAAACTAATACCACTTACTTAGGCCTCCCTGGCCATATCTCTTCAGCCATCCCAATATCATATTAAATTTTATAGGAAGGCTCATATCTAGAGAAAAAATAAGGAAGAAAAAAAACCAATAAGGACAAGAGGGAAATGTGTCCCCAAAACATGTTGTTTAGACTTTATATACAAATGGGCTCACTCAACACCAAAACACAAGGCACCTAGCCTTCACAATTAAGCAGGAAACATCATCCCAATGAAATTATCTTTAACAGACAATAGGTTTTATTCCATCATGAATTAATCAATTAAATTATGACATGTTCCTACTATAGGTAACATAAGGAATCATATATAACATGCTATTATAATTATTTAAAAATTCTATTAGAATTAATTCTTGTTTCAAAAAACTAAGAGAAAAACTATTCCCATTTAAAATTCTTTTAATTATTATTTTCATAAAAAATATTTCTATCATCCAAATATTTATTAAATTCCATTAACACATGGAATACAAAATTTAAATTAAATGTTCCCTAAGATTCAATTTGATTTACATCAAATTATAAAAACAATGATTTCATTACACATGCCTCCTTAATTATTTATCCAATCAACCATTTACTAGCTTTATGTTGTTTATAAATTTTATCAAGAACAATATATTAATCCAATAATAATAAACATGATAATCAAAAAAACATAAATAACACACTATCTAGTAAATCATGAGGAAAACTGTTATCACACTAGAAAATACAAGAGATCTCTAACCATAAACCAATTATCTATTAATATGTTTTATACTTTATAAATATTAATTATACTACTACCCAAAGAAACTAATGAATAATAAATTTGTGATTTCATTTAAATAAAAGATAATTAATAAATCCCATACCCTAAAATATTTTTGTTCTACAAGTAGAAGTAGAATGCCAATATGGATCTCTAATCACCTCCCACGTTATGAAACTATGATCTCCCAATGATGTTTCCCTGGAAAAAACACTAAAAAATAAAAAAAAATCAATTTGAATGATGGATATCAAACTCCAAATAAAGGAAATAATAATGGGAGAAAAAAATATTGAATAGATGATTAATCAAAATAAAGGAGGAAGAACCTACCATGTATCACCACATTTTTATTTCAAGAATTTGGGGCTTAATCTCAATCAAAAAGTAACTCAAATTACTTTTAAAAGAACTCTAGATATCATAGGGTTCTATTGGAAGAAATGGGAGAAAATTGGGTTCAGAGGGATTGGGAATATTTATAGGCATTCTGAAATTTATAAGACCATGGAGGGGCCCCTAAGACCATGCTACAGAACTACCTAACATAGGTTATACTGTAAGAACCCGGTTCTTATTCTTGAGGTACGAGTTTCTTATTTTCCTCTATCCTTAAGCGTTTTGAGAAAATTAAGTAAAATGGGGGGAAATCCTAAATTTTGTGGGTACACACTGTGTACTTTTCCACACGTTGTGTACTTTGGCTGTGTGGGATGAGTAAACAGTAAGTGTCGGCCTATCAGCGATGAAGGGTGTAAAAACTGACTGCACGCCATGTATTTAGTATATACACTCTGTGTAATCAGCCAGCAGGTAAACAGTAAGGCGGTGGAGTTAGCTTCCAACAAAGCGACAGTATGTGCCTTGTAGTCCGAAATACATGTCGGGTACTCATATCGACAGATGAACAATGCGACGGTGAAAAGTAGCCTCCAGAGGAACAGTTAAAAAATGAAAAGTACACGCCATGTACTTGAGATTACACACTGTGTAGTTTGTTTTTTTATCCTAAAATAGGAATTAGACTCCTCATTTGGTAGAGGAGGTAGTTGACATGTTCGGAGCACCGGGAGAGAAGGCTGGATCTTAGAGGAGCTTCATACTGCACACCAGAACTCGGATTCCTCCGCTGATGGTCTTGATTGAACCGTTCGGATCTACTCCATTCTCGGTTGTTTCAGGAGACGTCGTTCGCGTATATAGATCAGTGGAGATCGAGGTAGGTGGTCTGACATTTAATTCCAACTGTCATGTGGTTTTTTGTGTACCATTGTTCCATGTGCACATGAATGGGATGTCGTATGGCTGAGGCCTTGAATAATTAAATACCTAGAATTGTATATGTAATTTAGTGAATATGTATAAACTACTGTTTGGGATCATTTTTAGGATCCAGGGCCACCCCTTTGGTGTGTTTCCCTTGTTTAGCCATTTGGCCAGGATACCCGTGGGTACGCCATGATTTATCATGCTTTGAATTTCCTTGAGAGTAATTGTATATATATTGCTTGCTTATGTGTTGGTCTCGGTCTAGTGACTTCCTTACCTGAGGGAACTGTTTCGTTTAGCCTGCAGGAAACTTTTCTCATGCTTGTGGGCAGTAGTTTCTGTGCCTGTGGTCGACACCTCGTACACCTGTGGGAAATATTCATTATGCCTGTGGGTAGCCACCTGTGGGTTTCAATTCTGATAACTTGAGGTTAAGGATTGGCATGTCTGCGGACAACATTTACTTTGTATATTCTCTATGGTGATTTAATATATTTTACCTGCCAAACTAAAGCAAAAGTTTGGAATTGATAAATAATTAAATAAATGGCAATGTAACTAGTAGAATAGTTACTTTTGAGTACTTCCTAGTTTACTGCATTTTATTACTACACACTATTGTTGCACACTTTCACTAACAGTTGGGTACGGTCCTTTTGTGGTTGCCTATTGGGATTTGTTTCTCCCACCCTGTTTGGGTCATGTATTGGGCCCAAATAGATTATATTGATGCAGGAGTTGATAAGGGCACGAGCCCCTATACAAGTACTTGATTGTTTCAGAGGAGTGGGAGAGCGTGGGACCGAGCTTAGGCTTGCGATGTGGCTATGTTTCTGCTGTACTATTTTGTTTTCCTTTTCTATACTTGTACTTTGTATTGGATTTTTCTAGATTGCATTGTATCCTATTTTGGATTCTTTCATAGACTTAGAGACATAATGCATAATCCTATCTATATGACTGTTGTTATATTTTACTTTTGTATTGTTATCCATTTCAGTTCGTTATTGTTTACTAATTCTATTTTTGTATTTTTATATCTATTTCCGCTATGCTACACTTTGAAAAATGAGGGTATAGTTTCCCCACTATTAGACCTAGGCCCTCACTACTAGTCGGCAACCTCTGGCTCTTGGGGAAATGCGCTTGAGGTCATATGACCAACCGGGTTCAGGGAACCCGTTGTGTGGCTTCTGGAACCAGGATGTTACAAAGTGGTATCAGAGTGGGTTTCTTTTCTTTGACTTACTATTTGGATCCAATAGTCAAAGATAGGATGGAATTTTTATTTGGTAATAAGGTGTTCCCGGGAGTAGCTAACCCGTGTACAGGGAAAATCCAATCTACTATGTTTAATTGTGATTTATCTAGTTTTTTCAATTTTAATGTTGATTTGATTTTCACCATTGTGTGATGCACTTTTAGTGTGTTTTTTATATTTTTTTATTGGGTTCTATTTAGTTTCAACCCAATGATATGAGGGTATGCCATCTCATGCATCATTTAGGCGCAAGTTAGAATCACATGCCATGCATAGTTTACAAGCCATGTAGTTGTATTTAAAATTGCATGTTGTTGTGATAGATGTTGTTTTAGTAAATGCATGTTGTTGTGATAGATGCCTTGATAAAATACCTTCTATTTGATAGGGTATTGTTATGTGAGGTATTGTAGAATGAAAGTCAATGTTTGGTTCTTGAGGAGTATGGGCCCTCTTTGACCGAAATTTGGTGTATCATGGAATGTTTACTTTGTTTATAACAAGTATAAGATTCCGAACTTTGATTTGCGGGGAGTATGGTCCCTCACAGATCAGAATTTGTCACTTAGGTGTTGGTTTTAGTGTTTTTCTGGGATCCAGAGTAGTTTTTAAGGCTTACTGTTTGAAAAAACATAGAATACATGCCGTGTAGTTCTGAATACATTCCATTTACTCTTTTGTTCAGGAAGAAATAAAAAAAATTAGTACAGGCCGTGTACTGCATGTAGATGCCATGTAGTTCCTACACCTGTTATATGTTGTATGGGAAGAAACACGGGGTAATGAAACTTAGAGAGCACATGCTATGTACTAATAGTACACAATGTGTTGTGTTGACCTGGTGTCCACCTGTGTAACTGACAAAACTGATGGAGAAACCTTAAGCTGGTACCTAACGTGTCAATTAAGTACACGTCGTGTATTGTAACCTAGGAATCCATCCATGTAACTAATAACACGTGTCAGGGTTACCTCTTCTTTGAAATGTCGTGTACCTGTGGGGCATGCCAAGTAGTCTGGACTGATGATCCATCTACTGTCAATTGCATTCTATTGCAATTTTGAAGAACAATGTGGAAGTATTTTCAATGAAAAAATACTTCTTTTTATCCTGAGTGAAAAACTTCTTGTACTAAGATATGTAGGTTTTCCAATTTAACTAGAAGGCTCTATTTTTCCTTAGATTGTAAAGGTGTCAACTTCCTGTACTCAGTTGTGGAATGGTCTATTGATAAGAGGACCCTATAGTGAAAATCACCAAGCTCATGGAGTAGAGTGTTGGTGGAGTGGACTAGGGGCCTTCTGTTCCCCGAACCACTATTCATTGTGTGTCCCTGCTATTTTAATTTCTGCTACATTAGTCTATCTGATTAAATTTAAAGGACAAAATACGATCTCGCCATGAATTTGTAAAAGACACAATTCTCACCCCTTTTGTGTATATTGGGTATACCCCCATCCAACAGATTACTCAGATGACAGTTGACCAATTTCATGATACCTTTAGAGAAAAACTAGTAAGACCCATAAATTTCTTATTTCCTATATAGTTGACATCCTATATGCCTCCTAGAGGTTAACATAGCCATCAGGAACATGAAGAGATAGAAGATAATGATTCATTTTCAGCTTTGATGTAAGCTCTACATCTTGTAGATTTCTTCACTGCAATATTCTAAGAATGGGAACCACCCCAATAAATAGAACCCTCATCATATAATGAGATTATATTTGGATATGTTAATTTGATACACTTATTAGACCCCTTCTCTGATGACGAATATGCCTTTGAGTATGAATTCCCCGTACCTAACTAGGGTGTAAGAGACCGAAGGCACAAGAGAAGAGGATACAGAGAACAGTGTAGGAATGGTCAGACCAAATATTTTGGTTACATTCCAATATAATACATATATGTAACTAGTATATAGGGTAAATAATTCCAAAAATTTCAATAGAGAAATCGTGGTATCTTAGAATCCTCCAGTGATCGTCTGCACCTAGTCTTCCTACATGACCACATAATGGGGGTGTTATTATCTGATCAACCTATACCATGATGATGGTCGGAAAAACTACATAATTGGAATCAAATACTCACTCAACCTCTTCATAATCAGCATTCCCATCAACCAAAAATGAATCGAATCCTAAACCATGTAATAAGTAGAAACCCCACCCTAGTAAGTTCTAACCACTGGCACAAAAGTAAGACACTCTAAAGTAGCTAGTGGTTGTCCCATCCAAGCTCTAATTCTTGAATTATATATATCTTTAAAAAATTTAGACAGGCACTTTTTGAAGTCTCTATATCCCATTGAAGTTTGATATATAAGTCATTGAAGATGAGGTTTATATAGTGGATACCATTTCATTAGAATTCCATGTCTCTATATCATTCATAGAAAATTATCAAGAAGAGGTCATCCAAGGACACATCTAGACCCTATATGTGTGAGGACTCGGCCTATGAATTCCAGGAGCTGGTGTGTTCATAAAATTATGCGCAATTTTTCACCAAAATCATGCACTGATAAGTTACACATCATGTCCCATACAGAGGATCGAATTCAGTTCAGGTTCTGGGAAACCAGCTACTCCTGACAAGCTCCTTCTGTTGAAATTTGTCACCTGAAATTTTTATTAAAAAACGTAGGGTGAGCATACGAATTCCCAATAAGGGGTTCTAAAACATTACATAATAATCCAATATAATTTCTGAAAACATCATTTAAAAATTTCCATAAAATATTTTGTTAAAAAATGTCATAACACATTAAATATACCATAACAATTGTCTAAGAAATATAAGTGCACAAAAATCATATTACAATGGAACATGATTCAATTATTGGCATGATCATTTAGAAATATGAGTGAAAGAAATTCTAACTTTTATAAGTATGACTTGTGAATATGAAGGTGCACAATTTAATAACTAATAGTATTACATGATCAGAGTTGCGCTTAAATAAAAACATTAATTTCATTCTTTACTTATGAGAATCATGCATTGGCTAAAGACTCTCTGAGTACTGCATAAATACATTGCCATAACTTTTACTTCATCAAATTTTTATGTACATAAGCTCTTTAACCAATAATATTCTACTAGTCAAATATTATTCTAGTTAATTAAATTTCATAGCCATAACATAATCTAATCAGGGGTATTTCACTAGTTGAATAACCACATGATCCATCAGTACTATTTTCCTGATGAGGGAATTCATAATGCAGGACAACATAACCATAACATCAGGGCCTCGTTCCAAGACCATAAATAAATATTTTGTTATTTCCTTGGGCCAAGACCATAGTTTTTCTCATGAGACATACCGATGCACCAAGGGGCTATAGCAAGCCCCACCCAACACTTACTATGTCTAATGCAATCTTCATCACTCTAAATCAATGTTCACATACCACTATGATTTAGTAAATTACTTATTACATATCATTTCAAGTGCCACATATTTCATGTTTCCTTATTTCACATTACTCACAGTGTCCAATTACACCTTGATAAATTTAGTGTTTAGTCTTGTTGGTCATAATGGTTAAATTTCATCCTTTAACATTTACATATAAATAAAAAGTCCATCAACTACATGACTATGTCACTGAATGATAACCAGATTTTTTCATATGTGATGACAACTAATGCACTAAAAAAATAAACAAAAAAATCCACATATAATGATAAATTATAAAACCATATTAATCAATGATATCTTGGAATTTTATCTGATGTATAATTAATTAAAAGGTAAAACAAAAATTTCATGAAGGGTTTAAAACTTTAATATGGTCAAACATTTATTGAAAAAATGATTTTGTATAACACACTGTAATGTCAAAAATAGAAAGAAAGAAACTCAACCACAACCAATACAAAAAACCCATTAACACACATATGACATTAAATTATCAGGGGTTATTGAATTTAAAACTATAGAGTGAAATTTAAAGAGTTTACTTATTTAAAATACTTATATATATACGTATATTCTTTTTTAAACATGAATATCTCACATGTATGATCGAGTACACCAATGGGTTTGTTGACACTACTTGAGAAAGTAACCAAAAAGATTATGAATACTATCTCCAAATATTTAAAATCCCGAAGCAATATTCAAATAGTACAATAGAGAATCAAAAATAATCCAAAATAGCTTCACGATAGAGTAGCTTCACTGAGTTGAGTTGCCGAGCTATGCGGCCAACCTACGCGGCCAACCTACGCGGCTGACCTTCACGGCAGATCTCTGCGGCAGAAGATGTTTTATGCACCTATGCTGAGCACATGCATGGCGGAATGACGCAATGTATCTGTGCGAGCAAAATTCCATCAGCTAGGCCTAATCTGTGCCTATAAATAGATCCCTTGGGCACCCCATTTCAAGACTGTAAAAATTGAAGGATTCTTTGAAGCTCCCATTGCATAGCTCTTTCGCCTAGATCCATAAAATTGTCTTAGGTAGCTCTCTAAACCATGAGAAAAGAGATATTTAAATGGGATAAGCATATTTTTAAAGTCTTCACATTTTTTAGTCATCATTTATACCTATGTGGTATGACATGTGCCATACCTGCGCATCGTACCTGCACGACATACCTATGTGCCATACCTATGCGGTATACCTGTGTGATGGACCTACGTGACCAACTCAAGTACCCTTCTTAAAATCCATTCATGGCAGGGTATCTTTTTCCTTGGTTCCCTTATCTGAAAGGGACTATGTTTAAGCCTCCACCAAAATCTCATGACTTATCAAACCTTTGAGAAAGGCACATCAGTGTGTCTCTTATTTGGGTTTGTATTTCCTCAGTCAGAGGTTTCCCACATTTGATTTGTAATGGGGTTAGGATTCATGAAATATCCGTGGGTTTGTATATTCGTAGTCACATAGACTATTCTCCTAGAAACAGTGTTGGGAAGTTCCCAATTTATAGGAGGGTTGGTTCCTAGCCTCTCCTTTCTCAAAGAGGTGACCCGGAACCTCAGGTCTCTGGTAGGGAAGGTACAATTCACACTTACTTTTCGGCACAAGAAAAGGAGAAGTCTCCCTTCCCCACCAAAACCAATTTCTGGGTAGCCATCCTGGTATAAGCCCCTCACCTTCACCCCTTCCTCCTTCCATTTGGACCCTTGTCCAATGTGAAGAGAACATAGGGAAAACTCATCACCTCTCCCTCTTCTATGGTCGACATGCCCTCTTCCATCAGCAGAGGAGGTAAATTGTGAAGTGTCATTGTTGAATCTTTCACATCCTATTTTTCTCACACCGAGAATGACTCACGTGGGATTACAGATACGTGATGGTTACAATATATTCACAAACACTCATTGTAAGGAACTACGAGAACTCTGATTCATGTTCAAACCAGGATACGTAGGAAGCCCTTTCAGGGCCTGAGATCCCTAGATATCCTTCTCAGGAATCCAACCCTAATTCCCCCTATTTCGGCATCATCCTTAAGAATAAATCTCCAAATTCAATCCTTAAATCATCAAGGCATCCCTTTAAGAAATTAATCCCAAACTCATCTCTCTCAATGGACTATATTCTTCTATGAGATTTATCGAACTACATGGGATTTGATTCCCAGTAATATGAGATATGTAGGTAGCCTCCTTGAGGTTCAAACCCAACACTTCAAATCAACCATATTCTCCTTGGGAAATATTCTCAATAGGTTCTGATTCAACATGGAAACCTATATCCTTTCCAATGATTATTGGGATGCTTCAGCATAAGTCCCACACTAAGTTTGACTAAGCACCTTTTTCTTAGTGGTCCATATCACATGACCTTAAAAGGTATGATGTGTCATATTAAGCGGCAAAAAACTATGAGGGTTATGATTCCTTTCACAAGGATATGTAGGTAGCTCATTTTATGAGCATGATCCCAAGATCAAAACAAGCCTTCGTCTCCCGGGATGACAATAAATTCTAGAGTGCCCCACTGAGTGGATTAAAAAATAGTATCATCACAATGATGATTAAAAGAATCTCTAATCGGTATATTATAGGATACCATGGATGGAAAACCTCGAATACATACGGATATATCCATTAATGAAGAACCTTGAATGCATACTGATGATTCAAAATTTTACACATGTTAATGTGTGATTGTAAACTCTGATGGATACTTATGATATACTTGGTGAATTAATAAGGATTCATGAAAATGTCTTAAATTTACAGAGAGTCCCAGAGTAGATAATAATTCCCCCCAAAAGGGTGTGATGAGTCCAACCTCCCATCCTATCGAACGATGAATGTTCTTAAGTATCGTAATGTTAAAAATAAATGAATGACTGCCTTTGGAAAGAATATCCCCTTTGGATAAAGAACAGTTGGGAGTTTCCGGTTCCATAAATAAATCCAATGGAAACCTCTTGGAAATAGTGACTCTTAAAACTAGAACACATGTTCTATGGAATAACGAAACAAAAATGGTGAACTCAACGTGAATCCATATCCAATTTAATAATGTTACCCACATGTTAGGCCCCTATCAATTGATAAACGAAGTCCAGACAAAGGAATAAATCATGCATGTATCCATCTAAAAAGATGTTTCTTTAATGGAGTTTTTTTGTCTCAGTTTTCTACAAAAATCCCTTCAAACCAAAGAAAGGATTTATCTAAGATAACATCTATGAACTTCCTAACCACTGATCAAGCTAGATCATCATCCTCAGGAAGAACGTTATCACCAATCCAGCATCTTCAACATTGGGTCTCTAATGTGCTAGTAAAGGAATATCACCATCACAGTAAAATCCTGAATTTGGAGGTTGGTCGATAGGTCCTCTATGTCAACAATAATCCTCAATCATCTGTCCAATGATGACCAATGATCAAGAAGTTGATGGTGTAAACCACCGTCTCCAACAGTTTTGGTTCCTTGTCCTTGGAACGCAATAACCAGCCCCTCTTGTACTACATGGAGGTGGATCAAGAGGTCACTCAAGTCTTCAATTCAAGAATTCAGGAGTCCTTCCTGAGGACTCCCATTAGCAATCACTGCCAGAATCACGTGGTAGTACACCTCCAACATAATGGTGGTTTTTCCTCTGGACATTCGGCCCAGGTCTCTCAGAGTCAGGCATGCAAGATGAATCACCAGGGACAATATCCCTTTAACGGGGAGCAAGTTCTCACCTCTACCTCTTCCAATGTAGTCCATCGACCTAACTTTATGGAAAACAATGAGAAGACACATATACCCGTCTCTCCTAATTTTGTTGGTTAGTAGTATCATCTGATAGAAACCCACCAATCACAACAGATAAACCTGGTGGAGTACCGTGAATAGGCACATACACCTGCTCACACGTTATCATCCCATTAGCAGGCTCGTCTGACTGCATTTAAAGAGGCCCGCCAATCTAATATGATGGAAACTAGTAAACAAGAACATACACCTGTTTACAATCATGAATTCTGTCAGCAGTCTCGTCTACTAGTATTGAAAAAATTCTATCAACCATACTTGATGGAAAACAACCAGCAGGCACATACAACTATAAATGTTCATCAAACTTTCCAACAGTCTCATTTGGTAGCACTCGAAGAAGTCAGCCAGAAAGCTCCGATGACAAATTTGGGGCAGACCCAACATTCTTCCCCCATACGTGAGTACTGCCTATATCCCTTGATAAGAAAAGGAGGATATGAGTAGGCATATACACCTACTCCAGATACAGAATGGATGTATATTCCCATTTTGGTCGCTGATGTCAGAAAACACATCTTATCAATGGTGAAAGGGCAAATGCATATCCCTGTCCATATTCTGGAAGCATGTCATGATATTTTAACAACTACTTCAGCAGTATCAGGGGAACATATATATAAATATGTCCCCACACATGGGATGATACATCATCATGCCATCCCTGACTAGATACACATCTCTGTTCCAGTCTAGGAGGGTCATGGGTCATATTCTCCCCTATCATACGGACAACAGGATTGGGAACATATACCCTTTCCAATTGGAGTTAATTGGTCTGTTCCAGTAACTACTCCATGGCAGACACATACACCTTCCCATTATAACCACTTATCCCAATAGGTGGCCCTAACTAACTATAAGAGAACACCCAAAACGAAGTCTCTCCAAACACTATTGAAAAATCAAGAGTCAAGATATGATTTAGCTCCTCTTAATGCTGGAGTTCTTGAAGCCCTCATACATTTATCTTTTTCAGCTCAAGATCCTATCCTCTCATTACCATATTTTGGGAGTGGTAGTTGTAATTATGAAGTTCCTCATCATACACTTCATCGCAAAGTCTTACTTCATGGAAATTTAGTCAATAAAGAGTGTCTTTCTCTAGATGAGAGCCACAACAACCCTCCGTGTGACCACAAGGCCAAGGAGAAAGAAGATTTATCCCTTACTGTAATCCAACATAGTGATCCTCTCCATGATGGCATTTTCTACAAAAGTCTTATCTGTAGTAGTATTTCACATTGTCAAAATGATTCTATAATTGACAATGTAGTGACGAGAAAGCCCTCCTATCTCGAGGCACTTTCAAACACAAGGCCAGTCATGTCTAATGCCTTTTCGTTGATGGGTGAAACACTTTCTCAACCAGAAGACATCTTAATGGAATGGTCATTCCTTAAACCTCCTTTACGTCATTTATCTTCTAATTCAGAGCATCCACTCTGGTCAGATCAAATGGATAAACCACTTGTGAAAGATGATGGAGATGTGCTAAACATGAGGAAACAATTATCTAAAGGAGAAATCCCAGTCATGTTTTGGCCTTCAACAAATTCTCATTTTAAAATTCAAGAATTGATGACAAAAGATTGCATTCAAGAAATTTGTCTCAACTTATGGAAGACTCTTCTTCATTTGAGAACTAAATTCTTACCATATGATGAATATCAAAATCATGTAAAGGTAATAGAAGGATTACAACACCAAATTGACTTGGAAACTCTTTCAGTTTTGCAACATCCAAGGGTTAAAAAACAATAGAGAACCCTTCAGCGTGTATGTCTCAATGCTCTAGAGAGGCTATGCCAATTAATTTCTGATTCCCCATCTAGTGTTCGCATCAAAGGATGGGATTCATATGAAGCATTTAATTTTACTTCACTCTAAAATCAGAAAAGTCCTCCAAAAGTTGTTTCATGCAATGTTGTTGTCCATGGCTGACCACAATCAATGGGTTTTTTATGTAATCAAATGTACGTTCAAGAACTATCCTCAACCAGTTCTCATCAGAATCAGGCCCAAAGAAAATAATTTGTTGAGCTACTTTTACATCAAGCCTCTGAGAATCATGAGAAGGCATCTCGTTTAGAGGATTCCAGGCTTCATAGGATTCAATTTTTTTAAATATAACAATGATCTTCTGAAGCAGATGGTTTGAGTTAGTGTCGGATAATACACCCAGCTAATGTCCAAACCAAAATCCACAAAATCAAAAGAATCGTTGCATGAATTTTAGTTTTAGTAGTTCAAGAATCACCCCAACTTGCTAGACTAGGAGCTCATTTAATTCGACCTTCAAATTCATTAAACAATGTTAAAATATTTGATGAAGAAGAACAGGATCAACCCCAACCTACAAGGCTGGGGGTTTTTTCACATCTATAATCGCCTCCTCAATGAAAGTTAGTTTTCTCCCGATTAGGGAAGAAACCACAAGGAAAGCATACAACTAAACTATCCAATGATTCCCTTCATGTTATTTTTTGAGAAATAGTTCTAGGTAATTCCTCATATAAGAGAATGAAGTCTCTTGAAAGACAAAAAGGGAGACAATCTAGTAGAAGCATTGACAGAATGCCATCAATTCATTATGTGTCAGTGAATGTTATTAACACCATTGTAGAAGATCCTCTAGAAAATAAGTCCAATTCATGGGAATCATAAGATGAAGTTCTTGTCCATAATAATGTACATACTGAGGAAAATGAATAAGGTGTTCGTAATCAAAATCATAGGCTCACCCATAATTTAGGTATGCCTTCAAATAACCAACTCCCCCCTCTCTGAAAGGCATCTAACAAGGGGAAATGAAAAATTCATATTGAATCTCACTTTTACAATGGAGAAGGTAAATCTCTTTTTCTTGAAGAGATATTTTCACAGCAATAAGAGGACATAAAGGAGGTGAAAAGACTCAAAATAGAGTTACTTCGAAGCAGCATTTCTGCTAGACGGTATCCCCAAGTATCAGTTCCACCATCAGTGGTTTTACCAGCCATTGCACCATCTCATGATCCAGTTTCTATACCTGTAAAGAATCCAACTCATCCAGATATTCCCCAAATGCTTATGAACACAATTGAGGCATTAACGACTTGATTGGAATCTATGGAGGAACGACATGCACCAGTTTAGCAGGAAATGACAGCTTACCTGGAATGGGTGGATGTAATTCCTCCCCCACCAAATTTTGTGAATACCACATTAACAATCTTTAATGGTTTCGGAGATCTGGAACAACACATAACACATTTTGTTTCTCATTGTGATCCTATGATGGGAACTTCTCAATAACAAGAAGCAGTTAAGCTTAGGTGTTTTGTGCATTTATTACAACTGGATTTTGTCTCATATACAAGTTTGCAATCTCGATCAATTACTGGGTTGGATGTTCTTCGTCAGAAATTCCTTCTTCAATTTAGCTCAATGCTTCCAAAGATGATAGTTTTTGATCTTAACAATTGTAAACAAAGGGAGAATGAAGGTGTTTCAGATTTCATTTCTTGATAGAAGGGATTAACTTATTCCTTAAGTTTAGCACTCCCTCAAAAATAGTTGCTTCCAATCTGTGTGGTAAATCTGTATGATGAATTACGCACACTATTGACCCCTATGAAATACACAGGAGGGTTTCAATACCTTACTTTAATCTCTCAGCAGATAGAAGACTCTATTTTAGAAACTAAGACTGAAACTCATGTAATTCCATCAGTTCCTAGAAGGAGAATAGGAAAGACAGAAGATGCTATAGTCACACTCAAACAGGCACATGTTCCTGCTTCTACTTCAAGACCTTCATCATAACAAAGGGCTCTGCTTTCTGAGCATCAACAGAAATGACCACCTCTTCAAGATGATCAAAGAGATCAAAGGTGGAAACAATTTGAGTAATTTAATAATAAAGTTTATTCTTTCAGGAATGAGCATGTTCTTGGCTACTTCATCTCACCCATAGAAAAAATTTGGTTCAGTTTCGAAGGCCAAAGAATCCAAATAAATACGGAGATGAATATCGTCAAAATTATTTTACCTTTCATCAGATGTTGGGACACCCCATTTAGGAGTGCTTTGTTTTCAAATACCTTCTACAAAATATGGTAGACTCTAGACAAGTGAAATTGAAAAGTTCATCAGCTTAAGTAGCATGTGTTAATGCTACCAATCTAGAGGAAGAGGGAGAATGACATGAGGCTAAAAGTAAAAGTGTAAAAAAATATGATGATTGGATGATCAAGAAAATAATCAAACAAAATCATGTTATTTTACGAACATAGTTGAAACAACCAATTGCATCTTATACCACTCCTGCCACAGAAAAACCATCTTCATCAAAAGTTCATTCCTCAATGAATAAAAGCAATGATAAAGATAAAGAGTAGTCAGAAGAAGATGAGATTTTGTCAAGGCCAAAGTTGACCTTTACCCTAGCAGATTTTATGCCATCTGTTTCAAGATCACAGGAACTGCCCAACCAAACCGTACAAAAATAACTGACTTGTCAAGAAGAATCTTTGTCAGATGAAGAATTAGTCTTTGGTTCTATTAATGTTATCCATTTAATGTATTCTTATGCCAATGGTGATTCTGATTGTAGTGAGCCATAATTCCTTGTGCCTAATTGGGGAATGAAAGGAAGGGGCCAAGGTTAAGGATACAGGGGAAGATGTGAGAATTCTAGAAACCACCATTCTAATTCTATACCTTCTCGAACTATATATGCAGAAAAACTCAGGGAAGATCCCTTCAACGGGATCAATAGGAACAAAGAGTTTCTTCTATGAAAGACAGGCTCTGTTTTGCAATAATTATTTTGGAAGACTAATTAGAAGCCACGCCATCTTCCTCTTAGCAAGAGAATAGACCTAGTCAGTCTAATATTCCAAAGTAAGGAATATCTACCGCTTCTGTTTCAACATAGAATATGACTGCATCAGTAGCATCAACTTCCATAATATTTGAAAAATTGCATATCTATGGTGGGAAATTCAGACCTTTGGACCAAAAGTATGACATCTTGAAACAATTGTCCCATGTACCGACCAAGTTGTCAATTCTGGATGCATTAAATATATCAAAATATCTTAGAGAGGCACTCATTGAGGCTTTATCATATCCTCAAGAGTTTGAAACTGAAGTTGCTGATGCAGAGGTTTATCTTATAGAGAATAATCCTGCAGAATGTCATGTAGTCATATCTTTTATAGATGAAGATTAAGACCATGTGGTACATGGGAATATCAGACCTTTGTATCTATCAAAAAAGTTCAATGAAATAGATATATGAAGGTCCTTCATTTATAATGGCTCTGGGGTCAACCTCATTCTCATTCATACACTTCTATGATTAGGCCTGACTGAATCTAATTTATTTCCTTCGACTTTAATTCTGAAAGGATGTGACAATAATTAACAAGAACCTCTGGGTGAAATTACACTCAGAACTTTGTTTGGAGATCTTGTGTCAAATTCAAATTTCATGGTTGTTTATCAGGACACAGCCTTCAATATTTTGTTTGGAAGGCCTTGGTTGCATCAAAATGTAGCCATACCTTCATCATACCATCAATGTCTAAAATATTATTTCAATGGTAAAATCGGAACATTGTATAGTGACAAAGCTATATTAAGAACATGTGAATCTCAATACATTGAGGCAGAGTTTTATCACACAAAAGGAACAAATCCCATGATGATGGAAATAACCAAAGTTAATGATCCAAATGGAATGGAAAAGATTCTAGAAAATCCATTCATGAATTTGAGTACAGATTATGTGCTACCCATCAATCAAATTGAAAGGGTAAACCCCAATCCATGAACATATCCAGTAATTTCCATAATGTCAATTGCGGCAATTGATCCTGACAACAAGGGATAAATTATTGATACACGAATAAATGATTGAATCCAAAATGGAGATGTTTTCATTTCATCTATTGAACTACAACAAGACTCTACTTCATCAATCAAAGTAGAGGAAATTTTAGCAATGCTAGAGGAAGACAAATATTTTGATTATCAATCCATCAATCCCTATTTACTACCATAGGAAGACCCTCAGTCATCAGTATGGTCAGATATAGTGGCCTCTTCTTTGAAATGTTCAAATACTGACTCCTCCCCTAACTCATGGAGTTTTTCGTTGTCATCTACAATGAAAATGGAAACCTAAGAGGTAACACTTAATGAAGAAGAAGAGGAAGATCTCGATGATGCGCCACCATCATTTGAAGAAGGTGTCTCTACCACCATGGATGAACTCAGAGAAATAAATTTGGGAAGATAAGAAGCTCCATGCCCCACTCTAATTAGTGTGGCCATGACCTCTAAAGAGAAAGAAGTGTATACTTCATTTCTAAAGCAACATCGAGAAACATTTTCTTGTAATTATACAGAAATTCCAGGTCTTAATCCTGATGTAGCCACCCATCATTTGGGTTTTCCATAAGAGAATCATGGATTTAAGCAACTAGAAAGAAGGATGCACCCAACTCATACCTCTAAAATTGAAGCTGAAGTTGATAAGCTTATAAAGGCTAACTTTGTCAGGGAAGTTTAGTTTCCCAGATGGTTGGCCAATATTGTACCAGTGAAAATTAATAATGGGAAAATTAATGACTGCATTTATTTTAGATATCTTAATCAATATTGTTCTAAAGATGATTTTCCAGTCCCGATTACAGAACTTCTAGTTGATGCAACATCTGGCTATGAAGCTATTTCCTTCATGGATGGATATTCTGGGTATAATCAAATCTGTATGGCACGAGAGGATAAAGAATCTATAGATTTTAGATCCCCTCAAGGTGTGTTTTTTTATCAGGTAATTCCCTTTGGCTTAAATAATGCAGGCACAACATGCCAATGTGCCATGCACCATATCATCAAACCCTTCTTAGGGAACTTTTTTTAATGTTAGGTGGATGATTTGGTAGTAAAATCCAGAAAACATTCCAATCATTTGGATGATTTGGAAACCATATTCAATAAACTTCAGCCACACAGTTTGAAGATAAACCCCTTGAAATGTTCTTTCGGGGTAACCTCAGAAAAATTCATTGGCTTCATTGTACACCATCATGGTATTGAAGTTGATCCTGAGAAAAAAAAATCAAAACATGGTATTTCACTTCCTCAAAATTTAAAATAATTAAGAGGAATACAAGGAAACATGGCCTATATTCGGTGCTTTATTTCCAATTTGGTAGGAAAGTGCTTACCCTTCACCAGATTAATAAATAATGGAGTCACTTACCAATGGACTGAAGATTTACAAGAATCATTTAATACCCTCAAGAAATATATCTTGATTCCACCAGTACTGATGCCACATATTGAAGGAAGACCACTTATTCTTTATGTGATAGCCTTAGAGAAATCACTAGGTGCATTCCTCACCCAAAATAATGATGTTGGGAATGAAAACAGACTTTACTATCTCAGTCGAACTATGCTTGATGCAAAAACTCGGTATTCAAGTATTGAGAAGTGCTTCTTGAAATTAATTTTTGTAGTTCATAAATTAAGTCACTACCTACAACATCATGTGGTCCAATTGATGGCTCGTAATAAACCGCTCAAATTTATCCTCAGTCGTCTTATGATTACACGATATATGGCATGGTGGGCGGTTATTTGGCAATAGTTTGATATCCAGTTCGTGCCTCAAAAGGAATGAAAAGGCCAAGATCTTGCTTATTTCCTTGCTGAGCATCCATCTCCAGAAGATACATTGTTTAATACCAAAATTCCTGATGAAGAGGTCTTCTCTATTCAAGATAATTCCCAAAAATGGGAAATGTATTTTGATGGTTCTTCCAGAAGTCCAATAGAAAAGATATTAGAAAACACTAAACTCAACAAGGATGGATTATTAATTGTCCTTATTTCCCCAGAAAAGGTAGTATTTACCTATTCTTTCCTATTATCAAAAGGTGGTACCAACAATGAAGTAGAATATCAAGATCTCATCTTAGGTTTGGAATTGGCACTTTAGGTGAAAATGAATCATTTAAATGTGAAAGGTGATTCAGACTTGGTATTCAAAAAAATCAATGGGGAATACTATATCAGAAAAGAATAGTTAATCCCTTTCTATGATTACGTTAGAGAGTTAATGGATGAATTTCCCTCAAAGCTAACATTTTCCTATGTCCCGCAATCACAAAATTCCCAATTAGATGCCATAGTTAATGCAGCTACATCCTTGGAAGATCCAAATCGGGATGAGATAGTAATTAGAATAACTCATCACTATGTGGTTTCACCTTTTGTTCAAACAAGAAGGGTGGAAATTAATGAAATTAACCCTATTTTTGAACTGTATGGTCATACCACAGGATGGAGAATATCCATCAGGGAATATCTTCAAAATGGGATACTTCCACCAAATATGTCTATGAAGGAGCGGATCCGGCAATGAGCATCTAGTTTTATTATTTATGATATTCCAGACCACCAAAAGATTCTTTACAAGTGAGTATTTGATGGAATTCTCTTCAGATGTATTAATGGAGAAGAGACCGCAGCTGTCATGAAAGAAGTACATTTAAGAACTTGTGGTGCCCATCAATTTGGGCGTAGACTCTTCGATCAGATCCAAAGGCTTGGATACTTTTGGCCTTCAATGACATAGGATTGTACAAATTTCACTAAAAATGTCATCCATATCAGGTGCATTCCATATTCATTCATCGACCCCAAAGTTTCTATATACAGCTAAATACTCCTGGCCATTTTCCACATGGGGAATGGATGTAGTAGGGCTTTATCCTCTAGCCATGGCTAAGCAGTTCAAGCATATTCTCACTGCTACTAACTTCTTCCCTAAGTGGGCTAAGGCAATACCTCTCAAGGAAGTCGGAGCCAAAAGCATTGTTAGTTTTTTCAAAACTAATATCAACACTAGATTTGGTGTCCCTCATACTATTTTGATAGATAATGGCACCAATTTTTGTTTTTCTGAGGTAAAAAAATTATATCTGGAATATAATATCAAATCCAACCATTCATCTCGCTATCATGTGGTGGCCAATGGAAAAATAAAGGCTTTCAACAAAACCCTATCAAATATACTCTAGAATATGGTGGATAAAGATATGAAATCGTGTCCTGATAAACTTTTGGATGATTTATGGAATTATAAGACAACTACCCATACTGCTCCCCAAGCTACTCCTTATTCATTGGTATATGGAACTGAAGCATTTTTTCCAATTGAAATAAAATTTCCATCACATAAAGTTCCAATATGTGTCAATTGTCTACATATGAGAGGTCTCAGAAATGGTTCAATGAGTTGGAAAGATTAAATGAGAAAAGACTGCATACTTTGCATCATTTAAAAGTCTATCATAATAGAATATCATGAGCATTTAATAAGAAAGTTTTCCTTCGTTCATTCATTCAAGGAGAATTGGTATTGGTCCTTAAGACTCCAATGATACCTGGAAGGAAACCTCCAAAACTTGAACCAAAATAGGAAGGACCTTATTCTATACATAAGGTCTATTAAAATTGGGCTTATGATTTAATCTCAATGGATGGAGAGCTCATTATAACTCCAACCAATGTGATATTTTTTAAGAAATACTTTTTGTAATTATACATCATATTCCTCACTGCAAGACTTTAAACTACATAGTACATTGTCCTTACTACAAGAAATAAAACTGCTCATCCCCCATGTCCTAGTTACAAGACATTAAACTACATAAAAACCATAAGTGTCCAAGTTGCATGACGTTAAAGTATGTAGCATCTTTGTCCTGGTCGCATGACATTAAAATACATGACATCATTTTTACAACTAACATTTTCTCTATAAGACATTAGATTTTTCCATAAGAAAAATTTCATTGGCGTCATCACTACTCCTTAGTAGTACATGAGTCCCTCTCTTTCCTATTTCAGAGTCAGATCAGCATAATGACCATGTTTCAAGAACTACATATGGCTTGATTCTCATTTTAAATGAGCTACGTAGGGATTCCTAAATCTCCAATTTTGGGCCTAACCAAAATCACAAAATATTCTTATTTTCTTTTCTCCTCCTATGTATGAGTCATATCAGTACAGATTGTTTCCTTGAGATATATGATTTGGTCCTTATACCATTTTATGTCTTAAATATTTAGTGTTCTCTCATAATGTTTTAAAATCCCCCATTATTCATGTCAAACTTAGCGTGAGGAATTATTGTTTAAAGAACTGTGTATGGATTGATTCCAATTTATTTTTTGAGATACGTAGAGATGCCTAGATCTCAAATCTTGGGCCTAGCCACGATAAAAAACCCATTTATTTCTTGTATAAGAATCAAATCTACATAGGAAATGTTTTAAGAATTATGTATGACTTGATCCTTTTCCCACCAAGACATATAGTGACACTTGGGTGTTATACCTTAATCTAGTTACAATATGTCTTTTCTTTTCACATCAATTCATCTTCGTCCTTACCGCACAACGTTAAACTGCATGGAAATATAATACCCCTATTCTTCATTTTCATCACCTTTGAATTACAGAAGATACACTTACTCTTCCTTGTTTCTCACACCGATCATAGCTCATGTGAGCATAGGAATTGGAAAAATGCATTCTTTATATTAGGTGTTTTAATTTCTTATGGGGTTAATAATGTCCCCACTGCATGACTTAAAACTGCATAGAATAATGTCCTCACTGTATGACTTAAAACTGCATAGTATAATGTCCTCACTGCATGACATAAAAATACATAGTATAATTTCCTCATTACATGACTTCAAACTGCACATAACCATATTCATTGAACAGAAACAAAGAAAGTCTCCATTTTACATATGAGTCAGATCTATGTAAAGGACATCAAACTCATGGTCAATATTGTTTCAAAAAAATTTCATAAACATTGAACATATACCCTCGTCCATATTTCACACACTTAATCATGAATATTTCAAGATCCTCATATATTTCTTACAGATTTTGGTGACATTTTTTCTAATACCTGAGTGCTCATTTTCCAGAATATGAAGCATGTGCCCTTAGGCGGCCTTGCAAAAGTTTCCAACATATCAGGACTATCAGCCAAAAGATTCCATTATTTGGCTATGCAGCATATGCCCCAGTTGGTCCTACATAAAACAACCCCCATACCAGGCTTGTCAAATAATGGTAACTTCATTCTTAGTTATATTATATATATCCCCTTTAATATTTGATGACAATATACAAGAATTTGCATTTTAAAACAGTTATTCAAGTATATTTGTCCCATAATCTTTCTCACAATCTAAAAATCTTCAAGACCATGTTTTACACATTTACATCATCATTTTTTCTATGCACTAGAGAATAACCTAGAGATCACTTGGCCACATGTTATATATTGTTTCTCATTTCTAGTCCCAGTTGAATGACCTAAAACTACAAACACCATAACTCTTACGTTTGGGTCAGGCCTTCGTAAAAGACATATTACTCTGATTCTTTGGATATCTTGATTGGAAATACCCTTTCCATATTTAGGTAGCTTTGTACATAAACCAAAATCTATGCTTCAAAAAATCTGAATCTCTATAAACGTTCTTCGACTTTTAGCAATAGAACGTCAAACTTCTGAGATCTCTTTTGCAGGACTATACAGAACGTGCCCTTAGGTAGCCTTGCATAAGTTGCCTACATAACAGGAATGTTAGTCAAATGATGCCACTATTTGGCTATGCTGCATATTCCCTAGTTGGCCCTGCATAATACAGCCCCCATAAAGGGGTTTGTTAAGTAATGGTAACTTCGTTCTTAGAAAATACATCCTCTAATGCTTTTATCCCTTTTCCCATATCATTCCTTGGTTCCAGATATTCCTAAATCACAGTTTATAGTTTTCCCTTCAATACCAAAATATGATAGTATGTTTTCAAACAAAGTTTCATGAAATTGGGAAATTTTTATCGTACCTTTGGCTAGAGAAAAAGACATTAAATTAAAGCCACACAATGTCCTCACTGCATGACTTAAATCTGCATAGCACCAATGTCCTTACTGCAAGACTTAAAACTGCACAGTATGATATCAAAAATATCCCCTTTTCTAATAAATTTTTTTAGCCATTTCTAATACACCAAATTTGTGTAGAAATGGTTTTCCTGTTCATGATATATGTCGGTATAAAATAGATCTTTTATTCTTAAAATTCATTTCCTTAGAAAAACCGCCCATTGTGGTCTTGGGTCACCCAAATATTATTTCCCCCATCTATCCACAGAAAAATGTTAAATTACTAACAAATTATTTTACATGACTATGAATCACATGCCATTAGGTGGCCTTGCTTAAGATTCCTACATAACAGGCCAGCCAGTCAATAGATTCCACTATTTGGCTATGCAACATATACCCCAGTTGGCCCTGCATAATACAGCCACCATAATGGGTTTTTCCAATAATGGTAATTCCGTTCCTAAAAAAGACACCCATTATGTTGGTATCCATAAAAAATCATGGACCAAGATTTCCATTGGAAATGTTTAAAGAATAGTAAAGCAATTCTTAGCCAATGTTTTGTTTGGGATTTAATTCGAAGTTTATGGTCAAAGATATTAGATCGTAAATATTATCCCTTTATAGTCCAACATGAATGAATCTAAACTGCCAAACAACAAAAGACTTGGTACTCATTAGATTGAGAACTTGTGAAGGGAACTCTAAACAAAAATTGAGTCCTAGCTCACTAAAAAAAATTGTATGATTTAGGTAATATTGAGAAATAAAAAAAGAGGTCAAAAGATACAAAATTTGTGGGGTTATCTATATAACACTAGTGATAATCAAATTATGCTTATTAGGTCCCTCGGCTTAATAAAAAAAATTTGAGCACTTCATTTTTGTAATTATAATAATTATTGTTTAACATAAAGTAATCATTATAATCATTTACCTTTCATATTATGATCATGAAAAGCAGGAATGAAGATTTATATGATTGAAAACAAAATTTCCTTCATTCATATGAAAATATAGGGTCATCCACAAAATGGAGCCTCTCTATAATGTTTTAGAATAAACTCTCAACATGAATTTTCATTTGTTGGACCACTTTATAAGCTCTATCAGCTGCCTATTATAGTTGAGATAATTGAGCAACTCCAGTCTCCTCAACCTGATGAAGAGCTTCCTTAGTTGTTGAAATGGTAGTTATTCCCTCTAATTGGGTTTCTCCCAATGTCTGATTCAACAAATCATGCTTTTTATGAACAACATCCAATTGTTTTTGAAGATATAAAAACTCCTTCGTGGTATGTTTGATTTTTTGGCTAATTTCGAGTGATTCCTTGTTATGATTTTCCTCGGCCTCAACTACTGAAACTTGAAAGCACTAAATATTGATGAGTTGTTTAACCTATTCAAAATCTTTTCAAATCTTATTCTCATGATCCCTTTGGTGAATAGTGTCTTTCATGGTATCATAGACTGGATGATAATTAAATCCACCAAATCCAAATATACATAATAATGCTGGGAGTTTTGACAAATGGGATGACAATTCCTATAAAGGCTTTTCGGAAATTATTCTCGAGTTATTCCACCATGTCTTCTTACGTTCCATGCCAAGAGAATATTGCATCTCTAATTCTAAATCTGAGTTGCTACCATGAGGTAAAATGTACTTTGGAAACAAGTCGCTTAAATAATTGCATTGTTCTACTTCTCTTGGGATAGTAGAAGCTCCACCTTCTAATCTAGGAACTGATAACCCTAAATGATAAATCAAGGTCATTATTAGTTTCAAATGGAGGAAGAAAATATGATTCAAATAGCTGATTATATTTACCCAATAATATGTCAGCTACTTGATTGGATTCATTCCCTATATTCTCAGCCCCAACGTTTTGAGTAGATGTTTCTTGAGAAGAGTAATTTCCTTGAAGTTTCTCAGTTATGACATTTAATGTATCTAGAACATCTCTTGATGAAGGATCCTCTGTAGGTATTTCTCCAGCCCCTATGGAAGGATAAATTCGGACACCCTGTTCCTGAAGAGCCTTTGCAACATTTTCTATAGATAAAGCTGCATAAGGTAAACGTTGTTGTAAGGAATCAAGTTAAAGAACAAATTATATATGGAAAATGAAATAATAGGGACTTACACCCTTACAATTCCTCATGAAAATCCCCAAACTCCTTGATGGAACCTGAAATATCAATATTTGGATTAAGGGTGTCAATCATTTCAGTGTATACGACCTGAAATGTTACAGTATCCTCATCATTTAACGTATACAACAAATGTTGGTTCATGCCCAAATTGGCTTCGCTTACATTTTGTTCTGTTGGCTCTTCAATTGGTATGGTAGAATCAGGTCTTTCCAAGTTTGGGTCAACATCAGTATTTGTCTTAGATTATCCTAGATCTTCATTCCTTTCCTATGAAGCAATAGAAATATCAGTGTTTACTATTTCAGGATCCTTTAAGAAAGTTAAATGAGGAATGTATTTAATCTTACCATGTCTTTCCTCTCTCTCAGCAGAGCCATGAGAAGGTATAGCTAAATTTTTTGACGATTTATATACTAAAATTACAAATTCATCGGCATGATCCTGGGTTTCCCATGGGAATTATTTTTCTGGTCTTGAATAATCAGCTCTTAATCCCTTGAGAGAGGAGAGAGACATAGATCTTACAAGGGGATACAATGTGGTTACCAAAATATATTGAGCAAGTTTTATTCCCTAAGGAATGTATAAACACTTACTCATTTTTTGAACACTTCAAATCAATCTCATTTCTCTCTTGAATTTTTGTTCAAAAGCTTGGGGAGATATTGAAACACTCCTCTTAGTAGGGGAAACTTGAGGTGATGGTTAAGGATTATCTATCACCATTTCCCCAGTTTAGATTCTTTCTCCTGGATAGTGTTCTGGAGACCTAGGAGGTTCATTTTTTACGCCAATATGAGATCCTAGAGGACCATACATAGGTGATTCAGGGATTGGTCTGGAGCTTCTTCCTCTACATTCAAGCTACACAAATACATTTATTTCATCAAGATTAATGATGATAAATGGTAAAGTATAGTTGAGACAAAATAAAAAGGGAAATACATTCTCAGTATTAACATAAATATCCCACTCCTCCTCAAAGTCAATAATTACCCCTTCATGGACTCTTAAGTCCAGCATATGAGATACTCGTTTAAAGGCTAGTATTTTTTCATCAGTTCCATATATAAAAACCTCTAACTCCACAATATACTTTTCTACTTCAACCAAGTTATAATCCAGATTATAATCAGAATGAGCCTTGATGTCACCAAAATATGGTATTCGAATTCCTTGTTGGAGAAATGCCCATGAGTCCCTAAGATCATGGGTTACACTCTCCGAATGATGAATGTCCTAAGGTCACAAATAATTCAATCTTGGTATGGTTGACTATGGAGGATATTCAAAACCTTCTGACTGGAGAACCTCCCCAGGCCTCCTTTCTTCATAAAGTTCAACATATGGAATAGGAATATCTATTTGATGGTGGTGACTGGATTGCTTTGGCATTAGTGTTTTTTCTTCTCTAGCCATGGTCTTCCTGGTATACCTCCTTTGAAGACGTTTTCAGGGCTCTGAAACCTCTGAAACTTATGTATCATCTCTAGACTTGGACTTCATACCACGATTTCCACGTGCAATAGTTGTTGTAGCCGCCACTTGATATATTCCTTTTGACAAATCCCCTTGAGGATATGAAGAACCCCAAGTTTTAGCATACCCATCTTCCTACCCGATTGACACATCTGATGGAGGTAATGTAATTGGAAATTTGGATACCTCTAAAGCCGTTAGAATCCATAATTTTCATGCTAACATTGGGTGTTTTTCATGTATGACATGTGTGGGTAGAAAAGTATTTGATTGTTGAAGACACCTGAACTGACGATCAAATCTATAGGGGACATAGACCTCATAGATAATTTTACCATCAATCCTATTTGATAATACACCGTCCCTAAATGCCATCGTATAAGATCTCATGTCATAATTCTTTTCTTTACCATCATCAATAAACGTTCCAACTGGTGGGTTACCAAAATGAAATAAGTTGAATTCTCCTAAGACATTCAATACCATCAGCACCTCATCAGGTCTCAAGTTCAGAGGCTTAATACCATAAGATTTCTGTGAAAATGGGGTGAATCGACCATTGGGAACTCCGACAAAATTCAACACTGGGTATGAAGAAAATTGTGCTGCAATCTAGCCCCACAACACTTGGAATTCCCTAAAATCCTAAATGGAGCCTTCCCATTGTATAAATGTTGAAGGATATGGTAAATTCTTGCTAATACAGGGGTTTCTAGCCCAATATACTTCCCTTCTACCAATTTAGCTGTAATGATGAAAGCCCTTGATCATACACCACCTCCGTATTTACGGAATGAAAGAAAATAAATGCTTAGACAAATAGTATGGAAAGCAACTAAGTGTACTTTTGCATGTATATCAGGTTAAACATTATATCCCCATTTCTTATAAGCATCTCTTTCTAGAATAGGCCAATATGTGCTTGAACTGCCTCGGTTATCTGCAGAAGGACAAACAGTAGGACGTCCACAGGTTGGACCTTCCCTATTGGGCATTCTAAGAATGCTTACATCCATGATCTAGTATGGATATCTTTAATTTCCTTAGGTAAATTCTTTGCTATCTTAAATAATTCATCAGATAGAATTGGTGTTCTTGAAGCATCACCCCATGTTGTAGTAGGCGGAAAAAATTCATCATAAATTTCCACAAGAATAGGAATTCTAGCTATTTGGTAAATATCCCAAAGACTAATACCAACTTCACCACGCATCAAATGAAAAGAATTCGTCTGTGGACTCCATTAGCTCAATAATTCATGAATGAATTCATTTTTATAAACTTATGTTTTCCCCATCTAGGCAGCTTCGTAGATATGAACTGTTGGGACCAAGTTGGATGGAGAAAGATGTTTGAAGATTTGGCATTTGCAGAGTGTTGTCTTTTGTTGTCAAAGAAGATAAATCAATTCACTATGTAAAGGAATTAAAACCAGATGATGCTTTACTAATATGTATTTCTCAAATATCATAAGTCATGAGAACTTGTGATGCAAGCCTTATGATGGAAAGGGTGAGAGATGATGATGCCAGTCATATACAGTTTTGATTGGAAGGAATGATGCTGCTGGAAGATGGGATGTTTCAGTACTTCTCATTGCAACTCTGATGATGCTAAAGCTGATCTATAAAAGGATATATATCACGATAGTGGAGTTCATAATGAATGCGGAATAATGGTTATGGGAAGTAGTGAAGAGAGAAATGCCAAAGCAACGGACAATCTGGGGGTGGCACAAAATCACAGTTTAAGGTGGCGTCATTTTCTAGTGTTTTCCATATTTTAGGGCCTGAAAATCGGGAGATGAAGATGTGTTTTTTGCAATGGATGTTGCACGAAAGATTAAATATGTTTTATAATTTGGCATGAAAGGCATTATTTAAGGTCAGAACATCGAATAATAGCAAAGGCATGGAGTGCGCGGAAATTTAGGCAGGTTGGGTGAAAAAATAAAGGGGTGTGCGAAATAGTAGCGGGTTGCGTGAAAAATCAGTGGGATACGCGAAATAGAGGAATGATTTTTTTCGCGCAAAAGGTGTTTCGAGATCAGAAGCTCAAAAATTTGCAAAGGCATGAGCTGCGTGAAAAATTGAATCATTGCGCGAAATACGATGTCGTGTGAAAGGATGGGTTTGCGCGCAATATGGAATGTGGTGTGGAATTTTGTGTGCAATTGGTGCTTCATACTTAGAATGATGAAAAATGGAAAATCCATGTGGTGTGTGAAATATTGTAGCATTGCGCGAAATATGAAGTTGCGTGAAAGAGTTTTTACGTGCATGAAGAGGGTTTTGCGCGCGGATGAGTGGTTTTCGCACCGGGTCAAAAATGCCTATAAATAGGAGGTGAACCCTTCTCATTTGTTAATGCTCGACACTTAGAAGAAATCTCGAGCTCTAGTGTGTGTAAATTATACGCTAAGTGAGTTGTGTGAAAAGAAAGATGTTTGCGCGAAAAGAGGATATCTGCGTGAAAAATTGAGAAGTTGTGCGAAAAGAGAAAAAAGTTGCGCGAAAGAGAAAGTTGCACGGAAAAAGTTTTTCACGCCAAAAGGGAACTTTTACGCACAAGACACTTGAATTGCATGCAAGGTATTCTAAAGGCTGCGCAGAAAATTTGGGGTCTTCGCTAATATTCAGTTGTGGGAGTTCTTACCAGCTTCTGGGTAGGAAAGTTAAGATTTGTACTTTAGAGAATACAACTGTTCAATTATAAAGAAGCACTGAAATACTATAATACCTTATTTGTGATAAGAGGGTGCACACGCGCTTGCGAATTGTTTTCTAAGTGCTACACGAGTGTAAGGGTATATCCTACTCGTTGTATTCCACATCCAAGGATTGTTTTCTAGTGGATTGTGTGGTACTGGATTATTTCAGTACCATACCAAGGACGTAGCTACTCATTTTGAGTAGTGAACCTTGTAAATCTTGTGTTCCTGTGGTTGTGTCTGTTCAATAGAGAAGAAAATATTTAACAGGAGGCGAAGGTTGTTTCAATTAGAAGGAAACATAAAAAGAAAAAGATATCACTGATTCACCCCTCCCCCTCTCAGTGATACTTGGATCCTGACTGGGAACTTCAGGAACGTCTGATAACTATTTTCTGAATTCTGCACAAGCCTAACATACCCAGAATGCCCACATCCACTTGGGTTTTACACCCCCTCTAGAACTAAGGTCCCAATATCCTTTCCAACCATTATATTGATCTATTTAAGAATCCCAAAAAGAGGAATCCAAACAATGTGGTATTGACTCTACAACATGATCCTTTATATCAGGAGTGCGACCACTTTGATGAAAGATGTAACTAATAGGAACAACTCATTCTTGTACTGGAACCCCCCTTGCACTAATATTCATACATCTACAGTTGGAATACTAAAGAAACAAATTCTTTGGAAAGTATTTTTTAACAAATGGAACATGGGAATCTTGTAAAATCCCATGCTCGTACAAGGGTAAATAAGGACTTTGTGCATAGTCACGTTGGTACAGAATTAGACCCTTCCATAGCCCAGGAAGAGTACTCTCAACAATGTCATAATAGTCTGGTCTGATGATCTTCATCATTTAAATATGGTGAGCCTTAGCTTCTTCAGTATGAGTTATCAAATGAGTCTTTCTTTCTTGCAAAATAATTACCAAACTTCTGGGTTAGAATTTTAAAAAGGAAATAAAAAATTGTAAAAGGACATTGTTCACGTTGGTCCTTCGATGAGGCATGTCACATAGTTCCTTCGATGAGGTCCGTCACATAGGTCCTTCTCCAAGGGTCCGAGCATAAATCATTTAATGAAGTTGTTTGGCGTAGCTCCACAGCGTAATTAATTTTACCTTGAAGAAGTTTTGAAGAAATTATGCGAGAGGAGAACATAATAAGAGTTGGGCGAACGAGCTACGCAATAAGAGATAATATTTTTTGGATAAAGCACAAATGAAGAAAATATCATGAAAGGTGAGACCTATTTATAAGAAACTAAAGAACTACACATCTGGACTACGTGTAACCTCTTCACGGCGTACCTCCGTGAAGCAGAATTGCGGTAAACCAGCGCGGTAAACCTGCATTGTTCGAAAACATTCACCTCGGGCCTCGACCCTCTTTGTACATTTTGGATCCAATACTGAGGGGGGGGGGGAATTTGTTTATACTACTTGAGAAATTACCCCAAAATATTATGAAGAAAATCTCCGGATATTTCAAATCCCGAAGAAAGTTTCCCATAGTACAAATGAAAATCAACAATACTGCCAAGGAGCTTCGCGGCGGAGTAGCATCACAGAGCTGGAAAACCGACCTACGTAGGTGACCTCCATAGAAGATCTCAACACTAAAAGATGTTTTGTGCACCTACGCCGAGAACCCATGTGGTGGAGTTGTGTGAAGAACCTGTGCGACCAACATTCCTTCGGTCAGGCCTCATCTGTGCCTATAAATAGAGCCCTTAGGCTCCCCATTTCATGACAGAAAAATTTGAAAGACTCTATGAAGCTCCCATTGCATAGCTCTTTCACCTAGATACGTCAAATTGTCTTAGGTAGCTCTCTAAACCACTAGAGAAGATATATTTATATGGGATAAGAATGTTTTGAAAGTCTTCACATTCTTCAGTCATCATTTATACCTACACGGTATACCTGCGCACTATACATGCACACCGTACCTGCACAACATACCTATGCCCCATACTTGTGTGGTATACTAGCATGAGGGACCTACATGAATAACTCAAGTACCCTTCTTAAAAGACATTCATAGCAGGGTATCTCTTTCCTTGGTTCCCTTTTCTGAAAGGGGCTAAGTTGAAGCCTCCACCAAAACCTCCTGACTTTTCAAAAAATTGGGAAACACACATTAGTGTGTCTTGTATTTAGGTTTGTATTTCTACAATCAGAGGTTTCCCATATTTGTTTCATAATGGGGTTAGGATTCACAAAATGTCTGTGGATTTGTATATTGGCAGTCACATAGATCTTTTTCCCCGAAACAGTGTTGGGAAGTTCCCATTTTAGAGGAGTGTTGGCTCCTGGACACTCCTTTATCAAAGAGGTGACCCGGAACCTCAGGTCTCTAGTAGGGAAAGTACATTTCACACATATTTTTTCTTAAAAGAAAAGGATATGTCTCCCTTTCCTACCAGAACCAATTTTAGGGCAGCCATCCTGGTATAAGCCCCTCACCTTCACCCCTTCCTCCTTCCATTTGGACCCTTGTCCAATGTGAAGAGAATAGAGGGAAAACTCATCACCTCTCCCTCTCCCACAGTCGACATGCCCTCTTCCATTAGCAGAGGAGGAAAAGTGTAAAGTGTCATTGTTGAATCTTTCACATCCTCTTGTTTCTCAAACCGATCATGAATCACGTGGGATTAGAGATACGTGATGGTTACAACATATGCACAAAAAGTCATTATAAAAAACTACGAGAACACTTATTCCTGTTCAAACTAGGATACGTACGAAGATATTTTAGGGCCCAAGCTCACTGGATATCCTCCTCATGAATCCAACCCTAATTCCCCCCATTTGGGCATCCTCATTAAGAAATATGCCCCAAATTCCATCCTCAAATCATCAAGGCATCCTTTTTAAGAAGTAATCCTAAAATCATATCTCCCAGAAGAATATATTCTTTTATGAGATTTATTGAACTTCATGGGATTTGATTCCCATTAATATGGGGTACGTAGGAAGCCTCCTTGAGGTTCAAACCCGACACTTCAAATCAATCTCGTACTCCTTGGTCCATATTCCCAATAGGGTCAGATCCTACTTGGAAACCTATATCCTTTCCATATTTCCTTGGACCGCTTCAGCATAAGTCCCACATTAAGTTTGACTAAACACATTTCGATTAGAGGTCTTTATCACATGACCGTAAAAGTTATGTTGTTTCCTATTAAGCAACATTGAACTACAAGGGTTTTGATTCCTTTCACAAGGATATGAAGGTAGCTCATTTTATGAGCACGATCCCAAGATCAAAACAAAACATCATCTCCCTAGATGAAAGTAAATTCTAGAGTTCCCCACTGAGTGTCTTAAAAACTAGTATCATCACAACGATGATTAAAAGAATATCTAATTGGTATATTAGAGTATAACATTGATGGAAAACCTTGAATACATATGGATATTTCAATTAATGAAGAACCTTGAATGCATACTGATGATTTTAAATTTTACACATGTTAAGTGATTTTAAATTCCAAGGGATACTTGTGGCATACTTGGGGAATTAATAAGTATTCATGAAAATATCTTAAATTTATAAAGAGAGTATTGAGTTAAACAATAATTTCCCCCAAAAGGGTGTGATGAGTCTGACCTCCCATCCTCTCAGCCAATGCACATTCTTAATTATCATAAAGTTCAATATTAACGAACGCCTGCCTTGGAAAAGAAGGTCCCCTTTGGATAAAGAACTATTGGGAGTTTCTGGTTCAATAAATAAAATCCAATGGAAACCGCCTCGAAATTGTGATTCTTAAAACTGGACCACATGTTTCAAGGAACTATGAAATAGGGTCTTACACCAAAGTTAGTTGTCACTTATTAATAAACAACATCCACTAATCATAGAAGTTCAATGTATAAGGATTTTATAACTGGTCCAGAAGGTGAGATACACAAACTATATCATTTTATAAGACCGTGTATACTGTATATGAATATATATGTGAAAATATCAAAAACAATTCCTACCTCATCTTTGAAACATAAAGTATAGAGGAATTGAAACTGAACCACATGGAGGTTCTTCTAAAAATGTATGGTTAAATATATATATATATTTAAAAAAATACATAATCTGGTATGTAATGTTTATAAAAGTTTTATACAGAACAAAACTCCTTGAATTTTGTAGTTCTTGATTAACATTGAAACTCAAAGTTTTAGAAAATCTTAAATTCGAACATAAGGGGGTTTATGTAAAACCGTAAGGTTGTACATATGTATATTCAGATATATAAGGTATATATATGTATATTACATGAGGAAAGAAAATATTCCTTGAAGTTTGTAAAGATTTAATCACCCAAAATCCGAAGGACCTAGGGTTGGGTAGTTGAGGGTTTCGACCCAAACCATATGATCATACATGCATTCATACATTCATAAACCTAATTTACAAACAAACACATATATATATACATATATAGTATGTAATTAAGTTTTTCATGTATAAAATACAACCTTATGTTTATACAACCTTTTACACTCAAAACTGAATATTTAGGTTTGGTTTAAGGGAAGGGTTTTAACTGAACCGTAGAGTTAAATATATATATATATATATCAATGAGTATAAATGTTTATGAACATATCCTCAAGTAACAAAGACAAGGAAACAATAAATTCCCTTACCTTAATTTGAGGAGGAGAAGCTTGGAAAATGCTCGAGCTCTCGGAAGAGACTTCTTGAGGTTTTCTGGAAGCTTTGTGTGGAAACAACCGAGGGGTTATTGGGGGGTGAAAAGGTTGTGTTTATATAAACTATATTATAGGTACATTGAATATTTTATTGTCATTTTCATAGGATCTGAGGCCTGTATGGCTTATAAAAATACCAGGGGGTCGGTCTGTGGAAACTGCATGGGAGAAGGGCCCAGTCGCTATCAAGGGTGAAGAAAATAGTGCAAATAGAGTGTGGGGTTTACTGGTGCAGTGCACATGAGGGAGAGAAAGAACTGATGGAGATTGTATTTTCAGGATTGGATATGGACTTTATCTAACTGTCAGGGATCATATGTGGGTTTTAAAGGTGATTGACAGCTTAGATTATATCCATGGACAGATCGGACGGCCCTAGATCATCGCGATGTTTTAAAAATCTCAGGTGGCTGAGATTAGATCCGAGCCAGACCAGAAGGTGAATGAAAATGAAGATATATTCTGCAGTTGTTGAGGGTCGAGCGCTGGATCGAGATCGACGACCCAGATCACGCGCAATGCGATCCAACAGCCCAGATCCCATTTCACCCGAAAACCCTTGTCCCACATCGAATTAGTGGGACATTTGAGGCCTCTTTATAAGCCTAAGACTCCCAGCATGTGTTCAGAAATCATAGCACACACCATGGGGTCCTTATAAACTGGCTCTCGCCTCCCCCCACAGGCCTCGGCCTACCCCTTCCTTGTCGTGGCCTTCCGCCCAAGGTGGCACGCTCATGTGCTCATGTGCTCTTGTGTGCCCTTTGAGGAAACTACGCCCATGCTCGAGGTGTCGTGAGCTGTAGCTGAGGGCTAGGCTCAGCCACCTAGCATGAGCTGCCTCCCTTGGATCAACTGAAGGGCTGGCCCTAGTGGGCATCTTTTTTTTTACAACCATCAACTTTCAAAATTATAAAGTCACAATGAAAATGATACATTCACAACTATAAAGGGAAATATTTTATAAAATGTGACTTTATATTTAAACTTTGATAGATTAAAGAACACAAATTAAATTATATTTTTTCTTATCTAAGGGTATTACTAACCTTTTTATAATCACTAATGTTGTAATACAAAAAGTTCATAAATTGAAATCTAATATATCTACATAATACTTTTATACTAGTACCAACAATAGTTTATTTAAAATACATCAAACATAGTTTAATTAAAACATTTTTTATGCTTTAGTGATTAAAACATTTACATCATATTTGAAATATTTTCAAGGAGTTTTAATTCCTCATCTAATTTCAATATCATTTAAGTGTAGTTAAAAATATTATACGATGTCCTTTTTAGAGTTCATAATTAGAGTTTGTTTTATAATTTTAAATCCATAACATAAATATTTAGAAAAGTAAATTATACTTAAATGTTTTTAATTAATTCACCAAAAGGACAACGACTATAATAATAGTCATTGGAATTTAACAGCCACCCAAGGAAATGGTCGAGTTAATTCCTTGTAAGGCCATGCCTTTGGGTGTCCTAAATTCATGGCAATTGAAGAAAACAGATCTCATTATTCCATTGGTGCTTAGAATGGTTGTGGTGGCTTTGGTCGTAATATTGTTTGTTATGATGGATCCTAAAGACCCATATTATCTACTTGGGGTTCTTGTTGTTTTGTGTGGTCTTCCTGTAATTTTGATAGAGTTTTTAATAGGCATTTTTTGGTAGAATGTTTTCTTGTGATCTGGTACATTGTAAACACTTCGGTGTCTTGTTCAAATAAAAAACCATGTGTTTATCTTATAAATTTTGTTCAGTTAAAAAGAAATTTAAACAAAATAAAAGCATAATATTATCATTATATGTGATACATGTTTTGGGGTGTTACATTATTACCCCTTCAATGATTTGGGTCCTCACAATTCATTCTACATAACCTTATCAATAAACCTCCCTCACAATATTCACAACATCCTCCATTATGAAGGGTCCTCTGGTGTTTCCAAGTGATTTCCCAGATTTGTGTTCAACTCCTCTTCTTCCCTGGCCCAGACACACCTCGGGTAGAAAGGGTTGAACTCATGCATAGTTAATTTGGGCTTCCAGAGTGAGGCTCAGACGGTGGAATGTTTGGAGATGTCTGAATGGAAAAAGTCTCAAAGACTCACCGAGCTATCTCCTGATTGAGAAAATCTAAGTTATAGACATGGTCATGTAAACTGAAACTCAATAGTTTCTAAATCTAGGTTTCACAAAGATTTACCTCCAAAGCAGCCTCCTGAAATCTTACTCTAGCTGTGAAGTTCCGAACTAAAGTGAAGCATAGGAAAAGCCCTCCGTGGTATTTTCCCCTTTGCCTGTACTCAGCCAGTTGGACTATGGCTATGCGGTGGTATATATAAGAATTACCCTGCCAAGAGAGTATAATTTCCAGACATTTCTATATATCATAAAGTTTCTTTCACGTTCTTCGCAAGTTTGTGATGGGTAGGTACTCTTCCTCGCATGTTTTGACCATAATAACCTCCAGTATCTCAACGAGTAGGGATAAAATGTGGGTTTTTGCTTCAATCTGAATATTAATTATGAAAGTTCACTTAGTGAAATCCAAAAAAAAAGTATAAATGATGAAAAGATAGTATAAAGAAGTTATAACAAGTCATATTTTCATATAACCACTGATATATAAAAAGGGCTAATGATTCCCTCAATCCCTGGTTACACGAATTCCCAAAACAAGTTCCAAACTCTCAATTTCTCTGAAACAAATGCAACCTGAGCAGTCGGGTTCAATCTTGAGGGTGCACTTATGGTATCTCTAGAGTGTGACATGAGAGCTGTATAACTGAGATACGTTTGTATGTACTTGTTGTCTGTACATAGAATGGGAGGCTTCAAATTCAAGAATATTGAAGTCCATTACTAGACTAAAATTGCCATAAGACAAGGCTTGACATATATATGTTGTGTGATGATCTCCTGCTGCTGTAGCTTCTTGGAAGGCCATGAGGGATGAGATGCCTTCCACTATGGTGAAGCATCTAAAAAGTCCCTCGTAATACTTTCCCTGATGTGCATAGGATGGAAATCGGGTTGGCATCATAAAGATGTAGTCCAAACCCAATCCACAGTGGAGTTGAAGTACATGGGGAGAGTTGGATACTTCATTGAAGAGTTTTCATGTCATACGGATATGGGTACACTTTACAAAATTTTCATGGTTTCCTATGGAAATTATCGTTTCTAGGGCCTCATTGGAAATAGAAAAAAGACTAGTACCTTCATTTTCCATCTAGAAATTAAGAAAACCTCATATTTAGTAATGCTCAAGTAATGTTTTCTTTGTTTTAGTTCTAGTTTTACATAGTTATCTAAACCAAATCCACTAATACCAACTATGAGGACCCGATCCCAGAATTCCTGGAGCCAGTGCCTTCATAAAATGATGTGCAATATTTCACCAAAAACATGCCCTGATAAATTACACATCATGTCCCACACAAAGGATTGAATTCGGTTCAGGTTCTGGGAAACCAGATACTTCTGAAAATCTCATTCTGTTGAAATATTTCATCTGAAAATATTATTACAAAAACATAGGGTGAACACACGAATGCCCAGTAAGGGGTTTTAAAACATAACATAATAGACCAATATAATTTCTGAAAACATCATTTTAATTTTCCATAAAATATTTTCTTAAAAAAATGATGTAATAAATGAAACATACCATAACAATTGTCTAAGAAATATAAGTGCACAAAAAAAGATTATAAGGGAACTGGATTCAATTATCGGAATTCTCATTCAGAATTATGAGTGAAATACATTTTAACTTTTATAAGTATGAATGTGAATATGCAGGTGCACAATTTAATAACTATGAGTATTACATGATCAAAGTTGCGCTTAAATAAAAACATAAATTTTATAGTTTACTACTGATAAGCATGCACTGGCTAAAGACTCTCTGAGTACTGCATAAATACATTGCCATAACTTTTACTTCATCTGATTTTCATGTACATAATCTCTTTAACCAAGAATATTCTTCTAGTCGAATATTCTTCTCGTTAATTAAATTTCATAGCCATAACATAACCTAATCATGGGTATTATACTAGTCAAATAACCCCATGAACCAACAATACTATTTTCATAATGACAGAATGCATAATGCAGGGCAACATAACCATAACACCAAGGCCTTGTTCCAAGACTATAAATAATCATTTTGTCATGGTCTTTTGTCTAGACTGTAGTTTGTCTCATGAGACCTACCGATGCACTGAGGGGCTATAGCAGGCCACACACAATACTTACTATGACCAATGCATTCCTCATCACACTAAATCAAAGTGGACATACAACTCTGATTTAGTAAATTACTTATTACTTTTCATTTCAAGGGCCATTTATTTCTTGTTTCCTTATTTCACATTACTGAAAGTTTCCCATTCCACCTTTAGAAATTTAGTGTTTAATCCAGTTGGTCATAATGGTAAAATTTCATCCTTTAACATTTACATATATATAACAAGTACATCAACTACATGATTATGTCACTGGATGATAAGAAGATTTTTGCATATGTGATGAGAACTAATGCACTAAAAGAAATAAAATTTTTGTCACATATAATGATAAATTCTAAAACCATATTAATCAATGATATCTTGGAATTTTAGCTGATACATAATTAATTAAAAGGTAAACCAAACATTTCATGTAGGGTTTAAAACTTGTAGATGCTCAATCATTTATTTCAAAAATTCTTTTGTCAACACACCATAATATCAAAAATAGAAAGCAAGAAACTCAACCACAACGAATTCCAAAAACCGATTAACACCCATATGACTTTAAATTATCAGGGGTTCTTGAATTTAAAATCATAGAGTGAAATTTAAAGGGTTTAATTATTTAAAAGACTTATATATATACATATATGCTTTTGTAAACATAAATATCTCACATGTATAATCGAGTGCACTAATGAGTCTTACCCCAATGTTAGTTTTCACTTACTTATTAATCAAAAACATCCACTAATCATATAAGTTCAATTTTGAAGGTTTTTATAACTGTTCCATAAGGTGAGATGCACGCACTATATCATTGTATGAGACCATGTATACTGTATATGAATATATATATGTGAAAATATAACAAAATCCTACCTCATATTTGAAACATAATGTATAGAGGACTTGAAACTGAACCTCAAGGAGGTTCTTCTAAAAACATATAGTTATATATATATATATATATATTTAAAAACATACATAATCGGGTATGTAATGTTTATAAATGTTTTATACAAAACATAAATCCTTGCATTTTGTAGTTATTCGTTAACTTTGAAACTCAATGTTTTAAAAAAATCTTAAATCTAAACATAAGGTAGTTTATGCAAAACTGTAAGGTTTTATATATGTATATTCAGATATATAAGGTATATATATATGTATATTTCATAAGGAAAGAAAATATGTCTTCAAGTTTGTAAATATTTCATCACCCAAAATCAATAGGACCTAGGGTTGGGTATTTGAGGGTTTCCACCCAAAACATATGATCGTACATGCATTCATACATTAATAAACCGAATTTACAAACAAACGCATATATATATATATATATTGTACATAATTATTTTTTTCATGTATAAAATACACCCTTATGTTTATACAACCTTTTTCACTAAAAATAGAAGATTTATGTTTGGTTTAAGGGAAGGTTTTTAACTGAATCGTAGAGTAAAATATATATATATCTATCAGTATACATGTATATGAACATACCCTCAAACAACAAAGACATGGAAACAATAAATTCCCTTACATTGATTTCAGGAGGAGGATCTCAGAATATGTGGGAGATCTTGGAGGAGACTTGTTGAGGATTGCTAGAAGCTTTTAGTGGAAAGAACTGATGGGTTCTTGGGGGTGAAAAGGATGTGTTTATATAAACAATATTATACTTCCATAGAATATTTTATTTCCATTTTCATTGGATCCGAGGATTATATGGCTTATAAAAATACCAGGGGTTGGTCTTCTTGGAAATTGCGTGAGAAGAGGGGCCAGGAGCTGTCAAGGGTGAAGAAAACAGTGAAAAGAGGGTGTAGGGGTTACTGGTGCAGTGCACGCGAGGGAGAGGAAGAAGATGTTGCAGGAAGAGAAGAACCAGAAGAATATTGGATGGTCAGGATCATATCTAGACTTGACCCAATGGTCGGGGTGCATCTGCAGGTTTTTAAGGTGATAGATAGCTCAAATTAGAGTAGCGGCTAGATCGGACGACCCTGGATCGTCATGATGTTTTAAAAATATCGGATGGCATAAATTAGATCCGTACAGAATCGGATGGTGTACGAAAACGAGAAGGTATTCTGCGGTTGTTAAGGGTTGAGTGCTGGATCGAGATCGATAGACCAGATCGCACGCGATGTTATCCAACGGCCTAGATCTCATTTTTCCAGAAAATCTTTGTCCCTCATAGAATCGTCGAGACATTCGCGGCCTATTTATAAGCCTAAGACTCCCAACATGTGTTCATAAATCACAACACACACCAGGGAGCCTTATACATGGGCTGCCGCCTCCCCCCACAATCCTTGGCCAACCCCTGCCTCACCATGGCCTCATGCCCATGGTGCTGTGCTCATGCACTCTTATGCTCTTATGTACCCTTTAGGGAAACTACGCCCATGCTCAGGATGGTCTGAGCTGTGGCTAAGGGCTAGGTTCATCCACCTAGCGTGAGCTGCCTCCCTTGGCCCGGCTAAAGGGTGGGACCTAGTGGGCCTATTTTTTTATAAACACCAACATTCAAAATTATAAAGTCACAAGGAAAATGATACATTTATAACTATGAAGGGAAATATTTTATAAAATGTGAATTTCTATTTAAACATTGATAGATTAAATAACAAAAATTAAATTATACTTCGTCTTAACTAGGAGTATTACGAAAATTTTTATAAACACAAAAGTTGTAATACACAGAGTTTATAAATTGAAATATAATATATCTACACAATACTTTTATACTAGTACCAAACATAGTTTATTTAAAAGACATCAAACATAGTTTAATTAAAACATTGTTTAAGCTTTAGCAATGAAAACATTTACAACATATTTGAAATATTTTCAAGGTGTTTGAATTCCTCATCTCATTTAAAAATCATTTAAGTGTAGTTCAAAATATTATACCATGTCCTTTTTAATGTTCATAATTAGATGTTGTTTTATAATTTTTAATCCATAACGTAAATATTTGGAAAAATAAATTATAATTAATTGTTTTTAATTAATTCACCAAAAGGCCAATGACTATAATTATAGTCGTTGGAATTCAATGGCCACCCAAGGAAATAGTCGAGTTGATGCCTTGTAAGACCATGCCTTAGGGTGTCCTAAATTCAAGGAAATTGAAGAAAATGGCTCTCGTGGTTGCATTGGTTCTTAGCATGACTTCAGTGGATTTCGTCGTACTAATGTTTGTTATGACGGATCCTAAGAACCCATATTAACTTCTTGGGGTTCTCATTATTTTGGGTGGTCTCCCTATAATTTTGATAGGGTTTTTAAAAGGAATTTTTGGGTAGAATGGTTTCTTGTGATCTTGGTACATTGTAAACACTTTGGTGTCTTGTTCAAATAAAAAGCCTTTTGTTTATCTTATAAATTTTGTTTGGTGAAAAAGAAATTTAAACGAAATAAAAGCATAATATTATCATTATATGAGATAAATTTTTCTGGGTGTTAGAATATGTTTGAGGAAGACTCAATAATGTTGGTGTATTAAGGGCTCTAATTGACAGTTATTTTGGGATCAACCTCATCCAGATTTGAACCCTTCAATTTTTGGGATATAGATAAGGGGACATATCTCCCTCAAAGCTTTTCCATTCAATGGTATGATAAGCATGAGAAAATACCTCTCAGGAAGATAATGCTCAAAGCTCATTTTGGAGATCTTGAATCCAACTTTGAGTTCATGGTTATCCAGTAATTCGTGTATATAATATCCTTCTTGGAATCCCTTACCTTCACAACCAAGTGGAGATAACTTCAACATTCCATCAGTATTTTAAATACCCCATTGATGGAAAGGTTGGAATAATACATGGGGATATTCCTCCGTTTGAGTTTTACAAATCCACATATGTCGAGCAAGGATTCTATAAAAGGTAATTAAACCAAACTATAGTGGATTAAAATACATATATTGAATCCCCCAATGGACTAGTGGCCACCCCTATAAATCCCTAGAGTATGCTCGATTGTGATTATGTATTACCCATAAATCTAGATGAGGTCATAGATTCAATCCAAGATGTCCAAGATTCATCTTCCCCTGTGATAGTTTAAAATAAAATCAAATCCAAAATACATCTATAGAAACATAGGAAGTAGGGGTGAACTTTTTTTTTCTCACGGCCTCTCTCACACCGATAGTAATGGAGAGGCCCTCAGATTTCCAGCTTCGTCTGAAAATACCTTCATAGATTCAAAAGTGGAATAAGATGAGGATGAGATTAGGAACACCCGTCCAACATTTGAGGAAGGCATTACCACCACCATTGATGAGTTTAGGAAGTTAAATCTTGTAATTGAAGAATACATGTGGCCAAATAGATTACTCCTTCCATGCCTCTCAAATAGCAAGAGATGTACATTTTATTTCTAAGGAAACACCAATATGTGTTCTCTTGGATCTATAGAGAAATGTACAGACTGATTTCAGATATGAATACACACCATCACGAGTTATATGATGACCATTGAGGCTTCATGAAAGCATCAAATAGGATTCACCCCTCTTGTGATACCAATGTAGAGGCATAAGATGAAGAATTGATCAAAGATATCTTTCTCCAAGAATTGAAATACCCAAGATGGCTTGCCAATATTGTCCCTATTAAGTAGAAGAATGTGAATATTAGGGTCTACATCAATTTTACAGACCTTGATCAGAATTTCCCAAAAATGACTTCTAATTTCCTGTCACAATAATCTTGATCAATGCTATTATTGGATTCTAAGACCTTTCTTTCATGGATGATTATTTAGGGTACAGTAAGATAAATATGGCCCCTAGAGATGAGGAATCCACTACCTTCATACCACCATAGGGGATGTTTTCCTATCATGACATTACCTTTAGATTAAAGAATGACGGCACTACATACTAAAAATCCACGAACCATATCTTTAATACCTTCCTGGAATTAATATTCAAATGTTATGTTGATGACCTAGTGGTCAAATCTTGATTGTCATTTGAGAACTTTATGGATATTCAAATAGTCTTCAACAAGCTGAGACATCCCAATTTGAAGATGAATTCATAGAAACTCATTTTTGGGGTAACATCAGGGATGTTCATTGGCTTTTTCTTATTTAACCATGGTATTGAGGTTGACCCAGAAATGACTAGTGTCATTCTAGTAATGACACCCCCCAAGAATCTCAATGAATTGAGGGGGTACTGAGGGATCCTTGCTTGCATTAATCATTTAATAACCAACATGGATGTCAAATCACTCCCATTCACGAAGATATTGAAGAAGGGGATCACTTATCAATGGGATGATGACAACCAATAATTCTTTAAGAATATCGAACATTTTTTTCTACACCCACCTATCCTTATTTCACTAATAGAATTAAAGACACTCATATTTAGGTGTTCACCATGGAATGTTCACTAGGCACTCTCCTGACATAGAATAATGACGTGGGGAATGATAAAAATTTTCTATTACCTCTTCTGAATGATTCTAGGTACTAAAGCATAATACTCAGATGTTAGGAAGAACTACCTCACACTCATATCTGTAGTGCAGAAGTTGAGGCATTACTTGCAGCACCACCAAGTATACCTGGTCACTTATATTGAAACTCCTAAGTATATACTTGTTCATCCCATGATGACTGAACACTTGGCATAATGGGAGTTCATTATATAATAATAAATCTAGTTCTTGTCATAGAATATAGTGAAAGGGATAGCCTTTTCTGATTTCCTCACAACACATTCCACCTAGGAAAGTACACTAGTAGATATTGAGCTCCCATAAAAGAGTTTTTCTATTCACATGACACTACTAGGACATGGGAGATATATTTTGATGTAACATCCCAAAGTTCTATAGGAAATACACTGAAAACCTCAGGACACAATCATGTGGTCTCGGGGATTGTATTTGTTTCTTTGAAAATATAAATTTTCCCCTACTTTTTCTCATAATCTAAAGGCTTCATGGATTATGAGGATGAATATAAATCCCTCATCAGTGTCTTGGAACTATACTTATAACTAAAAATAAACTACCAGGACATCAAAGGGGATTTTGAGCTATTGAAAAAGAAGATCAATGGATAATATTCCATCAAAAAGGAATAATTTTACTCTCTCATTGGTTATGTAAGAGTACTAGTGGAAAATTTCCCTTTTGTTCTTACATTGCATCATGTCCTATGATTAGAGAATACTCTTGATGATTCATTGGATAATGTAGCCATAGTCCTGGATGACCATGATCAAGAGGAATTAATCTTCCACATCACGCACTAATGAATAGTCTCATCAATCACTGTCTTTGATATATAGTAAATTAACCAGTTCTACACCTCCCAAAAGAATGATAAATAGATATCTACCACTAGATGGATGGATCCCATAATTGGTTATATCTGAAATGGGATCCACATAAAAAACTGATCCATAAGGGAACAAATTCAATGTCAAATTGAAAAATTTACCCTTCAGGATAGTCAAAATGATCAAAAAGACCTCTATAAGAGAGGATTTTATGGAATCCTCCTTGGATTCATATTAGAAGGATATATTTTATACATCAAAAAAGAAGTCCACGCATGATCCTACAATGGTAATTAGTCTTAGACCAAGATCTCTCAACAAATAAAGATGCTGCTCTACTACAAGAAAAACAAGGTACAAGTCTCTGTGGAATTCACCAGTAAATTCCATTCATGCAAAATTCTTGAAAAACTCATCCATTAACCGCTAAAATTGCTACATTCAGATAAATATTTTTGGTCATTCTCCATATCAGGATTAGATATTGTTGGGACATATCTCCCAGCCACAGGTAAGTAGTTCAAATATATCCTTACTACTACTGACTTCCTCTCCAAATGGGATGAGGCAATACCCCTCAACGAATTCATGATGAAGAACATCATCAACTTCGTAAACTTCCATATCATCAAATGATTTAGAGTCAATCACATGGTATTGATGAATAAAGGCAAAAACTTATGTTATATAGAGTTATAGAATATGTACCAGGAGTACGACATTGATTATAATCACTCATGTATCTATCAGGTAGCATCAAAGGAATATATAGAGCCTTCAATAAGATTTTGTAAAATATTCTCCATAAACTGAAGAAGAAAGACAAGAATTCCTGGTTGGACACCGCCTCAATGCTTTATGGTTCTATCGTACTACCGTGATTATTTCTACACTAGAAATTCCATATTAATTAGTGTGTGGGACTGAGGAAGTGTTACCCATAGAGGTTGATCTACCTTCAATATGAATATGAATTTTTGTAAAAATATTAGATGAAGAGAAATCAAAAAATCAGATGGATGAATTCTAGTGGATCGACGATAATAGGTTGCGTACATTGCCAAACCTTGAAGTTCATCAGAATTAGATTGCACGATTCTTAAATAAAAACTTTCACCTACATTCATTCATCTGAAGAGAATTGGTGTTGTCTCTCAGAACCTCAATGAACCCAAGAAAGAATCCTCTGAAGACGGATCCCAAATGGGAAACATCTTATATCATAGGTAAGGTCTATCAAAATAGATCTTACTCACAAGACATAATACATGTGAAGTGTGTCAAACCCCCAACAACATAAGAGATATTAAAAAAATTATTTTCATAGCTTATATCAATCTTCAATTGTCCTTGTATAAACACATTAAACAGCATAATGTCTCTCATCCTAGTAGCAAGACCACAAACTACACAGCATCTTTCATCCAAACCACATGATGTTAAACTGTAAGGAACAATTCCTTGTAGAAAAATGTTATATTACACCACATATCTCATCCTAGTTGCATAACATTAAATTTTTTAAAAGTGTCCTTACCACATGAAGTTAAAACTACATGAATGATTTTCTCAACGCATAATGTAAAACTGCATAAAAATCATTGTATCGTCAAAGATTTAATGCACACAACCTATATCTATGTGAAATAAAGATTAAATACTTCTGTACCTATGTGAGAATAAGATCCACATAGGGAATCTCTTCATTCGATAACTTTGTTTGGATTGGTTCCTACCATCATAGGATACATATTATAACAACCTTTCTATTTATATCGCATTAATAAATGATTTATTACATAAAATTGCACTTAATAAAATCTGAATATTCTAGATGTCTAGTGACTATGGGAATTAGGTTCATTACATAACTATTTAAAATAAGAAAAAATTTCATCCTTATTGAAAACTTCCTTAACATTCTCACACTTAAAAATGTACGGGATTACAAGGGGACATACATGTGAAAGGGGTGATCTATAAAGACCAGTAAGGGAATAAGAATAGAATAAGGTAATACATTTTAGAAAATAGATATATCAATGTGGAATAAAAGTAACATGAACAATAAAACATGATATATCATGATAATCATAACATTGGAAATGTGGAAACAGCTGAAAACATTGCATCATAAACATTGGTCAAGGCTAACTGCCAAGATGTTGAAATGGAAAAATGTCCCATAAAGGAATAAATATCACTCCCAATCCCAAAATTATGTCTCATGATACTAAAAACTATCCAATGAATGCGGTGCTATATTATTTTGGGAACACTCGTCACATTAATTTCATTCTCATGCTTATGTGTGCCACATAGATTATACAACATGGATTTATTCAAAATAATATTTTATTCCACAATTTTGGAGTGTGGAATACATAAATATAAGTCCCAATTAAAATATTTATAAATGTATAAAGTTTAATACCCTTGATAGTAAATGGGTATGGTATCCACTACACAATTGTTTTGGAATTGAAAATTCTGGTGAAATTTTGGCAATATAACGATGTTGCTTAAAAAATCATAAAATGTGTTGATGAGAGAGAAATGGTTATATCATCATTTGAATATAAATTTTATATTAAGTTTTTATCTAAGTAAATTAAGATAAAAATGCATAAGGTAATGAATATACTTGAATAAAGAAGAGAAAGGAAAAGATCCCTTACTTGAGTGTGTGACTCCAAATGCTTGGGAGAAGCTTCTTATGAGATTAGTGGAACATTGGGAGGACTCTAGAGAGGGGAAGGAAGAGTAAATACGTGATCCAAATAATTTTAGTGAGGATAAATTGGGTATTGGGTGGTTTTATATAGTAAATGAGTGGATATTTCTTTAATATTCCCCAAAATTGGGTTTTTGACTCTATATAATAAAATAACCAAAGTTGCATACCTTCTGATGGGTTTTCCCATTTTTTCTACCAAATCGAAGTGGTTTTAAATATTTTATAAGATAAAGAGACTAAATTAATAAAATAAGACCCTTTATTATGTGGAAGTGAGTCATACACTTAAAGAAATGATTTTAAAACCTTAAAATACATTAATGGTTTTGAAGAATTCATAAAGAATTTATAAAAATTTTCAAATAAACAAAAAATCACAATATATTTAATGAAAAATATATATTTTTATGTGGATATCACTTATCATATTTATTACCTCACTTTTGGGTGATTATGATGTCATCATACATGTTGTATATTTATCAGGTTTTTCATTTTTATCAGAAAATCTGACTATCTCTGAAAATTATGAAAGATTAACCATTAAATAATTTTGAAATTTTAATTTCACGATTAATAATAATTATATCAAAATATTTTTCAAAATATTTTTTTCACTTTTAAAAATAAGAATTGACATTTGATGAGAAATGATGGGTTTTTACAATAATAATTTTTGAACCGTTATAAAAATTACGTTTGAAATCATCAATATTATATGATAATTTATATTTAATAAAAACAATTCAATATTAAAATTTTATTAAAATTTTATTTATTTCAAAGATACATTAATTCATCAAAATAAACGTCATAATTTGAATTGAATTAAAAATATAATTTATGTTTTATTGTATAAAAATAAAAAACATTTATGTAATAATTAGAAGTATTGATAAACATTATTATATTGAAAATACAGCATACATTTTCATGCCATTATTTTATGGATACATATCCCTTCAATACACCAGAAAATTCCTTAAGGGTATGGTATGTGATAATGAGACTTTCAGGGGGTTGTTTGGAAAACATGGTTTGGGGCGGGATCTCGATGAGCTTGAACTTCTCTCGCAAATAGTTTCAGTCATGCTTAACTTGTTAGATCTCATCTTTGTATAATTCAAGGTAAAATTCCAATAATGATATTACCTATGAAATCTAAGATAAATGGGATTCATAGGTTATGATCCTACTAGTTGAGGTCATCACATCCTTTTTCAGTGTAAATTTGATTCATTAAAACCCTATATTTATAAAAATCATTTGATCACTGTTGAATGGATATATTATCAATGGTAATGATTCTTAACAATATTTTAAATATGATGGAATATTATAAAACAAAATAATTTTATATCTTTTTATAACCATATTACATAATAAGATATGTAATTAAATCAAAAGGGGGATTTTATTTATAATAGTTTGGGTCGTTACACATAGTGATGCTCATACCTTTATTCTTGGTCCCAGCTATAATATTATTTTTCTTTCATGTCATGTAACCTATTCCCTTTCCAAAAACATTAAACTTCACTGTTGATATACACACTACATGACATTAAACTATACAATTTTCCATAACTATGCATGGCTTGATTCCTAGCATCATAGTATACGTAGTGACACAAAACCCCTATTCTTGGTCTCAACCACAACATTCCTCTACTTTCATATTGATACACTCACATACTTACCACACAACATTAAGCTACAAAGATTATGTAATTCCATACGAAACTAGAGTACATGAGTTTGTAAAACTACGTATGGCTTGATTCTCATTCTAGTGAGATACATAGGGATTTCTATATCATTTATCTTGTAACATCCACCTCATGATAAAAAATTCCCTTTTCTATCCTCTAACAACCTCCAGGTTGTGAGGAAAACTTTTTTATTTCCTTTTTCCCCACACTTAGCATAGATGAAATATCCTTAAGAATTTGGGTTATGGATTACCCAGTGTAACCAAGAAATATCAGTTAAAGATATGGTTAGCATGGTCCTGAATGGAAGACCTTAAATGTCAATCCATGAGTCCTCACCGCATGACATTAAACTGCATGGTTTATGCCCTTTTCATGACAAAAAACTATGAATCATTGTGGACCTTGAATAAGAGGACCACTAACCTTAGTGCCGGTCTCCCACCACACTTCAATTCCTGAACTATGTGTGGAATGATTCCTTCCAAAAAAGGAAACGTAGTGATGCTCAAATCTCCAATCCAGTGTCCATATACAATAATGAATGGGAAAAATTCCCCCCTTTATGTACAGGGTGAACCTTTGTAGAGTGTTTACTGTTCAAGAACTATGTTTGGATTGATTCTTTATATCACATGATATATAGTAATGTTTAGATCTCTAATTTTTGTCCTAGTTACACCAACCAATGGGAATAATTCCCCCCTCTTTATAGGATTCAGACCTGTGTAGAGAATTTACCATTCAAGAAATATGTTTTGCTTGATTCCTTCCCTCACAATATATGTAGTAATGCCTAGATCTTCAATTATTGGGTCTAGTTGTGATAAAACCTGAAAAATGTCCCCCAACCCTCCCTACAAATGATTTAGACCTGCACAGGGAACTTTCATACAAGAACTACATGTGGTTTGATTCCTTCCATCACATCATATATAGTGACACCCAAATCTCCAATCCCGGGTCCATCAATTATAGCCAATGAATAGTTTCACCCCCACCTATATAATGTTTGAGTCATACAAGATCTCATTTATTACATATGATTCAAATATGAGAACCTACTTATTTCTCATGTGATACATATTGCACAATTTTTCACATCGGTTCCCACATCCCTGTCGCATGATGTTAAACTACAAGGAAACAAATTCTTCCTCACCTAATAATGTTAAACTACAAGGAAAATTTCCCAATTGCATGAAATTAAAAAAACATCCCTCATCGAAGGAACACAATAGACCTATCCTCGTAAACTAGAGTTTGGGGTGCCTCTAACATCATTTAAGAACCTCAATTTATAAATCACACTTAATGTATTGAGAGCCTATGGTTGATAAAATTCCTTCACAAACCGTGGAATGGAAAATAGATCACTCTATCTGGCCATTCTATCAATGTATAATGGCATAAACCTACCAATCGAGGCTATCTTGGAACTATATAAATTTATTTCTAATTAATGTTATCCTAAAATCACTGTAGAAGAACTCAGCACCCAAGGGTGTTCTAGCCCATTCATGGAATCATTATACCATATCAATACTCATGACCTAATAGCTTCAAACCATGATTTACAACATTTTCATCTCCCTCTCATAAGTATGTTAGAGTAATCTTGACCCTAGTATCCAAATTAGGCTCCTCTATAACATTCCCCTCATATTATTTTTATGTGTTTTAGGACCTTAAACTACCTACACATTGGTCAAAGTAGTAAGAACTTAAACTATAAGCTTTGATGGTCTGAATCAAAAGACCTTAAACTGCTAGTGAAAGTGAAACAATACATGATAGGTGGAAACCTTGTAAAAGGATTCCTGTGAAATATTCAAGATTTCACTCACTAAACTCTTCATCTCTAGAGTTTATAAAAAATTAGTTCATAAATAAATGAGGGATAAATCTCATAGGTACCAGTTTGTGGACCCAGTATAAGTTGATTCATGCTCACTGAACCCCCTGGTGCAAGAAAAAGTTAGTGTAATTGTTTTTCACATCTCATAAAAATGATAATGTGTTCACTAGGCTGTAACACAACCCATAAGGTACTCGAACCCTTCTTGGATATTAAATTTCCCATAAATTATGCATCATAGTTTGAGATCCTCATATCCCCATAGACATTCCATTGCCCTTGGAAAAATATTCCCAAATTTGGGAAACCATTTATTTAAATATTCATGTATTCCCATGTATCTAGAATATGCACCTATGATCATTAACCAAATGTGTCACTTTGGAAAAAAATGGGGCTTTCTGATCCTTGTGAGCACTGACATCACTGTGGAAAAAATCAGAACCTCAATGTGTTTCAGGCCATTCCCAGTATGATTTTCATATATAATCCTCATGACCCAAGCACTTTGGACCATGATTTAAAATCCTCATAACCAATATATTCAAGAGGATTCGACATCTTCAATGTTATATAGTCATGTTTGGTACCGTTTCTCAAAGAAGTAATACGATGCTCCATTCCTAAACCTTTTTATGTCCCACACCTCATGATTTTAAACCATGCGTCATAGGGATCGAGCTTCACATATGATCTAAACTATCATTGGTTACTAGAACCCATATTAGATGGATTTCACTCCAAACCAAATCAGATCATATAGATTTTTTATTCTTAAAGAATCATTCATGGACATTAGAATAGGGTAGGGATACCTATTTTTTATTATGCTATTGAAGTATAAGGGCTTTGACCTGCTAACCAGAAGTGTCTCCGCCTTGTATAAAAAGAACCCCAATCACGGTGATCCCTTGTAACATTGTGGAATAACACATCACCTCAGGGTGTTATGGTTCATCCTTGGTATGTCTTCTCCATTCCATATTCCTCGATTCAATATTTTGGGTTATGACTTTTGTCACCATCTTTCCAAATATCTTGTTGGACTTTTTTCCCCCTAATATCTCACCCTCAACCAATATTACCCCATAAATATTCCATGAACTTTATAAAATAGTAGAGACACCTCTGTTTGTCCATGATAATTATGTATGATGGATTTTACCTAACAATCAAAGGAACCTCCTCCTTATAAGAAATGAAATCTAATCTTCATGACCCTCAATAACACCATGGAGAATCCCAACACCCTTGAGTGTTTTGGGTCATCCCTGGCATGTTTTCCCCATATTCCATATTTTTCCTAGAAGAAAGACTATAAACCACGTGGAATATCAAGGTCTGAGATAAAAACAACTAAACTATAGAAATTAATGTTCTAAACTAAATGACACTGAACTACTAGAGATATAAGGTCCAAGATAGAAGACCCTATACTATAGAAAAATATTTATTTAGTCTACAATATTAGATAATTTATAAATCTTGTTAGGTCAAAAACCATAATAGGTCCAATAAAACAAAAAAAAAGTCAATGACTTCTATGTATTCCCCTATATGAAGCTTAGGAAAAATTTGGGCAATATGCACAAAAAAATATAAATCTTGTAATGACCAACATATGGACATAGAAAAAATCATGATGTTATCTCATGGTCTACTAACTTTAGTACAAGACAGAACATTCTCCCTCTATGAAATAAATTTTTCCCAAATTATCCTTTTTTTGATAAGGTAATCTCAAGATAATTGGAGTAGATACGTTAGTGGGGAATCTCATGTTGATGGGAATTAATGATCATTTCTCAAGAATAATCTGTTATAATGTTCAAATATAGACATTTAGGTTTACTTAAATGATGGGTATCATTAATGATTCATACAAAATCAGATCAAAAAAATTCATGCAAATCAGGAATGAAAGTAAACTATAAATCAATATATAAAGTTTTCTAGGTCCATTCATTGATATCATATAAAAGGAGGAATCTCTTAATATCAGAGAGTATACCATGAATATAAAATCCAATAAACATTTGTAAAATTACATGTTTGTCATGGTATATTCTTAGAGGAGTCCTTAAATTGGAAAACCTCTACCCCATGGAGGTAACAGATTAGCATAATTGGTCAGCAAATTCATTTTTCACCTACACAATTTGCTCCAACTCCTATACCCTGTAAATGGCCTCAAGCCTAGACTTCTCCTCCATATCAAATATTCCTTGTTTATCAAGCATAAGTTTCTCTGATATATAAATTTCAGGCTGAAAATAGGATATATATATATATATATATATATATATATATACTTGAATCTGGCTAATTACATACTAGAGATGCCCAATTTCATCCTTCCTTGCACTGACTATGTCCCGACGAGCATCGTTCTCCACTAAACACTGGGAAGCTTCATTTAAGGCCACATACCATATTTTTTTACTAATGTAATCCTCAGTATCTTCCACACTCAATTAAAGATCCATATTCTTCTCTCTTAGATAAATCACATCCTTCACCCAGGAAAAAAGGATTGTATAGTAAAAACCTTCATAACTAAGGGTGGTAAAGTTATATTGAAGGTGATGTAACTAGTCCTTCACCTCAACCAAAGTTGTCTCCAAAAGTAAGGTTCATATATCCCCCCATATTTTTCACTAAATAGAATAGTAAAATGATTCAAACTCTAAGTCTTAATCTAATCCCATCCTGTGAATAGGAACATATTCTAGGATTGGCCACAAAGGGAAGGATTCATTCTCATGGTCATCTATGAAGAAAGATGGGAGACGACCCCTACATTGGTTGAATCATCTAGAAGAACCCCCAAGGATGCATGGATTTGGACTTCTGAGATCCCAGAAAAAAGTAATACAACAAGGTGCACAAGGGTTTATCATTCAAAGGATAAATGATATGATATTACCATGTAACTAATGAATATGACTGATTTTAGAAACATACCTTTCTCGATTATGTTTTTTTCAGTGTTTGTTGTCCCAACACCATATTATCGATAAGTGGAGACACCATATTTTCATGTCTAGCTTCATGGATCCTCTAGTGATTTCCCTATATATGTTCTCTGATCGCCACCCTTGAGGGCTGCAATAACAAAAGATGATATTAGGTAACATGATAGAAAGCAAACAAGGTTTCCCATTTATGGGGAATTATTCTCCTTATCCAAAAATCAACATTATCAAGGCTAACTCAGTAGTAGAATAGATACCAATATTATTATCTTCTAAAACCCCGGTTTCCCATTCCATATAGAGTGGTGCAACTGCAGAAACATCAATATTGGGCAACAAGATTAATTGGGTTTGCACACCAACTATCTCTTCTTCCTGATGGTTTTAGACCGACGTTGAAGGTTATGCTAAATCAGAAAAATTATAACCCACATCCTAAGAGGAAGATATATCTTTTAGGAGTAGAATCGATCAGTACCTTCTCATTGTTGACAAATAAGTATGTTTTTCCAGAATAGTACATTATAAGGAAATATTGAAATGTTAAACTTAATGAGGATTCGGGGGGAGAAGGCTCTGATTATTCAAAACACTTCTTTTTCCCTTTCCCCTTTTAGGGTAGTATCTCTTAAAGGTATAGACACAATGATCATAAAGGAAGGGCCCTTAAAAGATGTTGATTCTAATGGTATCACTGTAGGAAGGATGATCATTGACCTCATCAGATCCATTTGGCCTAGGGATCCCTCATCAGCGGTCCCATGGTCACTGTTCAACTCAGTTCTAATACACAAACCCTAGGGAGAATATTATAGGGATGATAATATTGGATGATCATTTTTAGCCTCCCACTATACAAACAAAATCACAAAATTCATCAATACATTTTCAATGAAAGTATTCAGTGTTCCTAGAACAGCCATTTTGTGAACCAAAGGGGAATGTTAGACCCGAACAAAGATGATTTCCAACATAATGTCAAGGTCTTGGATAAATACTTGACCTCTACAGATCAGTCATTGAAAGTAATGACTAGGGGAGAAGTAACATGTGTGAAGCCTTCTAAAGGTAATTCTTCCTAGCATAGCATGCCCCAGAGCTTAGGATATGAGTTTAATTATCATCAAGACATCCACTACTGGAATACTATAGTAAATAAAAACACTTGTGCATCTTAACTCAGCAGCACCACACCCATAGAATCCCTACAAGTTGGCACTTTTACTAGAAATTTGGGTAATTGCTAATGCCTCACCTCATTAAGGGGTGGTTCTAGGGATTTATGTCCTTTTAGAACTAGTTGTTTTCTCGACCTAGGATTTTCCACAATAGTCTTTGGTAGTTGGGTAGCATCGTATACCAATGTCAATAATTTCCCATTAGGGTATGAGAAGATCAAGATCTCAGCATAACCCCTGGAAAAACCTATATCTGCACCATGGAGTGGGAGTTTTATCTTGGCTTGAGTCTCCTTCTTAGTGAACATCATCCAAAATTATTGTGCCACCATCTGATGTTCCTTGTATTGAATGTGAATATGGGAAGGATGTCTTGAATGAACACACAGTAATTGATGGATAAGTTGGAAATGTGTGTACCATTCCCAGAGGAGGACCCCATTGATGCAGGTGGAAAGGAAACCCTCATGAAGAACCATCGTGCAGGATTGGTTTTCAAGTATTCCCCCACCATTATCATCCATATTACCAATGGGAACTAGGTTATTTAGTATAAAAGAGAAACTATCATAACAGCTCATTATGTCTCTAGCCTCCCAATCCTTTAGTGTAACAAGCCTTACCCCACTAATACACTACAAAATTTGTTTGAATCGAATGTTGGGGATTGCCTGGTTGTTTATAATTTTATGGACTCATAGATGATCCCCCATCCAACCCCATAACACATAAAGGGTCTCATGGCTCTATGAGGGGGTTTTTCTCTCTAAATATGGCATAGATGGAAGTAATGTTTGGCCAACATAGGGATGGATAACCCGATACACTTCCCTCATACCATAGAAGTCTCCATCATGAAGGTGAAGACCCTAACTCCATCTTTTTACTTTTTCAGGATAAAGAAACCTCTTAGGTACTTAGTAAGTTAAACAACCAACTGAATGGTTCTGTCAAAACTAGAGACAATCTCCCATATACTGCTCTTAAATCTCCCTTATTTAAATATAGTACAGTAATAACCCTCCTTAATATGAAAGTCCTTCATATGTAAGGCCTTTAGTTTCTTGGAATTCAGCTCGGGATATATTTTCTTGATAAATTATTTTTTCCCCTTCTTGAATGAGATATCTTCCCTTGAGAGTGGCTCCTTTGGATGGTTTTTTTAGCTAGGTTTATAAAATCTTGGGTGAGGGGAGGATTCCTCTCTATGTTTTCACATATATAATTTGAGGAGAAAAACTAATAATACATATCTACTAATATGGTTTCTCAATAGATCTTTTAGACATCCCAAAGACAAATTCCCACCTCAAAATGGATGTGTTAGTATCTGAACTCTAATGAAAAAATAGGTCTGATATCAGACCCTTATTACATTAGGAAAAAATTTGTGAGATTCATATGGCCACATACATCCTTGTATTATTTAGCTCTTTCAATAACTTTGAAGAAATATATTTCACCCAGAAGGGTTATCCTTAATCCATTCCACAACATCCCCTAATCAGAATTCTGAATGAGAACCCACCAAAACTTTTGACTAGTGGTATAGTTCCACAATATTGTATGGTATAAGTTGACATCTGAATCAGGTTCATGATTGTTTTCCCACAAAATATATGGGCATCAATTTTTGTATATGATCGTCTGGGTCTTCCCCCTTGGAAATGAATTTTTCTTCCTAGGATATGTTCACTTGAAATGTGTTATGGGTTTTTAGAATCAAAGAAAATTGTATGATTGAAGACTCGGGTAAAGGTATGGGGGTATCATTATAGAGACCAGACCCATGGAGTTGATGGAATTCTGAAAGGATATATTACTTAATGTTCTCCTCCATCAGGTTTATCAGACTCATCTAAAATGACACAAAAACATAGTGGAAAGTGACATTCACACTTGCTAAAATATCATCTTGGTGAGCCATCACTAATTTATCCTCTTTCATTGAAGTATTTTGGGAGGTATGACTAGATCTGGAATCCATCCACCCAAAATCATTATGCATGTGTTAGAAAACTAACAAATCTCATCAAAAGAAATGTGCAGCTTAGGAAGCCTCATACGAAACACATGACGTGCAAGGGGATTAATGATCACATAAATGACTCACAAATTTCTTATCTCATTACAATATAATGGACCACATATACCCATATAATGTCACATGACCACATGATCATTCATGAGACTCATGATCACACGATCCTGATACGTTTATGGAATCCTAATAACAGTTAAGTGGTCCTCCGATCCATCCAGTAGATCTTCTGAAAACTTCATGGTGACCATGTTATTAAGAAATAAAGTCAAGGTTTAACCAATTAATGAATATAGATTTGTGATTGTTTTTAATAAACATCTATGAAAATAATATCTTACGAATCGGTTCTTGAAAACTATTTTGTAGATGGATCTTGCGATTAATTCTCATGGGAGACTTATGAAGAGGTTATGCGACAAAAGAATATTGTAAGAGATCTAAGAACTGGGTAGTTGATTAAGGAGTAGAACTCTATTCTGATATTTATAGGGTCTTCCAGGGAATTAAAATCATCAACCAAAAGACCAAGCCTCACCCCAGACACCAACTAGAGACACCTCAAAAGACTTAGGTGAGGATTTACTTTCCTCAAAACTGAGCACTTTTCCCAACCAATGTCACTCCTAAGGGGTAGAATTTATTGATTCCCACCAAATGGGAATCGTAAAATATACAAGGGAATAAATACTTGAAAGGTTGGTGATATTTTCTCCACAAATCAAAGGAAGAAGAATTTGGTCAAGACCATGTAGATTTCCTGATCATCCAAAATAAATGTGGTTACATAACTTTTTGAAGGTCACATGAATGATTCGTTCACAATAAATAACCTTTTTATAAAACATGAATCCCCTAGGACAATCCATTATTGTAAAATGAAGTCATTCAAGACATTATTTGATCATTCATTGTCTGCAATAAGAGTCCCTCTAGATCACAAGACTTTTTAGTCGATGGGCACCTGACAACCCAACAAAAAATCCATGTAAAATAAGAAATTAAAATATACAGAAGATAGAGGACTTATGTGGTGATATATATCCATGAAATATAGCCAGGTAGTTCCTAAAACATTATGGAATCCCTAGTTACATTTCTTCCTTGTTGCAAAAGAGCTCCCTATCAGGTCATATTCACCATGTGAAGGGTTTCCGACATGTCTAGTCGATTATGTGATGTCCCTTTGGCTCCAAGGGTGGTCCACAACAATGCTCACAAATCACTACAAGAACCTTTTTTAGCCACTCGAAACATCAACTATGGGGATATTTATTTCCTTCAACAACACTCGTACAAACTCACAGTTTTCATAACCCATTAAAAATAAAGAAATAAATTAAAATGGAAATTATGAGATCTTCTTGTGGGAGGAATATATGTGTCTTTTTTGCAAACATTAGTTATACACCCCGAGTGATCACCATTGATAATGTGATTCCCCCCTATACAAGAAATCATGATCCTATAAGGCCACTTTATCATGTCATCTTGATCTCATGAAGGCCCCCTAATAAGCCGTCTTTGTCTCATAGAGGATCCTGGACAAATCATCTCAAATCACACAAAATCCTTTTAACAGGCATCCATATATTTTGAAGGCCCTTTGGACATGTTTTCCTGACTTTGTAAAATCCCCCTATCTTGTCACCACGATTAATAAAGAACCATTTTATTGGAAACAAATCCAATAATGGGGTGTTTATTTGTTTTTATACTGGTCGCTAAAATTCATGTGATGCCCCTGAATAACCCCTGGTTTGATCATGATAAGCACGTAACACCAAATCCCTCCACCAAATCTATATCAAATATGTGAGATAAGAACCACACAAGGTGACATATTTCCAAGGTGTAGATTCCTATAAGCCCCCCTGTCACAAAAAAATGCATCCTTGGATCCATACACCAGCACATCCAGGCATTAGAGCGGACTTCTATGAGTGACCAATCTCATGAACTAAATTTCTTCCAAAAAGTAATGATCTGGAGAAGGACATAAGGGATCATAAGAAATGTATATGATCTTTCTGTGATCACTTGAGGTCATGCAAATAATTTATGGCATGTCATCATGATTATGTGAAGGAAATCCCACATATATATTGATTTATACAAGACCTAAACTAGCTAACATGGAAAAATATAAGGCTCATATGAAAAAAAAAGTTCTAATAAAGGCTAAATATGTAAAGACCCGTAAAATTCAAGGAAATTTTTTTCTTAATTTTCTTTAGAATTTTACAAGAGTGCGGTTTCAGACGGCACCTGATTCCGAGGCACGGAGTGCCCGGAATTAATTTCCGAAGTTTGGCTCGGGTACGTTCAGTGAACGAACGAGCGGGAATTCCTAACTTTTGATCCGGTGCTCGGAATTGAAATCCGAGGGCACCGATGAACTCGCAGCGCCGATATTCGCTTAAAGAGACCTTTTCGGGAGTTGCGTTTGTTGCGGGTTAAAAGTTAAGTTTTTGGGTTTTCAGTTGAGTTAAATAAAATTTGTGTAAGACAAATTTTATTTTTAGTTTGTTAAAAACCTACCTAAGGGGGTTGGAAGTGGGACCCACACCCACTTAACCTCCCTTGGGAGGATTAAGTGTGGTGGGGCCCACACGAACCCCTAGACTTTTCAAATTCCCTTAACCCCCTCTTAATTGACTTAAGTTACTTAATTAATTTTGGGGGTTAAACTCTTTTGAATTTCAAACTTTTGAAATTCTTTTATGTTTTGTAATAATAAAATAAGATGTTATCTTATTTTATTTTGGGTTGATCGTTTGTCTTCTTGAGAGGTGGAGAGCTCCTCTTCTACTTCTTCAAACTCAACGAAGAACGCGAAGAACGTCGTTCTTCAACGAAGAACTTCTCCGCCGAAGAACACGATCCATCCGCGACGCGACGTACTTCTTCTGCGTCATCTCTTCCGCGACGAACGCCATCGACAACGACTCTTCCTCCGACGTCAAAGGAATCGACACCGATATTCCACGACTACGTCAACGTGTGATTATCGAGGTAGGGGTTCTTGAGTTCGTTGTTTACTTTATTATTTGACTTTCCTCAAGACTTGACGTAGAACGCTCAAGTTCCGACGAAAAACGCCGCTCCGCTCTTCTTCGTCTTCGGTGTCAACAAGAGAGAACACCGCACCTTCCTCTTCTTCGGACAACCTTCGTCGGCGTGCAAGTTTCGCCAACGACGTATTTCTTCGGGCATATCTCTTCGTCAACGGATTTGACGAACGACGACCGCGACGCCCGACCTCCGCGACGCCGTCTTCCGCGGAACGTAGACGATTCTTCGAATCTTAAACCCGAGGTAGGGGATGTTGATTTAATATTTAATTATCTCATTCTTGCTCGTGGTTCGTATGACTAACGTGAGGATGTTGTTTATTTTAAGATGCGTTATTGCTTAACGTGAGGGGGGCCGGACCGCATGAACACGGCCGAACCCCCTCCATCGTTCATGTTGTTTAATCTTGCGGGCGGAAGCAAGGTGGCGTGGTGCCGTCGCACCACGCGGATAATTGCACGTTCAACTTACGCGATGTCGTCGCGCGCGCACCTTGGAAGAAACAACAAGAATGCGACGCCGTCGCGCCGCGTTGAATGATTATCAAAGCACGGCAAAGGGGCGCAGCGCCGTCGCACCGCGCCGGACGACGAACGCCGCGGCGGGACGAAGAGACCTCGGCCGGTTCCGGGCCGCGGCGGAAGAGGAGACCGGCGGCCGGGCCGCCGGCGTCGGAAGCCGAAGAGGGGACCGGAAATTTCCGGTCCCGTTGGAGAAAACCGGCCGGCCAGCTGGCCGGCCGGAAGTCATTAAAACCGGGGAAATAAATTCCCCGGCCGTATTAATAAAACCCCCTCTTTAAGAGAGGGGGCGGTTCTTTGAAGGAGGGGGGGGGGGCAACCGGCCCCCTCGGATCCGCACAAGCAGGCCCCCTCATGTGAGGGGGCGGTTTACTTAAAAAAAATTCGGCGCGGCTGAGCCGCGCCGCCAGAAGAAAACGGGGGCTGAGCCCCCCCGCGTGCGCAGCCCCCTCGCGGCGCCTGGCCGCCGCGGCCCGCCGCGCCGCCGCGCCACCGCCCGCCGCCGCCCGCCGCCGCCGCCCGCCGCCGCCGGCCGCCGCCGCCCCCCGCCGCCGCCGCCCGCCGCCGCCGTCCGCCGCCGCCTTCTGCCGCCGCCGGCCACCGCGCCGCCCAGGGGGGGGGGGGGGGGGGGGTCGGGCCGGGTCAGCCCGGACCCGGACCCCCCCGTTTCGAACCAGTTTTGGTTTTTGGCTCATAACTTGAGCCTCGGACCTCCGAATGACGAACCGTCTGCGGCAACGCGATCCTTGGATCGAGACGGTCGTTTCGGTATATCGCACTCAAGGTTTCGGTTTACTTTGAGTTCGGCCGGGTTGGTTCGTTCACGAAACCAACCGGGCCTTCGGAGCGGAAACGCTCATATCTTGAGCCACGAACGTCCGATTGACGCGCCGTCAGTCGCGTTGCGTTCCTCTTAGTGAGACGGATCTTTTGGCATACTCCGCCCGAGGTTTGGACGCAGGTGGAGTACGGTCGGGTTGGTTTTTCCTTAAAAACCAACCGGGCCCCGGAGACGAAAAAGCCAATAACTCACAGACCGGGCGTCCGATTGACGCGCCGTCTGTTTCGCTGACTTCCTCTTGATGAGACGGAACTTTTGACATACTCCGCCCGAGTTTTGGATGCAGTCGGAGTATGGCCGGGTTGGATTGTACCCGAAATCCAACCGGACCCCTGGAACGGAAAAGCTACTATCTTACAGACAGGACGTCCGCTTGACGAGCCGTCAGCGGCGTTGGTGGTTACGTTGAGTAACGGTCCCTTTGAGTTTACCCAATGGGAGTTCGGGGTACAGTTGAGATACGGCCGGGATTGGTTTCGCTCTCGAAACCAACCGGGCCCCTGGGACGAAAAGGCTAATAACTCACAGACCGGGCGTCCGATCGACGCGCCGTCTGTTGCGTTGAGACCCCTGTGACGAAACGGACCTTTGAGACACTTCTTCGTGGGACTTTGAGATACTTGGAGTATCGACCTGTAGCTCGTGGAGCGGACCCTCCCAGTGACGAGCGTGCGAAGTACGGAGACCGTGTAGCTGGCTGAGACCTGACGACTGCTTGACCGACTCGACTTGGAGTGAGTCGACTAGCCCAGTGGACGGAGCACTACTTTCTGAGGTGCAGACCCATGGAGGACGGAGCACTACCTGTGTGACAGTGCAGACCCGCGGTGCTCGTCCGGAGAGTACCTCAGCAGGCTACTAGGGGGTGTGCACTACGGAGTTTGGGTGTCATACCTCGGCGGGAAGCACTACTGTGTTTGGGTGGCTGGCCCGCAGTACTCGACAGGAGGAGTACTTCAGCAGTCTTAGGTTAGTGAGCAGTACCTCGGAGTCGTGACAGGACCACTGTACACTCTAGAGACGGAGCTCTTCAGCAGTTACGGTTTCGATAATGAAAATCCTGGTTTGAGCTGAGACTTTTGACCTTGTGTTTACTTCATGATTGAGATGGGTCACTTGCTAACTTTGGTATATGTATGGGCATATACCCGGGTAGTGGTTATCCGTCGATTTCACAATCCTTGTGTTTCCTCGTGATTGAGATGGGTTACTTGATAACTTAGGTATATGTATGGGCATATACCTAAGTAGGGTTTATCTGTTGAGATCTTCTTGTGTTTATCCTTGTTGGTTTTAGTGAGACCTTGAGGGTCTCGGGGTCCCTACTGAGTAACGTTATACTCACCCCTGCACGGGCTATGCCCGCACCTCGTTGTGTTGGTTGCAGACGACGGACAGTGCTGACAGAAGCCGAAGGTTCAAGGACTGGACGGTACCTGGAGGTGGACTATACGACGAGGCGGTACCTGGAGGTGGACCACTGGGCGGGACATACTCGGAGCGGATGGCGGGACCCGAGGAGCAGAGGAGCTATCTGTACCCACCCTTCAGGTGGGATTTCCAGTGGACATCTCAGCGTAGCAGCTTTACTTTTCAGTCGCTGTTTTCCTTTTCGAGTTGTACTTTACAGTTGGGCTTGTATTTCCGGCCCCTTTTACTTTTCAGCTCTCCTTTTTGTACTTAGTGTTTTACTTCCGCTTGTACTCTGTGGTGCTTGTTTTCTTTTATAAAGGCAATGCCTTCCCAGTTAACGGGATTTTACGCCTTTGGTGCTAGTCGCCAGCCCCTGGCCTATGGAAGGCGGGCTTGGGGTAGTCACGGCACGGGCCCCGAGGACGGGTCGTGACAAATTGGTATCAGAGGAGTTCGGTTCTACCGCAGAACTTATAACTCTGATCTTTCTTTCTGTGAAGCAATAGTGTTAAGGGTACTGAGTGTGGTTTTCAGTTCAGGGAGTCCAGTGTTGGTGCGGGCGGCCGACGTATCCATACACCAGGACCCTGACAACTGATTTCCGACTTTTTGCACGAAAACACTGATTGCGTTTGTGTTTACAAAAGTTTTTCTCCTTAAAACAGCTCAAACCAGGTCAGCTCACCAGGTATAATCGTTTGATCGTGTTACGTTGTTTCTTTCAGGATGTCTTTTCTCAGACGACCAGCTAGAGCCCGGAGGGATGAGCGTGCTGACAGTCTGTCGAGCGACGAGGCTTCGGTACAGGGCCCTCTTGCAGTTGAGGCACCAGCGGAGGCACCAGCGGTACTACCATACGTTGGGCCACCGATGCCACCAGCCCCAGCAGTAGGCGATGCACGACGCTTGAGCGCGCTGCACGAGTTCCAGCGCCAGAGGCCACCCAGGTTCCGGGGAGAGACGGACCCGCAGGCGGCTGAGGTTTGGCTGGAGGCTGTGGTGAGAGTCTTCAGGCTAGTGGGGACGCCGGCAGACTTCATGGTAATCTTTGCTACCAGCCTCCTTCAGGCAGCAGCAGGTAGGTGGTGGAGCCACTTGTTTCAGTTTTGCGATGAGATGAACTTCGCATGGGAAGACTTCGAGACCTTCTTCAGGGTGGAGTTTGTGCCAGTATCTCTACACCCCGAGCGTGTACAGGAGATTCTGCCTTTGCCGCGTGTTTTTCGATCAGAAGCCGAGTCATCTGTGGGCAGTAGACAGATGATGCATAGGTCCAGGAGGACCAGACCAGCAGTTGGGCGATCTCGGGTTTTGGGACCGGTGGTGCGGGGCACCCGAGGTGGGGTCAGAGCCAGGCGTGCCAGAAACGGACAATGTTACTCCTGTGGCGGAAAGGGTCACCTGGCACGTGACTGTCCGACTCCTCGATCCGCAGGCTTGGAGGGAGCCACCGAGGTTGAGGCAGCGACAAATGCTGGAGCTCTGGGAGCAGGTGGACAGGGGAGGAACTATTGGATACGTCTTTTGTACTTCTAGTTCCATGTTGATGTTGCTTTTGTGTAGCGTCTTGTATTATGAGCTGCAATAATAAAAGACGCATACCTTTGTGATGTTTTCTTTCCTGTCCTCTTTTGTGATGTTACTAAGAGGTTCCAGTTGACTGTTGACTTGACCCTCACTTGTGAGACATCTACTGGAGGAGACCCAGTTACCACACACTGATGCCGACAGTGTGACTCAACCCTTGGAGGCGAGAGTAACGGTTGGATCTCTTAGTAGTAGCGTCGAGGCCTTACGACGTCATCCTTGGTATGGATTAGTATCATCCATGTTAGGATTGACTGTTTTAGGAAAAGAATGTGGTTCATCCAGGGGATGAGACCAGGTTTCTCTTATCGGCAAAGAAGAAATCTTGCAGCTCATGTGGGACCAGAGATGGTCCGGGCCACGTCAGAGGAGGTCCATGTCATCCAGGAGCGGATGAGGACAGCACAGAGCCGGCAGAAGTCATACGCTGATAGGAGGTGGAGGCCACTAGAGTTCGAGGATGGTGACCACGTCTTCTTGCGGGTCTCACCTCGACGTGGTATTCGGAGATTTGGCCGAGGCGACAAGTTATCTCCGCGCTTCATCGGACCCTTCCAGGTCCTCAGCAGGGTTGGTGAGGTGGCTTATCGCCTGGCACTACCACCTCAGTTGCACCGGGTGCACGACGTCTTCCACGTGTCTCAGCTGAGGAGATATGTGCACGACCCGACGCACATCTTTGACCATGGGGAGCTTGACGTTGACGATGGGGCGACTTTTACGGAGGTTCCGGTGAAGATAGAGGATCGACAGGAGCGGGTCCTACATGGGCGATCGATTCCTCTTGTGCGCAACAGATGGCGGCACGGGAATCTCCAGGAGAGCACATGGGAGCGGGAGGCTCAGATGCGTGCTCAGTACCCTCTTTTGTTTCCCTAGTTTTTGATGTAGCTTTACGGGGACGTAAAGCCCTGAGGTGGGAGTAATGTAAAGACCCGTAAAATTCAAGGAAAATTTTTTCTTAATTTTCTTTAGAATTTTACAAGAGCGCGGTTTCAGACGGCACCTGATTCCGAGGCCCGGAGTGCCCGGAATTAATTTCCAAAGTTTGGGTCGGGTACGTTCAGTGAACGAACGAGCGGGAATTCCTAACTTTCGATCCGGTGCTCGGAATTGAAATCCGAGGGCACCGATGAACTCGCAGCGCCGATATTCGCTTAAAGAGACCTTTTCGGGAGTTGCGTTTGTTGCGGGTTGAAAGTTAAGTTTTGGGGTTTTCAGTTGAGTTAAATAAAATTTGTGTAAGACAAATTTTATTTTTAGTTTGTTAAAAACCTACCTAAGGGGGTTGGAAGTGGGACCCACACCCACTTAACCTCCCTTGGGAGGATTAAGTGTGGTGGGGCCCACACGAACCCCTAGACTTTTCAAATTCCCTTAACCCCCTCTTAATTGACTTAAGTTACTTAATTAATTTTGGGGGTTAAACTCTTTTGAATTTCAAACTTTTGAAATTCTTTTATGTTTTGTAATAATAAAATAAGATGTTATCTTATTTTATTTTGGGTTGATCGTTTGTCTTCTTGAGAGGTGGAGAGCTCCTCTTCTACTTCTTCAAACTCAACGAAGAACGCGAAGAACGTCGTTCTTCAACGAAGAACTTCTCCGCCGAAGAACACGATCCATCCGCGACGCCGTATCCGCGACGCGACGTACTTCTTCTGCGTCATCTCTTCCGCGACGTTTTTCTGCGACGAACGCCATCGACAACGACTCTTCCTCCGACGTCAAAGGAATCGACACCGATATTCCACGACTACGTCAACGTGTGATTATCGAGGTAGGGGTTCTTGAGTTCGTTGTTTACTTTATTATTTGACTTTCCTCAAGACTTGACGTAGAACGCTCAAGTTCCGACGAAGAACGCCGCTCCGCTCTTCTTCGTCTTCGGTGTCAACAAGAGAGAACACCGCACCTTCCTCTTCTTCGGACAACCTTCGTCGGCGTGCAAGTTTCGCCAACGACGTATCTCTTCGGGCATATCTCTTCGTCAACGGATTTGACGAACGACGACCGCGACGCCCGACCTCCGCGACGCCGTCTTCCGTGGAACGTAGACGATTCTTCGAATCTTAAACCCGAGGTAAGGAATGTTGATTTAATATTTAATTATCTCATTCTTGCTCGTGGTTCGTATGACTAACGTGAGGATGTTGTTTATTTTAAGATGCGTTATTGCTTAACGTGAGGGGGGCCGGACCGCATGAACACGGCCGAACCCCCTCCATCGTTCATGTTGTTTAATCTTGCGGGCGGAAGCAAGGTGGCGTGGTGCCGTCGCACCACGCGGATAATTGCACGTTCAACTTACGCGATGCCGTCGCGTGCGCACCTTGGAAGAAACAACAAGAACGCGACGCCGTCGCGCCGCGTTGAATGATTATCAAAGCACGGCAAAGGGGCGCAGTGTCGTCGCACCGCGCCGGACGACGAACGCCGCGGCCGGTTCCGGGCCGCGGCGGGACGAAGAGACCGCGGCCGGTTCTGGGCCGCGGCGGAAGAGGAGACCGGCGGCCGGGCCGCCGGCGTCGGAAGCCGAAGAGGGGACCGGAAATTTCCGGTCCCGTTGGAGAAAACCGTCCGGCCAGCTGGCCGGCCGGAAGTCATTAAAACCGGGGAAATAAATTCCCCGGCCGTATTAATAAAACCCCCTCTTTAAGAGAGGGGCGGTTCTTTGAAGGAGGGGGGGGGGGGCAACCGGCCCCCTCGGATCCGCACAAGCAGGCCCCCTCATGTGAGGGGGCGGTTTACTTAAAAAAAAATCGGCGCGGCTAAGCCGCGCCGCCAGAAGAAAACGGGGGCTTAGCCCCCCGCGTGCGCAGCCCCCTCGCGGCGCCTGGCCGCCGCGGCCCGCCGCGCCGCCGCGCCGCCGCCCGCCGCCGCCGCCGTCCGCCGCCGCCGCCCGCCGCCGTTGCCCGCCGCCGCCGCCCGCCGCCGCCGCCCGCCGCCGCCGTCCGCCGCCGCCGTCCGCCGCCGCCGGCCACCGCGCCGCCCAGGGGGGGGGGGGGGGGGTCGGGCCGGGTCGGCCCGGACCCGGACCCCCCCCGTTTCGAACCAGTTTTGGTTTTTGGCTCATAACTTGAGCCTCGGACCTCCGAATGACGAACCGTCTGCGGCAACGCGATCCTTGGATCGAGATGGTCGTTTCGGTATATCGCACTCAAGGTTTCAGTTTACTTTGAGTTCGGCCGGGTTGGTTCGTTCACGAAACCAACCGGGCCTTCGGAGCGGAAACGCTCATATCTTGAGCCACGAACGTTCGATTGACGCGCCGTCAGTCGCGTTGCGTTCCTCTTAGTGAGACGGATCTTTTGGCATACTCCGCCCGAGGTTTGGCCGTAGGTGGAGTACGGTCGGGTTGGTTTTGCCTTAAAAACCAACCGGGCCCCGGAGACGAAAAAGCCAATAACTCACAGACCGGGCGTCCGATTGACGCGCCGTCTGTTTCGCTGACTTCCTCTTGATGAGACGGAACTTTTGACATACTCCGCCCGAGTTTTGGATGCAGTCGGAGTATGGCCGGGTTGGATTGTACCCGAAATCCAACCGGACCCCTGGAACGGAAAAGCTACTATCTTACAGACAGGACGTCCGCTTGACGAGCCGTCAGCGGCGTTGGTGGTTACGTTGAGTAACGGTCCCTTTGAGTTTACCCTATGGGAGTTCGGGGTACAGTTGAGATACGGCCGGGATTGGTTTCGCTCTCGATACCAACCGGGCCCCTGGGACGAAAAGGCTAATAACTCACAGACCGGGCGTCCGATCGACGCGCCGTCTGTTGCGTTGAGACCCCTGTGACGAAACGGACCTTTGAGACACTTCTTCGTGGGACTTTGAGATACTTGGAGTATCGACCTGTAGCTCGTGGAGCGGACCCTCCCAGTGACGAGCGTGCGAAGTACGGAGACCGTGTAGCTGGCTGAGACCTGACGACTGCTTGACCGACTCGACTTGGAGTGAGTCGACTAGCCCAGTGGACGGAGCACTACTTTCTGAGGTGCAGACCCATGGCGGACGGAGCACTACCTGTGTGACAGTGCAGACCCCCGGTGCTCGTCCGGAGAGTACCTCAGCAGGCTACTAGGGGGTGTGCACTACGGAGTTTGGGTGACATACCTCGGCGGGAAGCACTACTGTGTTTGGGTGGCTGGCCCGCAGTACTCGACAGGAGGAGTACTTCAGCAGTCTTAGGTTAGTGAGCAGTACCTCGGAGTCGTGACAGGACCACTGTACACTCTAGAGACGGAGCTCTTCAGCAGTTACGGTTTCGATAATGAAAATTCTGGTTTGAGCTGAGACTTTTGACCTTGTGTTTACTTCATGATTGAGATGGGTCACTTGCTAACTTTGGTATATGTATGGGCATATACCCGGGTAGTGGTTATCCGTCGATTTCACAATCCTTGTGTTTCCTCGTGATTGAGATGGGTTACTTGATAACTTAGGTATATGTATGGGCATATACCTAAGTAGGGTTTATCTGTTGAGATCTTCTTTTGTTTATCCTTGTTGGTTTTAGTGAGACCTTGAGGGTCTCGGGGTCCCTACTGAGTAACGTTATACTCACCCCTGCACGGGCTATGCCCGCACCTCGTTGTGTTGGTTGCAGACGACGGACAGTGCTGACAGAAGCCGAAGGTTCAAGGACTGGACGGTACCTGGAGGTGGACTATACGACGAGGCGGTACCCGGAGGTGGACCACTGGGCGGGACATACTCGGAGCGGATGGCGGGACCCGAGGAGCAGAGGAGCTATCTATACCCACCCTTCAGGTGGGATTTCCAGTGGACATCTCAGCGTAGCAGCTTTACTTTTCAGTCGCTGTTTTCCTTTTCGAGTTGTACTTTACAGTTGGGCTTGTATTTCCGGCCCCTTTTACTTTTCAGCTCTCCTTTTTGTACTTAGTGTTTTACTTCCGCTTGTACTCGGTGGTGCTTGTTTTCTTTTATAAAGGCAATGCCTTCCCAGTTAACGGGATTTTACGCCTTTGGTGCTAGTCGCCAGCCCCTGGCCTATGGAAGGCGGGCTTGGGGTAGTCACGGCACGGGCCCCGAGGACGGGTCGTGACAAAATATAAGATACTTATGAAAAGAAAATATAAGATTATACTCATGCACTTCACCTCAACCACCCAGGTCATGTGAAAATATCAGGACATGTCACTAAAATTATGTGATTCTCCCTTGGTATACTATTTTGATCATGTGATATTCCCTAGACATGTCAAAAAATAGTTGAAAACACCCTCCGTGAATACAAACCAAGTCTCAAGACACCCTCAGGTCTCTCCATCCAAAACTTTTTAGGTCATCTAAACATGTTTCCCAAGTCATACAGAGTCACCACTACATGTCATTTAGGTTTCTCAATGGATCCAAATCATGTCTATTGTCTCTCGAGACGTCATCCGAGAAAATCAGCCAAGTCATGTGGCACCCTCTAGACATTTCATCCTGGATTATGTGACATTATTCAGAAAAATCATCCTAGATCATGTGACATACTCTATAAAAGTCATCTAGGTCTACTGATATCCTTCAGACATGTCATCATGGGTCATGGAACATACTCTGGACAAGTCAGTCTGGATCTTGTGACATCGACAATACAAGTCATCCAGGTCATGTGACTACCTTCCTACATGTTTGATGAGATCACACAATTTCATCTAAACATGTAATCCTTGGTCATGTGATGGCCTTCAGAAATTCCATTCATATTATGTGACATCCTTCAGATAAGTCAAATGGATCATTCAATTGTCTTCGTACTTATCCATGATACAACCTAACATGTCCATACATCCTCCAACAAGTCTATAAGACAATCAATACATGTTAAGAAGACAATAAAGATGGTCATAAGGAAAACCAATCTAAGTGTTGGGTCCTAAAATTTTATCATAAGAGAATAATATAATCCTATCAAACTCGGAAAAGGGTGGAAATAAAACTAGAAGAAGATTGAATAAAAAGTTTCCGGGGGGGCTGTGAAGGATGGATTGATCTCATGATGTAAAAATCACTTTGCGGACTAACGCTCTGCATAGTGTTTCACCACTTCAAAAAGTACCCCAAAAAAGAAATATTTCATGGGAGGAGCCAGTACCACCAGATCCCAAGAATGAAACCTTATTTGTTTGTGGGGCAGGATAGTGATCTCCCCCCCCCCCCCCGCCCATGAATGATCATCCCCTATGAATGAAATAGTTCACGACATAGGGTGGTACCGCTAGCACCTATAGAAGATATAAAATAATTTAATGATTCAGATATATATTTTCACTCCCATGGACAACTACCCTCATGAATGAAATTATTCATGGGGTGAGGTTTCCTCTTGATCCCCCCCAATATAATCCTCATGAACCACCACAGAAGACCAGACATGCCAATATATTTTCCCTTTATTCTTCTATAAAAGTACCCCGAGGGTATAGAAAAGAGGACCAAGGACCAGAGAGATAAAGGAGATGAGTGATGAAAAAATAAAAAAAGTGGAGCCTCTGAGAAGAATTGAGAAATATTTTTCAATTCCCAATAGGTTAACCCACTGCATAGCATTGAAAAGGAAATAATAGTTATCCAACCATCCATGAACTTAAATCCCTTAAGTAGATACCCTTTCGCAAGGCACCAACGGATGATCCCTTGGCATCTTAGCACCCTGCATTGTAAAATGATATATAGGTGTGCAACACCATAAGCTTCCACGGTATTCTTCTCTTTGAATAATAATGTAGAATGTGTTGTACGCAACTTCGAGTTCTAACACACACCACAACCAATCAAACTAGCTGTTATGAACAGTAATACCCACTTTTTAAAATTTTATATATTTTATCATTCAAAATGGACTTCATTTTTTGATTCGGAATATCAAAATTATCCTAGGGTGAATTTTTGGTATTTTTCTGAAAACGTTCAATTTTTGATGAATAGTGAAAAAACACTGAGTTATAGTTTAAAACTAAATTTTTATTTAAATAATTATTTATTCTATTTAAATTTATTTTTGGTAAAAATAGATATATAATACCTATATAAGTTCAATGTAATTCATTGGAGTCAGTTTATAATAATTTTAGATATATAAAAATTTTATTGAACTTTTCACCATCTTTTACCCATGTCCTTGGAAAATTCGCAAATTCACATAAAACTTAATTTTACCACTTCTATGAGTTGAATTTATAAAATCCGAGAGACACGGTTAATATTAAGGAGTAAAATGTTGTTTAATAAGATAAGAATAATTTTTGGTGAATAGAAACTTTTTACTTTTATTTACCATGGTTAAAAGTAAATACAGTAATTAAGGGTAAAAATGATATTATTATTACCCTAACACATGTCCTAATTCTATTCGCTAAATATAATTCGACCAAAAAAAACCTTAGTAATAAAATATGAACCTATTTGGTCCACATGGATTATATTAGGACATTTATTATTATTTAATTTAAAAATGAATTAAAAAGGTTAAAATCAATGTTTAATAACTAAAACATTTTTAATATAGGGTTATACATAAGATAAATTAGATTTTAAATATTCATTATAAAGATAGAACAATTTCCTAAATAATCGTATTTTATTTATAATTTTTAAAAATTAAATAATTTAATTAATTTATGACACAATGGTGATGCAGTAATTACCTAATTAATGAAATATTAAAATAATTGATATTATAAATATCCAAATAAATGTAATTTGAGACTGTTTATGAATTATACTAATTTTCTAGGTTAATATGGAATATTAGGGTTGTTTAGATGAATTGTTTTCTATGTAATAATGCTGTTATGAATTTAGAAAAAATAAAATACCAAATAGTGTCAAAATTGACATAAAAGAGTTTTCTAAAAAATATATTATATTATTATTTGATATTATATTCCTAATAAACTCTAAGGTTTGGAAAAAGGACTTATATAATGATAGGTGTATCATTAATGAACCACTTGGGGTTCTGTTGGAAGTATATTGTATGTTTATTAACCATATAATATAAAAATACAAAGAGACATGGTAAATGTCAAACTATTTAACTAAGAGTTAAATCTAAAATATAAAGTTAATATAGTGACCCAAACCGGTCTAAAACCTATTTTTTGAGGAATTTTCGACCCATACCCATCTTATCCTTTAAATAATCTATTTTGGAGCCATTAGAAATAGACAATGATTTTATTATAAAATAATATTTCTAGCTTTTCCTAAGGTGCCCCTCACCCCTCTTATAAAAAGGAACTCCCCTTCCCTCTATTTCACACAATAAAAGCCTTTTTTCTCGGACAACCCCTGAAAAAGTATCCTCTCAACTTCCCTCAATTCATCTTATAGTCCTTCATTTAGTCAAAAAGCCAACTTAAGGATCCCTTTTGATCAAATCAAAAGGAAGAACCTGAAGAAGAGGTAATAATTTCTCCACCCTCTTTCAAGTTCTTTTCTTCTTCCACTTCTTATTTCTTTGTTATTTGCATTCTAAAATAATAACTCCTGTATCTTCTATATATTTTGATGTTATTAGAAATATGGTACATCCATGTTCATTATTCTATCCATCCTTTGAATGACATGTCACCATACGTGCGTACGTACGGATGATTGTCTCCACATCATGGTGTAATTTTTATTCAATACATTATTATTTGGATGGGTATAATAATGATGTGTAATTCCTCTAAATAATAAATATAACATGATAATTATTCTTTATATATGATATAACATACAATTATATATTATTTTAATATTAAAAAATGATATTGTCGCTCATGCGTACGTACGGATTACCATCTCTACAAATGTGATGCGATTCATTCCCTATCGTATCCATTCAAGACTAATTTTCATTAGATGATTAAAAATAATGTTTAAATACTTTATATCATTCTGTATATGAATAATATACATTTCATCCATAACAAATATGACTTATGTAACAAAACATATAACGGAAAACGAATTAGTTAACACCCGAAACGACGGAAATACTAAGATATTATTAACAAAGCAATGACAAAAGATCATATATGATATCATATTAATGTATATGATTCTTGTATAATTTAATAACAATTATTTCACCATTATACATGAGGTTAACCGACCCTCGACCAAGGAGAATTACAAGGTAAGGGTTCATTTCACAATCTCTTCATTATCCGAGGATGTTTATATGTAATTATCTACTGTGACCTCTTTATCATAAACATCCATGTTTCTTAAAAATATATTTTAAAACATTTTTAATATTTAATATACAATGGGTTAAAGTCATTTATACCCTTTTTTGACTTTTTATAATATGTTTATAATGGAATCTTTCTGTCGTTTTCCAAACAAGGTCCTTTTAAACCCTTTTCAACAAAATTAAGGTAAGAATGTTTTTTTGACTTATATGGTGGGTATGACTATATTATGTCATTATAACTCATCATATCATCACTTAAAATATTATAAGAACATTTTAAAAATAAATTTTTTCTTTATAATTATGTGACTCTTAAATGATTTCAAAATAGAAAGAGATATTTCCCTAAAAAGGGTTTTGATTTCATCTATGTCAACATCCTTTGATGGATTTTAAGTTTATTTGAAGTTGATTTTTTATGATACAAAACTTCCATATTGAATTGAAGGTTTTTTATATGTTTGAATATGGATATAATATTTTTATACCATTCATGGTTTATGGTTAAAGTATTGACATTTCATATGCTAGTTTTAATATGAATGTTTATGATATGTTTAAACCCTTTCATATGAGGAATGTATTGGACTTAGTAAGTGACAAGTGGATCATATTATCACTCCTTGATGCATCGGTATGTCTCATGAGACAACTAGACATGGAATTGGCTGAGACCTTTCCCAATTTGATATATGGTTTTGGTCGAGCCCTTAATCATTTTTAGACGTCTTGGCTGAGGCCTTGAAAAAATGTTTTAGAATGTCTGGCATTATACATTCCCTTATTATGAAATAATATTGATGGTTCATGTGGTCATTATACTAGTAGAATACCCATGATTATGTTTTATTATGGAATTATTTACTCTGCTCGTATTCCGGTCATTAAAGTATTCATGTTTATTATTGGTAAAGTCATGAGGTTTCAATTATTCATCATGCTTAATATTTATGTTATCTTCCAATGTATTGCTTACCCTTACTGATCATTTGAGCTCACCCCTTTCATATGTTTCAAATTCCCAGGATATGAAGAAGTTAGTTATGAGTGACATTCAGGCATTATCTATGAGGCTTGGATGTTTCCAATGGTATATATTCGTGTTGTATTTCTTTTCAAGTTGTAGAGTTAAACATATGTATGAATCTTGTTTCCAATAATACTAAACTGATCTGTCTTTCAAGACATGATTTCCTTGTGATCATGACAATGTTATATAATAATGCACCAACTCTGGGTAACTAGGGTCGGGGCGTTACAAGGTGTAACATTTCCCCACGTAAAAAAAAGATATGTGGGAGGAAACATGCCTCACAAAGAAAAATTCTTCATGGGATAAACTTGGCCCCACATAGAAAATCAATACACAACCAGACCCCAAGTCCATGTATCACCATGATACGTAGATGGTTCCCTCGCCCACATAGTTTCCTTCTAGGAAGTGGTAACCCCATTGTATATAAGAACATGTTACATGGAATGGGTAATCCTAGGGTGTTCCATGCCCCGACTCAAATCACTCCATTCAGTCATGTCATCAAGCCCTATATTGGCCTCTTTATGAACCAGTCTAATGGAACCTAGCCAAGACCTGCTCTAAAGACACCTACCATGTATTTTCTGATCATAATGAACATCATCAATTCCTCTTGAGTATACGTACATGTGGTAATTGTAGTCATGTGTTTTAACTCCCCAACAAGGAAGAACCCTAGAATTTCTCCAGGTCTACAATCTTATGGTAAGGAGGGTTCCACCCTTGGGGTGCTCATGTGAACCTCTTCATTCTAGGGATTGAGTGGAACCACATTCCTTTCTCTTTAATGAGGGTCGATGTCGATCACTCCTCTCTTCCCCAAGGGCTAGCAAGTAATCCGTCTTGGAGTAATCCCCATCCTTTCTTGAGGGAGGTGGCACTCTTTCTCCCCTTTTCCTCAGCCTGGGATATAGATGGATTGATCACAAACTGTGACTATCCTAGATATGAAAATAAAATAGGATATAGGAACAGTCAAATACCTTTTTGTCTACCATTGGGATTCCTCACCTTGTCTAAGAGCACACAAAGTGGATCATGTGATCTTCATATCTACTACTTCCTCTTGTTTCTCACACTGAGTATGTCTCATGTGGTCTTAGAGGTTAGTGTCGATCATGATATCCACACGATCCCCAAACTATCAAATGGACCACTTCCACATGTAAATACCAATCACATGCTCCATGGACCTTCTCTATAGATGCAATCCCAAACCTCTATTCACTTGGGAAACATCCTTGTGTAATACCCAACCATATGAACCATGGTCCTTATCCATTATTGTAAACCCCAACCCATATTCAAATGGGACGTATCCATGTGTAACCCCAACTGCACGAGCATCCTCAAGTTCGTAATCACCAATCTAATCATGTCCCTCAAATGGGCCTCCTACATAGGCGTAAGCCCCAAACTTACCAAACTACATGGAATTTAATCCCCAACTAACTGGGATACAAAAGAAGAATCACTGAGGTTTAAACCTAGCACCCAAATTTACCCTAATGTCTTATGAGCCACATTCCCAGTAGGGTCATATTCATCTAGAAGACCACATCTATTCTGAGTACCTCAATCCACCTTAGAGTAAATCCCACACCGAACATTGACTAATAACCATCTTATTAGACATCCTTGTCACATAATGTTAAACTGCACGGTTTGATTATTGTCACACAAGCTTAAAAATGTGATGTGTCGTGTTATGTGTCAATAAACTACATGATTTTTTATATGTAAGAAGAATATTTTATGGTTTTGACCCTAATATCTATACAACTTCCATCTCCCTAGATGAAAACATACTCCAGAGTGCCACACCACATGACTTAAACCAACATCATCTTTATAACGACCAAAGAATCTCAAATCCCAATGAAAAATGGGTAACATTGATGGAAAACATCATATACATACCAATATCCTTATCAATGGAAAACCTTGGATACATAAAAATGGTTCCAGATCCATTATTATTAATAATGGATCATTAATTCAAGGATATCCATGTAAACATACTTGGGAATGAACAAAGGATACACATACATATCTTAAATATATAATATATTCCATGGATAGGAAAAAGATCCCCCCAAAAGGGTGTGATAATCCTAACATCACATCTACTCTACCAATGTGACTTCTTATGTATCATTGGCCAAGTTACCTAGTGAATGACTAAATTTTTAAATTAGGTCCACGAGTATTTTTGAATATTGAAGTAAATGGGAATTTCAGACTCCCTGAAAAAAACTCATTGGAGACCATTCAAACATGTTGTACCTTACGTCAGTGATTGCACACAATCCAACCCCTGAAGTTAACTGTCAGGTGATGTGAATATTTCTTTAGGAACATTATGTTAAGAAGTGTCTTAAGACATACTAACCCTATCTACTATACAAACCATTGAAACCTCAATTTTTAAGCCACATTCAGCGGAATAATATGATATATCCCACATACTAAGGAAACCTCGTTGTGTAAGCCCGGATCCATGGCATAATATGATATGTCTGACATACCAGGGAAACGATAATGTGTAATCCCCAATAAATAGCATAATATGATATATCCCACATGTTAGGGAAACATAAGTGTGTAATCCCTAATCAATAGAAAAATATGTATTTCCAACATGCTAGGGAAACCTTAGTGTGTAATCCCTAATCAGCTGAACTATGAGAACTCTGATTCCTACAATAACTAGGATATGTAGGATGCATTCCAATGTCCCAAGCTTAAATGGGAATCCACTTTAGTATAATTTCCCCCATGACTTTTAAATTTCAACCATTAGGACCCAATCATTCCCATGGGCTGATCATTCTACCTCACCCATCATCGGGTTGAAAGATTAACTGGATTACAAGACCTCTGATTCTAGTAATAACCAAGATATATAGGATACCTTCCAAAGGCTTCATCTCAAATGGGAATACACTTCAGTATAAGTCTCCCCATGTCTTTGAAATTCAAATCCATCATGACCCCATCATTCCAATTCGATAATCATTTTACCTCACCCATAAGTGGGATAGGTGATCAATAGAACTATGAAAACTATGATTCCTAAAATAACCAGGATATGTATGATGACTTTCTAAGGACTGAGATCAAATGGGAATCCACTTCAGTACATGTACCCCCATGTCTCTAACATTACAACCATTAATACCCAATAATTCCCATGGCTTGATCATTCTACCTCATACATTACTGGATTGAGAAGTCAGCTGAACAAATATGACTCTGATTCCTTCTTGGATCATGATTTGTAGGACTCCTTCCATAGTCCCAAACTCCATATTAAATCATCCATGGGGTTATCCTGCATATAATCTGTACATACATATATAGTGAGACTAATTACATTGTATCCCTTGTTTCTCACACCGAGCATGGATAAAATGGGATTATGGAGTTGCAATAGTATGGCATTAGCATCATGAATCTCCACCATCCAGGGAAATCTTAGTTTTTTAACCCTAATCAGTGGTACGATATGATTACCCACATATAATTTTATCTACCTTGGGTCCAATCCCAAGGGCATGATCAAACTATTCCGACTTTGATTCCAATAACAATCTAGATGCCTAGGATGTCTCCTCAAAGCTCGAGCACCTGATGCATGTGTGACCTCATACATGTCATTTCTTCCAAATGTTATATTGAATGAGTTTAAAAAACTATAAGAGTTTTGATTCTTATTATAAACATGATATGTAGGACACCTCATAAATGTTTAATCCCATCTTTTACCTATTAATATCCTCCTTTATTGGAAGAAAATTCGGAAGTGAATATTTATATGAATTTAACATATAATAAGTTACTCACTAGTGGAAAATGGGTGAAGAACCTCAGATAAATAAATACGTACTCACTAAGACAATTCCCCTTCACATACAAAAGGGTTTAACATATGATCATTTTCATGGGGTAAATGGTTCTGTTTTAGTATTATAATGAGATTCATGAATATATCTTAAATCTATAATAGAGTCCCAGAGTAAGAAACAATTTTCCCAAAAAGGGTGTGATGATCTCGACCTCAAATCCTTCCAACCAATGTGACTTCCTAAGTGTCATTAGGTCTAAAAACCAACTGACCACCAAACTTTGGAAATTAGGTTTGTACCCAGTTATGGATTTGGGAAAAATTGTGATTTTATTTTAGGAATAATAATGGTGGAACAAGCGTAAATGATTTTTCAAGCCATTAAACCACCACAATCAACTGAAGGGCCAAAATAAATTCTCCTCATATGTATCTTTTTTTACAAAATATAAAAATGGTTAACCTGGAGAAAACTCATTTAACCATGAAATCCCCTTCACAAGATAAAAAGGTTAGACTAAATAGTTCTCACTATACTATTGTTTCATGTCATGAGGGTTTTCCAGGTTGTTTCTTTTCTAATGAAACATGTAATATTGATATTTCCCTATTAAGTAATTCAATATTGAGAGTAGTATAACTGATAATGTTATGGATATATTTGGTCATCTTGATCAATTTATAAAAAATAACCTTTCCCAGATGGATAAATCTATTCCCTAATGAGTTCCCCCTATGTTGGATCACTTTTTACACTAGATCCACCCCACTATCAACTAATAGGACTACTAATACAATGGTTTTTAGAAATAGATTAATTATTTAGAGAAGATACTTATCACATTGAGATGTTGTAAAAGGTAAAGGTTACACTTACAAAATATTAACTCAAATGTGATTTTGATCAATTATGGTTGTTGATCTGGAATACCGGGTAGGAAGAGGAAATTGAACTCATGGAATAGAAATATTTTAAGGATGCATTCTTTGATAATTATTTTACTCGTTATTATCAAACAAAGATGAAAATAAATTTATTTATCATAAATCAAAAGGAAGAATAAAGATTTGTGGATTATGAAGCTACACTTATGAGGTTATATAGGAATGTTATGGATTAAATACATTACATAGGGTGTAGAATTTCCATTTATTTAAAATAATATATTTTAACTAAATCATTTTCATGGTATTTTCAAATTCCATTTAAATGAATAATATCAAAATTTACATTAATGTTATTTTATGATAAATTATATTTTATTAAATGATTAAAAACACAAAAAATCATCCATTAATCCATGTGATTTTAAAATGAAAATCAATATCATATACATACCATTAATGGGTAAATTGTTTTATAATTAATTTGTTAAACCCTAACTAGTAAAAACTGTGTTAGTGTGGTCAAGGTTAAAGCGGTGTTTTTTCATGTTATATACGCTTGTGTTAAAATTAATTTATAATACACATTGGATTTATGTTTTTTAAATTAATTATTATATTTATAATAATTTAGTATAAATTATCTAATAAGGATTATTTTATTTTAGGTTTAATTTATAAATTAACATTGTTCAAAATACTAGTTATCAAGGTGAGAAACTAAAATCGTAAAATTAGGGAAACAAAGATGTTATGAAAAAAAAATATTTAATACATGTGTTTAATTTTTTGTTGGAGGTGTTTCCCGACCATATTAACCCTTAAAATATTTAATTATCAAATATTTATCCACTTTATGTAATATTTTCCTCCCAATAGTTAATAGTTTAGATTATTTACAAGAATGTCACTCCTCAACAATAAAAGGGAACCCACGCCCCTCACTTCTTCACACCATCAAAACACTTTGGTTCCACAAAACCCTAGAAAATTTAATTTTGGAATTTCCTCCCCTCAACCTATAATCATTATTTTTTTTCATAAATCTATCCTTTTACGGGATTAATGAAAACCTAAGTAGGATACCCAAAAAATGTAATATGTTTCATTGAGCATCTTTATTTTACTTCTTTATAAACCTACTTACATATTTATTAAAACATTATGAAATAATAAAATTTCATATATTTTATATAATAGGATGTTATTTTATAATTTTATGACATAAAATAATCTCCACTTTCATCAAATGGGTTACAAAATCATTGTTCCTATATACGGTGGACTACCACAACATGAACTGATGTCGTTCATTTTTTCATTTCCACCTCTCAAGGATGGGTATGATTATGGATATAATGTATATATATGATATTTAAAACATATTTACACCTATTAATTCACTATATCATGTATATATTTATACCCTTAATTCAATAGGATATACAATAAAGTTTCTCTTTTGTGTGGAAGACTACCGCATTGCGAGTTGATGTGATTCTTATTTCACTAAAACCTCACTTGAAAGGTAGTAAAGATATATTTAATGGTTATATTTGATATAAATGAAAAAATTATTATGTTTGTGATATAATTATAATTCTTTAAAAATAATATTTATATATGTGTCTGTCATTTTCTTTCTTTCCTTCTTAGTCACAAAAAGTTGATAACATCGTTCGTGTGCGTATGGACTATCGCCGTCAGGAAGCGATGAGAATATCTTTTCATTACCACACCAAATGGATGATATATATAAGTATATAATATGGTATATATAATGTTATTATGATTATGTAAAGGTAAAAATTTTATTACATCCTTTCCATAATGATCATTAAAAAATGGAAATGTTACGTATGCGTATATGTGGCCTACTGTCTCAATGATCACAACATACTTCATTTTTCATAAAAATCATTCATGATTGATATTTAAAGTATAATTGAGGTATAAATATTTTAATTTCATAATGATTATTTTTTTGGATATCATAACACTATATTATGAAATAGAACTATAAAAATTATAATAATGCATGAATGAGAGAACTAGGAAAGTAACATCTGAAAAAATAAAAATAATGAATGATTATTAAGAAAATGGTGGTGAGATGTAATAAAAAAAAGATGATATCATAAATAATAATATAATTTTTTATAAGTTTAAAACAAGTTTAAAACCACTATACAATAGTTTAAATCTTGTTCACCCAAAACAAAAGGTGTGGTAGGGGATTTCATCTCAATTTAGATTCCAATGAGACATATTTGTTATAATGCACCAATAAACATTTATATAGTGTATATACTTCACATTTGACATTTCATATCTTTATTAATTAATACTTTTTGGAATTTTATGTTTCAATTTGAGTTATTTCATCTAAGGGGATGAAAATTAAAATTACCAGGTCGTAAAAGTTACGGAACAATATCACTTTATTTTGTGATTGTTAACTTTTTATTACAAATATCCTTTTTTATAATAATTTTTCATTGGAAAATAAATGTCTATTAAATATACATATTCTTTGATGATAGATATTATTATTTCATAAACTCTATATTAATTTTTATATATAGTGTTTTCTTTGAAGAATATTTGATTAACTGAAGAAATTTCGATAAATCTACATACATTACTCAATAAAGATATTTAATTATATGAAATATTAATTCAAGAATTAAATATATTATTCTATATATGGAGAATTATTTTTCCCTGTAATTATGGGTGGGTCCTGGTATAATGAACCCCCTTTATTCACCTATAGGTATCATGAGATAAATTAGTTGTCCAAAATAATTGGGTTTTTACTTGTAGTTTAAACCATCTTATAAAAGGTCTTGACAATAGAGGTATAATAATTTTAGGAAATGATGTCCAATAATTATGAATTGCCTTAATTAAGTATTCATATATTATTACCTAGGATAGTTTTACTATGATATTATCTATGTAAGCATTTCATTTTTCTATTTTTTTTAATTTAAATAGAATGTATGCTAAGTTATTTACCATTTTATGATGATTATTCTTATTGAATCCTGATAGATTTTTTTTGTACTTAACACTCATTTATAGTTTTATATCACCCTTATTTTTTTCCTTTCAACTGAATATGAATATAAATTCTAGGATTGAGTTTCTAGAATACATAATTTTATATTTTATTATGTTTTATTTTCTATTCCCATGGTAAAATGGGTATCATATTTGTATCTTGTTCTAAAAACTACTAAACTAATAGATCCTTAGGTATTTGACCCATTTTATCTATTTTAATGTAATAAAGTATAGAACTGGCTCTAGGATACTAGGTTTATGGTTTTTACACACAAAACTCTCACTGATGAGAGAATTTCACCCCATCTTCTAGTCAAACAAATATGTCGCTAACTTGATATCATCAGTGGCATAGTTATACTCATGTGGACGTGACTACTGAGAACCATCAAGAAATAATTTATCTCCTGGGTATCACAATACAACCTATCCCAAGACATGAAGTATCATAGAAAACCTCAAACATGACTCCCACTAATGACAAACAAAGTACTAGAGCACTAACCAACTTCACATTCAGGTACTCAAATTATTCTACACATTGTTCATTCCATAAAAACCCCTTATCCTTTCCTTTCAAGTATTATAGTATATTTATAACTTGATATAATTCATCTACAAGACCCCTATAATTTTCTTCAATAACAAGGGAAATATGCACTTGTGTAACAGTCCTGGGAGTTTTCTAAGAAACAATTCCCTCTATCTTTGAAGGGTTCATAGGTACTCCTTTTTGGGACACAACATACCATAAGAAATAAACTTCAAAAGCCTATTACTCACACTTCAAAAAATTATTGAATATCTATTTATGATGTAGAACTCCCAAAATGGAATGCAGGTGTTTCTCATTTTCTTCCTCATAACTGGAGTGCACATAGATCTCATTAATGAAAAACATTATGAACCAATCCAAAAACATCCCAAACACTATGTTCATAAAACCCATGAACATGGAAGGAACATTCATCACACTAAATGTCTCCAAAATTAACCTTTAATTCCAATAATAACATCAAAATTAGGTTTTTATAACATCCTCATACTTTATATGCATATGAGTATATCCAGAACATAGACTTGTCTTTGAGAACCAATTTGTTTAATTTAGTTGATAGAATAAATCACCAATCAATAGGATAAGATAGTGGTTTTTCACTGTCACTTGGTTCAAGAAATTATTTTCAATATAAAGGTAAAAAATTCAATTTTCAATCATCGTGAAAATAAATGAGTACACCCCAAGGTTACACACATGTTTTAACAAAACCCCAATGCAATCGAGCATCAATTTATACTCATAGATCTCACATCTCAGAATGTTTCATCATGTATAGAGAGTTTCAGTTCAGGGAAACACTCATTTGTAGGTCAATCCAAAACATGTGCTCACATCGAGGGGGTGACACCACAACATCCTCAGAAAATACATCAAGGTGCTTGTTTATAACTGTAGAAAACACTTATGGTTGAACCTTCAACAAAATCACTATTATCCCGACTATCAAGAAAGATTAGGATGTGAATATTATCTAATATATATATGGTTCTCACTCACAATTAAACACCAACATATCTCTATCAGTATCCTATGAAAAACCTACCACTTAAATACATTAATAAATCCTACACTAAATACATCCAATCCATATTATGGATGATTTCAAAAGGTTTAATATGAAAACATAGAAAGTCTCCCCAAGAGTGGTGTGGCCCAAAAACTAGCTCACAGTCTCTACATATTGTATATAGATAAGTTGGGCCTCCACCTTTCATAGTGAATGCTCAGTGAACAGGAAGTATAACCACCTCGTGTCCCAAATAATTGACTGGGGTAGGTGATATGAAGGAGTTTGTGGCACTTGAATCAAAGAAATAATTCACCCAAGTTGAAAACAAGTAAAGGGTACCTCAAAAAAAATATAACTCAACCGCTTTGGGAAATTATAGACTATAAAGATGACCACGACATCCTATATAGAATCTATGACCATGATGACAAACACCTCCATGGAATCACTCTACTCTGTGAGTATGAGAAGTATCTTAGGTTCATCCACTACATGCCCCATCCCCTTTCTGTGGATCCCATGCTAGAGAATCCTTCTGTTTTTTTGCCTCATCTAAAACATCCTCAACATAGAAACCTAAAGAGAAACACCTAGTGAACAATTACTACTACCAATGTTTCATGACTATCTATAATCATGGATTATACATGAAAAACAAGTGTCTGATCATTTATAAAAGTCATGAGTGCTGCAACCCCAAGAGAAACAAGTTAATGAGGGTTGAGACCTCACCCTAGCTGACTACAATCTCTTATGTCTAGGAAACTGGGAACCCCAAAAGAAAAATATGATTTTTAAGTAATCTTAATGACTCCCAGCTTGTGGATACCCAATTCTAGAAAGAATCCTCTAAACAACCTATATTTTTTCTAGCACCTTTAGATAATTTGAAAAAATAACATGGTGACCCAGAATGGATATCTAGATGCAAAAAAATCCTCGAAATGCCTCACCTTGGCCTTCTCATCTAGAAATAGGCCTGAAAGATTTTAGAGAAGGGTCATAAAATGGATCTTGAACCCCAAAACACTAGAAATACCCTATCAAAAGGTATGAAGATCCTTAAAACTTGATGCCTTTGTGGCAGAAGAAATAAATTATGCTTGTTACTAGTCTCAAGACTTCTCCTATGAGACTCCCGACTCCTTGTGATACCCAATGGAAAAGATCCACCACTTCCTTACTCTTATGTGTAGTATCATCATGACAAATGAAATCCAGTGCTTCTTATGAGCTTGAATAAAACAAAAATCTATCTCAACATCCTCCTACTAGTCTTATTTCCCTGAGTCTGAAATGGATCCCCCATAATTTTGTAGGCTTAGATGCTAGAACTCTGAGAGTTTCCTCGTCCAAGTGTTGTCCTCATCGACCTCTACTCTATGGTGATTTTCTAGAACATCATAATGATCATAATCTATGAAAATATGAAAAGGATATCAACCTAGATCCATGCATGAAAAGATAAAATTGTTAGACACCTAAACCTAGAATATGGTATATTAAACATTAGTTAGTTAATTAATTAATTATTTATTTAAGGTTAACATAATATTGAGTTCTACCCATTCAATAAAATGCATCAAGAAGAATGATGTGTGATCCATTCCTAGGTCTCTACCTAACATTCAGTGTCACTTTGTTTAGTATGATCAGTAGACCTAAATTTCTATTCATCATATCATTGTGGGGCCTAAAAATTTGTGTCCCAGCAAGTCTCCCTTGTTTAAATTTCTTTCTAAACTTAGAAGACTTAATTTACCAACTATATAATAAAATCTCATATATTCCTAGATCCAAACTCCATCTTATCCCTTAACCTAATCTGATGATACCACTCAGTCATGACCCCATCCCCCCAAAGTTACCCCTCATAGGCCCGAAATGAGAGAAGGAGGATAGTGACCTCTCAATTCCCAACTCTAGTAGGTTCCATGTTGGTGACTAGTACCAATTGTATATCATACATACAAATGGGGTGGATTACCCTCTAAAAGAATATAACAAATAGATAGATAGTATTGATACAAAAAAAAAATCCTACTTATGGGGAAAAAAGATATCCCATGTGAATTCATTTAATTTCATTTAAGGATAAAAAATTAGAAAGGAAACTTCAAGTACCAAAAAGGTAAACATGGAAGGAACTGTGAAGCCTGAATAGCTCATATGAAACCACAAGCTATTATTATTCATCATGATCTCAAACCATCTTTTCCTAGCCTAAAAAATTTTATATATGTATAGGGATAAAATTTATCTATAATAAGTAGTATCCTCTTAGAAGCCTCTCATGAAAAAGATAAAGAAATAATACTAAATCACCGTGAATAAAACGCGAAACTAACTCATCACCAAAACAGGTATACTTAGTTCAACTATATCTCATGGTTATCGCTTACCGAGTATCAGATATAAGAGACCACATAATATAATAATAAAACACAAGGGTGCCCCACTAATGGTTGCCCTATAGTTTTATTCTCTTCCCCAATATCATAAATCTTGATTTTTCTCTCTCCAAAAGTAAGACAACCCACAAATACCTATGACCACGGGACCACACCACAACCCCCTGGTCGAAGCATGTTTCCAAGGAATATTGTGCAAATCCAATTAGATTATACTTTCCCAGGTGGAGGGACTATGGAAGAACCTATATACCATGTCCCAAACATCCATAATTTGGCATAACTACCCAAAAACACTATATTATAGCCTCCTTGCTCCATGCCACAATGCTCGACTCTGGGGAAGGGCTTATGACATAGCCAATGGGAGGCATAAAAATGGGAGGAATTAGCCTCTATAATAATATACAGAAGAGGGAGATAAAACAAATGCACTAATAAAATATTTCTCACAAAGATAAAATAGATCCCAAGAGCATGCATGTAATGTCCTACAACACTAAAAATTCTAAAAGAAAACTACAAGTACAAAAATTGTAAACTCGGAAGTGACCAAGAAACCTAAATAACTACAAAGAAACATGAGCTAATAAAATCCATCTGAGACTCCAAACTACTTATAAAAACCTAAACATAGTTTATATATATGTAGGGTGAACATATAATAATACTTAGTAGGATCATCCCTAGAGTCTCTCATGTAAATGGTAAAGACAACATACTAAAGCATTGTTGAAAAAAATGAAACTAACATTTCACTTAAACAAGTATACAAAGTTCCCCTCCTCACCATTGGTATCTATCACCAAGTATCCAATACAAGAGATCATGTATTATAATACTAGAACACAAGGGTACCCAATACCACTTACCTAGTAGTTTAATGTTCTTCCCCAACATCATACATCCTGATCTGTCTCTCTCTAAATGTAAGAAACCTCATAAACACCTAGGGCCAAGGGACCACGCTGCGACCCTCTTGGTTAAATAACATGTCCAAGGAATGTGCAAAAGATCCATCCCAATCCTATTTCATTGGGTAGGGACTATGATAGATCCTACAACCCACAACGCTTCCATCCCTCATTTTTCATAACTTCCCAAACCCCCTATGTCATAGCCTCCATTCCCAATGCCACAACACTTGACTCTGAAGAATGTCTTATGCCACATCCAACCACCATGGCACAGTTATACCCCAGACAAGGAAGTAGCCTTAAAAATCATCCTTGGTCTCCCCTTTTCTAAAGTTGTATCTCCACAAATATAAAATCCAACTACCCTACCCCTCAGCCATAATCACTACGCCACAACAGACCAGCTTATGATGAAACCTAGGGCTCCATGGTGCAGAAGCTTATTTTTCAACTTAACTCCCTCTGATTCACATTATAACACCTTGGGAATCCTTAAAAACATTTTCAAGCATCTCCAATAACCAAAGTACCCAAATGGGGGGCCAATAGGATCTATTCCCATATAATTTTGGTGCTATGTAGATAGTGAGAGTGGGTAAAAGTTCAAACCAGAAGAAGAAAAGTGAGTTAGAGATTCCAATAATGTTTCTTCGAGTATCTAGTTTTGCTCAAGGATACCTAAAGGTGTTATCGAAAAGGAGGATTAATGATTCCATATAATGGAATTGTTTGATATATTGAAAATTGTTTCAGAAGCACCATGGAATATCCATGTGAGGTTTCAATTTTATAAAAATAAATTATTTAGTTTTGATGGGGTGTGTTAACAACTTTATCTTTTACAAGTGTTGTAAATATAGTGGAATTTAAAATCATGGGAATGGTTGATAGTGATTATATCATTCATTCAAGTGATGAAACAATTATTTCACTAGAAGAAATTTTGTAATTAACTGCATTTTAGAATTAATTTTAGTCATTTTTATGAATGTGGCTAATACATTTACCCTTGGTTCAAAAATAAATGTGAAATGGTGTGTCGGTAATTTATCCAAATTTATAAACATGTATAATTTAGTTAAATTTATTACCATTTGGGTTGGATCATGCATAGGTGTTGACATCATATATATAAAAATACTGCAGCTAAAGCCCACCATAGTGAGTGCCCAAACCCACTACATGATGTAAGAACCTACGAACATTACCGGCCCCACTTGACATCAACCCATCATCTTCCCCCATTTCATAATGACCTGATTTCACCCTTGTAGATCTCCGTTAACAATTTCCAAGTCTTGAGCGTTGAACTTGTGACGTGTGAGTCCCCATCCAAGGCACGGTACTAGTGAATCCATTCTAATTATCTACTAAAAATATTTATTGCGCTCTATTTATATATATGTTAATATGTTTTCATATAAATAAAAATTAATATATATATATATATATATATATTAGTAAGATTATACATATAAATTTATATATATAACATATATATATTATTTATATAATTATATATCTGTGTGTATATGTATATATATAAATATAGATATATATATATAGATGTGTATATTAATGTATTTATTATTATATATTAAAATAACAAATATATGTTACATATGTTTGTTAATATGTGTAACTATATATTTTTATATCAATTAAAATATATGTTATTATATATTGATATAAATATTATTATATGATATTTTTTATATATGTCAATATAAATTAATATATATTTTATTATATATTTATATATAAATTAATACATATATATATAAGAGTATATGTTATATATATATATGTTATGATGTGATATTATATATTAATAAGTATGTTATATATTAACATATAAGTGAATATATTTGTTATATATATATATATATTAATATATATAAATAAACATAAATATATTCAACACAATATAAATATTTTTTTTAAAGGTTGGGGTCAAAGCCTAATTTTATTATTTAAAGAAAAGACCTCTTTAGACTGGGTAGAGGGAGACTCATTACATAGCCCGAAGGCCCAAGGCCAAGTAGCCTGAATACTAAGCTTGAAAGCCCATTTTTTTGCCCAAAGGGCCCCTTGGTGAATATTTGTGCTACAGTGCCCGGGATGCTACAGTACTGTCACCGCTACACTGCCTGCTACAATGCCTCTACCGCTGCTATAGTACTGCTATAGTGCCCTACTATAGTGTTGTTATAGTACCCTAGAAATTAGTCCCTGTTTGAATTTTCTCCTGGGTCTTTTGGATGTTAAGCTGGAGCCTGTACGACTAGTGTACAGGCTCGTTGGCACAAACACAATATAAATTTGAATATATATTTATATATTAATAATAAATTATTCTATTATTATTAATTTGTTTTAATTGTGTTTTAAAATTTGTTTTTGTATGTATATTTTTATATATGTATGTATGTGTCTTATAAATTTTATATAAATAAAATTTGATTTTATTATTATATGATACAATTATATTTGTAATATTATTAATATATATATATATATATTAATATAAATATACTTAAAAATTTATATATTCATATAAAAGTTTTATATAAATCAATATATATATATATGTGTGTGTGTGTGTGTGTTTGTGTTTGTATTTATATGTATCTATATACATATGTATATATGTTTATATGTGTATATATGTACATATATGTTTTTGTGTGTGTGTAAAAATAATGATCATTTATGTAATAATTATTAATTTTTTATAACTATTGTTTGAGTTTTTCTGTGTCTTTATGTTTGTGTATAAGTATATCTATGTGTGTCCATAGTGTGAATAGAGAGACTCAAACAAAACATGACCTAAATAATACATTAATCTCATTATTTAAATTTCACATATCACAAACAACCACATAACTCAAAGATTCAAAGGTTTAGAGTCTTCGAAACTAGACACACATACATCTTGTTTTATATCACTTGTGATCATTTCTCCATAATCATGCTCCTCTATAACCTTTTCTTGATACCTTACATGATATAATAATATGCATGACTCACAGGATAGAAATATAAGAAAGGGGTGAAATCAAATTCATAGTAAGGGAAATAACATATCATAAACTATTATAACATCAGCATGAAGGATAATTACAGGAAGACATAGATATCTTAATAAAAGACAATAATATCATGTATGATAATAATAAAACATGATGGATATACATAATATCATAAAAATACCATTAAGGAAGCATAGAAGATATAATATGGCTAATAACACATATTAGTACACATAAAACGTGTGAGCATAATATAAATGTGTAGAATACTTTAAAAAATCCATGAACCTGAAAACATAGCATTTCATTGAAATTAAATGCATCTTGTATAATTAAAATAACTTGATAAATAACTTGAGAATGTTGTATAACATTATGAAAAACTTGAAAATGTGGCATAAATTGGTAAAAAAAATGAACATGTAGCACAACTATAAGAATAATAAAGCATATGTGAGTAAACACATTATGGATATGAAAATGTGAAAACATTTCCTTATATTCATGCCTAAAAATATGATCAAACCCATCATTCCTGAACTAATGTGAAAATAGTCATTATGTTCATGTCTGACTATATCATGGGATATAAACATAAAATAATAAATTTCATGGTGATATGGGACCCACCCATAATTATCCATACAGGATTGTATCACCTAAAATAAAGCATCATCATATCTTAAATAACCCATGAAGAAAATAATGTATTTATTAAACATTAAAAAAACAGGTACTTAAGAAATCATAGGATATAAAAATACTATTTTCTAAAAGGATTCATAACAAAATAATATATAGTGGGTGATAAAAACATCACTTCATGTGAGATAAACCTTGCAGTGAAAATATAAGTGAAATTAAAAAAATCACAAAACCTATTTAAATGTTTTGATAAAATTTAAAGCATGAATTAATCTCAATAACACATTTTTGAGAAGTAAAAGATAATACTTTTTAAAATCATATTTTAATGAGTTCTAAATTAAATATCTTAGAAAAGAATAAATGTTTTAAAAAATATAATTGAAAATACTTTAAAAATAATTACTTTTAAAAAAATATTCAGTAAAGAAAAACTGAATATATATATATATATATTTTTATCAAAATAAAATGTTGGCTGGATGAAAAATCCTCTTATTATGAACAAATACAAAAACCTTTTGAACATTTTCAAATAACATTATATAAAATCCTCATCATTAAAAAGGATAAATAGATATTTTATTTAAAATTAAATAAAATGAATAAAAGGATCTTTGGAGATTAATAGAGTTTGAGTTTCCAAAAGGGAAATTATAGCATTTTGGGATGTAAAACTATTGATATGGAATAAAAATCCATTAAAATTAATGGGAGTTATTAATAATAAAAATTAATTTTAATGAAACATTAAAATCATCAAGGAATAAAACTTTGGTGTGAAATATGATTTCTAGAAAAAATACTATGTAATACATCCTTAAATTATTATAAGTTATAATATATCAAACATGAAAGAAAATATAAACAAATGAGTGATTATGTCCTAAGGAATAGAATTGAGTCATGAAAACCCCTTACAACTTTAGTAAATTCTGAATCAAAAATTCATTCAAATATTTAAAATCATACAGTTATATAAATACTATGGATTAAATCATATATTATGTAAAAATATATTATTTTTCAGTAAAAACATTGTAGAATTAATAAATTGGTTCAAAGCATTAAAATAATTCCTAATGAGGAGAAGTTGAGATGACAAACCCCTCAAACATTTGTATCTTAGGAATTAAATCCTTAAGAGAGAATGAAAAAAGAATAAATCATTAAAAATGATGAAATATAATGAAATAGTTATACAATATGAAATTTTTTTAGTATTTACAACATGAAAAATTTAACATGGTTCATAGCATAAACCTGTCTTAAGGGATTCAAATTTGTAAAAAAGAAACCCTTACAAATATCAAAATAGTTGAAGTAATGCTCATTCTGAAAGGAATTCCGGAGAAAAAATTTAAATCCTGAGAAATATAAGTTGAATTAAAAATTTATACATTCATGTGATAAAATTATTCAACATTTAATAATGGGTTTCAAGAATAAACATTATAACTCATGAAAGGAAAATTAGTTACGAAAAACCTTTACCTTGTTTCACTGCTTAGTAAAATTTTCTCTAACCTCCTATAAAGAACATAACTATCCTAATATAATATTTAATAACTGTATTCGAACCTAAAAATATTTATAATATTCATTTATAATCATTATCTATATGTATATTAGTTAGTTTTTTCTATTTTCCACATTGGGTGTTTAGAGTTTTGGTCGTTTGTAGAAGTTTCATAGGTGTGATGAAGGTATTAATTATTATTCAAAATATAATTATTAAGTTTTAATTATTTTTAATTTAATTGGATTTATTATAAATATTTATAATTTTTAAATTTGCATTCATGTGTACTTTTTTTAACCTGGAAGATGAGATCGACAATGAACATTCTTCAGTGATTTTCAAACTATAAAGGGTGTTTTCAAAATTAATGAGTTAAATATTATTATATCCTTTCCAAAATTAGTAACAAATAATAATTTAAATATTTAGTTCATATTATAATAGAAATTATTTTTACCTAATCATTCATTATATAATTTCATCGCAGTATTCAAGTAGGTGCTCAAATCTACTTAATCTTGAACACACATTGACTTGATTGATGAGTATGGTCAAGGAAGTGTTTATTTTGTCATAATATCATTATAGGAGATTAATAATGATATTATTATTATTATTTATAATGGTGAACCACATTTTAGTATTTTTTTAATAATTAAATAAGAAAATAAGAAAAATGGAGATATGATACTTCGTGGAGGCGGTAGTCCGCATAATGTATGACTATTGTTTCTATTAACCAATAAAAGAGGGTTGGAGGTGGTTATTAATTGATCAATTAAGACTAATAAATAAATTATATACATCATATTTTTTCACCAATACCATCATTAATACCATATATGAGAGGATGTGATGAAAAATCTAAAGCATCGTTTCATAGAGGCGGTAATCCATGCAAACACACAAATGAAGTTTCTTGTTTTTCTTAGTAGATAAAAGATATTAGATGATGGTTGTAACATTATTATACTAATATATAATAACACTAATTATTTGGAGGTTTTTATTATACAATGGTTATTGTTGTTTTATAAAGGAATGAATAAGATGGAAATGTTAAGAAAGATGTGTTGCCTACATTGAGTCCTTGAAATTCCACTTAATGAAGTCCTTATAATTGACAGGACTATGTTACATTTAGTGACCTCAGGAACATGGTCATTTTAAGTATTTCAAAAATTGGAAATTTGGACAGTCTTTTAAGGAAATGTTTAAATAGTAGTGGAGTATTGAAAGGTTGTCAGATATCCCCATTTTATAAGTGAGGAAGAGGATCTTTTCCATGAAAAAGAATTGTAAGCAAGGGATAAGAATATAAAGGCATGAAATTTAGATTATTTATGTGATTTAAGGTTGTTAATACATTTATTTAAGACTTCAATAATGAAATTTTTTTCTATATATTTTAAAGGGCATCTTAATATAAGAAAATTCAAGCCATCTTATATTAGTCATTTAAACATTTAATACTCTTAATTAAATGTTAACCATGCCAATTATTTTATTACTAAACATATAATTAGATCCTTACTAAAATATATTGATATGATGGATCTTAATTTGGGATAAATTTATACAAATTAAATTTCTAAATTGGATAAAATTATATTTTAAATCAAAATGTATAATGTGTTGATAAAATAATTTTCCCTAGAGAAATTTCATTTTAATCATAAAGTGTTCTTAATATTATTTAACATTTTTTACCCATTAAATTATTATTAATTATTTTTTTATATATTCCAATTTCATATTATATATTTAAATTAAAAATTATTCATTTAATTTTAGAAATACACAATATTTAGAAAAGTGTTATTCTTTGAAAAATAATATTTTTCTAGGGTTAAAAAATATTTTACCAAGGTAACTTAATATTTATGAATAAAAATAAAGTATACCTTATTAGATAATTTTGAAAATATAATTTAAATATCAAATTCATTTCATTTGATTCAATTGATAAAATATAATTTTATAACACTAATGTATAATGTAATTAGAATAATTTTTGAGAAATTATTACTTATGTTCTAAAATATCTATTATAGGTTTTTGATTCAAGAATTATATTTTATAATATATAATGTTACTGGAAATAAAAATATATGGTCAATAAAACGTTTCCTACGTTTTCATTTTTAAAATTAACGATATTTTTAAAAACGGTATTTTGTACAATTCACCAAAAAATTAATTTTTTATCATAATTTTAAAATTTTCATCATAAGATAATATGACTTTGAAGATTCCAAAAAGATGTTAATTTTTTAAAATTCACATCAAAAAATTTATAATTTTAAATTTAAAATAAAATCAATTAATATCATGAATAAATTTTTTTATAGGGAATCAATTTTTGAGTATATTAACTATTATTCTAAAATTAGTTTTAATCATACATATATCAAAATTTTTAAAAAATAAATTCTATAAAATACATATTAAGGGTAAAAAGGTATTTTATTAATTCCTTAAATATACTATTTCAGTTCATTGTTTAAAGAAAAAAATTTCTTCTTTTATATATATATATATATATATATATCAATTAATATATATTTGATAATTTTTTTACCTCAATATATACCTATAATTATATGAATACATTATAACAGTCTATATTGGTTTTTTTTGGGTGTTGCATATAGAGTAAACAACAAAATATAGTATATATTTATAGAGAAAAACATATGTCATTACATTATACCCCGTTAAATAAATTATATCCACACAATTTAATTATTATTTACTTGCAAGAATAAAAAAATGTGGAGAAAAGATTAATGTTTTTTGAGATATTATCTCAAATGATATATGATTCTCAATATCATAGGGAAGGATAAAAAATAATTATTTTCCATAAGTATTTCAAGGAATCTTTTCCCATGACTTTGTATTATGGTCTATATGAAGGATTATGTTTTCTTCTTAGATAATTCATAGTTATACTTTCACTAATAGATTGACACAACTGATTTAGAATGTATTTTTTATTATATAAATTATTGTGGAGTTAAAGAGAAAATAGGAATTTTATTTCCAAAGTAGAATAAAAAATATATGAGGATATTATTATTTTCACAAAGTTTATTAAAAAAATATAATAAAAATAATACCGCTAAATGTTTTCCATATTACAAAAAATAGTGAGTGTGGTGACTTGATGTTATAATAAAGCATCCTAGATACAATAAGGTTGATAAAACCTGAATATATCCATTAATTCAGGGTGGAGGGAGAGTTAGCACCAAATTACCACTATCCTATTCATCGATAGTCATTGCTTAGGATCATCCTTTATCCTTCGGTCTAGGGGATTGTGGATTACTATTATCCTAAACAATCCTTATATTATAAAATTAGCTTAGATAATGCCTTAGTTCTCTTTACATAAGACATTTAATTATTATTGGTTCCCTAGGATGAGTTCAATCTTCTTTCCCCGTGTAAACTAAACTATTAATTTTCCTTTGACATTTTTATTCTTGATGTTATACTTTAGAAGAATTAAATCATATTCCAAACCCATCAAGGAAATCATCTTGATGATTCTTCCCAAATTTTTTATATATAGGTGGTTGAATATCCTCTCTTTCTTCATCTTTATTGCCTATATTTTTATACTCTTCAATCCTTATCTTCTTTTATAAACATTGAATTTCATATATGGTTACATTTCTAATAATGTTTCATGATAGTTGGTTTGGCATAATCACCATTTTTCTCACTCAATATCCCATTCCAATGGGTTTATTTTTTGAGTTAATAGTTATATTGGCCTCACAACCAAGGTTAACTGAGTTCCTTCTCATTCTAGCCATGACAAAAACTGAAAAGGGTTTACATGAGGGGAAAAACGTTAACAATACATGGGAATTAACATAATCATAAATAAAATTTGACCTTAAAAATTATTATTCAATTATATTATCACATTGGCCTATAGTTCCTTTAGTTCAACCTAAATCAATATTTGTTTGAACTAGGTTTATTTATGTTTCATTATCTAACATTTATCAGTTTAATCACTTAAACTTACTTGTAAAATCACTCCTTTATAGTTTTCCGTAATTAGCATATGGTCAAAAAAAGAATATATCCTACATTTTTAAAACAAGTTATGCAGTCTTATGCTGACTCAACATACATTGGAATGATGATCAAGTAAATGATCACCTAACCCTTTTTGGGTGATTACACCAAGGTTCATAAATTCCATAGCTACATCCATTTATAAAATCTTTATCGTGATGTATTTAAATGTAAGCCTATCTACTCAAGATATTACCAATACATTAATATATCATCTTATACATATACTCATCTCTAGGATTTTTACTAAGGTTCTCTAAACTAATCCCAAAGACAACTAAACTAATCTAAAAAAAATAACTAAACCTTCCTCTGATACCGACTGATGTGACCCAAGATAAACATGTAATAATTAAAATATTGATCATATATTTTAAATTACACACCTCACAAACAATTTTATAACCCGAGGACCTAAAGGTTTATTTTTCTAGAGACTAACTACAAAAAAATATTATTTTTTAACACTTGTGAATATTTATCCATAAGTGTTCTCCTATATACCCTTTTCTTGATACCTCACATGAAAAAATAATATCCATAACTTAGGGAATGGAAACATAAGAAAGGGGTAATCTCAAATTATCAGTATAGGAAAAGACAAACCATAAGGTATTATATCATAAAATTTAACAATAATAAGAGGAATATATTTATATATATTTTTTAATAAAAAAATGTAAGATCATGTATGATAATAATAAAAAATGATAGAGAAATATAATATAACAAAATTATCATTAAGGAATCATAAATGATATGATATGGATTAAAAAAATAATCATAAAACATATGATCATGATATAAAATTGTGTCATAGTTTTAAAATAAGACATGAACTTGAAACCGTGATATTTCATATAAATTAAATGAATCACATAAAATTGAAATAACTGATAAAAAATATGGGAATGTTGAATAACAATATTATAAACATGAAAATGTGTAATAAAATGATAATAAACATGAAAGTATAGAATAAACATAATAATAGGAAAACTTGTTTTAGAAAACCCATTATTCAGATGTCGATGTGACAAAACTCGTTAGGTTCATGCTTGAAAATCTGAGAAAACCCATCCTGGAAACGAATGTGTGAAAAAATAATTATATATATGACTGACTATATCATGAGATAAAAGATTAAAAAAATTAAATATATGGTGATATAAGTCCCCAATCATCATCATGAATGCATATGCGTTCCACTTAAAATAAAACATCATCACATCATAAATAATCCATGGAAAAAAGGTGTTTCTTAAATATTTAAATAACATGAACATAATAAATCAAATGATATAAAAATATAATTTTCAAAAAGGATTCATATCATAATAAAATATATAGGATTATCAAAACATCACTTAATTGGTGATAAAATTTGGAAGAAAAATTATTTGAAAATAAAAAATGTTACAAAATCATTTTAATTTTTTTATGAAAGGTTTAATGTAAATTTCATTCAAACCCACATTTTTGTGAAGGGAAATGAAAATTTTCTTAAAAACCATACATAAGGATCTAGTCTTAAACATTTCATATTCATGAGTTTGAAGTCAATAATTCAAAATATTATATTTTACAATCGTTTTAAGTTCATATTTTTAGAGAAACATGTTATAACTCATACATAAAAGAACTATAAATTACAAATTAGAAACATCCATATAATATCTATTTTTTCTATAATAAAAAACTATTAAAATAAATAATTATTTATTTTCATGGAAAATATTCACGAATTTAAACTTGAATTCTTCCATTATCTTACCCATCATTAATCCATGTGGAAAACATTATAAAATGTGGGATGAGCATAAAAATATTAGTACATGACATAAAAGAAAGAAAAACTGTTAGTCGAGTAAAAAAATGAAAAGCTAATAAATGTTTTTACTTTATAAAAATATTATTTTGGAAAATAAATTATTCATTTTCAAATCAAAAACAAAAAAAAATCTTAATGAAAATCATTAAAATCCATAGTAAGCAAATCAAAAGCCTTTTTTCTAAATTAGGGAATCACATTCATAACCCATTTTAAAATTGTGTAAAAAGTAAATGGAGACCAATTAAATGAATAAGAGAACCCATTTTGTTACTCCCTAATTAATTCCTATTAAAATAAGGAAAATTAACCTATTCATTATAATCATATCTAGGTGCACCCATCATGTAAGCTATATCAGGCTCACCCGGTGCTATCTGGGTGCACCCATTTCTCACATATAATTCTCTAGTAACATCAAATGAATAAAACATTTTATGCATTCATACTTTCATTATAAAACATATTAAAACATATTTTAATGTTTTTTTTAAATCACGTTCAGATATCAAAATACCCATTTATTTTAAAACCCCATTTTCTATACAAAATTTCCCTTCTCATTTGAAAAAAAAATACCAATTCCTAAATACCAAAAAAAATAGAAATCGATTTTTATTTAAAGAAAACATGAAATATTTTAATGGGCTTATAACTTCAAGTAATGTTTTTGGTGGTAGTAAAAGTCATTTTGATCGTATACATTAAAATAGAACATTCCTTTTTCATTTTTAAAGAAAGTCTATTATTACATACAAGGATTAATTTTCGAAAAAAAATTGAAATAAAGACCATAATTTAATTTCAAAGAAATATTATTTCAATAATAAAATCATTTAAAAATCACAAACATGGAAGAAAAAATAGTTATAAAAAACATTAAAAGATAGTTTTTTATGAAAAGTTCATTATCGCTCTCAAAATATTTTAATCATAAAATCCATGATAGAATAATATTAAAAGAAAATTAAATAAAATGTGAATAGATAAATTCATGATATAATATAAAATGGGATTTATATACTCCTCCTAAAATAATATAAGTTTGTAACATTAAAATATGGCTCAATGAATGTAAATTGAGAAGAAGTCCCTAACCCCAAGATCAATTAATTAAGATCATCCTTTATCTTCCAGAATAATATAATTATGCTAATTATTTAATTTTATAAGATACTTTTAACTATTTATTATTTATTTTATTTCACTTGTTATCATGTAATATTTAATTAAAATTTTAATGATGTTTATGTCTTAATTTTCGATGATATATGGATTATGTGTCAAAATGAATTTGGTAGTTTGATGATTTGTCTAAGAGGTCATTATTTTAATATATCCATATTAATAATTAAGAAATATTTATCATATTTATATATAAATTTTAATTTTATAAATAATAACAGAATATAGTTATAAAAAATGAACTAATTTAAGATCATGGAGATGGTAGGTTGTACATACTTATGAGTATTGTTTCCATTTTTCAAAGATTATTATGGAAATAAGGTAAGTTGTATTATATCTTTAAAATGTGATAAAAATATCATATATAAAGTATTATTTATTTTAATATATTTTTATATACCATTCTTGGTATTTGGTGATGAAAAAAAAAGAATCACAATACTTTGTGGAGGCAGTAGTCCACAAGTACACGAATAACGTTATCATTTTTCAGTGTAAGAAAGAAAATGACATATTATCTTTTCTGAATCATAAATATTTTGTTAATTTAATAATTATCTATTTTATATCACATATATTCACTAAATTTAACCTTATTACCCTCCATTTAAAGCATTTGTGGAAAACGAATCACATCCCTTCACGGGGTTGTAATTCGACGTACACACGACCAGCGTTATCATATCCCCCATAGAATAGAAATTAAGAAGTTATGTTTGAAATAATAACTCAAAATGTATAAATTTATTAGAAATATCATATATATATATATATAATATCATAATAACAAGTCATTGTAGTTAATGATGGAAAACAAATGACATTTATTCATGAGGCATTGGTCTGCTATGCACACGTATGATTATTTTATATCACATTTGATTGAAGAGGAAATGGATTTTGGTTCTTAAGTTAACCTAATATAATTTATTTATATTATATATATACTAGTTTTATTAAATAATCATAATTTAATAATAATTTAAGGAGGTGGAATAAGTAATAAAATAAAGATGCTTAGTAAATCTTGATACCTCTTTTTTAGAAAACAAGCTAAGGTAAGCACCAAAATCCTTCATATGATGGATTTGTGATCAAAATAAGGTATATACATATTTTTGAGAGAATTTAGGAAGGTTTTCTTTTGTTATTTTCTGATACAATAGGCTTTTAAGGAGTGAAAAGGAGAGGGTAGGGTGTGGCTTTTTTTAAGTGAGGTGAGTGGCACACTTATACTTTTTGAAAAGAAAAAAGGTGTGCCCTTGTTTTTCACATGAAACAAGGATTCAAAATGGATCACTATTGATAATAATAAATTTCAAGGTCAAAATATATCTATAAAATATATTTTATAAAAGATTTAAGTTCTTTATAACCACTATAGTTTTAGTTTAACCCCTGATAAATTTACTTTTCATTAAACGGGATAATTAATTTTTGCTGCTTTTACTATTCATTATGGTCAAAAATTAATTTAAACAAATTATATAATATAAATTACTCCGATTAAATATATTGGATCTATTTTAAAAAATTCAATTTATAGAAATGGAATTTTTTAATTTATAATTGAACTTAGAGATGCAATGAAAAAGTATGTTTTCATGAAGTGTAATTTTTAAGAAAAATATAATTTTATATTAAATTTATTATTAATAAAAATCATTATGAATAAAAATTATTATATATTTATATAAAATCTATAAATTTAATTTAAATATTCATAATTATGGATTATTTTAATAAATTAAAATGGAGAAACATTATGCACTTTAAAATTATTTTAATAAAAATCCCCTTTTTAAAGACAAAAACAAACTTATACTAAAATCCAAAAAAAATAATTAAAAAGTTATTAAGTGGATTAAAAATCTATAAAAAAATTTTGTTACTTGAAATAATATTCAAAACATAATAAATCTTTTTAATTAATTAATTTATTGAAAAGAAATGATTTTTTTACAAAAAATAAATACTTTCATTATTCACTAAAAACTCAATATTTTCTAAAAAAATCCTAAAATTTCACACAAATTAAATAGTGTTATGATTGTTTCAAAAATATTCTTCATTTTTTAAAATTAAAATACCTAAATTTATAAATTAAACATTAAAATAAAACTTTATAATAAAACTAATTAATTAAAACTATTTCCTTTTTTATTTAAATAGATTACTTTATATATTTATAATGAATATAACTATATTCATAAATATGAAAGTGATTTATTTTATCATTAACTAGGTTGTTACAGATAATTATAAATAAGTCCAAATAAAATATCCTTGAAAGTTCATAAGATTTCAAAATGGATAAGTTAATATACATTGAAAACATTTACTTTTTGAAAAGAGCATTTGATAATGGAAACTTAAAAAACATAAATTTTCTATAAAAAATTGGAGTGGATGATAGAACCATTTATTTTTAAAGTATAGATATAACTTATTGGACATTTTTAAAAAACCTTATCAAAAACACACATCATTAAAAAGGAAAAAAGATACATTTTCATTAAAATTAAATATGTTGAATAAATGGGTATTACTGATAAAAATAGTTTTAGTTTATACTAAGGAATGAATAATATTGGTTTAAGTAAAAATCTGTACATGGAAGGAAAATCCATTTATGTAATGGGAATTATTCTTAATAAAAATACATTTTAATTAAATATTAAAATCATCAAGGATGAATTATTTAGTGTGAAGCATGATTTCCATAGAAAAGAATGTGGAATACAGCCTAAAATCGTCATATATTTTTATATATCAATCATTAAATACAATATAAAAATATAAGTGATTATGACCAAGTTAATTTTTGTAAGTCCTAAAAACCCCTTACAGTTGTGGTAATTTTTTAATCAAGAGTCATTGAAAGATTGAAAATAATATGGTTATACAAATATTATTTATTAAATAATAGTTTACATTAAAATAAATTATTGGAAAATATATACACTATATAAATAAAAAATTTGTTCAAAACATTAAACCATATCTCAATTAAGAGAAGTTGAGTTGAACCCCCCTTACATCACTTATGTCTTTTGAATAAAAACTCCAAGAGAGAATGAAAATGGAATAAAACACTTTTCACCATTAAATATAATGAAATCATTATAAAAGATAAAAATGGGGTTTTATTTACACCATTGAAAATGAAACATGGTGTATATCATAAACATGTCTTTATGGATTCAAATTTCCAACAAAGAACCCCTTTAGAATATCACTATCTTTGTGGTAATGATCCTTTGGAACATATTTCCTGAGAAAAGTTGTGAATACATAAAAATAAAGGTTGAAATAAAAATTTATAAAATCATATGATACAATAATTTAACTTATAATAAAGGGGTTCAAGAATAAGCATTATAACTCAAGATAGTAAATTAAGTTATGGAAAACTCTTACCTTGTTTCCCTACTTAGTAAAAGGATCTATAGCCACCTATAAAAAACATAACAATATTAATATACTATTTAATAACCATATTAATACCTAAAAATATTTATAATTTTAATTTATAAAAATTATATATATTTATATTAGTTATTTTTTCTTTATTATCCCAAATCGAGTGTTTATAGATTTGACCGTTTAAAGTAGTTTTGTTAGAGCGGTGTTATTGTTCATTCTTCATCCAAAGTTTAAAATTAAAAGTTAATTAATTTTAAAAAAATTTATGACCTATAATTATTTATGAATTTTAAATTTACTTTAATGGGAACTTTATTCTTTATCCTAAAAGATGAAATCAACAATGAATATTCTTTAGTGATTTTCAACCTACAAATGGTGTTTTATTAATGATTGAGTTAAATTCTATTATGTCCATTATATAACTAATAAAATTAATTATTTAAATATTTAGAACATATTATAATATTAATTATGTTTTCATAATCATCCATGATATAATTTCAAAACTTTATTCAAGTAAGTGTTAAAATTGTCTTAATAAAGAACATGCTTTAACTTAATTGGTGAGTATAGTTAAGAAGGATTTTATTTTTTAAAAAAATTAATCATAATAGAATATTAATTTTATTAATTTTTTCTAGTATGGGTTTTAACTATATTTTATGATTTTTGGATGAATAAATAAAAACTAGAGGAAAAATGAAAAAACGATTCTTCCTAGGGGTGATAGTTTGCACCACGCAAGATTAGTGTTTCAGTTACTCAATGAAATAGGGGAGTACATGTAGATATTAAGTGATAATTTTAGAATAAGAAACATATTATATAGATAATATTTAATCACCAATACTATCATTAAGACTATCCATGAGAGGATGTGATGAAAAACTGAAAGCGTCGCTTTATGGAGGTGCCAATTTGTGCACATACACTATTAATGATTCCAATTTTTCTTAGTAGATGGAAGAGAATAAATAATTGTTACACCATTTTTATAATAAACCATCAACCAACTAATTTTGATGATTATTTTTTAATAATATATTTATGGATAGGTTATAAAGGAAATAATAATAAGTAAACATTAAGAAATAGAAGTTACTTACGTAGAGACCATGAAATTCCTCTTGATGAAGGCCTTAGATTTGAGGGACTTGGGATAATTTTTGGTGACCAAGGTAACTATGGCCTATAAAGGACATAAATTAGATGATGTTTTGTAGGATTTCAATGAAATTTCTAAATAATATTGGATTATTGAAAGGTTGTTAGTGATCATCCTCTTTTAAGTGAGGAAGATGGAGTTTTATATGGAAAAGAATGAAAAGTAAGGGGTAATAATGGAATGGAATAAAGGTTAGGTGATTAAAGTGAGGGAAGGTTGGTAATACATATAGGTGACACTACAAAATATAAAAAATATTTTTTAGAATGTTTAAATGTCATGCTGATTTTTAAAAAATTTATTCACCATAAATTAGTCATTTAAACACTTATTACTATTAATTAAATATTAATCATGTTAATTATTTTATTTCAAAAATTATAATTAGACCCATATTAATGAATTTATAAATTATTAATCCAAGTTTTGGATCAATTTATCCTAATTAAATTTATAAAAAGGAGAAAATTAACTTTTAAATCAAAACATATAATGTGTTAAAAAACACTTTTTTATAGAAAAATATTGTTTTAATCATTAGATGTTATCAGTATTATTTAACATTTATTACCCATTAAATTATTTTTAATTATTTTTTATATATATTTAAACATAAAATTATTGGTTTAATATAAATTTAATTAATTTACTTTTTAAAATAAATAATATTGCGATAATCATTATTCATTGAAATATAATCATTTTTCCAAGGTGACTAATATTTACCCATAGTAACATAATATTTATACATAAAAATAAAGTGATCCTTATTAGAATATTTAGACCCACTAATTTAAAAATTTAAACCCATTTCATTTGATTCAATAGATAAATACTAATTTATAATGAATTTAAAACAATTTTTGAGAAAGTATTACTATGGTTCTAAAATATAAAATATAGGTTTACAATTAAAACTTGGTATTTTAAAATATAAATTGTTACTTAAAATACATATATATTTGGTCAATAAAAACTTTCTTAAGTTTTAGGTAATAAACTCCATAATTTTTCAAAAGCAGTATTTTTCACTATTCACCTAAAAATCAATTATATTAGAAAAACTAAAAAAAATTATTATTAAGATAATATTACCTAGATAAACCTAAAAAATGTTAATTTTTCGAAATTGAAATCATAAAATTTATAAATATAACTTTAAAATAAAATCATAAAATATCCTGAAAACATTGTTTTTTATAGGGAGTCATTTTTTGTTATATTAATTATTCTTCTTGAATTAGTGTTTATCATAAATATATCAAAACTGAAAAATATATATATTTTAAAAAATACATTTTAAACATAAAAAGATATTTTATTAGTTTTCTTGTTGTACTAATTTACTATGGTATTTAAGGCGAGTTTTATTTTATTTTATGATCTTCTATATACAAACATTTATATATATCTCATAATCTAATTCCCACTATTTTATACATGCTAATTCTATTTAACTTATGATGGTCTATATTGGTTTGTTTTTTTGGTGTTGTGGGTGGAGAAGGGACCTGCACTTCTGAATTTCCTACACCACAGACCATGGAATATTATCATTGCCTCTTAGAAAACTGACAAGAAGATTGGTTTCTGACTCTATTATGGTAATTTGAATATTATACAACCTATAAATAGATAGGCCACTAAGAATGGATTTAACTTCTGCTTCTTTGGAATTAACAGGCCCAAAGAAAAAAATTGAAGATTAAAAACATAGAACCCCTATTATCCCAACCAAGCTTCCTCCTCGCATGACACCCTATTTGAATGATCCATCAACATTTAGATTTAAACAAGTCCATGGGGGCCTCTAATTGAACCATATACATTGCAGTGCAAGTGCCCAACCTTTTCACGCTTTCACTGACCTGTAGAGAAGCCCACTACTAGAAACCAATTCTTCTCCCTCATATAGGACACTCAATTATTCTATCAATAGATACATACTTTAAGCAACAGAAAATAACATTGTATAACTTTTCTTCACCTTTTACAAGATTCCGATAGAACTCGGCACACTGAACAAAGGCCATGCCTCGGGTCCAAATAGAATAAAATCTATGTTTGATCCCCTAAAACTACGAGGAAAAAAATTTATTCATGTCATCACCCTATACATAAAAACACAGCTTCATCCCAAAAAGTTTCCATAAAAAAATAATCCCTTTAACTCTCAAAAAAGAGATTCCATGTAGATTTAATGGTGAGCCTCTCACACCACATGTAATTGGAAGCCAACTGCTCTCATTTCCTCTAAATATTTTCATTATTGTAATTTCTCTATTTTGGACTCTTCAAACCAAAAAACTCATTTTAATTGGTATTTTCTTACACCATAGTTTAGTCTCCCATTCATCAGACTCCCTTTGTCATAGCCTCTGCAAATTGTAGTCCAAAGAGAAAAAGTTTTTTAAAAATGAAAAAGTGAGCACACATCTGTCTGTATCATCCACTTGAATATTCATATCAAATATAATCTTTGTGTCCTTATATAGGGTGGTTTATATGAGTCTTATATGTAAAATGTTCTGATGAAATGTGACTTTCAAAACTAGACATAGATGAAAGAATAAAGGGGATATTTCCCAGTTATCCCTCTAATAATTGATGTCACCACTCCCAACCACCCACCACACAACATCCTTTAACTTTAAAAATGGCTGACCATGTATATTTCTAGGATATATTGTTTACCAGGAGACCATACCACATTTTATATTCCACTTTGTGTCTTTCCTTCATGAATATACCCCATAAATATCTTCCTTCATTAATTTCCAATGCCATTTTTCCTTACATTCCATTCATTATAATTTCCACATTACGTAGGTTTACTCCACCCTTTACTAAGGGCCTCATCATTCTTTTCTATGAGGCCCAATGTCTTATCCCATCCTTTCCCAGACCAAAGAATTCATAATCTTTTTAGCCACAAAATATTGCATTTTCGTCCCTTATAATGGAAAGAATGTGCATTTTCATGGAAGTTAGAACACTATTAAATCATTTTATCCTACCCCCCAAATGAAAGCATTATATTTTTCTAATAACATATGTCTCATTTCACACGTCTAAGAAAATACTTGGATATTTTCTTTTTCATTTTTCTATCTAAAATAGGGGTACTAAGATAAATCATCAGCAAATGTCTTCATTGGATGCCTAGTCTCTCTTGAATGTGACTTTCATGTTGATCTGAGCATGCTTTATAGATATAGATACTAATATTCTAAAGATTGATTGTTTCCCACTCCTAACACCATATTTTTGCATAAATTTTTTGAGTCCATCTATGGAGTAATTCCTACCATTTAGAAAAAATATCATGTCATCAGCAAACATAAGATGAGAAATGATGTCTTCTATAAACCTGTTGTTGAATAGTATTACCTACCTATAATCTATACCACATTTTATGTTTCTTAAAAGATATTACTTGGCTCTAATGAAGATACTGTGTGAAACTGGATCCCCCTACTGAATTCCCCTAACTGATTTTAAAAAACCCTAGTTCTGACCCAGAAGAAAAATTGAAATCCATGACAAAGTATAACACCTAAAAATCACATGCCCAACCACTAAAACCAAATATACACATAACATTAAAGATAAAACTCCACTCTATATTTTTATAAGCTTTTTTAATTTACACCTTGATTATGTTATTGGAACCAATATATTTCCTACTGAGATCATCCACCATATTTTTTATAATAACCACTGCAACCTAAATTATCATTCCCTGAATGAACCCATGTTTCTCTTCTGATATTATCTAAGGTATCACCCAACCCATCTTCATATTTAAGATATTAGTTATAATTTTTTAAGATAAATTACATAGAAAAATTATCTTATATTGATTGATATTAACTGGATCATTCAGTTTTAGAATAAGAACCATCTTGGAAGAAAAAAACAATCTTGGAAGATGCCCCCCTAAAAAATGTATTTCACTACTTTATACAGTAGAAATAATATAATATCCAAATATGAAATATATAAAGACCATGAAAATGAATCTATCCCCAGTGCACTCTTATTATTTAGAGAAAAGATAACTTATATTATCTTTTCCTCGTTCAGAATAACATCTAACTGATTATTATCAATATCCTTAAACAACCTAGGAATGGGGCCAAAAAATCTATCATCGCACGGGCCTCTCATTCTTACTCCATTACCTACTAAACTATGCCCCACAATGTAATTCTAAAAATAATTTTCATCTATTTTGATATTCACATCCAAGTCCCCAATATACATCCCGCCCTCTAGAAAAAGAATTATCTTCCTCAAATATGTCATCTCCCTCAAGAAATTATCCAGTACCCAATGTTTCTATCCCCTTACCTCAGCCAAAGGGCCCCTTATTTCTCTCTTTAAATTCTCTATATTTCTTCATGAATCTGAAAATGAGTATTTTTCTGCTCTATCATCAAAGAAAACATACCATTATCCCATCTCCCTCAAGGATTCTCATCCATACCTTTAATTTATTAATTTTTTAAAAGATTAAATTATTTTTGGGCTTAGTGTAGATACAATCTTATAAGTGGCCTCTCAAAATTTCCAAGTGGTCAACAAGTTAATCATAGACCCTTCTGCTCATAGATTAGTCCCATGAGTTATTAAAAATCTGAATAAAAGACTCTTCCAGAGTCTAGCTAGCTGAGAAGAAAACATTTTTAAACCTTATATCCTCCATTTTAATGAAAATATATAGGGGGATGATCATAATGAATATGTTATAAATTTATGAATGTATCCTAAGGAAATGGTTCAACACCATAGAGGTTTTTCAAGAACCTATCCAACCTATAATATATTATTTCTCTGTGTTTTTTATTTTTCACCTTGTGAACAGGTCTCCTTGATAACCCATATCTATAAGACTTACTGAGTCCAAAAATCTATTAAAGTAGTGTATACATTTAGATAAATATATTTCAACTTTTTATTTTCTGACCTATCATATATAGTGTTAAAATATATGCCCAAAAACCAACCAATATTACTTGTTTGAAAGGAAACCAGATACTACCACAATTGTTATCTATTTATTATAGCACAATTGGAATATATAAAAGAGAAGAAGAAGGATGATCTTATCATGGATATCCTTGTTGTGATATGTTGGGGAGATGATTCCATTTTCTCAACTTTTAAATTACTCTTCCAATATAACTAAAAATGGTTTTACATGGCCTCCCATGAATGGAGTGAGAAAATCATAACCTTTTTGTAAAAATAGATAATGAATCCTCCTTCTAATTTAGTTCCAAAATGGACATGATGGAAACTTGGTGCTTCCTGACATCATCGGCCATGAAAGAAATTCTGTCCCGAGACTCCATGACCATGGATTTCCCCATGATAATACATAACATTAAACAAATGAATATCCATCCATCCATCAATTTGACCTGGTATTGGGAGAAACCAATAGTGAAGACTTTGAGGCCCCTTGAGAATTAGAACAAGTAATTCTTCCTTAAATTTCAAAGTCCTAATGATCACTAGGATAATCATTATTATTTATCCCCTCATAAGTAGTCATATCATCATCCTTGATAGTATTAAATAATACCTCAAAGAGATTAGGAGAGCTGTCAAACTGGATCAGTCCATTTGACACTCTCCCAACCAATGCCTCTGAAGGATTAGAAAATGTATCCCTCAAAATAGGAATCAACAACTTTTTCGGAGATAGCTCTTTAACAACATTGAAAGACGAGAAACCAACCTCATCTGACACTGAAGTTCCTAAAGGAAGAGAAGCCTATGTGAATCAGTCCTCAGTAGGAATAAGAATATCAACACTAACCTCCTAGAGATATTATAATGTCCAAGACTAGAGAGATCTGACTAAGAATCATTGAACTCTTTTGATCCCCATGCTGGGAGAAGAGAGGGATCATTCACCACATTAGCAACAATATGCTCACCAACCTATTCTTATTCCCCTAACTCCTTAGTAGGAACAGGGACCAAATAAACTCTAGTATTAACAGAATTGTAACTTATCCAAGTATAATCCTTCCCAATATCACAAATAATAACCTTGAATGAGATGTCTTCAGAACAATCATAGTTTGAGATACTAGTAGAAATATTGGAATCCTTAGTTCCCAGAAGATATGAAATTTCCAAAGGTGTGTGCATCATTGAAAACCGAGACTTGATGATCTCTATGAAAATGATACTTCCATTTCTCCTTAAGTTTGCACCTATAATATGAAGATGAATAACCCCACAAAAACTTATACTCACAGAACCTGGGGGTGCCTAGAATTAAATGCACTACAACCAATATAAGTCTTCTCTTATATAGACGATAATGTGATCCGAAAGATAAACAACAAGGTCCACCTCCACAAAAATTCAAGGTGCTTAAAAAGGCTAAAGGCTATGGATTCCCCATCACCACATTAGAAGTCACCTAAGCCACCACCATTTCTTTGATGGATTTAAGGATTCTAAAAAGGTATAGTAATACCAAATAGCTTCACCCAATCCCCCACCATGCTTTCTTCCATTCCTTTGTTCACATCCTAGGTCAATTTTCAAAGATATAATCTTCATCCACCACACATTCTCCCCTCCCGTGATCATGCCTTCAGAAAATCCTCATGAGACAAGTAATGTTTAGAAAAGGCACTCAATGAGATGGAAGGAACCACAAGGATACTAATTAGATTCAAATAATAAATTATTTCTCTAAAAATGCTATCATTGGCCACTCTCTTTTGATCTCTACACTAATTTCAATATATTATATATTTCAACCTCCCCATGCTCCGACATCGATAGATCCACTATTAGAAACCCTTTCACCCTCACTGATAAATGGGGAGCTACATAATTACCTATACTGAAAATAAACTTTAATGGATCTATTATACTAGAAGAACTAGCCATAACCACCTTGAAGGAGAAAAAAAATAGCTCACAACCAACTCATTAGTAGCATACGAAATGGGAAACACCGATAATAACCTATTACATTAACAATGGAAAATATGAGTTTTATAGAAAAATTTTCATATTTTTTAATTATTATGATATTTTTGGATTATATTTTTATATAATTTGAAATAAAAATAGCATAACATAGTGGACACGTTCACATAGTGTTCATTTTTTCCACAAAACTCAGGCTTTAATTTTACACCATCATTTCATTCAAAACACTTTTTATTCTTTTAAGATGAGTCCAAAGAGTAATATTTAACCTTTATATAGTTGTTAATAAACCTTTGATATTGTTAAAAACATTTATAAACTTGTTATGATCATAAAATGTTTAATAAGGGATATACAAATAATGTTGTCTTGTAAGTCTTGTGAAAAAATAAAAACCCATGAAAATGTTTAACTTTCTCTTAATAAAATGTTGATCATATAAATAAAACATTTCCATATATAAAAATATAATTTTTCTAAAAAAATATATTTTATGACCTATTATTAACCCTAATAAAACCATGAAGACAATATGTGGAATGTGGAAAATCATGAATGAATTTTAAAACCATTCATCGTTAAAAGTTTATAAATATTCCTTACCACATAAATAAAAATATTTCAATAAAAAAACTTTTGTAAAACAATAATATGGGTATCTTAGTGCATTATATTCATAACCCATATCCACTTATGTTTAACCAGTTTCAGAATAACTTAGGCCTAGTTAATTCTACAGTAGTTACCAACCTAGTTATCTCTCTAATTTTTCACATTTGAATACTAAATCATTTCCCAATGAATTGAAGAGATATGTCAGAATCAATCATTATCATGAACTATATATTTCTCAACCACCATCATCAATAATTATAAATTACCATAAAATGAACAAATCATTTGTAATATTTTACCTTTTCATCGTCAAATCCTTGAAAAACTTATTTTAAACTATAAGAAAAACACTTTATATTTTTTCATAATCATGAGGAGAAATATCATTTTTCTTTGAGAACACCTAAAAAAGAAAATTTTGAAAAAATAGTGGCAATGGGACCTAATTTGAAAAACCATGTTATCATTCATAGGAAGAATGATAACTAATAATATCCATGAGTACTGTAAAGGGTGGTTAATATATAAACATTTAATACCTTATTTTTTCACTTTTTTAAAAAATTAAAAACAACTCATATATAAAAAATTGAAAATTTTCCTTTTTCATTTTTTTTAAAACATCAAATATGGTAAAAAATGACATTTATAAACCTATAAATTATAAATAATAACACTTTTGAAACTTATGATATAACTTTTACATGAAATAACAATGTGGATAAGAAAACTTTAAATTAAGATTTTTAAATGAAAGCCTCTTATCTAATGTTCCATCTAGCATCATATATTATCAAATTCTTGAATAATAAAATTATATTAGTTATTTACTATATTAATAACCTTATTCATGTTCATTCCATTATTATTATTCCATTTATTTATTTTAATGTTTTGGGGTTAAGGAGTTTGAATATGTTCAAGGAGTTTAACATTAGGAAGTGAAAAAATTTTAATCAAGTGAATGAAATTTAAAAGGGAATTAAAGAATAGATTTTTTTCTCTCCAAGTGAGGTCTATCAAGTGATATCCTCTTCTTTCTTAAGTTTCCTATTCCTGGTGAAGTATTGTCCTCCCAGTTCGGTCAGGTGATTTCTATTGATGATGTCTTAGACTCTATTTTACTGGTGAAGGTTTGACAATGATGTTTTCTAGAGGGGTTAATGGTTCTAGTTCATTAATGGATCACTGTGTAAGTCATGTCTTCTCTTACTACACCATGGCATCTACTTCCATTGCTACATCCTAGTTCAATTAGGTTAAATAGTCTCTAAAGAGGTTTTGGGATGTGTTTTTGTGAGTGGAATGGCATTACAGGAGAAGAAACATGTGTTTGTGTTAGATTTCCTAGTTCTAGTTTAGGCGGTGGTAGACCTTTGGGCGATGTAGTGATGGAAACAGTGGTGTGATGATATTTTCTTTCCAAGGGATCTTCTTTTAAGGTACAGTCTTATTAATATGGGTCCTGATGGGAAGGTTTTATAGTGACATCATTTAGGATAATGGATGGTGGGTTTTTTAATCTTATGTAAATGTTGTTTGTTCGATGAAGGTATCGATTTCTATCTCAACTTCTGGTGATGTTCATTTCAGCTTGTGCTGAAGGCTGGTGGTGTCATTGACATAGGTGATGAGTTGAAGATTGCGATGTTTTATGATAGATATGATGATGATTCTCTCACTGGAGTTTTATTTTCAATAATTGTGGCCTTTTTGGTGTGATTTTGATGGTCTTGATGTGTTCTAGTGAAAATAGTGAAGGACGGTTGGTTTATTTTTGTAGGTGAGTGGATTGAGGCATCAACGTCAGTGGTGGAACTCTATCAATGCATCCAATATCACACATGCGACAGTGATGTATTTTGTATTTGTAGTTTGAAATTTATAATTTTGAATCCGGGTTGATGAAGTCTTCAATATGTAATCAGTTTTTAGGTTTTTTTATTCTATGTAGAGGGTGTGTGGGTTCCCACTTAACCATTTAAAAGTGTTTGGTCCTGAAAATACCAAAAAAATATTTTGGAGAAGATGTTGAACATTAGGAATATGATTCTTAAATATAAATATTATTCAAACCTTTTAAATTCATAGAATTTACTCCCTAAAGTGTTTAGTGGGAGGTTTTTTATTAAATGGTCACATAGATATGTGGTAGGAATTATATATGGATGTAATAAGTTTAAAAAAACTGAATAAAGAGTAAAAAACATAAGGTTGATATGGAAGTTTGTTATATATGATATGATGGATAGGTTCTTATGTAGGTATTTATTAAGTATTCTTAAAATTTCAATGATAATATAAAATTTATTCTATAAAAATTAATGTTTATTCAATCATTCTTTAACATTTGTTTCATAAATGTATACATTGATATACATTTTGAAAAATTTACGATATTGACCTCTTAAAGTATGATTTTGAGTTTTCCCTAAATGATTTTTTTCCTAAATTATTATAGGTTATGATGAAATGTTAAGGTTAAAATGTGTAGTATTCTTGTATAATATATGGAATATTTTGTTGAGGAACATAAAAAATTGTGAAAGATGAACTACTAACTATATCACATAGAGTTTCATTACATATTATTTTAGTATACTAGGGGTGAATTGATCATTTAATATTTATAGTTATGTGTGGTTGTTGAGATACTGATCATGAATAGCTTCATATTTTGGGACCTTGTAACAGACCAACCCAAGTCAACCAGACTAGTCACCCATGTCATCCCATTACTGGGTAAAGTAAAGATAACAAAAACTAGACAAGTGTATAAGAAAAAAAGACATAAAACAAGAGTAAAATGTTAGAACAATGAAAGATACAACTAATCCAAATAGGCTAAACCATAAATAATGATAATTCTATAAAACAAGTCTTCATGTGATCATATGTCACCTCCAAACTATCCCAAAACAAAATAGCAATGTAAAGAGAAGAATGCATGCTATATAATTCTCTTACTTTTACTTGAATCAAATAAATCAAGGTCAACAGCCACCCATAAGAAGAAGTATGATGTGAGAAACAGATCCCAAAAGGCTTCCACCAAGATATCTATACATGTTCTAATAATGGGAATGGAAAAGTCCAAGATTTAAAAAAAATTAGGTTTACAAGCATTTAAAAAAAATAAATCATTTGTCCAAACAATCATTGAGTTTTAACAAATTTAATAACATGTTTCCATGTCCAAAAACCAATCAGTTGAAGATACCAAATATAAATATTCATTTGGTCCAACATCAGGGAAATAATCTATCATGTAATAAAAACCCATAAACAACAATGCACCTACCATTTAGGCTTTAGGATCTGGAATAATGCATACTAGACACTCAAGAGACTAACAAGGAATAATGTTGGATCCAAATAACATTGATATGTTCCATGGACCATCGATATACTAGTGGTTACCTCCTAAAGGTTTCATGCACACTAAGACTACCTGTTCCTTTTCCATTTTTAACACATATAGTTCTATTTCTAATCTTAATTAATTAATATGAATGACAAGAAATTTAAGAAATTGGATCAATTTAATAGATCCACCAACCTCAAGATTGTACAAAACCTAACCACATTGGGCAATTGGGATTGAATCTCAAGAGAGAAGACTTCACAAAGAAAGGCACACCAAGATACCGAAAATGATTGATAGAAAAAACCATCTGGTTACCAATCCCTAGAAAAAATAGTGCCACAACCACAATGAGAGTGAAACTGAGATGTAGGATTACCCAGAGAGGCAAATTGATTAACTCTATAGATCAATCATTGAAAAATCAATCCAGATTGAAGGAAGACACCCAAAATCCACTACGGTGAGAGATTTGGCTGAGAGGAGATGGTTATAAAATATAAATAATCCTCAAACACCTGAACGGCACCTTAAAAACTATAGCTTAGGGAATTATAAAGCGTGCATTATTTTACACATCAATAAACACTTTAATTTTATGTTATGTCAAAAAATGAGTCGTCTTAGATTAAAAACATGATTTTTCACATTGCATGACATGTATCCTTTACACAATATGTAACATTATATTATTGTGTAATGAAGTTCACAACATCTATCCAACATCCATTACACATCATGTAATCTTAATACATATCATGTAATAGCCTAGTGAATAGTATAAAGGTATAGGGAAAATCTAAAAATCTAAAAAATACATGACTTCATCAAATAGGTATCCTATAAATTCAAGGTTGAAGATACTATCCCAAAAAAATGGAAACAAAAAATAGATATTAAAACATAAAAAATAGAAATGTAATGAGGCATTACCATCTCCCAACTATAAAATATTTTTGTCCCCAGAGACAGCTCAAGATCCTGGATCAGCAAAAAAGAGAATGCCATTAATGGTTCCCCAATGAATCTTGATCCTATTTCTTATGGAGATCCTATCCAAACTATCATAGTACCCAAAATATGGGGATCATACTTCCATTTATTAACTTATCATTGTGATCCATAATCTAAACTAGAAACTCAACCAAAGTGGTATTGAGATCAAGAACAACATCCTCTCATATGATCACATGGTAATGATAGGTTATATACCTCCTCAACTATGAAAAATGGAATGTGTCATGTATAAAATTCAATCCATATGGTAAAAGAAACTAATCGCACACCCTCCCTATTAGATCAACGATCTCAAAAGGGTCTACAAACCTCAGTTCCAACTTACATTGACTACCAAACTGACGATGTCACAATCAAGGTGAAACTCTGATAATGACCCAATCACCATCCTTAAATTCCAACATATGATGACGATAGTCCACATAAGATTTTTTTTATGAATACTACCCTTAACCAAATGCCTCTCGATCAACTGCACCACCTTTATTGTCTCCTAATCAACACTCTTCCCAATAAAGGACTGCTCTCCCAACTCTTCCCATCATAAGGTAGATCAATATGGCCACCCATAAAAGGCCTCAAAGGGAGCCATCCTGATCAAATCCTGGTAACTATCGTCATAGGAATACTTTACCAAAAGAAACTATGTGTCCCAAGATCCATCGAAATCAAGTACACAATCCCATGGAATATCCTCAAGAACCTGGATATCTATCTCTATCTATCCATCCATTTGTGGATGATAATCCATTCTAAATTTTAACTAGGAACCTAATGCCTATGGAAAACCATTCCAAAACCTAGATGTGAACATCAAGTCCCTGTCAGAAACAACTACAAAGGTAACCCCATTAAGCTTCACAGTCTCTCGAACATAAAATTCCCCAATTTGTTTTACTTTCAACATTTTCTTTACTGGCAAGAAATTAGGTGATTTAGTGATTCTGTCATTAATCACACAAATAGAATACTTCCCACAAGGATTATTTGGTTAACCAATAACGAAATAAATAGAAATATCATACCACTTCCATACTGAAATAGGTAAAAGCTATAACAAGCCTACAGGTCTCTGTTGTTCCTCCATAATTCTTTGGAAAGTGAGACATCACGATACAAAAAGTTAAAATAATCACCTCATCCCCAGCCACCAATATGAACATATCAAATCTTCATACATATTCTTATCCAAAGGATTCATAGAAAAAACATTAATTTTCTCCATTTTCTATCAACTCTTGTCTTAAGGAAAACATAACAACCAAACGTCTCTAGGATCACAAAGCTCTACTAAGAGACCAAGACAACTCATCGATGTCTCCCCATAATTTGTTATTTATTCTAAGCATTGGATATCATTTTTTATCATCTAATCAAGTATAACTCACTAATAAAAATATTATTCAACATTTATCAAAGGAAAGAACCCTTTTCCACCAACCTCCTCCACACCAGATCTCATTTTCGCAAAAAAAAAACTCATTAGAGACAACTACTCATCTGTTTCCTTCAATGATTGATTCAGTAATTTTATACTCAATGAACCAGCTACCACATTCCCTTTCCCAAGTTTATATACAATATATTATTCAAAGGTATTAATATACTCAACCTGGCATCTATATTGTATGTTCTAATATCTTGGAGTGAAAATATACTTTCAGATTTTATCATCAGACTGAACTGATCTTCAAAGAGAAAGTCATTCCATGTTTTGAGTGCATGAATAATAGATACCAAATCAAGAACATGGGTAGGGTATTTATTATCACTATGTATTATCTTATGTGATCCATAAGACACATCCTATTTTCCCTACATCAAGACACATCCCAAACCTGTACCAGAAGATTCACAGAAAACATCGTAACATGAACCTGGTTCTAAAAGATTCAAAAATAGTGTTGATGTCATCCTCATCTTCATCTCCTTAAAATATCTCTCACACCTATCATTCCATTCAAACTTTACACCTGTAAGGGTAAAATCTATCATTGAAGATGCAATCTTGGAGAAGTCCCAAACAAACCATCTATTGTAACTTGCCAAACCCAAGAATATTCAGATTTCAAGCACATTTCTGGGTTTCTCCCAAGACATAGCTGCCTACACCTTTTTAGGATCAACTGAGATGCACCTCTTAGATGACACATTATCCCAAAATTTTACTTCTTGGATCCAAAACAAACACTTGGAAATCTTATCAAACATATGATGTTCCCTCAAGGTTCAAAAAATTAAATCCAAATGTTCTCTGTTATCCTACTCTAAAATTAAGTACATCAATATATTAACTATGGGCACAAAAATATAAGATTTCAAGAACTAATAAAAGATTCAGTTCATCAAATTCATGAATACCATTGGATCAATAATGAGTCTGAAAGGAATAACCAAAAAGTTGAAATGCCCATATTGACTATGTGATGTTGTCTTAGGTATATCCACTTCTCAGACACTCAACTGGTGGTAACCCAACCTTAAATCAGTATTAAAAACCAATGATCTCCTCATAGTTGATCAACGATATCACAAATTCTTGGTTAATGATAGTTTTTCTTAATGGTCACCTGATCCATCTTTCGATAGTCAATACAAAGTCTAATGTTTCTATCTAGATTCTTAGAAAATAGTATGGGAAATCCCATGGTTACACGCAAGGATGAATAAATCCTTTCACCTCAAGGTCCTTAAGTTAGACTTTAATTTCAACAAACTCAGTGGGTTTCATTCAATAATATGGAATATAAATGGGAATCATTCCAGGTAACAGGTCAATACTGAACTTCATCTCTCTTTATGGTGGTAAACTAGAAAAATTATTCAGAAAGACCCTAGGGTATGCACACAAAATAGAAAGTAGTTGAATTCCCAATAATGGGTCAACTACATAAAGAATCATTTCTAAAAATGGAATTATAATTAGGCCCACCATCTGTGGGAGCATCAACATGTAATTGATACCCCTTGGTGAAAGGGAATCCTGCTCTACTTCCTTGGGAAATTATATCATAAAAATGATTTAGATGGATAGATCTCCCACAAAGATGACATGTTATAGGAGCCTCTATACTATGAGGTCGGGTATGACCACACCTCTCAAACTAGTAGAAAATAACTTGTTTCTGTCCTCTAAAAGCCCTTCAAACTGTTCCTGTAGAAAATTGACCACTCTTGCACTTCCTTTTCTGACTAGAATAAGTACCATGGATAACTGTCTCACCCACTAAAGCTCTGCCCAACCCTATCCTTCCATCTATGTCTATTTTTTAAAAGCATCTTTATTCACATCCTCCACAAAGACCAAAAGTAATAGAAGAAGCATCGACCAAACATCATACTTCAACCCTATCTCAAACCTTTGAGACTTCAGGTAATCGTTTGTCATAATATTTGGTTCTAGGTTCACAAACTCAAAAAAATGAGTGGAGTACTCCATTACAGTACACTCCCTTATCTCCAATGTTAGAAACTTCTATGAATTTTCCACACATATGTTCTCAACAAAAAAATACTGATTAAGATATTGTTGAACCAAACCATGGAAATTACTTCATGAAACTTATCATTTAATATCGAGTACAACCATCTTTATCCTGGTACATTGAGCATATACAAGGAAAAACCCACATGATATTATTCAAGAGTCTTCCAAAAGTTGAAGATCCTATCAATATTCTCATTCCACTCCTCTAACTCCTGTGGTCCTTTGTCCCCACAGAAGATAGGTGGACACAGCTTGGTAAATTCTGAGCCATGATCCACTGCCCATCTTGAGTTCACTGTAACCACTGAACCAATATTTTGTATGGTAGGGATTACTTATTCAACAAAATAAGGGTCCACTATAGGATCCTCCTACAAAACCTACAACATAGATACACCTCTTATATTTGTAAGATATCATATAGGAGTCATTTTTTGTTACACACAATACAATAACCAATCATCCATGAGTAAATTACAAAACTAAAAAACTGGAAATAAGAATATAAAACAATGCTTTAACATAATAAAAATTTAAATTGTTTATGAATCCCATCATAAAAAGGTGACACCTTTTTAAAGGAACTAGTCTATCTATGTAAACTCCCCACTTAGTTTATTCAAATAACATCACATGCACCAATTCCTCAGACATTATACATAGATGAATTTTAATAAAATTTCCATAAAATTTATTCAATGAACCTAAATACTTGGTCTTTGACTTAGTAAAGATTTTCCGACCACCCATGGAAACTCAAATTCAATAATGGGAGTGACCTGGTCAGGACCCTTTTCAGCACCTACTATCAAAATTCAGATAAACCTACACTTTTCAACCCAATACAAAGAACTAACTCAGGAAGTGATAAAATACATTAGGCTGAGTAACCCCTCTAATACAAAATTGTAACAAACCAACCTAGGTTAACTAGACTAGCCACCCAAGTCCGACCATCATGGGGTGGAGCAAAACAAACATAAAAAATTAGTCTTGTATATATGAAAAAATAGAAAATACTTCTAGAGTACAAATAAGAAACAATGGGACATACGACTAAGGAAAATATGATAAATAAATAAAATTATATACAACAAGTCTCCATGTGACCAAACGTCACCACAAAACTACCACAAAATGAAATATAAATATAGAGTGAATCTAGCATAGTACAGAGTTCTCTTCCCTTTACCTAAATCTTGAAAAACAATATCTACATCCACCCACAAGAATATGTAGGGTGTGAGAAATAGATCCTAATGGGATACCACCAATATATCTATAAAATTTATAATAATAGGGATGTATAAGTCTAAGATTTACAAAATTATTTTAACAATAATTTTTATAAATAAAATTTTTGAAATATTTTTTCCAAACGATCCTTGAGTTTTCAAAAATTTCATAAATTTTTTTACAAAACCCAAAACAAACAAGGTAAATATACCTAATATAAATATAAATTTGATATAACAACCATGAAATAAACTATCATGTAATAAACATCTAAAAACAAAAATACACTTACCAGTCAGGCTCTAGCCTATGAGACAATACATACAAAACACTCACAGTAATAAAAATACATAAGTTATGCTCCAATTGACATTGAGGTCATCCATAAACCATTTAAGTACAATAGGTTACCTCCAAGTGGTGTCACACACACTAAGGCTACTTGTGTGTCTTTTCTGACCTACCCAAGTTTATTGCAGTTGAATGTTTATCAATTTCTATTTTAAAAACCATTACTACATTTTTATAAGAACCATTTCAAATTCAATACAATCTGATTCAGGGTTTAAAAATCTATTTTCTGTGTCAAATCAATGCAATTATGTTTTAAAAGAAAAATAACCTTTATAAACACAAACCCATACCCTTTTTATTTTTAACACATGAAATTGCATTTCTAATCTCAAGAAATCAATATGAATGATATGCAATTAAAGAAATTATAAAATTTGAATATATCTACCTACCTCAAGAGCATAGAAAACCTAAATTCCTTTGACAATTTGGATTTGAACTCAAGAGAATGACCTTCGCAAAGCTAGGATCAATAAAATAATGAAAAGTAATGATAGAAAAAACCATCTGATTACCAATCCCTATAAAAACAGCTCCATAACCATAATGAGAGAGAAACCAAGAGGAAGGATTAACTAGAGAGATAAATCCTCTATCCCTAATAATCAATCACTGAAAGAATTGAACTAAAAAAGGAAGATAACCAAAATCCCCAAGGGTAAGAGCTCTAACTAAGAGGAGAAGGCTACAAAATAGAATGAAGCCTCAAAAACCTATATGAAACCCAAAAAATACTTCTTGGGAAATTAAATTGTAACAACCCGGATATTCTTTTCAGGTATTTTTTTCCTTTTCTAGTCGTTTTTGAGAAAAAGAGGATTTTCTTGAAATTTTCTAAGTACACGCCATGTACTTTATGAGTACACGCATTGTATAGCCCTACCACAGGAGGCCATGTGCTGGCCATGTAGTAGCCACACACATGTCCATGTGGGGGTGACTTGGAGGCCGCTTAAAGTGGAGTACAGAAGTAGCAAGTACATGAGTACATGTCGTGTATTGCCTTGCCACAGGAGGCCGTGTGCTGGCTATGTAGTGGCCACACACACGGTCATGTGGGAGTGACTTGGAGGCCACTTAAAGTGGAGTACAGAAATGGTGAGTACACGCCGTTTCCTTCAAAAGTATAAGCCGTGTACTTTTTTTTCATTAAACGCACTGGGGACACGTCTAATCGCTAAAATGATCTTCTTTTAGGTCTCATTCGAATGAGATCTATGTACAGCTGCATATCTTCGATGAACCCCTGAGCATGCGCCTGTCCTCTGAATCGAACACCATCGGTTGAATTACAATCACATTGGTGATTTCTCTCTTCTCCTAGAGCTCCATCTTCTAATTTCTTTTCTCTCGTGAGATATCATCAGTTGAAAATTTTAGACATTTTTTCAGATCTTCTACATTCTAAGGAGATTCCAGCATCAATGTTCACTTATATTGTTCCAAAAATGATGAGGTAGGTGTTTTGTGCCATTATGTTCAATTTCCTTGAGTATTATGTGCAAATTCCACCAATACCCTTGAACGGGGTATTGCGTGTTTATTATTTTACCCATGTTGATTTCCTTCCATTCTCACATGTTTGTGTAGAGTTTATTTGAATATGAATAGGTTTGATTTCTATGCTTTGGATTTATTTCCCATGCATGTTCTTTTTATGACTATTTGGTCATGTTTATCCAATTTGGCTGCCTTGCCTGTTTTCCATGCCTTTTGCTGTAGGATGGAAAGTTTGTATTATAACATGCTTGATATGTTGTAGACTATTTTTCCAAATAGTTCTTTAGGTTTACTTTGTTCATATGGAATTTCTATGATCGTTGACCTACACAGGGCCATGAGAACCTGGTGTAGTAGATTATAAGGGGAATTGACCAAGTGAGCTTCCTCAAAGAGTCTTTGAGCACTTTAGACTATAAGGGGAATTGACCGTGTGAGATTCCTCAGAGAGTATTTGTTTTACTTTGAATTACCTTGATTACTCTAGAGTATAAGGGGAATTGAACGAGTGAGCTTCCTCTGAGATTCCTTGACCTTGGGTCTATAAGGGGAATTGACCATGTGAGCTTCCTCAGAGAGTTCATAACTACCCTAGACTATAAGGGTAATTGACTGTCAGTGCTTCCTTAGAGATTCTATATGAATTATTTTGACTAAACCAGAGGGTTTAAGCCGAGTGCACTAGCCAGAGGGATTCTTGTAATTTATAGGTAGGATCAGAGGGGATGGTTGTGAGTACTTCCCAGACGGTTACCTGTTTGTGTTTAGCTATTTGTTTGTTGTTGCATGATATTGAAACTGTGGAATGTTTACTGTTGATTACATTCCTGTTTACTATTTTCTGTACTTTACCTGCCATATATCCACTGACTGTTAGGTACAGATCTTTGGGTGGTTGCCTACTGGGATTTAGTCTCACAAGTTGTTTGGGCCATGCTTTTGGGCCCAAACAGATTATATTTCTTCTGGTATAGACAAGTGAAAGTGCCCTTTTACATCAGGTACATGACTAATTGTGGAGCTGGAGAGCATGGGACCAAGCTTAGGCTTGCGATGATGAGGATTTGTTTACCTTTTTATTTTGTACCATGGTTTAGCACTGGTTGTATTTCCAGCATTGTGACTTGTTTGGATGCTTTCCTAGACATATGTATCATGCATCATTTTATATACATATGTGTTCCAGTTGTTTATTATTCTAGTCTTCTATTGTTTACTGTTTTTGGATATTTACTGCTTCCACTATTGTGTGTTGTTTACTTCTGGTGTGTACTCTGCCAATGAGGGCATAGTTTCTCCACTATCACATCCAATCACTCACTATTAGTCAGTATCCTATGGCATGTGGGGAAATGCGCTTGAGATCATGTGACCAACCAGGTACGAGGCACCTCTATGTGGCTTCCGGAACCCGGACGTTACAAAGTGGTATCAGAGAACCCGGATCTTCTTTTCAAGTATGTTTTTCCTTTTCTGATCATTTTGGAGGAAAAGACGAAATTCAAGAAATTTTCTAAGTACACGTTGTGTACTTTATGAGTACACATCGTGTAATGACTTGCCGCTAGAGGTTGTATGATGGTCGTGTATTGGCCACACACACGGCTGTGTGGGAGTGATTTGGAGGCCACTTAAAGAGGATTATAGAAATGGGGAGTACATTCCATGTAATTCAAAAGTGCATGCCATGTACTTTATTTTTTGCATTAAATGCACCGGTGTAAGGTCTAATCACCAGAACACTCTACTTTTAGGTCTTGTTCGATCGGGATCTTCGTACGACCGCGGATCTTCGACGAACCCCTTAGCGTGCGTCTGTCCTCTGAATCGAACACCATTGGTTGCATTGTAATCTCATCGATCTTTGATGTTCTAAGGAGATTCAAGCTTCTAGGTTCACATATATAATTCCTAAAACACCAACATAGGTGTTTTGTGCCTTTCCATTCAACGTCTTTGAGTATTGTGTGAAAATTCCACCAATACCCATGAACGGGGTATTGTGTGTTTACCATTTTACCTCTGTTGAATTCCTACCATGATCACATGTTTGTGTAGAGGTTATTTGGATGTGAATAGGTTTGATTACTATGCTTTGGATGTATTTCCCGTGTGTGTTACGTTTATGATCGTTTGGTCGTGTTTTTCCTGTTTGGTTGCCTTGCCTGTTTTTCATGCCTATTGTTGTTGGATGGAAAGTTTGTGTTCTGACATGCTTGATATGCTGTAGACTATTTAGATAAGTAGTTCTATAGGTTTACTTTGGACATATTGCATTTCTATGCTCGTTGACCTACACAGGGCCGTGAGAACTTGGTGTAGTATACTATAAGGGGAATTGACTGAGTGAGCTTCCTCAGAGAGACTTTGAGCACTTTAGACTATAAGGGGAATTGACCATTCAAGCTTCCTCAGAGGGTCTTTGTTCTTCTTTGAGTTACCTTTATTACTTTATAATATAAGGGGAATTGAATGAGTGATATTCCTCAAAGAGTCTTTGAATGACTTGGTCTATAAGGGAAATTGACCGAGTGAGCTTCCTTAGAGAGTCCTTGACCTTGGGGCTGTAAGGGGAATTGATTGTGTGAGCTTTCTTAGAGAGTCCTTGACTACCTTAGACTATAAGTGGAATTGATTGTGAGTGATTCCTCAGAGAGTCTATATGAATTCTTATGACTGAAATAGAGGGGTTTGGATGAGTGCACTTCCTATATGGTTTCTTGTTCTTCTTAGGTAGGACCAAGGGGGATGACTATGAGTATATCCCATAGGGTTACCTTTTTAGGGTTTAGCTGTTTGTTTCACTGTTGCTTGATATTGAAACTTTGGATTGTTTACTGCTGAGTACTTTCCATTTTAATATTTTCTTTACTTTTACCTACCACATATTCATTGACTTTTAGGTGCAGATATTTAGGTGGTTCCCTACTGGGATTTAGTCTCACCCCCTTTTGGGGCATGCTTTTGGGTCCAAACAGATTCTATTGTTGCAGGTATAGATAAGGGAAAGCGCCCTTCTACTTTAAGTACTTGAATTGCTATGGATCCGGGGATCATGGGACCAAGCTTAGGCTTGCGATGCTGAGGAGTTGGTTATCTTTTTCTTTTGTACTTTTGTTTTACACTATTTTTATTTCCAGCATTGTGACTTGTTTGTATTCTTTCCTAGACATATGTATCATGCATAATTTTTTATATATATGTGCTCTAGTTGTTTATTATTCCAGTCTTCCATTGTTCACTGTTTTTTGATATTTACTGCTTTTACTATTGTGTGTTTTTTACTTCTACTATATACTCTAACAATGAGGGCATAGTTTCCCACTATCACAACCAATCCCTCACTGCTAGTCGGAAGCCTCTGGCATGCGGGGAAATACGCTAGAGGCCATGTAACCAACCGAGTACATGGTGCCTCAGGGTGGCTTATGGAACTGGGAAGTTACAAAGATTTTTAAGAACCCGGATCTTCTTTTCAGGTATTTGTTTCCTTTTATAGTTGTTTTTTGAGAAAAAGAGGATTTTCTGGAAATTTTCTGAGTACACGTCGTGTACTTCCATGCCGCAGGAGGCTGTGTGTTGGATGTGTAGTATCCACACACATGGTCGTGTTGGGGTGACTTGGAGGCCACTTAAAGCGGAGTATAGAAATGGCAAGTACACACCGTGTACTTAAAAATTACAGGCCATGTAATTTTTTTATTAAATGCACCTGGGTCGTGTCTAATCGCTAGAACACTCTTCTTTTAGGTCTCGTTTGACCGAGAGCTCCGTACAGTCATGGATCTTCGATGAACCCTCAAGCATGTGCCCGTACTCCGAATTGAACACCGTCAGTTGTGTTGGAATCGCATCGGTGAGTTATCTCTTCTCCTTGAGCCTCATTTCATTAATGCTCTTATTTATAAAGTTATCTTCTGTTGAACGTTTTAGAAATTTTTGTAGATCTTCGACATTATAAGGATATTCAAGCTTTGAGTTTCACATATAAAGATCTCCTAATGCAGAAGTAGGTGTTTTGTGCCTTTCTGTTCAAAGTCCTTGGGTTTTATGTGAAAATTACACCAATACCGTTGAACGGGGTATTGTGTGTTTACCATTTTACCCATATTGATTTCCTGCCATGCTAGCATGTTTGTGTAGAGTTTATTTTGATATGAATAGGGTTTATTTCTATGCTTTAGATTTATTTCACATGCATGTTCTGTTTACGACTGTTTGGTCATGTTTAGCCAGTTTGGCTGCCTTGCTTGTTTTCCATGCCAGTTGCTATTGGATTGAAAGTTTGTATTCTGACATGCTTGATATGTTGTATACTATTTAGCCAAGTAGTTCTGTAGGATTACTTTGGCCATATTGCATTTCTATGCTCGATGACCTACACAGGGCCGTGAGAACCTGGTGTAGTAGACTATAAGGGGAATTGACTGAGGGAGCTTCCTTAAAGAGACTTTGAGCACTTTAGACTATAAACGAAATTGACCGTGCGAGCTTCCTCAAATATTCTTTGTTTTACTTTGAATTACCTTGATTAATCTAGACTATAAGTGTAATTGACCGAGTGAGCTTCCTCATAGAGTCTTTGAACAACCTGGGCTATAAGGGTAATTGACCGAGTGAGCATCCTCAGAGAGTCCTTGACCTTGGGGATATAAGGGGAATTGACCGTGTGAGCTTCCTCGGAGAGTCCATGACTACCTTAGAATATAAGGGGAATTGACTGTGAGTGCTTCCTCAGAGAGTCTTTATGAATTATTAGGAATGAAACAAAGGGGTTAGGCTGAGTGCACTGCCCAGAGGGTTGCTTGTTCTTCTTAGGTAGAACTAGAGGGGAAGTATGTGAGTACTTCCCAGAGGATTACCTGTTTGGGTTTATCTATTTGTTTCATTGTTTCTTGATATTGAAATTGTAGATTGTTTACTACCGAGTACTTTCCTGTTTACAATTTTCTGTACTTTTACCTGCCATATATTCACTAACTGTTAGACACATATTTTCAAGTGGTTTCCTACTGAGATTTAGTCTCACACCCTGTTTCGGTCATGCTTTTGGGCCAAAACATATTATATTGTCGCATTTATAGATAAGGGAAAGCACCCTTCTACTTCAGGTACTTGACTTTCTCTGGAGTTGGGGAGCATGGGACCAAGCTTATGCTTACGATGCTGAGGAGCTATTTATCTTTTTCTTTTGTACTTTGGTTTAGCACTATTTTTATTTCCAACATTGTGACTTGTTTGGCTGCTTTCTTAGACATATGTATCATGCATCATTATGTGTGTGTGTGTGTGTTCTCCAGTTGTTTGTTATTCTAGTATTCCGTTGTTCATTGTTGTTGGATATTTACTGCTTTTGCTATTGTGTGTTGTTTACTTCTGTTGTGTACTCTGCCAATGAGGGCATAGTTTCCCCACTATCACACCCAAACCCTCACTTCTAGTAGGTAGCCTCTGGAGTGCGTGTAAATGTGCTTGAGGCCATGTGACTAACAGGGTACAGGGCACCTATAGGTGGATTCTGAAACCGGGATGTTACAAAGTTGTATCAGAGGGAGGTTTATTTTCTCTTGACTTACTATTTGGAGTCTTTAACCAGGGATCAGATAGAATAGGTACTTGGTAATAAGATTTTCCTAGGAGTAGCTAACTCGTGTATAGGGAAAATCCAATCAACCTCATTTAATGCAATTTTTCTGGTTTTCCAACTTTATGGTTGATTTGATTTTCACCATTGGGTGATTCACTTGTTTTGTGTTGTCACTTTTAATGTCATTGAGGGTCTATTTCTGTCGCAACCCGATGAGATGTGGGTATGACATCTCATGCATCATATAAGCACTTTCTAGAAATCAAATGTCATTCATTCTTGCCATGCCATCTAGGATGCATTAGCGATTGCATGTTTTTGTGATATATGTTGTGTAGAATATACATGTTTTTGTGATAGATTCCTTGATAAAAATACATTTTGTTTGATAGGGTAATGTTTTTTTAAGTTTTTTCTTGAATAAATGCTAAACTTTGGTTCTTGAGGTGTTATGGGCCCTCATGGACCGAAATTTGGTGGATCATTACCCTGTTTTCCTTGTTAAAGCAAGTATAAGATTCCAAGATTTGATTTGCGGGGAGTATGGGCCCTCACGGGTCAGAATTTGGCACTTTTATATTCATTTCAGTGTTTTTATGGACTCCAGAGTATTTACTAAGGCTTACTGTCTAGAAAACCCCAAAATAAACATTGTATAGTTTTGACTACACGCCATGTGTTCTTCTGTTCGGGAAGAAACTGTTTTTCTTAAGTACACGCTGTGTAACTTATGTACACACCATGTAGTCTCTAACTGTGTCATAAGCCATGTGGGAAGAGACACTGGATGGGATTTTTCTAGTAGGAACACATCGTGTACTCGTTGAGCATGCCATGTAGCGTTTACCCTGTGTCTGCCCGTGTAACTAAAAACATGGAAGGATAAACGTTAATATATATACGCCATGTCAATATTTAACATGTTGTGTAGTTTGACCCAAGTACCTGGCCATGTCACTAATAACACGGATAGGTGTTATCCTTTCACGCACACGCTGTGTCTGTCTTGGACACGTCGTGTAGTATGAGCCATGTGTCAGGCCGTGTCACTAATAACATGGTCTAGTTGAATCTTGTCTAGTACACACCGTTTCTACCTTGAACATGTCATGTAGTCTTGTTTTACAAGAGCCATGTGTAAGGACCCAGGTTGGGAAAGGGGATTAAAGTACACGCCGTGTGTTAATACAAAACACCGTGTGTTTCGGGTGTTACACAACCAGTTTGGGCAGCAATACACACCCATGTAAATGACTTAAGGGAACACGCCGTGTGGGAATTTTACATGTCGTGCAGTCTTGTTTTTTAAAACTTGAAGGCTTTCTTTCTCATGTTCCCTTCTTACACTTCTAGTTTTCAGTCCTTAAAAATATTGTTTTAAGGTGTGCGCTTGACCTTGTAGAGTCATGCCACCAAGACGTCCTCTAGTTATGCGCCAATTTCTAGGCGGTGATCAGACAACATACATGGATGATCAAGGACATCTAGAAGATCCTCTAGTTTTTTCAGCCTTGGAACCAGCTGTTGTACCTGACATAGGTGCTGATGTACAGTTCAGGGAGGGCTTTTGAAGATGATGTAGACCTTTCAAGGAGTGATGCCTCCTGCCCCATCGATGGAAGAATTGATGCGGGTCTTTTAGTGGCATCATCCTCCTAATTTATCAGTGGGTGGAGGACCCTAGGATGTAGAGTCATGGCTTGAAGCCACGCTGATGATTTTTGAGCATCTTGAGATACCTCTAGAGAAAAGGGTGAATCTTGATGCCTATATGCTTCGAGATTTTGTCAAGAGGTGGTGGGATGTGATCTCATTGGTTGGCCACTAGTAGAATATGGCTTGGGATGATTTTTGGCGCATCTTTTACAATTATTTATATCCGAAGACCTTGCGGGATGATCGAGCACGAGAGTTCATGAGTCTGGAGTAGGTTACTCTTGCTATTATGGAGTATTCCTCTCGCTTCATAGAGCTGCAGTGTTCCATGCCTATTCTAGGAGGTGATGAGTTTTACCTTCAACAGATGTTTGAGGATGGTCTGAGGCACAACATCCGATCATAGGTGAACATCTTCAGGTTGACTTTGGCATCCTCTATCATCAATCAGGTGCTGATCACAGAGTGCAATCTGAGAGATTCTGGAGCTGTGAGCCTGGGCGGTTCAGCATCCAGAGTTAGTATTCCTCCTAATGATAGCAGGAAGCGTCGTAGGGAGTTTGTACGAGGATATCAGAGTAGGCGGGATGCATCTTCTGGTAGCCAGGTGGTGTGCTACCAGTGTGGGAAGAGTGGGCATATGAGGCCACGTTGCCTGAGAGGCATAGTGGAGCGCCGATCTTACGGCAAGAAGGGTCACCTTCAGCCCTTTTCTCAGTTCTTCTCACCAGTAGCTGGTGACAGGGTTTCTTCTATGACTCCTCATTCAGGAGCAGTGCCACCAGTTTCTCACCAGTCTGGGAACTGGAGTTCTTCCATCAATTTGGGCTAAGGTGGAGGTCATGGTCTTAGTAGTTAGTTGTCGGTTCTTCAGTGATAGCAGGGTGGATCAGCTCAAAGCGGTCAGGCAGGGTCAAAGGGACACGACATAGGCCAGACTTTTGCAGTGGAGTAGACCCAATAGGAGAAGGATCATGGAACCTCCACAGTTCGAGGTATGATCTTAGTAGCCTCAGTTTTAGCTTCTGCTCTTTTTGATATAGGGGCTTCCCATTCTTTATATTTTTTGCTGTTGTGGAGAGCCATGGGCTCTGTATCTTTTCATCTGCTAATATTTTGACGCTAGACACACCCTTGGGGACTAGAACGGCTAGTGTACATTAGTGAAAGGATTTCCTACTAGAGGTTGGTTGATGTCACTTTCTATGGGACCTCTAGGTCCTAGAGATGACAGGATATGATGTCATTCTCAGAATGTACCATCTAGTTTTGTTCCATGCAGTCATCGATTGTTATCGTCCTAGGGTGAGTTTCGTATCACCAGAGGGCAGATCCTTTCTTCATAGGGGTGAATGGGATGTTCAAGCAAGCAGAGAAGGTCCCAAGCATCATGGGTTGGGAGAAGTTACAACCCAGATTTCCAGTCTATATCTGGATGACCAGGGGACTTCATAGTTAGACTTTCTTCCAGTGGTGGACTGTTTCAGAGATGTATTTCCATAGGAATTTTCAGGTTTTCCTCCGGAGTGCGAGGCAGAATTCTCAATTGATCTTGTGCCAGGAGTGGCACCGGTGTCCATTCCTCCTTATAGGATGGCTACACCAGAGTTGTAGGAGATCAAGAAACAATTGGAGGAGTTGCAGACAAAGGGTTTCATCTGACCTGGTACTTATCCTTGGGGTTCTCCTGTCATGTTTGCGAAGAAGGCAGATGACAACCTCAGGATTTGTGTGGACTATTAGAATTTAACCCAGTTGACGGTCAAGAACCAGTATTCCTTTCCAGGGATTGATGATCACTTTGATCATATTTGAGGAGCCCGGGTATTCTCAAAGATTGACTTGAGGTCCAGTTATCATCAGTTGCATGTTAGACCTTCAGATATACCTTGTACAGCCTTCGAGAACGGGTATGGTCTATATGAGTGTATGGCTATGTCATTCGGTCTCACAAACGCACCTACAGTTTTTATGGAACTAATGAACCGAGTGTTCCATACATACTTGTATTCCTTCATGATTATTTTTGTGGATGATATCTTGGTGTACGCTCACACTCAAAACGACCATGCCTAAAATCTTGAGATCATTCTGAGTACATTGAGAGAGCATCTTTTATATGCTAAGCTCTTAATGTGCCACTTTTGGATGGATCAGATTCACTTCCTAGGTCATATTATCTCAGAAGCAGGAGTATCAGTAAACCCAGAGAAAGTGAGAGCTGTAGTTTCCTTGGAGCATCCGAAGAACGTCTTTGAGGTGTGGAGTCTTCTAGGGATAGTTGTATACTATAGATGTATCATACAAGACTTTTCATGCTTTGCAGCACCACTGACAGGTCTGACTAAGAAGGGTGCAAAGTTCTTATGGTCAGATTCTTTTGAGTCAGCCTTTCAGGAGTTGAAAGAGAGGTCGACTTCAACACTGATACTAGTCTTTCCAAATCCAGGAAAGAGCTATACTATTTCCTATGATGCATCAGGTATTATTCTAGGATTTGTGCTTATGCAGGGAGATGGAGTCGTTGTGTACGGGTCTCAGCGGTTGAGGCCACATGAGAGGAATTACCCGATGCACGATCTGGAGTTAGCAGCTGTTGTACATGCCCTATGTTGTTAGAGACATTATCTTATGGGAGATCATTTTTTGGTTTTCACCGATAAAAAAAGTATCAATTATATCATCACTCTGAATGATCTGAATTTAAGACAGTATAGGTGGGTCAAGTGCCTACAGTCCTTTGATTTTGAGCTTTCATACACGTCTAGGAAGGGAAACGTTGTGGCTGATGCATTGTGTGGGAGGACTCAGATATAGGCAGTTCAGGAGGCCAGTTGTGAGTGGCATCTTATGGATCTATTCTATGAGATGCATTTGGAGGTGCACGATAGAAATGGGCATAATTTTATATCTTATGAAGCTGTTACCACTACTCTTATTGATCGAGTTTGAATGAGGCAGCTATCAGATTCTAAAGGCCTAGTTCGAAGGGAGAGTGTGTCTGGAGAGGACCCTTTTCCTAGGTGGACCATAGGAGAGTATGTGATCTTTCATTTCCATGGGCACAGATGGGTGCCAGTAGATATATGGGAGGAGATGATACAGGACATTAAGTCATCAGTTTGGGTAGTTCATCCTGGAATCACCAAGATGTATTGTGATCTTCACCGCTAGTATTGGTGGCCAGGTGTGAAGAGGTATGTTGTTCATTCCTTCATGAGGTGTTACACTTGTCACAAGGTGAAGGTGGAGCATCAGCGACCATCAAGGCTTTTATAGAAGTTACCCATTCTCGAGTGGAAGTGGAATGATGTCTCGATGGATTTCGTGACTGGTCTGTCGAGGTCGCCTCGAGGAAATGATGCAGTATGGGTTGTCATTGACAGGCTTATGAAGATTTATAACTTCTTTCTGATTAAGGAAACCTTCAGTGTTGATGAGTTTGGATGGTTGTACATCTGAGAGATTGTACGTCTTCATGGAGTTCTACACTCAATTTTTTCAGAAAGGGGTGATCATTTTACTTCTCAGGTCTGGCATGGCCTTCAAAAGGAATTGGTTACATAGGTACTTTTGAGTACAGCTTACCACCCCTAGATAGATGGCCAATTCAATCCTATAATTCAGGTGCTTAAGAATATGCTCTGAGCATGCATTCTGGATTTTGGAGGTTCTTGGGAGAAGAATATACCTCTTGTGGAGTTTGCCTACAACAATAGTTTTCAACCAACTATTCAGATGGAACCTTATGATGCTTTGTATAGTAGGGCATGTCGATCACCCTTATGTTGGCTGGAGATAGGAGTGGCAACTTTACTGGGACCTCATCTTGTTCAGGAGACCACATAGCAGATAGAGTTGATTCAGAAGAGGTTGACTATTTCACAGTCTCGACAAAATTTTTATGATGATTAGAAGAGATGGCTTCTGGCGTTCGAGGTTGGGGAACAAGTTTTCTTGTGTGTCACAATAATGTTGGGACATAAGAGGATTAGGAGATAGGTTAAGCTTTCGCTGAGGTACGTCGGGCCGTTTGAGGTGTTGGAGGGAGTTGGGCCGGTTGCCTATCGGTTGCAGTTACCTCAGAGATACCGAGATATGCTTTAAATATTCAACATTTCTTAGCTTCAACATTACTTTTTAGACCCATCTCACGTTTTCCAACCTGAGGAGGTTGAGTTGGAAGTGGATGCATCCATTGAGGAGCATCCTATCCAGATTGTGGATCGAATTAAGAAAGTTCTCCGTGGTTGGTCTATTCCTCTCGTATGGGTTCTTTTGTAGAACGAGCAAGTACAAGACGAGATGTGGGAGAGGGAGGTAGACGTATGATCACAGTGGCCGGAACTGTTTGGGGTTTCTTCTTCTACACCGCGCTAGAGAAATTTGGGGCTGAATTTCCTTAAGGGGGAAGTTTTTAAGAACACAGATCTTCTTTTCAGGTATTTTTTCCCTTTTTTATTCGTTTTTTATAAAAAAGAGGATTTTCTAGAAACTTTCTAAGTACACGCTGTGTACTTTATGAGTACATGTTGTGTACTGCCTTGCTGCAGGAGGTCGTGTGCTAGCCGTATAGTAGCCACGCACATGGTTGTGTGGGGTGACTTGGAGGCTACTTAATGTGGAGTATGGAAATGGCTATTACACGCCGTGTACTTAAAAAGTACACCCCTTGTACTTTCTTTTTTTCATTAAATGCACAGGGGTCATGTCAAATCGCCAGAGTGCTCTTATTTTAGGTCTCGTTCAACCGAGAGCTCCATACGGCCATGGATCATCAAAGAACCCTCGAGCGTGCATTCATCCTTTTAATCTAACACCATTAGTTCTGTTGGAATCACATCCATGGGTTATAACTTCTCCTTGATCCTCGTTTCATGATTCCACTTCTTTCACAAGTTATCTTCCATTGAATGTTTTAGACGTTTTTGTAGATCTTTGACATTCTATTGAGATTCAATCTTCTAGGTTAACATATAGAGATCTCCTTATGCCGAGGTTGGTGGTGTGTGCCGTTCCGTTCAAAGTCCATGAGTATTATGTGCAAATTCCACCAATACCCTTCAATGGGTTATTGCGTGTTTACCGTTTTACCCATGTTGATTGCCTGCCATGCTCGCATGTTTGTGTAGAGGTTATTTGGATATGAATAGAGTTGATTTCTATGATTTGGATATATTTCCCATACATATTCTATTTACGATATTTTGGTCCATTTTAGCCAGTTTGGCGAACATACCTGTTTTCCATGCCAGTTGTTGTAGGATGAAAAGTTTTTATTTTGACATGATAGATATGCTGGAGACTATTTAGACATGTAGTTTTTAGGTTTACTTTGGCCATATTTCATTGCTATGCTCATTGACCTATACAAGTCTGTGGGATTCTGGTGTAGTATACTATAAGGGGAATTGACTGAGTGAGCTTCCTTAGAGAGTCTTTGAGCACTTTAGACTATAAGAGGAATTGACCGTGCGATCTTCCTCATAGAGTATATGTTTTACTTTGAATTACCTTGATTACTCTAGACTATAAGAGTAATTGATCGAGTGAGCTTCCTCATAGAGTATTTGATTGACCTGGTCTATAAGGGGAATTTACCGAGTGAGCTTCCTCAGAGAGTCCTTGACCTTGGGGCTATAAGGGGAATTGACCATGTGAGCTTCCTTAGAGAGTCCTTGACTACCTTAGACTATAAGGGGAATTGACTATGAGTTCTTACTCAGAGAGTCTTTATGAATTCTTATGAATGAACTAGAGGGGTTAGTCCAAGTGCACTTCCGAGAGGGTTGCTTGTTCTTCTTAGGTAATACTAGAGGGGATGGATGTGAGTACTTCCCGGAGGGTTACCTGTTTGGGGTTTAGCTGTTTGTTTTTTTTATTAATATTGAAATTGTGGATTGTTTACTATTATGTACTTTCCGATTTACTATTTTCTATACTTTTACCAGTCCTATATTCACTAACTGTTAGGCACAGATCTTCGGGTGGTTTCCTACTGGGATTTAGTCTCACACCCTATTTGGTTCATGCTTTTGGGCCCAAACAGATTATATTGTTGCAGGTATACATAAGGGAAATCACCCTTCTACTTTAGGCACTTGACTTGTTGTGGAGCTGGGGAGCATGGGACCAAGCTTACTCTTGTGATTTCGAGGACCTGTTTATCTTTTTCTTTTGTACTTTGGTTTATCACTATTTGTATTTCCAGCATTGTGACTTGTTTGGATTCTTTCTTAGACATATGTATCATGCATCATTTTATATATATTTATGTGCTCCAGTGGTTTGTTATTCTAGTCTTCCACTGTTCACTATTGTTGGATATTTACTGCTTCCGCTATTATGTGTTGTTTACCTCCACTGTGTACTCTGCCAATAAGGGCATAGTTTATCCACTATCACACCTAAGCCCTCACTGCTAGTCGGCAGCCTCTGGAGTGCGGGGAAATGCACTTGAGGCCTTGTGACCAACCGAGTATGGGGCACCTCTGGGTGGCTTCAAGAACTGGGACATTACATACATGATGTGTAATATTTTACATGTCATGAAAGCCTTTCATTTTAAGTTACATAAAAAACATGTTGTCTTGGATTAAAAACATGATTTTTCACATTACACAATGTGTAACCCTTACACAACATGTAACATTCTCCTGTTGTGTAATCTAGTTCAGGACATATGTCTTGCGACTAAAACACGTCTTGTAATCCCACTACACGTCTAGTAATTTCCCAGTGAACAACAAAACATTCCAGGGAAAATCATTAAATCCAAAAAATCCTTGACTTCGCCATTAAGGTATCCTCCCAATTCAAGGTCAAAGATTCTTTCCCAATAAAAAACGGAAACAAAAAATAGATATCAGAACATACCTAACAACAATTCAATGGGGTGTTACATACCATTATTATGCAATCCTTGTGTCTTAACAAATTATGGGTGGTTAGGTATGTTGTTAATCATGTCATCGGTTAGAGATCAACCAATACAGGATTTTCCCTCTCATATAACAAGTAAGACATATGGGACCTCTATTGAGATAGACTAGGAAGTGTGTGGCCTCACCTAAATAATACATATGTTTTTCTTATCTACTCTGATGATGGGCATGTGATGTGCCTCATTCAAAATGATTAATGTCTTGGGATGCATTCATTGACCATGTCATTCTATATATAGAGATTCGATAATGATTGAGTTGTTTATATGTGATTGGAATAATTTTTTTCTATAGTAACTTTCTGTCTTGGAAAAAGGTAATATATTAGAATTCATACTAGTATATGATGTGACTAGTGGAAATGGATATATAGAAACATATGTTTGATGGAGATCATGTAAAATCCTTTTATAGATTGAGTATAACTAATACATTTCTATATACTAATATTTAATTATATTTATGGATCCAGATATTCAAATTGGGTATCAATGCTATAAAGTCTAATAGGGTAACACTTTTTGGTTAATGAAATGGGGATTAATTTTGAATGATATATCTTCTCTAAAGGTGTTTAAATTTAATCCAAAAGAGATTTTTATGGTTATTCCCAAGGTATTATATATGTTGTGATACATGGTGAAGTTGATGATAGATTTACAATAGTTTTTTGGAAGATGTAAAAAAGCGTTTTAGATATGATTTTTCAACTTATCATATATGATATGATATATAGTGAAATAGAGTAAATAATTGTATTCTTTAGTGCAAGTGGTAGATTGAAGTAGTTGGAATTACCTAAAACCTTTTGAATGTGATACATTTGGATATATCATATTTAATGATATGGTATATCATAAAGTAATGAAAGGCATTATTTTATTTAATACCCCATTTCAATTTTAGAGTATAATTGATTATATATCTTAAATAATGTGTTCTTTTAAAATGCCTTACCAATGGCGGGGTATGATTGATTGTGTTGTATTACATGGTTTTATTCCTTTTTCATGTAGTTATAGAGTATGACTACCATATCTTTTGGAATTGTTATGGTGATATATTCAATTGTATAATAAATGATAATTACTAATTTACTTTTGAGTGATTTACCCATTTTAGCCATCATTTAATAGATTTTTACATAATATGTAACATGATAAGGATTAATTGATGCATGTGATGCATAAGTTAGCCAAGGAATTATCTAATGGATTATAAAGCATGATTTAATTAATAGATACTCAAGTAACATCCTCTTAGACCCTATAGCGATCTCACTCCCATGTGATGATAGTGTGTGAGATAGTACTTACTCTTATATGATTGGACATGTCACGACCCGTCCTAGTGGGGCTCGAGCCACAACTCCCCAAGCCCACCTCCAATAGGCCAGGGGCTGGTGACTAGCACCGAGTAGGCATGCTACTAACATGGGAGGCATTGCCTATAAACATGTACACATGCACACACATCTCCAAGCCCACAATGCTGAAAAGTAAAAACTGCTAAAAGGAAAAAGATACTTGCATACACTAAAACCCAACCAACAGTGTACGATAGGAAAGTAAAGTACAAGAAAGTAAAACCCTGGGCCAAAAGTACAAGCCCACCAAAAGAGAGTCTATAACAAAGTCCAACCTATAAAGAAGGATGCTGGGATTGCAATCTGTAGCTGTAGGAACACACCTCGGCCTGTCTGATCTCACTGAGTACCATCCAGTCCTGGTCCACCTAGAATCCTGTCAAAGGCTCACTCATCTTCACAAGACATTACACGTGCGGGCAAAGACCGTGCAGGGGTGAGTATAAAAAAACCCAGTAGGACACCCCGAAACCACAAAGGAATACAACAAGGGAAATATCACAAAAGAAAGGTATAGTCAGATCTACATATTATAAGTTTACGGAACATATAACAAGAATATCTAGATATACTCATACACAAGTGACCATTTCAAAACCACCACTAAGATCCAGCTCGAAGATTTCACTAAGCATGCAACCAGGAGAACACACTCCTAGGTCTGAAGATAGAGATACGAAGTACTCATTCCGGTAGAACACACTCCACAAGTACTTTGAGAACATGATGCTTAGATGAGTATCACCAGCAAGTCATGGGGTGATTCTGACAACTCATTCTGAGCTAATCTGCTAAACAGAGGATCGGTGCCCGGGTAAATTTGGTCACGTCGATACCAAGAACACTACCTAGGGTTCCAGGAATGAACAGAGGATCCATATCTAAGTCTCACAGAAGGGATTCCAACAACTCTATTTTGGAAGTCCTGCTAAAGGTATCATACTCCTATATGTAGGAAATGATATCGGGAACCTTCAGGAGAAAGACCAAGGGGAAGATCCCTAAGGAAACTAGCCCAAGTCATAAAAGGTAACTGGCTTAAGCCATGAAAAATTGGTTACACGGCATGTAGTATGGTTACACGCCACGTTCCTTGACTTTGGGTACTGCCCATGTAAACGGCTTGTGTCATTCGTTCAAGATATGTAAAACTCAAATACACGGCATGTAGAAGAATCACACACCATGTTCCTTGACTCCGGGTACTGCCCGTGTAAACGACCCATGTCATTTGGCTCATCGTATAGAAAGTGACTACATGGAATGTATAAGAATCACACGCCTTGTTCGAACACCTGGGGCTCGCTCTGTGTACACTGGTCATGTGCCCGTACACAGTCTCTGTCCGTGTCGCCTACCTGTATACCAGCACATGCGGTATCCTGTGTATCTGGCCGGGTCTGGCCAGGGAGGGGTATACAAGATGTGTCCTTGGCCGTGTACCCAACCCATGTCTGTGTACTCTGGAAGTACATGCCAGGTGGTCTGCCGAAAAACACATGTCGTGTAGCCCATACTACACGCCGTGTAGTCGGGACTTTTTCAGAAACGTCTTCTTCTTCCTCACATCGCGGCTGATCCTCCGGATCCACGGTTTCTCGTCCATCCATTCCGATACTCTGGGGGTTGGTTCCTTTCATCATATTAACACTGAAACGTGTGTTTTGGTCCTTAAATCGGATCATAAACCTCAAACGATTCATCCGAATAAAAATGCTTGAAAACTCGTATCTCTCGATTCTCTCTGAATCGTCTGTCGAAACCATCGCCGCACCTCAGTGACATCGCTCCGGGGTTAGATCTACAATCTCGGATGGTTGCGCCAATAAATGAATGTGAAACGATCGATTTCTTCCAGGAAAGCGTAGAACGCAACGAAGAACGCAAGGGAGAAAAAATAAAAAGAATCGAACAAGAGGGAAAAACCTCGATCGTTGTTCGTGATAATCTGGGTTCGTCGCCATTAGACCAAAACCACAACAATCAATAGATTATAAATCTCAAGTATTTGATCTCCTGATAAAACCCCAATTCACACCTGCCCGCAAAATGATCAATCCACGGGCTAATATATTCGCAGATTAGTCCATGTTTGTCGTAGGAACCAAGAACGGGGAAAGGAAAATCAAAAACAATCATCCTTCCTGGATCCACGGCTTTCGTTGGTGAAGATCTGTTCATCGCGTCGTCGTCGCCGGCAAAAATCGTCAATAACGTCGTCGTCGTGTTGGGGGGTTTCCTCCAGAGTTCTCCCAGAGCCTCCATGGGATTTAGGGTTATGAGGTTTCGTAACCCTGGACCCCTACGCAAGACTTTTTTTCAAAAATGATAAAGGATATCCGCTACAACAGATTTAATAAAATATTTTAAATTAAATAGTTTATTACGGTTACGTCCAAAAACCAGATTTCGCCACCAGCCTGCACCAGTCGATGTTCGGTCTCTTCTAGGGTAAACCTGCTTCTCTGAACGCAACGGTGCCCTCGAATTTCTGATCAGAGAACTCATTTAGTAGTTATTCCACTTTTTAAGGAAAACCACATGCACACGTTATTTAATTATTTAATTAAATACAAACATTTGTTTTGGGCTCAGCGGGTCTCGGAACTGCACGCCGTCTCGAAGAATGGTCTCAAAATAATTCCCACATATTTTTAAAAATAAATTATTTAAAAAATGAGACATTAAATCACACCCACCTTAGGGATTTTACATCCCCGAAAAGCCAAAACAAGGGATACTCAAAAAGATGTGGGTACTGCATGAGAATCTGAGCTTCTCGCTCCCATGTGCTCTCCTTGAGATTCTCGTGCTGCCACCAGACACGCACTAAGGTAATAGCTCATCCACAAAGGATCTTCTCTTGCCAATCCTTGATCTCCACTGGGTACTTAGCAAAGGTCGCTCCATCATTGATGTCCAGCTCGCCCCAGTTGATGACGTGCGATGGATCATGCACATACCTCCGTAGCTGCGACACATGGAAGATGTTGTGTACCCGGTCCATCTGTGGAGGTAGATCCAAGAGATACGCCACCTCTCCAACTCTACTCAGAATCTGGAAAGGGCCAACGAACCTTAGAGATAGTTTGCCGCCTTGACCAAATCTCTGTAATCCCCGTCAAGGTGAGACCTGAAGGAACACATGGTCTCCCTCCTTGAACTCCAAGGGCCTATACCTCCTGTCGGCATAAGACTTTTTCCGACTCTGTGTAGTCTTTATCTTCTCCTGGATGACCTACACCTTCTATATAGTAGCTCTCACCATATCTGGGCCCATGAGTGCTGACTCTCCTAGGAAAATCCAGCAAAGTGGTGACCTGCAAGGTCTCCCATACAGAGCCTCGAATGGTTCCATACCACTAGTGGAGTGATAACTGTTGTTGTAAGAAAACTCCAATAGTGGTAGGTGATCCTCCTAGCTATGACTGAAGTAAAGTATGAAAGATCAAAGAATATCCTCCAGAACCTAGATGGTCCGCTCTGTCTGACCATCAGTCTGGGGATGAAACATTGTGCTCAAGCGTAACTGAGTCCCAAATGCTTCTTGCAATCCCTTCCACAACCAGGATGTGAAATGAGAATCATGATCTGAGATGATCGTGGATGGAACTCCATGAATTCGAACTATCTCCTTCACATAGAGGCATCCCAGGCTCTCTACTGAACTCTGCTCCTGTATGGCTATGAAGTGGGACGACTTGGTGAGTCGATCCACGATCACCCAGACGGCATCGTGTCCCCTGGACGTACGTGGTAAACCCTATCATGAAGTCCATGGATATCCTTTCCCACTTACACTATGGAACCTCAAGGGGCTGAGTCAAACCTGCTAGAACCTGGTGCTCAACCTTTACTTGCTGACAAGTAAGGCACCGAGAAATAAACTCTGCCACACACTTCTTCATTCCTGGCCACCAGAACTAATGTAATAGGTCCTTGTAAATCTTTGCCATGCCTGGATGCACTGCCAGAAGAGATGTAGGGAACTCCCTCAGAACCTCCTCTCGCAATGTCACTGGTACTACTATACTCCCACTGAAAAGAACAAAGTGCTCCCCACCTTCTGAATATCCATCGGCCGCAACACCAGTGGATATCTAAGCATGTAGAGCCTCACAGCTAGCATCCTCGCACTGTGCTTCCCTGACTCTCTGTAAGAGTGGAGGGGTAACAACCATCGATTGAAGGTAAGCTCCCTCATCTCCATCCACGAAGGATAACTGTAAAGAGGCCAACTATCTTATTTCCTCATCTAGAAACTGCGAACTAGATCTCCTACTTAGAGCATCTGCCACAACGTTCCCCTTCCCAGGAGTATAAACGATCTCAAAGTCATAATCTTGGAGGAACTCAAGCCATCACCTTTGTCTCAAATTCATATCCTTCCGAGAAAAGATATATCTGAGACTCTTGTGATCAGAGTAGACGGAAAACTGCTCGCCCATCAGGTAGTGCCGCCACATCTTCAATGCGAAGACTACCGTTGCCGACTCAAGATCATGGGTTGCATAGTTCTACTCATGGGGCCTCAACTGGCATGAGCCATAGGAAATCACCACTTGCCTCTGCATTATGACACAACCAAGACCAGTTCCTGATGCGTCGCAGAACACTATGTACTCGACACCCTCTTCTGGTAGTCTCAAGATCGAGGCGCTCGTCAGACTCTGTCTCAGCTCCTGGAAAGCCTACTGGAATCTTTTGGTCTACACGAAAGGCTCCCCTTTCGGGTCAAAGCTGTCATGGGTGCTGAAATCCTAGAGAAATCAATAATGAATCTCTAATAGTAGCATGCCAACCCAAGGAAACTCAACACCTCTGTCACGCTCCAGGGTGGCTCACATGCTAGTACTACCTCCACCATGGCTGGGTCCACTGCTACACCATCTGTTGAGATAACGTGTCCCAGAAAGTGGACCTCCTGTATCCAGAACTGAAACTTCCAGAGTTTCCCATAAAAATGGTGCTCTCGGAGTGTGTCCAGAACCATCCTTAGGTGTCTCGCGTGCTCCTCCTCAGACGCAGAGTACACAAGGAAATCATCAATGAAGACCACTACGAACCGATCTAGGTAGGGCTGAAAGATCCGGTTCATGAGTCCCATGAACACTGTCGGGGCGTTCATCACGCCGAAGGGCATTACCAAGTACTCATAGTGACTGTGGATACATCTAAAAGTCATATTCAGTACATCCTCATCCCTTACTTGTAACTGATGATAGACTGATCGTAGATTAACCTTAGAGAACCATCGTGCCCCTCTCACCTGGTCGAAGAGGTCATCTATCCTCGGTAGTGGATATCGGTTCTTCACGGTCACCTGGTTCAAGCACCGGTAATCCACATATAGCCTCAATCTCCCGTCTTCCTTCTTGGAAAACAGCACTGGGGCCGCCCAGGGTGAAACACTGGGTCTCACAAAGCCCTTCTTTGGAAAGTCTTCCAGGTGCACCCTCAGCTCACGAAGCTCTGCAGGAGCCATCCGATATACTGATGCTAATATCGGTGTCGTCCTAGGTTGCAACTCAATGCAAAAATCTATCTCCCGATGGTGAGGTAGTCTGGGGACATCCTCCGAAAAGACGTCCTTGTACTCAGCCACTACAGCTGGAAACTGGAAAATTGTAACATCTGTTATGCCAAGGGCTAGGATAGCCAACTGATAGGATAACGGTTTCACCTTCCTATGCACGAGTTTATCTTGTGCTGCCTGGGTCTCTCTTTCACCGACAAAAGAGAACCTCATTCCATCACTCCGGACACACTGCACCCTTCGCCTAAAACAGTCGATCTGGGAATGAACTTTGGACTGCCAATCCATACCAAGAATGATATCGTAAGGCCTCGACGCTACAACCAAGAGGTTCTAACCGAAACTCTAGCCTCCAATGGTCAGTTCACACTATCTACAATGGTGTGTGATCTCTGAGTCTTCCACAATCGGTGTTTCTAAGCATAATGGTCGACTCAACAGCTAAACTGGAATATCAAGGTCTCGAACAAGATAATCAGCCATAAATGAATGACTAGCCCCTGTGTATATCAATACGGCAGCCAAATTAGAAAAGACACATATTGTAACTCTAATCATTCCGGGAGTACCTGGGTCATAAGCCTCTGCCACCTGCAGTTGTCCCTGCCTCTGTCCACCGGCTCCCTGAACCTGGGGTGGACCACCTGGGGGTGGTTGTGGTAAAAGGTCAAAACAAAGACCACCCCTAGCTACTCTCCTAGATCCTCTACCGCGTCCGCTACCCAGCGCATCTGTCTGCTCCACACATTGTCTCTTCCTCGGTGGTCCATCCACTACTCCTGTGTCAGTAGTACGGCGGTTCAGACAATCTCGAGTGAGATGTACCCTGCCGTCACATGAGTAGCATCACCTCTCTTGAGGCTAGCTGGATGCACCCTGTGAACCCTGTATGACAGATCCCCTATCCTGGGATCTCCTCTGAAAATGTCTCCCACGCCTGGGTCCCTGACGTCGGCTCCCTACTACCGAGGTCTCCGCTCCAGCTCGCCCACTACTAACAACTGCTGGTTGTCTCTACTATGCCAAGAAGCTCTCGACCACCAAAGCCCGCTCGAGAACCCCAGCATAATTAGGAATCCTCATAGGGATGATTCTAGATTGGATATCTCTGCGCAAGCCCCGCTCAAAAGTCTGAGATCTGAAGTACTGATCTCTGACTATATCCATCGAGTACTGCGAGAGGTCGGTAAACCTATATGAATAGTCATCCACCATCATGGTTCCCTGCTGGAGCTGAAGAAGATTCTATATATGTACTGCTCTCAGGGGTAACCGGTGAAAACTCCTCTCTGAAGAGATTCTCAAACTCCGACTATGCAAGAGTTGCCTCTTCGTGAGTCTGAATAACCAAACTCCACCATCGTCCTGCCGAGCCCTGCAGAAGGCTCGCTGTCAGGAACATCATCTGGTATGCTGGTGTCCTGACCAAATAGAAGACTCTGGCCACTGCCTCAAGCTAGTCCTCTACTGCCTGAGGGTTAGGCTCACCTCAAAAACTGAGGGGTCTCTGTCTCTGAAACTCGTGGAGTGCGCTCAACCTGCGCTCCTCCTCCACTGGTACAGCAGGCACTAAACACTACTCCACAGGTGGCGAGATAACTGTCACACCACCCAATGGTAAAACTAGGTAATCGGGTCCCTGTATCGAGGCTTCATCACTGAGGGGGTCATCCACATGATCAAGCTACTGGATCCTAGTGGGTGCGCGTCGCGGACGCATCCTGTAAATAAAACAAGATGTATCACAGTCGGTGACTATATCTGGAGAGATGACACAAGAAGGACATGGAAACCATAACCCATTCCTATATGATGCATTTGCCATTATTTTTCCCATAAACTATTGTTCTCATGTTCCAAGTCAAAAAGCAATTTATCATAGTCTTGGTGTATGGATACGTCGGTCGCCCGCACCAACACTGGGGTCCCTGGCCTGAAAGCCGAACTCGAAACACTTAACATTGTTGCCCCAAACCGACTCACAGACTCTCGGTACTATAGTAGAACTGACCAGCCTATGATACCACTCTGTCACAACCCATCCCAGTGGGGCCTGAGCTGCAACTACCCAAGCTCACCTCCAATAGGCTAGGGGCTGGTGACTAGTACCGAGTAAGCATGCTACTAACATGGGAGGCATTGCCTATAAATTGTACACACGCACACACATCTCCAAGCCCACAAAGCTGATAAGTAAAAACTAGTAAAAGGAAAAATATGCATGCAGAAACTAAAACCCAACCAACAGAGTACGACAGGAAAGTAAAGTACAAGAAAGTAAAACCCTGGGCCAAAAGTACAAGACCACCAAAAGAGAGTCTGTAACAAAGTCCAACCTATAAAGAATGGTGTTGGGACTGTAATCTATAGCCATAAGAACACACCTCAGCCTGTCTGATCTCACTGAGTAACGTCCAGTCCTGGTCCACCTAAAATCCTGTCAAAGGCTCGCTTGTCTGCACAAGACACGACACGTGCGGGCAAAGCTCGTGCCGGGGTGAGTATAACAATACCCAGTAGGACACCCTAAAACCCCAAAGGAATAAAATAAGTGAAATACCACAAAATAAAGGTACAGTTAGATCTACACAGTATATGTTTACGGAACATATAACAAGAATATCCAGATATACTCATACACAAGTGACCATTTCAAAACCACCACTAAGATCCAGCTCGAAGATTCAACTAAGCATGAAACCGGGAGAACACACTCCTAGGTCCGACGAGAGAGATATAAAGTACTCGTTCTGGGAGAACACACTCCAAATTTACTTTGAGAACATGACACTCAGATGAGGACCACCACCAAGTCATGGGGTGATTCCGATAACTCAGTCTGAGCTAATCCGCTAAGCATAGGATCGGTGCCTAGGTAAAGTTGGTCACGTCGATACCAAGAACTCTACCTAGGGTTCCAGGAATGAATATATGATCTAGCTCTAAGTCTCATAGAGGGGATTCCAATAACTCTATTTAGTAAGTTCTGATGAAGGGATCATCCTCCTATATGTAGGAAATGATTCCGGGAACCTTCAGGAGAAAGACCAAGGGGACAAACCCTAAGGAAACTAACCCAAGTCATAGAAGGCAATTGGCTCAAGCCATAAAACATTGGTTACATGGTGTGTAGTATGGTTACACACCGTGTTCCTTGAATCCGAGTACTGCCCGTGTAAATGGTCTGTGTCATCCGTTCAAGCTGTGTAAAACTCAACTACACAGCGTGTAGAAGAATCACACGTTGTGTTCCTTGACTCCGGGTACTACCCGTGTAAATGGCCCATGTCATTTGGCTAATCACATAGAAACTAACTACATGGCGTGTAGAAGAATCACACGCTGTGTCCGAGCACCTGGGGCTCGCTCCGTGTATGCTGGTCATGTGCCCGTACATGGTCTCTGTCTGTGTCTCCTGCTCGTGTACCAGCACACGGGGTATCTCGTGTATCTGGCCGGGTCTGGTTGTGGAGGGGTATACACGCCGTGTCCTTGGCCGTGTACCCAAACCATGTCCGTGTACTCCCGGAGTACACGCCAGGTGGTCTGCTGACGAACACACGTCGTGTATCCTATACTACACGCTGTGTAGTCGGGATTTTTCCAGAACTGTCGTCTTCCTCCATGTAACACGGCTGATCCTCCGGATCTACGATTTCTCAACCGTTCATTCCGATACTCTAGGGGTTGGTTCATTTCATCATACGAACACTGAAATGGGTGTTTTTGGTCCTTAAATCGGATCATAAACCTCGAACGATTCATCCGAAGAAAAACACCTGAAAACTCATATCTCTCGATTCGCTCTGAATCATCCGTCGAAACCGTCGTCGTACCTCTGTGACATTGCTCCGGGGTTGGATTTACAATCTCGGATCATTGCGCCAACAAACAAATGCGCAATGATCGATTTCCTCCAAGAACTTGTAGAACGCAGCGAAGAATGTGAGGGAGAAAAAATACATAGAATTGAACAAGAGGGATGAACCTCGATCGTAGTTCATGATGATCCGGGTTCGTTGTCGTTAGATCAAAACCACAACAATCAACAGATTATAAATATCAAGTATTTGATCTCCCGATAAAACCCCAATTCACACCCGCCCGCAAAACGATCAATATGCGGGCTAATCAATTCGCAGATTAGTCTGCGTTCATCATAGGAACCTAGAACGAGGAAAGGAAAATAAAAAACAAGCATCCTACCTAGATCTGTGGAATTATTTGGTGATGATCTGGTTGTCGCCTCGTCGTCGCCGGTGAAAATAGTCAAGAACGTCGTCGCCGCGTTAGGGGTTTCCTCCCGAGTTTTCCTAGAGCCTCCAGGGGATTCAGGGTTATGAGGTTTTGTAACCCTAGACCCCTGCACAAGCCTTTATTTAAAAAAGGATAAATTATATCCATTGCAACAGATTTAATAAAATATTTTAAATTATGTATTTTATTACGGTTACATCCAAAACCCAGATTTCGCCACCGGCCTGCGCCAGTCGATGTTAGGTCTATTCTAGGGTAAACCCGCTGCTCTGAACGCAACAGCGCCCTCAGATTTCTGATCCGAGCACCCATTTAAGAGTTATTTCACTTTTTTAGGAAAACCACATGCGTGCGTTATTTAATTATTTATTTAAATTCAAACATTTGTTCTGGGCTCACTGGGCCTCAGAACTGCACATCGTCTCGAAGACTGGTCTCGAAATAATTCCAACATATTTTTAAAAAGAAAGCATGGAAAATCTGAGACATTACAGGATGAATTGTCAAAATCCTCGTAAATCTAATTCCACTTCCTCCTTTACACTGTGAGGTGTTAGCACACTATGGAAAGGAGAACATTACCACTAATATGAAGAGTGATTAACTAGGCCATGGAAACCTCTAAACATGGGATTTCCTTTTTATACCCTATTGTGATCTTGATCAACAACATATGATGGATCTGTATGTTGTTGTGGCTCATCGGTGTGAGGTACACATTTTACGTTTCTTCATATCTTCATTTCCAGTGCACATATTTTCATTTATTTAAGCATTATGATCTTGGGTTTGGGATTCTTAATCATTTCTTATACATATATTAAGTTTAATTTGATTCCTATAAATCCTAAAAAATCTTCATACAATGGTAATTCATAACAACTTAATGACAATGAATAATTCTACTATAAGTGATAATTTAATATACACGAATCCATTAAATAAATTCATTGTTCACTTCTTGATAGATATATTCTATTTTATCAATAAATTGATGATCATGTATAATTGTATCAATTTTTTTTGTATAATTCATCTTGAAATTCCAAAATGATCATTTCATGTATTTAATGTTCCATGGTCGACAAACTTTAGGCTTACCGTAATTGATTTGATTGTACATAATAAGAAATAAAATATTTAAAATTATCCTCAAAACATTATAAAATATTGATTTTTAAGTCAAGAACTCATTTTCATAAAATTTAAGGATATTTATGGTTTATAATCTTATATTATTAGGTTATAAATCTTACATAGTAACCTCTTACATTGAAAAGTGGAAAATTCATCTTAGTATACTTTGTTTCCAGAAAAATATTATTTTAAAAATGAAACATTTTTTCATTTTATGAAAAATATTCTGGATTTTAAACATAAATTCAACATTTTGACAACACATACTTAATCATAATGAAAAAAAATTTAAAATGTGGGTTCAGAATGAATATATCAGTACTGGAATATAATGCTATACCCATAGTTTTGGAAAACCCATGGGTATAGTTCACTCTTATATCCATAGGCAAACAAATTTGTTCGATAGGCCTATACCAATGGTTCTCCAAAAACTGTGGGTATAGGGGTAACAATACCCATAGTTTTTGGAGAACCATGATAATAAATTACGATGAAAAAAATAATTAATATTTCAAATAAAGAATTATAATATAACCCAACAACTTATAATTCTTATGAAGAAAATATTATAAATATTAAAAAAAAAGTGTGACATTGTGTTTATATTCTTCACTTAAAATAATATTAATGTAATTATCAAAGGATAGTGGCATGAAATTGAAAAAATTTAAAACCTTATATTTTTATGGTTAAAAATAACTTATCAAATAAAATAAACACAAGTGTTATATATATTTTTAGTCCCTATATCATAGTTTTAACCATGTTTTACCTATTTTAGCATTACCGAGGTGACACCGATTTTCTATAATTATAATTTATTACGATAAAAAATAAAATAGTAATATTTATCGAATTTGAACCTCATTATTCCAAATATGGAATAAATTTTTCATGTTTTAATTATATTAGTGGTAAAAATAAATTTTAATATAAATGTTTAAAATACAATGAAGAATAGTTTTTAGAAAAATGCATTTTTAAGCCTAAAATACAAAAATATTGTTTAATGTTGATTCCTATGTAACTAATTTGATTATATATAATTAAAGAATAGTTATTTTGGTTTAATATAAAATTATAAAATAATTTTAATTTTAAATTACTCTATTTATTTAAAATAAATGATAGATTTACAAAATATGGTATTTTTCACTATTCATTTAAAAATATATCATTCCAGAAAAAATCCTAAAAATCCCCCTAATAAAGTATTGAAGTACTAATTTAAAAATAATATTCATTTAAATAAATAAATTATTTAAAATAGTATATATTAATTATAATGTTTATGCATAAAATGTAATAAAAACTAATTTTGAGGAATATATATTTTTGAAGCATAAAATGACTTTTTAGAAAGTTGATTTATTATGAATTATTTAATATATTATATAAAACATTATGCATATTTTCCATAATATGGTTATTAATATTCATACCTCCAATATAATTTAATGTTTATAATGATCACATTTAAATATTAATATTTGTATAGTACATCACATATTTCTTAAAGCTCGGTGTTGCCTGTTAAGAAAGCTATTGATTACAGTATTCTTATAAACTAAATTTTCATGGTGTTACATTATATGGAACTTAATAAAATTTTATCCACTAAATATTTTTCATAATTGGGTTCCAAGATAAGCAGGACATTGGTGGAAAGTAAAAATTTGGACATGGGGGAAAAACAACATCCAAGGAATAATAAAGATTGATAGAGAATATGGACATGAGAAAGTTAGTCAAAATAAAACCATAAATATTTATGGGATAAATAATTCCATAAATTCAATAGAAATTAAGATTGTAGGATAACATTTTTATATCATGATTATTTTCATAGAGTTGAGGTATTTAATTTCTATCAATATAGAGGACATGAGAAAATATACTTACTTGATTTCGTTCCATTACAAAAAAAATAATTTCATCATTTTGTTGTAATTATAAAAGTTTTTTCCACTTATATATCATCTTTTACGCAAATAAATTAATATTAAAGATGAATTTTTTATGCCAAAATCACTAAAATTAACTTTTAGAATATCAAAATATCCATAAAAGGATAAGAAGTTATTCCTACTATATTTACACATTAATAAAAAATGGGTAGAAAAAGGTAAAATAGTATCTAACATGTATAAAGCTTTTTATAAATAAATATTACATTAATCTCAAGGGAATCAATAATAATATCCAAAGTTCAAGACAAGTCATTCCATAAATATCTAACTTTAAAAATATTCAAATTATGTCTGACTAAGATTGAAACCAAAATATTTTAATGATTTTGTCTTATATTCATCCATAGTAAACATAAAAATTATCTCCAAATAACTCATAAATATGTATATTAAAATTTTATGTTACCTAGTTATATAATCTCTAAAATATGATAATCTTTTTCATTAATAACCTAAATCACATTAAATCCATAATAATATCATATATTCTTCCAAAATATTATTCAAATTTTATTCCTTAAATAAAATCACATATTATCCAAAAATATTTATATTTACCTTAATCATATAATTTTCCCAATATATTGAACTTCTTCAACAATAACTTTAATCATGTATTCACCAGATCACATTTTAATCACATGGTTATATATATGATATGCCATAAGTTACCAAAAATATAAAAACCCTTTTATCCTAATTAAAAATAATTAAATCAATATTAGATATCATCTTAACTATAAATTTTACCAATAACATCGAAAATATATCCATAAAATATGAAATTATTTTACCATAAATAATCTTTTATCTAAAATGCTAGTTAAACATAAGAGTTACATATACCTAAAACATTTATGAAAAACAATATTTCTCCCAAAGTACTCTCATCATATAAAAACACAAATGGTACTAATAAAACTTCATCATAACTATTTAAATCTCATATGTAGACAATTTCAACCATTCAACATTATTTATAATCCATTATCCCAAATTTTCTATTTTATTTATTTATACATGATTCATATAAGAAAAAATATTATTAAGTGCCAAGATTCATCAATCTCAATCAATTCATGTTTCCTAATTTAAAAATAAATTACTCATACCTTTGAGATATAAATCACCATTCATCCCAGCCCCATTTTCAAAGATGTATGCCCATGATATAGCAGGTCAATTCCATATATTTTTAAAATTCATCAAAAACGTTCCGAGTTCCATTAATTTATTAATACATGTACAATCCTTAACATCATATTGAAATTTATGTTTATAGAGATTTATATTTGTAAAGAATATCATGTTTTTAATATATATCTTTGAGACATCATGTCAAACTTGTTTCCCATGATACTTTAGGAAATGGTTTGACATGTATTTTTTAAATAAGGTTTGGTGTTTATAAAAAATTAGACAATAATATAATGGAATAATCTACTTGAAGGTCTCCCTCTATTGTATTTAAGTATAGGGATGAAAATCCTTTTTTTGATTCATCGATTGTAAAATTTTGATAATGTCCCTTATGGTATTTTTCAAAACCGGTATCATAAGATAGTTATATTTCCAAAACATAGTCAAATGTATCCCAATATTATTAATGATATCAAATTATATAATAGAATTAGGATACATTATAAAGTGTTTTTTAGGTAAGTTAAATACTAGATAAGGTTTCTAAATTCAATTTTTTTTAATTATTATTGAAAGTGAATCCTTTAGAAGAGAAAGAATGTTTGTATTTGATTTCTATCGATCAAACTTTAATAATGGATTTTACCCTCATGGGAGAAATTTGTGATTAAATAACCAATATTTCCTTAAAAAATCAAATAAAAAAACTAAATAACTTTTTAATATATTACTCTTTGACACCCTTCCCTTCAATATGTAACAACTTAGTTTCAACCTAGGCTATTCATGGTCATCATTCAGGTATATAACATTATATTCAAATCCTTCATAATGGATAATATAAATCATGAGAATTAACCCTAGAATAAACCCCATGAGTTTTACCTAGGTGTAGAGTCTTATTCCCACTCATCATGCATTGGGAGATGATCAAGTTAATATTGAATCTTCTCCTCTGAATTTTTTTACACCTAAAAGCATTTGGGTCATAGCCGAATCGATTTTCCAGTATCAAAATAGGGATGTAATTTCTATGAAAACCACAAAATATTTTCATTAATAAAACATTAGGATATTATCCTATGATAATAATTATTAACCCAAATTGTTATGAAAAAAATTAAACTATCCTCATCTAAATAATCCTAACAAATAATGTTATCTAAAAATTTCCTATGATACAAACAATAATGTTATAGACATTAAAAATTATATAATGTTGACTTTTATGTCAAGAATTAATTTTCTTACATTTAAATGATATTTATGGTTTAGTGTTTTATATAATTTACTTATAAATCTTATATAATAAATCCATATATTAAAAAGTGGACACTTCCACTCAATATATTTTTTTCAAAAAATAAGCACTTTTAAAATTAAACATGATTTTGTTTTGTGAAAAAAAATTCATGATTTGATCTGGACTTTATCTTTGTTTATACTTGCCCTTAAAACTTCTAGAAATAATTTAAAAATGTGGTATTTCCGTGAAAATCTCAGTATGGGACATATAAAAAGATGAAAATAACTCATTAGTCCATTTCAATTCCATGAGATCATATAAGAGATTTTTCCTTTAAGATATTAAACTTTGAACATAAATAATAATTTATATACACATGAAATCAAATTTACAGCCATGAGATTTTAATAAAAGAATTTATAAGAAAACATAGAGTCAAAATAATAATCATGATGGTTTCTTAAAAAACATGATAACCCATGAAAAACTTTTCTTAAAAACATACATTTTCTCCTTTAAAGTGAATAATCATTCCTTTAAACAAAATATCATTTGATTACTTTATGAAATCAAAATATTTCAAAAAGTAAAATCTTTATAAATCATAAAAAATCATGTAGGTCCATTGGGAAATCATCTTTATAGAACCCTTACAATGACTCTTACTAATGGAATAAACTACCTGGTTAATTCCAACACAATTACCTGGATAAAATAATCATTACAGAATTATTAGAGCGCCATATCAAGCCAAACCATCATAATAAAAAATTAACAAGGAATAAAACATATATTTTGCACATAAATTCTTACATTTAAATTATCAAACTCATAAAAATATACTCTTAAACCCATAAGAAAAACATTTTTGGATATTGATATATCACTTTCCTTTAAAACACAATTTTTAAAACTAAAATTACAAGAGAAAAGTTAAGGAGGGTTTTTTAAGAATATATGAAATATTATAAAGGAATACAAAAAAATAATAGTTTTGGAAGTGGGAAAATTCATTGATGTCGTATACATTGAAATAGAAAATTCTTTTTTACATTTTTAAATAAATTCAAAGAATCTCATATAATATACATAAATATATTTAATTTAATAACCATTCAAAATAATTCAAAAGGGAAACAAATATTGCTTTGTAATTTTTTATATCAATATAAATATGTACATAAAATATTTTTATTAAAAAGGTCTTGGAAGAAAAGAATATAAATTAAATCTTTAAAACATTTAAAATTAGGTTTTAAATGAAAGTTTCCCTTACCTCAAGTCTGAATTGTCGCGTACATTATTTATATTCATGAATAAAAAATTATTTTAATTATTTACTTGTTTAATAACATTTTTCATGGTTACTATTCCACTTGTATAACTTACATCCATGCTATACTTAATTACTTTATTGATTATGTTCATGTCAGACGTTTTGAGAACGTTCAGCTTTTAAGTCAGAAATGGATTGGGTAAATTTACAATGGTTAATGGGACTATAGTTAAATTTTCTTTAAAATATTAATAATGAAATAATTATAATTTTAGACATTAAATACAATAGTATATCCATCCATCAATGAATTACATGAAAAAATTGCACGACTTTGTGGTGGTGGTAGTCATCACATATGCACAGACGGCGTTATAATTTTTCAATTGATAGAAAGGTAAGAAAATAGATTATATATTATATTTATAGAATTTTAATTATGTCATTAATATTATATATATATATATATATATTAAATTCTTCATAATAACTATTTTTGTAAAGTTGTGATGAAAAATGAAACGCATCACTTCATGAAGGTGGTAATCCACACGGATGCACTAGTGATGTTTTCATTTACAATAAGCTAAAAAGGGGGATAAAAGTGTTTTAACATATTCATATTAACATTTTAGTATATATAAGATACTGATTTTGTTACTTCCGCATGTTTTAAAAATATTTGAAGGAGTTGGAAGAAGAAATAAACATGAAATAGGTTAGTTATGGCTTATACTATCTTCTTTAGATAACCTCTTTGGGATATACATTAAGCCTTATAGGTTTAGTATTTTTGTGAGACTGTTACTTCTATGAAATGGTTGGAAATTTTGGGGAGATATTTGGGTAGGGATTTTCCAAACTAGATTAATCAAATGGTTTGAGGAAGTGATGAGAGGGGTCAAGAAGGTAACTATAAAAGGAAATGTGATCCATAAATGGAAAATGGTTTATATTATCAAACATATCCAATTCACTTGTACAAATATTGTATTTTTTAATAATTTTATATCATTTAATAAAATATCATATATCATAACATACAATTAAATTCATTTTTCAGACTATTAAAATAACTTTACTTTAAAGATATCAAGATAGTAATGGAATTAAAATATAAACATAGAAGACATCACTAATATGTAATATTTATCTAAAAAATTAATGGAATATAATAATTAATCTAAATTTTAATAATTTTAATATTTTTACAAATAATTAACTTATTTTTTCATCTACTTAAACAAGTACTATGTCGATATTGCATAAACATTTAAGGTAATTATTTCATTACTAAAATAAAAAAAATTGCATGATTAAAAAAATATTTAATATTTCAAATAACCATTTAGAACTAAAAATAACCTCTCATTATCCTTATGAAAAAATATTATACATATTAAAAAAAAAATATATAATTTCTATGAAGATTTTTAATCCTTTTCACATTGTTTTAAACCCATTTTACCCATTTTACACAAACTAGGGTGAAAATATTACTAGGATTACTATTTATAATGACCAAAAATGGGTTTACTTATCAAATTCTAACTTCATATCTCTAAAAATGTAACATATTTTTAATGATAAAATTTCTAGAAGTTGAATAAATAAATATTAATATAAATGCGTAAAATGCAATAAAGAACAGTTTTTATAAAAATTATTTTTTATGCCTAAATATATACCTATACCAAAATGAAGTATAATTTTTATTTATATATAATTAATTATATTAAATATAATTAAATATGAGTTATGTTACGTTAGTATAAAATTCAAATATAATGGGACCTTTAAATTTCTCCATTTAATGAAAACAAATCACAATTTTCTAAAAATTGGCATTTTTCACAATTCTCTAAAAATAAATCTTTTTAGAAAAAACCCAAAAAATCACCTTAAGATAATATTGAAACTTATTCTTAAATAATGATATTCATTTTAATAAAATAAAATTTCTTTAAATGGAGGAAATTAATTATAATTTCCATGAACAAAATGCTATAAAACCATTTTGGAAGAAACAGTATTTTTGAAGCATAAAATGAATTTACTTAAAATTGAGTTCTTATACATAAATCAATTCATTATATAAAAAAATTATTTATATATTTAATAATATTTTTATTTCTGTATATACCGCTAATTTAATAGATATTCTATAATTATCACATTTAAATATTAATATTTTTATAGCATTTCACAATTGATATAAATTTTGTTGTTGCATTTTAAGTAAGTTATCAAGCATAATATTATTTTAAAATAACTTTTTACAGTGTTAAAAGAATATTACAAAACTCTTTAGAATCAATTTTTTATTATGAATTATTTTTATAAAAATAGGTAGTCAACATGTCCTTCATCCAATGTCTCCATATGATATTCATTTTCATTAATATCATTAATGCTAAATATATTTATTCAAGACCATATATATAACAAATAATTAGTTAATAAAAATATATATACCACCATTTAGGAATATATTACTCTTATAGATCTTTTGATTAATTTTCACTATTTATCAATGAACATTCATGATCATATAATAACCCATCTAGAATTTTCCTAGTAAACATATACGAGTTATTTTGAATAATTTAATTAAAAAATATATTTAAAAATTCATTACTTCAAAATAGACATATGTAAGACCCTCAATTAATTTCATTATCTACAAGTAATGAAATAAATAAATTAAATTTACATTCATATTAATGAATTTGTGAATTAATTTAGTTTCATGATCCATGAATTATAACTCTCTATTTATCCATAATGGTCATCTTGTACAAAATTACTAATTATATTTATCATGATAATTATTCTTTAACCACTAATGATGGTAAATTCATTTTATAAAATATTTAGATTATAAAAATTATCTAACCCTACAATATCATTTATGAAATCTAATAAAATTAACATCCACTTGAGGTGATAATTTAAAATAAATTACACAAGATTATTTGGTAATATATAAGAACAAGATAAATTATTTTTCCTTGATATTGCTTCTAGAAGAGAAAAAATGATATACGTAAAATATTATTCAAGGCAATTTCAAAATACACAATTTTCATATCATCAATAAAGAATGTATTATTTTATAAATATTAATACAATTAATTATTCTATTTATATAATTACTATCATCAAAATACTTATGGGGATTATATTATTATTATTTTTTATAAACAGAAGTGTCCTTAGAATTTTTGAATAAGTTATATTTGTTTTTAATCATGAGTGATAATTAATTTAAGATATGTAAAGATTTTTTTGAGTTAGTTGGACATATTTGGTAGTGAATTGAAGAGGTTCTACCATATATAATGAGTATTATAAAATTTATGTGCAAAGACTAGAGAGTTTCCAACTGGTAGGTTTCTTATGATAAAACTCAGTGGAGTAGTTAAATTTTGAAAAATGCATGAGGTTGTATGATAACCATATTTCATATAAAATTTCTCTCATATAAAGTATCACTTTCAGGAGAAATAATTCTTTTATGTATAGTGGGTAATCCTTTTATAAAGAATGAGAGGTCTTATATAAAATCCATTAAGAGAACAAGAATAAAACAATAAAATGTTTCTTTAATAATTAAAAATAAATATCATCTCTATCATGATCATCTATACATAATAGTAAATTTTTAATCCTTTAGGTTTCATAAAGAAAAAGAATATGTAATATTTTATTTTTTTCATCATGGAATTTCTAGTGAAGTTCACTTCAGTGAATTACATGCATGTGATATTCATCATTCCGACACTTTTGGTGACAGTGATTTATTTTTCATTCAATGAGTTGTGTTTTTTCTGAAATAAAACACATATATTATTATCTTAATTTTGATAATAACCAATAAAATTCAATTCAAATAATTTAGTGGAATTTTAAAGTCCCGAGTCATTTATTATCTTCAGAAGCTCAAATGTTTTCCTATTAATGAAGATTAATAAAATAATTGTTTAATTGTTTTCAATTTTATTGAGAGGGGGAAAAATATATGAAATATAAAATAATTCACACTTGTTAATATAGATATTTTAATTAATGGATTCAATTCAAACATGAAAAATCATTCCAAAATAATGTTTGGAAAAACAAGATATATGCCTTTTTCATGTAATAATTTTATCATATTAATGATAGTGGTGATGGTAGATTCACCATTATGAATAATGAGTAGAAGATGATCGTGTTGATAGAGTTTTGTGAAATGGAGTAAACCCCAATTAGAACTGTAAATAATTTTAAAATACGAAATGTATTATTGATCATAGGAAAAGAACATCAATTAGTGAAATATAAAGTCAAACGTTAATAAAGATGATGATAAATTAAAATATAAAAGAAGTAAATGAGAGATAAGGTGAATGTATTTGGACCAAAAGTTCAAATATCCATTAACATAGTGACATATATATATAGGCTTCATGATGTTTGCAATAAATGGTCAAGATCAATCCCTATATCTCATTTTAAATCGAATGGTTGTAGTTGGGGGATTAGTCATGTGGTAAAAACTACCTATAATCCTTCATTGAAGCTGATATCAAAACAAGGTGGGAGTGAATTTCCAATGTACTATTGCACTTTGTAGTGCAGATACAATAGTAGGTACTATAATAAGAACTATATTAGTGGTACTATTCATCCAAATAGATCTTTTGAGTCATGTATTGAAATGAATGTATGAATGTTTGGCTATACTAGAGCACCCTTAGAATGATGGATCAAAGTGAAGCAGTCACTATGAAAATCTAATAGAACAAAAGATAGTAGAGTGATAAGGCAGACACACCACTAGGTTTAGGCCCTGTGTATCTCTGTATAGGGAAAGGAAAAACCAATCGTGTTGTAATATAGTGAGTTAGGCATAGAAATTGATGAAGGTACTACAATTTGTTTCAGTGAAATTGTTTTAAATGTGTAACGGCCTTTATTCCTCTAGTCCTTTGGGGAATATATTCTAGGACTTTGGTTCATGTAATGGTTTCCTCTCAGCTTAGTTAAAAAGTGGGATTATCTAAAAAATATGGAATTATAAAGTAAGTGTATCCAATGGTTGGAATTTCAATGGTCAGATAAAATGACATGTTTTCCATATAAAGTGATGTAGTAAGGAATGGTTAGTAATGGTTATTTTGGGACTATGACATCCATATAATAAATAATATTTCATAACACCCCCCTTGGGTTTCATAATTTCATGGAATCTTATTTACTCATCACATTAAAAAACCCTATCAAAAAATGGAAATAAATCCAATGTAATTTAATTCCATGCCATGTTTTCTCATTAAAAACCTTATCTAGAAACCAAGTAGGAACAATATGATGAAGGAAAAAGTATTATGGAATTACAACTCCCCCTTATAAAATCATGATATAATTTCCAGTCATTACATACCTATTTTTTAAACTAATTTCTCAGAAGTTGTATTTGGTAATGCATGTGCAAAATAATATATATGATTATCAAAATATATTATTTTTTGGAAATTAATCTCACATTTATTCATAATTTCATAAGAGAAAGGGAATTTTTTATAAGATATATTTTATCCTATCACCTTTTATATACACACCCTTCAATTGTGTTATACAAGTATCATTATCTTCAAATAAAATGGTGGGTATATCATTATTCATACCCAATCCACAATTATTTATGATATGATGAGTGACTAATCATGGTCATACATTTTCAAAGCTTGCCTCATGAATCAAAATGAACTCAACATGATTAGAGGAATTTATATAAATGGTTTGTTTTTTATAACTCCATGAATTGGAAATTCCACCATATGTGAATAAATATCATGTTTGAGATCTAGAATTATATGTCTTACATAAAATAATTGAAATTATACTTACACCAATGATTTTGAAACATTGATATATCCCTTTGAAGTGTTGGTATAGGTTATACCAACAGATCCCAAAACAACTTGGTGTTTCTAATTCAAGATATCTCAATACCAATTGTTCCTTGGAATCATTGGTATATCCCTTTTGATATTATCTTATACCAATGGTTCTCTAGAACTGTTGGTATAATCCCCCTCGACCATGTAGTGTACCCCACACCATCCACCCTAAACACCCCACCAACAACCAATAGACAATATAACAACCTATAAAAAACACCAATCATAATATGCATTAAAAATAGGAAACATATTGAATATTTTTTATTTAATTAGTTTATATATTAAAAAATACTTAATAACACATATATATAATGAAATTGATTCATAATAAATCAACCACATGGTTAGAAGTTTCATAAATATCAAGCCAGATACTGAGAGGATCAATATCTACCTCCAAAAAATCATCATCATGACCACCAATACCTCCATGGTCATCACTATCATCACCCTCACTAAGAAAAACCACACAAGAATCATCATCTTCAACATCATCCTCACCATCACCAGTAAGAAATTCATTTCCCCGACCATCGCTAAGAATGTCACCACCATCGCCTGATGCATCATGTAAGAAACGTATATTTAAAATGAATGTATCAAAACCCATAATAAAGTAGGATGGAATTTATGGACATAAATCTATCATTACTTGAAAAAAACCTTTAATAGCATTGGCCATTATCAGCACTTGAAAAAATCATTGATAAAGATTTCCTTTATCAGAACTAATACAAGAACTGATAAATATTGTCTTTTATCAGAGTTTTTTCTAGCACTAATAAAAGGTACCCTTTATCAGAAATTTTTTTAGTGATGATAAAAGGAAACTTTTATCAGCACTAATAAAGGGTGCCTTTTATCTATGCTTTATATGGCACCCCACCTTTTTATTACAAAACTTTTCATTACATTTTACAAATAGAGGATCCTTAATGTCTAGTGTCTTGGAAATCAAAAACATAAAACCTGAAAACATATAAAATTATACTAATAAACTAGTAGGGATTCATGATAAGTTATTCTTAAGTACAATTATTTCTTCTGATAACTTGGAGACATACATCAAAGGAAAGGGTGAGCATAAGGTCCAGTAAGGAAAGCAAGGGAATCAGTTTACTAGTGATATCAATAAGAACATGATGAAAACCACAAGACAATGGAAACGGAAGTATAGGAATATCATAATAAAAAGATCATGAATCAAAAATTGAATATTTGGATACAAAATTTAATTTATACATTCATGAACATAAGACCATGGTTCATTCCCAAGGTGTTATAAAAACATTACCAAGGTTATTCACCAAGGTATCAGGAAACTTGTCATCTCTATAGATTAATTCTTTACACAATGCATTAGGGAGATATCAGGGTGCACCCTTAATATGTCTTTATTTTCATGTCAGCCACATAGATTATAATCAAACATTTCATAAATAACCCAAATAGAATCCAAGAAGTGGGTTTCATGTCAAAATCGTAAAGTTTTAAAAGTATTTAAAAATAAGATCATTATGTTATTTATAACCCATGGAACGGGAGTGAGGGTTATATGTATGTCAATTATAGAATAAAATAGATCAATTTTATATATTTTTTAATACCCCTGTAAATGAAAATAGAGTTGGGTATCCACATAAAATAATAAAAGATAATTTCTTGAGAAAAAGAGATATTTTGAGATGAAAATTTTGCAGCTTAATAGTTACATAACTTCATTTTTGAAAACATTAAAAAGAGAAGGGACAACGGTCAAACACTGATAAATAATTAATAATAAAGTATGGATACATAATAAGATAATGGTATGGATATTTTAATGACATACCACATGAAAAGAAAACATGAAAGAAAAGAGAAGATGTTATTTCTTTTATGAAAAAATCGGCACCCTAACGGCATCGCTAAAAAATTCAGAAAATAAATTGATGAGATTGGAAAGGGTCTATCATCACTTGGAAATGAAATATACAGTAATAAAAAAATATAAGAACATAACCCCACATAATAAGATGAAAACTATACAACATAACATAAAGGAAATCATTACTAAAAAGAGGTGGGTGAAATGTTCCCTTACCTTGAAGAGTTACTTCAAAAGCTTAAAGGATGAAACTTTGGGGGGATTGAGGGAACCATTGGAAACTAGTGAGGGAATGGCTTGGTATATATACGAAAAGTGAGGGAATGTTTAATTAATTTCCAAGGGACACCTCATTGGTGGTATTTGCAAAACCATGGACTTGCCTATGGTATTTTCCCATGGTATTGGCCACTTTGGATACCTCATAGAATATATTACTATTCAAAAGTCTACTAGAATTATTACATCATCATTACATCATTAATGATGTCATTAAACACCCGAAACTCAAAACCGTATTTTTACTATTCATCGAAACTTCAATTGTTTCAGAAAAATCAAAAAAAATTACCATAACCTAATATAGATGCTCTGAATTAAAAAATAAACTCCATTTTATGAAAATAATTTTTTTAAATATTTTTAATTTAATTATTAAATTAAATCATTATTTATTCAAAAAAAAGAACTCTAAAATTATAACTTATTTTGTAACACCTTCAAAAAAAATCAAGTTCCTATAAAATTAGCGTACAACCATAAGAAAATAAAGTAATAATTTATGATTAAATTTTATGAAAATTCCTTTTCATTTTAAATTATTAAATTAATTATAAAATTGTAAATAAAATATTTAGGACATACAAAAAAACAAAACATATAGTATGATAATTTTTTAACTTTTAAGATTTCTAAATTATATTTATACATTCATGGGTGAAGTTTCTATTTTTTTGGACAGTTTACTATTCATTAATATTCATAAGGGTATATTACTATTCATACTTTGCTATTCACCAAAAAAAAGTTGATCTTATTAGACTCTAAATTTATTACAGGTCAGAATTGTAGAAGACCATTTTCTAAAAATCATTTCACATTATTAATTATTTAATGTTTACAAAAATATTTTAAAATACCTCTTTTTCCAAAAAATCATTAGTAATATGGAACTATAAATGCATCCTACATTTATCCGGATATTTAAATTTCACAAAATTTTCCATAATAAGAAATAAAAATTTTATTTATACTAAAGGTTTACACAAGTAACTAAGGTCGCGTTACATAGCCCCTTATAACACTTGCATAGGACCTAAGTGTAAGGTGTGCTATAGTGGTAGAATCTTGGGGCGGCTACGAGAACTTTTCCTGAGTGGTGATTTCAATCAGCTAGAACTTCTTCTTTAGGCGATTCTGTTCAAGCTTCACATGTTGAAGCTCAGCTTGGGCTTGGTCCAGAGCAAAGCCCAGAGATGTTACCTCCTTCCTAGGCTCTGACAGATGGGCTTTGTTTGTCCCGAGTCTACTGGATGAGGCCATCGACTCTTCTTTCTGTATTAATTAACCAAGATCATTTGTATTTGTAGAAAGTAATTATAACGTTAAGAGTTTAGTTTCCAATGTTCATATTGACCAACAGTCATATAACAGTCAAAACCCAATGGTCTCACTTCATTAATTAAAGGATATGGTTTTGCACAGTATAAAATGAAATAACACACAAAAGTAAGAAATAAAATTTATTCAAAAGTTCGGGTCGTTACACTTTATTTTTAGCACTCATAAAGGGTAACCTTTATTAGCATTTTATTTTTAGTTACCCGAAATGAATCATTAATGATTTCTATTTTAGTGCTGATAAGAGTCCGAATAAAATGAAATAATTAAATAAATAATTATTATTTTTTATAAAAAAAATATTAAAAAAATATTAATTGAATAATTATTGATAAAAATGAATAAATTGATTATGTTATATATAAATTTATGTAAAATTAAAATTAAACAAATAAAAATTAAAAATAATTAAACTGAGAAAAATGTTGAAAATTTTATTAATTAAATAATTATTGAAAATGTTAATAAATAGTATATATTAAATACATATATATATATATGAATGTTTATACATGTGATTTATAGGATACAAAATATTTATGCTTTACATTAAATTGTAATATATTTATTGAATAATGGTATATAATTAAAAATTAGTATGAATTAAAAATACTCACTAAGTGCATTGATTAAATGACATAATTGAATATTGTCTGATTTTTCAATTTAATATAGATCAAATGTATTATATTGATTTCACATATATGTAATTAATGAATTTTTATATACTTACACACACAAATAAATAAAAAAAAATTAGAATTCAATCAATTTATATTATTTGTTTTATATATATTTACTTACTATTTTTTAATATTTTCAATATGTATTCATATTTATTTCAATATATACACATTTTTTAATGATTTATATTTAATTAAGAAAACTTGTCCAATTTTTCAATATTTTTAAACTGTACTCATTTTTAATTATTCAATATTACTCATTTTTAAAATGCATTCACTTAAGATTAAATATTCATTAATAATGTAAAAACTATATTTGTAAGAAAAAATTATGAATAAATATATTTATAAACTGTACGATTACTATTTTTTACTTTTATAATTATAAATAAATAAATAATATTTGTTTAAAATGCATTAATATAATTATAAATAAATATAAATATATTAATAATTATAAAATTATAATAATTTATTAAAATAATTAATATATTTAATTTATCAATATTTTTATATATATTTATTAAATATATATTAAATTATATAAATATATATAATGATATAAAGATTATTTTTTAAAAAAGTATTAATATAATAATAAATAAATAATTATATATTCAAATAATTATAAAATTATTATTCAATACAAAATGTTATTATAAGTACTATAATTATATATAATAACCATACATTATTTTTTAAAGTACTTTTTTTAAATATTATAAGTATTTATGTGCACTTTTTTAGCGGTGATAAAGATAGATATTTATCACTGGTAAAAAAGTGCTGATAAAATCCATCTTTATCAGTTCTAACATTTCAGCGCTGATAAAGATGGATATTTTCAGCCCTTTTTAGCACTAATAAATCACTATCTTTATCGTCACTAAAAAATTGCTGATAAAGATTCATTTTATCAAAACTTATTAACTAATCACCGATAAAATATATCTTTATCAACACTTTTTTGGTAGTGCTGATAAATGTGTTTTAATCTACTTTAACAACCCTAACCATCACAAACCAGTTTTCAATATCTGAATCTCCCTACTTAAGCCACCTACTTTCGATGCTCCTTATAGTCGAATCCAAGATCAAATCTCATCTATAATCGAGGCTACAATAATTCCAAGGCCAAAATCCAAGGATCAAGCGATTAAAGGGTCGAATGAAATACCAGTTTTCTAATATCTCTAATTTCCCTAGGTTATCCACTAAACTTTCTCCTCCCACATTCTTGTATCCCCGAAACTCTAGTTCCTCTATCTTATAATAAAAAAACCCATAATTCATTTTTTTAGATATATTGAAGTATCGTCTTCCCCGATAGCGTGTGGATATCCTTAGGACAACATTAGTATAATGTGACTTGAAATATATCAAACCAAATGTTGTATCATGTTGTTTTGAGGTATTATAGACTCCCAATACATATATTCCATGAAATCTACCTCATTGGAATCACAAACTTTTGAAATACAATATCGATATAGCAGTCAGTGTAGTCATGGGTTTGGAATATTCCATTGCAAATCACTTGCAAACATCTTTTTCATATTTTTATTGAGAAATTAATGTTCTATAGTATACTTGATTTACTAATAAACCAGTGAAAATGTTTCACCAATCATAGACATCACAATATTGTACCTCATATGATCCACACACAAAAATTGGGTTGTTCTTTTTCTCTTCCTCAAATATTATGTATTCGATATTTATGATTACCAACATCCTTTGATCATTATTCTTCTTGATGTCGAGGATATGATCAACTCTACCTCACTAAAAAACAAGCTTTCTTAGGTATTGATCCAACCTTAAATATCAGGTCCTTGATGATTTATTTATCTTTTACAAATAATTAGTTTACTAGCATGCCATTGTCTCAATAAGTACACCATACAAAAAAATCATGATGCCCAAAATGGATCATGTCTTAGAAAAATCATATTGAGAAAAAGAAAACCCTTGCATCTATTATAAAATTTTAATCAATATCCCATGAAAGTAACGACATAAAAGGTACGTAAAATATCATAATAAAAGTGTAATTAATGATATAATATCCCTATATGAATAATATACACCTTTTAAAATGAATTAGGTTTATATTACAAGATATGTCTCAAACAAAGAGAAGTTGGGATGAATAACCCATATAATGATTATATCAATGAGTACAGAATTAATAAATGAACAGATTATGTTTCAAAAAATGTAAATACACAAAATAAAAATTTTAATACAACATAAATTAAAAAAATAATTTAATACATATTCCTGGAATATATAATAAATGAAGAAGTGATATAACCCAAGGAAATGAAATTGAGTTAAGAGAATCTTACCACTTGTTAACATTCAATTAAAATACCCTTAGATGAAATAATTTGAATTGAAACATTAAATACCATGAATTCTGATGTATTCTTGACATAACAAGTAAAATTATTAGTATATACATCTTATAAAATAAATTAAGTGCATAACATTATAATATTCCTCAATAAAAGGAAATTGAGATGAAATCATTTTCTTCAAGTCCATACTTGATATTTATGTCCTTTAATACCTATAAAATAAACTTGAATCCATTATTTTATTTATTAATAAAAAAAATTAGGTCTAATACATCATCCTTAAACCATTTATTTTCATCAAATAGTTAGTTATTTAATTAGTGAAATCCATGTTAGGTACTTTAAGAACGTCTTGTCCTTAATCTCAAAACAGCTTCGTTTTGTTGACCATGGTCAAAGGGTTCATTATTCCATAATCTCAATAATAATTGTAATAATTACATAATTATTATTTATATATATTAATTATTCCTTTAAAACTATCCATTTAACATGGTTATGGGAAAAATTATGTTATGATCATGGCAATGGTAGGTCGTACAAACGCATGAGTAACGTTTTTGTTTTTCAATGATCCCCATAGAAAGAAGTTAAGTATTATTTTATCTTTAAATAATGATAATAATATCATTAATATTATATTATTTCATTAAATACACATATATATATCACACATATGATGTGGTGATTCAAAAGGAATCACATTTCTTCATGGAGGCGGTAGTCCATAGGTATGCATGAACGATGTTATCATTTATTAGTGTTTAGAAATTTAAGAGAATATGTGATATATTAATTATAAATAATGATAAATATGTCATGATTATAATATATATATATATATATATATTATCCATCATTATGACCATCTGTGAGAGGTGGTGATTGAAAATGAATTACATCGGTCTGCAAGGCGATAGTCCTCCCTACACAAGAATGATGGTTTCATTTACCATTTAATGTATGAGGACATAGATATCAATTTTTAAATTAATATAATAAAATATAATTATATGTTAGATAATTTTTTTTTATTTCATAATTTTTTAATAATATTTGGTGATTTTATAAAAATAAAAAAATGAAAATGCATTGTTGAAAACTATACCTCTTTTTTGGACAACCACTTAATGTTTATAAAAAATCATTACTAGGATGGTTTTATGATCAAAAAATATACCCCTAAGAAATGTTTAGGGATTTTAAGCAGTTTTTTGGATAGCTATTTTTTAAACCAAATGGTTCTTTAAGTGTGAATAAATGAAAATAATATGTTCCCTTTTATAAGAGTGGGGAGTGGCACTTTTGTAATTTCTTAAAATATTAAATTAATATAAAATAATTTGCATTATAAAATGGATAAAAATGATTTATTTAAAATATAATATTACTATGGTTATAAATAATCTAATAAAATAAAAAAATTATGAGTTTATTATATGATTTTATCCTTATTTTTTTCTTTAATCCCCTATTTACCCTTTTGATGATTACTACGAAACTAAGTTGTTTTTACTATTTAGGTATCAATATAGCAACTATTAAAGGAAAAACGGCCCATAAATAGATCGTGGTTTATATAATAAATCATATAAAGTTTAATTGTCCTAATATAATATTTTTAGGAATTTTTAATCATTTAATAAATCTTTATTTATAATAAAATATCATTAATGTCAATTTTAGATCTTTTCAATTAATCTAACTTTGAAAACAAAATGAAAGAAAATAAATTCAAATATAATCCTTCAAAAAATCCCTAAAATGTTATATTTTCCAAAACATTCATGTAACACAATAATTCTTTCAAATTTATTAATTTTAATATTTTTAAAACCATTAATTATATTTTTCTATTAATTAAATTAATATTATATCAATGTTTTATAAGAAATTAAAGTAATTATTTTATTTATAAAAATTATAAATATATTAACATGATAATTAAAAATAAATTATCCTTATAATTACTATTTATAACCAAACATAACTTCTTTTTAACTATTTTTAAGTTTAAAGATATTAAAACCAGGAGCGATACATTTTTTAATTTTCTTTACACAAAGTAATATAAAGGTCTAAATCATGAAAAAAACGGAAAAAAGGCCATATATTCTAAATAGGGATTTTTATGGCTTATATATACTCATAAAAAAATTATACATGTTTTACAGTCATCTTTGAGACCTTATCATATTATTTTTAACCCAAATTACCTAATTTACTTTTACCGATGTAACATAAATTTACTAAGTTTACTCTTTATAATGACAAAAATAAAAGGGGGCTATTTAATAAATTTAAAACTATGGATTTAAAATATGGATTCCATTTCTTCAGAATCAAAACAAATAAGAATCATAATTTAATTTAAAATAAAACTAAAAAAATGCAACAAAAAAAATTTCATAAAATTTTCGTTTTAAGTATACAAATATTTTTATAAAAAATTAATCCATAAAATTAATTTATAAGACTATATTTATATTATTATTAATAAAAATAAATTCATATAATTTTAAAACTAATCCAAAATAAAATTTTACTTCACAAATACATTAAAATAAAATACAGTTTCCAATAAAAATCTCTATTTTCACTATTCATTTAAAAATCGAACTTTTTAGAAAAATTAAAAACTTTCACCATATGGTAATTTTGATGTGATAATTTCAAAAATTATATTTTTTTTATCAAATAAAATCTCTAAATTTTTTATATATTTACTATATTATTTTCTCACAAAAAATAATAAACCCCCATTTTTGAAGAAAACATATCTGTGAAGAATAAAATAGATTTACTAAAAATTGGGTGCTTATTTCCTAATAATTAATCAATACATATGTATTGATTATAAAATCTATATATATATATCCTAAATTACTTAACCCTATTCATACCTATCAATATAAAATCTAGGATATAATGGTCATATTTAAATAACAGTTTTTCATGGTTTAGTTTGGATCGTTGTTTTGTATCTTGTACTCTATTGAACATAATATTATTTAAAATATCATTATATTAAATTCTACCCCCCCCCCCACCTACACACAATTAATATTTTATGTCCCCACAATTTGAAATCTGTCTCGATAAACAAGGGTTTGAAGTTTCAAAATACCTTTTGCTGAAATCCTACATCATAAAAATGTATAAAAAAATATCCTCTTCAAATGAAGGAAAGGGAAATATAAAGGCCATTTGAAATGAAATATAATAGGTTTATAAACCTGAAAAAATTAGTGGGAAGAGAAAATATGGACATGGGATAGAAAAATAATTCCCAAGGGCTAATTGAGAGTGATATAGAACATGGTCTAGAAAAAGTTAATGAAGACAAAATCATAAATATGTGCTAAGGGAAGAGACCATTGATTCATAAAAAATGAAGGTAATTGGATGAAATTTTTTATTCCATATCCTTTTCCTATATTTTATTTATTAATTTACCATATAAATAAATAACATAAGAAAATATACTTACATGATAAGTATAATTTCATCCTTTAATAAATTTCCACAATAATATCATGTTTTTCTCCAAATGATGCATTTTCAAGATGAATTTTTCATTCCTGGAGAAGTAAAATAGACTTCTAATGGATAAAATAATCCATAAAAGGATAAAACGTTATTCCTCTTATATTTATACATTGACTAAATGAAAAATGGTTTGAATAAGATATGATATTTCCCAAATTAAATAAATATTCATACGAAGAAATAAATCATTAATATTTAAAGACTCAATAATAACACTCAATGTTCAACTTAGATAATTCAATAAATAACAAACCATAATATTCTTCAAAATATTCTAGACTAATATTTAAACCCCAATATTTGAAGGACTTAATGACATATTCTTTCAAGATAAATTATATATTTATCTCAAAATAACATTAGTCACTCATAAAGTCATATATTCGAAAAAGTATATTCCCTAATCATATAATCTCTAAAATATGATAATAATTTACATAAATTAAAATAATAACCATAAATACACATTAATATTATATATTATTCCAAAGTATAATTCAACCTTGACTCCAAAAATAATACTTCATGTTAAACATAGGGGTTACATATACCTCAATTAAATAAAACAGCTCCAAAAATATCATTAGTAACATTAAAATTCCATCTTCTAAAAACAAGAAATGGGTATATATATAAATTTGAACTTATGATCAACCTTAAACTCATAAAACCATGATGGTATACATAACTCTTAAAATAACCACTCATGTAGACATCCTAATATCCAAAGTTGTTCAAACTATTGAGACAAAGTTGGTAAGAAGTATTTTTTAGAAGATGGAAGGTGTTTGTACCAAAAGTTATATATTTTTTTATCAAATAAAAATAAATCAAAAAAATCTGTAATTATTATTTATCTGAATCACCACTATAATCAATATATCATATGAAAAAAAAATTAATAAAGTCTGTTGGGTTGTGAGGATGTTTTTGGGGAGAAAAGGTTCAACAGACTCACTTTGGGTTTGGAATGAATGTTTTGATCGTAATGAGGAAGTGTATCAGAGTCTGAATGCCTCCAATGTAAATATGAAAATATTTTTATGTTCTGTATGTTCTCATAAATCATATTTTTTTTCAAAACTTCTAATTACGGATTTATAAATAAAAGGGAAGAACAAGTTTTCCCAATCAGTTTGAGGTTTGTATTGGAAAGAAAGAAGTTGTTGGAAGAAGTGAAAGTTATAATACGTTTCAATATAAGTTATATGATGATATTCCAATCCTAAATGTTCTCAAGGTCTTGAGGAATTCATTATTACATGTAGTTTATTTTATAAGAATGAATTTTTTGAAGTAAAACCTTTCCATTCTCGGTTTATCGGTGTTAGAACACCGGACGCAAAATAGTTTGTAGTCCATGAAGTTTTGTTTGAAATGTGAGAATACGAAGATGATAATTTTCAAACATAAAAATAAGTCACAAGATAAAAATCATTTAAGAACGATGATGGTAAGGAAAGAAGTTTCTGATGACACAATATCATCTAACATGGTGGGCCACCGATCATCAGAGTAATCCTAACATCAATTATCTGATGTAGTGAAGGTAGAAAATGGGAAAAAAGAGAAAAAAATTGATGGGATCAATGAGAAAGTAGGGGTTTTAGGACCAATGAAAAATGGGATTTGTTATGAATAAAAAAATTTATTCATCCATTTTCATCAGGATGAATTATTTGACCAATTGATTCAAGAACAAATGAAAAATTACCAAATATCCTCATCAAATGGGTCAATAATCATCAGAACAAATATGGATCCAACTCATGGTATAGGAGGTTACACTGGTCCATGAGAATAAAATAGAGACTAATCCATCAAGAAAAATAAGACACTGATAAAATTCATCGGTCTCTAGACTTTTTCATATATAGGATCATCTATCTGAAGAAAAGATGAATAGGGGATTTATTTGAAGTGTTTGTTGGAGTTTTGAAAATTAATTTTGGGAATCTTTAGAATTTGTGAATTTGTTTATGGAAAAATAATCAAAACTAATGTCTAATGACATAGAAAAATATCTTTTCATAATGGTTTCCAAGTTCATGTCTAACAATTGGTACTAATAAAAATAATGATAAGTCTTCAATTCTAATGTATTACTAAGTGGCTCAAAAAAATATAAGTGACCATATGTCTTCATTGAAAATAAAAAATCATAATGGAAATCAGAATTAGACCATAGATTTTTTAGAAAGTATGAAGTGAGATGAAGATGTGAAAAGATTCAAGATGTTTTGAGAAGAATCAATAAGAGTTTAGAAGAACTAAAAAAGTAAAATATTGAGCTAAAATCAAGAGGAAATTAATGTTTTGGGAAATATTATTATGAGGTAAAATTTTTCAAATTCCTTCCCAAAACATTTTTAATGCACCTATAAAATAAATTAAGTACAAGGTACTTTCTGATGGATCTAAACATTGTTCAAATATAGAATAAGAGAGATACTCTTCAAAGTTCTACTGAGAACATGTTTCCAAATCAAGAATTCCTGAGAAATGTTTCCAGAGAGAAGAAGAAGAAGGAAGATCATATTGTGTGGTTACTGGGTCAGACTAAACAATCAGACTATGATTTTTGGATAGAGACAGAAGTAGTTCATAGTTGTTTCAATGACATTCCGGTATACATATATTTCTAGAGTGAAAAATATGACTATTGAATCAGACTGGGGTATCATACTGAGTATCATTACGAAGTAAAGATAAGTTCTTTTATACCGCTATGTAGGAAAGTGAATAGTTTTTTTGAAGATTATATTTGGGAAATATGATAGGGAAGAATAGTAACATGTTTTTATGTAATTAGTAAATGTTTTATAAATGTTTACACAAACATATATTACATCAGTTTCTGTTATATGATGAACATGTGTTATTGTATTGAACATAGTGTTACAAAATTCTAGGGGTATATCCTACTTATTATATCCACATGAAAGGATTTTTTGTGTGTGTTATTAGATTGTTTTAATCTACACTAAGGACTTAGGTACTCTTATTGAGTAGAGAACCTTGAAAATTATTATGTTGCTAAAGATGTGGGATTTTTTTACCGAAGTGAAAACTATTTAATAGGAGTTGAAGGTTGTTTTAAAATAAAGGAAACATAAAATAAAAAGATATCATTGGTTCACCCCCTCCCCCTCAAAGTGATACTTAGTTCTTGGTTGGGAAATGTCAAGTGTTATTAGAGCCAACATTCCCTTCATTATCTCTTTACTGATGTTTTTGATTAGAATATATGATGGATAATCTGAATTTTGTGAATAGTAATGGGATTTTGGTCTTTAATGGTATGAAATATCATATTTAGAAAGATAAAATGTGGACTTATCTTATTTATCTTTGGTATTATGTTATTGAATATGCAAAAAATGTATTTCCTCCTATTGATGAAAAGGATCTGCTTACATCTTTTGATAAGAAGAATCTTGATAATGATGGAAGATCTAAGAATGCATTACTCTCATCACCTTTTTAAAGTAAATTTCTAGGAGTGAAGTGTGTCTACACCACCAAAGGTATCTGGGATAAGCTGAAGAACATTTATAAATAAAATACAAAAGTAAAAAAACAAAAGTTACAAATATAGATATTGAAGTATGAAGATATCAATATGGGTGAGTATGAACCTATTGGTGACTTCTTTACCAAGGTGAATGTCATTTTCAAAACTATTATATGTCTTGGTAAAAAGTTTGAATATTCTACTATTGTTGAAAAGATCTTGAAAATTATTCTTGAAAAGTTTGATGTCAATGTTTCTTTATTAGAAGATTGGTATCCAGAAACATTATATTTATATGACTTGAAATTTAATCTTTATCACACCCTAATCTTGGAAATTATTTTGTTTCATTCTTTCCATGTCTTTGTATCTTTTAGTTAAATTTTAGGTAGAGTTCTTAGTTTGAATTTTTGATTTTCAAAAGTTCTCTAGCCAGACTTGTGTTTGTTTCTTAGCTTCCTTGGTTGTTTTTAAAGATGGGTTGGGATTTTTGTTATAGTATGTAGTTCACAGTTTTCACATGGTTAGGGGAAACCCTATGCCCACTTCTTTGAAACCATGTGGAACATATTGTTTTTGCAAAGTAGTGACCACACGATTGCCGCACAATTTGGGAAACTGTGTGGGGAAGTCATATAGAATTTTTATCCTAGAAACTGGGAAATTGATAGTTTCCACACGGTTTGGAAAAATGTGTGACCTATCCAAGTCATTAAAAGTTTGAAATTACCTCTTTTCCCCTATGATGTTTTAACCATATTTCGGTTTTCTCCTCACTTTCCCAACCAAGGCGCACCACGGGAGCTCCAAAGCTTCCCTCATTTGGCCCTTATTTTCCCATGGATTCATTTTTAAGGTTTTGCGGTGATTTTTTCAATATTTTTGGTAAATTTACTCCTCTTTTATCTTTTCTCTACTGATTTTTTATTTTCCCTTAGTGGTGTTTCATCTTGGATGAACCCTAAGGATTAGGGTTGATGGGTGGGTTGTTTTATTTTGATGTTTGGGTGTGCAGATTATCTCTCAAGCTTTGTTATTCCTTCTCCTGATGTTTGGTTTCATTTTTACTTCATTGTGGTGGGTGTTTTCATCCATTTCATTTTTAGAACATTATATTTGATGCATGATATTTAATAAATGTTTTTTAAATCTGTTACGTTTTCTTGTGATGTGTTAGTATAAATTTATTTGGTGTTTTCATGATGGAAAATGGATAAAAAATGTTTTCAAAAGGGGTTTTTTAATTATTCATTCATGTAAATTCACACAAGGTGTTTGATAAAATTTCAATAGATATTTTTAAGGGAAATAAGGTGATTTTAGTGATTTTTTACCTTGGTTATGTTTTGGAAATGTGGTTTTGTTGTGTGTTAGGTGTTTTATGTGGAAAAGGGTTAATTTTATCATGTGAAACTTATGTGTTTCTTTTTGTATTGGTTTAAAAGAAAGTTATATTACTTTAAAAAGGTATTTTTCAATGTTATTTGAAGTGAAAATCTATTAAAATATGTTTTTCTAAAAGAATTTTTTTTGTTTCTAGTATGTCTCCTTGTGGTTCCTTATAAATGTGTTCAATGGATTGTGAAAAAGGTGCGAAAAGTGCTTCTAAATGAATTTGAGGTGTGTTTAAAGTTGTTATTTCAAAATAAATAGACATTTTTTCATATGGGATTCTATGTTGTGCACTATGAATGGGGTTTTTGGAATATTCATGTGATGTGAAAAGTTTTTTAAAAATGGATTTGGTATTTGTATGTAATTGAAAGGATATTTTCCCCTGGGAATGGTTATATTTCATGTGTTCTCTTATTGTTATTTTCCAAATGGGGTTTTAAATTATTTATGTAGTATGGAAATATGTTTCCAAACACATTAGGTGTGTGTTAGAATTTAAAAAGGGGATTTTATTATGGAAAATTGTGGTTTCTATGTGATATTTAACTGATGAATAAATTCTTTTTGTGAAATAAATGTATTTTAATGTGTGTGTATAATGTTTGTAAGGTTTTTTTCTGTTGTGATTTTCATCTTGGTTTTGAAAATGGTTTTGGAATGACCTTGGAAATGTTCTTTAGTTGGAAATGTTAAAGGCCATGTTTACACTTTTTGTTATCTTTAAAATGTTGGTTTTGATGTGATGTGATGTGAAGGGCCGATTGGAACCGTTTGATGTTTTCAAAATTTGTTTTGTAACTCATGTGATGTATGGTCTTGTTGGACATATTTTCATTTTTGGAAAATGGGTTGAAATATTTGGTAGTGTGAGGCCCAGATGATATTTATAAGTTATTGGGAATGTGGGTTTTGAAGCTCAAATGATATAATGGCCCAATTGGAAATCGTGTGTGTCTTGTGGTGAGATAAAAGCTCTATGGATGATTCCCCAGAGTATGGGGAATCACATAGAAGGTGTTGGATATTGGGGAAGGAAAGTATGGTGGCAGGGGGTTCCATTGAACCATGTGTTTTAGGGTCTTACCCTTTCACTATGTATTGTTATCATGGGATTCTTGGGAATTATCAAGAGGGTTGAGTGATGGTTTCTTGTTGACTCCGATTAGATGAGTTGTATCCACATGTAATTGTTGACAAGAAAGGTGGGACGTTCCACTAGTGAGGCTAGTTTGGAGAGTTCAATTGGGTATAGACTATAGAGCTACATAATTCACCGAAAAGTGAGTCGAAACTAAGTATGCCCAAGAAAAGCCTCTAGAGATGTTCAGGAAATTTTCATGATCTACTACCTATATGTTCTATTTATTTCTACTGAATATTGGTTATTGGGTTTTCTAGTTTTACCCACTTATTTTATTTTAATTTCATTTTTTTACACCCCCTAGTTACTTGGTATGGATTGCATAGGGGTTTTGGTTTTTAATTGGGTTTTAAAAAGTGGAACTTCTTTTTAAAGTTAAAGTTGTGAGTATAGTTTTAAAATGAAATTTGGGAAACTTGTGTTTGGTTACATAAAATTGTTAAAAGTCTATTTTATGTATATATTTCAAACTACTATTTTAAAACTATTTTAGGAAAGGAAATTCATTAGCTCTATGGTGATTGTCTACTAAGTTGTTCAATATCACACCGTACTTGTGTATCTCAGCATCAGTCGGCCTGATTTTTTTACATGTTTAGCTTTATAGTTTGGTATTCCATTTGAGAAGGTTGTTCTTATGTTTGGAGGTGACCAAGAGGACACATAGAGGTAATATTATCATGGTTTGGTTGTTATTTTATATTTAGCTTCTTTTTTTTGTTGTTGTATCTAGATTAGTTTTGTATATTAATCGATATTTAGTTATTATTGGTTTATTTCAATAAGCTCTATTTAGTTTTTTTATCCTAATTTTATTTGTGATAATTCATTCATATTCTATCATTTAATGATCAACAATAGTTTTCAACCCATGGGGATCCGGAATTCCATTTAAGACATGTCTCGGACCAGGTCAGATGTCAATTTTGATGACAACCCAGCTTGTTTTATGACAAAATGGTATCAAATCAGGCCCTAGTTAATTGAGGTATCAGGTATCTTGAATATTAGGACTATCAGGACTCAAGAGTATGGTATGGTAAGGATGTCATGAACCCATGCCCGTTATTATCTTTATGTTTTCAAGGGATGTTTGGGACTTGAGTCTTTTTTTTTGGTTTTTGGTTTGAGTGGATGTGGAAAAACAATGGAGGTGAGCTAGTGTCATGTTGTGATCTCACCTCGAGTATTAACATATGTGTAATGTGATTTCATGGTTCAAGTTTCTCTTAGTGGTAGTTCTTTCTTGAGTAATGGTCCACTAACCATGTCACCAGGTTATGCATGACCACTAGTTCCTTATTCTGAAGGTTTCAAGTGAGTTATCTGTTGGATTTTTTCTCATTGGTGTGAATGGGTTTCCAAAGGAAAAAATATTGTTTAGAGTGGAAAAATAGGTTTTGAAATAAAAATTATTTTTACAAATGGTTTCAGATTGAAATGTGAAATGAGTTTTTAAAAGAGAAATTGATTCATAATTTTGAAATTTTTGGGAAACTCTGGTTGAAAATTCAATTGACAATTTGGTAAATGATTGGGTTTAATGATAAAGTTGTATATGTGGACCTTGTTATACCTTATGGACATTCACATATGTGTGGGTATGAATAAAAATTTCATGTTGGAATATGTTCATGGATGGTATAAGGATATATGGGATAGACACATATATGACGGTTCATAGGATTCCATGTGTGAGTATTTAAAATCAAAAGGTTGTCTAGGTTTTTTCAAAATCATTTGTTAAAGGGAAAATTATTTTGGGAATTCGTTTTTATTCAAAAAGCGGTTTTTAAAGAAATCACTTCTGGTAAATGGATAGTGTCCTTGGAAGAAGACTGTTTTGGAGATTGGATGAAAATGGTGGTTTTTGAAAAGAGGATTCTAGTTCTATTTGTAGTATTTGTCTTGTGAGCCTGTTGTTTTGGCTTGAGATGTTCCTTTTGGATAAGTTTTGGGTTGATGTCAATTTTAGTTCTGTGTTTATATTCTATATAGAATATTCCACCCAGAAAAGACCCCAAGGTTTCTAGTGGGTCTCATCCTATTTATGGTTCTTCCTAGTTATTTCATGACTTCTATGGGAATCGTGTTCTGTTAGAGGCTAAGGAATGGCTTGATGAAGTTGAGAGTGTCTTCAGATCATTGGGAAGTCTTGAAGCTATGAGAGTTCAAATTTTTCTTGGTTTTTTTGAGGGTTCAGTTTTAGATCGATGTAATGTGATTATTTTTTCATCGTTTCATGTTGGAATTACATGGGATCTATTAAAGACCACTTTTGTTAGAGGGTTTGTGCCTAAGGAGGTGAAGACAAAGAAAGTGGAAGAGATAAAAATTATTAAGCAAGGTCAACAAATGGTGAAGGAAAATAGTGGCCACTTAAAGGATTTGGTTTCCTTTTATCCAATGGTAGCATCGTAGGATCTGAATAAATATCCTCAATTAATTTGGGCTCTTCATCCATAGATCAAAGAGTGATCCCTATCCTATAAGTATCTTCATTTTGAGAAGTTAGTGGATAATGTGTTCTTAGTTGAGTTGTATTTTTAGGTGCAGTCTGTGGCAGTTTATGAACTATTATTTCTCATCATTCGTGATGGTTCTACATCTAGAGAGAGGTGTGTACTAGAGGAACCAATTTCTAAGGTGATCCTTTCATTAGATTAATCTTCTCACTTGTTATATTTTTCACCTATGTGCTTCCAATGTGGTGAGTTTGGGAATTTGAATTCATCTTGTCATAATCCTCTAAAGATGTGTCATCTTTATTTTCATTTTGGTCATCAAGAGAAGTTTCTTAATAATCATTTACCAAGGAAGAAATCTTGATCAGAGGATTTCATATCTTAAATACAGGACTGTAGGTACTTCAAACATCAGGGCTCTAGCTATAGGCCCCAAAGTGAATCTTTTCACATAGTCATGAAGGGTCAGGGTGGGGGAACCCTCTCCCATATTTTGTCTTTAGAGTCACAGTGGATATGGTTGAAGTTATTTTTTGTAGTTTTCTTTACTATTGTAAGTTCTTTGTTGTTTTAAGAAGCTTGGTGGTATTTTAATTTTTTATTTCGAATAGTTTTTCCTTTTTAATACAAGTCTTGATTAGTAGTTCTTTCTTATCTGTTCTTAGTTTTTTTGTTGACATGTTTTAGTTTATAATTATGTTCATATTGGGGATATTTGTATCTTGTTGAAATGAGGATTTCTTGTTGTTTTAACTATTTTGTCTCAATATCTTCCCTGAATTTTACCTTTTAGTTTGTGATGTTTTTGGTTCGCATTAATAAATCCTATTTTGGTTGGACCATGGAAGCATTGTGGAGAATTATTAGTTTTAGTAATAGATTTTTCTATATTTTTTTGTAGAATAATATCTAAGTTCCTGTAGGGAGTTACCACTTTGGGCCAATTCAAAGTAATTCCATGGTGTTAGTTAGGTTCATATAGTGGGGATAAACCTCCTATTTTTAATAATCATTTCCATTTTAGTTTCTCTTAGTACTGATCATGTGTGACTTGTGTATTGAAATATTACCCTGAGGTTCTCAGCTTCATTCAACTTCATTCGATTTTTGGATTGAGCCTTGTTCCTCATGTGGTTGGGTGACTTTTTGGGGGAATAAATATTTTGTGGTGGGGAAAATTGTCACACCTTGATCTTGTATTTTTTTTGTTTTATTATTTTTTTGGATTTGGATATTTTTGTTGATGTTCAGGATGAGTTCCCAGTTTAAATTTTTGAGTTTCTAAGTTCCCAGGTTGGTCTCATGTTTGTTCCTTAGTTTCCTAATGGTTTTTTAGGGAGGAGTTTGCATTTTAGTCTTGATAGTAGGTAGAACATGGTTGTTTCATGGTTTGGGAAAACCATGCGCTCTCTCCCAACAAACCATATGGAAAATGTTGATTTTAGACAATGGTGATAACACATTTTGGAAAATCATGTGATGTGTCCCTCTTAGAAATTGTTGGATGCATGGTTACCTCTCGGTTTAGAAAAATGTGTGGGAAAACTGTTTGACCTATCTAGGTCATTAAAATTTATAAATCACTACTTTTCCCCTTTGATATTATTACCCTATTTATGTTTCTCATTCCTTTATTGACCTAAGCGTGCCATGATATCTCCCAATATTCCCTTATTTTTCTCTCTTTTTCCCATGGATGCATTTTGAAAGTTCTAAGGTGATTTCTTTATGGTTTTTTTCATATTTCCTTCTCTTTCCTCTTTTCTATCTTTATTTCATGGTCCCCCTTGGTGGGGTTTCATCTTGTCCAAAACCTAAGGGTTAGGGTTGATATGTGGATTGTTTTCCTTGGATGTTAGGGTGTGTGGATTGTCTCTCGATCTTGGTTCTTCTTATCCTTATGTTTTTTTGTTCAAATGTCGTTGAGTTAGGTGTTTCCATCCATTTCCTTTCCAACAAATTCCATTCAATGCTTGAGCTTTTCTAAATGGTTTCTAAATATGTTTTCCTTTCTTATTATGACTTAGTATAAATTGATTTGGTTTTTTCATGATGGAAAATTGGTGTGAAATGGTTTTCAAAAGGGGTCACTTAATTATAAAATTATTTAAATGCTCACAAGGTGTTTTATAAAATTCTAATTGGTCTTTTGAATTGAAATTGGGTACTTTTGGTGATGTTTTTCCTTAGTAATGTTTTAGAAATGTGGTTGGTTTTTGTTTTCGGTGTTGTTTGTATAATTGAGTGACCTTTATGGTGTGACTCTTATGTGTGGCTTGTTTTGTTGATTTAAAATCAAGAGGTGTTCCTTTAAAAATTTGTTTTTCAATTTAATTTGAAGTGTGCATGTTATGGAAGATGGTTTTCTAAAATAAAGTGTTTGTGCTTCAAGTATGTCTCAATTTTAACTTTATAAATGTGTCTAATGGTTTGTTGGAAAGGTGTGAAAAGTGTTTTTAAAATCATTTGAGGTGTGTGTGTGTGTTTAAAGTTGGTTTTTCAAAATCAATAGACCTTATCATATGTGGGATTCATTATTTTGAACCATGAATGGGGTTTTTGGATTATGCATGTGATGAAAAAAGTGTTCCAACAATGGATTTAATGTGTGTATGGATTTTAATAGGAATTTTTCATGGTAATGGTTGTATTTCATGTGTTCTTTTATTTTTATATTTTCAAATGGGTTTTATAAATCATGAACATTGTGTGGAAATATGTTTTCAACCATCTTGAGTGTGAGTATTAATTTGAAAGTGTATTTGACTATGGAAAATGGTGGTTTCCATGTGTTATTTGATTAATAGTAGAAATTTTTTGTGAAAGAAATGGATTTTAATTTGTGTGTATAATGTTTGACATATCTATGTATGTTGTGAGTTCTATATTGGTATTAAAAATGGTTTGTAAATGACCTTGAAAATGTGCTTGAGTTGGAAATTTTAAAGTCCTATTTGAAACTTTATTTTGTCTTTGAAATGTTTTTTTTTGATGTGATGTGATGTGAAGGCATGATTGGAACTATTTCATGTTTTAGAAATTAGTTTTTGAACTCATGTGATGTGTGGACCTAGTGGAAATATTGGTGTGTTATCTAAAATGGGTTGAAAAAATGGGTAGCATGACGCCTGATTGGAATTTATAAATTATTCGAAAAGTGGTTTTTGGAACTCAAATGATATGAAAACAGGGTTGGAACTTGTGTATACCTTTTTGTGAGATGGTAACCTCTATGGAGGATTCCCAAGAGTGAGGGTAATCACACAAGATGTATTGGTGTTCGGCTTAGGCAAGTATGGTGGTGGTGGGTTTCATTGAGCCACATGTGCAAGGGACTCCCCCTTTCACCATGTACTATTATCATAGGATTACTAGGAATTATCAAGAGGTATGAGTGATGATTTCTTGTCTACCCCAATTAGATGGGTTGTATACCCATGGATTTGTTGAAAGGATAAGTGGTATTTGAAACTAGTGAGTCTATTTTAAATAATCCAATTGGTTATAGACTATGGAGATGTACCATACGCCCGCATGTGAGTTCGAACAGAGTAAGTTCAAGGATTTCCTCTAGAGATGTTTAGGAAATTCTCATGATCTACTATCTATATAATATTTTTATTTATATTACATATTGGTTATTTAATTTTATAGTTTTTCTCCTTGTTCTATTTTCTTTAATTTTTCCTCACCCCCCTGGTTACTTGGTATGCATTTCACATGGGTTTTTGGTTTTGAACTAGGTATTGGAAAGTGAAATTGTTTTTTAAATGGAATGTGGTGTTTTTGGTTCTAAAAAATAAATTTGGGAAACAAGTTTTTAGTTGATTAAAAATATTTAGAGTTTATTTTTTATATTTATTTCAAACTAGTGCTTTTGGAATTTTTTTTGAAGGAAAATACATGGACTCTGTAGTGATTACCTACTGATCTAATCAAGATAACACCCTACTTGTTCCACTCATATTTAGTAAACCCATGTTATTTAGTAGGTTCATGTTTCTAGTTTGGTTTTCCATTAGAGTAGGTTGGTCTTGTGGTTGGTATAGACCAACAAGTCATGTGGATATCATGTTAGCATGGTATGACTTTTTTTTGTATTTTGTTTCATTTTTTTAGATGTTATATATGGATAAGTTTTTTTATTTATTGATATTCGGTTATTATGGGTTGATTTCCATGAGATATATTTGGTTTATTTGATCCTTTTTTCATTGGGATAAATCATTCCCATTGGATTTTTTTATGCCTAGGACTAATTTCTTGACTGTGGGGATCTGGAATGCCCTTCGTGCCATGTCTCATACCAGTTCAGGTGTTGGGTTTGATGACATACTGGCTTGGTTCTTGAAACTATCATTACTTATGAAATGATAAGGGATAAATTTATTAAATTAAAAAAAAGTTTATTATTAAGTGTCCTTCAAGGATGCGATGAAAGAAAATATATTGAAGATTCTTGAAGAAGGTTGACATTTAGATTTCCAAAATGTGTTATGTAAAATTCTTGATGAATTATAATCCTTGTTCTCTAAAAATTTGAAAATATGTATAGGTAAATATAAAGAAAAACTTCCCTTTAATTTTTATTAATGTGGATTTTTTGAGAACTTTGTGGATAATTTTCCTTGAAGAAATAAAGGAGAGCATAGTTATAATGATTAATGAAGTTCAAGAATATTCTGTAATAAATAGGGTGGTAAGGCTGAATCTTATTTTAAAGGTAAAGATAAAAAATTCTCCAAATCCAAAAGGGGAATATTTTTTATCTAAAGATGATTAAGAAGAGTAAAGTGAATATGAATCTAAAAATTATAATAATAATTTTAGAGAGAATAATTTCATTGAAATAATTAATAATGAAGAGTTTAATATTAGTAGTTCTGATGAATAAGAAGAAACTTGATTATAATTTCATCTAAAAAAAGAATTGAAATAATTTCTATGAAAGATTATGAGGATTGAGAAAAAATCAAGAAATTAAAAAATGAAAGTTCCTCTACAAATAATCAATAATTTTGTCTTAATGAGATAATTAAGCTGTTGGAATAGATTGTTGATTTGAAGAAATATTTTTCAAAATAAATGAATCGGTATGAAAATATGGAAGTAAAGTTTAAGGGAAAAAAAGTAGAGTTGGAACTTTTCTAACAAAAAATTTCTTAATCTATGAATAGGGTTACAAGTTTCAATAATTCTATGTATAAAGTCGTTGAAAGCTCCGGAAAGGGTAAACCTGTGAAGGATAAATTTTAACTTCAATAGTTGAGAAGAAATTTGAAATTGTTTCTGAGAATAAGAATGTTGTGAAAGTTATGTATGTGGCCAAAACCAAAAAAGTGAATAAGTCAAAAGTTTCTAAAAAATCTAAGTTCAAAAAATTTCCTACATCTTCTAGTTTAGATAAGGCTAAAACGATAACTGAGGTGAAAAACATATTCTATTTAATTATAGAAAGGTCGGTGGCCAACAAAGTTTGGATACAAAAAATAATAAGGTTTTTGAGAAACATTCTTAGAACATCAGACATTATGGATGTTATAGAGGAAAATATTATTTCTATAGATACTATTAGTATTTTTGTGGATTTAGAAATATGGAAAATATGTTTTGGTTTAATCAAGAACAATAATAATATTCCACTAATTATATAAGTAAAAGTTTAAGGGGGAATCAATCCACTCAAAGGAATAATTATGATAATTATTATTCGAAGAATCCTAAGAAGGATGGTGTGAAAAATGAAAATAGGTTCCAACCTTTGGAAAATATTTGTGAAAAAGGTGAAAACATGGACATCTTACAAAAGTATGTCTTTTTTTCAACTGTTATAACAAAAGGTTTATAACAATTTTCATAATCTGGATGAGAAGACAGATAAAGGGAATGAAAAATAACTTTTTGTTGAAACTTCCCTCAAATATTAAAAAGTGTAGTGACCTTAGATATTTTATATTTTGTTTTATTCTTATGTGATAATAGTCCTAAAATTTATAAAGAATGTAAAATACTTTAATGAAGTTACAGTAACATTTGGAAGTGATGAATCACTTAGAATCAATGTTATTAGATCTACTAATATTAGGGAATAAAATTTAAATCCAATGAAAGATTTTTTTTATGGGTTGAAACAAAACATTCTAAGTGTTTCAAAAACAATTTATGAAGGAAAAAAATATATTTTCATAAAAGATGGATTTTTTGTGAAAAGAGAGGAATGTGGAAATATGGTTACAAGAGGCCAACATATAAAATGAAACTTGTTTCATGTTGTTGAGATTAAAAACCCTTGTTACTTAGTCATGGTGGAAGATAATAAGTTGTGGAATAAATTTTTTTGGGCACAAGTGTCAAAGAAACACGATCAAGTTATAAAATAGATCCAATGTCCATGGAATTCCAAATATTTCAAGAAGAAGAGATTGGTGTTTCTTAATTCTCCAAAAGGTAAAGATTACAAAATTTGTGCATAATAAAATTTTAATTTGTTCAAAATGACCCATATAACATAATCATTCAGATTTTTTTGGGCCAATGAAAAAACAATCAAATCACCAAGATAAGTACTTAATTACTTTAATTGATAAATTTAATCAGACTACTTGTGTTATGTATATGAAAAATAAATCAGATAATTTGAAATTTTTTATATGATTTAAAAGGAATGATGAGAAGGAATGTGAGTGTTTAGTAAAGAATATGAGAAGAGAAAATGGTGGTGAATACAAAAATGAATAATTTGATATTTATCTTGAGAATAATGGAATTCTTTATGAGCTTAAAACACCATACACTCCTCAAAAAAAATGTTGTTGCTGAAAGGAAAAATATAAGTCAGGTTGAAGTGGGGTGAACTATGTTACTTGAATATGGTCTCTCTCATTACTTTTGGCGGGAATCCATGAGCACTGCTGTTTGAATTCATAATTGATGTTTTTATATGACAAGTTTTAATATGACTCCATGTGAACTATTTTATGAAAAAATAGCATGTTTGAAATATATAAGACTTTTTTGGGAGTCCATGCATCATAAAAAAGAAATGTGTAAACCTTGGGAAGTTTGAGAAAAGAGGTGAAGATATAATTTTTCTTGAATATGCTTTGGAAGGAATAGGATATTGATGTTTAAAAAAATATACATGAATATAAGTTGACTCAATTGCAATGAGAGTTATTAAAAAATCTAAGGAATCTAATAAAAAATATTTCTTGATAAGGAAGATGAATAGGATAAAAAATGTTTTGTTAAAATTTTTGATAAGGATGAAAACAATTGAAATCCAACTTAGGAAGAATAATTATACTCATTTGTTTCCTATGATGAGAAAAAAACTCAAAAATCTAATCCTAGGCAGACGAAGAAAGTTAAAGATAAAATTATAATTGGAAATCAACATAAAAAGGTTCAAATAATAAGAACATAAAAATATATTACACATACTTATTTATATTCAAACGTTGAGCCAAAATATCTGAATGAAGCTTTTGAGCATCCAGAATGGGTTCAAACAGTGAATGAGGAGTTGGATCAGATTGAAAAGAATGATACTTGTGAACTTTTACCAAAACCAAATGAAAAAAAATGTTATTAGTAAAATGAGTATTTTTTGGAACAAGCTTAATGATGATAGTAAATTGATAAGAAACAATGAAATATTAGGGTACAATGGTTACTCAAAAAATAAATTAATTCATTTTGATGAGACTTTTTCTCTGATTTCAAGATTAGAAATAATTAGATACATTCTTTTAATTTCTCGACAATGAAGATAAAAAAATTCAAATGGATGTGAAATCATAATTTTTTTATGGTGAACTTTATTAGAAAGTTTAAATTTAAAACCCTTGTGGTTTTTTGTTAGGAAGAATTAAATTTATGTGTTCAAGTTAAATAAATCTTTATATGGGATAAAACATGGTCTAAGGGAATGGTATTCCAAATTGGATACCTTCTTAATAAATATGAGTTTTATGAAAGTAAGGGTTGACATTAATATGTATATCAGAGAAATTCAAGAGTTTTTCCTCATTTTAATTTTTTATGTTGACGAAATTTATCTTTTTTGGAATGATGAAAGAACTTGTGAAATATTTTCTGAAGAGATGAAACTTTTGTTCAAGATGTCCATGCTAGGTGAAATGAAATAGTTTTTTTGCATAAAAATCTCACAAAAGAAGATTCACATATTTCCTTCTCACGGAAAGTATAGTAAGAAACTTCTTATGAAGTTTAGATTAGAAACATTGAAACTAGTTTCAACACCAATCACAGTGCGAACCAATTTGACTAGAGATGGAAAATGCAAGGAAGCTTACTTTAATGAGTTTCATAAGTTTATTGGAAGTTTTTTTATTTTACTTCTTCAAAAACTGACATTGTTTATGTTGTTACCTTATGTTCAACATTTAAGAGTTCTCTGAAATAATCACATCTACTGGATAAAAAAAAATATCAGATATATCAAATGAACAAAAAAAATTTGGATTCAGGTATAACAGATTAGAAATTATTGACTTGTTTAGGAATTTTGATTCCTATTGGGTAGTAAATATTGATTTTAGAAGATCCACATCTGGTGGAATTTTCTTTTTAGGAAACAGCTTTTTTAGTTGGCATAAAAATAATCAAAATTTAATAACTCTTATAATGGATAAATATGAGTATGTTTATTCCACTCAAGCTTCTACTTAACTTATGTGAATGAAGACTTAGTTAGAAGACTTACTTGTTAAAGTAAAGTTACCCTTACTCTTAGTTTGTGATAATAAAAGTTCCATAAACCTTATAAGAAATATGGTGCAACAATCGTGCTTAAAACATACATATATCAAATATCATTTCATCAAAGAGAATGTGGAGAAGAAAGAATTAAATATGGAGTATATTCTTACATCATAACTAGTTGCTGACATATTCAAAAAAACCTTTACTGAATGAAGATTTCTTTAAATAGAGGATGAAAATGGGAATCCAAAATTTTTATAATCAAGGTTTAGGTATGTGGTTCTATTCAATCTCTCATCATTTCTTTGGATTATGGTGTCAAGGGGGATAGTGTTTTCATAAATCCATCCATTGATATGTGAAAAACCTTTTAGGTAAACATGAATATAGCAGGGTTTTGGGTATGTTGTAAACTTATCCTATAAATTTTTGAAACAATCTACCAAATATTTTGAATTGTTGTTGGAAACATTTTTGTATAGGTATGTTATAGAAGTGAATAAGGGTGTAATGAAATTATGAAGAAGTTTCATGAGTCACTATTTTTGGATATCATGGTTTTTCTATCAGTAATTATTATTTCCTACAAGGAGTTAGATCTCGTAGGATTACAATTATTGATAAGTAATCTATTGCATGAGGTTAAAAAGTTCAGTGATTAATAAACCTTGCTTGATAAAGAAATCCAAATGTGGATATTGTTGTGATCAATTTTTAAGGAAGTTGTTTTTGGAAGCTAGAAAAAATTTGTGTGGAAAGTGTTTTCTTTTGTGGTAATATAAAAAGAAATCACCTAAAATAGTAATTATTGGTCACTGGACTAACCACTATAATCATAAGATCATATTAAAAAATGATTAAGAAATTCCATTGCGTTTTGAATAATTTTTTGGGGAGAAAAGGTTCGTTAGACTCACCTTTGTTCCATAATAAATGTTCTGATCACAATGGGAAGTGTTTGGTAATCTGAATGTACTCAATGTAAATTTACCAAAGATTTTATGTTTGGTAAATTATCATAAATCATAAGTTTTTTTGTAAAACCTATGATGAAATCATGATTATGAAAAAGGGTAGAAAAAGTGGTGCCAATTGATTTGAGGTTTGGATTGGAAAGATATAAATTAATGGAAGGTAGAAAAGTTATAATTATTTCAGATATAATTTAGGAAATGATATGATGGTCCTAAATGTTCTCAAAGTCATGAGAAATTCATGATTACCGCAAGAGGTTTATGGAAGAATAAAGTTTCCAAAGTAAAAGCTTTTTGATCTAAGTTTATTAGTATGAGAACACCATATGTAGAATTTTTTGAAGGTCGTGAAGTTTTATTTGTATTTCAAGAAGATAAAGATGATGGTTTCAGTCATACCAATTAGAAACAAGATAAAAATATTTATAGAAATATGTTATTAATGAAAGAAGTTTTTTCTTACATTGTTTCATTCTATGTGGTTTTCCAATGATCATCGGAGTAATCCTAGCACTAATTATCAGACATAGTTAAGGTAGAAAAAGGAAATCAGAAGAAGGAATGTTTTTTGGGATTGATGAGATAGTATGATTTTTTGAGACTGATGTAAAATGGGATCACAGTTCATTCAAAAATGTAGTCAACCATTTTTATCAGCATTTATTATTTTTTCAATTGGATCAAGAATTAATGAATAATTTTTATATGTTTTAACAAAATGGATCAAAATTCATTTGAAAAAATTTGGAGCTAACTCATTGGAATAAAGGTTACATTGATCCATTGAAGGAAATAGGGACTAATCCATCAGGAACAGGTGAACTCTAGTAAAATCCATTGTTCGCTAGACTTCAGTAGATATAGGATCCTCTATCTAAAGAAAATAAGAAGAGTATATTTGTTTTAATAGTTTTTAATATTTTTTTCTAAGGAAGTGTGGGAATCTTTAGAAGTTTTGGATATGTTTTTGGAAAAATAAATGAAACTAAAGTCTACCGGTGTAGCAATAATGTTTTGGAATAATGGACTCAAATTATATGTCTAATATTTGGTACTGATTAGCATAATGAGAATTATTTAGTTATGATGTATTAGAAAGTGGGTCAAGAAAATCAATGTTACCATATATCTTCATCCTAATGAAGAAATAAAAATTAAAATTGGAATCAAACTGAAGAATTGTAAGAAATACTAAATTAAGATGAAGATGTGAGAATATTCACAAAGTTTTGAGTAGGATCAATAAGAGTTTATAATCAATGAATAATTCAAATATTCATCTGAAATAAATGGAATTCAAGTTTTATGAAAAAATTTTAAGCAGGAAAACCTTTCAGATTCCATCCTAAACCATTTTTTACACACCTAGAAAAGGAAGTATAAGGTAATTTCTAAAGGATTTGAACACTATTCATGTGTGGATAAAGAGAGAGAAGATCTAGAGTTCTAGTGAGAAGAAGTTTTCAGATTAATAATTCCTGATAAAAGTTTCCTTATATAAGAATAATAAAGAAGATATTTTTTGTGTTTTTCAGATCAGGCTGAGAAATTAGACAAGTATTTCTAGACTAAGAAAGGATCAGTTCAAAAAAATTCAGTGGCATTTTGGTAGACTTATATTTTTGGACTATGTGATTAGACAAAGGAATCAGATAAGGGCACCAGACTGAGTACCATTACAAAGTCCAAATAATTTCTTATGTACTTTTGGGTAGGAAAGTGAACAATTGGTTTGAAGATTACATTTGGGAAAGTTGATAAGGTAGCATAATAACATTTTTTTAAGAAATTAGTGAAAATATCATAACACGTTACACCAACTCATATTAAATCATTTTGTTCTACTTGAATCACAGTAACTATTTTATTGACCATAGTGCTAGACAAGTGTAAGTTTATATCCTACTTGTTGTGTCCCCGTAAAAGGATTTTTTTCAAGTGGATTGTGTGGTATTGTATTATTTCCAAGACATACCAAGGAAGTAGCTACTCTTGTTGAGTAGTGAACCTTGTAAATCCTTACGTTCATGTGGATGTGTGATTATTTTGTTTTTAGTAATGTGATAACTCTTTAATAGGAGGCAAAGGTTGTTTCAAAATAAAGAGAACATAAAAGAAAAAGTTATCACTGATTCACCCCCTCCCCCTCTCAATGATACTTAGATCCTAGTTGGGAAATATCATAAAATATTCTCTGATACCAATTTTAATAGACTCAAACCCACACTTCCATATCTATTGTTAAAAACATAATCATTATACTTCTAAATTCGATACAAATAAATGTGGCCTAATTTTTCCATCCAAAACATAAAACATATAAATAAAATATTATATCACTTACATAACCAATGACCTTTTTTGTTTAGAGTTTAAAATAATTGGGAAAAACGCTTACATAAACAACACCCATGACTTCAAGGGAGTATTTTTTCCACTATAACTATATTTTCATATTCCATATAACATATTCAAAATTTTCCATAAAATTATTTATATATGAAACCTTTCTAGACTCAAATCATTTATCTTCATTCTTTTTAACCTGGGGAAAATAAATAATTAGAAGGGTGAGATAAAATTCTATTTAAGGGTAAATATAAGCATTAATAATTTAAAGTTTTAAATGTGAATAAGATCATAATAAGGGTATGTTTACATAATAAAATTTCATTATCATAACATAAATAGAGATCATAATATTCTATTTAAGGGTAAAGATAAGCATTAATAGTTGTACCCTTATTACGATCTCTATTTATGATAATATTTTTAATAAAAAATAATTGAAAAAATGTGATATGCCTATGTAAATCCCATTAATTTCATGAATTAATATTCCAAATTTCATTCATGAAGTAGTATGTACACCATGCAAGGAAATCATGATGCACAACATGAATTACATATCACGAAAATGAGACTAAGACAAAGAAAACCCTTGAACCTTTTATAACAATTGAGTCAATATCCCATGAAAAGATAAAATAAAAGTAACTTAAGTATCATGATAAAATATTAATTCATGATATAATATCCCAACATAAATAATATATAAATTTTAAATGGATTTATGATCATATTAAAATATATTTTTCAATGAAAGTTAATTTGAGATGAATAAAACATATAAAGATCTTATCATTGAATTGAGAATTAATAAATAGAGATATTATGCATAAAAAACTTAATTAAACACAATAGAATTTTAAATAAAACATAAATCAAAAAATTTCATTTCACACATATTCGTTTCATAATATAATAATTGTAGAAGTGGTATAACCCAATGGAATGAAATTGAGTTAAAAAACCCTTACCACTTGGTAAATTTCAAGTAAAATCCACTTGGATGTAATAATTTTAATTTAAACTTAAAATACCATAAATAATGATTTATTCATGATATAACATGTAAAATGTATAGTACATACAGCATATAAAATAAATTATATTCATAAAATTAAAATATACTTTGATGAAAGGAACTTGAGAAGAAATCTCTTACCTTGAGTTCATACTTATTATATATGTACTTTAATACCTATATAATAAACTAAAATAAATTATTTTATTTCTTAATAAAATTTTATAGTTTTAATCCTATATCCTTAAACCATTTATTTTAATTACATGATTAATTACTTAATCAGTTAAGTCCACATCATGTACTTTTAGAACGTTCAGTACATAATTTCAAAACAGCTTCAGTGTGTTGACTGTGGTCAAAGGTTCCATTGTTCCAATATATCCAAAAAAATAATCATGAAATAATTATCATTTATATAAATTAATTATACCTTTAAATATAACCATTAAATATGGTAATTAAAAATGAATTATGTTACAAGCATGGAGATAATAGTTCATACGTACGGATGAGTAACGTTTTCATTTTTTAATGATAATTATGTATAGAATATAAGTATTATTTTATATTTAAATTATGATAATAATATCATAAATAACATATTATGTATTTTAATACACTTTTATATACCATTATCCATTTTATGTGGGGATGAAAAATGAGTCGCATCACTTTATAGAGGTGGTAGTCCACACATACGGATGAACGACATTATCAATTTTAATTGTATGTAAAGTTAAGAAATTAGATAATATACTACTATTAAATACTGATAAATATTTCATAAATATCATATAAATACTTTAAATCCATCATTATAACCATCTGTTATAGGTTGTGATGGAAAACGAACTATATCGGTCTATAAGGTGGTAGTTTATTGTACACACAAATGATGTTTTTGTTTCCTATTTGGTTGAAGTCGATATATATTTTGGTTATGAAATTCACAAAGTAAAATATTATTAAATGTTTTATATTAGTGCTATTTTTTCATCACAGTTTAATAATATTTTAATATGTTATAAAAAGAATCGAAATTAAAATGGTTGTTTAAGAAATATACTTCTTCCTTAGACAATCACATAAATTATACACCAAAATCATTCCAATGGCAGTTTAATGATCAAATCAAGGACTCTAAGACATGTATATGGATGTTATAAAGGTATTTCTGTACATATTGGCTAAAATAAATGGTTCTTTTAGTGTTATGAAATTATATCAATATGTTCCCTTTTAAAACATTGAGTGTTCATGACGGTGGAATACTTCATTCATTCAGAATTTGTTAAAACAAATATTCATTTCACAATTTTTGTATGAATATTAAAAATGTACCTTGTTTTTAAAATGATATGATGGTAACTTTTAAAAAAAATTAAAAATACAATTATGACTTAAATTACTTTAAACATTCATAGGAAAACATTTTTTTAAAACATTGAGAAGTTTTCATAAGATATGGATATGAAAGAGAAATATTCCCCATCTAAAAGAAAATACAAGATTTGTATCACTTAAAAACATCTTTCTTGATGATTATTTTATTAGTAAGGGAGGAAAAGAAAATTAAATAGGTGAAATACAGTCATAACCTACTTAGAATAAAAGAGACATAGTTTAATAAATTATAATCACACTAATTCCTCTATAACAACCTTGAAAAATAAACATTCCCAGAAGAAATGATATTCTAACATAAATGCCTTTCCACTTTGGTACCTCTTCAATCATAATTCTCATGATATAATAGCCTCAAATTAAACGTTAAATATATGAAAATAACTAATTTCATTATATAACATGTAAGAGGTCAGTATATAGACCTCACAAATGAATATAGGTGCACATAATAAATGTATACCTCAAAGAAAGAGAATTAGAGACAAATAACTTGTACAAAAATCATACCATTTAATTTGAGAATTAATCAATGAATAGATTATATTTATCAAATGAAAAACTATATAAAATGTCTTTAAATACAATATAAGATAATTACAATTCATTACACACATAATAAGGACATAGTAATTTCAACGAAGAAGTAACAGAACCCAATGAAAAAAGGTTGAGTTAAGAAATTCTTCCATACTTGGTAAATTTAAAGTCAATTCCCCTTCAATGAAATCACTCAATTTGAAACATAAAATACCATGATGTTTGAAGTATTCATTTTATTAAATGTAAAAGGTTCGTTGTATACACTATACAATAAAACAAGCTGTGAATATGGCATATGTCTCACAGAAATAAAAAGTGAGATAAGACAAACTCTTACCTCAATTCCAAACATTCCATGTGTGTATATTCGATCCTATATAATAATCTTATAAAGAATATCTGAGTACTTAATATCTTTTTCTAGTTTTAATATCTTATACTTAAAATCATTTATTTTATTTATTTTAATTACATATTTATATACTTAATCAGTTAAGTATACATCGGGTGTTTTGAGGATGTTTAATTCATTGTTTCAAAAATAATTTGGTGCATTGAAAATGGTCAAAGAGGCCATTAATTAAAAATATCTAGAATAATAATCATTAAGTATTTTTCGTATTTATAAATCAATTATATTTTAAAAAACAATTATGGAATTTGGTTATGAAAAATGAAATACGTTACAATTATAAAGATGGTAGGTCATACGTACGCTTGAGTAACATTTTTATTTTTCGACTATCATTATGGAAAGAAGGTAAATAATATTTTATCTTTACAAAATTATCATAATATCATAACTATAATAACCTAGATTTTCCCAGACTTATCCTTTGTGAGAATATAATGTTTAGGGTCTTCTGGGAGGCAACGATGGCTCATTTCAGGAGTTTTCCAAATTTCCAGTTTTCCATTAGTAACTCAGTGAATCGGCATTGGCATGTCAGTGAATCAGCATGTCATTTCGTCATCATTTTAATGCGTCAGTGAGTCTAGTGTGTCAGCATCATTGAGTCGAGGGCATTCGCATTGGTAATTCGAGGGCGCCGGTGTCGGTGAGTCGAGGGTGTCGATGTCGGCAGGTCAGGGCGTTGGTAGGTCGAGGCATCGGTAGTTAAAGGAATTGGTAGGTCATTTCATCAGAACAAAATGGTGTTAGTATCTCATCGTTGGTGGCACAGCGTCGGTAGGTCATGTCGGTAACTCACACATCGATGGATCAGCGTCGTTTACTCACCCATCGGTGACTCATTTGATCTTTTCTTAGTTTTTCCTAGTTTTTCAATTTCACCCCACGTATGTTTTATTTAACAAAAACCAAGTTTAAATCCTTATTCGAGCATCTTTAAGGGAATTTCAAAGGGTATTAATTATATATTTATATATCCTAACATCTTGGGTGATTTGAGATACTCAAACTGCATAATCTTGACCATGATCCAATGTTAATGTCTTTTAAAACAGTTCTTCCTTTAAAATAGAATCTATCTCTTCATGGCTGGGATATTCCTTTGATTGTGTTTTTTTGTTTCCCCTTGGTGTACCTAGATCCTTAAACCCAAGATGAGTCATGTGCCTATGTTATAGCCCATCCAGATCATTTTTCTAGGAGTTTTTCCCTACTACTCACACGACCCCTAATCTTGGTTCAAGGAGGAACATCGATCATTTGATCATTTAGTAGGGATTCCTTATATCTATATTTATGTGTACACCATGTGGGGTGGGTATAATAATGACTAATTTTTAGGAAAATATAAATAATTTTCCTAAAATAAGAAATAAAAAAGTGAATATGATAAAAATATATTAGGGGTAAATAAAATAATGGGTAATATATGGTTTAATGTTGATCACCTATTTTATTTGTTATCATTGATTCCATTATGGATTTATTCGATTTTATGCCTTCGGAAAATAATTATTTTTGGTGTTTATTGCTTGTGTACTGGTGATATTCTATGTTTTTATGATGTTTTGATAAACAATCGTAACATGAAAAACTATTAAACAACTTATAAATAGTTAAATAAATGGATTCCCTAGGATTAAACCTATTGTTTTATCACCATGTTTATAATTAAGTGGATTTAAAGAACCTCTTCTAATTAAATATGAATATGTATACACATCATGTTGATAGGTTTGGCTGAGTGATGTTTCATGTTGAGTTTTCTAACCTTGTGTGAGTTGTGTGGTGTCGCCATTGGAAGCATGGTTGTGGGTACATGTTTGGGTATAGGAACTGGTTCTGTGAGAAGGGTGTGGTATGTGTATATAGTACTTCTGGGGTAAATGGTATTTACTATGTGATTTGTGCATGGGGTGATACAAGTGGTGATTTGTCTTTTCCATCTGAGAGATTGATTGATTTTGGAATGGATGAACTTGTAGGAAGTGGAACTGCATTTGTTGGGTTGTGGTCACAAAGCAATGTTGGTAAGTAGGACGATAGTGTGGTTACAAATTTTTATGCAGTGGGATTACATATAGGAATTTTTCGGCAGTGGGGATGCAGAGGTAGGTTGTGAGAGGAGGATTGTGTGGTGTAATTTTGAAGAATGATTGTGGTGGAGTGGGACAACAGTGTGGTTTTTCTTGTTGTTTTGGTATTGTTGTGGTTGGTAGTTTCTCAATAGTGCTGGAGTAACATAAAGTGAATCCCTCAGTTAATAAATGACAGGTAGTTAAATAAAAAGGGGGTTGGGTTATGCTTTGGCAGTAGCTATTGTGTGGTTATGCATATAGGGATAACAGTAACTATGGTTGTATATGAGTTGGTTGTTGTTCAGGAACCCATAGGTTGGACTGAGTGTTTTCTTATCTATATGTATAAATTTTAGTTCATTGAGATTTTTATATGAACCCCACCCTTGTTGAGAAGTATGTTCTGAATACCTCCATTTCATGGGGGAAGCAGTTTTCCCCAACACCCCTATGGGAAGATGGATGGTTGGTTACTAACTTCTTACACTCACCCACTTCCAGGTTCTTACCGCTCGAGTGTATCCAGGTAGGCTATAATTTATTGAGGCTTACCATAGTCCAAGATCCATTGGGAAAGGGATTTTTGTGGATAATATTCCAAGGTGTTTGCGGGGTAGGACTGTTTTCCCAAGTGTCTTTGGGATGAGGCCTAGCTGTTTTTGGGTGAGAGCTGTGGTTATTGTGGCCCAGGTGTCTACAGGTGGAATTGTGTGTAGTTGATGCCCAGGTGTGTATGGGCAGGTTGTGGTAGTGGGACTACGTGTGGGAAGAGTGGTAGCATCAAGACATTATTCATTAGGGATGAGCAGTTAATCAGTGGTAAATTGGTGTGGGGTACCCAAATATCAATGTACTTATACTACTACATTACTTGACCTGAGTTATTCGGTGAGTGTCTTGGTGAGGCTAGGCTAGTTTGTAATCCTTGGTAGATTCTGGAGGTACTACTATTTTCTCATATGAAAAATTAGTATGTTCCCTCACTTGTGCACGGGTGGATTCGATTTTCCTACTAGGTAAACTTATATACTCACCCTATGTATATAATATTGTATTTGGGTTTCTTAGAGAACATTGAGGATTGTTCAAGTCCGTACTGGCTTGGGCGTCCGGATTGGTTACTATTGCATCTAAAGAATATTTTCTTTTGGTACTTTCCTTGGAGTTTTTTTTGAAATTTATATCAGCTTTCATTTTTTACATGCATGTGGGAAAGAGTTTGTTTCTTTACTTTTACTTTTCGTATATGGAGTTGTTTTGGATTGACCATATTATCTCCCAATATTGATCTATAAAAAATGTAATTCCTTCCATTTCCATGTGTGATTTTATACCCTTGGTGCTAGTCGCAACTCTGGGGCCTATTGAAGGTGAGACTCAAGGGTCATTATCTCTCCTTCGTCTTGAAGAAGGAAGGGTGTTAAACTTTGTTGTCCATTCCCTCATCTTCAAGAAGGTGGGTCATGAAAAAATGGTATCATAGGAGAGGTTTTTGGAGTTTGAGAGATATTATGGGGTTCGAATTAAGGAAAAGTGAGTATTGCATGAGATGATAGTGAAATGGTGGTAGGAAATCCGGGCACGTGAAATAGGCCAGGGAAGATAAGAAAGGACATGGGATTTTAAGGCCCCCATGATCTGATTCAAGGAATCTGGACCTACTAAATGAAAAAGTGAGGATACAGCAATTGTAGGGTAGAGATCCTAGGAAAGATACATGCATCATAATGGCTTTTGTTCTTGTGTGTCTTTAGTTTTTTGGTGATTTAAAATAAATTAAGAGTTAAAAACAAATTTAAAAGAAACTTCCCACACTACCCATGCTTATGAATTCCTTGTTTACCTTTTAGTTATGGCACCCGGACATCATCCATGTCTAGTAAGAGCAGTTTAGGCCCAACATATTGACACGGTTGATTAGAAGAGGGTCGATCAAGAAGATAAATATGACCAGTGGTAGAAGACACTTCTTTCCTTCCTGTAGAAAACTTTGGGGAAGTACGATAGAAGAGTCTAGGACATGGAGATGGAAAGTTGGTTTGAGGAGCTGGTGATCACTTTCAGCATGATCTGAGCTCCGAAAGAGTACTAGGTTCCTCTGGCAGTGAGCCAGATACAAGGACCAACACATCAGTGGAGGAAACTTTACCTTGTGGAGGGGAAGGAAATTGAAGTCTTGTGGGATGACTTTGAGAGGGAGTTTTAGCATAATTCCTTTCTTCCATGATGAAGGCTGAGAAGAGGCAAGAGATACTCTCCCTCCAAAAGGGGAGTATGTTATTGAGGAAACTGGGGATCAAGTTCAAAAATCTATTATGCTTAACACAGGATCTCTTTCCGAATGAGGATTCCAAATTGAGACTCTTAGAGGAGGCGGGAGATTGATGCGCCCGTAAGGGGCTCTCGGAGTTAGGGTTTCCCCCGCCGCCACCTTCATCCCCCCATGGAGGATCTTCTATGAATTCTTCCAGTATTCTATGTTTCGTGTTTGTATCTCTCCCTCCTTCTGTGGTTTCAAGATCTGATTTTGTGGCTCTTAGGTTCACGATCCTCGGGCGTAAGACAGGTTTGCGACGAGGTCACTTTTTTCACAGTCTCACTCTTTGGAGCCTTCGCGGGATTGCAGTTTCTGGTGGATCAGCGTCGTCCTGGTCTGGCAGAGCATGAGGGTTGTAGTCATGATACGATGGATTAAATGCCTCGAAGGTTCCTGGTGGTCTTCTCCGGACAGACTATTGGGGGAGACGAGATATGATTAGATGATATTCGCTTCCGGGCATAGTGATGGGTTCTCTATCTCAACAATTTTTCTTCATTCTCAATTTTGGATTTGCCTATTGTTGTCTTTGGATTTCAACATCTTTGTGTTGGTTTTATTTTGATGAATCTTCTCTGGGAATCTCGTTGTTTTGTGTTGGACGACGGATTGGCAATGATCTTCCAGCTTGAATGCAGTTTTCCTGGGATATTTTATTCCTATTTTTCTGATGATTAGATTTCATTTATGGTTTCTCCCCAGTTTTGTTTATCTTTTTTTGTTCTTCCTCGATGGTGGTTCATGATCTACGGCGGTGGTTTCATTCTCTAGTGTTGATCATTGGTGGCATGAAGATGAGCTAGTGGAAATAGTGTCATGATCATGTTTTTTGTGATGTTGTGAAGTCGATGACATGATGGTGCCGAGTTTATTTTGTGATGAGGATGGTGGGGCGACAGTTTATTGGTTTTCTTCCTTCATCATTTGCTGGTGTTTCTGTTCTGTGGTACTGATACAAGTCGGCGGTTCCTCTGGCCGACAGCCGGCAGAGTTCATGACGACGGTGCTTGGAGATGGGATGATGGTGAAGGGACAGTGCATTAGGTGATGCGATGATGGTGTTGACTATATGGATGTGACTTGGAAGGCTTGTCCTCAGTCCATGCAGTGGATCTCACAACCTTCGAGGTGACGATTTGGTTGGATTTAAGGATAACTTTATTTTGAATTCCTGGGTCTTGTTTGGTTAAATTTTTTATTTTGAATCTGAAAATTTGTAATTTGTAATCCTGATGTACGGTTACCACTACTTTAAATTGGATTTTAGAAAATTCAAAAAAAAGATATTTGAGGTTAAGACTCTTAGAGGTGGCACTCTGACCTTATCTACAGTATGTTTTCACTCTTTTCACTGTATCGACATACAAAGATGTTGAGAAGAAAGCCGAGGAAGTGGAAAGGATTCACTCTCTGGGAGGTGTACCATGATACGGTAGATATCTAAGTTTATAAAATGTTAAATCTAATAGCAATAGGTCTCTCGTATCAGGGCCTTACAGGTTTTAACTAGTGGGAAGTTGGTCCCAGCAACTCCAGTTTCGATCACCAAGTCCACACCCTTTTCCCATGAGCCCAGGACCGAGGTGCTTTATCTATATAGGTTATGGACATATTAAAAACTAGTGTCTAGTTTGAGCACCATACAGTGGAGGTGAATAGGTTCGGCACCCACCTCAGTAGAATTAGTTTCCGATTAGGCCCTTCAAGTAGCAGGAGCAGCGAGCTCCCGCTCCACCGTGGGTAGAAGGTACTGTAGGAGGCCGACCTTAGGGTTATCCTCATGGACCTCAGCCAAGGCATGGTCAGGTAGGTGGTTTACAGTAGAGAGGTAGAGAAGCTGGGCATGGGTATCTACACACCATAGAGGTAGTAGTTCTAGTAGAGTTAGAGGTTGTTCGAGGTACGATCAGTCTATTTCGTACCCTTGCATATGATTTATTTGATTTAGGAGTTTTTCACTCCTTTGTTTCACCCAGTCCAGCCCATACCCTAGGTCTAGACATAGATATACTTATCATGCCCCTGGTGTTGAGTATGACAGTTGGAGGTCAGACCAGTTTATTTTATGTCTTTAGAAGATGTAGACTGTTGTTGGGGCCACATCAGTCCAGTATGTATCTTCTTCAGCTAAAAATACAACCATACTATATCATCCTAAGAATCTAATTCTTGTTTTCTATGTACGTTGTTATTGAATTCTTCTGAATAGGGTGCACCTTCTCAAATTTGAGTGGCCATAATGTAACCTTCATTAGTGAGCAGAGTTGGCAGGAGGGTAGTCGGCATGTGAATACTCTTCTTTCTTTGATGGACTAGTTGTTAGTGAGATCAGTATATATAGAGATGGTGGAAGTTCCAAGAGTTTTCGGTAACTTCATCGATGTTTTCCACAAAGATTTTGTTACTCCACCCCCTCAATGTGACATTGAGTTTGGGATAGACTTTACACTCAATGCCCGTCTGATTTCAATGTCTCCCTATTGGATGGCGCCTTATAAGTTGTGGGAGTTATGGATTTAGGTTGAAGAATTGATGGATAAGGTTTTTATCCATCCAAGTGTGTCATTGTGGGGTTCTCCAATCTTTTTCATGATGAAGGAAAATGGTGGTCTAAGACAGTGCATAGAATACCAGATACTGAATCAGGGGACGGTCAATAACTGTTACCCCATTCTGAGGATCAACAATCTTTTTGACCAGTTAAAGGGGGTAGGTTGGTTCTCAAAGATCAACCTGTGTTCTGGAAATCACCATTTGAGGGTAAACGAGTGTGACATCCTGAATACTACTTTTAAAAAAAGGTGTGGGAACTTAGAGTTCATGGTCATTCCATTTAGTGTCATGAATTCACCATCCATGTTCATGGGGCTCAGGAACTCTATTTTTCATGAATACCTAGACCAGTTTGTCATCGAGTTCATCGATGATATCCTAATCTACTGATTGTCAAAAGAGGATCATGCTGGGAATTCTAGGCATGTATTGGAGGTCCTCTAACACCAATAGCTCTACGGAATGTTGCCCAAGTAAAAGTTATAGATGCAATAGGTGAAATTCCTCATACATGTGGTGTCTCAACAAGGGATAACAGTGGACCAATCATCTGTCAAAGCTGTTGTTTCTTGGGTGGAACCTAATAATTTTGTGGAGGTTCATAGCTTCCTGGGTATGGTAGGCTATTACCGGAGGTTCATACCCGACTTCTCTCGAGTTGCAACTCCATTGAAAACTTTGACCAAAAAAGATATGGCCTTTGTGTGGAGTGAGTAGTTTCAATAATATTTCATCTATATTAATGGAAAGCTACTCATTTCCCCAGTGCTTATATTGCTGGAGGAATGGGTGATGTTCAAGGTGTTCTATGATTCTTCCATCCTAGGATTGGGATGTGTACTGATACAGTAGTGAGGGGTAATCTCTTATGGTTCTAGGAAGTTACATACTCATGAACGTAACTATTCCACCCATGATGTAGAACTTTTTGATTTCGTGTTCGTGCTAAATTTGTGGCGTAATTACCTCATCAAGGAGCATTTTTTGGTCTTCACGGATCACAAGATACTAAGGTATATCATCTCTAAGTAACACTTGAACATGAGACAGTGAAGGTGGATGGAGTTTCTCTAGGAATAAGACTTTCAGATCTCTTACACCCCAAGTAAGGGGAACGTGGTGGCTGATGATTTGAGAAGGAAGTCATAGAAGGACGTAGTTAGGAATCCATGAATTCTTAGAAGTAAATGGAGGAGTTAGCCACTTGACACTTAGATGATGTAGATGAAAGTGGAATAGGTTATCTGTTTTAGATGACTGTTTAGTATTCCTTGGTGTGACAGATAGAAGAGACTCAATGGGGAGACTCAGAGGTTGAAGTAATATGTGATCATGTTGTCCAGGGTGATGCTCTGGGAGGATGGTTGGAGGATAGTCATAATAAGATGTTGTTCCATGGGAGGCTATCTTTTTAGTGGTAATTCATGAGGGAGTTCACGGTGAGTTCCATAACTCACCCCTTTAATTACATCCAGGAGTCTCTAAGATGTATTGAGGCCTGAGAGAGTAGTTTTGGTGGCCCGGGGTGAAGTGGGAAGTGGAAGAGTTTGGGGCCAGGTGCCTAATATGTCATCAGGTGAAGGCCTAGTACCATGTTTCTGGTGGTCTATTGTATCCCTTAGATATTTCCGTGTGGAAGTGTAATTACATCTCAATGTATTTCATCAAAAGATTACCCTTGGATCGTGCAGGATGTGATATGCTTTGGGTAGTAGGGGAATGATTGACGAAGTCAGCTCACTTCTTGGCGATCAAGGAGTCGAGCGCAGTTGATGCCTTGGTAAAGAGTTATGTGGATGTGGTGGTGCAGCTTTATGGAGTTCCAAGATCCATTGTCTTGGATCAGGATACACATTTTACGTCATGTGTCTGGAGGGTATTTCTGCATTCTTTTGGAACCTAGTTATTCATTAGCACCACTTTCCACCCTCAAACAGATGGACAGACAGAAAGCATCATCCAGATGTTGGAGGATATGTTGCGAGCATGTGTTCTGGACTTCGAAGGATTATGGGTACAACACTTTCCCCTGGTAGAGTTTTCCTACAATAATATATATCAATTTACCATTGGCATGGAACCATTTTGAGCCTTGTATGGAAGACTGTGTTGTTCACCCATGTGTTGGACTGGGGTGGGGGAAGTATCCCTTATTGGACCAGAGGTAGATCAGAGCACAATGAAGATGGTTCATCCTATGCATGAGAGGATGAAGGAGGCTCAAGACCAGCAGAAGTCATATGTCAATCATAGGAGGAGGCTCTTGGAGTTCTAGGTAGGGGACCATATTTTCTTGAAGGTATCCCCTCGGTGCAGATAGTGAAGGTTTGGTAAGGGAAGAAATATTTCTCCCAGGTTCATTGTAACTTTTGAGGTGTAGGGATGAGTTGGCAAGGTGGAATATCAGTTGGAATTTCCACTGTAGTTGGAGAATATCCAAAACCTCTTCCATGTCTCTCAGATCCGTCGATATCTACATGATTACTTCCACATCATAGATTGGGGAGAGTTGGATGTCAAGGATGATGCGACATTCATAGAGAGACTAGTAAGAATCAAGGCTCGTGAGAAGAATGTGTTGCGGGGATGGACCATTACTTTGGTTCATGTTTTATAGAGCTATGGTGGCCTCGAGCAGAGTACTTAGGAATGGGAGGCACAGATGCATGCTCAGTACCCAGAGCTGTTCTGAGTTTAGTTTCTGTGTTTTACTTTTGTGCTTCGTTTCATGAAGAAATGTCTAACCTCGCTTGTTGTATGATAATTTTTTTTACCTATTCTCTATTTTTTTGTAAAAATTTCTAACTATGGGGATGGGAGAACCTGATCCCTAATCAATATGAATTAATGTAGATGCGATTAAACTCATTCGAGCGAGTCAATTCCACCTAAAGCAGATAGTATCTTAACCCGGAGGAAGTATCTCCCTAATACATATGTCTAGACAGTGTGACCCTTGGTGTTTGTGTGGTTATTCAGGGTAGTGTGGGGCCTTAGTGTTAGAACAGTTGTTTAGGATATATATATGTCAAGTAGTTTTTCCGGGATGGTGGGGATTTCACTCTAGCATTGGAATAAGACAAGTTTGTTTTCTCCTAAGAGGTATATTAAGGGGTGGTTGTTAGGAACCCCTTTCTTCTGGTTTAGTTGTGAATTATCGAAGATGAGAATTGTTTGAGAGGTATCTATTGTAATAACCCGTATTTTCCCAGACCTTCCCTTTGTGAAAATACAGTGTTTAGGGTGTTCTGGGAGGCAACAGTAGCTAATTTTAGGAGTATTCCAAATTTCCAGTTTTCCATCGGTAACTCACTGCCACAGTGTCAGTATGTCAGTGCATCATCATGTCAGTGAATTGGAATGTCAATGCATTGACATGTCTATGTGTCGGTGAGTCAAGGATGTTGGTATTAGTGATTCTAGGGCATTAGTGTCGGTGGCTTTGGGCATCAGTAGGTCAGGGCATCAGTATGTCATAGTATTGGTAGGTCAGCTCATCTGTATGTCGTTGTGTCAGTAGGAAATGGCATCGGTAGCTCAGTGTCTATAGGTCGTGTCGGTATCTCACCCATCAGTGACTCAGTGTCACTGACTCCCCCATCAGTGACTCATTTGCAGTTTTCCCTATTTTTTCCAGTTTTCTAGTTTCTCCCTTCTTACATTTTATTTGATGTAAACCAAGTTCAAAGCCTTCTTCAACCATTTTTACAGTGTCTCGAAGGGTGTTAATTATATCATTAAATATCCTAATGTCCTGGTCGATTTTAGATACTCAAACTTCATAAACTTGACCTTTATCCAACGTTAATGTCTTTTAAAATTGTTCTTCCTTTAAAATAAGATCTGACTCTTCAAGGTCAAGATCTTCCCTTTATTGGGTGTTTTTTCCATTGGTTTTCCTAGATCCTTCTATCCTAGATGAGTCAAGAACCTATGATAGAGCCCCTCCAGATCAGTTTTCTAATATTTCTTTCTTGCTACTCACTCGAACCAAATTATGGGAGAAAGGAGGAACTTTGATCCACTGATCATCTGGTAGGGATTCCTTCTATCTCTATTTATTTTTCCACCATTTGGGGTGGGTGTACTAATGATTACCTATGAGGAATGGCTGAATAATTTTATTAAAACATGAAATAAACAAGAAGTGAATATAATCAAAAGATTACATGGGTAAATAAAGTTATAGGAATGGAGTGGTTTGATGTTGATCCTGTGTTTTAGTTGTTATCTTTGATTCCTTTGTGTATTGTTGTAACTATATACCTCCTGAAAATAATGATGTTTTGTGGTCTTTTCTGGTTCGCTAGTGATGTTCTTTTTTATTGCGATGCTTTGATAAATGAACATAACACAAAAAACTATTAAACCACATATACATGGTTAGATAAATGGATGCCCCATGATAAAACCTATTGTGTGATCATACTGGTTATAATTAAGTGGAATTAAAAAACCTCTTCTGATTAAATCTGAATATGTGTTCACATCATGTTGATAGGTGTGGCTGAGTGTTGTGTTCTATTGAGTTTTGTAACCTTGTGTTAGTTGTGTAGTGCTGATGTTGGAAGCATAGTTGTGGGTATGTGGTTGGATAGAGGAATTGGTTCTTTGAGAAGGGTGTGGTATGTGTTCACAGTAGGGATGGAGTAAATGGTAGTTAATGTGGGTTTTGTGCATGTGGTGATATAGGTGGTGATTTGGCTTCTCAGTCTGGGATATTAATTGATTGTGGAATGGATGGACTTGTAGGCAGCTGAACAGCCTTTGTTTTGTTGTGGTCATGGAGAAATTTCAGGCAGTTGGACTATGGTGTGGTTATATACTTTTATGTAGTGGGACTACATCTGGGAATTTTTGGGCAGCAGGGCTGGGGGGCTAGGTTGTGAGAGGAGGATTGTGTGGTGTAATTTTAAAGAATGATTTTGGTGTAGTGGGACTACAGTGTGGTTTTACTTGTTGTTTTAGTATAGTTTTGGTTGGTAGTTTCTTGTTAGTGCTATTGTAACTTAAATTGAATCCCAAAATTAATAAATGACAAGTGGTTAAATGAAAAGGGGTTGGGTTTTTCTTTGGAAGTAGCAGTTGCGTGGTTGTGCATATAGGGATAATAGTAATTGTGGTTGTATATGATTTGGTTATTGATCAGGAACCCATAGGTTGGGCTGATTGTTTTCTTACCTGTATGTTTAAATTGTTCTTCATTATTATTTCTATATGCACTCTTCCTTTATTGAGAACTATGTGCAGAACACATCCATTTCATGGGGGTGGGTGTTTTTTCCAACATCCCAGTGGGAGGATGGATGGATGATGACTAACTTTCTTCATCACCCCCTCTTTCGGGTTCTTACCACTCGAGCATATCCAGGTAGGATGTAATGGCTTGAGGCTTACCATATTCCAAGATCCTTTAGGCAATGTTTTGTTTTGGATGAGAGGCCTATGTGTTTTCGGGCCAAGACTGTTTTCCCAAGTGTCTTCGGGACGAGGCCCAGGTGTATTTGGGTGAGTGGCATGGTTGTTGTGGCCCAGGTTTCTATGGATGGGATTGTGTGTGGTTGAGGCCCATGTGTGTGCGGGTGGGTTGTGGCAGTGGGACTACATGTGGGAAGAGTGGTAGCGTCAAGATGTTATTCATTAGAGATATGCATTTAACTAGTGGGAAAGTGGTGTGGGTGCCCAAATATCGATGTGATTGTACTATTACTTTACTTGAATTGATTTATTTGGTGAGAGTGCCTTGGTGAGGTTGGTATGGTTAGAAATCATTGGTAGATTCTTGAGGTTCTACTATTTTCTCACAGGGACATTAGTATGCTCCCTTGTCATGACCAACCTTCACCAAAAGGAGGAAAGGGTCAGCAGATTGTTAGGCCCTTCCTTCTTCAAGTTGAAGGGGGGATAATGACCCCCGAAACCCGCCTTCAATAGGTCCTGGAGTGGCGACCAGTGCCAAGGGTATAGAATTACTCACTAAATGGAAGGCATTTCCATTATTCTTTTAATAGGATCGGGAGATAAGATGGTAAATCCCAACAACACCAAAAGTGGAAAGTAAAAGTAAAGCCAAGAACCATTCCTAATGCATATTACAAAAGTAAAATCCACAAAGAACAAAGTGACTACAAGGGTAAAGTACCAAATAAAGAAAAAAAACAGAAACTGCAACTGCCCCAAAGGTCTGAGCTAGTATGGTATCGCGCGATCCCCTAAGTCCTCCTTGAAACCTGAAAGCAGTTTTATATACATAGGGTGAGCATACAAGTACACTCAGTAGGTAAAACCAAAGACTCTCGTGCACAAGTGGGGAACGTGCTAATGTCCCATGAGAAGTAGACAACCAATACTATCAAGGGGTTCATCCATCCCACTCATCAGCCACACTCACCAAATAACTCAAGAAAGTAATATATATAATAATATCACATCGATGTTTGGGTACCCCGTGCCACTTTCCCACTGGTTATTGAAGACATCCTATGCATCGAACCAATCCTGCCACTCTCACCGCAGTCCCACTACCACACCCCGCTCGCACACACCTGGGCCATATCCCCACACAGTCCCACTGCCCAACCCCACCCCCAAACACCTGGGCCAAAACTGTTACATGTAACCACGCCTACAAACACCTAGTCCATAACAACCACCGCCATGCCCGAAGACACCTGGGCTAGAAGATCCACTGCCACGCCCAAAGACACCTGGGCCTCATCCCGAAGACACTTGGGAAACCACCTGCCCAGACATACCTGGGATAACCACCACACAACCCTGCTCGAAGGTTCTTGGGCTAATAATGGACTTCAGTCCATCACAGCATGCTCGAAGATACTTGGGCTATCTAGGAAAGGGAGCAGAAAGGAGCTAATAACCAGCCACTAATAGAAGTGTTGTGAAAAACACCCTCCCCCATGAAATGGGGGTGTTCGACACTAAGTGCTCAACTTGGGTGGGGCATGAATAAGAAACATAAAAACTACAAGTATATATATATAGGTAACAAGCACTCTCCCAAGTATAGGTTTTTCTTCAGCCAGCCTAAGGAACACAAACAACACTCAAGTCCGAGTCACAACTCACACCCAACAAAACAAATTTGTCCCATTTGTTTTCATGTTTAGTAATGATGTTTAACTAGTTTCTCCACCTACTTGGGCAACTAGTAAGCATAAGAATAAGTCTAGGAATGAAAACAGTCAATCATTAACTACAACGTCCACACCCGGTTCTCTCGCAAAGTCACAACAACAAAAGGGATAAGAGATCCCTCAAAGTAATGGAACCAAAGAAAAACTCCAAGATACATCCTACACCTTCTGCAACCAAGGAGGCTAGTGAGATCCCTCGAAGTAATGGAATAAAAGTAAACCCCGAGACACTGCCCCGTGCCCCCCCCCAATGGTTTCTTATCAACAGAGGATCCCACCCCAATTTGTGATATAAACATGGTAACCACCCGGCCTTAAAATTCACAACCACTAAATCCATATCAACAGGAGATCCTATCCCCATCTACATCACCCAGTAAATGGCCCGTGAAGGAAAAACAACCAAACCACCACCACCAACACAAAGCAGTCCCATACCGGTATTTTCAGATTTATAAGATTTAACACACTCTATGATTTCAATTTCTATGTGCTTTAACCGGGGTTATCACAAAAAGGGATTGATCCTGGTGCCTCGATTTATTTAGCCAGATATACCTAATTAACCAAATTCCATTACACAATAAGGGTTTACAAATACAATCCATTTAAACATCACCAGAGGTAAGGGTTCATTAGTGCACAAAGAAAAGACCACCAATGGCCATTATTTCAGTAGGCTTAAGCCCACACAATTCAGAAAAGAAGATCATAAAACAAAGCAGCATCATCGATCACAGCCCCCCTTCATTCCTTAGTGTTTGTTCATTATCTTCATTAGGGTTTGGTTAATACAATTCTATAGAATCAAAATCATGCCCACCCAGCATGATACACAAAAGGGAGAGACGAAGGAGAAATTCCCTACTTGTCAATCAACGATCGATACTAAGCCTGGGCGTGGAACTCCACTGATAGCGATGTGGCTCGTCTGAACGAAAAACGGCTCGTCTGAATGAAGGGTACTTCTAGCACAGGGTTATCGAGAAAAGAAACCTTCGAGTACACTTTTTTGTTTATAATGTCTGGGGATGGTTGAGATAAGAATGCGAAACCGCATAAGGAGCGGGGTCGTGGGTTGACCACGCGACCCCACACGCCATTAAAGGGTCGGGTGGTTTAAACCGACGCACACACCAGGTTAATTCATTAAATATTTAAATTAAACGAAATTTATGGGAGTTACTAGGCTTGGCTATAAAATGATCTTAAAGGGGTCAAAATAGGGTTTAAAACCCAATTTGCGCAAAAGTAAGCGCTACTGGAAAAACCCCGGGGGGTAGGCGAGAGCCACCGGTAGCCGAGAGGTAGCGGTGGATGACAGTGACCGGTAGCCGATCTACCAGTAGGCTGCAGCCACCGGTAGACTGAGCTACCGGTAGACAGCGCTACCGGTAGACTGCGGCTACCGGTAGACCGAGCTACCGGTAGGCCTGCTGCCGGTAGGCTATAGTTATCGGTAGGCCTACCATAGGTTCAAACTTTACCGAGGTTCTCAGACTACCCAGAACACCCAACATCATAATTTCACAAAGTAATGGACCCCCAAAAACCCAGGCCATTACATCAAATACCTCTCAAACGATTCTCGTCCTCGAGAATCAAAACAACCCAGAAGGAAAGAGAGGGTCTGAAAAACCACCTCGAAAGATACCTCTCAGGAGTGAACATCATTGTTAACTAAGAACACTTTCCTATCAAGAACCAAGCAATATACCATGGCAACTACCCCTCCATGTGATTTGGGGAGTCTCCTTCCCCCATGTCATGATATTATCCGGTTTGGGCGGCACTAACAAGCCCACACGGGTTTAATCACATCCACCTTAATGCATCTTGATTAGGTGTTGGGTCATCCCCTCTCCGTAGCCAGGACTTTTCACACACATTCAGAGGAAAGAAAACTGCATATTTCATAGCCAAAAAGACAAAATGTTCTACCACAACAGGTATAACAGAACATCACAAAACTCAAAACAACTCTGGGTACTGAAAACCCATCTGTGCTTCCCTCTCCCACGTACTCTCCTCAATCCCACCATGTCTCCACAACACACGAACCAAGGTAATGGTTCACCCATGAAGTACCTTCTCCTTGCGATCCCCGATCATCACTGGTCTCTCCAAAAAAGTCACGTCGTCCTCGATTTCCAGATCTCCCCAGCCGAGGACGTGTGAATCGTCATGCAGATACCGATGGAGTTGGGACACATGGAAGACATCATGTATCCTCAGTAGTAGTAGTGGTAATTCTAGCTGATAAGCCACTTCACCGACCCGCCGCAACACTTCTAAGGGTCTGATGAACCTGGGAGAAAGCTTACTCCCTTTTCCGAACCTCCGTTGTCCACGCCGAGGGGAGACCTTCAAGAACACGTGGTCTCCAACCTCAAACTCCAAGGGCCTCCTCCTGGTATCAGCATACGACTTCTATCAGTCCTGGGCTGCCTTCATCCTTTCCCGTATAAGCTGAACCTTCTCTGTCATGCTCTGTACCACCTCCGAGCCAAGGATGCCCGCCTCTCCGACTTCGGTCCAACACACAGGTGAGCGGCATGGCCTCTCATACAATGCTTCAAACGGGGCCATACCAATGGTAGAGTGATAGTTTTTATTGTAGGTGAACTCTACCAGAGGAAAGTGTCGCACCAATGATCCTCCTGAGTCCAGAACACATGCCCGCAGCATATCCTCCAACGTCTAGATGGTGCACTCTGTCTGCCCATCTGTCTGGGGGTGGAAAGCAGTTCTAAGGCGTAGTTGGGTGCCAAAAGATTACTGAAAACCCCTCCATACTCGTGAGGTAAAACGTGCATCCCTATCTAAGACTATGGACCTTGTAACTCCATGCAACCACACCACCTCATCCACGTACCTTCATGCCAAAGCATCCACTGCACTGGACTCCTTAATCGCCAGAAAGTGAGCCGATTTCAACCACCGGTCCACTACTACCCAGATGGCGTCGTATCCCCCTTGGACCTTGGGTAGTCCCATGATGAAATCCATCGAGATTTTATCCCACTTCCACTCAGGTTCATCTAGAGACTGTAGTAGGCCGCTTGGAACTCGGTGTTCATACTTTACTTGCTGACACACTAATCACTTGGCCACAAACTCTGTCACTGCTCCCTTCACTACAGGCCACCAAAACTGTCTCTTCAGTCCCTGGTACATCTTGGAAACTCCCGAGTGTACTGCTAGGGGTGAGTTGTGGAACTCACTGAGAACCTTGCCGCGCATTGCCTCTAGAACAAACATCTTTCCCTAGAAAAGCATCCGGTTTTGGCCATCCTCCATCCATCCATCCGGATCATTGCTCTGGTCAACTCGGTCATGTATCACTTCGCACTCTGGGTCTCCACATTGAGACTCTTCCACTTTCTAAAACTGAGACGACTGCACTACCATCTGATACAGGAAACCTCTACCGCTATCCATCCTCGCATCCAGGTGTCAGGCATCCAACTCCTCCATTTCCTTCTAGGTGTCTGCCGACTCTCGGACAACATCCTTCTGTGATCTACTACTCAAGGCATCAGCCAATACATTCCCCTTCCCTGAATTATAGGATATCTCGAAGTCGTAATCTTGGAGGAACTCCATCCACCTTCGCTGCCGCAAGTTTAGGTCTCACTGGGAGAATATATACCTCAAACTTTTGTGATATGTGAAGACCACAAAGCGTTCTCCGATGAGGTAGTGCCGCCATAACCTTAGTGCAAAAATGACCACTGCAAGCTCTAGGTCATGGGTGGAATAATTATGCTCATGAGGGCGTAGATATCTATACCCATAAGAGATCACCCCTTGTCGCTACATCAACACACATCCCAGTCCCTATCCTGAAGCATCACAGAAAACCTCATAGGACACCCCTTCTTCTGGTACTCTCAACACTGGGGCACTAACCAACTTCTCTTTCAGATAGCTGAAGGCTTCCTTGCACTGCTCACTCCACACGAAAACATAATCCTTCTTGGTCAAGGTCGTCAAAGGGGCTGCAACTCGGGAGAAGTTGGGTACGAACCTCCGATAGTTACTTGCCAGCCCAAGGAAACTACGGTCCTCTGCCATATTCTTGGGTGCTTCCAAAGAAACAACTGCCTCAACCTTTGATGGGTCCACCGCTACCCCCCGCTCGGACACCACGTGCCCAAAGAAGTGCACTTCTCATGTCCAGAACATGCATTTTGAAAACTTACCATAGAGATGGTGATGTCGGAGGACCTCCAAAACTGTCCTCAGGTGCCCCGCATGGTCCTCCTCTGATCTCGAATAGATCAGGATGTCTTCGATGAACACAACTACGAACTGATATAGGTACTCCCGGAAGATGGAGTTCATAAGCCCCATGAACATAGTCGGGGCATTTGTAACACCGAAGGGCATTACTACAAACTCGAAGTGTCCATATCTGCACCTGAAGGTCACCTTAAAGATGTCACTCTCCTTTACCCTCAACTGGTGATACCCAGACCACAGGTCGATCTTCGAGAACCACCCTGCCCCCTTCAGCTGGTCGAAAAGATCATCTATCCTCGGAAGAGGATAGCGATTCTTGATTGTCACCTGATTCAGCCTTTTGTAGTCTATGAACAACCTGATACCACCATCTTCCATCTTTGCGAACAATACTGGAGCACCCCATGGTGGAAAACTCGGTCGAACATAACCACTGTTCATCAAATCGTCAATCTGAATCTGTATCTCCCGTAGCTCCGAAGGTGCCATTCGGTAAGGAGCCATCGATATCGACCGAGCACCATGATGCAAGTCTATCCCAAACTCGAAATCTCATCGAGGGGGTAGTGTCATCACCTCCTCAATAAAGGCATCCATAAACTCACGGACGATCTCTGGAACCTCCACCATTTCGGCATCTACTGACTCTACTAATAGCTCATCTAGAAAGGAGAGGAGGGGTTCCTCTCGTCTACTGCCCTTCTGGCCACCTTGATCGCTGGTGAAAGTAACACGTCAGCCACCCAGGTCTAAGAACACAACCCTTACATGGAAGCAGTCGATGATGGTAGACACAGAGAACAGCCATTCGATTCCTAGAATGACATCGTATGTCTGTATCTGTAGCAGAAGAAGATCCCTGATCGACTGATGTGGCCCTATCATTAGTCTGCATCCTCGACAAACATATAACAAGTTGGTCTGACCTCCAACTGGTGTACTCAGCACCAGGGGCACTGGAAGTCTCTCAGCATCTAGACCCAAGTCACGGGCTAGACTGGGTGAAAAAAAGTAGTGCGAAGCTCCGGTATCAAACAAGGCATAAGCAAGGGTGCTAAACAAACCGATCGTACCTCGAACAACCTATGGTCCTGCTGGAAATGCTGCCTATGCAGCATGCAACTGCCCACACCCAGATCCTCTACCCCTCTGCTGTCAGCCACCTCCCCAACCACGCCCCGGTCGAGGTCCCTGAGGAGCACCCTGAGGTCGGCCTCCTCATGCTACATCTACCCTCAGAGGAGCGGGAGCTCGCTGTCCCTGCTGCTGTTGCTGGAAATGCCTGGTTGGAAGCTGCTGATGGGGCGGGTGTTGGGGTTTCCGCCACCATCGTACTATACCCGGTCTGGGAAATGACTTCGGAGATGTCCATGTCTCCCACAGATGAAGCATCACGGTCCTTGACTCGAAGGAAAAGGGAGAGGACCAGGGGACCGGAACTGAAACTGTTGCGGCCTGATCCCTGCTGGTCAGAACCTAGAGGGTCCTAACGCTGGAGGCCTGGTGCTGACAGCCTTCCCCTTCGATGGTCCCAGCTTGATCCCCTCTCATGACACACCTCCTAGAGCATGCATCCTCTCCACCACTTCGGCATTCTTCTGGACCTCCAAGTACATCAGGAGGGTAAAGGGGGTAACATCATACTGGAGGGAGGGTCGGAGCGCCTCCTCTAAACGTCTTTCCCGAGACACCTCATCAGGGAAGAGGTCCATAGAAAAATATAGGAGGTCCTTGAACTTGATTCCCAACTCCCTCACTAACATAATCCCCTGCTGGAGAGAGATTAGATCTTGTCTCTTTTTCGCCTTCATCGTCAAAGAGGGGAATTCTGCCCGGAACTCCCTCTTGAAATCAGCCCATGCCACCTCAGCCTCTCTCCTATCCCCTAGGTAAAGCATCCACCACTGACGCGTCTCTCCCCGCATCTGGATGACGGACAAAGGAACCCAGTACTTGGTCGGGGCCCGGATCAGGCTGAAATGTATCCCTAGCTCTTCTAGCCAGCCTTCCGTCTTCACGTCAGAGGTGTTTCCCTCATACTTCTAAAGGGTATGTTGCTAGAAGGCCCGAAGTGCCTTCTAACACTGGTCATCCTCCTCCTCTCGATCAAATCTCTGCCGATCGGCCAAGGTAGTCTTCGGGGCCTCGACCTCCTGTACCACACATGGTTGCCTTCCAGGTGCCATAGCTGCAAGGTAAACAAGGAATTCCTAAGCCCAAGTAGTGCAGAATACTATTCTTAAAAATTTTCTTAATCTTTTTATTGATTTCAATTCCCAAAATACCCAGGAAACACGAGAACAGAAGTCATTATGATGCATGCAAATTTCCTAGGGCCTCTACCCTGCAATCAGCGTGGCCTCACTTGGTCATTTGGTAGGTCCAGAGTCCTTGCATCAGATCCTGGGGGGGCCTATAATCTTGTGTCCTAGGTGGTCTTCCCTGGCCTAATTCACGCACCAAGGTCACCCAACACTATTTACCTACCATCCCAGTCAATCCTCACTGTGCCTAACTCTAGACTCCATCCTACCTCTCAACTCCCCTCTAATACCATTCTTTCACGACCCGCCTTCACCAAAATGAGGGAAGGGTCATCAGATTGTCAGGCCCTTCCTTCTTCAAGTTATAGGGGGATAATGACCCCCGAAACCCGCCTTCAATAGGTCCCGGAGTGGCAACCAGTGCCAATGGTATAGAATCACTCACAAAATGGAAGGCATTTCCCTTATTCTTTTTATAGGATCAGGAGATAAGATGGTAAATCCCAACAACACCAAAAGCTGAAGGTAAAAGTAAATTCAAGAACCATTCCCAATGCATGTTACAAAAGTAAAATCCACAAAGCACAAAGTGAATACAAGGGTAAAGTACCAAAGAAAGAAAAAAATGGCAACTGTAACTGCCCCAAAGGTCCGAGCTAGTATGGTCCTGCGCGATCCCTGAAGTCCTCCTGGAAACCTGAAAGTAGTTTTATATACATAGGGTGAGCATACAAGTACACTCAGTAAAGAAAACCAAAGACTCTCGTGCACAATTGGGGGAACGTGCTAATGTCTCGTGAGAAGAAGACAACCAATACTATCAAGGGGTTCATCCATCCCACTCACTGGCCACACTCACCAAATAATGCAGGCAAATAATATATATAATAAGATTACATCGATGTTTGGGTACCCCACGCCACTTTCCCACTGGTTATTGAAGACATCCTACGCACCAAACCAATCCCTCCATTCTTACCATAGTCCCACTACCGCACCCCGCCCGCACACACCTGGGCCATATCCCCACGCAGTCCCACTGCCCAACCCCGCCTGCAAATACCTGGGCCACAACTATCACACATAACCATGTCTGCAAACACCTAGGACAGAACAACCACCGCCACGCCCGAAGACACCTGGGCTATAAGATCCACTGCCACGCCCGAAGACACTTGGGCCTCATCCCGAAGACACTTGGGAAACCACCTTCCCACAGACACCTAGGATAACCACCACACAACCCTGCCCGAAGGTTCTTGGGCTAATAATGGCCTTCAGGCTATCACAGCCTGCCCAAAGATACTTGGGATATCCAGGAAAAGGAGCAGAAAGGAGCTAATAACCATCCACTAATAGAAGTTTTGGGAAAAACACCCTCCCCCATAAAATGGGGGGGTTCGGCACTAAGTTCTCAAATTGGGTGGGGCGCGAATAAGAAACATAAAAACTAAAAGTATATATATAGGTAACAACCACTCTCCCATGTTTAGGTTTTTCTTCAGCCAGCCGAAGGAACACAAACATCACTCAAGTCCGAGTCACAACTCACACCCAACAAAACCCATTTGTCCCATTTGTTTTCATGTTTAGTAATGATGTTTAACTAGTTTCTACACCTACTTGGGAAACTAGTAACCATAAGCATAAGTCCAGGAACGCAAAAATTCAATCATTAACAACAACATCCACACCCGGTTCTCTCGTAAAGTCATAACAACAAAAGGGATAAGAGTTCCCTCAAAGTACTGGAACCAAATAAAAACTCCAAGATACAGCCTACACCTTATGCAACAAAGGAGGCCAGTGAGATCCCATGAAGTAATGGAAGAAAAGGAAACCTCGAGACATTTCCCCATGCCCCCCCCAATGGTTTCTCATCAACAGATGATCCCACCCCAATTCGTGATATAAATAATGTAACCACCCGGCCTTCAAATTCACAACCACTGAATCTATGTCAACAGGGGATCCCATCCCCATCTACATTACCCAGCAAATGGCCCATGAAGGAAAAACAACCAAACCACCACCACCAACACAAAGCAGGCCCATAACGGTATTTTCATATTTATATGATTTAACACACTCCATGATTTCAATTTTTGTGTGCTTTAACCGGGGTTATCACAAAAAGGGATTGATCCTGGTGCCTCAATTTGTTTAGATGGATATACGTAATTAACCAAATTCCATTACACAGTAAGGGTTCAGAAATATGATCCATTTAAACATCACCAGAGGTAAGGGTTCATTAGTGCACAGATAAAAGACCACCAACCGCCATGATTTTCAGTGGGCGTAAGCCCGCACAATTCAGAAAAGAAGATCATAAAACAAAGAAGTATCATCGATCACAGCCCCCCTTCAATCCTTAGAGCCCGTTCATTATCTTTATTAAGGTTTGGTTAATCCAATTCTACATAATCAAAAGAATTCCCACCCCGCATGATACACAAAAGGGAGAGACAAAGGAGAAATTACCTACTTGTTAATCAATGATCGATGCAAAGCCTGGGCGTGGAACTCCATGGATAACGATGAGGCTCTTCTGAATGAAAAATGGATCGTCTGAATGAAGGGTACTTCTAGCACATGGTGATTGAAAAAAGAAACCTAGTAGTACCCTTTTTTTTGTTTATAAATTCTGAGGACAGTTGAGATAAGAACGTGAAACCACGTAATGAGCGGGGTCGTGGGTTGACCATGTAGCACCACAAGCCATTAAAGGGTCGAGTGGTTTAAACTGACACACACACCAGGTTAATTCATTAAATATTTAAATTAAACGACATTTATGGGAGTTACTGGGCTTGGCTTTAAAACGAGCTTAAAGGGGTCAAAATAGGGTTTAAAACCCAATTTGCACAAAAAGGAGTGCTACTGGAAAAACCCTAGGGGGTAGGCGAGAGCCACCAGTAGCTCTCAGTGACCGGTAACCAAGAGCTATCGGTAGGCTGCAGCCACCAGTAGACTGAGCTACTGGTAGGCCTGCTACCGGTAGGCTACGGCTACAGGTAGGCCTACCATAGGGTAAAACTTCACCGAGGTTCCTAGACTACCCAGAACACCCAACATCATATTTTCACAAAGTAATGGACCCCCAAAAACCCGGGCCATTACATCCCTCACTTGTGCATGGGTTTCTTTAGTTTTCCTACTGTTTATGCTTGTATACTAACCCTACATACATAAAAATGTATTCTGGTTTTCAAGAGGACTTAGAGGACTATGCTGGACCGTACTAGATTGTGTGGTAGGATTGGTTGTTGTTTCTTATTTTGTATATTTTCTTTTGGTACTTGACATGGAGTTTTGTTGTACTTTGTATGAGTTTTCCTTTTGAACAGGCATGTTGGAAAGGGTTTTTGGATTTACTTTTACTTTGGGTATTTGGATTTTTTTGGGATTTATCATATTATCTCTTGATCTTTGTCTATAAAAAGGGTAATGTCTTCAATTTCTATGTGATATTCTATACCCTTGGTTCTAGTCTCCACTCTGGGGCCTATCGAAGGTGGGACTCGGGGGTCATTATCTCTCCTCTAGCTTGAGGAAGGAAGGGTGTGGCACTTTTTTGTCCCTTAACTCATCTTGAAGAAGGTGGGTCATTAAAATAACTATAGCTATTTATTCAAATATATTTATATTTATAATCCATTTTTTGTGATGAAAAAATATTCACATTATTTTATGGAGGCAGTAGTCAACACGTATGCATGAATGACGTAATAATTTTCCAGTGAGTAGAAAGGTAATAATGAAAATGATATATTATATTTTAATAATGATAAATATTTCATTAATATCATATATATTTCATGTATGTCATATATATTCATTAAAATTATATGTATTACCTTCCATGTAAAGCATTAGTGAAAAACAAATCTCATCGCATCGCGAGACGGTAGTCTGTTCTACACACGATCAACGTTATCATATCCCCTACAGAATGGTTAATAAAAAGGTATATGTGATATCATATTTTCTAGAAGAATAATAATGTTACAAATATAATATATATATATATATATAATACATCATTAAATCAGTCCATGAGTGGTGATGATGGAAAATGAATGACATCAGTTCGTAAGGCGGTAGTCTGTCGTACACACAAATGATGATTCTATATCTCATTCGATGAAAGAGGATATTATTTTAGGTTATTCCATTAACATAACAAAATATCTGTATATGAAAGATATTTTTTTGTTTTATTGTCATAATTGAAGAATATTTGAAGTAGGTGGAAGAAGAAATGAAATAAAAATGCACGATTAAGAACAATACCTCTTCTTTGTACAAAATCCTTAGTTAAGAACTAAAAACCTTCATAGGATGTATTTATTTACATAATAAGGGCTCAAGTTCAGGTGAGGGAATAAAGGAATAAATTTGGGTAGGTCTTTGCAGATCTAAATTTATTTGAATTTGTGAATAGGATAGGAGAGGGGTGTCCTTTTATAAATGAGGTGAGTTGGACACTAGTAATTTTTTACAAGAAAATGGTGTACCCACATTTTTCCAAAGAAAAAAGAAAAACATTGACCATAATTTATCCTCATACATCATAAGGTCTAAAAATAAAAATAAAATAGACTTTAAAAAAGTTTTTAGGTCATTTTAACTCTTATCTTTTTAGTTTAACCCCTAGTAAACCTATTTTCACCTTAACTGCGATATTTTTTTTCACAATTCATGATGGAAAAAAATTAAGTTAAAATTTTTATATAATATAAAATATTATTATTAAATATATTTAGTCCATTTTAAAAAATTAAATTCACAAAAGTAGAAAATTTTAATTTAAAACAAACTTGATAGATGTGACGAAAAGGCTGGTTTTCAAGAAGGGTACTTTCTAAAAAAAGATGATTTTATTTTAGATCCATGATGAGTAATAATAATTATATGAATTAAATTAATATTTAAATATATATAATATATTAAATTCATTAAATTTATTACCCATTATGGTTTGATTTAATTAATTAAAAACTAGAAACATTGTCCACTTTAAAATAGTTTAAAGAAACCCATTTTTAAACCTAAAAAAACATATACTAAAATACAATATAAAGAGGATTTAAATGTAATTAACTAGATTAAATATAAATAAATAATACTTATATTAATATAAATTATATTTAATACATAGTTTTACTTTTAAATTACATAATTTTTCAAAAAGAAATGACATTCTTTCAAATACAAAAATCAGTATTTTTTATTATTCACTAAAAAATTAATATTTTCTTAAAAATGCCAAAATATTACCTAAGTTAATTTTGGTTTGATTATTTATAAAATGAATTTAATTTTTTCAAATAAATTTTATATAACTTACAAAAATTAATTATTATACTTTTCATGAAAAGAAATAAATTTATTTTTGAAGAAAACATATTTTTGAATAACAAAATTACTTTACTAATAATTGATCAATAATTTACTAAGAATTTATCGGTAATTTATATTGGGTAGGGAATTTATATATGTATATTTCATAAATTATTTAATATTATTCATACTCTGCAATTTATCAGTTATGATATAATGTTTATATATTTCAGGTTCATCTAAGATCATAGTTGCGTATCGAATTCTCTGTCGAACATAGTATTATTTTCTAAAATATATGGGTTTTACAATTAGTTCATTAATAAATTTTATAATCTATATATTAATTTTTATATTATAAAATTTAATAATGATATAAACAAAAAAAATTAATAAATAAATAAACTATTTAGAATTTAGTGAAAACTTTAAACTATAAATAGATAACGGTTTACACATAAACTGTGTATATTTTACATATAAATAGTGTATGTTCTAATGAAACTATAAACTATTTAGTATTTATATATTAGTAAAGTTTATTCTCATTACAGCATATACGTTAATAAAACATATATAATTATATTTTAATATAGTTAAAGTAAAATTATTCTTATTTTAATATAGTATATATATTAATATAATTTATATGTTATTACTTATAAAGTGTCAATAAAATTTATATATTCACATTGTTAATATGTCATTATGGATTATATGTGAATAAAATTTAAATGATTATATTTTAAGATATTTTATGGGAAATTTTTTATATATTAGCATAGTTTACATATAAATATAGTTTGTATCAATTTTATTTAGTGTGCTAATGTTAAATTTAGATTTGTTTTTTGGGTTTTAAATTTATAATTTCTCCAAAAAATCATTTCATTTTCTTCCAATCACTTCTGGTCTAGTCAGAAGTTCATTATAAATTTATTTTGTTCAGTTAAGTTTAAGCGAATTCAAGTCAGGTTTTATTCATTTAATTAATTTCTGTTCAATTCTATTATGTTCTATTAGGTATGGTTCGATTTAGTTTATTTTTATTCAATTAAATCTAGTTTAAGTTAGTTGAGTTCATTTTTTTCAATTTTGTTGGAGATAATTCAATATTTTTTTTAGTTTATGTCTATTTAGATCACATCATACTAGTTTAGTTTGATTTGGGATGGGTGAGATCAGTTTTATTTAGGATGGATTAGATCTTCCTTAGTAAAGTAGCTCCATGCCAATTTTTTTGGTCTTTTTATTTTCATTTTACATTAATTCAATTCACTTTTTTTATTCATTTAAATTTATGTCAGGTGTGGTGGGATTGATTTGGTTTGGTTCAGTTGTGTCGGTACCTAATTAAACTTTGTTTCAAATGAAAAATACTCAGATTATCTCGTGATCTTTCATATTAGTTCGCCCAAAAGTATGAATATGCATCATAACACCCTTGTTTTTTTATTTATTTCTAAAAATTCATGAAAAATAAAATTCAATAATATAAAATAAATTATTAATAAAAATCATAATAATTTTCTATCGAAAACCATTAAATTTCAATAATACCTTAAACTCATTAATCCTCTAATAGTCAATCATTTCATGGTATTGTATTGTTGGAAAATAATTTGGGGTTGGTATTATTGGTTTGAGTGGAATTATTAAGAGAGTGGTGAATTGATGTTCCAATATAAAAAATTTTGTTGCTGACAATTTTAATTCAAAATTCCCTCAATTTAAAACTTTTCCTAGTTTAAAAATAAAATAAGTATATATAATTTTTTGTATTAAAATAGTTTTCCAAAGGCACAATCAATACCTAGTTAAAAAATATCATTAAATTTTGAAATAATTTTACTCACACAAAACCCATTATATATATATATATCACTTATAAATGAAAACTATCAACATAGGTATTTGAAAACATGGTTTTATAAATCACTAATTAAAATTTAAAATTAATAAAATAATTTTCATGTGAATTCAAAACAATAAATGAAAGAAAAACATAAATCACACAACGTAATTAAAATAAGGGGTTCAATTCCAATCAAGAACATAATCCTCTCCACCTAGATGTAACCATTTTTAAGCACTTTTATTAAATCTAATAATTATATGGATCATCTTTTCAAAAATATAACTACACAGGGTACTTTAGGATAGACATATCCTCTTCCATAGTTATACGCGGGATAAAAAATGAAAATAATACAAGATATAGAGTATTCAAGTACTCTTATTCATAAATCAGAGATTGTGTTAACAGATTTTAAGGAATGGAAAAGAAAAATCCAAAATGTTAAAGAAATAGAGAGAGAGTATAGTGGAGATAAATTTAGTGTAGTTCAATCTGTGGTCATGTTTAGAGATCAGTGAGGTTCTCTTAACCTTTTATTATTTCCTAGTATGTTTGGGAACAAAGGAAATAGTCACTTCATCTTCCTCTCATATTTTTTAATGAAGTGAAGGAAAATATTGAGTCATAAAGTTGTGTTATATAAGTGTTTCACATGTGTATCTACAGCATCCCCTCACATGATTTATTATTACTTTTTATTATATAGAACTATTCTCTAATTATCTATTGGAAGATAATCATAAATAAATGTTTGTACTCAAAATAAAATCCTAGAGTCATTAAATGATTTGAATTTTTATCTAAATTATAATCATTGAAAACAAATAACGGGATATCATTTGAAATAGGAATTTTTGATCCATTAATTTAATGATATTGATATAACATTTATTTTACATTTATGTAGGCCTATGATTCTTTAAGTTACCTTGTTATATGGTTTATTTTACCCTTACAAAGCTTCAGAGTTCATGATATGGCTCTTACATGGACTCTGAATTCTATAGAGATACCCTTAGTGGGTCCTGGAACTTTAGATGACCATTATGTATCTACCCTTCCACATTAATGAACCTTATGCAGATTAATCAAAAAGTCAATTTTTGGAGTGTGTGGTCGATCCAATGAACATGTGGTAGATTTACCCTTATGTAAGTCTAGGTTCCTCAATGTTTACATTGTGTAGATCAAAACGGTTGATCGGAATAGATTTTCTATTAATTATATAGGCATAGTTAATGTAAGGTCTTATTGTGGTTAATCTGATAGTTAGAATAATTATAACTATGTCTACCATGGTAACTTGAAATATTTCATGCATTCAATAATCTATGGTGTCTTGTATGAATGGTTAATATAAATCCTTCTTATGATCAAATGACTATAACATTTGATCAATCTGATACTTGGGAAAAATTATTCATAGGGTCAATGCATTATATCTACTAGTTGATTAAAAATTTAGTATTTTTCCATCATAAAAAAATTGACTAACACAAAATGAAATATTATTTAGAATCATAAGAAATATTATTTGTTATCATAAAAATTAGTAATTATTATAATGATCTGGAAATCTCTTTGTTTTTAATGATAAAAAACCAGGGAAGAATAAATATTTAAATTAAAACTACAATAATTCTTTTGGGTAAGAAGAAAACATATTAAATTGTTAACTAAAACAAAATATCATAATACACTCCCCCTTTTGGGATTATCAAAATTAATATTAAATAGATAATAGATAGAATAATAAATATCATAAATAACTAAGAATTAAAAAAATTGAATTCATTTAAGACACAATTTATGAATAAAAATAAATATCATGTTGAATATATATTCAAAAAGATAATAATATTGTCAGAAATTAAACATTTTTTATAAGGTATATAAATTTGAATTATAATTATCCTATATCATGGCTTTAGGATCAATAGAATTTATTTCCTTTATAATAGAAGGCTTAGAAGTAGGCTTAAGATGATTAGAGGGTTCACCAATGATAATACCCAAAAAAACTAGTCTGAGATTTTGTATATACTGAACATGAATTAAACCAAAAGGTGTCATAGAAAAAGAAGTTTAGGTAGGAACTGAATAGGTAGAGGTTGGAAGAATTGATGGTATAAGTAAGGCTAAAGGCACTGCCAAATCAGTGTGATCACTATATGAATATGGTTCTATTAGTTGATTAATGTCCTTTAAACCTCTAGAGCCATGATCTATAATCTCTAAAAACTTTTCTTTCTCCATTAAAAAGATTTATAAAATATGTGCTAACACCTTGAGCTGATCTACCTAATTTTGAAATCTTGGGAGACTGGAGGTTTCTTCAAACCAACAACTAAATACCTGAATAATGATCGTAATTCATTATTTAAAAAGATATTGGTCATGTAATACCTGATGAACTTCTTTATGGTCTCCCTATACTTTCTATATTTTGTGGAATCACCTTTGACTAACTCAAGAGTTTTTGTAGTTTGATTTTGAAACTGAGAACACATCATCTCTTTGGTGTTTGAAAAACCACACTAATCAACTTTGATCTCTTTCTACATGATCTATCTAATATAATTATCATATGTAGGAGAATGAGAGGTTATGTGAGGAGGGGTGGTGGTTCACTGTATGAGGATATTTTTTAATCTATAGGTCTAGAAACCATTGCAAACAAACTGAGGTCCCTATGTTCTTGAGTTATCATCAAGTCTTGAAATGATGTTTGAAGAATTATCATTTGTTCATTCTACTTCAAATTTTCTTTTTATATAAGATCTATCATAGAATAAAATATTCTTTGTATGTGTTGTACAATATAGGATATGGAAAAAATATTCCTTGTTCTCTATAAGACATGAAAATAATTCAAAAATACAACATCAAATGTTTCAATATGTTCCAAAAATATGTCCTAAACTTATTCAAGTCATCCTTTGTCACCAAAGAAGTCGAAACAATATAAGGTGAAGGAGTGTCTCAGTTAGATAGTTATGGATCTTCCCATAGATGGGAGGTTTTTCTACTACCCATTTCATGTTTCTATAAAAAATAATTTCCTCTATATATATATATATATATATATATATAACAATCACTATACCCCCATGTCTTGGTTCAAATAAATTATCTAGGGCTGATCATCAACTGCAACTAGTTATTAAACATTATCATCCTTCAAAGGTGTTAGTATGAACATCTCATCAGGTACTTTTTCCATATTCTATACCAAATACTCTAATTTCTAGCATCTAGGTATATGATAAGGTGCCTCAATAATTTTCTCTATATCTATTTGATATATTAAGGATACTTAAACATCATCAGGTATAGCTGGAATATCTATATTGGGTTTCACTAAGAGAACAAGGATAACTAAGATAGTGGATGAAACGATGATGGAATTCCCACCATGCTCTGGTGGTCTACCTCCAAAATTATGAACATCATTATATTCATCGTCAATGTAATCTAAAAAGTTTATAGACATAAGGGACTTCTCTATCATAGAAAGTGCAGAATAATATTTGTGAGTGCTTACTGTGGGATCAACATAGACTTGATGAAGAAGTTGAACACATTGTTTGTTAGAAATGTTCAATAGGGTATTCATTCAACATGTTAAAATTAAATTCTGGTTTAGGGATTATCATATATGTTAAGGGGAAGAAGATATAATTTAATTCATAAGGATATTCCCATGTTAGACTAAAATTTTCAAAAGCTGGGTGAACTATTCCTAGAAACTTTTATTAGAAATATAGAAACTGACATCACAAGGTGGTTTACAAAGGTGAGAATATAAGCTACCATGTTCATACAAATAAAAAAGGTGATAATAAATCTGGGGTCATAAAGTACCACCTCGATCTTTCCTCTATAATTTCTTTATTTTATAGTCCATCAATAAGCTGGCTGGATTTCTTGTAGACAAGTGTAACATCCAGGATAAGATGATCAGTGAGTTGGAGTAATTCGATCTAGAACAAAGAAATTCCCAATAGAAAATTCCTATAATGAGACTTTAATATTTCTACTACTAAGTTTGAGTATGATTCCATCCAAAATAACCTCCAATCATAGTAGAAAACATATTTAATTTCCTTGAACATTCCCCAAAATTGAACTTCGATGGAAGATTTTTTTCCCAATAAAATTATAGAATTAATCTTTAATAAAGCCCTGATAGGTGTGAAAAACACAACCACAACTCAAGGGTCTAGGTGCATCTGAGACCACCCTATCCACATTCACTTTTAGAAAAATTTGAATCATAGGAATCCATCTAATGGGCTTCATCACCAATGTTTTCAAGACCCTGTCAATAATGCCAAATATTCTCAATATAACAGTCACTAAAATCATTTTCCATTAGATCTATCATAATCTTAGAGGCAGTTAGGACATCCCTATAAATTATAGTTTCCCCTAAATTCAAGAAGGGAGATTGGTTCTCAAAGGAAAGTATGTTCCCTGACTTCCATGGGTAATATATTATTGTAGTAGCAGCAATGAGAATCACTCCTAGATCTGTTCAATTTGTCAATATTCAGTGAAAGAGGTCATAAATTCTCCAAATATGTCCATCAACTGCCTGTGGCCAATCATGGATTGAATATTATCTCATATTATACATATTAAATTTCAAGAGACAAATATATGATAGATTCTATCCTAGTAACTTGGGCATAAATGACAAGAATCTACAATCAATAACCTTGTTCCTTGTATTGGGTTATGAATTAGTAGTTGTCACCTCCATATTCTCTATAATAGAAACATGGAATATGGGTAAATGAAGGGTTTCAGGAACTTCAACATCTATGATACCATCATGGTAATTCCATAAAATGTGTACCTATAAAACTCCCTCGCACTAAGATGGAAAATTGATATTAGCACCCAAATGAGAGTATCTCTATCAACATATTCATATTTATTGACCTCTATATTGATGTGAGGTGGAAGCAATCCATGTGCAGTAGTATTGCCCTGAAATTAAAAAATTGGGATATGTTTTAGTGGAAGAGGGACTTCCATATCTTCATTTACTATTTTGTAAACCCGCAATGTGCTCCAATAGTTGAGAGTGGACTGCTTGCATGCCATCCACATTGATCATTGCATGAGATCATAGTATGATTTTTTGATGAATTACCAAAAAATCCCATATGTATCAGGAGTACCCATTATGTATTTTTATAATGAATCTATTATAATGGAACTCCAAGGATCTATCATTGAATGAGATAAGGATCTAATTAAATTTATTGAGGAGTGATTCATTAAATATTTTGGGATCCTTTTTACCCAATCCTCCCATGTCAGTTGTTTGGACACATTACTTCCACTCTATTATAAAATTATTCCTTTCATGAGTGGATCCTATACAAACAAAATTTTCGATTAGAATTTGAAGATTTGTAATAAGTTTTTTTTGTCATATAAACATATAAAAGTCATAAACAAAAATTTTTGTTATCATAGAATTGAATATAAAAATTATCCATACTTAGGACATGGTTTTACCTCTATAAGTTTCCATCAGGGAAATGATCCTTGATTATATGTTCTCTATTTAAGACGTTTTGACATTACCCTAAAAGAGTGTCACACCAAGATAAGTAAATTATAGGGATCCTCTAATCTCTCCTATGGTTATATTAACCTTGTTTTTCTTATAGACAAACACTCCATCTCTAAATATTATAAAGGATATGTTCCAAATAATTTCATAGAAAAAAACTTCTTCATAGTGTCCAAAAATAACTTTGATGTAAGAGATGGTTCTTTTATAATCTTATAAAAAGATAAGAACATTAACATCATAAAGAATATTTCAACAGTTAAATATACCATTTCCATCCTTGATTTCGTAGTAGATACCATCTTGGAAAAGATAAGTAATTCATTGACATAAATAATCCATATCCATGGAAAATATAATTATTGAGAGTGGTTCCCCTTTCCTGGCCCCCATGGAGCACTTAAAGAAGCTTATTGAGAACCCATTGATAAGAATAGGAAGCCTTTATCTTCTGAGAATGATTTTGAATGAATTTTTGAAGGATATGTAAAATAAATTCTTTGTGATATTATAAAAATTTAGCTATATTTAATTGTATCAAAGGCCTTTGAGATGTAAATTTTGAGGGTAAGATTTCTAACATTTACCTTCACCCTCTTGATGTTGACACATTCTGATGTAGTGTTAAGGTAGTTATGGGTGTTTCTTATAAGAACATACCCAAACTAGTTTGATGTAATAAATCCCTAGGAAATATATCCTAATCTAAAAGCCGTGATTTTTCTAATGATTTTTTTAATCCTATTCCCAATTGAAAAAGTCTGGAAATCCTTAATCTCCACAACATTTTATATTTCCAGTATTAGGGTGATAAAGTTAAATTTGACTCTATAAGGTATGGATGTAGGGTTAAATAACTCCCTCACTTAATTAGTGACCACATCACACACAATGTATCAATAAAATATAATGAACTTATTTGTAAAACCATCAGGTCCCACTACACTATCAACGATCAAGGATAATAGGGTTTTCTTTATTTCCTTCTCATTAGAAGATTTAGTTCGCATCCTTCTTTGATGGTGATAAACACAAGTAGTAATATTATCAATAATTTTTTGGATGTTTTCATCCCCTTAATATGAGTAGAGGTCTCCAAGTATTTGGACACAACATTATATATTTTATTTTCAGAGCTAAACAAGAACCCATTTATCTTGAGGGAAATAACCCATCTCATGTCCTTATTTTCCATGAGAATGTAGTGAAAGAGTTTGGAATTTATATCTCTCTATTTTATTCATATGATGTTGTATTGAATCTTGAAAAGATTATACTTGAGATCCAGTAAGTCATTATGTTTAGATAGGGCTTTCATTTCATCATGAGAGGGCACATCTTTATTCTGATTAATGCTTTGACAGTGTTCTAGGTGATGCTCAGCAGCCTTGATATCATCATCATTCATGGATAATACGACCTTGCTCCATTCCTTGAAAAAAATAGTTTTTATCTTGGTATAAAAATATTAATGGGGATTATAGAGACTTAAATATCATAATTTTAGTCATCAACTTCAAAAAAACATCTAACTAGTTTGATAGATTGTTTTTCATTGAGGGTGTATATACTCCATGTGAAGCTAGATCCAACCATAGGGACTTCAACCAAGATTCAATTATCAATAATGTAGGAGAATTATTAGGTTTCCAACCTTTTAAAATGAGTTCTATTTTACTCTTTATGCCTTAACACAATGTTTAATTCCCCCAAGGTGACCCAACATTGGGACATGTATTCAGAGATTCTTTATATACCCCTCTAAAGACCTCATATTTTTATGTAATAATTGGAATCATAAAAATGTAAAAGAATATGTCAGTACCCTAAATGTCAATAGAAACAATGAAAAGTTTATTTTTTTAGTGCAATATTGAAGAAAAATACTATCATGCTTTATAACCCATAGTGTTTCCACATCACTTTCAGGATAATTTTATGAAGCAAATGAGTTTCCAAGGGAAGATAATTTGAAGGATTTTCAATCTCAAAACCTCATTTGTGGTTTATAAATTCCAATAAACATTGGTTTATTGATCACAATGAAGTGCCTAAGGGCTATGACAGTGGGATAATTCCCAAGCACTTGACAATTCCAATTTAGGATCTTCATTTATTAAGGGATGATATGCTTCTAGTTTAAGGACCCTCCTCCGGTGTTAAATCCATTACAGTTTTCATTCCCTTTACTCTACTTTTTATCATGACATATATAGGACTTATACCCTTATAATTATTATCATGAGGTTTGGTGACGTCATCAATGGATTGAAATACCTCGGTTTTATTAACCCAAATTTTTTCACTGAGGGGGATGAATTTATTAGGGGAGTAATCAATTCCCATAGCTGTATCTTAAGTGATATTCCTTAGAATATTTTCCTAGGAGTACATGTATGAAAGTTTATCCCCCCACATGATGAGTAACCTGATTCTTAACTTTGGAGACTTTTATAGTATAAAATTATTCTTTAAGTTTCACATGTATGTCTTATTGAGTATTCTTTACAGCATCTATGCTTATACAAGGGGTGACAATAACCTCCTCAAATGAATTTTCATACAAATCAACCACTGGTTTAGAAGAAGTTGAATTCTCATAATCCTAGTGTTTCCCTAATGTGTCCTTCTATTTTCCTTGAACTAAAAAATCCATCACTGATAAACTAGTGTTGATAGGATCCATTGGTTTTGATTCTTCTATATTACAACAACCATTCACTCCATCCTCCAATGAGGGATGCTCATTTGTTGAAGTTGTAGTGATTTGGCTACCTCCTTCACCTCGTGTATTAAAGTTAACTAATGTATTGGTATCATCATCACTTATTTAAAGGTAAAAACTTCATCAATGTTGTTATATAATGGTTAACTAGCATGACAACCACCTATATAAGGGTTAGGTGGAAGCTACTTTTACATGATGTTGTTTTTGTTGAGTGATGCTAAAGTTATTTAGTAAAAGTGAGCGGGAAAGATCCTATCAGTTTTTCTAGATGAACGATGAGCTAGAGAGTTGTTAGATTTACATGCATGGAATAAATTTTATTTGGGACAAAGCTTCTCTCACATTACAATAAGGAAATTAGGATCTTAAAGTCTATCAATTTCTTCCACCTATAAAAATGGAAAATGAGGACACTATAAGGAACTTGGGAAGAAAAATTCCATACATATTATAAAAAATATACATAAAATAATTATGTATTATCTTTGGGAGGTATAGATGGAATAAAATAGGAGCATTGATTATGAGTTTGTTTTACCTATCTCTCTCATGGTGTTTTCATGATAAAAAACACTCTCTTTTGAATCTCAGATTTTCATTTGAGTTTATTTCAAAATCCTTAATTTGAATTTTAGTCATGTCGTTAATGGTCCTTGTAGAGATATTAAAGTTATTTCAAAGGTGACATGTTAATATTTTTGAAGTATTGGATCTATCATTTATTATGTCTCAAGAAAATGGAATCAAGTTGGAATAACTTTCAAATCTCCTAGAAGGAAATTGAGGAGCCTCCTCTTGAAGATCGAGCAATGTAGGTGGCAATGGGTTATTGGTTCAAGGAGTCATCCAACTGGTTCCACATATACTAAAATTATCTAAACCTTATAAATTTTTAGCTTTTGGGAATTCTGGTGGTTTAGGTGTTCAAAGGAGGTCCCAAGGAGTTTGAGATTGGAGGAGAGGTTGCAACTGAGAAAATCAAACTAAGAGGAGTCTCATGGTGTGGAGCCATAGGCCCAACTATATGGGTGGATGCTATAGAATGGATGAGATAGCTATGAAATAGGGAGCCTAAGTAAGTGTATTGAATATATTTTTAATTTTGGGGATTTATGTTCCTTGGAGCCTTGTCTATGATGTATCCCCATCTTGGAATTTGAGAATCATGGCATAGAGGTGTTGGCGGAAGTGTGATTCTATGGGGAGGTGTTTCAGTGGATATTTTTTTCAAGGAACCTATTCCATTGAGTTGGTGATGTAGAGTATCCTTCTTCCTAGTTGTTATGGGTATGAAATGTGGTGGTATTGGTTACATAATGGTCTTCCCCTAGTTTATTGGATCTTTAATATGTAAATAGACTCATAAATTAGTGGCATGTTTGACAATACAAGTTATAGTATAGTCCTCCCCACTGTGTCGTAGTCCCCTGTTTTTCTAGAAGTTATGTGGAATGGTCCCATGGATTACGTCGTGGCCTTCTATTTTTTAGGATAGTTATAAATTCTAAGATCCCATTAGACTCGATTACTTTTCCAAAATTTCTCTCATTTATTGGGTGACCTAAGGGAATATTTTCGAGGCATTGCATCCCCTTATTAGTGGAATTTAACCTCATCCTTGGTAGACTGATTTTACGTGTTTTTGGGTATGTCTCCTCTTTCACATTACATATTTTCTACCTATTGTTTCATTCATTGAGGGTTTTTTTCAAGTAAATCAGTGCTTTGGGTGTTGTTTAGATGGGATAATGATGTTTTTGTTGTGTTTTAGGCTGGTAAGGGTGGTCTTCTTCATTGTATTGATAGGCGGTGGCCTCCCTTTTATTCCAACAGTACACAGTGGATTGGAAAACATTATTTGAGGTAAGGTATCCTTTATTTCTCATTTAGTTACATCGTGTGGGAGGGGATATGATTTTTTTTATCTTTGGGGATATGGAATATCCAACCTAATAAATATAAATAATTAGTTTAATTGAAATTTAAGGGGGAAGGGGAATGAAATATCATGTTTTACAACATTTATATTTTATTTTGTGACTATGAATTCTTGATGTACCATTGAAAATTATTGAAATTGGGAGCCTTTTTTGTGAAGGGAATGGATTTGGTTGTGGAAATATGTTGTGTAATTGTTTGAAATCATTTTAAATGAAATTTTTTACCCACTTATATCGAGTTAAAAAAATTATCTCCTATAATATATGTCTTGTGTGATAATTCTCCTAAAATAAATAGGTGAAAGTGATGAAAATAACCTTACTAAATATTAAAATTGATGCATGAATGTGATGTGAAAAATATTATGGTGTGTGGTTATGATGCTGGAAAAATTTGATGTGATATGTTTATGGTAAGGGGTAGTGATGTGTGGTTCTGATATGTGATGAAATTTTTATTTGTTCTGTGAGGGAGTATGTGATGAGTTGGGTGGTAGTGATATGGGGAAGTTTTGATTGAATGTGGTGGTGATGTGGTGATTGTGATGAGGATGTGATTTTGGTTATAAAATGGTTGCAGTGTCAGCTATTTTGCATGAGGAATACAGTCTGTTGTGTTATGGGGTGTTGTTCTAGTTTTCTGTGTAGTAATGGAATCAATTTAATGTAAATGATGAAATTGAAATGTCATGTTATGGTTTGGATAATGGAATAAATTGTTAATTAATAAATTAAAATGGGATTTTTGGTTAAAAATGGTTAATGTTTAATGTTAAATAAGTGGGTTGAATAATGAAAAATGGTTGTTAATGGGAAATATGAAGACTATATTAGTTCGGATTGATTTGAAAATAATGTGTGGAATATGGGTTGTGGATTGTGGCTTTTTTTGGTGTTTTTCATTTAATGGTGGTAGAGAAACTGGTAGATGTTGTGAGGTTTGGTGGTAATGTTGTGAGTTGGCTAATACTCTTTTCGTGAACCCATAGGTTGGGATGTGTGTGATAATGTAAATATATACCTTGTATGTTACATTTGATTTCTATATGCATCCCACCCATTTAGACCACCTTATTATGACAACCAATTTTTTGGGGGGTATTTTTCCAAAATCCTGGTGGTAAAGATATATGGATGGCTACCCATTCTTCCCCTCCCTCCCTTCGAGGAAATGTTGACAGGAATGGGTACTGATTTACAGAAGTCAAAATTTTAGTATGATGATGTTGATAATGTGATGAGATGGATTATGGTGGGGTCGTTTATGGTAGGAGGAGGGCATGAGTTTGAAGTCTCTCTTATTCAAAATACATTACTATTATGGTTATGGATGTGATTTGATGAGATGACCCAAGTTTCTTTAGGTGAGATGTGATGAGATGTCCCAGGTTTCTTTAGGGGATATGTGACGTTCAATTACATTTGATGTTATTGATAGGATTTGATATCCCATATGTTTTCAGTCATGGTTAATTTTTAGAAGAGATTGGAGACTCATGATGTATAACATTGGGGTGTGAGAGTAGCATCCTAATGGGAAAATAGGTATAGGGTACCCTTATCGATATTATTCTTACCATATTATTATACTTTGATGTGTTATTTAGTGAGTTTTCCATGGTTAGGATGAGAATAGTTATTTTACCTACTTAGGATATAATTTTTCTGTTATTTTCTTATTGGTTCAGTAGTATGATTTGTTTTCACTTGTGTACCCAAGAATTTTGGTATGATCATACTGAGTATACTTGTTTGATCACCCTATGTATATAAAAAATATTTTATGGTTTCTATGAATACTTTATGGATCATTTTGAATACTACTAGATTATACCTTTGGACTTTTGTTGTGTTGTTAGCTTAACTTTTTCTTTTTTGGTATTTATTTTGTTATTATTTTATTTTTTTACACTATGCCTGAATTGTAGTATGTTTTTGGTTTCATTTATCTTATGATTTTTCATGTATTTTCTTGTGGTTTATTTATCATATATATTAGTCCTATTATTATAGATGGAAATACCTCCCATTTGTGATATTTTTATAGACTCATTGTTAGTCACCATCCTGAAGCCTACAAGAAGCAGGAATCAGGGGGGTCATTATCTCTCTTCCTTCATTGTCAGACTAGGAGAGTACCTTTGGAGGGAGTGGATAATGACATTGATAGTGTATTCATATTTTTAGAAGACCCACAAACTATCTAGTATTAAAGGAAGAACCATCCTTAATCTCTAGGAGTCAACTGGCCATCCAATAGAGGAGCACCCGCTAGTTGGTACTAGTTCCAGAAGACAATTGAGTTCCAGGTGACCCACCATCCTATTGGTGAGGTGCACCAGGTAGTCTATGGAATCAAGATTGCAAGTATAATACATGATTTAATTTTAGTAGAATTTTAATTATTTTGATCTTCTTTAGTTTCAATGACCCTAGTTTAAATCTTGAATATTCCTAGCCTTTTGGAGCCTATAAATAGAGAACTAAGGAGGCTTGGAAGATCTACTAGTTACCAACAACATATCCTCAATCCTTGATTCAAATTCGAATCGCTAAAATATAGTCTCATGTTTTATAAATAGTTAAATCCAATTATCCATCTTTCTCAAAGGCACTTCTCTAACATCATCTCTCAATCTCTCAATTAAGTTTTACTCATCCATTCACGAGATTAGGGAGCACAATTATATTGGGTTTCACCAAATAAAAATCTCACTTCTTATAACCTTATTCAATTGGTTATCACTAATGAAAACGTGAGGTATGAGTTTATTGGAAACCGAATAATCTCTAGATGGTTCTTAGAAACCATAATTGTGAGGTAAAGGTTTCTTGATCACCACTAAGATCAAGGCAGTAATAATATAAACTTCTCAACTAGGGGAGAAAAGATATAGGGGCTCATACTAATCTATTACCAAACTCCTTTATCAAAATATGTTTTTTCTCTCATTTATTTTACACTTTGAACCATTTAAACTTGATACACATAATTTTGTAAATTCATTTTGATCATTTTCTATTTTGAATACTCACATTAAAATTATTGAAATTATCTTTTTAATTCAGATCAAATTTATCAATTCAGTACTTTATCAAAATTATAATCTTATTAATTTATCATGTCAAAATATCTTAATTTTTATTTTTTATTTTCTTTTAAAATTTTAAATTCACACCCCCCCCATCATGCCATCTTATTCCAACCAACAATTGGTATCAAATTTTTCTTTATGTTTTTATTAATAATATATTTGTTTTCAAAATTTTGTTTATATTTAATATTTTTTTAATATTAATAAATTTGGAAGTCTAATTATATGATTGAATTTTCCTTTTATACTCATGATCCTTTATTTTATGGTTCAAATTACTCTTATTGTAAAAAAGTTATGTTATTCTTTACTAGTAACATTAGTTATCCAGTTTGGAAAATACTTATACATGGATATATTCCATTTAAATAACAATAATATAAGAAGACAATGATATTATAAACATTTAACTTGATAGAAATGTTTTGATAGATTTACATTTTAGTCTGGATAAAAATGAATTTAATCATATATTTACTTGGAAAACTTCCCTTGAAATATAGAAATCTATATGAGTCACACAAAAATTCATGAAGATAGCTAAAGATACTAGATTAGACATGTATCAATAATATTTTGAAAGTTCCTCTATAAATCAAAATAAATCCATTACTAGAGTATTTACAGGCTTTAAAGACATTTGAAGTGGTCTAATGTCACTTGGTGATGATTTATCTATATATAACATAGGGAAAATATACTCTAGGCCTTTTCAATTTATTAGAACCCAAAATCACTCTCATTGAAGAAGAGAAGTATGTGAAGAAAATCAGGGTCGAATAAATTATTGAATCCCTAATGACGTAAAAAATTACTATGAAATGATAAGATGAAAAAGATGTTAATAAATCCAAATATGAAAATAAAATAAATTCTTTCAAATAAATTAATGATGATTCAACCAGAGGTGAGGTTCATGATTTCTCTCAACTCACCAAGAGCACAAAAAATACTTAATTTAAAAAACTAATACAATGAGGTAAATAAAAAATTGGATCTACAACTTCTATTTTACGAATCCAAGAAAAAATTCCACATAAATCTGGAATGCCCCATCTATAATAAAAAGGTTAAATAATGGAAAATGGTTGAAAATGCTCTTAAAGTTACAACCTGAAGTATGAGTGATGACTCGTTAGACTCAACTTCCTCATATTATTCAAGTGATTCAAGTCCTAAGTGTCGTAAGGAAAATATTTATGAATACATCGAGGTTATTTCATCTCCTCCAATTTCCCCTTCATCTCCTTGTTCTTCTAATTATTCTCCCTCTTCTTCTTCATCTTCTTACTCCCCAAGTCACATTAATTATAAAGACCCAAAATATTTCCATGATAAACTCAAAATTTATTTTCATGAACTTGATTCATTGTATAAATAACTTGATAATAAATCCTAGTAAGTTCTTAAAAAAATATCATCTATAAAAAGATAAGGATCTTCCCTAAAATAAAAACAATAATTATCCATGAAAGTTAGAAATCATCTAGACGTTAATAAACTCTAATCTACCATTAATGAACTCAATATTTCTCTTTTGAAATTTAGACAAGATGAAAATAATCCAAATAAAATGTTAGGATTTAAAACACATAAAAATTAATAGATTGATCTTAGTTTCTTAAATCATTCAAACACCTCAAAAAATATATCAAAAACTATTTTTTTTATTAAAGGTTTATTGAAAGAGAAATTTTTAATTTTTTTTAAAATAATTGGTTATTTTTTTATGAATGTGATTTCAAATATTCATGATAAGGGAGACTAAAATAAATTCATATTTCATCCATGATTTTCAAAATAAAATCTCATACTAAACAAATTAGGATTCTTAAATCGTAGTTAGATAACATGAGCAGAATCAAATTCATTTGGATTCCACAACCTTTTGTTATTTAATTTTTTAGGAAGATTGAATTACAAAAAATCTCAAAAAGTTATATAGTAACTAGATAGTGGTTGATAAAGAAACATTTTTGGTGAGATCTTTGAATTCAATCAAATCAATAAACTAGAAAGAGGTTACATCACCTTTAGTGATAACTCTAATGGTGTGATAATTATTGAAGGTACTATACAGTTTTATAACACAAATCTTATTAAAAATGTTTTATTTTTAAAAGTATTAAAATAATTTTTGCTAATTTTTAGTCAATTATGTGATAATAATTTTAAAATTTCTTTCAAAAATTATTATTTTTTATTCATAAAGATAACTTTACTTTACTGCATATCATTTTCAAAATATTTATACAATCAATTTAAAATATCTCTCTATACAAAACATTTTATTCTTGAGTGCAAAAGTTAATGAGTTATGTCTTTCACATAGACTCCACGGTCATTATCTCACACAATCACTTTTCAAACTCAACCATTGTCAACTAGTATGAGCCTTACACAAACTATATTTTAATGATTACATAGTTTTTGGAACATGCCAACATGTTAAAAAAATCCAATTTTAAATCTATAAAGGACTTTATTCTTCTAAATTTATTGAACAAATTGATCTTGGTTATTTTAGACATTACAAATTAAAATTTAATGAGATAAATCCAATACTTTTTTATTTTTTACTACTTTAAAAGATTCACATAGTATTTTTTATCTCATAAATTTTAATCCTAAAAATCCTTCATCTAGTTTTTTAAAAAAGATTAAAATTAAAAAAAATTAAAATTACTTATATTTTAACTGATCATGGTGGATAATTCAATACAATTAATGATATTATTTATGTTCTTCTCAAGGCTATAATAATTCTCTTTCTAATCCTCAAACGCCTCAACAAAATGTGGTTGTAGATACATGAAATTAAATTATCCAAGAAATAAATTAATCTCTATAAAATGTAATTAATTTAACTCAATATTTTTTTTACTGAGGTCATGCTTATTTATTTTTAATCTTTGAAAACTTTTTCATAAGCCCTATATCAAAAATAAACCTTATGATCTTTGGAAAAATAAAAAACTCAAAGGTTGATATTAATTTGTTTTTGGTTGTAAATGTTTTATTCTCAACACCAAAGCAAATCATGGAAAATATTATTAAATACCTTATGAAATTATTTTTCATGGTTACTCCAACTCAAGAAATGCATATTTAGTCTTTAATAAAATGAAAAAAATATTCTAAGAATTGGTCCATGTAGTTTTTTATGAAAGTTTTCCAAAATCTCTTTCTCAAAATGTTTTTCAAAATAATGTTTTAAAAAACTTTATAATCTCAAGAAGTTCAAGAATAAAAATAATATCCTTTAAATTATTTACCTAAATATTTTTAAAAATATAAAACCATCCACTTGAAATTATAATTGGAGATTTAAAAGTTGGAACATGTATTAGACGGTCGATCCAATATGAGAATAAACACCTTGCCTATGTCTCCAGTTAAAAAAACCAAAAAATTTAAATGATTCCCTTAAAAATTAAAATTGGGTTTGTTCCATGAAAGAATAAATAAGTAAATTATATCATAATTATGTATTTACTATCATGGAAATACCTAATGATCGTAATATTATAGGATTTAAATGAGGTTTTAGGAATATATTTAATAATCTTGGTAATACCAAAAGAAATAAATCCCATATTTTAGCTAAAGGTTATAAATAAGAATAAAGAATCAAGTATGGTGAGTATTTTTCTCCCATCACTATGTTAGAATCCATTATAATCATATTATAATTCACCACTCACCATAATTTCAAAATCATTCAAATGGATGTAAAAATAACCATTTTAAATTATTTAATTTAAAAAATGTTTTTTGTGGATTAACCACCTGGTTTTGAAAAAATTATTTCTCAAAATCATGTTTTAAAATTAATTAAATCTCTTTATAGTTTAAAATAGAACCATTGGGCTTGGTATGAATGTGTATCTAATTTTATTTTATCAAATGGTATTAAAATAAGAAAATAATATTCACTTATTTTTCTAAAACACACCTCAACTAATTTACTACTTATTAAAATTTATGTTGATGATGTGATTTTTTGGCTCTACCAATGAATCTATTTATTTTAAATATTCTAATATAATGAAAAGGGAATTTTAATTGAGCTTTATAGGTAAACTCAAATTCTTTCTCGGTTTACAAATTTATCAAAGAAATGATAGTGTTTTTTCTAAATAAATGAAAATGCACTTATAAACACTTAAAAAGAGTCTTCTTGGACCAATGTGGTTGGAGATAGCATTTATGGGAAAAATATGATGTTTCTTCAAGGAATCTTGTGGTCTTAAGAAAGGGTATCCTATCTCCCTAAGTATATATATTATTTTCGAAGACATCATCATATGCATCATCCACCAAAGCCTAAGTAATGGTGAAATTATCATGTACCGTAGAAGGATGAGATTCCCATCCATGTCATATCTCATGTTCCTAGATGATTCCATTATATTCATTAATTAAACAAGCAGATCTTTTCAAGGTTTGAATAGGGTGTTGGAGGAGTGTTTTCATTAGAGTGGTTGGGTTATTAATAAGATGAAGAGAAATTTTTTTCATATCTAGCAGTTGTTATGATAGTCGAGTCTCTACTATGAGCCTCATCCTGGGCATGCAGAGAGGGGAACTCCCCATGGTGTATCTAGGTACACCTTTATCCCAAGTGATACTTTGTATTCGGTAATTCTACCCCCTAATTAGTAGGATCACAAAGCGGTTTCTTAACTATAATAATAAATACTTATCCTTTGGGGGTAGGATAGAGCTAGTAAATAGTGTAATCCTAGTCACTCTGGTTCATTCCCTATCACCTATCAAGTCCCCAAAAGGAGTTATTAAAAACATTAACAGAATCCAAGAAAGCTTCATTTGTTATCCCCTGTTCGAGGGTATAAGGCACTAGGTTTCCAAGTATAGGATAGTATGGCCTTCCAAAGAAGATAGAATTAACATTCATTGTCTTGAAGACACTCTTACCTCCATGCATGCTAAATTGGCATGGGAGGTGCCTGAACAGAGTACCCTATGAGAAAAAACCATGCATGGATGATATTAGAGGGATTGGTCTACAGTGGATAGATTTGATTCTCCCCTCTAGACTGAGATTGGACCCCTCATTAATTCTCCCATGCCTTATACTTATTGCATGGTCGGGATGGGTGAGGTATCTTTTTGGCTCGGCAACTGGAGTTGGGTGTCCTTCGGCTACACTAGATGTCCTACTACTGACATATCTTTTAGGGAAGCTAGTTTGTATCTAGGTTTCATCAAAGAAGTTCTGGATAGGGACCAACAGTAATATTTTCATCTCATTAAGTTGAACTCATACCCGAATTCGTGCATCTTTACCGCATCCCCCTCTGGTATACTCTTAACGAAAGAATACCATCGAGTCCTTACCATACAGGTCCCTATGTATGTGTGTAATGATGTTAATTGGGAAATTATTATCCCCACAAAATACAATTTTCTCACTTGTAGAATTAGATATAAGGCAGTCCCCAATGATGAGAACATCAAGCGTTGTGGAGTATACATGGATTCTAGGTGTCTTCGCTGCAATAAGTGAAGGGAGGAAACATTGGGTCACCAATTATTTGAGAGTGAATGGGTGAGTGAGGTATGGATGTTTTTTGGCGAGTTCACAACATTCTTCATTCCTACCATGGATGATCAGACCTTTCTAGAACATTAGTACCATGGATCGAGATAGGGGCCTTGGAGAGGATGGCTCACAACTTGGTTTTTCATGTAGGTTGTTGATGTTTGTGGAAAGTGAGGAATAAGTGGATACGTGATGGGGTATCCTCAATTGTTCGCTCCATCATCATCAGAACAAACAAAAATATGCTTATAGATATGGTTAGGTCCCTAAGAAATAAGAGGGATACTTTATCTTTTCAGGGGTTTAAAACAGGTCTCCAGAATCCACTTCCTAGAAACAATATCCCTTTGGGATAACTGGGTCTATTGGCATCTTTTGTCTAGGGGCATGAAACTCAACATAGATGGATCTTGTGCCTCAGGTGATATGTGAGGTGGGGGAGTTTTCTATTATTGAAATGGATAATTAATCGTAGAATTTACTATTTGGTTGGGATAGGGTACTTCTTTCCATGAATAGGCTATGGCCATGCTCATGGGTCATAGTGTGTACAGGCAGAGGAGTTAGATATCATGGATGTTGAAATAGAATCATTGTTATTGAACAATGATCTGAATATTCTCATAGTTTTCCCCAAGTCAATTTATTATATCATCAAAAAATGTCATAGTGCCCTCGTCAACTACACTAAAGTACACCACACTAGGCGGGAGGGTAATAAAGTCATAGACTATTTGGCCTCGCTTGATGTTCTGGTCCATGAGAGCTTACTTTTTTCATAACTTCTATAGACTGAATTCAGTGTGGGTTAACATTATTAAAGGGGATTCCCTCATTTTACATTATTTTAGACTCTCGTAGCCTCAGGTTTCTTTTGGCCTACATTTTAGAGTCATACTTTTCATTTTTCTTTGTTTCTTTGAATAAAAATTTACATGATGGATGAAGCTGGTAAGATGATCAACAAAAAACTTTATATAAGTATGATTATTAGTATAATTTAACTTAGAGTGACCTGAATCAACATCACATTTAGTAATTTCATTTGTTCTTATTTTTAATCAAATCCAAAGTAATCTCATATTAAATTTGTTAGAAAGATTTTTTATTTAAAAGGTACTTATTTTTGGATAACTAGTTTTTTCAATTCTAATTTTGTAAGATTCCAACTAGATATGAAATGTAAAAGTGATACTTTCCAACTACATGGAAAATCCCTTATCTCATGGAGTATTAATAATCAAAAATATATTTCTATTTCTACCCCCGAAGAAGAATACATAGTCTTTGAGAGTTGTTGAGCCTAAATTCTATGGGTGAAATATAGTCTCTTAGACTTTGGGATTACATATGACCACATCCCAATTAATTTCAACAATACTAGTTCCATTAATATTTCCAAATATCCTATCCAACACTCTCTCACTAAACACAATAACCAAAAGGTTCAATTTAAAAAGATTTTACTTCTAAAAGCATGATATCTTATTGTAATTTTTCAAGATAGAATATCAACTCACTGATATTTTCAATAAACCTCTTCCTCGTGATAATTTTTATTTCATTAAAGGTGAATTAGAAAGTTTACAATTGTGATTATATTTATTTAACCACATCCATCTTTAGTTTTATTTTAAAAATCTATTTAAATTGACATTTAATTTTCTTTTAAAATGTTGAAAATATTGATTTTATGTTTCATTTCATTATTTTCTTTTATTTTTTGTTTTGGATATAATCCATTTATCTCACTTGTGTTACCATTTAATTGTGGATCCTTATCTATTTTTTCTTTAATTTTTATTAAGAGATACTCTTTTTTTCAAATTACTTTTTATATTAAAAAGATTTTCACTTATTTGGAAACTTCAAAGTGATATTCTCCAAAATAAGTACTCTTTATTATAACATTACTATTTTAAATTTTTTAAACCGAATTTGTTTTCAAACATCTAAATACACATTTTTTTAATTTATTTTGAAAATTTATCAATGGAATTTCGTATTATATCTCTTATTTTTAAATTTTTTATTATCTATATTAAAGTTTAATTAATTATGAGTAAAAATATTCTATTTATAATTGTCTCTCTTAAAATTATTTTGAAGTTATAATTGATGACATGAAAATATAAGAATACTTTCAAGGTATGTCTTCTCATTCAACTGAACTCCTTCAACCTATTTTCAATGAAAAAGTATTTCAATAATAGATAAACTACTCCTTAAACGAGGGAGTGAATATCTCGGAAAAGATATGTACTAAATTTTCCCGAAACTCTCCTTCTATTTTCTTTATCTTTTTCCCTAAATTTTTTATTCTTTTCTTTATTCCTCTCTTTTCAATTCCCTTGCTATATTTATTTTTTATTATTTATTTCCATTATTTCACTCTTTCTTTAATTTTTTCTATTTCCATTTTCTTCCTATATTTTAAAATAATCATTTTTTCTCTTAAAACTTATATTGAACGTCCCTCCCTGTCTATATTTATGAATTACACCCATTAAAATGGATTTTAGAATAAAAAAGTCATTTTAAAAAAATTTAGTTTATCATTTGATTTTACTTCTTCCCCAATTTTTATTTATTTTCTATAATAAACAATAGAGAGCATTTTCTTTAAGTTTATTTAAAATATAATTTTTCACATTGGGGGAGGCTTATTGAAATATTGGGATAATTTTATTTTCATTTCTTTGAACTTAAAGCGGGTATAATTTATTGAAATTTATTTTTATTTATTTTTAATTAATTATTTCAGAAATAGAGAGTTATTAAATTTTATGTTAAATGTTTTATTCTTGATATATGTCGTTTTTTTATTTACCTCCTGGTCATGTTGGATATCTTGATCTATAAAATATTGAATTAAATGTCTATATCATTTACTCTTATTTTATACATGATATATATTTTTATGTTAAGTGTTTTTTATCATCAAAAATGTGGTATATTATTGTACCCATCTATCTCATAGTGTTTTCATGATCACCAATAATATCTTATGTATCTGATGTTTTCATTTGATTGAAATTTATCCTCCTTAATTTGACTTTAAGTCATGTCATTAATATTTATTATAGAGATCTTAATGTATATTCCAATGTGACATTTTGATCTTGTTGAATGCTTGGAGAAATCATTTATGAGTTTTTAAGAACATGGAACCAAGTTTTAATAACTTTGGAAGATCCTAAAAGGAACTCTAGGAGGCTCCTATTGAAGATGGAGTAATGAAGGTTACACTGACTCCCTAGTGTAGGGAACTATCCAGTTAGTACCATGCAAAAAGTATATTATGGTGTCCAGAATACCCACCAAAAAACTAGTGGAGTGCCACCAACCGACCATTGGTAAAGGAAGAAGAATCCCCAACCTCTGAATGTACATTATCTAGCTAGTAGAGGAGAATCGGATGGCTAGTACCAGTTCTAGAAGCCTAGTGAGTTCTAGATAACCCACCATAAAGTTAATGAGGTGCACTAAATTACTAGTGTCATTAGGATAGATATTGTGAGACTATATTCAATATTGGTTAAAAAGTCATTATTTCAGTCTTATTCGGCTTTAATGACCCCCACTGAATTACAAAAGATTCCTAACCTTTTCGGTCCTATAAATAGTTTCCTAAGAAGTCTTATAAGATCTAAAAGTTACCAATAATTCCACTCTGATCATTGATTAAAAATAAAAACTCTTGTGTATCCCCTTATGTTCTCTCAAGATCCAACTCCAATTATCCATCATTCTCAAAGGATTTTACCCGATAACATATCTCATTCTCTCTTCTCAATTTTACTAAACCTTTCAAGATATTAGGTAGTGGGATTGTAATGGTTTTACACCAAGAAAACCTATCTCTTCTAATCACCTTCTTCAATGAGTTATCACTACCTCAAAAGTGAGTGATGGGTTCTTTATCTATTGATGAAACATAAGATAATACTCAAAAATTGTAATTACGAGGGATGAATTTCTTCATCGCTGCAAAGACCGAGGGAGTAAAAAAATAAACCTCTCAACCGAAGGGGATGATATATAGGGTCACACACTGAGCTATTGATGAACTCTTTTATCCAACTATGTTTTCTCTACCATTTTTTATATTATGCATCATTCAATATCAATACATAAAATTTCACAAATTTGATTTTCTCATTTTTAGATGTGCATACTCGCTTTATCATTATTAAAATTAAAATTTTAATTTATATCTAATTTAACAATTAATTTCTTTATTTAAAGTATCACCCTATTACTTTATCATTTCAAAAACATTTAATTTTGATCTATCCTTTTTTGTTTTCTTTTATTTTTAAAGGAAAAAATCCTATCCCTCTATTTCAATCTTGATCTGACCAATAGTAGATTCAAAGGAGAATGGAACTTGGTGATGTTATCATCTCAATAGGGATAATTCTGTTATTTTTTATCTTTCATTTCTTTCAATTATTTTTTATGAAAATAACCTATATCATTTTGAATTGAAAATGACAAGAGGTTAAATTTTAATGTGAGGAATGTTATTTTTTTGGTTTAATTATTTTTCATAAATTCATGCATTTTATTTTGATTACACAATTATTCTAATTATTCTAAGAAACATTCATTTTTCAAAACATCAAGAATTTATTATAGTAAATCTTGATCAAGATTTATAAAAACTATCCAAAAAAATGATTTGAATAATATTCTCACAAGTAAATTTTCAATCAATAAAAAGTTAAAGAATATAGAACAACAATTTAATGATATCTTGATTGTAGTGATCTATATTAAATCATTATAAGTGGATGAGTTTATGTTTATGGTTGAAAACCTATATGAGTTGACTTACCTACTATCAACTTATGGAAATATTAAAAATATATTTTCTTTTATGGATGAAGATCTAGTCATACTTTTTCATGAATGAATGAATTTTTAATGATAAGACAATCAAGATTCTATAATATCATAAATTATTTGTCACTCCTTTCCTGTTTCATTCTCACTATTTTTCTACTTCTATTCTATTTCACTTCCACTCATTCACACTCATTTATTTCTTAGTTACATATCACCTCACAATCACTTATTTGGTGGTCATTTGATTGTTATTTTTGTTTTCCTCGAGGCTAGTTTCTTGGTTCATACACACATGATTTTTCCTTCACTGAGGATACAATACTAATTAGCTATAATATAGTTTTTTTGGTAATAATTAAATTTGTTAGATCAATGAAAACTATTAAACATTTGGAACTGTTATCAGGGAAGGTATAGAGACATAGGTTTTTCATACATAAATATTACATATTTTTAGATGAATATTCAATAAATTTCACAAATGCATGTCTGATAACCATTAAGGTTTAGTGTATTTTTTACTAGATAATCAATGTTATTATTTCATAAAAGATATTGAACATCTACCATAATCATATTCTCCTTATACATACCCTACTTAAAAAATTTATTCATGACCTGGATATTGTAAACATAAGAAATGGTGAGTTCAAATGATCATTAAGGTTAAAAAAGAGAGATATAAATTACCACATAGTCATAACATAAGCATAAGGGTATGAGAACATGAGTTTAACATTTGAAAACCATACCCTACATAACAAAGATCATAATATTGAGTCATTGAATAAATCATGGTAGTTCATAAGACATGAATCATAATTAAATCAAACAACATAAGCCTTGATAGAACAAAATAAACATTTGAATTAAGAAAAGGTAATATTATAATATATTCAACATGTATAAATAAAAACAATTTCACTCATTTAGTTAGGGATATAATTTCAGGCCCTCACATGAACTTATGGACATGAAAACTAGTTTCGTTCATAATCATATGGACATGAAACTAAGTCCACACATAACCTTATGGACATGAAACAAGGTCCATACATAAACTTATAGAAATGGAACTAGGTCCTAACATAGAATTGAGAATATGAAACCAGGTTCATTTATATAATAATTAACTCATGGTTTATCCATATTTACCCAATGAATTAGAGATCTATATAATTCTAGTCTCACTCATCACATAATGAAAATCATAAAGATCTATGCCACAAGATTATAAAACACAATATCATAACTATTTTTGATGAAAATATGATGCATTTTTTTATTTTATGGTATAATTGTGGGTGTTTGAATAGATTCACAATCATTCACACTGATTTAAGTATTTTAGAATGTCTTTTTACTGGTTATGTTCATGGATCCAAAATACCATACAGTTCCCTTTTTTGAGATGTTTCATGAACCTAATTTCCAAAGGAAAGTGGTCATCAGGAAATGAATCCAATGATACTTATGGACTCATATTGGTCGAGAGGATGGGGGGATAGGATAATCACACCCTTTGGGGGGAATGTTTTCCTAATTCATGACTCTATTAAAAATTTATGAAATATTCACAAATCCTTTATTCTTTCCTGAGTATAACATGTGTCACCCTTAGGCTAAAAATAAATTATAAGTATGTATGGAATATAGAATCATTTAAATTTATCTGAGGTTCTTCATCAATGTATATATATGTATGTATCCATATTTTTTCATAAATGGTACCCTTTTGATAAAATTAGATATTATTTTTTCATTTATTATTATGATGCTGGTTTTAATCCATGCAGTGGGGAACTCTGGAGTTCATCATCATCCAAGAAGACATGAGTTGTTTTGATGTTGGGATTAGACCCATAAGATGAGATTCCTACATATACTTTTAAAATAAATAAAATATCCACATAGATTTTTGACACTTAATGGGACACATCGTACCATATATGGTCATGTGAAAAGGACTAGATCGTTCACTTTAATGTCAAGTGGAAAGGGCATCTAGGTGAAAGGTGACTAACCAAAATTTGTTGTAGTTCTTATGTCGAGGTGTCCCAAGGAACCTGTAAGGAATGTGGGCTACCATTTTAGACATTACCCTAATGGTAATTTGTTTAATGGAGGATTAGGGTAGATTTATTTGTATTGGTTTTGGACCTTAATGAGGCTTCCAACATATCCCATCTATATGGAAATCAAAGACCACATAGTTTTGTTGTGAAAACCCATGACTATGGATATTCTATGAAGGTTTTTCTCATACATAATGTGGAACATTGAGAGGGTTGGGGAATAATTTTTTGGAATGCCCTGTTCAAGAGGATTCCCTATCTTGTCTTATCAAGAATATAGTCCCTTTGAGAATCAAGGCATGGTTTCAAGGATTACACTGTATGGGAGTATTCTGCTTAGATTTTGGCAATTAGGACTATCTCAACTCATGGTTATTTGAAAATTTTGTTGGGTTTTTCACCTATTAGGATGACATTTTAGTTGGATCCATGGATTTTTGGACCCATGCCTATGGAGGCACTCTGAAGGAATGTGAGAGGAAGATCTGGGAAAATATTTTCTTCCAACACATGCATCTAACTATGTGAATATCATGATTTCAACTAACCTCTATGACCATGTGGATCATGCTAAAATGTGAGAAACAATATGAATCATAATTCATGGAAACCACATAGCCCCTCTATTGGTGTAATAGGTTAGGGATATGGGAGAAGAAGAAAGTTCTTTGATGCTTATATATCCTATCTTGTTTTCATAACTATTAAAATCAATTATGACTACCTATATTTATACAAAACATAATAAATTATAGGGGATTATTCCATGATGGATGACCTATTTCTAGTTCGATATAAGTTAGAAGGATAATCCACTAACCCTTGAAAGGGGAAAGAAAGAGTGATCCCCTCCCTTTATATCTAGAACCAAAGGTCCTGGGGTCATAGAGATGATGAATTAAATACGTAGACCTAGTCATTGTGTTTGTGATTAGGGAGTCCATATAATATTCCCCATGTTCAGGGTCCCTATGACAGATATATTTCATAACTACATGTACCCCAATGTCCCTAACCATCGGGTAGGATGAGTGTGGTACCCCTCTGACTGATGAATGCATAACCAAATGGGAGAAACAACGGTGTGTCTATCATTATGTTCATACAAGTCTAGAGGCTTCTATGGAGTCTTAAAATTGGTCCCAATCATATTAGTGATCCAAATGAAGAGTATAACTTCAATTGGTGTCTTGATAGAGGGATTATAAGGTTTCTTGCGGAGGTCAGGGCTTGGTCAGAAAAAGGTGCTTCATATAGGGTATCAGGGGAGGAACTGGAATTGATTCACACAGGGTAAGATTGTGTGTGCTGGGGATTATCTGGGTGATGCAAAACTTGGGAATAAATAATTGGGAGAGTCCTTTCTCAAGGAACCAAGGGTTTCCTCAAGTGTCCCTTGACTGATCTCTTATAGGTCCCAGGTATGGGGAGGTACCTTTACGCTAGTTCTTGTCAACTAGGGGTAGGGGTCCTCACATATGTGTCTTATGTTTTAGACCCTGAATGTACTTAAATACCACTATCCCCTTAATTATCTCTTCTATTGGGGTTTTGAGGTCAAGTTTAAAGATTTTAGAGGGCCTAGTAAAAGGGGTTGCAATATGAGAGGTCTAAAGAATACTCCTTTTTTCAGTATACTAAATATGGATCCTTGGGGTTATATTTATAGGAAAATATAGGTTCATCGTCAAATGAGGTAACTCGCAAAGGTACCCTTTTTAAGTGCCATGTATAGGTACTTTGTGTTGTGCTGGAAACAATTTATGGGTCGTGCAGGCCTTTCCTGCATGACACTCTTAGCACCGAGGCTATACACATGTAGGACCACCTGGGTGAACCACCTAGGTGATCCCACAACTCCATACCACAGGGAATTCACCCCTTCCTCCCTACTTAGGATCAGTTTTTCTATATGGTCTTAGACCTCTGGTTCGGTCCCTTTTCTACCATCACTGACCCCCTTGAAAAATGGAGAGTTTCATTGTGATCTTTTTTTGATGGGTTGGGGAATTTTTGGGTTGCAATACACAAAAACTCACCTCTCATTCCAAATCCATGGTCTACTCTCATTGGAAGGTTCTCAACACCATTCCATTGGATTGGGAAATGGTTTTAATAAATCTTCATCCCTCTAGGTGTTATAATTCTTGTGACACACAAAAATCCAATCTTCACCTTCTGTAAAAAATGGTGTATTTTTACTCAAACCCAATATTTAGTGTCTAAGTGAGGATAAAATCATGAATTCTATGAAAAAATCATAGAATAAAATTTTTGGTGTCAACAATAATCTATGAAATATAATGGTTCTCATAAAAATTTCATTATAACATAACCCATAGAAAAGAAATTATTTTCATAAACATTTAATCATAGCATAACCTAGGGAAAAGGAATGGGTTTCATTAAAATATTGTCATAATAAATATAAAACATCCTAAGAAATAATAAGGATGGTATCATTGGATCATATCCCCAATAAATATCTCAAAACATCAAAGTATATCATCTTAGATAAAAAATTATTTTGAAAGATAACATGGAATATTCCTTGAGGAAAATATCATTATCTCTTTGAAATATCTTATTTAAAATTAAAAATTTCTCAAATATTAAATAAAAATATTTCTTTGAAAATAAACATAAAAATTTATAATGTGATATTAAAAAAATTTATTGGTCAAGATGGTGGAAAATTATTTTCATGTTGTGTAAATTAAAACAAAGATTCCTCTCGTGTTTTCGGTAAAGATTCAAAAGAAACTTGTTCTGAAAATGAAAAGAACATTAATTTTAAAATATTTTTTAAAAATAAAAACAAGGGTAAAAATTAATTTAAACAATAATTATAGAATATTAATAAATTTATTTAAAAAATTTCTAGAAAACATGGATAGGGGATAAAAATAATTTTTCACCGAAGAGAGAAATAAATTCAATTTTTCTTAAAAATGGCATTTCAGTCACCTCACTACTTAAAGGGAGTCAAATAAAAGGTAAAATTTGATTATATTTAAATAACCATAGTATAGTAAAATTAAATATTTTCTAGATATATACATCATAATATTTCTTAATTAGAAACTTAATTAATCCCCAAAAAATGAGATTGTAATATAAAACCCTTGCCACATCAAAAACTTTAGAATAATAATCCCCATAAAAGAAATAAAAATATATGGATATTTATATCCCCATTAAGTTCATATAAATAATTATAAAATTCATTCATGTTTATTATATACACAACATAAAATAAACAAGTTGTCAATATAGCATGTGTCTCACAGAATTAAAAGTGAGATGAAAATCACTTGCCACTTTGGAAACATTTAAATCATAGAACCCATTAAATAATTATTTAAGATGAATCTTTGTATATAATAAAAAGAAATATATTAATTATATTGAATATAAAATGCTCTTATATACACCACACTATATAAATGAGTGGCGGATATGGAATATGTCTCCCAGAAGTAAAAGAGATACTATGAATCCCTTATCTCAAGTCTTGAATTTCTTCTCACACATTCAAACCTACTGTGTATGAAACATAGGTTTATTATAAATATATTAAATGAATATACTCATATACAAAAAAATATATATTATTTACCTGTATCCTTTTATTACCAGTTCATTAACAATTCATTGTTAAATTTATGGTTTCTAGTAATAACTATTTCATTTTTTGTGCAAGTTTGGGTTTGATTTTTTCGGTAAATTTACTTTGATCATGATTCCATCATATGAATAATTTAAAAATCGATATAATTATCATATATATTCCTTATATATTTATTTATAGCAATCTATAAAATTTAGATATAGAAAATGAATTACATTGTTCAAGGAGACGGTAGGTCATATGTACGCATGAATGTTGTTTCCATTTTCTTGGTGGAGGGAATGAATGAAAAGATAATAATATATCCCCTTTAAAAATAATTTTTATTTCATATATATCATATATATTCATTATATCTATCCTTAATATCATCCATTTCAAAATAAAAAAAATGAATAACATCTCTTCGTGTAGGCGGTAGTTAACACGTACACACGAGCGATGTTATCGTTCTGCAATGGATTCGAATGTAACAAGTTAGTTCTAATATTATAATTTTAGGAGTATAAATATTTCATAAATATCAAATATATATATATATATAAACATTAAATCTATAATTATTTCCAGCTATGAGTTGTGGTGATGGAAAATGAAATACATTGGTCGTGAGGTGGTAGTTTGTTGTACCCACAAATAACGGTTTTGTTTCTCATGTTATGGAAGAGGAGATGGATATAGGTTATTATATTAACATAATAAAATCTCATTATATGGGAGAAACTTATGATATTATATAATAATATTTTAAGAATAATTTAAGGATCTAGAAGAAGAAATAAAATATAGATGTTCGGTTAAGAATTATACCTCTTCATCAAACAATCTTCTTAGGTTAGCCCCAAAAGCCTAATTAATAAATCTTACTAATAAAAATGTGGCCTAAATTAAATGTTAATATATTTAAGGAAATTATTTTTTTAGTAATTGGAAAAAATGCATTATAAGTGTAAATAGGAGATGAGGGGGGCCTTTTATAAGTGGGGAAGAGGACACACTTTGGATTTTTTAAAAGAAAAAGTTATACCTATATTTTAATCAGGACAAAGGATCAAAAATTTCTCACTATAGAACATTATATTATATAATCTCAAAATATGGATATAAAATATGAATTGTAAATGATTTTAGGTTATTTTAACCCTTTGCTTTTTAGTTTAACCTCTAGAAAACTTGTTTAAATTTTAACCGCATTAATTAATTTTTAATGTTTTTACTATACATTATGAAAACAATTAGATGAACTTATGATATAATATTATATATTATTATTTTAAATATTTAATCCATTTTTTAAAATTAAATTCAAATAATTTTAAGAATTTAATTTAAAGTTAAACCCACAGAGGTGACCAAAAAGTGGTTTTCGAAATAAAATATTTTCATAAGTATAAAAAGTATTCATATAAAAAATAAATATCAAATTAATACCAATAACCTAAATTGGATTAATAATAACATAAGTTTTATAATTTATCTATCAAAACAATTTAAGACAAAATATAACCTTGAGAGTTATTTAAATAAAAATTAATTTTTTAATAAAAATAAGTATTTTTCCCTCTATATTAAAAAATTAAAATTTTCAAACAAATCTAAAAAAAATTAACAATTTTATAATATTGAAAATTTTATTAAAAAATGAAGTTATTTTTATAAAATAAATTTTATAAAAAATTTAAAACATAATTTAATCATCTGTTCACAAAAAAAACAAATCATTTTTTGAGAAAAATGTATTTTCAAAGAATATAAATAATTTACTAAAAACTAACTACTTATTTATAAATATATTTTATTTTTCTAAAAATATTACATTTAATTTTAAAAATATAGTTATTCCTATTCATACTTCCAAATTTAACAGGTATGTTATAACTATCATGTTTAAATAATAATATTAATATCTTATTATAGTTCATTAAAAATCATTGTTGTGTGTAGCAAAAGTTATCAAATAAAGAAAATTAATAAAAAAATATTTCATAAAACATTTATGTGTTACTGTAATGCCCCAAAATGTTTTGGAAGAAAATCAAATTAATTTAACCTTTTTGATATTCTACAATTAACACAACATTAAATATAGATTTCATTATTCAAAACCACAAAATTTGGATTGCGTTATATGGACTGCCAAGTTAATATTGATCTACATAAAACACTTATATTATATTTTGGTAAATAAAAACTAGATTTTGATATTGTTACACACAATGATGAGTTCATTCGATAGCTAGCATCACACGGAAGACGGAGTTTTACCAAACTATAATATACTATTAATATTGTTATTAAAATATTATTATAGTTACCACCCAGTCGTTGGAATGAAAATCACAAGTTATAATAAATAAATTATGAAAATATTATTTAAACAGTATACAAAATTAATCCTTTGCTTCTCATTTAGCTAGAAATAAATGTAATAACTATTTAAAAATAAAGAAATTATTTTTCTAAAAAAAATTATTTTTCTATTTTACCTCAAAAAATTAAACAAACCAGAACTGATGAATGTTTTTAATAAAATTTATATATGAAATATTCAATTAATTTTTTTACACTCATCCAAAAGATTTTCTAGGAATAATATAAGAATAAATCCAATTTTATGATTAAAAAGATGTATTTTTCAAAAGGGTAATTTTACCGCTTTTTAATAGATAACCCTTTTTAAATATATATTTCAACACTTTTATACTTTTTTATGGAAAAATAGACTTTATTTTTTAAATCATAATAAATAAATTTAATTTGGTTTAACTTTTTTTATTTTTCAGAGAAATTTGATGTTCTAATGAATAATGAAAAATACTGAATCTAAATTGAAAACATATTTTTCATTTAAATAATTTATAGTGATAAATTATATTTTTTATTTGTTTTAAAGTATAATAAGATAAATTTTATATAATTTAATCCAATATATGTCATTTTTATCAATTTTTCAATTAATTTGGATATAAATACATTTCAATCTTTTGAACATTTTACTTTAAAAACCCATTTTCTCAGCCTATCTATGGGATTAATTTTAAATAGATTTTATCAATATATGTGTTTTATAATTTCAAAAAAGCATTAATAATTGTAATAATATGGTAAAAATTTATTAAATAGGTCTCTTTTATTTTTAGAGAATATGAATAGTAACATAGGTAATGTTTGTTACCATGGTAAAGGGTAAAATTAGGTGATCTAGGTTAAAAATAAAGTGATAATGAATATAAAACTACCCTAACACTTTTCCTAATGTTTTTGATAAATTTAATTCATCCTTAAACCAATAATATTTGAAATTGAATAATTTAATGGACACCTTTTCAGGAAAATGACTTGGATATTATTAAAATCAAAGAGAAAGAAAAAATGTCACACTCTTACTTTTAATAAGTTTTATATTTTTAATATGGGGATAAATTGAATATATGCTCATCTATATATATTATTATGAAATATAAAATCTTTATATACATCATGTAAATTTAATTTTAATTTTTAGTGAATAAATAATTATCAAAAACAATTACACAATGATGATGTAGAAATTATTCAATTAAAAACTCAATTAAGTGATTTTAAAAAAAATTAAAATAAATATAATTTTAATTAATTAAGGTTCTAAACGAATTATATAGGTTAATATGACATATTAGGGATTTATTAGATTATTTTTTTAAATTATATTTCTATATTTATTTACTTAATGTCAATGTAAGGAATAATGTCAAAATTAACATTAATGATATTTTATGAAAAACAAATATTTTAATAAATAAGCTAAAAATAATAATAAAACCTAAATATAAACAAATTGGATAATTTATGATCCAAAATATCATAAATTTACCACTTATGGTTCAATTGATACCTTATAAGTAAAAATATCTACCTTTTAATATTGAAAATGTTGTTACTATAGTTAAAATTAAAATAGGTTAACTAAGGGTTAATGAAAAATATAATATTTAATATTCCAAGAAAACATGTATAAAATATATTTTTTATGGGATTACCACCCTAACCACATTATATTTTAATACCTTTCCATTTTTAGGTATTAGTATTGAAATTTAATTTATTTTAATTTAATATTTTTGAGAAATTCAAAAGTGCCCCTCACCTTCATTATAAAATGACACCTCCTCTATCATTTATTAACATCACATTGAACCTTATGTATTGAAAAAAATATGAAAAAATAATTTATCCAATTCAATATACATATTATATAGGTTCTTTTCTTTCCAAAATACAAACTCTAGAGTCCTTTAGAGGAAATCTAAATTAGGTATTTGGAAGAATAGGTAATCACTCTAACTGATCACTCTATTTTTCTAGTCTTCTATAACTCGTCTAAATATATGATATAAATCATAAAATATAAAAATAAGTATCAAAAATATTCTTAAATTCTATTATTATTATTAACACGCCACTATAGATCTTTTTACCCATTAAACAAGAAATGAAAGTATCACTCGAGCGTACGCACAACTTACCGTCTCCACGTAGTGATACAATTAATTTTCCATCACCATATCTTATTAGTGGTAATTATGATGTGTTTAATAATTATATATTATATTTATGGAATTATTATACTTTAATAATGATAATATCATATCTACCACTTTACCAACTAATATTTGGGGAAATGACAATGTCGCTCATGCGTACGTATGGCTTACCATCTCTACGATGTGATATGATTTGTTTTTCATATATATTTCACATGGATGGTAAAAAGGATGAATTTTATTAATATATATGATCTATATAACAGAAAAATTATTCTTTAATGGTAATATTTTATATTATATTCTTTATTTTAATATAACAAAAAATTAAAAAGAAAGTTCATCTGTACATACGGCCAACCATCTCTATGAATGGTGTGTTTTATTTTCTATCTATAAATTTTATGAATCACCAGTAATACAAATATACTGAATATATATATGATATTTATATCATTTTTATCATTATGGGTAATATGAAACCATGATCTCTTTAATAGTACTAAGGATAACAAGTCAATACATGAACAAAAAACAGAGTTGTTATTACCTGAAACATAACTTTAACATGGAATTGTTAATAAGAGATTTATATAAAGTCATAAGTAAATCATATATGGTATTATATATATGTATATGGTTATTTTTTAGATTTTTAATAAACTTATATTTATTATACATGAGTTTTAAACATATATCAAGGTAGTCAAGACTTAAGGTAAGGGTTTTTTTTCTCATTTTTATTTCTATGGGACACATGACTTATACACTACTTGTTTGTCTTGTATGGTATATATACAACCCATGAATGTAATTTATTCGTATTATTATGAATATTATGGTATTTAAATATCCATATAATTTTATTTCTTTCATGGAAAATATTATTCTACTAATTATAAAGTGGTATGGGATAATTTCACAATCATATTATTATTCGGGGTTATTTATATGTAAGTGTATGTTGGGAAATATTTATATTCCTTGTCCATGTTTCTTCAACATGTTTTCCAAAATATTTTTACTATTATTCCACAATTTTTAAGGTCGTTTTTACCCATATGTGTATTTTTACAAAATGGTTTGAAAGGAATCATTCTATCATTTTCCAAATGAGGTACTTTGTAACATTTCCAAAAAAAGTACGAATGGAATTCTTTCTTAACTTGTATGGAATTGTAAGAAACCGAATCTTTTTTTTAGTTATGAATCTTGTTTTCTGGTGTTTTCGAGAAAAATTGGAGTTTCTGGAAATTTTAGCAGTACACTCCATGTACATATAAGTACACGCCATGTACCCAGTTGATGCGGGTGACTGTGTACTGGATGTGTAACGACAGAGTACATGGATGTGTGTGGTGACCTAGAGACTGCCTAAAGCGGAGGCTGGAAAAAGTAAGTACATGTTGTGTACTTTTTAAGAACATACCATGTACTTTATTTTAATTTCATTAAACGGATCGGGGTCGCATCTAATGGAAAAAATGCACTCCTTCTTGACATATCTCATTCAGGAGCATCTGTATGGTCATGTATCTTCTCTGAGCCCCCAACTCATTGTCCATTATTTGAATCAAACTCTGTCAGTTGCATTGGAATCACATCGGTGAGTTCTCTCTTCTTCTTGAACTTTGTTTCCAGATTTCTCCTCTCTCGTGAGTTATCCTCGGTTGAACGTTTTTAACGTTTTTGTAGATCTACGGTGTTCTATGGTGATTCAAGGCCTGAGATTCAAGTATATAAATCTCACAACACTGAGGTTGGTAGTTTGTGCCTTTCTGTAGATAGTCTTTGAAATTTATGTGAAAAAGTGCCCAATACCCTCATTCGGGGAATTGCGTGTTTATGGTTTTTAGCCCTATTATTACCTGTTATGCCTTGTTTGTTTGGATAGAGGTTAATTGATTGTGAATAGGGTTAATCTTTCCATTCTATGGATGGTTTTCCCATGATTGTTTGTTTTGACAGTGTGGTCTAGCTTTCCTGTTATGTTGCTTGCCTTACATGCCTAGTATTTTTAGGATGGAGTGAATGTTATCTTACATGCTATGATATGTTATAGATTGTTTATCCAAGAATTTATTGAGGTGTACTTTTACATCCATGTATCTTTTGTGAATGATTGACATACACAGGGTTGTGGGAAGTTGGTGTAGTAGACTATAGAGGGAATGGATGCTGAGGGCTTCCCCAGAGTGTCTATTTTACCATTACGTTGCGAGACCATAGGGGGGATGGACTTTGTTCTCTCTCAGAGTGTCTGTAGTTTCTTTGATATGGGCCACAAGAGGAATTAGACATTGACTGCTTTCTTAGAGTGCCTACTAGTCACTGATACGAGACCATAGGGGGAATTGATGGTGAGTACTTCCTTAGAGTGTCTTTACTAAAGCAGAACCATAGGGGTTAGGCTTTGTGTAATTCCCAGAGGGTTACTTGTGTTGTTTGGTTGAACCAGAGGGGTTAGGCTATGAGTACTTCCTAGAGGGTTACCTACTTTTGATTAGCTGATTACTTGGTATATGAAAATGAATGCAATTTATTTTGTAGGATTGTTACTATGTGTACTTCCTTGTTTACAGCTTAATTTTTTTATTGTCTGCCATATATATTCACTGACTGTTAGGCATAGATCTTTTGGTGGTTCCCTACTAGGATTATTCTCACACCCTATTTGGGTCATGTTTTTGGGCTCAAATATATTATATTCTTGCAGGTGTAGATAACGTCAAGGACCCTTCTACTTCAGGTACTTGATTGTTGTGGAGTTGGGGAGCATGGGACCAAGCTGAGGCTTGCGATGTTGTAGATCATTTTTCTTTCTTTTCTTTTAAACCTTGGTTTTTCACTTTATTCTAGCATTGTTATTTATTAGGATACTTTCATAGACATATGTATCATGCATCATATATATGTGTGTGTGTGTGCCCCAGTTTTTTATTACTTTCTTTGTTTACTTATTTCATGTTTTATAGCTTCAGTTATTGATATCCATATTACTTCTATTGTGTTGCTATGCTAATGAGGGCATAGTTTGCCCACCATCACACCCAAGGCTCTCGTTTCTAGTTGGAATCCTCTGGAATTTGGGGAAATTCACTTGAGGCCATGTGACCAACCGGGTACGGGGAACCTCTGGGTGGCTCTCAAAACTAGGATGTTACAGTTTGGTATTAGAGGAATTATTTTCCTCTTGACTTACTACTTAGAGCCTTTATCCAGTTATAGGAATTAATAGGTACTTGGTAATAAGCTTTTCCCAGAAGTATCTAACTCGTGTAAAGGGAAAAGCCAATTTGCATCATATATTGTGATTTTTCTAGTTTTCCCATTAATACAGTTGATTTGATTTCACCATTGGGCGATTCACATGTATTGTGATATTATCATTTATATTAATAAGGTTCTATTTCTATTTCATGCTAATGAGATGAGGGTATTCCATCTCATGCATCATATAGGAACTTTCTAGAGATCACATTTCATGCATTCTTTTCGTGACATTTAGGGTGCATTAGTGATTGCAAGTTGTTATGATAGGTGTTGTACTAGATATGCATATTGTTGTGATAGATGCCTTGATAAAATACCTGATGCTTTATAGGGTAGTAAATTATGTAAGGTTTTGTTAAATTTGGTTCTTGAGGTGTTGTGGGCCCTCATTGATCGTAATTTGGTTGATAATTGTATTGTTATTCCTTGTGTATGACATGTATAGGATGCCATGATTTGATTTACATGGATTATGGGCCCTCATGGATCATAATTTGGAACTTTAATGTTTGTTTCAGTGTTTTATGGGTCCCAGAGTAGTTTTTGAGGCTTACTGTCCAGAAAAACCTAGAATACACGATGTGTGATGATGAATACACACCATGTGTCCTTCTGTTCGGGAAGGAACTGTTTTTCTTGAGTACACACCATGTACTATATATACACACCATGTAGTCTCAAACCATTCCACTGACTATGTGGATAGAAATACGGGGTTAGGAAATCTTGGGGGAATAGGTCATGTACTGGTTGTACACATCGTGTTGTGTGGACTATGTGTCCACCCGTGTGACTAACTATATGGATGGATAAAACATATGTTATACATTCCATGTCAATCTTGAACACGTCGTGTATTGTAACCCATGTATCCGGCCATGTAGCGAACAACACGGGTCAGTGAATTATTTCTAGTACACGTCGTGTCAGGAGAAAACATGCCATGTAGAGTGAGCCATGTAACTAGTTGTGTGACTAACAAAATAGGTCAGTGAAGTTCATCTAGTACACACCAGGTCTAGGACTAACATGCCGTGTAGTCTTATTCTATGTAAACTGTGTGGCTTAGTCGTGTAGAAGAACTCAGGAAGGGGAAGAGGATTTAAGTACACGTTGTGTGTTAGGGAAACACGTCGTGTGTACGGGGTGTTACACGACCTGGGTTGGTAGAAGTACACGCCCATGCGAAGGCTTAAGGGAATATGTCGTGTAGGTATTACACACACCGTGTATCCATGTTTTGAAAAACATGAATACTTTCTTTCTTTAGTTCCCTTATTAATCTTCTAATTTTCAGTCCTTGATAATCTTGATCTAAGGTGTGTGTTTGACCATGCAGATTCATGCCACCAAGACGTCCTCCGGTTGTCCACCACTTACAGTGTAGGGATCAGACACTGGATATGACTGATTAGGGACTACCAGCAGATCCTCCAGTTTTCCCAGCCTTGTAACTAGCCATCATTCTAGACACAGGTGCTGACACACACTTCCAAGAGGGCTTTATGAGGTTCATGGAGACCTTCTGAGAAGTACCACATCCTTCCCCTTCAATGGCAGAGTTGACGCGGGATTTCCAGAAGCAACATCCTCTCACCTTAATAGGGGACAGAGGACCTAAGGCTACAAAGTCATGGTTAGAAACCATGCTATATATCTTCTATCATCTAGATACACCTCCATAGAGGAGGGTGAAGCTTTCTACATACATGCAACAGAATTCTTCCAAGCGATGGTGGGATGTGATCTCACAGGTGAGACTCTAGTAGGTCATGGTCTAGGATGAGTTCCAATATGCCCTCTATGATTTTTTCTACTTGGAGACTTTGAGGGCGGATTGAGCACGAGAGTTCATGAGTCTGGAGCAGGGTACTCTTTCAGTTGTGGTGTATTCTTCATGGTTCACTGAGCTGCAGTGCTTCAAACCTATTCTAGGAGGTGATGAGTTATTCATGGAAAGGATGTTTGATTATGGTCTCAGTAATGGCATCCGATCTTAGGTGAACATCTTCAGGTTTAATTCCATCACTTTTATTGTCAACTAGGCGCTAATCACATAGCTCAATATGAGGGATTATGGAGTGGTGAGCTAGGGCGGTTGGACATCCAGAGTTGGTATCCCTCCTACTCACAGCAAGAAGCTCCGTAGGGATTCTACGTACAAGGATCCAAGATGTAGAGAGACATATTCTGGTATCCAGGTAGTGTCCTACTAGTGCAGGAATAGTGGGCATACGAGACTGAATTTTTCAAGAGACCCAGTGGATTGCCGATCTTGCAGCAAGATGGGTCACCTTCTGTGTTTCTGTCAGTTTTTCTCACCAGCAACTAGTGAATGGGTTTCTTCTATGACTCTGTGTTCAAGAGAATCACCATCAGTTTCTCATCAGTTAGAGAACTAGAGTTCTTCTGGTCATTCAGGTTAAGGTGGAGGTCGCGGTCGTGGTAGCCATTCAGCAGGCTTTCAGTGACAGTAGGGATGATCAGCTTAGGGTATTCAGGTAGGGTCAAAGGGTCGTGGAACATGTCATACTTTTTTAGTGGAGTATACCCAATAAGATTAGGATCCTGGACCCTCTATAGTTCGAGGTATGATCCTAGTTGCCTCATTTTTAGCTTCTTCTCTTTTTTTATACAGGGGCTTCCGATAGCTTTATATTTTCTGCTGTTGTGGAGATCCTTAGGCTCTGTATCTTTATGTTGATGTCTTGATGTTGGACACTACGTTGGTTATAAGAACAACTAGTTTACATAAGCGCAAAGAGTTCCCTCTTGAGGTTGGTGGGTGTCAGTTCTTCTAAGACCTCTATGTCTTAGAGATGATAGGCTATGTTGTCATTCTCGAAATGGTCTCTTTAGTTCCCTTCCAAGAATTTGTCGATTGCTATCATCGTAGGGTGATTTTCACATCACCAGAGGGTGGATCGTTTATTTATAAGGGCGAGTGGGATGTCCAGGAGAGCAGAGCTGAACCCGAGCATCATGGGTTGGGAGGAGTTACAGCCTAGATTGCTAGTCTATATCTGGATGACCAGGGGACTTCACAGATGGACTTTACACCAGTGGTGGATCATTTTAGGGACATCTTTCTAGAGGAATTTTTAAGGTTTTCCTCTAGATAAAGAAGTATATTTTCCTATTGAACTTATTCCAGGAGCAGCACCGGTGTCCATTCCTTCTTATATGATGGCTACACCAGAGTTGCAAGAGCTCAAGAAGCAATTGGAGGAGTTGTAGGAAAAGGTTTCATCTAATCCATTACATCTCCTTGGCATTCGCATGTCCAGTTTGAAAAGAAGGTATATGGTACCCTCATACTTTGCGTGGATTATCATAAGTTGAACCAGTTGATGGTCAAGAATCGATATCCCTTACCTACGATTTATGATCTCTTTGATCAACTATGAGGATCCCGAGTGTTCTTGAAGAATGACTTGAGGTCATGTTATCATCAGTTTCATGTTAGACCATCTGATATACCTCTCACAGACTTTCGGAGCAGGTATGGTCTATACGAGTATGTGGTTATGTCGTTCAGTCTCACGAATGCACCTACAGTCTTCATGGTACTGATGAACCGAGTATTCCATCCATACATGGATTCTTTCTTGGTGGTCTTCATGGATGATATCTTGGTCTACCCTCACACTCGACATGACCATGCCACCCATCTTGATATCGTTTTGATTATATTGAGAGAGAATCAGTTATATGTTAATATCTTAAAATTACACTTTTTAATGGACTAGATTAGCTTCTTAGGTCATGTTATCTCAGAGACAGGAGTATCATTAGACCCATAGAAAGTGAGAGCAGTAGTTTCTTGGGAGCATCTGAAGAAAATCTTTGAGGTGCGATGGTTTCTAGGGATGGATAGTTACCACAGGCATTTTATACAGGACATTTCATGCTTATAAGCCCCACTGAAAGGCCTCACTAAGAAGGGTGTGAAGTACTTTTGGTCAGATTCTTGTGAGTCAGCCTCTTCGGAGATGAAAGGTAGGTTTACTTTAGCAATGATATTAGTATTTCCAGAGCTAGGAAAGATCTATACTGTGTACTGTGATTCATAAGGTATCGGGATGAGAGAAATGCTTATATAGGGGGAAGGATTTGTTGCATACGGGTCTCGGTGGTTGAGGCCACATGAGAGAAATTACCCGACGCATGATCTCGAGCTAGCTGTAGTTGTTCATGCTTTACATTATTTGAGACATTATCTTCTTGGAGAGAATTTTTGGTTTTCACCAACCACAAAAGTCTCAATTATATATTCACTCAGTGTGATCTAAATATGATACAGCGAAGGTGGGTTGAGTACCTTCAGTCCTTTGACTTTGAGCCTGCCTACAAGCCTGGGAAAGGCAATGCAGTGGCTGATGCATTGAGCATGAGGACTCAGATACAGGAAGTTCAGAGGCCAGCAGTGAGTGACAGCTTATGTATATGTTCTCTGAGATGCATTTGGAGGTGCACGACAGACAAGGGTAGACGTTTCTTTCTTTTATATATGTTACATCAACTCTACTTGATCGGGTGATAATGAGGCAGTTATCATATTTTGAAGGCCTAGTCCTACAGGAGAGTGTGTCAGGAGAAGACCATATTCCTGGATGGACCATAGTCAAGGATGAGATCTTGTGTTTTCATGGGCGTGTATGGGTGTTAGAAAACATATGCGAGGATCTGATATGAGACTTTCATTCCTCAGTTTGGGTAGTTCATCCAGGTGTCATGAAGATGTATCATGATTTACACCATCAGTTATGGTGGCCAGGTATGAAGAGAGATGTTGCTAGTTTTGTGATGAGGTGTTCCTCCTGTTAGTAGGTGAAGGCGGAGAATCAGTGACCAGAAAGGCTTTTGCAGCAGTTAACCAATCCCGAGTGGAATTAGAATGATGTCGTGATGGATTTAGTGATAGGTTTTCTGAGGTCTCCTCAATGTAATGAGGCAGTATGGGTTGCCATTAACAGACGCATGAAGGTTTCTCACTTCTTACTAATCAAGGAGACCTTTAGTGTGGATGAGCTGGGAAGGTTGTACATCCGATAGATTGTACCTTTACATGGAGTTTCGTACTCCATTTTTTCAGATAGGGACATACGTTTTACTTATTGGGTCTGGAAGGGACTACAGAGGGAATTGGGTACACAGGTACTTCTGAGTACAGCTTACCATCCCAAGACAGATGGTCTGTCTGAGCATACGATTCATGTGCTTGAGGACATTCTTCGAGCATGCATCCTAGATTTTGGAGGTTCTTAGGAGAAGCACATACCTCATGTGGATTTTTCCAACAATAATAGTTTTCAAGAAACAATTTTGATGTCACCTTATGAGTATTTGTATGGTAGGCCTTGTTGATCACCCTTATGCTGGCTAGAGGCAAGACAGGCAGCTATATTGGGACCCCGTCTTATCGAGAAGACCACAGAGGAGATAGAGTTGATTCAGAAGAGTATGGTTACTGTAAATTCATGACAAAAATCTTATACTGATCTTCGGAGACAACCTCTAGATTTCATGGACAGAGATTGGGTTTTTCTACATGTCACACTGAGGTTGGGACATATGAGGATTAGGAGATATGGTAAGATTTCACCAAGATAAGTCGGGCCGCTTGAGGTGTTAGAGAGAGTCGGGCTGGTTGCCTATCGGTTGTAGTTACCTCATAGGTACTAGGATATGCATGATGTCTTCCATGTTTCTCAACTTTGACGTTACTTCTTAGACCCTTCTCATGTTTTCCAACCTGAGGAGGTTGAGCTAGAGGTGGACGCATCATTTAAGAGCATCCTATACAGATTGTTGTTCTCAATGAAAAGGTTCTCCCTGCCTAGTCTATTTATCTAGTACGAGTCCTATGGAATCATGGTTGAGTAATGGATCAGACCTAGGAGAGGGAGGGAGATGTACGATTCTAGTGGCCGGATCTGTTTGAGTTTTTTTTCTTCTATGCCACCTTGATAGGGAAATTTGGGGACATATTTCTTTAAGGGGGGAAGTTTTTAAGAACCCGACTCTTCTTTCTAGGTATGAATCTTGTTTTCTGGTTTTTTTTTAGAAAAAAGGGAGTTTCTGGAAATTTCAAGAGTACATGCTGTGTACTTATAAGTACACGTCGTGTACCCAGTTGCCACGAGTGACTATGTACTATCCGTGTAACGGCCGAGTACATGGTCATGTGTGGTGACCTAGAGACTGCCAAAAGAAGAGGGTGAAAATGGAAATTACACATCGTGTACTTACTTTTTATTTCATTAAATAGTCCAGGGTTACATCTAATGGATAGAACGCACTCTTTCTCGACCTATCTCATCCAGGAGCATCTGTACGGCCCCAGATCTTCTCCGAGCCCCTGAATCTTCGTTCGTTCTCTGAATCGAACTTCATCGGTTTCATTGGAATAACATCTGTGAGTTATCTCTTCTTCATGAACTTTGTTTCCTGATTTATCCTCTCTCTTGATTTATCTTTGGTTGAACGTTTTTTACGTTTTTGTAGATCTATGGCATTCTAGGGTGATTTAAGGCATTATGTTCAAGTATATCGATCTCACAATGTCGAGGTAGGTGGTTTGTGCCTTTATGTAGATAGTATTTGAATTTTATGTGAAAAAGTACACAATACTCTTATTCTGGGGATTTTATGTTTATAGTTTTTAGCCTTGTTATTAACTACTATGATTTTTTTGTTTGGATATAGGTTAATTCTTTTTGAATTGGGTTAACCTTTCCATTCTATGGATATTTTTACCATGAATGCTTGTTTTGACCATTTGGTTTAAGCTTTCCTGTTAGGCTTCTTGCTTTCCATGCCATGTATTGTTACGATGGAGTGATTGTTATCTTACATACTATGATATATTGTATATTGTTTATCCAAGTAGTTCTTGAGGTTTACTTGGATGCCATGTATCGTTTGTGCTTGATTGACTTATATAGGCTTGTGGGAACCTGGTGTAGTAGACCATAGGGGGAATGGATGTTGAGGGCTTCCCCAAAGTGACTATTTTACTGTTACATTGTGAGAATATAGGAGGGATGGATTTTGTGCTCTCTCAGAGTGTATATAGTTTCCTCGATATAGTCCATAGGGGGAATTGGATGTTGAGTGCTTCCTCAGAGTACCTATTAGTTACCGATACAAAACCACTAGGGGAATTTACGGTGAGTTCTTCCTCAAAGTGTCTTTGCTAAATCTGAACCAGAGGGGTTAGACTGTGTGTACTTCTCAGAGGGTTGCTTTTGTTGTTTAGTTAAACCATAGGGGTTAGGCTGTGAGTACTTCCTTGAGGTTTACCTTCTTTTGATTAGCTGATTACTTAGTATATGAAAATTAGTGCAATTGGTTTTATAGGACTGTTACTTTGTGTACTTCCTTGTTTACTACTTCATTTTGTTAATTTCCTACCATGTATATTCTTTGAATACTAGGCACAGATATTTGGGTGGTTGCCTGCATGGGTTAGTCTCACCCCCTATTCGGGTCATGCTTCTGGTCCCAAATAGATTATATTACTGCATTTATACATAATGGCAACCGCCCTTCTGCTTCAAGTACTTGATTACTGTGGAGCTGGGGAGCATGGGACCAAGATGAGGCTTGCAATGCTGTGGAGATATTTACTTTATTTTCTTTTATACCTTGGTTTAGAACTTTATTCCAGAATTTTGATTCGTTTCTATGCTTTCTTAGACAAATGTATCATTCATCATATATATATATATATTTGTGTGTGTGTATGTGCGCCCCAGTTGTTTATTACTTCCTTTGTTTACTTATTGCATGTTTTACTAATTCCGTTATTGCTATCCATTTTACTTCCATTATGTTACTCTACCAATTTGGGCATGGTTTCCCCACCATCACACCCAAGTCCCTCACTGCTTGTAGGAAACCTCTAGCATTTGGGGAAATTTGCATGAGGCCATGTGACCAACTGGGTACAAGGAACCTCTGGGCGGCTCCCAGAACTGGGATGTTATATGAATGAATGTATTTTTTCCGTTTCATGTTGCCTTAATGAATTGAAGCTTCCCTTAAAATCTTACAAGGTTATTTTCAAAGAAAGTTTTTTATTTTAAAGATACACTATATTTAAAGAAAATAAAATGTTTTCAAAAAATAACAGATATTTTCCTTAATAATTATTTTCAGGTGATCTCTAAAAAATAATTTCCATATATGATAACATTATTGGATTTTTTTTATGATTTATTGGGGATAATTTTCAAGGATAAAGTACCTATTATTTCTATATTCATTTTATTTTTGTTATGGAATGATATTTATGAAACCCATTTTTTCATGGGTTGTGTTATGATGGAATGATGTTTATGAAACCCATTTCATTTTATGGGTTCTATGAATAAATCATTTTCTTTTGGAACACATATGTATCATTTTAATTATTTAATGTGTGGGGCCTATATATACCTCCAATTAATTGGGTAAATATTTATTTCTCGTGATATATATAGGACTGGAATATGAAAATGAACCTGATTCAGTAATACAGGGCTGGAATAAGGAGTGAACTCGGTTCAGTAATGGACTTTGTTCACTATGATGGTCTTGAAAATGGGCCTTTACTAATAGGGAAATAATTTTCTATGCTTATTTATATTCCCCAATTTCATGTATTATTTTATACTCCCATGGAACATGTTCTTTGATTCTTTATGAACTTCAATGATTTATTCCATGACCTGATATCACAATCTTTGATATAAAGGATATGATTTTTAAAGTTTTTTTTATAAACTCATGCCTTATGATTTTGTTATGATTGATATCTCCATTGTTCACCCTTACTAGGAATATGAGCTCACCATTTTATTTTGTTTCATTTTCCTAGGTTATAAACAAAGGTTTTAGGTAGGGATAATAATGGGGAAGATATTGGTGGGAAGCATTGAGGATACTTCACTAGACTAAAAATTGTTGTCCCATGTTTCTAAAGGAACTACACTATTTCAGTATTTGGGTGTGTGGTTTTGTAATGTACAAAATATTAAAAAAAATGATGTAATGTATATGTAATTTAATCTTATTACATTATAGTTGGAATTAGAGAAAAGGTTTAATCAACCTTTGGAAATGAGGATTAGAAAACCTTAGTATGATCTATAAGGATAATTCTAAGTATAGGTAACAATCCTAGAATTTTGGTAACTATCATGGATAATATAGGATTAAAACAAATATGTTTTTTTAGATTAATTTCCCATTATTATTTAGTTTTCCCACTATGAATAGTGTTACTCGCACTGTACTTTTAGTTTTAGTCAACGGTTAGAACCCAAAGGAACTGCGATAATGATGAATGGGATGGGAAATGAAATTATTTTCCTCTTGTGAAACCAAATGTTATGGGAGATGGAATAAAAAACCTAATCTCTATACTCTCATAAGATATGAATCATCTATGACTTCTAAATGAAAAGAGGACGAAACAAATTTATATTGAGTCCTTTATGAGTAAATATCCACCTTCTTTCAATGAATCTTATGATCGACTTATTGCTAAACAATGGATCACTACTATTGAAAAGATATTTTCCATCCTTCAGTATTTAGAACATGAGAAATTCATCTTATAATACTATCATTTGAAAGTTGAGGCAGATAAATGGTGTAATCTTATCAAGAATACAAAGAAATGAAAAAAAAATTACTCTATAGAATGGTATGAGTTCAATAACTTATTTTTAAATAGGTACTTTCCTCATATTCTTATATGAATATATTAAAGGAGTTATTTGATATTAAGAAAACGTATGAAAAATCTATTCATATCTAAGAAGAAAATTTTTCAATACATTCAATTTACACTTCTAGAATTATCATCAGACCTGAAATTAAGGTTGATAGATTCTTAAATGGCTTAAAACCAAGTATTTAAAGGTAGTTATCCATAAGAGACATCTGTATCTATGAAGGGGTTGTGAATTTTTCTATCAAGGTGGAATATAATTTGGAGTTACATTCAATCTCATGGTTTTGACAAGAAATGTAATATGGAGTTTAAATTAAAATATAAAAACCATGGTGAAAAGAAGATAAGCTTTTCTTTATGCTCAAAGTGTGGAAAGAATAATTGTAGAGATTGACTTAAGGGTACTGGTAAATGTTTCAAGTGTATAAAGGTAAGTCATCTAGGAAACAAAAGTCAAAGTAATGGAAATAATTTATCTAATTGTGTGAATAGAGATAAGGATTCACATAATGAACCCCCCATTTTTAAATTATTCAAGTTCAAGGAAATGGGAATTATGATAATCGGTTCCCAAATCTAAGGGTTAATGATGATTATCGACATTAGAAACCTCTTAAATCAAAAGATGAAGGGAAATTTCAGGCAATCACTATTGGTGATGTGGAGTACGACAATTAAGTGGTGGGATGATTGAGTGTTTATGTAATGTAATTCAAAAATAATGTTGTTGAATTACTTTTATAGTATTACAAAGTAATGAAACATCTAAAATTGGTAGACTATAGTTTTCCTTGAGGATTTGAAGGCATGTGTTGAATGGTAGTAATAACCTTGAAATGTGATTGAGGTGTTAAGGTCATATTTTTGGAGAACACATGATTAAGGGAAGTATAACCCTTAATATGTGCATGATGTTGGGATAATGAAATAAAGAGATATTTGATTGTGAAAAAATAAATGGGATAGTATGAATGAAATTGGGAATGATATGATTAAAAATTAGTTTATAATATTATGGATTGAGTTTATATAATTTTTGGATTTATGGTATGAGGAAAGAGTTATATTTTTAAAGAATTTGTATTTTCACTAAGGTTTTATGGTAATTTAGTTTATTAACATATTTCAAGAGAATACATGATAATAGTCTTCTGATGTTTGGTGGGTGAAAATTAAGGGATACATAAAGTTTTTAGGGGGATTAATAATAAGTTGATTTTGGAAATTTAGTGACCATATTTCGAATTTATTTTATTTTAATATGGTGGAAGGATAATAAAGGTAACCATTTATGAAATGTTTTACATTGAAATTTTGATGAGCCTTTAGAGATAATAGTTTTATCTCTCTTTATAAGAATTTATGAATATTGGATATCTTGTGTTAAACTTTTTTTTGTGATATTAAGATATATATAATAACTTATCATTATATAGATCTCATGATCTACTAATTATTTAGGAATGTAAATTTTTCCTTCATTTCTTGGAATAAGAGGTGAAGTAGAAATTGATCAAGGCATAACAAAAGGATGTGATTATGCTTATGAAATATAATGAAATCAAGTAAGTTGTAAAGACCCGTAAAATTCAAGAAAATTTTTTCTTAATTTTCTTTAGAATTTTACAAGAGCGTGGTTTCAGACGACACCTGATTCCGAGGCCCGGAGTGCCCGGAATCAATTTCCGAAGTTTGGCTCGGGTACGTTCAGTGAACGAACGAGCGGGAATTCCTAACTTTTGATCCGGTGCTCGGAATTGAAATCTGAGGGCACCGATGAACTCGCAGCACCGATTTTCGCTTAAAGAGACCTTTTCGGAAGTTGCGTTTGTTGCGGGTTGAAAGTTAGTTTTGGAGTTTTTAGTTTGAGTTAAATAAAATTTGTGAAGAACAAATTTTATTATAACTTGATAAAACCTACCAAAGGGGGATGGAAGTGGGACCCACACCCACTTAACCTCCCTTGGGAGGATTAAGTGTGGTGGGGCCCACACGAACCCCTAAACCTTTCTTATTCTCTCAACTCACTTAACGCCTCAATAAATGACTTGAGTTACTTATTTAATTATGGGAGTTAATCCTTTTGAATTTCAAACATTTGAAATTCTAGTGTGTTGTGTGTTAATAAAATAAGATGTTGTCTTATTTTATTTTGGTTAATTGTTTGTCTTCTTGAGAGGTGGAGAGATTTTTCTTCTTCTTCTTCATCTCTGACGAAGATCACGAAGAACGCTCAACTTGACGAAGAACGCTCAAGTCCCGACGAAGAACGCCGCTCCGCTCTTCTTCGTCTTCCGTGTCAACGAGTGGGAACGCCGCTTCCTCCTCGGATTCCCTTTGTCGACAAAAGAAGTTTCGCCAACGACGTGTCTCTTCGGACGCATCCCTTCGTCATCAGATTTGACGAACGGCTACCGCGACGCCCGACCTCCGCGACGTCGTCTTCCGCGGAATGTTGACAATCTTCGAACCTTATACCCGAGGTAGGGGTTGTTATTTTATTCTTTAATTATTCCTTTTCTTGATCGTGGATCTCGCATGTCAAACATGAGGCTTTTGAATGTTTAAGTTGCGTTATTGTTTAACGTGAGGGGGCCGGACCGCATGAACACGGCCGAACCCCCCTCCATCGTTCTTGTTGTTTATTCTTGCGGGTGGAAGCAAAGTGGCATGGTGCCGTCGCACCACGCGGATAATCGTGCAATTATTTTACGCGGCGCCGTCGCGCCACGCCGAGGAAGAATCTTCAAGAACGCGACGCCGTTGCGCCGCGTTGAAAGGAATCAAGGCACGGCGAAGGGGCGCGGTGCCGTCGCACCGCGCCGGACGACGAACACTGCGGCCGGTTCCGGGCCGCGGCGGGACGAGGAGACCGCGGCCGGTTCTGGGCCGCGGAAGGAAGAGAAGACCGGTGGCCGGGCCGCCGGCGTCGGAAGCCGAAGAGGGGACCGGAATTTCCGGTCCCGTTGGAGAAAATCGGCCGGCCAGCTGGCCGGCCGGATGACGTTAAACCGGGGAAAATTAATTCCCCGGCCAATGTTCAAAACCCCCCTCATTATGAGGGGGGAGGTTACATGAAGGGAGGGGGCCAGCAGCCCCCCGGTTTTATTTTCAGCCGGCCCCCACGTGCGGGGGCCGTTTTCTTGCAAAGGGCGCGACACAAAGGCCGCGCCGCCATCCAATTAGCGGGGGAATTAAATTCCCCCCGCGCAGCCTCCTTTCGGCGACAAGCCGCCGCTGCCCCCGCGCCGCCGCGCCGCCGCGCCGTCGCGCCGCCCCAGGGGGGGGGTCGGGCCGGGTCGGCTCGGACCCGGACCCCCCCCCCCCCGTTTCGAACCTGTTCCGGTCTTTTGGCCATAACTTGAGCCTCGGACCTCCAATCGACGAACCGTCTGCGGCAACACGATCCTTGGATCGAGGAGGTCGTTTCGGTATATCGCACTCAAGGTTTCGGAATACTTTGAGTTCGGCCGGGTTGGTTCGTTCACGAAACCAACCGGGCCTTCGGAGCGGAAACGCTCATATCTTGAGCTACGGACGTCCGATTGACGTGACGTCAGCTGTGTTGTGTTCCTCTTAGTGAGACGGATCTTTTGGCATACTCCGCCCGAGGTTTGGACGCAGGTGGAGTACGGTCGGGTTGGTTTTTCCTTAAAAACCAACCGGGCCCCGGAGACGAAAATGCCAATAACTCTCAGACCGGGCGTCCGATCGACGCGCCGTCTGTTGCGTTGAGTTCCTGTTGACGATACGGAACTTTTGGATACATCAACTCTGGTCTTTGTGACAGTTGATGTATCAGCCTCTCGGCTCGTGGAGCGGACCCTCCGAACGAGCTTGCTGTGTGCGGAAACCCTAGTGCTGGCTGCGACTGTTACTGCTACTACTACTGCTACGACTGCTACTGTGACTGCGACGACGACAGTACAGAGATCCTGTGTGGATTCGACGACGACGACTTCAGCACTCAGAGATCCTACTTGGATCAGTGCTACAGGTCCTGTGTGGGCCCGATCCTGTGTGGGTCCGATCCTGTGTGGATCCGCGCTCAGCGGTTCTGTGTGAGCCAGCGCCTACAGGTCCTGTGTGGGCCCGATCCTGTGTGGTCTTTGCGGGGGTTAGTTACCTATCGATCCTTCGTGGGTCCGACTACTTAGATGGATCAGTGATCATCTTTATCTTCCTTGAAGAAGTATACCTGTGTGAGCTGAATCCTATTGCTTTCCTGTGTGGATTGTGTTGTGCAATCCTGTGTGGATTACGTTTTTCTTTCCTGTGTGGAATACGTTTACTTTCCTGTGTGGACTGAGTTGTACTTGGGCTCGGAGGATAGAGCGTATTTGAATTGATGACTTAGGTATATGTATGGGCATATACCTAAGCAGTGTCGGTTATTACTTCATGATTGTTACTTTTTTTCGTGGTTTATCCTTTGTGGATTTGAGAGACCTTCAGGGGTCTCGGGGTCCCTACTGAGTAGCTTATACTCACCCCTGCACGGGCTTTGCCCGCACTACGTTGTGTTGGTTGCAGACGACGGACAGCGTTGACCTTAGCTGAGGCTTGCAGAGCGGGACGGTACCCGGAGGTGGACCACTGGGCAGGACGTGCTCGGAGCGGACGGCGGGACCCATGGAGCAGAGGAGCTATCTGTACCGACCCTTCAGGTGGGATTTCCAGTGGACAGCTCGGAGTAGCGGCTTTTACTTTTCAGGTGCTGTTTTCCCTTTCAAGTTGTACTTTACATTCAGTTTGGGTTTGTATACTCGCCCATTTACTTTTCCGCACTTTCAGTTGTACTCTGCTTTTGTTTAGTGTTTACTTTCCGCTTGTTTAATCTGTGGTGTGTGTTTACTTTACAAAGGCAATGTCTTCCCTTTTGACGGGGATTTACGCCTTGGTGCTAGTCGCCAGCCCCTGGCCTATGGAAGGCGGGCTTGGGGTAGTCACGGCACGGACCCCAAGGGCGGGTCGTGACAAATTGGTATCAAAGGAGTTCGGTTCTACCGCGAACTCTGATCTTTTCTATGTGAAGCAATAATGTTTAGCGTATTGAGTGTGGTTATCAGTCCAGGGAGTCTAGTGTTGGTGCGGCGGCCGACGTATCCGTACACTAGGACCCTGACTTCTGATTTCCGACTTAATGCACGAAAACATTGATTGCGTGTGTGTTTCAAAGTTTTCTTTGTGATTACTTATATCAGCTCACCAGGTATACTGTTCTAACCGTGGCGCACCTGTTTCCTTTTCAGGATGGCCCCACGACGACAGCCAGCTAGGGTTCCGAGAGTCGAGTGAGACGACAGCCCACCGAGCGACGAGGCCTCGGTGCAGGGCCATTTGCCAGTAGTGGCACCGGCGGTAGCTTTACCCACCGATTCCCCGATGCTTCCAGCAGCAGCCGCTGACGATGCACGTTGCCTCAGCGCACTGCATGAGTTTCAGCGCCAGCGACCGCCCAGGTTTCGCGGGGAGACGGATCCCCAGGCAGCAGAGGACTGGCTGGAGGCAGTGGTTCGAGTGTTTAGGCTAGTGAGGACACCATCAGACCTCATGGTGATCCTCGCTGCGAGCCTACTACACGCACCAGCAAGACGATGGTGGAGCTTGATGCTCCAGGTGCACGATGAGGCATCCCTACTTTGGAAGGACTTTGAGAGCCTCTTTCACTCGGAGTTCGTCCCAGCCACCCTTCGTGCGGTGCGTATCCAGGAGCTTCTACAGCTGCGGCAGGGCAGCATGACGGTCGCTCAGTACTCGGCGAGATTTACCGATCTCTCGCGCTACTCGACCGACATGGTACGGGACCCATTCTTCCGGGCCCGGACCTTCGAGCAGGGTTTGAGACACGAGATCAGGGCATCGCTGATCTCCCTCCGCATACCGACTCAGACAGGAGTACTGGAGCGGGCCCTTCTGATCGAGAGCTTCCTTGCTGAGTCTACACCAGCACAGAGACCCACCGCAGGGCGGCACGTGGCAGAGTCATCTGCAGCAGGCACTTGACGGATGACTCAGGGGTCCAGACAGACCAGACCTTCGGGCATACAATCTCAGGGCACTGGCTCAGTAGTGCGGGGCACACAGCGAGGAGCCAGTCTTACGAGAGGCAGACAGTGCTACTCGTGCGGCGGGCAGGGCCACATGGCTCGTGACTGCCCGACCCGCCGTGCCGAGGAGCAGCAGACGGTTGAGGGACCACCGAGGCAGAGGCAGAGGGTCGACCGTGGCGGTCCGCAGGGAGGAGGCGGACGAGGCAGAGGAGCTGGACGAGCAGCCGGTGGTGGGCGACGCTTTGAGGCTCTGCCACCACCACCACCAGGAGGTCCACCCCGACCACAGGGAGCTGGCGGGCAGCGACAGGCACAGCTCCAGGCAGCAGAGGCCTACGACCATGGCGCACCCGAGATGATTCGAGGTACTATATGTGTCTACTCCACCCTTGCTGCAGTTCTTATAGACACAGGAGCGAGTCACTCTTTCATAGCCGCTGCCCTTGTTCAGAGCTCGGAGATTCCGACAGAGCCGTTGGCTCGATCCTTATGGCTAGAGACTCCTACGTGAGCAGACTCGACGATTACGCACTGGTGCCGGCAGTGTGAGCTTACTCTAGGAGGCGAGAGCTTCGGCTGGGATCTTCTTGTAGCAGCGTCGAGGCCTTACGACGTCATCTTGGGCATGGATTGGCTATCTACGGTCAATGCACAGATTGACTGTTTTAGGCGCAAGGTGCGATGTGTACGCACCGACGGGAGCAGGTTCACCTTCACCGGCGAGAAGGGAGCCTTAGCAGCACATGATGGACATCCGCAGAGGAGAGGACAGCCCATCACTCATCAGTTGGCTAGCCTCATCCTTGGAGCAGTTGACGTGCGGAGTCCTGGTTTTCCTGCAGTGGTGGATCAGTTTGCGGATGTTTTTCCCGACGACGTTCCAGGGCTACCTCCTCGCAGAGAGGTAGACTTTTATATTGACTTGTACCCCGGGACAGCCCCGATATCCACTCCAGCATATCGGATGGCCCCCGCCGAGCTTCGAGAGCTACGGGTACAGTTGGAGGACTTGCAGGGCAAGGGGTTCATCCGACCCAGTGTTTCACCCTGGGCTTCCCCGATATTGTTCGCCACGAAGGCGGACGGGAGCTTGCGACTTTGTGTTGACTATCGTCGCCTGAACCAGGTGACAGTGAGGAACAAGTATCCGCTACCGAGGATTGATAACCTCTTTGATCAGCTCAAGGGAGCACGGTGGTTCTCGAAGATAGACCTCAGGTCAGGCTATCATCAGCTCAGAGTCAGAGACGAGGATGTGCAGAAGACGGCCTTCAGATGTCGGTATGGCCACTATGAGTTCTTGGTTATGCCTTTCGGTGTAACCAATGCTCCAGCAGTGTTCATGGCTCTCATGAACAGGATATTTCAGCCATACCTCGATCGGTTTGTCGTGGTCTTCATCGACGACATTCTGATTTACTCTACGACAGAGGAGGAGCACGCCTATCACTTGTGAGTTGTACTAGACACACTTCGAGAGCACCAGCTTTATGGTAAGCTCTCGAAGTGCCAGTTCTGGATACGTGAGGTCCACTTCTTGGGTCACGTTATCTCTGAGGCGGGAGTTGCAGTGGATCCCGCGAAGATTGAGGCTGTGTTAGCATGGGAGCCACCCAGGAGCGTGACTGAGGTTCGGAGTTTCTTGGGACTAGCTGGATACTATCGAAGATTCGTGCCAGACTTCTCTAGAGTTGCGGAATCACTCACAGCTTTGACGAAGAATGGAAAACCCTTCGTGTGGTCAGACAGATGTCAGCAGAGCTTCCAGGAGCTGAGACAGAGATTGACTAGTGCACCTATCTTGAGGTTGCCTGAAGAGGGAGTAGGGTACGTAGTCTACTGCGATGCATCAGGGACCGGACTCGGATGTGTTCTGATGCAGGAGCGGGCCGTGATCGCCTATGGATCATGTCAGTTGAGGCCGCATGAGCAGAACTATGCTACCCATGACCTGGAGTTAGCAGCAGTGGTCTTCGCTCTGAAGACATGGCGACACTATCTGATGGGCGAGCGCTTTACAGTCTTTTCCGATCATCAGAGTCTCAGGTATATCTTCTCGCAGAAGGACCTGAACCTGAGACAGCGACGATGGCTCGAGTTCCTCCAGTACTATGACTTTGAGATAGTCTATACTCCTGTGAAGGGGAACGTAGTAGCCGATGCCCTCAGCAGGAGGACGGGCTTTCAGCTACTTGAGGAGGCGACGGAGCAGCTAGCCTCTTTGCAGATATCCTTCGTGGATAGAGATGGAGCAGCCTTTCTTCAGTCTCTCACAGTCACTCCTCCACTACTACAGTGGGTTAAGGAGGCACAGCGTGAGGACGCTGACTGTGAGACACGGCGTGCACAGATATCCTCGGGACAGGCACCTGATGGTTTCTCCCTTGGAGCAGAGCACGGCATCCTTTTCAGAGGATGTACCATGGTACCAGTTGCTTTGCGAGAGGAAGTGCTGAGGGAGTTTCACACTTCACCTTTGGCGGTACATCCTGGAGTGGCGAAGATGTACCAGGACCTCAGACGATAGCACTGGTGGCCGGGCATGAAGAAGGCAGTAGCAGAGTTCGTTTCTCGATGCCTCACCTGCAAGCAGGTGAAGGCTGAGCATCAGGTACCAGCGGGCTTGGTACAGTCCTTGGAGGTTCCGGAGTGGAAGTGGGACGGCATATCTATGGACTTCGTGACTGGAATTCCACGCACTTCCAGAGGTCACGACTCCATCTGGGTGATTGTTTACTGACTCACCAAGTCGGCACACTTCTTACCCATCAGAGAGCAGGGCTCAGTAGAGAGCTTGGGACGTCTCTACATTCAGGAGATTGTGCGGCTCCACGGCGTTCCATCATCTATCATCTCCGATCGAGATGCCCGCTTTACTTCCCGGCTTTGGAAGGGGTTACAGGAGGCGTTCGGGACGCAGCTACATCTTAGCACCGCTTTTCACCCTCAGACGGATGGTCAGACGGAGAGGACCATTCAGACACTCGAGGACATGCTCCGCGCATGTGTCCTCGACTTTGGTCGTAGCTGGGAGGACCACCTACCCTTGGTGGAGTTTGCGTACAACAACAGCTACCACTCCACCATCGGGATGGCACCGTACGAGGTGTTGTACGGCCGACCTTGTAGATCTCCTTTGTGCTGGACAGACCCTGGAGAGTCAGCACTGGTGGGACCGGAGATGGTCCAGGCCACGACAGAGAAGGTCCAGGTCATCCAGGAGCGGATGAGGACAGCTCAGAGCCGGCAGAAGTCTTATGCTGACAGGAGGCAGAGGCCACTAGAGTTCGAGGATGGCGACCACGTCTTCTTGCGGGTCTCACCTCGACGTGGTATTCGGAGATTTGGCCGAGGCGGCAAGTTATCTCTGCGCTTCATCGGACCCTTCCAGGTCCTCAGCAGGGTTGGCGAGGTGGCTTATCGCCTAGCTCTACCTCCTCAGTTGCACCGGGGTGCACGACGTCTTCCACGTATCCCAGCTGAGGAGATACGTGCATGACCCGACACACATCATTGATCATGGGGAGCTTGACGTTGACGATGGGGCGACTTTTACGGAGGTCCCGGTGGAGATAGAGGATCGACAGGAGCGGGTCCTGCGTGGGCGATCGATTCCTCTTGTGCGCATCAGATGGCAGCACGGGAATCTCCAGGAGAGCACATGGGAGCGGGAGGCTCAGATGCGTGCTCAGTACCCTCATTTGTTTCCCTAGTTTTTGATGTAACTTTACGGGGACGTAAAGCCCTGAGGTGGGACTAATGTAAAGACCCGTAAAATTCAAGGAAAATTTTTTCTTAATTTTCTTTAGAATTTTACAAGAGCGCGGTTTCAGACGGCACCTGATTCCGAGGCCCGGAGTGCCCGGAATCAATTTCCGAAGTTTGGCTCGAGTACGTTCAGTGAACGAACGAGCGGGAATTCCTAACTTTTGATCCGGTACTCGGAATTGAAATCTGAGGGCACCGATGAACTCGCAGCACCGATTTTCGCTTAAAGAGACCTTTTCGGAAGTTGCGTTTGTTGCGGGTTGAAAGTTAGTTTTTGGAGTTTTTAGTTTGAGTTAAATAAAATTTGTGAAGAACAAATTTTATTATAACTTGATAAAACCTACCAAAGGGGGTTGGAAGTGGGACCCACACCCACTTAACCTCCCTTGGGAGGATTAAGTGTGGTGGGGCCCACACGAACCCCTAAACCTTTCTTATTCTCTCAACTCCCTTAACGCCTCAATAAATGACTTGAGTTACTTATTTAATTATGGTAGTTAATCCTTTTGAATTTCAAACATTTGAAATTCTAGTGTGTTGTGTGTTAATAAAATAAGATGTTGTCTTATTTTATTTTGGTTAATTGTTTGTCTTCTTGAGAGGTGGAAAGCTTTTTCTTCTTCTTCTTCATCTCTGACGAAGATCACGAAGAACGCTCAACTTGACGAAGAACGCTCAAGTCCCGACGAAGAACGCCGCTCCGCTCTTCTTCGTCTTCCGTGTCAACGAGTGGGAACGCCGCTTCCTCCTCGGATTCCCTTCGTCGACAAAAGAAGTTTCGCCAACGACGTGTCTCTTCGGACGCATCCCTTCGTCATCGGATTTGACGAACGGCTACCGCGACGCCCGACCTCCGCGACGTCGTCTTCCGCGGAACGTTGACAATCTTCGAACCTTATACCTGAGGTAGGGGTTGTTATTTTATTCTTTAATTATTCCTTTTCTTGATCGTGGATCTCGCATGTCAAACATGAGGCTTTTGAATGTTTAAGTTGCGTTATTGTTTAACGTGAGGGGGCCGGACCACATGAACACGACCGAACCCACCTCCATCGTTCTTGTTGTTTATTCTTGCGGGTGGAAGCAAAGTGGCGTGGTGTCGTCGCACCACGCGGATAATCGTGCAATTATTTTACGCGGCGTCGTCGCGCCACGCCGAGGAAGAATCTTCAAGAACGCGACGCCGTCACGCCGCGTTGAAAGGAATCAAGGCACGGTGAAGGGGCGCGGTGTCGTCGCACCGCTCCGGACGACGAACACCGCGGCCGGTTCCGGGCCGCGGCGGGACGAGGACAACGCGGCCGGTTCCGGGCCGCGGTGGGAAGAGAAGACCGGCGGCCGGGCCGCCGGCATCGGAAGCCGAAGAGGGGACCAGAATTTCCGGTCCCGTTGGAGAAAACCGGCCGGCCAGCTGGCCGGCCGGATGACGTTAAACCGGGGAAAATTAATTCCCCGGCCAACGTTCAAAACCCCCCTCATTATGAGGGGGGCGGTTACATGAAGGGAGGGGGGCAGCAGCCCCCCGGTTTTATTTCCAGCTGGCCCCCACGTGCGGGGGCCGTTTTCTTGCAAAGGGCGCGACACAAAGGCCGCGCCGCCATCCAATTAGCGGGGGAATTAAATTCCCCCCACGCAGCCTCCTTGCGGCGACAAGCTGCCGCGGCCCCCGCTCCGCCGCGCCGCCGCGCCGCCGCGCCGCCCCAGGGGGGGGTCGGGCCGGGTCGGCCCGGACCCGGACCCCCCCGTTTCAAACCTGTTCCGGTCTTTTGGACATAACTTGAGCCTCGGACCTCCAATCGATGAACCATCTACGGAAACACGATCCTTGGATCCAGACGGTCGTTTCGGTATATCGCACTCAAGGTTTTGGATTACTTTGAGTTCGGCCGGGTTGGTTCGTTCACGAAACCAACCGGGCCTTCGGAGCGGAAACGCTCATATCTTGAGCTACGGACGTCCGATTGATGTGCCGTCAGCTGTGTTGTGTTCCTCTTAGTGAGACGGATCTTTTGGCATACTCCGCCCGAGGTTTGGACGCAGGTGGAGTACGGTCGGGTTGGTTTTGCCTTAAAAATCAACCGGGCCCCGGAGACGAAAATGCCAATAACTCTCAGACCGGGCGTCCGATCGACGCGCCGTCTGTTGCATTGAGTTCCTGTTGATGATACGGAACTTTTGGATACATCAACTCTGGTCTTTGTGACAGTTGATGTATCAGCCTCTCGGCTCGTGGAGCGGACCCTCCGAACGAGCTTGCTGTGTGCGGAAACCCTAGTGCTGGCTGCGACTGTTACTGCTACTACTACTGCTACGACTGCTACTGTGACTGCGACGACGACAGTACAGAGATCCTGTGTGGATTCGACGACGACGACTTCAGCACTCAGTGATCCTACGTGGATCAGTGCTACAGGTCCTGTGTGGGCCCGATCCTGTGTGGGTCCGATCCTGTGTGGATCCGCGCTCAGCGGTTCTGTGTGAGCCAGCGCCTACAGGTCCTGTGTGGGCCCGATCCTGTGTGGTCTTTGCAGGGGTCAGTTACCTATCGATCCTTCGTGGGTCCGATGACTTAGATGGATCAGTGATCATCTTTATCGTCCTTGAAGAAGTATACCTGTGTGAGATGAATCCTATTGCTTTCCTGTGTGGATTGTGTTGTGCAATCCTGTGTGGATTACGTTTTGCTTTCCTGTGTGGAATACGTTTACTTTCTTGTGTGGACTGAGTTGTACTTGGGCTCGGAGGATAGAGCGTATTTGAATTGATGACTTAGGTATATGTATGGGCATATACCTAAGCAGTGTCGGTTATTACTTCATGATTGTTACTTTTCTTCGTGGTTTATCCTTTGTGGATTTGAGAGACCTTCAGGGGTCTCGGGGTCCCTACTGAGTAGCTTATACTCACCCCTGCACGGGCTTTGCCCGCACTACGTTGTGTTGGTTGCAGACGACGGACAGCGTTGACCTTAGCTGAGGCTTGCAGAGCGGGACGGTACCCGGAGGTGGACCACTGGGCGGGACGTGCTCGGAGCGGACGGTGGGACCCGTGGAGCAGAGGAGCTATCTGTACCCACCCTTCAGGTGGGATTTCCAGTGGACAGCTCGGAGTAGCGGCTTTTACTTTTCAGTTGCTGTTTTCCCTTTCGAGTTGTACTTTACTTTCAGTTTGGGTTTGTATACTGGCCCATTTACTTTTCCGCACTTTCAGTTGTACTCTGCTTTTGTTTGGTGTTTACTTTCCGCTTGTTTACTCTGTGGTGTGTGTTTACTTTACAAAGGCAATGCCTTCCCTTTTTACGGGGATTTACGCCTTGGTGCTAGTCGCCAGCCCCTGGCCTATGGAAGGCGGGCTTGGGGTAGTCACGGCACGGACCCCAAGGGCGGGTCGTGACATAAGTATTTATTCTCATGAAATTTATTTAATTTTAGGTAAAGTATCTTGAAACCAAAAATGTTATCCTAGTACCTTCTTTTTATATGAATTGAATAGTCCCTTAGATCATCACATATTTATGTATTTTTTATTGTTAACTTTCTCTAAAACTTGTTCTCTATCACACTCTATTAGAACATGATAGTTAGATTTCACTTCCATGTCCAAGTTTTCACATTCCACATATGATATCTTATGTGGAATCCTTTTTATGGGTTAATTTGGGTAACCATTAAGTTTCTGACTTCCCTTTTTTAAAAGGATTTTATAGTATTCATTTTTACGATGTGGGTTTATATGAAAGGAAATTTCAAGAATTAAACCATTGATGACATAGAAATATTTTTATGGATAAATTCATTTTAAGGGGGGTATAATGTAAAACCATGATATTTTGTGATATTTTTAAAATTAATTTAATCTTTTTGATATTTTTCATTTCACACAACACTAAATAAATATTTTGTTATACAAAACCCCTAATTTTGTATTGTATTATACGCACCACCAAGTTAATATTTCACTACATGAAACACTTAGATTAGCTTGAGGTACACACAACACTATGTTTGGCTTGTGTTACACACAATGTTGAGTTATTTTGATTTCATTCATTACATGCAAGACCATGTTTTACCAAACTACAATATACTATTAATATTGTTATTAAAATATTATTATAGTTACCACCTAGTCGTTCGAATGGAAATTACAAATAATATTAACTAAATTATCAAAATATGATTTAAAAATGTATATTAAATAAATCTTTTGGTTGTCAATAAGCTATAATTAAAAGTAAGGACTATTTGAAAATAAAGAAATTTCTTTTCTAAGAAAACAGTTTTTCTATTTTATCTGAAGAAATTAAAAAACACTATTGATAAATGTTTTCAATATAATTTATATTTAAAATATTATATCAAATTTTTTGGACACTCATCCAACAAACTTTATATGCCTAAGATAATAATAAATATTATTTTATGAGTAAAAATATTTATTTTTCAAAATTGTAATTTGATCGCTTTTAATTGAAGAACCCATTTTAAATATAAATTTCAACACTTTTATAATTTTTATATGAAAAAAATACATACATGTTTCTAAATTATAATGCCAAAATTTTATTTGGTTGAGCTTTTGGTCTTTTTTTAAGAAGTTTCATGCTTTGATGAAAAGTAAACAATACTGAATTTTAATTGAAAACATCTTTTCCATCCATATAATTTATATGGTTAAATTGTATTTCTTATTTCATTTAAAGTACAATTAGATAAATTATATATAATTTAATCCAATTTATGTCATTTCAATAAATTTTATATTGAATTTGGATATGAAAACATTTCAATATTTTGAACGTTTTACTTTAAAAACTCATTTTCACACCCCGTCTATCGAATTAATTTTAAATTAATTTTAGAAATTTATGTGATTTAAATTTTTAAAATTTTATTTCTTAATTAGAATCATAATATTATAATTCATTAAACAGTTCCCTTTTATTTTTGGGCTATATTAATAGTAACATTGGTCATTTTTGTTTCTAGGGTAAAGGGAAAAATTGGGTAATCTAGGTTAAAAATAATGTGATAAGAATTATAAAACAACCCAAAAACATTCCCAGATGTTATTTGATAAATTAAATTATACCCTAAACATATAAATTTATAAATTAAATAATTTAATGGACACTTGTCCCAAAAAATGAATTGGATATTATTGAAATAAAAGAGAGTTACAAAATGTCACTCTTACTTTTAATAAATATAATATTCTTAATATAGGTCTAAATAGAAGATATTCTCAACTATATATATTATTATTAAATACAAAAGTTTTATCTACATCATGGGAATTTATTTTTAATTTTTATGGAATAAATAATTATAATAAATAATTACACAATGATGATGTAGTTATTAATCAATTAATAAAAAACTCAATTAAGTGATGTTAAAAATATTAAAATAAATATAATCAGAATTAATTAATGTGAAAAACGAATTATATAGGCTAATATGACATATTAAGGGTGTATAAAATGAGTTTTTCTAAGTTATCTTTCTATATTAATTTTCTTAAAGTCAATGTAATGAATAGTGTCAGGATTAACAATAATGATATTTTATGAAAATAATATATTATTACATTCGATAAAAATCATAAAAACATAAATAAGGAATAGTGTGATAAATTATAGTCTAATATATCATAAATTTACCATTTTTGGTTCAATTTACACCTTATAATTAAAAATATCCACCATTTAATAAAGAAAATATTATTACCATAGTTAAAATTATAATTGGTTAACTAAGGGTTAATAAAAAAGAAAAGGTTTAAAATTACAACAAAACATGTATTAAATATATTTTTTAATGATATTACCACCCTTTACCACATTATATTTGTATACCATTCCATTTTCATATATTTGGATTGACATTTAATTTATTTTAATTTATTATTTTTGAGAAATTCCAAAAGTGCCCCTCACCTTCATTATAAAAGGGAACCTCCTCTCTCACTTATTCACATCACATTAAGTCTTCTATATTGAAAAAAATATACCAAATTAGATCATCCACTATCCAATAAAAATTATAGAGGTTTTTTTTCTTCCCAATATACCCACTATAGATTTCTTTAGAGGAGATCTAAAGGAACCGTTTCGAATAAGATGTAATCACTCTAACCGGTCACTCTCTTTTTCTACTCTTCTATACATCCTATAAATCTATTATATATATCATAAAATAATAAATTCATCATCATAAATATTCTGAAATGTTATTATGATTATGAAAGCCCCAGTATACATCCCATTTCCCATCAAACAAGAGATGAAAGTATCACTTGTGCATTTGTATGACTCACCCCCTCCATGTAGCGATACAATTCATTTTACATCACTATATTTTATGAGTGTTAATTGTGATGGTATTAATATTTAAGTATTATATTTATGAAATAATTGTACATATGGAGTTATAATATTATATCTACCTTTTTACTATCTAGTCTTTTGGGAAATGATAATGTCGCACATGTGTACGTATGGATTACCATCTCCATAATGCGATGTGATTCATTTTTCATATATATTTCACATGTATGGTAATAAATACGCATTATATGAATATATATGATATATATATAACATAAAAATTATTCTTTAATGATAATATATCATATAATTTTTATTATTTTAAAATGAAAATAAAATGGAAACGGTATTCTTGCATTTGTATGGCCTACCATCTCTATAAACGGTGTATTTTTTTGCCTATATCTAACTTTTATGAATCACCATGAATAAATAAATACTAAATATATATATGAAATTTATATAATTTTTTTCACTATTGAGTTGATGAAATCATTATCTATGTAAAATGTTCAATGATAAAAAAGTCAATAAATTAATGAAAATCCGGGCAGTTATTACCCGAAACATAACATTAACATGGAATTGTTAATAAGTGAGTCATATAAAGTCATAAGTAAATCTTGTATGGTATTATATATATGAATATGGTTTGATTTTAGATTTATAATAAACTTATATTTATTATACATTATTTGTTCACGTATACAAATAATGTCAATACTTAAGGTAAGGGATTTTTGTCTCATTTTTATTTTTATAGAACACATGTCTTATTCACTACTTGTTTATTTTTTGTGGTGTATATACTACCAATGAATGAATTTTATGAGTATTATTATGAATATTACGGTATTTTAATATCTATATAATTTTATTTATCTCATGGAAAATATGATTCTAATGATTATAAAGTGATAAGGGTTAATTTAACAATCTCATTATTATTCAGTATTATTTATATGTAAGTATTTATAAGGTAATATTTATCATCCATTTCCATGTTTCTTAAAAAAATTCCAAAATATTTTTAATATTATAATTATTGGGGAGTTCTTGAAACTTATTCTACACTCCAAGGGATAAATTCTAGAAAATTTAGTCTAACCCAACGTCTAAGAAGATAAGATTATAAGAATTTATTAAAAATGATGAAAGTTGATTCCAGTGAGGAGAAAGAAGTGTGAATAGATAAAAGAGACTGAATCTTGGCTCGAGGCCTCAACCAGATAAAATTCAACTCAAAGGAATTTATTCAGACAATGTGAAGGATGGTTACTCACCTTAAGAAGATTATCAGCAAGGATCCAGATATCTGAGATAGTACTATGCAATGGGAATTATATAGAGTGGCCGATTCATGTAATCTTAGTCTTGTGTTTAATCACTTAGTGATCTCCTTCATCACATAGTGGTACCTTTATTTTTGAACTATGGTTTCCCTTTTTTCCTTAAAATGGATTAATAAAAATTTACATTTGGAGTGGAAAAAGTATGAAAGGGATGTTTTGTTAAATTAAATAGAATTAAATGATTTTTCCTCTTTAATGACACCTTAATACCTTAAATATTCCATTAAAATTATACAAGGTTATTTTTAAATAAAAGGTTCTTTTAATGTTGCATGTTATTTTTAGAAAATAAATGTTTTCAAAGAAGAATATAAATTTTACTCAAGAATTACTTTCAAGTGACCTCTCAAAATTATTTTCCATATATGATAACATTATCTACTATTTTTATAATTTATTGGGGATAATATTCAAGGATATCATCCCTATTATTTCTATGGTTGTTTTATTTTAATGATGGAATGATATTTATGAAACTAATTATAATTCCATGGGTTATGTTATTATGGAATGATGTTTATGAAACCCATTTCATTTTATTGGTTCTATGAATAAATTATGTTCTTTCGAAACACATATGTATCATTTTAAAAATGTGATTTTTGGGACTTATATCTCCCTTCAATTAATTAGGTAAATATTTATATCTCATGATATAGATAGAATTGGAACAGGAAGTTAACCCAGTTCCATAATACAAGGCTAGAATGGGGAGTGAACTCGGTTCAATAAAAGACTCAATCTGCCATTATAGTCTTGGAAATGAGCCTTGAATAATATGGAAATTATTTTCTATGCTTACGTGTATGCCAAAATTTCATGTCATATGTTATTCTCTCACAGAATATTTTCTTTTATTCTTTTGAACTTTAAAGATTTCTTCCATGACATAACATCATGATCTTCGATAAAAAGGATTTGATTTTTTTTAAATGTTTTATTTATGTACTTATGGATTATGATTATGTTATGATTGATATATCCCTTTTTTACCTTTAATAAGATTTCAAACACACACTTTTCAAATGTTTCATTTCCCTAGGTTATAGATAAAGGATTTAGATAGGGATACTACATGGGAAGATCTTTGTGGGAAACATTTACTATCTTTCACCAAATTAGAAGTTTTTATTCCAAGATTATAAAGGCACTAAACTAATATAGTCATTAGGCATGTGTTTGTGTAATTTATGAAATATTCCACAAAAATGATTTAATGTCTATGTATATTAATCTTGGGACGTTATAGCTAAATCCCCCCCATTAATAAATTTCATCATCACAACTCAAACTTGTGGTCAACGGATTTGATATTTGAAAATTATTTCATGGAAAACCCACATCAAGAAAAGGGGCAATAAAACTTTATCTTGGAAAGAGGGAAATGAATTTAAAATTGTCATTTGAAATAACACATAACTAGGATTTCAAATAGAAAAATATTGGTCAAAAATAAAAATATGGACATAGAATAGAAAAATAACACTCAAATACTAATATAGAGTGATAGAGAAAATGGTCAGAAGAGATTTAATGACCACAAAGACATAAATATCTTATGGGTTAAAAGACCATTCATTCATCATAAATGAAAGTACATGATAAAATAATTATTTCAAGAAAATATTTCAAATTTTGATGAGTTTTCCTGAGAATATATACTTAATTGGTTTAATTCTACTAAATAATAACAATCTCATCATTTGGTAGTGTATTGATTAATTTTCACTTTATCTCTTACTCTAAGAAATGAATATTCAAAATGAATCATTTTTTCATGCCTGAAGAACTAAAATAAACTTTTAATGTATCATAATATTCATAAATGGATGGAATGGTATTCCTCTTGTCTCTATATATTTACCAAAACCAAAATTGTTAATAAAATTTATCCAATAAGGAAATGTACAAAGCATTAGGTTCTAAAAATTCAAAAATAACACCTAATTTTCATCTAGACCCATTACATAACTAGTTAACCATAAGTATCATTCAAAATATTTCATACCAAAAATTGAATCCAAAATATTGGAATGATTTTATATCACATCCTTCCATGATAAACTTAATAATTATCATGAAATCGTTTTAATATCCCCTGAAGTTTCAGACCAAAATGTATGTACCCTATAAATTTTAAAAAAAATCAGATATTCTCCCAAAAGAAAATTCTCCCTTTTTTTATATATAATATTATATCATAGTTAAAAAACATTTATATTATAATATTAGGTTCATCCTTACACCAATATAAAATCATAGGTTTATTTAAAATATCCAATGTGGTTTCCTTATTCCAGAATCTATGTAGATAGAGATAATCATTTCTCTGAATCACATAAAATTTCACTAAAGGATGAACAATAATATTTTAATAGGTCTCCATCATAAAAAATCCAATGTGAAATTCCCATCACTATAGTAGAGGAAAATTTTTACCAAATTATAATGATTCACTCCAACTATTGTGATTATATAAACTTTCCCTTTGTCATTTTTCTTTAGAGGTTGTTGTGGCTTATTATCCTCATTAGCCCTTGGATAATGGTATTAATTCACATAATTTCCCAAATCATTGCATCTATAACACTTAATTGTAGGTGGTGTATTATATTGAACCCTATCTTAAATCCTTTCATTGACTTGATTCTTCACATTAATTTTACAGTATATTTCTCAATGTTAAGTTTTCCTATACTTGAGATATCTTTGTTTTCTTTTCAGGAAATAATGTGAGTGTTACTTCCCATGTTTTTGGAAAGTAGGAGTTTGGAATTTATTCTTCCCTCCAAGTGATATGCCACTAGATCTTCCATGAAACTCAATATACATTTTACTATCACCATAACCATGAATTTTTCCATATTCAATTTTCAAATTGAGTGCACATCTAATGATTTTTTATAGATTTCAAATTTCCTTTTATAAAATGACTTAAGAAGACTGGGTTTCATTCCACTAAAGAATCAATAATTTTTTATTTTAGGGTTAATAATTAAACCTGAATCAAACCTTTCATGTGTTGTAAAATATTCATCATAGGTTCCAATGGATTCACTATCCTTCTGGTAAATCTAAAGTAATTCCTTATCCATTTCTGTGAATACAATATAAAGGAAGTACTTAATGAAAAATATCCTCTTAAACTCATCTCATCCCACGGTATTAATTTATTCCACTTACCTCCTATTCTTAATAAAATTTTACCACTAATCTACTTCGCCTTCTAAATAATATATGTCTAGGAAAAAAAATTCATGGTTCAAACACTAAGGAATAAAAAAAATCAATCATATTGATCGATTGCTAAAAAATTATGGATCAGAAGTGTTGGATACCAATGATAATTAGTGTTTCCATGTATTTTCTGTTGGATTCATTGAAAAATTTATCACCGTCAACCTAGTTAATTTTTTATGTTATATGTTGGGTTCTATTGACATGATGTGGTTATGTACATTGGATTTACTATTCACCATGTCAAATATTTCATGTGCTGGTGACATTCCCAATAGAGGGAAAGTGGAGGAGTGAATGATTTAACGTGAAATATCGGAATGTTGATCATGATAATACTGAGAGATGGGTTAAATCCATCTAAGAAAGGGGATCTCCCAGATATAGATGCATTAAATAATTCAGACAGAGGTATGGAAGTTATAGGAGTAGTACATAAAATTGTGTTTGCAAGGAGGAATCGTTTCCTAGTGTTTACCAATTTTTTTGCGCAAAAAATAGGAGGAAAGTGAAATCTTCACAAAGGTGTGGAGAATCATGAAAAATGTTAAAAAAATTAATTTTAAATATTCATTATAATATATGGAAAAGGAATGAGCTTCAAGAAGGTTGGGTTTCATGAAGCTTAATATTCAAAAAGGTATGGAGAATCTTCAACAAGTAGCATGAATGCGTGATGGAAAAACATTGCTCCTTGAGACTAAAAACAGGTTAGTGAATGTGAAAAGGTTTGATGATAATGATCCAAGACTTTGATAATCTTCATGAAAATTTTATTTCCTTAGTGCTTCGTGGAGATTAGGATATTCACAAACAAGATTAGAGAGATTTTTGAAAGGGTGATGAAGAGGACAAAATCTCCATGAAAGGGTGGAAACACCTATAAATAGGCCTCTACCACCCTCATTAAAGAAGATAAATCCTTAATGAAAATATGAAGGATCTAAATTCATAAAGATGAATGGAAAATGTTTTTTTTGAGAAAACATTTGCAATGAAAGGGAGTTCATGAAGGCTATATAAGCTGACCAAAATTTGTGAGCTTCACAAAAGGATGTTTATTCATTAATGATGAGTTATCTTAATGAATGGTATGAGTATAAAGAAGTATAATTGAGCTTAACAAAAGGATTAAATTTAACAAAGGCTAAATTATCTTCACAAAATTTTAGGGGTTTATAAAGAAAATTTATTATTATGAAGATGGGGGAATTTTTATGAAGGATGTGTGAGCTCCACGAAGGAAGTGAACTTTGAAAAAAGTAGCATACGTCATGAAAGAGTGTTGATCTTCATGAAGTATTGGAGTTTCATGACCAGTAATGTTGAATATCTAGCTAAATTGAATAGTGATTCCAAGTGAACCAACTTAAGACTATGATGCAAGCAGATTCTCTTGATAATCAGGAACAAATACATAAATTCCAAATCTAATTAAGTTTCCTTCAATTTGTTAAACTGAGTAATACATTACTCATGGTAGTGAGTTTGGAGGAGTTAACATAAGTGTTCAAGGAGAGGTAGTGTGTAGTCCCTAAAATTATTATAAAGGCATTGATCCTAGCTTGGGGTGACCATATCCAAATCTTTGAATCCACAAGACTAGTAAAGTTTATTGTATTTTTGAATATTGACACAGTTTCGGTGTGTGCTCTTAGACATATAATAGTGAGAGTGAACCAAGTAAAATTATTATCTCTTGTTTTATTCTTTATATTATAATTTGAAAGATGAAAATTAGTGAAAGTGGATTGAGAAATTAATTATCATATCTGAATAAAGATAAGATTAGTGCATTAGTTTACCAGTTCATCATGAAACAGGTGAACACAAGAGTGACCCTACAAACAAGTGTGGTCAAGATCAGTTTTAATAGTGAGAGTTTCACTGATAAATGAGAAAACTTGAATGAGTTTCATAACATGATTCACCTCTCCTTTTAGTGTATCTCTCAATAAAAGTCTCATGTGGGTGAAAAATTTTGTATTAGAAAAAAGGATTCCCTTGTTGAATTTGTTTTAACCTAATGTAATCTGATCTTTTTTTTAATCTGAGATCATACAATATTGGAAAGAGAAAGAGTATTAATAAGATACAAGACTCCAAAGTAATTCTATATGATTGAAATGTTTTTGATAAGTGTGAGATCAATCTAAATTATATGAGTGGCTCAAAATAGAAGGTATGGATAAATCTAATTGTCTATCTACTTTCTCATATGTCGGAACTACTTATGATGATGAGGATTCAATAGATTCAAAGGTTTATGTTGTTAAAATTTCAAGGGATCTCAATATTCTGCTAAGTGAATAAAACATGGATCTAAAAAGGAAGAATAAATCTCAAGGGATCCATGTTGATGTAATGAAAATTGAGTTTGATAAACTGAAAATCCCCAATAAAAGTCTAATTTATGTGGCCACAAATCTAAATAATACAACTAACACCAAGACCAATGAATTTGAGGAGTGGTATTTTAAATTGATAGTGTTTAAGGATGGTCCAAAGGATAATAGACTTACCTAAAATGAAGTTCGAAATATAAGGACCAAGAATGATGAATTGGTTTCACACATAGAAGACATTGTTCAAGATAATGCAAGATTTAAATATTATGATGCTCATATGAATTCAAGAATAAATAAGTAAAGTGAAATTATGGACAAAATCTACCATGCATTAGAAGATGAGATGACTAGTGGTAAGAATCTCAAGAGAGAACTTAATGCTCAACTTGAATCCAAGGAAAAGAAGATTTTAACAATTGTGAGAAGATCTTGAATCAATAAAAAAAGAAGTAGAGTAATCTGATGCCAAAGGAAATACTAAACTGAAAAATTATTTTCACTTACTATTTGACTATCCATTGGCAGGTAATAATGAAATGGAAATAAAATATGTTATTTTAAAGAAAAATCATGAAATGTTTATCTTATCCAAAATTCCATGTAGTTTGGGAAAACTTGGTATTAGATATGATGAACCCTATCTCATGCATGAGAGGATGAGAGCCATGAATAATTTCAGAAATAGGTAATATTTTGAAGGTGGTAGAAACAACCCTAAAAAATAATGAAAACATTGATGAAAACATTTCATATTTTTGTGGGATGCATGGTCATACTTCAAGTTTTTGTTTTGAACCTATTGAATATATTTCATGGTGAGAAGATAGAAATATTTCTAAATTTAACAATAAGTAGAATCTTATTGAGAAATCTAAAATAAGATTCTATCAGAAGAAATTATCTATGAAATGATACTATTTTGGAAGACTGTGACACACCATGAGTATGTGTCAAAAATCCCAAGGACACGATGTCATAAGAAGAAATATAGTTGTGTCAATAACTCAACCAATAAATTATTATTCTATGTATGATCTTAATGGGGGTGTTTTATATATGTTTTAATTATTGTAATTTGGGAAAATATTGTCGCAAGAAGAAATTAGGGAAGTTAATGTAATTTTAAAGGATATCCCCAACTATAGTGTTGTATAATAAAAAAATATATATTAGAATACAACATGAAATTTTGAAAAATAGGTTTAACGTATCTAAGAAATGGGTAGGAGTGGCTCAAGTTTAAATTAAGAAAGATATATATTTAGTGAAAGACTCACCCCCATCATGGGTGAGGTGACTCATACAAAATATAAAACAAAAATGGATATTTAATGTTTCAACAAATCCATGTATCATTCCACAAGCCAAGAACAGAAGTAAAGATAAATAGATCTCTAATAGAGGTTTAATAAAGACCAGATGACTATTGAATGTTTTATTACTCATAGAAAGGTTAATAAAAAATAGAATATTTGTGGTGAAATAAATAATGAATTTTGTACAAGTGGTTTTAAACCCTGAATTGGGAAAATGTACATGCAAATAGAATCTATGTATCAGAAGAAGACACAGAGTATTGGTAAATAATGTCTAGTTATGTGGTTAGAATAGTTAAAGTATGATTGGTAGTTGGAACAACCAGGAAAAGAGTACAATACTATTCAATAATGTATCAAAGGGTTTGTATTTCAGAATCAACCAAAATCCTCTTCTTGATGATTCCAAAGGTATCCACTATCCCTATATATTTAAATTATGTTAACTGGTTTTCAGGTGTTTCATATTTTAGTGAATATATAATCTAAGGGGAATTTTCATAAAAATATGCAAAGTGGTGATATAATGTGCCGCAGAATTTCAACTGATTCAAATCAATAAAAGAAAAATTTTTACTATATATAAAATATTAATGGATGTTGATTTTATAATAATTTGAGTAGTAATTATGAGTCACAATGATTTTAATTAGAAATTTAAAGTTCATTTATCAATTTATTTCAGGTGGAATAGAGATCCATGAAGATGATGTCAAGAGAATATGCTCTATCTGACATCATATCATGAAAATAAAAAACCAAGTATGAAGTGACAAGATATGATCTCATTTTTTATTTATTCTTGATCTAACATTTCAGATCATCTGACCATTCTCAGGATATCAGAAGCTATTATGGATAGATAATTCTTATTCTTAATTCTTGATCTATATTAGGTGAAAATTTGAGAAAATTAGGGGGATTTTTTGGATGAAAATATAACATGTAGTATCCCATGAAAAAACAAGGAAAGGAACTATATAGAAGAGAGATGAAATCATTTAACAAAACTGAAGAATAAATCTAGAATAATTCCTTGAAATGAATTAAAGGTCTATGGTTGCTTGAGATATATGGAACTGAGTGAGTGCAATGAATGGTGATGGTGTTATTAACTTTATCTCTTTTTTTCTACACCAATTTTTAACTCAGTAGGCTTATTAGTTTTATTGATGACTCATTGCTAAGTTTAACATGTGAAGAAATTTTGTAGGATAAGAATAAATTTTTTCAGTATAAATAGTGGGCCTAACTACAAGAAGAGTTTTATATCATAGGAGGATAATTCTCTCTCCTAATCAGATGCATGGACCATGTTGAAAAAAGGGTAGAAATAGAAATACCCCTAAGAATATCATTGATAAAGGGGAAATATTTCACTCACAAAATTCACAGTCTCAATGTTTTAGAAAGGATGAATGTTTAATTTGTATTACATTAAGAAGATAGGGGGAGAGTAATAGATTTTCTAAAAGTTAACCTTTTTTTCATAAGGTATAGATCTATAAAGATTATATAATCAGTAAATTTAGTATGGAATATAATTTTTATTTGATTTAAATAGGGGGAAGGAAAGATCATGACTCTATATATAGCTATAATTCATGAAAATAAAAGAGAACGAATTTGTGTGTTCCTACTCAATATGAAGATGCTATTAATGTTCATTCAATTAATATAAATCATAGAATGAATTTTTTTATTAATGCGTATTTTAAGGGATTTATGGAATTTGTATTCTCATATGTCACATAGCATTAAATAGAGGATATTGATTGCTATAGTAATCAATAATTGGTAATGGAATCTATGGATAGTTGGTGTCCAAAAAGGTTTATCAGGTTGTATCAAAGGTAGATGTAAAGGATTCATGAATATGTTGATCAAAAATCAAAAGGGGGTGTTGTTGGAAACCCATGATAATTGGTGTTTACATGTATTATTTATTGGATTAATTCCCAAGTCTATCATTGTTATCCTGGGTAAGTAGGTATGTTAGATATGGGTTTACATAGAAATGATGTGGTGAAGCATGTTTGATTTATTGTTCACTATGTCAAAGACTGCATGATATAGTGATGTTCCCAATAGAGGGAAAGTGGAAGAGTTCATGAAGTAGTGTGGGAGCCCAGAATATAAATCAGGGTAATATTGAGAGATGTTTTGAAGCTATCAAAGTAAGGGTACAACCCAAATAGGGTTGAATCAAAGCATTCAGATAGAGGTATATAAGCAATGGGAGTAGTACATAAAATTTCATGAATAAGGTGGTGTTGTTTCCTAGTGATTTCCTAATTTTTTGGTAAAATCAGGGAGAAGGATAAAGAGTTTAGAATATGTGGATAATCATAATAATTCTTCATGAAAGTGGGATTTACAAGGATTCTAAATAAAATTATATAAAATTCATGAGTTTAATGAAAGCTGGGTTTCAAAATGGTTGAAATTTGAAAAGGTATGGAGCATAATGAATGATCATTGTGAATTAATGATGGAAAGACGATGTTATTTATTACTACAAGAAGGTTCACAAATGAAAAAAGGGTTGATGGTAAAGATCTACGAATACAACCGGCTTCATGAATGAGAAATGTTTTAGTTCTTTACGAAGACAGGGATGTTCATGAAAGAGAATGGAGAGCTTCTCGAAAAGGTGAAGATGGGGAAGAAAGCTTCACGAAAGGGAGGCATTTCCTATAAATAGGAATCTTCCCCCCTCATTTTAGATGATAAATCCTTAATGAAAATATGATGGATCTAAATTCAGGAAGTTGAATCATGAAGGTTGTTCATATGAAAAATTCCAAAAATAGAGGATGTAAACAAAGGCTTTGTAAGCTAACTAAAATTTGTGAGCTTCAGGAAATTATTTTTGCTTTGTAAAGACTAAGTGAGTTTTGTGAAAGGTATGTGATTCACAATGGATAAGTGATATTTATGAAAGGAGTAAGATTCTTTAAGTCCATATGATCTTTGAAAACATTGTGGGGTTTGAGAAGGTAGTTTATTCTTGTAAAGAAGAGGGATGTTTTGAGAAGGCTATGTGATATTTTCAAAGGAAGTTATCTTTATGAAAATATTGTACATTGTGAAATAGTCTTGATATACATGAAGGCTGGTTGATTCATGAATAGTAGTTTTAAATATATATCTTAATTGAATAGTTATTTAAAGTGCATCAACTTTGGGCTACCGTGAAAATGAAATATCATGCTAATCACGGACAAAGATTTGAATGCCCAATCTACTAAAGTAACCTTAAAGTAATTAAACTAAAAAAGACATTACCCAATGTCGTGAGCTTAGGGGAGTTGGAAGAAGTGTTTAGGGGGAGTTAATGTAAAATCTATCAAATTCTTATAATGATGGTGATCCTAGAATGGAGTTACCATAGTAAAATATTTGTATCCACTGGACTAGTGAATATTAGTGTATTTTGGAACACTGACACAATGTCATTTTTTTTATCCTTCGACTTATTCTAGTGTGGGTGAACCAAGTAAAATTATTACATGTTGAATGATTTCTTATATTATATTTTTAAAGAAAACAATTAGGGCATGTTGATTGAGAAATCATTAATCATAACTAAATAATTCTAAGATTAGTGCATCAGTTTATCAAATATTCACAGAAAATGTGAACACAAGAGTGACCCTACTAAGAAGTTTTTTCAATATTTGTTTTAATAGTGAGAGTTTCACAGATGCATAAGATAACACAAACAAGTTTCATACCATGATTCACCCCACTCTCAGGGTATATCTCACTAAAAGTCCCATGTGTAACTAACAAGAAGTCTCATAGAATGAGGGTGGAATTTTTCTCAAAATATATTCAATGGTATGATGCTTCAACCTTGTAAAATTCATAAGTTCAACATGAAAGGTATTATGACATATATATTGAGAGAGTTGATTGAGAATGGTTACAAATATTTCATCCCCAAATCTTAGCCATTTGGTTTCTCATGAGGATGGTCATTAAATTCTTTATAACATTAATTTTTCACATGATTACTTTAGGTTTCAGTCGTTTACTAAAACCAAAAATTATAGTGTGATAAACAATTATCATAGTGGTAAATCACATAATTAAAAAAAATCATTTATAGGATCTATAAATCATGATACCTTATTTAAAATATATGACACCTTAGGTTTAACCTAAGTCATTCATGGTAATAATCTATTAAAATCTTCCATTATAGTTTATAAAGAGTTTGTGAATTTCCAAAACATATCCCTTCGGTTTTCCAAACAATATGTATAGAAAGTATTTTTATTAGGTACCAAATAATGATCAATTCAAAGACCAATGTTCCATTTTAAAAGTTATTATAGATAGTTACAACTACACTAGAGCCACATACACTTTTACTATCCAAAAAGGGATTTCATTTTTATGAAAACACTCATTTATCCTTCACTAAAATTCTAGGACATTTTCTTAGAAATTGACTTATCCTTAGACATATCCCCATTGTTTTCACTAAAGTCCTCAAACCTTAATCTATAAATATTGACTAAACCTATGATATGATACCAACTATAGTGACCTAGGATTTTCATACATAAATATTACATCTTTTATATGAATATTCAATACATTTACAAAATACACTCCTAAAGACCATAAAGTTTTAGTGTCTTTGGAGACTAGATAAACAATCTTATTATTTCATGATAAGTCTTCAACATCACCCAAAAATATCTTCTTATTAGACATACCCTAATTAAAACTTATCTTAATGACCTCAGGAAAGGAAATATAAGAAAGGGTGAGTTCATATGCTCGTTAAGGGTAAATAAGGGAGACATTGATGATCACATAGGCATAACATGAGAATAAGGGTAAGATAACATGAGCTTAACATTTTAAAACCATACACTACATAAAAAATATCTTAACATTGAGTCGTGTCTTAAATATTGGAATTTCAATAGAAATGAGTCATAATGAAATCAAACAACATAATCCATGAGAGAATAACATAGACATATGAATGTTGAAAAACATAAGATTATAACACTATGAACATGTATAAATTTAAAAAAAGTTCACTTATTTTGTTAAGTACAGGAATTCAAGACCTCATATAAACTTATTTACATGAAAAACAGGTCCATGATTAATATTATAGAGATGAAACTAGGTCCACATATAACCATATAGACATGAAACATAATCCACTAATAAACTTATAGACATGAAACCAGGTCTGCACATAACATTGTGAACATGAAATCAAGTTCAAAAATAATATAATTAACTCATGAGTTCTGCATTGGAGAGATATATAATTCTAGTACCACCCATCACATAATGAAAATTATACATATCTATGCCACAAGATCATAAAACACTATATCATAACCTATGAAAATGAATAGGTTTCAAAAAAAAATTTATCATAACATAATCTATGGAAAAGGAATAGGTTTCATAAAAATTTCATCATATAATAACCCATGGAAAAGTAATAAGTTTCATAAATATATTTTCATCATATATATAAACCATATCAATAAACAATAAGTACAGTATCTTTATAACATATCCCTAGTAAATATTAAGGGACATCAATGGATGTCGTCTTTAATGGAAAATGATTTTGAAATATCACTTAGAAATTTTATGGAGGAAAATTCTATTTTCTATAAGAAATACCCTATTTAAAATATATAAAATTCTCTAATTTTAAAGAAAATATTTTCTTTGAAATTAACATTTTAAACTTGTCATGTAAGTTTTAAGTGATTGGGTGGACCTAAAGACAGAAAATCCCATTTATGTCATGTATGTTAAAATAATGGTTCCTTATAAAAAGTAAAACTAGGGAAAAATGACTTTAAAACATAATTATAGAATAGAAAAAAAATATCTTTTAAATATTTTTAGAAATCATGGACATTGGATGAAAAATATTCTCAATCGAAGAGAGAAATAAAAACTAATTTTTCTTAAAATTATTATTTTGGACACTTGAATAATTTAAGAGAGGAAAATGAAATAGAAAATTTTATTCTCCAGAAATAACCAGATGATAAGAAAATTCATTAGTTTCTTAAGAGATATATCATGATTTTTATTTGTTATAAACCTAATCATAAATAATCTTAATAAAAAATTGAGATTTTAACATAAAATCTTTACCATTTTGTTAACTTTTGAATCATGAGACCCATGAAAGAAATAACCTTATATGTATATTTATGTATACATAAAATTAATAAGAATAATTATAAAATACATTAATGGTTATTATATAAACCACATAAAATAAACAATTGGTGAATATGGAATGTGTCTCACAGGAGTAAAAGTGAGATAAAAATACGTTATCACTTTGGAATATTTTTAATCATAAGCCCCATTAAATAAAAAATAAAATGAAACTATAAATATCATTTAAATAGGGATATTCATGATATAAATTTTTAAAGGGGTGGTATATACACCATAAAAAATAAACAAGTGTGGAATATTTCATATGTCTCCTAAAAATAAAAGAGAAACTAGGAATTCCTTACCTCAAGTCTCAAATTTATTCATACAGATTCAAACCTCTTATATAATAAATATTTTTTATTATAAATATATTAAAGAATAATAATCATATATTTTATACCATATATAATTTACTTATATCCTTTTATCACCCCTTCAATAAATACTCTTTGTTAAAATCATTGTTTTGGGTAACAACGGCATCATTTTTCATGTATGTTGTGGTTTGATATTTTAGGTCCTTTTAACTTGATCATTACTTAATAATAAATAAAATGTTAAATATAATATAAAGATCATATATATTCATTATATATTTAATTATATTTATCCATAAATGATGGTGATAGAAAATTAATTATATCGTTCATAGAGACGGTAGGTTGTATGTACATATGAATGTTGCTTCCATTTTCTTTACAGATGGAGAAAAGAAAAGTTAAATAATATATCAAATTTTTAGAATAATTTTTATTTCATATATATAATATATATTCAATAAATAAATCATTATTACCATCCACTTCAAAATAAAATGAAAAATGAATCACATTTCTTTGTGGAGGTAGTAGTCCACATGTATGCAAAACCAACATTTTTGTCCTCCAACTGATTGGAAGGTAAGAAGGTAGATGTGATATAATAATTACATGAGTTTAAATATGTTATAAATATCATATATAAACACTAAATGCATCATTATCTCAGTCCAAGAGAGGTGGTGATGGAAAATGAATTACATTAGTTTGCAAAGTGGTAGTCTATCATACACATGATCGATGGTTTTGTCTCTCATTTGATAGAGGAGGAGATGGATATAGTTTATTATATTAAAATAATAACACCTCTATATATCATAGAAACTTATTTTATTATATCATTATATTTGAAGAATTATTCAAGTATGTATAAGAATAAATAAAATAAAAACACTCAGTTAAGAACGATACCTCTTCTTCGGACAATCTCCTTAGGTTGGTACAAAAAGAATTATTAGTAGGGTTTAATAGTAGAACTAATCCATATAATTCATGGGGAGTAATTTATGAAAAGTATTTTGTTATTTATTTCCTAAAAAAATCCTTGGAAGTATAAATAAGATTAGAGATCAGGTTCCCTTTTATAAGTGGGGGAGATAGGACACTTGTAATTTTTGAGAATATAAATTTATACCTAGATTTTACACATGAAAAGGCTAAAAATGGATAATTATCAAATTATTATATGATATAAGGACTAAATATGTCAATATGATAGTAATTGTTCATGTTTTTAGTCTATTTCAATCCTTATTTTTTTAGTTTAACTCCGGTAAAATTGTTTTAACCTTATATGTAGTAATTACTTTTTACAATTTTTGTTATTAATTATGAAAAAAAATTAAGTAGAAAATATTATATAATATTAATTATTGTTATTCCAAAAATAGAATAAATTTTTATAAATTCAATTTACTAAATTGGTAGAATATAATTTAAAACTTAACCAGCAGAAGCGACAAAAAATGATTTTCCAAAGAAATTTTTTTCGTAACTATAAAACGTTTCTATATACAAATTCAACATAAAATTTCTTATAATGAAATAAATTTGATTAATCATAAGATAATTTTTCTAATCTAAATTTTAACCATTTTAAAAATATATATAAATTTTTAAAATATTTAAACAAAAAAAAAATTTATCAATAAAAATCAGTATTTTTCAATATTCATTAAAAATTTAAAATATTAGAAAAATACTAAAAATTCAACATAAGATAATTTTGACATTATTTTAAAAAAATAATTTTCTCAAATACATTTTATAAAATTTTAAAAAACTAATTTTATTATTTGTTCAAAAAAAGGAAATAAAAATTTGGTTTTGAGAAAAATGTATTTTTGACGCATTTAAATACTTTACTAAAAATTAAGTAATTATTTATATATATATATATATATTATTTTTATAAAACCTTTATATTTTATTTTCAAAATATGTTTTTTCCTATTCATACCATCAAACGTATCGACTAGGTTATAACATTCATGTTTAAATAATAACATTAAATTTATATTACAGTTCGTTAAAACTCGGTGTTATGTGTATCGCAAGCTATCAAAAAAAATATAATTATTTAAAAAAAATATCAAAAAATATCAAGGTGTTACATAATTCATGTGAGACCAAGAAAAAAATTGTTTCCCACAAAAACAACTCAAATCTATTGGGTGTTTTTTAATGCAATGAAATTTATTTTATATGTATACTAAGTCGTAGCCTAGAAATATTGAGTCTATTATTCAAAATATTATTAAATAATCTAGTGATCTTAAAAAGGTTAAATATTAGATGTAATATTTTAGATATATATCTACTATTAATATTGAAAAAATCAATCAAGGAATTTTTAAAATACTTAGAATAGGGTAGTTTCAACTTCTTCATGTTTTGTAAAATCCTTTATCAATTATGTTAACACCAAGAGCCCAAAACTATGATCTAAAATAGTCAAACACCTCACTTATGAAATTATTCCATGGATTACCTAAAGAGGACCCCTTAACCTACATTAGGGATTTCTAAAATATAGTACTATAATTACCACTGTAATGGCTTAATGAAAATTGATTAAAAGGGAGAGTGTTCCGCTTTTACTTAAAAAGGAGTAATCGAAATTTGTTTTTGGGTCTATATGGGAACATTTTTTTACATGGGAATAATTTCGCAACTAATTTTCAGGAAAATTAACCCAAAAATACATAAATAAGATTTTATGGGGAAATCACCAACTTCTATCAAGATGATAGAGAGGCTTTCTATAAATCTTAGGATAGGTTTAGATACCTTCTTTGGAAATGTCCCCACCACTAACTTTCTACCCACCTCCTCATAAAACGTTTCCATAAAGGGTTGTGACATTCATGATAGAATTGGTTAACAAATATATTGGAGGTAATTGTATTAATAAAAAATATGAATAACTAAGGAAAATCTATAACACCTTATCCCTAATTTCACAACATAAAGATTATGAGAGAAGAAGAGTGAATAGAAGTGACCTCACCACAGGTTCAGAACTAGACTTACATTCATATCTAGTTGAAATAAATGAAAAAATTCAGTCCCTAATAATCCAACACTCAAAGAAAAGTGTGGATTAGTTAGGATGTCAAAACCAAAATCATTCCATTAGAAAACAATTTCAATAGTGTAGAATTTTCTTTCATACTCTAATTTGTTTTCTGAGTATTGGCATGTTATCCCAACAATTTCAAAACACTAATTTTATCGATTATGGTTCTAGGATTAATTCTAGATATGAACCTTTTACAAAAAATACAATCTACTGTATAAAAATCACCATAATATATCATGGAGAGATAAAGGAATGATAATAAAACATTTCCCTCGACTCCCACAATAACCCAAACCACAATTTTCCAACCAAAATAAGGATGAAACTTATAATTATCAAGTGGAATTAAGGGGTATTTTCTAATATTATATGGGAATATTTTATTCAAAAAAATACCAATATGATTTAGATAAATCACAAATTGATGCTAGGATGCATAATATATAGTTGTAAATGGGGAAATTAACATGATAATTTAGTGGAAGAGAAAAAGGAAAAGTTACAAGTAAAAGTGAAGTTAATCCTTGGGAAACTTTCTTGGTTGTCACCAAATGGAGTGGTCTGAAAACTCAAGAGGTACCCAAATATGATCCACTAATTTCTCAAAATTATATTTTGGAAAAATCTATCCAACCAATTATTTAATTTTTAGAATCTAAAAATATAGACAATATTGTTTAAAATGAATTACTTTCTATAGTTATATTTGAAAAACAAGAGGGAAAATAATTTAAAATGAATAATAATAAAGGTAAGATAATTTTTGAGATGGAAAAGGAGGGCATACCATCTGTTCTTAATAAATTTTTCCCAACAATCCTATTCTATAAAAAGTTTAAATAGAAAAGTTAAAAACCTAAACTTCTTAAGGTCCTTGAAATTTTCATCAAGCTCCAAGTGAAAATTACTTTTATTAAACATTTAATTCATATTCCTTGATATCTAAAATCATTGAAAAAAGTTGTTTACAATAAGAGAAAACTTGAGAAATTTTCTACTTATAGACTTGCTGAAGAGTTTAGTGCTTTCCTCCAAAATATAATCCCTCTAAAACTCAAATATATAGGAAGTTTTTTCATTCCTTACACTCTATGGAATAGTGTCCAATATAATTGTCTTTGGGAACTTATTACAAGCATCAACTTGATCCCTTTTTCACTAATTTAATAGTTTAGGTTTGGAGAGCTTCAGTTCACTAATTTTTTCTTATATTTGGCCAAATAATCTATCATACACTACATAGTGTGATTTTATTATCTTATTATAGGAGTTAAGAATTTTATTTTTACCTAGTGATTTTATCATCCTAGGCATGGAGTGTGGAAAGAAATTCCCTATCATCTAGGGTAGGCCTTTCTTATCCATAGGTAGGGTTGTTATAGATGTATCTAAAGGAATTATGATCTTTAATTTTCGTGAACAAAAATATAAATTTAATGTTTTTAAAAAATTCAAAGAACCTACATCTAATGAAAATTATTCAAGATTCGAGTTGTTAGACATTAAGGACCCTTTTAATATTATATAATAGGAATTTATATATTTCAAAGAAGATAAGGAATGAATACCCTTAGATGAAAAAACCATTTTATAAATTTATTTAGGAAAAGAAGATAAATACTTCGATGTGTATAAGGGAATGTTTTCATAAAACTTGGATTCTTTTATTTAGAGAAATCACTTAGTTCAAATATGATTTTAGTGAAAACTGAGTTGTCGACCTTGGAAACAAGTGAGGAGAATCCTCATTCTGATATTCTCACTAGTACATAATTCTATAATTTATCAAGTTTTCACACCAAATTTAAAAGGCACATTAAATACCGTAGTCCACCTAATGCTAAGAGTATTCATTTTATCAAAGAATCACTACCTTTGGAGATCAACACACTTATATCTCACCTGAAATTTTCATTTTTGGGAGAGAGGTCTTCATTTTTTTGAAATCATTTATGCTAAACTAGAGGAAATTTAATAGAAAAAGTTGTTAGTTTTCTTCAAAAAGTTCAAAATTTTCATAGGTTAAACCATTGCTGACATTAATTGGATTATTCGTTCATTATACATGTATAAAATACCAATTCAACCTAATCATAAACTAATAATAAAGGTAAAAAGAAGGATAAATCCAAATATGAAGGAGGTTGTGAGGGAGGAAGATATCAAAATTTTATATATTAGTGTTATCTTTACTATTGTAGACAATACTTGGGTCATCTTGGCCTATGTTTTCCCTAATAATAGAGGTATCATGGTCATAACTAATTCAAAAAATGAAAAAAAAAATCAAACTAGGATGGTGAATAAATGGATATTTTGTATTGATTGTAGGAAACCTAATTCAACTACTATGAAGGATAATTTTCTAATAAAACTCTTGGATCAAATTCTTGAGATACTTTTTAGGAATAAATTGTTTTATTTTATTTATAGATATTATGGTTGAAACCATATTCATGTATCACCAAAATACCAGGATAATACTACTTTCACTTTTCCATTTGCTACATTTTCCTACTACTGAATTTCCTTTGGAATATGTGTTTCTCTTGCCACATTTTAAAGGTTAGTGATGGCTATATTTTATAATTGATTGAGAGGATTATATAGGTGTTGATGGATGATTTTTTTCATAGTTATAAGAACATTTTATAGTGGTTTACATTATCTATAATTATTTTTTAAGAGGTTTTAACTATCTAACCTTGTTTTTTAATAGGAAAAATATAAATTCATAGTCATGATGGGTATTTTCCTATGAAAAAAAAATTGTAGTAGGGTAATAGAGATAGATAATTATAAGATTGAATTCATTCAAAATCAATATATTTATAAAAATTTAAAAAAAGTGTTAAAATATTCCTAGTGCGTATATGATTTTACCAGAGATTCATCAAAGATTTATTTAAACTAATAAGGCCTTTATGCTCACCACTTGTCAAACATAAACCCTTTGTGTTTGAGGAAAATTATTTAGAATCGTTAAATATTATTAAACAAAAACTCACATATTCACCCGTTATCACCTCCCTTAATTGAAAATTATCATTTGAAATAATGTGTGATGATTGTGATATAGATATGGGGGATGTTTTAGGATATAAGAAAGAGAAGATATTTTATGTTGTGTATTATGTCAATAGGTTTATATAAGATTAACAAAGGAATTACACCACTACCAAGAATGAATTTTTGGCTATGGTTTTCACTCTTGAGATATTTAGGAAGTACTAGATTGCATATAAAGTCATAGTCTTTACTGATCATTCAACCTTAAAGTACCTATTATCTAAAAAAGAGTCTAAATTGTGACTCATTATATGGATCATTTTGTTACATGAATTTCACTAGGAAATTAGTTATAAACATGGTGTGAAATATTTAGTGGTTGATTACCTCTTTAGGATAACCAATACTCAAAACTATGACCCATGGGAGACAAATTATTCTATTTTAGATGAAAAGCTTTTTTTAGTTTTAGTGACACAATCTTCTTAGTTTGTATATTTTGAAAATTTTCTATCTACAGGTATAATTACCAAGTATTGTACACAAAACCAGAGAAATAAATTCATTCCATAACTTAAATATTGCTTTTGGGATGATCCTTTTTTGTTTATAATGTGTGCCTATATAGTCCTTTGAAGTTTTATGTCTGGGGAATAAATATTTCCCATTCTTGAAATTCTCCACTCTTCATTATGGGGTGGGAATCATGATAGATATATAACTACAAAAAATTTCTTATAAGATGTATTATATTGGTGTATAGACTTTACGAATCCTAAAAATATTATAGTTGGTTGTGATATGTGTCAAAGTTTAGAGAATGTTGGAAGGAAACAAGTATCTCTACAAGAAAAATTTTTAAAGGTTTCAATGTTTAATGTTTGGGTTTAGATTTTATAGGAAAAATTCCTTCCTCTCATGGGAATGAATATATAATTATAGTATTATAATATTTGTCTATATGGATAGAGGTAGTGACACTTACTAATAATCAAGTTAATAATATTGTGAAATTCATTAATAAGAACATTCTTTCCAAATTTAGAGTTCCCACAACATTTATCATGGATAATGGAATCAATTTAAAGAACTTTAAATTCAAAAATTTAATGAAAAAATATGGTTGTGTTCAGAAAGCTGTAATTTCTTATCACTCATAGTAGAGTGGATAAGAAAATATTTCCAATAAAGATATCAGATAGATCTTAGATAAAACTACCTATTTTTCTAGTAAATATTGGTCCTTCATGATTGATAAATCCTTGGGGTATATATAACTACTAAAAACTAATATATGAATGTCTCCGTATATATTTATCTTTGTTAGTTCATACCATTTTCATGTGGAGTCACAACAAAATATTTTAAGGATATTAAATATTTGAATTTTTTAATTTAAAATTATTGGTGATACTTCTTGAGATGAGTTAGTTATAAGATATTATAAGGGAGTCTTATGAAAATTATATGATTTATAAATAGATAAATAAGGCCCTCTATGACTCCATTATCAAAAATAATAACTTCAAATCTGGGAAAAGGTTTTATTTTCAAATTACATGTTGAAAATATTTCATATAAAGATAAAATATATGTGGTCATGACCCTTCACACTCTTAATAGTGTTAATTAGAAAATCTTTAAAACTTGTGGGAGAATATAATAGATCATTCTTTGTCCATTTTCAAAGTATCAAACATTATTTCAAGGGGTATCTAAAGGTATTGGTTGCTATATTAATTCTTGAAAACTAAAATTTCTTTTATTATAACCAATTAATTTAAATTTAGTGATTCATTCAATTAAACCCATGTTCATTTATTTTATTTTTAAAGTTATTATGATTAAAATAATAATTAAATTTTTTTCTGATACGCCTCTTATTCACTATTATTCTTAGGTATTAAAGTGTCTTTTATACCCAATGTAAGGAATTGAAATATCTTTTGATGTGTATAAATTTTATAAACATTAGTTTTGATAATCCATGGATTTTAAAGGATTCTAAATCCATTGTGTGATTTTCTTGAAGATAATAATTTTAGATCACTTAAATAAATGTTTAGGTTGATCACCAAGGAAAATAAAAATTTGAATGATAAAACTACTCTTTGAATTATTTCCCCCTAAACTATAACACTAATTCAATTTATTCACAGTTTAATCTATTAAAATATTATGTTAATATTTTTATCTTTTATAGGTGCAATAATTAGGAAAACATATACAATTATTGAAAGGAAAATTAAGTTATATCATTGAGTAAATTGAAAAAGATTTATGTTTCACTTATCATGGGAGTTTTTATTCTAATTTCTTTCTGATGTAAAATTATTTTATATTATGAATTTTTTTCTTTAATACTTGGTTGAATTAATTTCTTGAAGTTAATTTTAAAGTTTTTTATCTTGTTAAAAATAATTTAAAAACTTTATGTTGGTTACTGTCATTTCTTTGATGACATTGTGTTCTGAATGAATGCCATTCCATTCTTGTTTTTGTGATTCTTTAAAAATCAACCCGAACTACATATTTAAATATGAATATTGATTAAAAATAAATTTTTTGTGCTAAATTTTTATTTATTAACTAGTGGGAACATTATTGTGATGTTTGTTTTTTTATTGCAAAATCTGGTTTTTGAACTTTATTATAACCCCTTAAACAAAATTTCACACTACTGATCTAAACCTATTTTTGAAAAAACGTTTTTTATCAGTTCTTCCACCTTGATTTTCAATATTGGGGATGATATTGGGTTTTAAGTGTGGGATAGGGGTCTTTTATTATGAAAAACGTTATTTTAATATAGCACACATAAAAATGCTATAAAAGTTTTCATATTTTTATTTTTTCAAGCATCAATTTTCTTATTCAGTGGTTTAAAAATTTTATAAAATTTAAAGGATATTTTTTCACTTTCATAGGTTAATATTTTATATTTATCTGTGGATTTTATTTGGTATATCAATTATGTTTGCCCTTTAATTTTTTTCAATAAAACTTTTGGTGTATGTATTGTAATTTCATATTGGATTTAAAATTTTTATTTTTAATTAAACTCATAAGATATACATCCAAATGGGATAAGAAACAAGAAACATAGTCTTGTTTGAACTCTTTTTTATTTATTTTTTTAGTATTGGATGAGTTATTTATATTGAAAAAACTAAATATTTAATCATTCCCATTCAATAACATGTTTAATTAATTTGAGCTCATAATTTATGTGTTTCTATTCTCCTAAAGGCAAAGAGATGGTTAAAAGATTCAATTGAATGAAAATTTAAGTGTGTTTATTTTTTTCAAAATTTTAAATTTCAATATTTTTGTTCAAAAAATGAACCAAATACTAAAACCATTAAATTTTAAGTGAGAAATAATTTTTTTATACTTGAGAGATTCCTTGGGGGAAATTTTTTTGGAAACCAACTGTTTGTGGAACTTTGGTTTTTTACTATTGAGATTTATTTTCTTCCATTGAATATATAAGATTGATTACTTGAAGAAAAGAAATCTCTTATATATGAGGGAATTTTATGTGGCTTTAATTGGATACATTTTTTCAATATATTTTCAATTATTTTATAATTATTTTTATGTATAAATGAGATTTTAATGTTAAATTCTTGATAAATGATAATATTGTACCCAAATTATAATTTGTTGAATATTTTCAGGAAATAATATGTTTTTTTCATTTAATTTATCAAATCATACTTGGTTTTATTTTATAATACTTTTAAGATTAAAATATTTGATCTTTATGTGAATTTAGAGTAAATAATAAGGTTTTCTATTGTTGAAATCTTATATCCATAAATCTAATTTTTTTTATTATTTGATTATTGAGTTCCATTTTTATTTATTAAATTCATTTAGTTTTTCATCATAATTAATTTATAGTGTTAATTTTTTTGCAGGTAGATTTCATAAGATAATTGTTTAGTGGGAGTGATGTAATTTTTCATTTAATCCTCTCAAATGATATTTTTTAAAGTTCTTAATTCTCGTAAGATATTTTTGGAACCAAAAATTTTGAATAATATACCCCCATAAACTCTCATAAAAATACACCACATGAGATAATTTCGAATGCCACGATAAAAAAATCAGCAGCTCGCATATAAGAAAAAATCATCCCTATAAGACAATTATCTTATGTGTGTGATAATTTTTTCACCCACATAAGATATTTTGCACTAACATTTAAAAAAAATAGGGTACATAAGGAAAAATTTAATCTATCTGAATTAGAGGATATTTCAATCCTGGTGAATCTATCTTCTATGAGATTGAAATAATTTATCGATCTTAGAACCTAAGAAGATAACTTCACTAGATTATGAAACCAAATCTTGGTGAGATACCAGACCTCGATCGAGATAGAAGATGTATGACTTGTTACTTGGGAACTGTGGTCAATTAAAAATGTATAATCACCCAATTAAAAAGGAAATTTGAACATTTTTCAATAGAGAACAACCGATTATAGGAGCTAGGTCTCCTAACTCTATTCACAGGGAATGAAAAAATAAAAAATGAAATTGATTGAAATAGAATGATTTGTACGAGCCTAAAACCACATTTTATGAAAATAGTGTGATGGTGAAAACTCAACCTGAGTTGTTCATAGATTTACCAAAGATGATTTTGAATAAGGGGATCCATTCAGTTTTATCTTATGATGTTTGAACCATAACTATTCCTAGTTGAAATATGGAATCTGAATGAATCAATAATCTTGAATATTCAATAGATGGAGATTGCCTAATATGGTGTGAATATTAAAACTCACCCAAGTTCATTGTAGATGATAAACAGAGTTTTACTTCTTATTGAGCTTATTGAATTAATGGACATTATGAAATAAGATGATGAAGAAGGTTATTTATTGGATGTTTCTTTGATTACAAGATTTATGACAATGGGGGTCTTGTTTACTCCAAATAATTTGGCTTTGGAATTAATATTTAATTCATGACATGTACTTGATGAAATGCCTCTATGACATGTTGTAGCTAGTCCAAGTAAATTAAGTTTATATTCCCAAGACTAATCTTTCATTGAGATGAATCTCCAAATGTCATAGACTAGTTTCAATGTTGATAAACTTGGTAGAAGTTATTCCCGGTCAATTACGTTTATCCTCAATGAGTATGTGTTGGTTTGCTCTCTACTTGAAGTTCCCATCAAACAAATCAAGTGATAAGAACTTAAATTGTTTTGTGTACTTACAATGATATCAACTAAGACTTTATAAATAATTCAAAAATGCAATTTTTCAAACTAGTTTGATAGGGTATCAATTCACGATTTCATAAGACAATTGGGTTTTATGGATTTTAAAATCTATGAAGGATAAGTAAAAATGATTGATTTCATAAGGATATTTTTATACTGAATTAAAAGGACATAAAAATTTATGGAGTATGATAAATTGTATTCTACTCAAAGTTTGAGCTAGTGTGTTCTACTTAAATAATGTATAGGTATAATCACAACTTGTGTCAAGGTAAATCCCATGTAATTGGATTTATGTGAAGGACACTAAGTATGATAACCACCTTTTTAAGGGTCATGTCGAAGCTACTTTTTCATGTTGTTGTGTTTTTCAAGTGATAATGAATATTTTTAGAAAAAATAGATAAGTGTTAGGTTTCATAGAAACATGTTGAGTTGGAGAATTTTTAGATGAAAATATAGGGAATTTATTTGTTTCAGGGGAAAGTTTTTCTCACATTCCTATCCTAAAATTAAGATCTAAAATTTTATCAGTTTTTCACCTTGAAAAACTCACATTGAGGAAATTCGATGAAAATTGGAAAGCAAAATTCTATATATATTTTAAAAAATATTCATATAATACTTATACATTATTATTGGGAGGTGTATATAGATAGATGAGGATCATTGATGATGGGTTTTTTGAGGAGAGATAAGCTTAGGGAATATGTCATCCCAATAGAGAGTATTCTTTGACTTTTTCTCTTTCCTTTCTTTCCTTGTTTTTAATGAAACTCCCTTGTATTTTTTTAATAAAAAAATGTTTGGATCAATTTTTCTCAAGATAATGAGATTTTTCAAGTATAATTATTTTTCATTAATTCATTCTTTTTCTTTTTCTTTCACTTGTAACTCCATGACCCTAGAATCCAGAAGGTGGTGCATTTTTACATTACATAGGCATTATTACAAGGAATAAAGTCCCAAAGGACCGTTAAGTTTAGCAGTCTTGGAAAGATATATTACATAAATGATACCCATAATACATTGGGAAATAATAAATACAAACATGATACATGTAAAAAGAAAATAAATTGAATCATTGAAAGCTTAATCAAAATTCTCTTCTTCATAACCTGTGGAAAGAAACACAATAAGGGTGTGATCAAATTCTCAGTAAGGGTAAATACAATGGAAGAAATAATGAATCAAACAATATAGAAAGGTAAATAACTGAATAAAATTCCCATTCAAACTAAAACACATACCATTAATCAATAAACATAAAATAAAATAAATCTATAGATATTTCAATGCAATACCTCATGAATAAATAATAACTGAGTCTAAATGAGGGAAATGCTTAATTATTGGATGTCATGTATCCTAGGTACATGAACCAGTAATGCCAATAACTTTCACAAGATAGTTTAGATATAGGTCAAAAACCCATATAAGGTGGCTAGGCAACTATTTCATCTCATGATACAACCAATTCCTTGAGGGGATTTCATTCATCGGTCCCCAACCCATAGGGCTTTCCTTAAATGGTTCCCAACCCGTGTCTACCTGTCCCAAGAATGCCTAATATTGGATAATTAAATAAATAATATGTCTTACCAAATATCCATATTTAATAATGAATATGGATTTATCAATAATACCTTAGAGGATTGTAAGTAATAATAAGGGTTTTGGGCATTAAATCATTCTTGAGGGAAAATAATATTTAAACATTCCAATGTGTCCCATACCACATTAAAACCTTTAAATAAAAATTTCACATGAATTAAATTAAAATTATAAAATCATTAAAATAATTATATTTATGATACAACATGTCAAATGTAAATAAATACACCAAATAATTTTTAATTGGTGCATAATAAAAACTATGTCTCAATGGAAAGTAAATTGAGATAAAATCCCTTACCTTAACCTTCCTTTTGTTGTTAGGTATTTATCATCCTATATATTGGTTAAAAATATTTTAATTACTAATACCATAACCATAATAATTTTTATAACATCATATATTAACTACTTACAATATTTTATTACACGTTTGTTAACAATCTTTCATTATTTTGACTATTTTGGGTGTTAATTGACTAGTTTGTTGAGTATGTATTAACTTTTTATTCAATGTTCTTATAAAATATATCATGGTTTAATCATATTAATAATGTAAAATATGAGTAAATTATCTTATATATTGATTACATATGTTTTTATAATGGTTTATAATATTTGGAGATTAGACATGAAGTGCATTGTTCATGGAAACAGTAGGTTGTACGTGCGCATGAATGTTGCTTTCATTTATTTTTTGTATTAAAATAATTAAAAAAAATGATACATATGTATATAATAATTCCATTATCATATATATGTTATATATTTTTATTAAAAACATCCTCTATACGTTCCATGTAAGGCATGAACGAATCATATCGCTTTGAGGGGGCGGTAGTCCACACTTCCTCAAACGAAATTATCGTATTTACACAATATGGATAGAATAAAGGTATGTTATAAATACAAATTAAAGAATAATGATACATCATATATAACATATATATCATATATAAATATTATTTCCATCATAATTTCCACCATGAGAGGTGGTAGGGGAAAATTGAACAATCATCGTTTCATGAGGTAGTAGTTCGTCATACAGAGAAACAGTATGTTTGTTACACATTAGATGGAGTTGTGTGTAATTTTAGGTATAAAAATTATCATTAAAAATCATATTATATTTATGATACTATTTTGTTATTTAATAATTGAATAAAACGAGTTTAGGGAGTGGATAATGGAAATGAAATTAGAAAGCTTGGGAGAAGGAGTTACCTCTTAATCTGGTAACCTATTTTGGTTTATACAAAAAGCATCCTTGAATTAATTTATGACTAATATGAGGCTTCTAGGTCTATGTTGGGGATTTTTGGAGACTATTTGGATTGATTTTGGATGATCCAGTGTGTCTTTAAAGGTGTGAGGAAGGAGTAGAGTGCTTGCCTTTTTATAGTGGAGGGGGAGTGGCACTTTTGTAAATACCAAAAGGTATTCACTATTGGGGGGATCAATCTAACCTAAAATGCCTAAAAAATGGACAAATAATGTATTAAAGGATAATAATGGTCGATAAAAACCTCATACATAAAAAAATATGTGCATTTTAATAATTTAGTTCCTTAACTTCTATGATTCCCCTATTTTATCATTTTCATTTTTATTAAATCATATAGTTTTCTAATCTAATTAATTTAATCATTAAGATTAAATTAAATTGATATTTATTATAAAATATATATCCATTGAATTATTAATATTATATATAATTTATAAAATAAAATTCTTATTTGTTTTGGAAATTAATTTTACAACAAGCACATGTGATGCGCTAAAACACTGCTTGAACTTGAACCATGTTAACAACATTTTTACAGTATATGGGTCAATATATTAATTATAAAAGTTTAATTAGTCCATTAATAGACCATATTTAATATTTACTGACACTTAAAAATAAATTTTATGAATACAATCTTTCATTAATTTTAGTTCATTTAATAAGGTTTATTTATTCTAAAATAACAATAATGTCAATTTTGACATTATTTATTTAACGTTAATTTTAAAATAAAAATATTGTATTGGAATTAAAATATATTAGGTTTAAAGGTGTTTATAATGATATATTAATCAATAAAAATAAATAAATACAATAATTCAATCAATTAACTCCACTTTAAATATTTATAGTATCCTTTATTTTTGTTAATTATTAACTAAATAATCACTACATTAATGTTTCTTAAGCATTTTAAGTAACTAAATCTAAAAATTATTTATAAATTATTATGATAAAAATAACCCATATATATTACAGAAGGATATTTATAAATTGAAACATTATGTTTTTTACATATCTCAAAATTTTATAAATGTTAAAGGTAAGGAAAGTTTCCTTTTGTCTTTTTCCTTACATACCCTTTTATATTGGTTTCTTCCATTTAATAATATCACAATAACCCATATATTTCGAAATAAATGGGTAAATGGTAAAATATTTGGTAATCAATGGATTTTGGACATGTTTCCAAGTCATTTTGGTTGTTAATATTAAGGTTTAGTCCTTTATTAATTCTAATCATATCTTAAACAACATAATTAATTTTAGTCACATTAACTAGTTATTTCGGTAAAAAAAATTAAGTTGATATTATTAGACCAAAAATATCATCCTAATTACATTAGTGTATGTTGGATTTTCAAAATTCAAATCACATAAGTGGGAAAATTAAGATTAACACTAATCCTGTAGACGAGGTGAGATAACGAGGTTTTAATATAGAAAAACATTCCAAAGTTTTTTAAGTTTTATATACAATTTAAATATAAAATTAATGATAATGAACTTAATTATATAAATATATGTTTAATTCATCTAATATTACTCTAAAAAATCTATAATATAATTTATCATTAATAATTATTTAAATAAATAGGATCTGTTTAACTAAATTGCAGTAATTTTTACAATTCATCAAAAAATTATGATTCTCAGAAAAATACTAAAAATTAACCATAAGATAATTTCAACATTATGAATTGAAAATTTATTTTTATTTTTAACAATAAAATTATTATAGAGTAAAAATTTATTTTTAAAATAGGTTTTCCATTAAAAGGTGGTAAAACTTGGTCTTGCGTGTAATGCAAGTTAATTCAATATCATTTTTAGTATAAGTTTAACATTGTGTATAAAGAATCCTAACAACAAAATTATATTTATTCTAAAAGGAAAATATTTTAAAGTCTTGGGGTTTCACATTCTCCCCACCTTAATAAAATATTTTCCTTGCAATTTTAAATTTATCTCAGTAATTAAGGGATTCAAAATAAACTATTTTAGAAAGACCCACATCATAAAAAGGGTTAATACCATATGATCTTAATAAGATAGAAAGGAAATAACAATGGTCACATAACTATGTTACTTTGTAAGATAACATAGGTTTTAAATAGAAACATGGATATGGAAGACAAATCCAACAATCATGTTATAAAGGAGAGTGCTAGAGAATATGTTCAGATAAAAGTTGTAGCCCACAAGACCATAAACCATAAGTGTGAGTAAAGTTCATTGATATCGTCAAAAATTATGATAATAGGACAACATTTTTGTCAAAACCCCATTTTTTATATAGTTAATGAATTCTTTCACTCCATAAGAATATAATTAAATATATATTTCTACAAATATAATATTTTCCTTTGATTATGACTTGAACTATTTCTACTTCATCTCTTAGCACATGATATAGCATATAGTGAAGTAATACATTACCATCTAAAATATCATTCAATGATAATATCAAACCATTTTATAAATTTTTAACTTTTCCAACATATTGTGATCTAATCACTTTTGAATTAAATTCACTGAACTTCCAAAGTAAACTTATCATTAGAATTTAATCAACATAAAGTAGCTTATAATTTTCACTTTCCAAATATGTGAATAACATCATCATGTATCCTTTTGAAATATGGTAATAACTCAAATTACCATAAAACCTTATTTAAAACATGCATTCTTTCTTATTCTTTAATTAAGACATGTTTTATTTGATATATTCCTTAAATCCAAAAGTGTTGTAAAATCCATCAATGATATCATAGACCACTTATCCATAGTTCATTAATCAATTCCAAGGTAGTTAGCACTCATCCAATAAGTAATTTCTTCATTAGTATCTTAACATTAGGAATATATTAAGGGTTTTCTTTCCCTCAATCATGTTTTCTCTAAAACGAGGAACTTTCTACTGAATAATATTTTTTGGTACCATTCAGTATATAATCTCAAATCCTTAATGAAAAAGTACTGTAGTGAAATCCTCATATATTCCATAATTCTTATAACCAGTACATTTCTGATAAAATATTCAAATGAAATAATTCTTTAAAAAGTATATTAATCCTTCCCCTTCATCTATGGAAGTATCATAACTTCATCAGTATCCAATACCATCATTTGGGGTATATTACTTTGAGGCTTGGGACATTGATTCACATAGTGTACCATATCCTTACAATTGAATCATTTTTCTGTAGAATCCTTTTTCATACCCTTGAAAAAAAATATTGGTGTCTTTTTTCTCCACACTTATAACAAACCATCATTCCCTTCAAGCTTGTACCGGAGTGCTTCTTTACACAATCATCACATGTTGAAAAATCCTTATTTCCCTTCACATTCTTTGACTCATTCACTTTTTTATGGTGCCCAAATGGATTCTTCATATCTTGGTTTCCATCGAAGACATAAGACATGGATAATTATTTACTCATCTCATTGTTACATGATATTATGTCCTCATACGATGAGAATGTTTTTGGAGACTGTTCCATTTAAAATTTTGGGTTAATAATGTGAAAGATTTCATCCATCTTACTATTCAGATCATGTGCATCGATGAGGTTCACATTCTTTTAACTAGTTTTCATTTCTAAACAATTACATAAAGTATATTAGCTTATAAAATTTTGAACTTTCTATAACTATAGGCACAGTATATCACATAACATAAATTTATGCATCGTAAATCACTAAATCATATACTTGGGTTATTTTGGGGAATAAATCCTCCATAATGGTAGGTAAATAAAATGTCAATTATCCTAAGAATATCCAGCAGGAGTTTCAAACCAGGTACGCAGTAAGGCCTGTTTTCATATACCAGGTTACCCTGAGTCAGGCCCAAAACACCTATTCAGAGTTGTCACTCCTAGGTATATTTGTGTCATAACTATGTCTACTTGTAGTATCCAGACAGGTATGTATTGTTAGGATTTACCACTTGATCTTTACTATACCAAAATTCTATGAAATTATTCTACAATTATTATCAATGTCTATCTTAGGTTTGTGCTCCCTAATCTAGGTTTTATAAATATAGTTTATAAGGTTGTTTCTAAACATCATCTGATACCAACTGTCACTCCGTGACATCAGAATCCCAAATCTGGTACATTATTATATTACATTGGCACTATTACAAGGAAGAAAATCCAAAAGTAGTGTTAAGTTTAGCAGTCTTGGAAATCCATATTACATACATGTAACCCATAATACATTGAGAAATAAGAAATAAAAACAAGATACATATAAAAAGAAAATAAACTATATCCTTAAAATCTTAATCAAAATTATCTTCTTTATAACGTGGGGACAGAAACATAATAAGGGTGAAATCAAATGCTTAGTAAGGGTAAATACAATGGAAGCAATAATGAAACAATCTATATGGAAAGGTAAATAACTGAATGAACATTCCATTCATACAACTAGATAAGGTGTAAAAATTATGGAAATGTAATAAACAGAAACACATGCCATTAATCAATAAACTGAAAATGAAATAAATTCAAAGATATGTTGACCATAAATCTCATAGATAAATAATAACTGATTTCAAATGAGGGAAATGCTTAATTATTAGATGTTATGTTTCCAAGGTTCATAGAACCAGTACCATAAATAACTTTCACAAGATGATTTATCTATAAGTTAAAATCCCATCTAAGGTGGCAAGACAACTATTTAATCTCATGAGTTTACCAATTCATCAATGGGATTTCATCCATGGCTCCCCAACCCGTAGAGCTTTCCTTAAACGGTCCCCAACCTATGTCTATCTGTCCAAAGAATTACTCATATTGAATAATCAAATAAATAATATGTTTTACCAAATATCTATATTTAATAATGAATATGGATTTATCAATAATACTATAGATAAGGATAAGTAATTACAAGGGTTGTGTAAATTAAATCATTCTAAAGGAAAAATAATATTAAAACATTCCATTGTGTCCCATCCCAGATTAAAATATTTAAACCATAATTCCACATGAATTAAATTAAACATATAAAATCATTAAATTAAGGATGTTTATGATATGACATGTCAAAGGTAAATATATACACCAAATAAGAGTTAATTCTTTCATAACAAAAATTATGTCTCAATGGAAAGTAAATTGAGACGAAATCCCTTACCTTAACCCTCTTTTTGTTGTGTGGTATTTCTACTCCAACATAGTGGTTTAAAATATGTTAATTACTAATACCATAAACATAATCATGTTTATAATATCATATATTAACTACTTACAACATTTTATTAACCGTTTGTTAACAATATTCCATTATTTTGACTATTTTGGGAGTTAATTGCCTAGTTTGTCGAGTATGTTTTAACTTATTATTTGTTGTTCTTGTAAAATATATCATGTTTTAATCATCTCAAGAATGTAAAACATGAATAAATTATCTTATATATTCAGTATATATTTATTTATAATGGTTCATAATATTGGGATATTAGACATGAAGTGCACCGTTCATGGAGACGGTAGGTCGTACGTGCGCATGAACGCTACTTTCATTTATTTGTTGTATTAAAATAATTAATAATAAATGATTCATATGTATATTATAATAAAATTATATAATATATTTTATATATTTTATATAGTTCAATTAAAAACATTCTTTATATGTTCTATGTATGGCATGAACGAATCATATCGCTTTGAGGGGGCGGTAGTCCACACTTCCTCAAATGAAATTATTGTATTTACACAACTTTGATAGAATAAAGGTATTTTCTATATAAAAATTACAGAATAATTAGACATAATAAATAAAATATATATAATATATTAAAATTTTATCCATCATAATATCCACTAAGAGATTTGGTAGGTGAAAATTGAACAATCATTGTTGTGTGAGGTAGTAGTTCACCATACACTGAACTAGTATGTTTGTTACCCATTAGATAGAGGTGTGTGTCAATGTAGGTATAACCATTATCATAAAAAAAATATCAGTGTATTTATTATACTATTTTTGTTATGTAATAATATAATAATAAGATTCTAGGGAGTGGAGAATCGAAATGAAATTAGAAATCTTGAGAGAAGGTGTTACCTCTTAATCAGGTAACCTCTTTTAGTTTATACCAAAATAATACATAAAATAATTTTTTCCCAAGGGGAGGATTCTATGTCTAGGTTAGGGATGTTGGGAGACTATTTGGATAGATTTTTGACGATCTAATATGGCTTGGGAGGCGTGAGGAAGTAGTAGAGTGCTTTTGTTCTTATAGTGGAGGGGGAGTGGTACTTTTGTAAATACCAAAAGGTATTCACCATTGGAGGGTCAATATTACCTAAAGTGACTCGAAAATGGAAAAATAATAGATTAAAGGAGAATAATTTTCCATAAAAACCTCATACATACAAAAATATGTGCATTTTAATAATTTGGTACCTTAACTTCTATGATTCCCCAATTTTATCATTTTTGTTTTTATTAAAGCATGTAGTTTTCTAATCTAATAAATTTAACCATTATGATTAAATTAAATTGATATTTATTATAAAATATATATCCATTGAATTATTAATATTATATATTATTTATAAAATAAAGTTCCTATTTTTTTGGAAATTAATTTTACGACAACCGCATGTGATGCGCTAAAACGCAGCTTGAACTCTGGCCATGTTAACAAAAATTTTATAGTCTATGGGTCAATATGTTAATTTTAAAAGTTTAATTGGTACACTAATATAACCTATTTAATATTTTTTAATAATTAAAAATAACTTGTCAAAATATAGTATTTTTATTAATTTTAATTCATTTAATAATATTTATTTATTATAAAATAGCAATAATGTCAATTTTGACATTATTTATTTAATCTTAATTTTAAAATATAAATATTGTATTGGAATTAAAATATAATAGGTTTATAGGTGTTTATAATAATATATTAATCTATAAAATAAATAAAAACAATAATTCAATCAATTAACTCCACTTTAAATATTTATAACATATTTTATTTTAGTTAATTATTAACTAAATAATCACTACATTGATGTTTCTTAAGTATTTTAAGTAAATAAACATCTCTAAAAATTATTTTTAGATTATTATGAAAACAATAAACCATATATATTACAAAATTATATATATAAATGAAAACATTATGTTTTTTACATATCTACAAATTTTATAAATGTCAAAGCTAAGGAAAGTTCCCTTTTGTCATTTTCCTTAATTACACTTTTATATAGGGCTCTTCCATTTAATAATATCACAATAACTAATATATTTCTATGAAATTGGGAACATGGTGAATTATTTGGTAACCAATGGCTTTTTGACATGTTTCCAATTCATTTTGGTTATTAATATTAAGGTTTAGTCCCTTATTAATCTTAATCATACCTTAATCAACATAATTAATTTTAATCACATTCACTAGTCTTTTTTGTCAAAAAATTATGTTTATATTATTAGACCAAAAATATCATCCTAATTATATACTTGTTTGTTGGATTTTTAAAATTCACATCACATAAGTGGGAAAATTAAGATTAAAGCCAATCCCGCAGACGAGGTGAGATAACAGGGTTTAAGTAGAAAAACATTCAAAACTATGTTATGTTTTTATATTCAATTTCAATTTATAATTGAGGATAATAAACTTAATTATATAAATATATGTTTAATTTATCTAAGGTTACTCTAAAAAATCTAAAATATAATTTATCATTAATAATTATTTAAACAAAAGGGCTGTTTTTAACTGAATTGCAGTAATTTTTACAACTCATCAAAAAATTATATTTCTCAGAAAAATCCCTAAAATTCACCAGAAGATAATTTCAACATTCTGAATTCAAAAATGATATTTGTTTTTAACAATAAAACTCTAAATAGTGTCAAAATTTACTTTTAAAATAGGTTTACCATTAAAAGGTGGTAAAAAACGGTCTTGCGTGTAATTCAAGTTAATTAAATATCGTATGTGGTCTAAGTTTAACATTGTGTATAAAGCATCCCAAAAAAAATTATATTCATTATAAAAGAAAAATATTTTAAAGTCTTGGGGTATCACATTCTCCCCACCTTAAAAAAATTACATCCTTTCAATTTAAACTTGATCTCAGTAATTAATTGATTTAAAATAAGATTTTTTGGAAGACCCGCATCATAAAAAGGGTTAATACCATATATTATTAATAAGATATAAAGGAAAGCACAATGGTCACATAACTATGTTCCCTTATAAGATAACATAGGGTAAAAAAGGAAATATGGATATGGAAGAAAAATCAAACAATCAAGTTCTAATAGAGAGTGCTAGAGAACATGTTCAGTTGAAAGTTGTATCCCACAAGACCATAAACCATAAGTGTGAGTAAAGGTAATTGATATCATAAAAAATTATGATAATAGGACAAAAAATTTGTTTCAACCCCATTTCTTTATATAGTTAATGAATTATTTCACTCCAAAACAATATAATTTAATATATGTTACTATAAACATAATATTTTCCTTTGATTACTACTTGAACTATTTCTACTTAATCTCTTAGCACATGATATAGCATATAGTGAAGTAATAAATTGCAATCTAAAATCTCATCCAATGATAATCTTAAACCATTTTATAAATGGTTAACTTTTCTAACTTATTATGATCCATTCACTTCTAAATGAAATCCAGTGAACTTTCAAAGTCAAATTATCATTAGACATTAATCAACATGAAGAAACTTATAATTTTCACATTCCAAACATGTGAATAACTTCATGATGTATCCTTTTTATAAATGGAAATAACTAAAATTACTATAAAACCTTATTAGAAACATGCATTATTCCTTATTTCTTAAGTAAGACAAGTTTTATTGGATATATTACTTAAATATAAAAGTGTTGTAAACTCCATTAATGATATCATAGAACACTTTTACACAATTCAATAATCAGTTCCAAGGTAGTTAGCACTCATCCAATAAGTAATTTCTTCATCAATATCTTAACATTAGGAATATATTAAGGGTTTTCTTTCCCTCAATCATGTTTTCTCTGAAACATGGAAATTTTTAATGAATAATATTTTTTATTATCATTCAACATATAATCTCAAATCCTTAATGAAAACGTACTGCAGTACAATCCTCATATATTCCATAATTCCTATAACCAATACATTGCTAAAAAATACTCAAATGAAATAATTCTTAAAAAATAATATTAATCTGTCCACTTCATCTATGGCAGTATCATAACTTCATCAGTATACAATAACATCATTTGGGGTATATTACTTTAACGCTTGGGACATTGATTCACATAGTGTACAATATCCTTACAATTGAATCATTTTTATTTGGAATCCTTTTTCATACCCTTGAAAAAAAACAATATTGGTGTTTTTTTTCTCTACACTTATAACAAACCCCCATTCCCTTCAAGCATGTACCGGAGAGTTTCTTTACACAATCATCACATATTGAAAAATCCTTCCTTCCCTTCACATTCTTTGACTCATTCTCTTTTTTATGGTGCTGAATATAGCTTCTTATTATCTTGGTTTCCATTAAAGACATAAGACAAGGATAATTATTTACTCATCTCATTGTCACATGATATTATGTCCTCATACGATGAGAATGTTTTTGGAGACAATTCCCTTTAAAATTTTTGGGTTAATACTGTGAAATATTTCATCCATCTTACTATTTAGATCATGTGCATCGGTGAGGTTCGCATTCCTTTAACTAGTTTTCATTTCTAAACAATTACATAAAGTAGATTAGCTTACAAAATTTTTATCTTTTTATAACTATTGAAACGATATATCACATAACAAAAATTTATGCATCGTAAATCTCTAAATCATAGACTTTGGTTATTTTGGGGAATAAATCCATCATGATGGTAGGTAAATAAAATGTCAATTATCCTAAGAATATCCAGCATGAGTGTCAAACCAGGTACGCAGTAAGGCCTATTATCATATAACAGGTTACCCCGAGTCAGGACCAGAACACCTATTCAGAGTTGTTTCTCCTAGGTATATTTGTGCCAGAAATATGTCCACTTGTAGTATCCAGACAGGTATGTATTGTTAGGAATTACCACATGATCTTTACTCTACCAAAATTCTAGGAAATTATTATACACTTATTCTCAATGTATATCTTAGGGTTGTGCTCCATAATCTAGGTTTTAAAAATCTAGTTTCTAAGGTTGTTTCTAAACTTCACCTGATACCATCTGTTACTCTGTGACCTCAGAATCCCAAATCTGGTACATTATTATATTACATTGGCATTATTACAAGGAAGAAAATCCAAAAGTACTGTTAAGTTTAGCAGTCTTGGAAATCCATATTACATACACATAACCCATAATACATTGAGAAATAAGAGAAAAACATGATACATATAAAAAGAAAATAAAATATATCCTTGAAAGCTTAATCAAGATTATCTTCTTCATAACCTGGGGAAATTAACATAATAAGGGAGAACTCAGATGCTCAGTAAGGGTAAATACAATGGAAGCAATAATGAAACAATCTATATGGAGAGGTAAATAAATGAATAAACATTCCATTAATACAACTAGATAAGGTGTAAACATTATGGAAATTTAAGAAATAGAAACACATGACATTAATCAATAAACTGAAAATGAAATAAATTCAGAGATATGTTGAACCTAAATCTCATAGATAAATAATAACTGAGTTCAAATGAGGGAAATGCTTAATTATTGGATATTGTGTTTCCTAGGTATATAGAACCAGTACCATAAATAAATTTCACAAGATGGTTTATCTATAAGGTAAAATCCTATCTAAGGTGGTAAGACAACTATTTATCTCATGATTTTACCAATTCATCAATGGGATTTTATCCATGGGTCCCCAACTGGTAGAGCTTTCCTTAAACTGTCCTCAACTCATGTCTACCTGTCCAAAGAATTACTCATATTTAATAATAAAATAAATAATGTGTTTTACCAAATATTCGTATTTAGTAATAAATATGGATTTATCAATAATATAATAGAGGAGGATAAGTAATAACAAGGTTTGCAGACATTATATCATTCTTAAGGAAAAATACTATTAAAACATTCCATTATTTCCCATCCCACATTGAAACCGTTAAATCATAATTCCACATGAATTAAATGAAACTTATAAAATCATTTATTTAAGGATTTTTATGATATGACATGTCGAAGGTAAATATATACACCAAATAAGAGTTAATTCTTTCATAACAAAAATTATGCCTCAATGGAAATTAAATTGAGATGAAATCCCTTACATTAACCTAACTTTTGTTGTGTGGTATATATAATCTAACATAGTTGTTTAAAATATGTTAATTACTAATTCCATAAACATAATCATGTTTATAATATCATATATTAACTACTTACAACATTTTATTAACCGTTTGTTAACAATCTTTCATTATTTTGACTATTTTGGGAGTTAATTGCCTAGTTTGTCGAGTATGTTTTAACTTATTATTTGTTGTTCTTATAAAATATATCATGGTTTAATCATCTCAAGAATGTAAAAAATGACTCAATTATCTTATATATTCAGTAAATATGTATTTATAATGGTTTATAATATTGGGATATTAGACATGAAGTGCACCGTTCATGGAGATGGTAGGTCGTACGTACGCATGAAAGCTACTTTCATTTATTTCTTGTATTAAAATAATTAATAATAAATGATTCATATGTATATTATAATAAAATTATATTATATATGTTATATATTTTATATAGGTTAATTAAAAACATCCTTTATATGTTCTATGTATGGCATGAACGAATCATATCGTTTTGAGGGGGCGGTAGTCCACACTTCCTCAAACAAAATTATTATATTTACACAACTTGGATAGAATAAAGGTATGTTCTAAATAAAAATTACAGAATCATGAGACAACATAAATAAAATATATATAATATATTAAAATTTTATCCTTCATAATTGCCACTAAGAGAGTTGGTAGGTGAAAATTGAACAATCATCATTGTGTGAGGAAGTAGTTCACCATACACTGAACTAGTATGTTCGTTACCCATTAGATAGAGGTGTGTGTCAGTGTAGGTATAAACCTTATCATAAAAAAATATCAGTGTATTTATTATACTATTTTTTTTATGTATTAATATAATAATAAGATTATAGGGAGTGGAGAATGGAAATGAAATTAAAAATCCTGAGAGATGGTGTTACCTCTTAATCAGGTAACCTCTTTTGGTTTATACCAAAAGAATCCATAAAATAATTTTTTCCCAAGGGGAGGCTTCTATGTCTAGTTTAGGGATGTTTGGAGACTCTTTGGATAGATTTTTGACGATCCAATATGGCTTGGGAGCTGTGAGGAAGTAGTAGAGTGCTTTCCTTTTTATAGTGGAGGGGGAGTGGCACATTTCTAAATACCAAAAGGTATTCACTATTGGAGGGTCAATCTTACCTAAAGTGACTCAAAAATGGAAAAATAATAGATTAAAGGAGAATAATGGTCCATAAAAACCTCATACATACAAAAATATGTGCATTTTAATAATTTGGTTCCTTAACTTCTATGATTCCCCAATTTATCATTTTCGTTTTTATTAAAGCATGTAGTTTTCTAATATAATTAATTTAACTATTAAGATTAAATTAAATTTATATTTATAATAAAATATAGATCCATTGAATTATTAATATTATATATTATTTATAGAATAAAATTCCTATTTTTTTGGAAATTAATTTTACGACAACTGCATGTGATGCGCTAAAGCGCAGCTTGAACTCAGACCATGATAACAACATTTTTATAGTCTATGGGTCAATATGTTAATTGTAAATGTTTAATTGGTAAATTAATAGAACATATTTATTATTTGTTAATAATTAAAAATAAATTGTCAAAATATGGTATTTTTATTAATTTTAATTCATTTAATAATATTTATTTATTATAAAATAACAATAAGGTCAATTTTGACATTATTTATTTAATCTTAATTTTAAAATATAAATATTGTATTGGAATTAAAATATAACAGGTTTATAGGTGTTTATAATTATATATTAATATAAAAAATAAATAAAAACAATAATTCAATCAATTAACTCCACTTTAAATATTTATAACATCTTTTATTTTAGTTAATTATTAACTAAATAATCACTATATTGATGTTTCTTAAGCATTTTAAGTAAATAACCTTCTCTAAAAATTATTTATAGATTATTATGATAAAAATAAACCATATATATTACAAACTGATATTTATAAATAAAAACATTATGTTTTTACATATCTCAAACTTTTATAAATGTCAAAGGTAAGGAAAGTTCCTTTTTTTCATTTTCCTTAATTACACTTTATATAGGGATCTTCCATTTAATAATATCACAATAACTCATATATTTCTAAGAATTTGGGTAAATGGTCAATTATTTGGTAACCAATGTCTTTTTGACATGTTTCCAAGTCATTTTGGTTATTAATATTAAGGTTTAGTTCCTTATTAATCTTAATCATACAATAATCAAAATAATTAATTTTAATCACATTCACTAGTATTTTTTGTCAAAAAATTATGTTGATATTATTAGACCAAAAATATCATCCTAATTAAATCCTTTTATGTTGGATTTCTAAAATTCACATCACATTATTGGGAAATTTAAGATTAATGCCAATCCCGCATACGAGGTGAGGTAACAGGGTTTAAGTAGAAAAACATTCAAAAGTATGTTAAGTTTTTATATTCAATTTCAATTTAAAATTGAGGATAATAAACTTAATTATATAAATAGATGATTAATTTATCTAAGGTTAGTCTAAAAAAATCTAAAATATAATTTATCATTAATAATTATTTAAACAAAAATGCTATTTTTAACTGAATTGCAGCAATTTTTACAATTCATTAAAAAATTATGTTTCTCATAAAAATACCAAAAATTCACCAGAAGATAATTTCAACATTATGAATTCAAAAATGATGTTTGTTTTTAACAATAAAATTCTAAATATTGTCAAAATTTATTTTTAAAATGGGTTTACCATTAAAAGGTGGTAAAACATGTTCTTGCGTGTAATTCAAGTTAATTAAGTATCTTATGTAGTGTAAGTTTAACATTTTGTATAAAGCATCCCAACAAAAAAAGTATATTCATTCTAAAAGAAAAATATTGTGCAGTCTTGGGGTGTCACATTCTCCCCACCTTAAAAAAATTACTTCCTTGCAATTTAAACTTGATCTCGGTAATTAAGGGATTTTAAATAAACTATTTTGGAAGATCCACATCATAAAAAGGGTTAATACCATATATTATTAATAAGATATAAAGTAAACCCAATGGTCGCATAATTATGTTCCCTTGTAAGAGAACATAGCCTGAAAAAGGAAATATAGATATGGAAGAAAAATCAAAAAATCAAGTTCTAATGGAGAGTGCTAGAGAACATGTTCAAATGAAAGTTGTATCCCGTAAGACCATAAACCATAAGTGTGAGTAAAGGTAATTTATATCATAAAAATTATGATAATAGGACAAAAATATTGTTTCGAACCAATTTCCTTCTATAGTTAATTAATAATTTCACTCTAAAAGAATATAATTTAATATATGTTACTATAAACATAATCTTTTCCTTTGATTACAACATGAACTATTTCTACTTAATCTCTTAGAACATGATATAGAATATAGTGAAGGAATAAATTTCCATCTAAAATCTCATCCAATGATAAACTTAAATTGTTTTATAAATGCTTAACTTTTCTAAATTATTATGATCCAATCACTTCTAAATGAAATTCAGTGAACTTCCAAACTAAACTTATCATTATCCTTTAATCAACATGAAGAAAGTTATAATTTTCACATTCCAAACATGTGAATAACCTCATGATGTATCCTTTTAAAATATGCAAATAACTCAAATTACGATAAATCCTTATTGGAAACATGCATTATTCCTTATTCCTTAAGTAAGAAAAGTTTTTTGGATATATTACTTAAATCCAAAAGTGTTGTAAACTCCATTAATGATATCATAGAACACTTTTCCACATGTCATTAATCAGTTACAAGGTATTTTTCACTCATCCAATAAGTAATTTCTTCATCATTATCTTAACATCACGAATATATTAAGTTTTTTCTTTCCATCAATCATGTATTTTTTGAAAACTGTAAATTTTTGCTCAATAATATTTTTTGGTACCATTCGGCATGTAATCTCAAATACTTAATGAAAATGTATTGTAGTACAATCCTCATATATTCCATAATTCTTATAACGAGTACATTGCTGATAAAATACTCAAATGACATAATTCTTGAACAATTATATTAATCATTCCACTTCATCTGTGGCAGTATAATAAATTCATCAGTATCCAATACCATCATTTGTGGTATATTACTTTGACGCTTTGGAAATTGATTCACATAGTGTCCCATATCCTTGTAATTGAATCATTGTACTTTGTAAACCTTTTTCATACCCATGAAAAAAACAATATTCGTTTCCTTTTTCTCCACAACTATAACAAACCCCCCATTCCCTTCAAGCATGTACCACATTTTCTCCTTCCACAATAACCACAAATCGAAAAATCCTTCTTTTCCTTCACTTTATTTGACTCATTCCCTTTTTCATGGTGCTCAAATGGCTTCTTCTTATCTTGGATTCCATCGAAGACATAAGTGTAACACCCCAACCCCTCTATACTTGAGCCGATGCATTACTTGTTATATTGGCATGGTTAGAAGGAATGAAAATCTCGAAGGAAAGATCAGTTTAGTAGTCTTGAAGAAACTATATACATAAATGTAACTCAAATTACATTGGAAAAGTTTTCAAAATACAATACATAATAAAAACTAAAAATTTCATCCACATGAACTTAATAAATGATCTCCTCATCATCACATGTTGAAGGTAAAAATAAAAGGGGTGAGATCAAATGCCCAGTAAGGGTTACAAATAGTGTAATAAAGAATCAATAATAACTGAATCATAAACAATATGACATAGTTGATATGGCATGTTGAATAAATGAATGACTTGCGCCATTAATAAACTGAGACTCAAACTGCATCCATAGATTCTGTCATAGTGAAAACCTCATGGATATTAATAATTAAAAATGAATAAAGAGAAAATTTATTGATTAGACTTCATGTATCTAGAACATGATACCATAATATCATAAAAACGTTTTAGTTCTATGGGTAGAAACCCATCTGATTTTTAGAAACAAACATGAAGGGTTTGTCGCGAAACTAATGTGTCTCATGAGACCTACCGATGCATTGAGGGGCTGTAGCAGGCCCCGCCCACTACTTCAGGTCTAAATAATTATTTATACATAGATTCAACATAAGATAAATATGCCATTAAATTATCTGTATAGAATAGAGGATACGGATTCGTCAATATTTCCAGAGTCAAAACAACATTCAAAATAAATACCTTAGGTAAAATGGTATACGGATTAGACAATGATCATATACATGATATGAGAATATTGAAATTTAAATGGAATATAATTTTAATTTAAAATTTATCTAAAACTTTCAGTAGTTACACCACATAAGAAATAATAGGTACACAATACTAAGCAAGTCATAATGAAGTGAAAATTGAGGCAAAGCTCGTTACAACATTATAATCAATTGAGTAATATGAGAAAAAGTTAATAACCACCAAATGAATCATAGAATACCATGAATATAAATATAATCTTGATAATATATATCAAATGTTAGTACACCTAAACCACATATATGAAATAAGAGGCGAACAATGGAAATCCCACAGAATTGAAAGTGAGATGAGAAAACCCCTTACAAACATTTCGGCATGGTAACGAGTGTTCTTACAAGGTCTTAATGATTGTTAAATGGGTATCACATTAATTATATATCATAAGGGATGTATGTGGAAGGTGAGAAAACATTACCCATCATTAGGTATTAAAATTAAAAGGGGACAACATAGGGGAGATTCTTGAACAAAAGTGAGAGAGAGGATCCCTTACCTTAAATTTGTTGGTGTTATCCACTAGTTATTAAAGACCTAAATAAAAAAATTAGGTTTATTAATTAATAATTCCATAACCACTTATATATTTAATTGGTTTATTATAATCATTTTAATTTCTATTATAACAGTTTTGATTAGTTATGAGGTTCAATTTCATTGTTCGAGCTCGTTTGTTTACTTGGTTTTAATGACCAGTTCGCTTATATTCATGTTTGGATAAACATGTAAGATGAATGTGTTTGAAAAAAAATTAATTTATATTCTATTAGTAAAAATCTAAGAGATTAAATGGTTTCAAATTTAATTTTGTTACTTGGAGAGAAGTCGAATTATCATATAAAACCATAGTGACAATCGTTTTTTGTTAATCGGTGGGTTTGATTACAAAGAACATATTTTTCTTTATAACTTAATACCATTTGTACAAAAGGATTAAAGAAAAAAATAGAATATATTACATATATAATAATCTGGTTCAACCATAACACAAATGGATTCATGACCATAATGAAGGATAATAATAGAAATTGATAAATGGTTGTCCTTGAATGTGCTAAATTGGCACATCTCAAACGGTGTTTTCATTTCTTTCAAATAAAATGTGGAGAAAGGATAGAAGATAATGAAATATCCCATTAGCATAAAAACATTCTAGTAAATGTATGTTACTGTATTTATCATACTATTTTAGGTGAAGGGAGGTGAGGAAAGAAACAAAAAGACAAGAACTTAAAAGAAAAGAATGAATTGGAAAGAGGAATTTACCTCTTGAGACTTCCTTCTTTGAGAACCTATTAAGGGGAGAGGTTTTTGTATTTTGAAGAGCCTAGGGGATTTTGGGCCTGGGGGAGGAGCTTGGGGAGAGATTTGGGCAGAATATTGGCAAGTCACAAGGCCTGAGAGGAGTGAAAAGAATAGGGAGTGAGGGGGTGGTTTATAGTGGAGGAGAGGAGGGATTTCATAATGTTTTAATCATTAGTTTATTATTTCTTCAAAAGACAAGGAATAGTAATTATTCCATGACCAAAATGGTAATAAATGCAAGTGAATTAGAACTAATTGGTCTTACTTCAGTAGATCATCATCAATGACTCAATAAATCCCTTATTTAGCATTTATCGTAAATTATCGCATTATACTATTCATCAAAAAATCAAGTATTTCAGAAAGATACCAAAAATTCACCCTAACCATTTTTCAATGTGTAGAATCTAAAAAAGATGTCCATTTTTCAAAAATAATTTTCTAAATGTGATTATTTTAATATTTAATTAATATCATCATTTAATCGAAAAATATAAACACTTAAATTATTCATCTTCATTTTAAAGTGCCTAAATTTATTTATACATTCATGGGTGTGGATACCATTCATACGAGTCATATTACTATTCATAAGGGTAATTTACTATTCATAAGGGTAGATTACGATTCGTAAGGGTACGTTAATATTCACCAAAAATTAAGTTAATTCTATCAGACTCTAAATATCACCCTAAACACAACCATGTATGTCATATTTTCAAAATTCAAAATACACAAGTGGAAAAATTAATATAAATGGCTAGGATATGAATATATTTTAAATAACCAAGTGTTGTTTCAATGAAAATCAGTGTTTTATGAAATATAGGCTATGAGATGAATTTATTTAAGAGAAACATACCATAAAATGTTTGGGGTTTTATATTATTCCCTCCTTCAGAAATTTTGTTCTCAAAATTTTATGTATAAATCCCACCAAAAAGATATGGGTGGTTCTTCTTCATAACATCCTCAGGTTCCCATGTTGCTTTCTCCATGTTTTGGTTTCTCCAAATAACCTTTACTAGACGAGTCGTTTGGTTTCTCAATACATTCTCCCTTGTGTCAAGGATCCCGATAGGCTCCTCAAAGTCTGACAAATCAGGTTCTGGTTCTATTTCTTCATAGGTGAGTACATGCATTGGGTCTGGCATGTATTTCTTCAATAATGAAGCATGGAATACATCATGGACTTTGGAGAGACTTGGAGGCATTGCTAAACTGTAAGCTACATCTCTGATTCTTTCCAAAATTTCAAATGGTCTGATGTACCTAGGGCTCAGTTTCCCTTTCTTACCAAACATTAAGACACCCTTCCATGGAGATACTTTTAGAAAGACATGATCTCCCACTTGGAATTCCAAATCCTTTCTCCAGTTGTCAGCATAACTCTTCTGCCTACTTTGTGCTTCTTTAATATGGTCTTGGATTTTCTTCACCTTTTTGTGGTCTCTTCAATATGTTATAGGCCTATAAGTTTCCTCTCACAAAATTCATCCCAAAAAGTTAGAGTTTGAAATATCTTTCCATATAATTCTTCATATGGAGCCATTTTAACACTAGAATGGAAATTATTTTTGTATTAAAATTCCACTAAAAGAAATTATTGATCCCACATATCTTGGTAGTCAAGAGAGAAAGACCTCATTATGTCTTCTATAGTTTAAATAGTCCTTTCAGACTGTCTTTCAGTTTGGGGGTGATAAGCAATACTCATACGAAACTCAGTATTCAAAGCCTTCTGGAGACTTCCAGAATTTGGATATAAACTAGGGATCTCAATCGGACACAATCGATAGAGGTGCACCATGAATTCTTACAAATTCATTAATATAAGGTCTTATCAGGTGCTTAAGTGGTAAATCCTATCTTATAGGAAGTAAATGTGATGATTTTGTGAGACGATCACCAATTACCCATATTGCATCATTCTTTCTAGGTGTCCTTGGTAGTCTGATGACAAAATCCATCGTAATGTTATCCCACTTCCACATAGGAATAGGTATAGGTTGCATCACTCCTCTAGGATGTTGTATCTCTGCCTTCACTTGTTGACAAATTAGAAACCTTGACACGTTGTCAGTAATTTCCCGCTTCATATTATCCCCCCAGAAATATTACTTCAGATATCTATACATATTTGTGCTACCCAGGTGTATAGATCAATTTGAGCTATGAGCGTCAGCTAATAGTTCCCTTTTTAGATCAGGTGCTGGTAGAACACAAAACCTCTTCCCAAACTTCAGAACTCCTTCCTCATACACGAATTCTTCCAATCTCCCATCCTTAAAAGCAATAATTTTCTTGTGTAGATTTTCATCATCAGATTGAGAGATTTTTATCTTCTTGATTAAAGATAGTTTAGCAATCACATGAAAGAGGAAAGATGTTTCCCCTTCTTTAACAATTCCCATATCCTTCTTTAGTAGATCCATGAATATAGGATATCTCTCAATACTCATTTGAGTCATAAGTCCATGATCTTTCCTGCTGAATGCATCTGCCACCTTATTTGCCTTTCCTGGGTGGTAGTGTATTGAATAATCATAATCTTTGAGTAAATTGATCCATCTCCTTTGCCTCATGTTGAGTTCTTTTTGTGTGAAAAAATTATTTAAAACTCTTGTGATCTGTGTATATATCACATTTTTCACCGTAAAGATAATGTATCTATATCTTCATAGCAAAGACTACAGCTACTAACTCAAAATCATGTGTTGGATAATTTTGCTCATGAGTCTTCAACTGCCTTGTTGCATAAGCAATAACTTTACCATTTTGCATAAGGATACAACCCAGACCATTCTTTGATGCATCACTGTATATTAAAAATCGATCACTTCCAGATAGAAGAGTCAAAATTGGAGCATTTACCAATATTCTTTTCAATTATTCTAAGCATTCTATACATTCTTTTTTCCACACAAACTTAACTCCTTTATGCTTGAGCCTGGTTAGCAAGTTATCCAGTCGGGTGAAATTCTGAATGAAACACTGATAGTAACCTACTAAGCCAATAAAACTACATACCTTGAATATGTTTGTTAGTGTGGTTCAATCATGGATTTCATTTGTCTTCATAGGATCAACTAGTATTCCATCCTTAGAGACTATATAACCTATAAAGGAAACTGATTGTAGCCAAAATTCGAACATTCTAAACTTCCCATATAATTCATTTCTTCTAAGAGTTTTCAGAATAATCCGGAAGTGATTCTAATGGTATTCATAGATTTTTCAGTATACCATGATATCATCATTGAATACCACAACAAAGTTATCAAGATATTCTTTGAAAAATCAATTAATTAAATCCATGAAAACAGATGGTGCATTCGTCAGTCCAAAAGGCATCACTGTAAACTCCTAATGCCCATACTTGGTTTGAAATGCTGTCTTTGGAATATCTTCCTTCCTTACATGTAGTTGATGATATATGGATCGAAGTTAAATCTTTGAAAAGTATTGAGCTCCATGAATTTGAACAAATAAATCATCAATCCGGGGAAGAGGATATTTATTCTTTATTGTAATAGCATTGATTTCCCTATAATCAATACATAGACTCGTAGATCCATCTTTCTGTTTGACAAACAAGACCGGGGATCGCCATGGAGAAACACTAGGTTAATTAAATCCTTTGTCACTCAACTCCTCTAGTTAGTTCTTTATCTCCACTAACTCCACAGTGTCCATTCTATAGGGGGTCTTTGATATAGGTCTTACACCAAGAATTAAGTCAACAGAAAACTAAATTAACCGCTCTAGAGGATGTCCAGGTAAATCCTCTAGAAACACATCAATATATTCTTACACTATATGCACATCTTTAATTTTAATATTTCTTTCCTCACCCATAGATATTGGGTTCTCTTACTCTCTAATAATTTCATTCAATAGAGCTATTGGGGGTGGGTCTAGATAAGAATCAGATGGAGAGGTCTCTGCTCTAAAGATAAGAGATTCTACACCATTTTTAAAAATGGTAACTTCCTTTTCCTTGCAATAGATCATTACATCATAGTTTGATAGCCAATTCATACCGAGAATTATATCAAAGTCAGTCATTGGTATGATGATAAGGTTAGAAACTAAAGCACATTTATGCGTCACGAGGGGGACTAGTTGACATGCCTTTGTTGCAATGATGCATCCCCTAGGAGTTTTTACTGATAACTCCTTTATTAAATCAAATTGGACGTGTCTAATTTTTTTGGGAAACTGGTAAGATATAAATGAATGCGATGATCCATAATCAAATAAATTGTTGTCTAAGTTTGAGGAAACAATTAAAGTACCTGCCACCACACCATTAGGAACTTCAACTTACATGATTGTAATTGCATAAGTTCTCCCTTTCTCTCTTGGCTTTTTTTGAGGCATGTTTCCTTGGCACTTAGGATACTCATTTTCATAGTGTCTCGTCTCTCTAGAATTTTAGAATTGAACACCATAAAATCGTTTCTTCCCCTTACATTAATGATATAGATGACCCTTTTCTCCGCACTTATAGAAGACTCCCATGCCTTTTAAGAATTTCCCGAGAGGATTATTTCCACAGTTTTCACTTAATGTGAATCTTCATTCCCTTGTTCTTCTTTGGTGATTCACCTTTCCCTTGGTTATCAGAGTACCTATTCTTATCTTGGTTTCCCTTAAACAAATCTGATCTAGAAAATTCCTTCTCTATTTTGATGGCACTTGATACAATTTCATCATATGATGAAAATGTTTGAGAAGCTAGTGCCCTTAGAAGACTTGGCTTAAGACCTTCAAAGAAATTATAAAACTTATCTGCTGAGTCAAGTACGTAATCTATGGCATACTTGGCTATCCTTGTGAAGGTAGCCTCATACTTTGCAACACTATCTTCTTCCCTCTTCTTTAAGCCAAGGAATTTCTTCTTTATTTCAGTTCGTTTCTCACGAGGGAAATATTTTTAGAAGAATATTTTATTAAAATTTATTTATTCCATATCTTCTATTTCTTCTTCCTCTATGGTATTCTGAATCAAGGACCACCATTGATCAGTTTCTCCCTTGAGAAAATATACTGATAGTACTACCTTTTCATTTTCATTACATCTTAATTCCATGAATATCTTTTCAAGGGACATTATCCATTGCTTAGAAACCACAGGATTAGTAGTCCCGCTGAAATATGGGGGCTTTTGCACCATGAAACGATCCAACACAGGTGTGGAATGGTTATTTGTTACAACCTAAGTAAGTTGTCCCAATATGGTCATGATATGATCTGATCCAACATTGACTGTGTTGACTTGCTCAGTAGGGAGATCCCTACCTTGCCCACGAGTATTGATTCCCCTTATTCTGTTAGACTCCATTTCTAAATAATGGCACACACTAGATTAGGGTATGAATCATAATGTATAATCTTAACTTAACAAAATACTTAGCATAAATTGAGATCCTATGCATGGCTAATCCCATAATCAGAAAAAATGATTTCTTTAAGGAATAATTTATATTTCAAACTTTCATAAAGGTTTGTAAAGAAAATAAGAATTATCCTAAGCATATCCCCCAAAAGTTTCGTAACCAAGAGTGAAGCAAGGCCCATTGTTGTATACCAGGATACACCGAGTCAAGCCCGAAACTCCTTGTCGAAGCTTTCACTCCTAGGTACATTTGTGCCAGAGCCACCTCTACCTGCTCGTATCTAGACATGGATGTATTTGCTAGAAGAATTCACCTAATCCATTCCTTACGAAAATACCAGGATATTCCTATATGATTATCCTCAAATAATACCTTAGGGATTTGTTCCCTGCTATACGTTTCCTACTCTAGTTTCTATGTTTTCTACTAAACTTCCTTTGATACCAACTGTAACACCCCCAACCCTCTAGACCGGAGTCAGTGCATTACTTGTTATATTGGCATGGTTATAAGGAATGAAAATACTGAAGGAATGATCAGATTAGTAATCTTGAAGAAACTAGATACATAAAAGTGAATAAAATTACAGAGGAAAATGTTTCAAAATACAATATATAACAAAAACTAAAAACTACATCAACAGGAACTCAATAAATTATCTCCTCTTCATCACATGTTGAAGGTAAACAATGAAAGGGGTGAGATCAAATGCTCAGTAGGGGTTACAAATTTCAGAATCATGAATCAATAATAACTAAATCATAAACAATTTGACATAGTCAATATGGCATGGTGAATAAATGAATGACTCACGCCATTAAAAAACTGAGACTGAAACTGCATCCATAGATTTTTTCATAGTAAAAAACTCATGGATAGTAATAATTGATAATGAATAAAAATGATGATTATTGATTGGACTTCATGTATCTAGCACATGAAATTATAATAATGTAAAAACGGTTTAGTTATGTGGGTAGAAACTCGTCTGATTTTTGGAAACAAACTTGAAGGGTTTGTCGCCAAACTGATTTGTCTCATGAGACTTACCGACGAATAGAGGGGATATAGTGGGGCCCACCCACCACTAAATGTCCAAATCATTATTTATACACTGATTCAACACAAGATAAATATACATTTATAATATCTGTATAGAATAGAGGATGCTGATTCATCAATATTTCCACAGTCAAATAATATTCAAAATAAATACCGTATGTAAAATGGTATACGGCTTAGAAAATAATCATATCCATGATATGAGAATATAGAAATTTAAATGGAATATAATTTCAATTTAAAATTGATCTCAAATGGGCCACAGGTACACCACATAAGAAAGATTATATGGACAATACTAAGCAAGCCACAATGAAGTGAAAATTGAGACAAAACTCGTTACCATGTTGTAATCAAGTGAGTCGTATGAAAAAAATTTAATAACCAACAAATTAATCACAGAATACCATGAATATAAAGAGAATCATGATAATATATATCAAATGTTAGTACACCTATACTAAATATAAGAAATAAGAGGCGAACAATGCAAATCCCACAGAATTGAAAGTGAGATGAGAAAACCCCTTACATACATTTCGGCATGGTAACGAGTGTTCTTGAAAGGGCTTAATGAGTAGTAAAGGGGTATCCCATTAATTATATATCATAAAGTAAGTATGGGGGAGGTTCGAAAACATACCCCATCATTAGGTATTGGACATAAAAGGGCACGACATAGGGGAGATTCTTAAACAACAGTGTGAGAGAGGATCCCTTACCTTAAATTTATTGGTGTTCTCCACTTCTTATTAAAGACCTGAATAAACAAATTAGGTTTATTAATTAATAATTCCAGGACCTATTTCATATTTTATTGTTTTACTATAATCATTTAAATTTATTCTATAACTGTTTTTATTGGTTATGAGGTTCAATATCATTGTTCGAGCTCGTTTGTTTACTTGGTTTTAATGACAGGTTCGCTTATATTCATGTTTGAATAATCAAGTAAGATGAAAATGGTTGTCCATAATTGAAGTTATATTCTATTATTTCACATCTAGGAAGTTACATGGTTTAAAATTTATTTTGGATACTTTGAGTGAAGTCGAATTATCATATAATATCATAGTGACAACAGTTTTTGTTAATCAGAGGGTTTGATTACAAAGTACATGTTTTGCTTTATAACTTAATACCATTTGTACAAAAAGATTGCAGAACAAAAAATAGGATATATTACATATATAATAATCTGGTTCAACCATAAAACAAATTTTTTCATGTCCATAATTAAAGATAATAATAGAAATTGATAAATCATTCTCCTTGAATGTGCTAAATTGGCACATCTCAAACGGTGCTTTCATTTCTATCAAATAAAAGGTGGGGAAAGGAGAGAAGATAATGAAATATCCAATTAGCATAAAAACATTCCATTAAATTTATGTTACAAGATTTATCATACTATTTGGGTTAAGGGAGGTGAGGAAAGAAACAAAAAGACAATAACTTAAAAGAAAAGAAGGAATTGGAAAGAGGAATTTACCTCTTGAGACTTCCTCCTTTGAGAACCTCTTAAGGGGAGTGGTTTTGGTATTTTGAAGAGTCTTGGGGATTTTGGACGTGCGGGAGGATCTTGGCGATAGATTTGGGCATAATATTGGCAAGAAACAAGCCTTGAGAGGAGTGAAGAGAAGAGGGAGTGAGGGGGGTTTTATATTGGAGGAGAGGAGGGTTTTCATAATTTTTAAATCACTAGTTTATTATTTCTTCACAATACATAGAATAGTAAGTATTCCATGACCAAGAATAGTAATAAATTCATGTGACTTTGAACCAATTTGTCTTACATCAGTATATCATCATCAATGACTCAATAAATCCATTATTTATCATTTATTATAAATTATCACATTTTACTATTCATAAATAATTCAAGTATTTCAGAAAATATACCAAAAATTAACTCTAACCATTTTTCGACATGTAGAATCCAAAAATGAAGTCCATTTTTCAAAAATAATTTTATAAATATTATTATTTTAATATTTAATTAAAATCATTATTTAATCAAAAAATATAAACACTTAAATTATTCGTCTTTATTTTTAAGGTGCCTAAATTTATTTATACATTCATGGGTGTGGATAAAATTCATAAGAGTCATATTACTATTCATAAGGGTAAGTTACTATTCATAAGGGTATATTACTATTCATAAGGGTATGTTACTATTCACCAAAAATTAAATTAATTCTATGAGACTCTAAATATCATTCTAAACACAACCATGTATGTCAGATTTTCAAAATTCAAAACACAGAAGTAGAAAATTTAATTTCAATGGCTAGGATATGACTATCTTTTAAATAACCATGTGTTGTTTCAAAGAAAATCAGTGCTTTATGAAATATAGGCTATGAATTGAATGTATTTAAGAGAAACATACCATAAAATTTTTCGGGTGTTATAATATGACTTGGAGAATTCTTTACCCATCTCATTGTCACGTGATATTATGTCCCCATACAATGAGAATGTTATGGGAGACTATTTTTCTTAGAAATTTTGGGTTAATACTATGAAATATTTCATCCTTATTACTATTTGGATCACATGCATCGGTGAGGTTCACATTCATTTTACTGGTTTTCATTTATAAATAATGACATAAAGTACATTAGCTCATAAAATTATGAACTTTCTATAACTATAGACATGGTATATCACATAACATAAATTTATGCACCATAAATCACTAAATCATAAACTTTGTTTATTTTGTGGAACAAATCCTTCATAATGGTGGGTAAATAAAATGTCAATTATCCAAAGAATATCCTCCTAGAGAGTCAAATCAGGTATGTAGTTAGGATTATTGTCATGTACCAGGTTACCCCGAGTATGGCCCAGAACACCTATTCGGAGTTGTTACTCCTAGGTACATTTCTGCCAGAACCATATCCAACTGTAGTATATAGACAGGTATGTATTGTTAGGAATTACCACATGATATTTACTCTTCCAAAATTCTAGGATATTCTTCTACACTTATTCTCAATGTATATATTAGGGTTTTTCTCTCTAATTTATTTTTTATAAATCTAGTTTCCAATTTTATTGATAAACTTCCTCTAATACCAACTGTAACTCACTAACCCCAGAATCCCAGATCTGGTACATTATTATATTACATTGGCATTATTACAAGGAAGAAAATCCAAAAGGACCTTTATGTTTAGAAATCTTGAAAATCCATATTACATACATGATACCCATAATACGTTGAGAAATAAGAAATAAAAATAGGATATATATAAAAATAAAATAAACTACATCCTTGAAATCTTAATCAAAATTCTCTTCTTCATAACCTAGGTAAAGAAACATAATAAGGTTGAGTTCAAATGATCAGTAAGGGTAAATAAAATGGAAGAAATAATGAATCAATCTATATGGAAAGGTAAATAACAAAATAAACTCTCTATTCATACAACTAGATAAGTCATAAAAATCATGGCAACGTAAGAAATTAAAACACATTCCACTAATCAATAAACTTAAAATGAAATAAATCCATAGGTATGTCAACTCAAAATCTCATAGATAAATAATAACTGAGTCTAAATGAGGGAAAGGCTTAATTATTTGACAATATGTTTCCTAGGTACATAGAACTAGTACCATAAAGACCTTTCACAAGATGGTTTATCTATAGTGTAAAAACTCATCCAATGTGGCAAGCCAACTATTTCATCTCACGAGATTACCGATGCATCAATGGGATTTCATTCATGGGTCCCCAACCCGTAGGGATTTCCTTAAATGTTCTGCAACCCATGTCTACCTGTCCAAAGCATTACTCATATTTAATAACAAAATAAATAATATGTCTTACCAAATATACATATTGAATAATGAATCTGGATTTATCAATAATACCATAACAGAGGATAAGTAATAACTAGGTTTGTGGACATTAAATCATTCTAGAGGAAAAATAATATTTAAACATTCCAATGTGTCCCATGCCACATTGAAATATTTAAATCATAATTCCAAATGAATTAAATGAAACTTATAAAATAATGATAGTAAATATATTTATGATACAATATTTCAAATGGAAATATATACACCAAATAAGAGTTAATTGTTTCATAACAAAAATTATGTTTCAATGGAAAGTAAATTGAGACGAAATCCATTACCTTAACCTTCCTTTTTGTTGTGTGGTATTTATCCTCCAAAATAGTGGTTTAAAATATGTTAGTTACTAATACAATAAACATAATCATGTTTATAATATCATATATTAACTACTTACAATATTTTATTACCCGTTTGTTAACAATCTTCCATTATTTTAATTATTTTGGGTGTTAATTGTCTTGTTTGCCGAGTATGTTTTTACTTGTTATTTGTTGTTCTTATAAATTATATCATGGTTTAATCATATAAATAATGTAAAACATGACAGAATTATCTTTTATATTCATTAAATATGTATTTATAATGGTTCAGAATATTTGGATATTAGACATAAAGTGCCCTGTTCAGGAAGATGGTAGGGCGTACGTACGCATGAACGCTACTTTCATTTCTTTGTTGTATTAAAATAATTAATAATAAATGATAAATTTGTATATTATAATTAAATTATAGTATATATTTTATATATTTTATATATTTTAATTAAAAAAACATTTATATGTTCTATTTAAGACATGAATGAATCATATCGCATTGAGGGGGCGGTAGTCCACACTTCCTCAAACAAAATTATTGTATTTACACAAGTTGAATAGAATAAAGGTATGTTCTAAATAAAAATTAAAAATAATGAGATATAATAAATAACATATATATAATATATAAATATTATGTCCATCATAATGGACACCACGAGAGTTGGTAGCTGAAAATTGAACAATCATCATTTCGTGAGGCAGTAGTTCACTATACCCAGAAACAGTATGTTTATTACCCATTATATAGAGGTGTGTGTAAGTGTAGATATAGACCTTATCATAAAAAAATCCCAGAATATTTAGGATATTATTTTTGTTATGTAATAATATAATAATAAGAGTATAGGGTGTGTAGAATGGAAATGAAATTAGAAAGCCTGAGAGAAGGCATTACCTCTTAATCTGGTAACAACTTTTGGTTTGTTCCAAAATCATCTTTAAATTGATTTTTTCCAAATGGGATTCTTATAGGTATAGGGGATGGATTTTTGGAGACTATTTTGATAGATTTTGGATGATCCAATGTGGCTTGGGAGGAGTGAGTAAGGAGTATAGTGTTTTCCTTTTTATATTGGAGGGGGAGTGGCACTTTTGTAAATACCATAAGGTATTTTCTATTGGGGGGTCAATCGTACCTAAAGTGACTCAAAAATGGAAAAATAATGGATTATATGAGATTAATTGTAGATAAAAACCTCATCCACATAGAAATATGTGCATTTTAATAATTTGGATCTTTAACTTCTAAGATTCTTCGATTTTATCATTTGGGATTTTATTAAAGCATATAGTATTCTAATCTAATTAATTTAACCATTAAGACTAAATTAAAGTGATATTTATTAGAAAATATAGATAAAATAAATTATTAATAATATATCTAATATATAAAATAAAATTCTCATGTGTTTTGGAAATTAATTTTAAAACAAGTGCATGTGATGCGAAAAAACGCTGCTTGAACACGGACCATGTTGACCTTGTTTTTATTGTATATGGGTCAATATTTTAATTATAAAAGATTAATTGGTCCAGTAACATACCATATTTAATATTTATTAACACTTATAAATCACTTTTCATAATATAAAAAATTTATTAATTTTAATTCATTTAATAATATTTATTTATTGTAAAATAACAATAATGTTAATTTTGACATTATTTATTTAATGTTAATTTTAAAATATTAATATTATATTGGAATTAAAATATATTAGGTTTAAATTTTTGTATCATGGTATATTCATCTAAAAAAATAAATAAATATAATAATTAAATCAATTATATTCAATTTTAATATTTATAGTATTATTTATTTTAGTTAATTATTAACTAAATAATCACTACATTGACGTTTCCTAAGCATTTTAAGTAACTAAAACTTCTCTAAAAATTATTGATAACTTATTATGATATAAATAACCCATATATCTTACAAAATTATATAAATAAACAAAAACATGATTTTTTTACATATCTAAAAAAATTATCAATGTCAAAGGTAAGGACTGTCCCTTTTGGTCTTTTTCATTACTTACACTTTTATATAGGGATTTTCCATTTAATAATATCAATATAACCCATATATTTATAAAAAAGTGTGGACATTGACATATATTTGGTAAAAAATGGCTTTTGGATAGTTTCCAAGTCATTTTGGTCCTTAATATGAATATTTAGTCTCATATTAATCTTAATCATACCTTAATCAACGTAATTAATTTTAATCACATTTACTAATCATTTTGGTCAAAAAATTATGTTCATCTTATTAGACCACAAATATCATCCTAATTACATCTTTACATGTCATATTTTCACAATTCAAATCACAAAAGTGGACAAATCAATATTAACACTAATCTCACAGACGATACGAGATAATGGGGTTTTAAAGTAGAAAAATGTTCAAAAGTTTGTTGGGTTTTTATAATCAATTTCAAAGTAAAATTAATGGAAATAAACTTAATTGTATGAATATATTTATAATTTATATAATGTGACTCTAAAAAAATCTAAAATATAATTTATCATTAATAACTATTTAAACGAAAAGGATGTTTTTAACTAAATTACTGTAATTTTTACTATTCATCAAAAATGATGTTTTTCAGAAAAAAATCCAAAAATTCACTATAAGCTAATTTCGACATTCTAAATTAAAAAATGATGTCTATTTTTAAAAATAAAATTCATAAAAGTGTAAAATTTTAGATTTAAAATAGGTTACCTATTAAAAGGTGGTAAAACATGGTCTGGCGTGCAACGCAAGTAAATTTAGTGTCATATGTACCATAAGTTTAACATTGTGTATAAATCCTCCCAACAAAAAAATTATATGTATTATAAAAGGAAAATATTTTAAAAGTATTATGGTGTCACATCACTACGGTTCTAGTTCTTCTTGGAAAAAATTATTTTTTTAAAATCAATAATTGAATACAGTAGGACTTTATCAACATTTAAAAAAATTAGAGGAAGAATTTATTTGAAAAATATTATGATAAGGAATTTATCAATAAATGAAAAGTTAAATAATATCCCTATTTGATTTAATGATAGTTAGATTATGGTGACCTACATTTAATCATTAAAAGATGAAAATTTGAAGCATGTGGTTGATAAACCATAAGAATTTTCTTACCATTTTTCAACTACAAAATAGATTTAGTAATTTTCATCCTGAATAAAGATCTAGTAAAACTATTTCTTGAACAAATACATTTTTAATGATCAAAAAATTGAAATTCCTCTAGCCCATCAATTTTTTCACTCCTTCTTCTATTCTCTGTCTTTTTTAACATATATTCTATTTCACTTGTACTCATTCACACTCATTTTTTTCTTAATTACACAACACATTATTTTCACTTGTTTTCTAATCATTTGTTTTTTATTTCTATTTTCCTGGAGGTTGTTTTATTGGTTCACATGCACACACTTTCTCCTTCCCTAGGGATAAAATCCTACTTTTTATACTATAGTTAGTTGGTAATTAATAAATTTATTATATCAAAAAAAGCTAACAAGTGTCACTATGTGATTTCCCCCTTTCTCTTCCATAGGTGGAGCTCTTTTTTCACTTTCATCTACTTCAACCTCAAAATATTTATCATTATCAGAATTTTTTACTCTTTTAGGGTTTATCATGGAGTTCTCAGTAAACTAAACATCAAAATGGATGTCTTCCTCATGAGGGGGTAGATAATTAGGAGTCTCAATAGGTCCGTATAACACATTTTGATCTGTATATATTTTCATAAGTGTTGGTGGAGAAACTTCCACTGAATTAGGAGTAAAACTCTTCTCATCCTCATAATCTCTCATAGCTTATTCGTTCAAATATACTATTTCTTTATCAAAAATTCTATCAGATTCATAACCCTGGTCATCAATTTCTTCCTCGTAATAATATTCCTCTACCTCATCTAGTTCCAAACAAGGGTTATATTTTTCATTGGCCCATATAAAGTTATTATAAGTGTTATAATTTTCATATAGTTTCTTAGGTTCAACCACCCATGATTCACTACAAGTATTCTAATTCACACGCATCCCCTTAAATATGGTTTGATTTAAGAAAGTTTGAATAGAAGTTACATACATGTCCTTCCCATAAGGAAGAAGTCACTCGGACTCGAGATGGGTGGAGATAAAATTTTGATAGGGTATTAAATAAAACCTAGAATAGGAATTACAAAACCCTTTCAAGTGCCTCATAAAATATCTAATAAATGTAATTTTTACAAAAATATGAAAAAGAAATATAAGGAAAAAATCATAATGCCTAAAAATACAAAAGTCACCTTTTTTAAGTAAAATTATGTTATTAATGAACTTATCTAAAATCTTATATTCTTTATCCAGTTTTATAACATTTAGCCTTATTTGATTCATATTTATTATAACATTTTCTAGAAATTTATCCATTTAAAATATCATGTGACCAGTGGGATAATAACATTGATAGTCTTTGAACTCACCTTCATTCAGAACATTCAAAAATTTATCCCATTTCATGAATGAGAAGACTTGATCCTCCCATTCATATAACTATAATACTAATCCTTATTTTCACCAGCTTCAAATTCCAAATTCACATAAAATTCGTTAATTATCCTCAGATAAAATGACCTACCATTTTCAATAAACCATTTGGTCTAACCTTGGTTCTTTATATCCTTATAAACCAATGATCTTATGGATTTCAGACACTCATCATCCACTTATTTTTCAGGAAAAAACATTCTTCTTGACATATGTGGTTTCAGAATATCGACAGATATATTGGATCTCACTTTGGTTTTATTTCAAGGATTTGATACCTTAGGAGATGATAAAACTAGTGGTTTCTTTAATTTCACAATATCAACATGAATTAGGATTTTATAGGTTAACAAATTGAAACATATAATAGTTATGGTTTTATATAGAATGAGGGAAATGAATGAGTTGTTTAGGAGTCACGAGGGTTTATGGTTTGAGAGAAGTAACTTTGAATTATAAATCAGGTGATTTTAAGTCATCTAGGGAAAAAAGTGAAATGATGTAGAATAAATTAAATTGGTATAAAATAATAATAAAAGTATATAAAACCGGGTGAATTTAAGTATTAAAGTCATGTTGTCTTGACTAACTGAGTGATTTTTATTAAGGTCACTCAGCAAGGTTATGGTAGCTTGACCTACTGCATGGATAATACTCATAGTACCATGAATGGTCATGGTTACTTGATCTACCACATGACTATCCTTCATTGTATCTTGATACTTATGGTCACTTATGAGCTTTATGACTAAAATATTACAGATTTAAGCTTTAAACTTGAAATATCAATCATGAATAATTAATCATACATAATTCATTTCATATCTAATTTAATCTCTCAATATTCAAAGGTTTGTGAAAATATTTGTGGGTTTTTTCTCAGTAATAATGAATTCAAGAGTGATGTCCCCTTTCTGAAAATTATCTCTCAAAATTGAAGTCTTATATCAACATTTTTTTTACTATATTGATATATAATATTATAATACATATTAATTTCACTTGTATTATTACAGTTTATAGTGGTTGTTGGAATTGATATCCATAGTCTAGTGATGTATGTTTCATTTATATAATTTTTCTACAACAACTACCTTTATCATTGTACTCAGCTTCAATAGTGTAAAATTAAACCAAATTCTTCATTTTACTAACCCATGATACTAGAGACTTGCGTAAAAAGTGAGAGGTTCTTTTTATATCTAACTTATAGCCACAAAAATCAACATCAAACTAAATAATTTAAATGCATGGAATCTAGAGTAAAAAAGTCCAAAATTAGTTGTATTATTGAGGTAATTGAAACTTATTTTTACAAAATTCAAATGATATTCCTTAGGGTTTTCTTAAAAACTTTCACACAAACACACACTAAACATAATATCAGTCTGACTAGTATTTAATTACAATAAACTCTCAATCATGCCTCTATAAGAATTTTTCTTTATTGGTTTCTTAGTCTCACCCAAATCAAGTTTACAGGTAGTACTTATTAAATTATCACTACCTTTGGTGCTATCTAGTCCAAAATGATTTAAAATATATCTTTTTTATTTACTATTATTCATAAAAATTCTATATTGTTTTCAAAAATATAAAAACTAAGAAATAATTTTAACTCACCCATAAAACTCTTTAAAATTCATTTTATAAAATTTTATAAAATTATATACATAGATATTGTTTAGTTGAACCAAAAATAATATCATCAATATATATTTCTGAAACTAAAACACTTTTTCAAATTCTTTTAATAAACAATTTTGGAAAAGTTATACCTTTGGAAAATCTATTTGAAATTAGGAAAGGATGAGGCTATTTTACCAAGAAATATGATAATTTTGAAAACCATAAAGTGATTTTGAAAGTTTAAAAACATGATTTGGTAAATGAGGGTTTAAAAAAACAACCTTAATAATATACCATTAGGAAAGGCACTCTAAACACCAATTTTATATATTTTTAAATTAATATAATTTTTATATGTTATCTATATTCTAATGGATTCAAGGATAGATAATAGTGAAAAATTTTCTTTATTATCAGTCCCTTACTATTTATTATATCGTAGTGAAACCAATATATCCTTATTTCTAACTATTATTCTATATTCATCAACCTTGGGTTTTTACACCCATTTAGGGCCAATAGTTACATATTCTTTGGGTCTTTCGAATAGTTCCTAAACCTATTTCTTTAAGATTTATTTAATTATTATTACATCACCATTTCTTAGTGTTCATCGTTTATTTATTCAGTGATTCTATAAGGTTATAGATGAAATAATTAATCTTTATGTTCAACCATGTTTCTAAGATAATCTCATATTTTAGTTCCTTTATCCAAATCTCCAACAAATTCATCTAAAGGGGTATCTTTATGGGTCCTAACAGTTCTTGGAATTGAAGTTCTTCATTCATTAAATCCATCTTCAAGGTTGGGTTATTCTTATTGGTCTATACAGAGATATATAACATGAAAATTTGTATAATGATTATTTTTCTTAGAGGAATAATTGATATCCAAATTCAGCATATTATCCTCAATGTTATCTAAGGAAACTTTTGGTTCATGTGGATTTTTCTCATCAAAAGTGACACGAATAGATTCTTCCACAATCCTGGTTTATCTATTAAAGATTATATAAGCTTTAATAGAGTTTTAATAATTAATAAAAATAAATTCATCACACTTTGGTGAAAGCTTGTTTAGATTCTCTTTGGTATTGAGAATAAATACTCTACAACCAAAAACTTTAAAGTAATTTTTCTAAGGTTTTATATGATTCCATCATTCATAAAGAGACTTAATTAAATAAGGTATTATAAAGAATATATTAATTATATATAAATTTGTATTCACAACTTATACTAAAAAATAATTAGTTACATCATGCCCACTAAACATGGTCTGGGAAGTTTTTAGAGAGTATTTTTTATCCTTTCAACCACCCCATTTTTTTGAGGTATTCAATGTGAAAATAAAATGAATCTATATCCATGTTATTAACATAAAGTTTCAAAATATTTATTTTCACATTCACATCCCTGATCTCTTATCAAGGCATTAGTTTTAATTCCACTATGTTTCTATTTATATTTTTCATGTTTAGAAAAACTGGAAGAAGCTTGAATTTTAATATCTAGGAAAATAACCCTTGTGAATATTGAATAGTCATCAGCAATCACATAAGAATAGTTCTTTACATATACACTAGAAACTTTTGAAGGTCTAAATTAATTCATGTAAACCAATTCTAGGGATTTATATGTAGACATCTTTTCTTTAGTTTAAATTAAATTTCGTGTTGATTTCCCTATTAACATAAATTAAAAACATTTCCTTTTGTAAATTCATGTTTTTTAGATCCTTGAAAAATAATTATATAGTTATATTTATCAGAGATTGTATATTTTATCCTGATATCCTATTCTATATCCAATATTATCTATGAGTGACACTTAATAAAAAATTATTTTTAGGAAGTAATGAATCTAAATTTATAGTATAAGCATTATCATTTATTAAAGCATTAAAAACTAAATAATTCTTAGAATCATAAATCTTACAAGGATTATTCTAAAATTTAGAATGATAACTAACATCACACAACTGAGAGATTATATGAGGGTTATATTTTACACCATAGAAAAATAAACTTTATAAATGAATACATTTTCATATTTAGTGATATATCTAAGACTAATTATTTTTCCTTTTGCATTATCCCCAAAAGTGACATGTCCACCATCCACTTTTACCATATTAATAAAGCTTGATTATTATCTAGTTATATGTTTTTAATATCTACTATCCAAATACTATAATATTTTACTAGATCCCTTCAATCATTTTACCAATATAAAATAAACCAAGAAATGATTTTGGTACCCACACTTTCTTGGATCCAAAGAAGTTAGAAAATGGATATTATGGAATCCAAATTTTTTTATAGGTCTATTTATAATATAATTATAATATTTTGAAAGAAATGTATTCTTGGGTATACAATAATGATAAATGGTTCCATAACTATATGGTTATTTATCCTTGAAAATTAATTTCTTATTTTAGAACTATGAACAAAGTAATTTGTATACAGTTTTCTTTTTTAAGATTGATATCTTATACCAGTTCCAGATTTAAGTGATTTCTGATTAACCAAAATCATATTCAAGGTATTTATTCCATTTATAAATTTATATATATATTATATAAGTTTTAAAATTTAAAATTTAAAATCCATGTTCTCTTTTAATAGTTTGGAATTATTTTATTTTTCAACAAAAATATAACTTTTATCATTAGTAGATAAAGAATGAAACTTTTTCATATTTTTATAGTTTACTTATGTACATTCATAGTAACCTCAAGAATATAACAATACTCAAATAATTTTCCATTATAAAATTTAGAATTATCCAAACAAATCATTACCAAAGAAACCAAAAATTAACAGTTCTAACCTCAGATGCAGTGTCAATAAAACACAAATTAACTTTTTAACATGCATATTCTTTTCTAAATCACTAGAGATATCGTATAAATAACTCTATATTTCTTTAATCACCTACTTGGTTTTATTTTCTCTATCATCACATTTATTCCTATATTTTAACTTAATTTATTCATTCTTAATGTGTTATTTCTTTTTTCATTCATAGAAATTAATTTTCCCATATAAGTTATCCAATTTATAGTTCCTTTTAATGTCATATTTTCCTATACAGTTTGATTTTATAAAAAACTTATTATCCTTAAAGAACTTATTCAATCTCTTGGATGGATTATATTTCTCCCCCATCACTCTTAAAGTCAAATTTCACTGCCACTAGAATCATTCACAATCACTTCCTTTGATTTTGACTTAGATGTCATGAATGAAACAATTTTATTTTTTTAGGTTATACATCTTCTTCATATACTTTTAGTTTCTATTCATACATCATCATATTTATAATTAGTTCCTTGACCTATAAATTATTTATGTGACATGATTCGTTCATGTACATTGTTGTACTTCTCTATATATCAAGTATACTTCTCAAAATCCTAGAACCTTCTTCTTATCATACATAGGTTGTACAAGTTAAATCATTGAGTTTATGATTTTATTGAACTTATAATTAATTTTAAAAATGGTCTCCCCATGTATCATATTAAAGGATTCATACTTTGCATTATAAGTGTTTAAGAACATTTCTTTAATTTTTTCAGTTCCTTCTTGAGAAAAAACAAGAAAATATTGTATTTAAAAATTAGTAACACATAAAACAATATATTTAAATTCATATTCTCCAAATGTGAATTATAATACATTCATATCTTTACAATTACAATCATACATAATTTTTTTTGTCACTCTATTTTTTTCTAGGCATTTTAATCTTTTCAAATTTATCTCTAATTTTACCCCAAATATAAACACATTATATCTAGATATATTTTCACTTTTATTTTCCACTGAGTATGGTTTTTATCATTAAAGAAGGTAGTTAGATTAGTAACCTGACCACTGAGTCTAGCATTCATAATAATAGAGTAATAAATACATTGAAATTAATATCTTTCCACTGGGACTTGATCAAAGTAAAAAAATATTAAGACTGTAAAAAAATAAAAATAAAGGGCCTGATATAAATTTCTTCGATACCAAATGTTGGTATAATTAGAATGCTAGATATAGGGGTGAATTAAGCTTCTAATATAAAAACTTCTATTATTTAAAATTTAAATTAAAAATCCCCTCAAATTGAAAACTAATTGAGATAAAAAATGTGGTTGGTATATATAATTTGGAACTTTAAAACCATTTCTAAAAGTTGAAATTAATACCAAGAAAAATATTTGAAATAAATTAACTTTTGAAACAATTTTATTGATGACAAACAAAGTTTATATATCACTTATAAATGAAAAATATCAAAATAATTTTTTAAAAACAAAGTTTTATAAATCATAGATTAAAATTAATAAGTAATAAAACAATTTTATAGTGAATTTAAAACATGATGTAAATAAAATCTTAAATTATATAGTAGAATAAAAACAAGGGTTTCAGTTCTAAGATATAAAATAATCCCCTCTAGTTGATAGTAAACCACTTCTAAGAGGATTTATTAAATATAATAAATAGATCCACAACCTATACTGGGTTTTATATAGAAAAATACATTAATAGTAGTCTAGGATACACCTATCCTATTTAATATTTATACATGGGATAAAAAATTTAAATAATACAAGTGAAAAGGTATTTTATTACACTTCTTTACAAAGAAAGAGAATGTACTAAAAAAATTTAGGAATTCAAAATCACAACTAAAAATGTTAAAGAAAAAGAGATATTAAAGAGTAAATATAAATTTGGTGTAGCTAAATCTATAATCATTTATGTTTGATTAGTGAGGTTCTCTTCTCATTTTATTATTATCGAGTAATTTTTTGAGCAAAATTCATAGTCAGTTTAACTTCCTCTCAGATTTCTCAATGATGTACATGAAAATAGTGATTTGAAAATTTATAATCTATATGAGTGTCTGACATATGTATCATTAGCATCCTCCCACATTATTGTGTCTTCTTTTTATTTATATATAACTCTTCTCTAATTAGTCATTCGAAAATAACCATCAATAAATCCTTATACTCGTCATGAAATATGGGATTAATTAAACGATCCTACTTTTATTCAAAATTATATTCATAGTAAATAAATAATTAGATATCATTTTAAATATTAAGGGTTTATCCATTAGTAATTTATGATTGATATGTAGGTGTAAGATTCTTTGAGTAACCTTTTCATAGGGTTTAGCATACCCTTACATAGCTTTAGAGTTCATGATATGAATTTTATATAGGCTATTAATTATATGTAGATACCATTACATGGTTAATAGAACATTGGATTGCCTTTATTTAACTTCTATTATAATGAAATTACCCTTACATAGATCTTTCACGAGGTCACTTGTCTGGAGCATGCATTCAATCTGATGCGCATGTAGTAGTTTGACCCATATGTGGGTTGAGATTTTTCAATGTGACCATTACAAAAAATAGCATGGTCGATCAAAATAGTGGTGTGGTATATTGGATTGGAATGGTTAATTTAAGGTATTCATGCATTTGATCCAAAATATAGAAACAATATGACTTGGTCTATCATGGTCACTTGAAATATTTCTTGTGGTTGATTATCTATAGTCTCTTATCTAAATGGTTAGTATAAATCCTTTTTATGATCACTTTATTATAACATATGGTTGCTCTAATACATATATAAATTTATTCATGGGGTTTATTCATTATATATTATGGTTGATTTAATATATAATCATTTTTTATCAAATGAAATTTTACTAAAAGAAAACACAAAATTCATTAGAATCATAAGAAATGTGATTTTGGATCATTAAAATAAAGGATTGTTGGACTACGAAAATGGGTATACCCTCTTAATCTATGATAAATCTACCAAACCAATCATTTTATAACTCATGCATACATTCTCTTCATATCTCACCAAATTCCATTAGTCGTGCAACCCTCGCAACTTCACCATCAAGAAAATTATACTAAAGATCATCAAAAATATTGATTCATATAAATATAATAATAATAATATACAATTTGATCTAATAAATTTTTATACCTGTATTCAATCCCATACATTATCCTTGCTTTTATCTCTAATTTTTCTCCTGGGGACTGGTTTCACAAGAATAATGTCACAGTATTCAGAAAGTGCCACTATAAAACACTTATATTCCCTCCCAAATTTACCAATAATTTGATTGTACTCATTATACACAACCATTACTTATGTCTATAAGTTCTATAATATATGAATTTAAGTACTCCCATTCTACATAATATTAATAGTTCCATATATAAAATAATAAAACAAAAATAATAAATTAATACATGTTACAACAAAAATAAATTATGGTTGCAAATTTTACTATGATTGTATACATTTACCTAAGGAAGGATGATTAGTGGGATTTGATTTGTAATGAACCATCCCAATATTCCACCTTAACTGACACCTAACTTGGATTTCCACTAACATGAGGGGTTTTCTCAATCCCCACGAGATGGAAATAAGTTCTATAGAATCAGATAAAAAATATGAATGATTGCACAATTGAATATGAATTAATGCAAAATATCCTTTCTCCTAAAAATCTATCATGACTCATCTATAATTCAGAAGTCCACATTAAAATATAATGATGAAAATAAGTAGGAATATATAAATAGTCAATAAAATACAACAGATAAAAAATAAATACCTCTTACCCCCTTCTATACACCCTCTAAAGAAACATCTCCCTCCACTCACCCCCAACCCCCACTATATAAATCATCACCACCAAATCACCCCAGTATCTAATATACATAGTATGATCTACCAATAAATAGAAATGAAAGCATAAAATGATTCATTGGATGATTCAGTGAATAAATAAAATTAAACAACCAACCTCAAATCCCCTAATCAAGTCGATGCTCCAAGAGTAGTCAAGAACTAAGACAAGATAATAAAGAAGTCATGAAACTAAAATGTAATAGGCAGAGCATAAACATACTCAGTATGACACCACCTACCTTTTCACATTCCAAATTTTTTAATTAAAGTTCCATTTTGTTATAGTTTGAAATAAAATAACACAAATAAGGGTTTCTATTTCATAAAATATAATGAAAATGAAACAAAATTTTTGTTCCAAGAAAACAATCATTTTTCTTATTTTAAAATAGTTTTCAAGGTATATTTACAAACACCTTTTCTAAAAATATTTTTAAAACATTTTTAAATGATACAATATAAATTCCTAAAGAATAATAAAAACAACACAAGAAATGCACAAAGATGAAAGAAACATAGTACAACACCCTAAGTTCCAATTAAATGAGGTAACATAGTGAATGAAGGCTCCATGATGAGAATAATCAAGTAATAATGGTTAATTCGTAAAGATATCATGACTCAACCATAAATGTACTCAGATTCAATCCATCTATAGGTCTATTAATTCATTTCTATATCTTTAACCAACATGATTCCCTTAACTAGCCCCACTGGTGGCACTCCTATTGTGATCTAGGTACATCCATCCTCACATGGGATTTAGACTATCTAATTAGGACTGGGTGGTAACTATCTCTCATATCTCACTATGATTCCAAATATCTCCATGAATTTAATCTATAGGAGGTGATAAGTCACAAGAAGAAATATAATAAAAAGTAGTAAACCTCACCTCACCTATCATTCCCTCTCAAGAAACAACCATGATTACATCAACCATCATTTACATTAATAAACATTCCCCTCGATCCAAAATTCATATCAAATTAATCAAAAATAACCCCTTTGTGGGTAATAATTCAAAAATGATTGAATAGGGACTCACACACACACACACATTTAAAAAAATTTTAAAAGTTCCAAAATGGCCTTTAAAACTAGCTTTGGATGCTAATCCTTGAAGTTTCATTTGAAAATCAATTAAAAAAAGACCCCCCTTATAAATCCATTTTTGAAATACATTTGAAGAAACAATCCATTTTCTTTGAAAATATCCAAGGTTCCAAATGCCACCTTTCAATTTATTTCATGGTCAAAATGGGGTCAAACTATTTTAAAATCAATCATTTTATTTAAAATAATTCTTTAAATATTCTATTAATACCTATAATTTAAACATACATTTGAAATAGTAAGTAAAAACCATTGATAAATTAATTTAAAAATCCCAAACACCATTATAAATTCTAAATACTATTTTTAAAATCATCTGGGAAACTTCTCAGACACCCAATGTGCATAGTTTTATAAAGAAGCTTTAAAACCTCCTTTAAAAATAGATAATTTCCTCAATTTATATTGAAAAAAAGATAAAAACTCATATTCACTTTTTCAAAAAAATAAACATAATTTAACAAAATCATTTAATAATTAAAAATAAATTAAACACCTATGAATTTAATGTGTAATGTCCCCCAATCTGGAACTCTCTCACATGCCCAAAAAGGGTTGGTTATGACACCTCAAGTGTGCCTCCCCATATTCCATAGGCTTCTGACTAGCAGTGGGTGTGAAGTGTATAGCGGGGTGACTATACCCCCTAGAATAAAGTGTCATAGGAGAATAAAAAAACACCAAAAAATAACCAATTATACCCACAGTTGAATTCAACAATAAAAGGTAACTGAATAATCTAATAAATAATAAAGAAATAATGTAATGACATGGTGAAATGTAACTAAATGTCATTCTAGAATAATACAAGAAAAATACTAGTAGTCTCAAATTAAAGACTCAAATTCCCAGGTCCTAGACCCCACATCTTTCCAATCTCCAAACTTCATCCCTACCGCAAACAAGCAATCAATAGTAATGTCCTTTTCCCTTGTCCAAACTAGCATCTAAGAAATATTCTCAGGTTCCAAAAGGTGGCCCGAATAGGGTATCAGTATAACTTAGTAGTCCAACATCACCATGTCTAAAAAACTAGCCTAGTAAGAGGAGAGTTCAGTAAAGTGATAAACATGTGTCTTAATTAATTCAACAATTAAATAAATACAACAATCAGCTTAGGATCCATGCTATAATATCACTGAGCATGTCGTACAACCATGCCAACCATAATCATATAACCAAGGTAATTTAACCTTTTTCAGCTCCATGTTAGACTATCTATGAGCATTACAACATTTTTCAGGTCAAAGACCTATAATCATTACAACATGGTACTGAGAATAACCCTCTATCTATAAGCATTATAGTAGGGACTAGGTTTTTCTCGCTCAATATTATCATTATAGCATATTGGTGTGAAATTTCCATGACTTGGACCGATATATAAGCATTACAACATTGAACACAATCCCTATCAAATAGCATGGATATCACAATATAACATCATAATTATCAATGTTTAATTATGAAAATTACCATTCTTTATTCATATTCCACTTTCAATTTAATTCAAAATTTATTAACAATTATATCAATAAGAAATAAGGCACAATTTGGGGATTCAATAACAATAAATCACTCTAGGTCACATGTCATGCTAAACATACTTTAAGCCAATAGCCAATTCAAATACATTTGAAACCAAATGAATTCAAGGAATAACCTGATTCAATTATTTAATCATTTTAGGTGCACACAATGATAGCACAATCAAAATATTCCATAAACCTATAAATTATCAAACCATGGGGTTAAGATTTAGACCCCCTACCTTTAACCAATGATCTAATAATGTTTTTAATGGCCCACACCCATGAGGTAGAAGGTGGAGATGATTGAAAAGAGGTTCTTAAATAAAAACTGATCATGATAAAAACCAACAATGCAATTAGATAAGTATTTCACTGCAATGGTTGGAGAACCAAAGGTAAGGAAGAAGAAACCTAACCAAAGGAACTTATTAGGGATTGAGGATTAAAATGGAATGTCCGGAAGGGAGGTTAGAACTCCAAAATCACCTAGAGAATTACCTAGGTTTGATAGGAGAGGAGTTGTAGTGAAATAAAATGAATTTCATCTGCATAACATGTTTAAAACAATAATTCAAGAATTTAAATGGTGTGTAATGTGGTTACATGTCATGTAAATGTTTTTAATGGAATTATCTAAAAAAAATTCGCCTCCGGTTTATTTTATTAAAACCCTCAAATAATTACTTTATGTATAATCCATTTACACGGCATGTAAATGTTTTGTAGTTGATTTCTCATCCCATTTTTCTTTTTAAACAAAAAACCTTATTTTAAAGCTTCTCAAATCACCAAGAACATGTGGAACACTTAACCCATTTATACCTGGACTCCATTAACTCAAAAAAGAATACATCACAAATATTTAGGTCATTTTTTCCAACAAGACTCTCCATCTCTAAACCATAATTGGCCACAAAGGCTCAAACAAAAAACTCATAGAGAAATGTACCTAGAAAAAGAATAGATCTTACAAACTCCCAACCTTATAATAGATCATCCCTGAACTACTCCAAGTGTCATTGTGGGGTCTCAGAAAACAAGTATGGACACTTTGTTCACATATCACACTCCCTCTCCTTGGTTTCGTCCTAAAATCCCCAATGCTTCCACTTCACTTGAACCAACGGTACAGTTCAACCCCAGAGATATTTCTCACTATGATCAAAAACCTATATCGGATTCTCCCCAAAGGACGCATCTACACAAAGCTCAATATCGGCTACGACTGACACATGGGAAGGTCCTAGATTATATCTTCATAGTTGCAACAAGTGGAACATTTCATGCATGTAAATGTAGCACTATGTAAGGGATAAAGGTTATTCCACTTTACTTGTATCGACTCGGTTTTGGACCCTGTCAGATTTTTAAATATTTCTAAAAATGATTCTAGAGCTAGGTACGAAGACGGCGTGCGATTTTGAGGCCCGGTGTGCCCGGAATTAATTTTATAAAAATATTAAGTATTTTTATACTACGCACATGGCGGGGGTGTGTTATCTCCTAAACGGTTGCTCATAACAAGAATATGAGGTCATGGTTGCCTCTGGAGTGTGCTGTTTACCCTAGGCGGGGTATAAACTTTGTGGGTGTGGGCCTTCTGTGAGAAAAGCCACCAGGGGTGTTTTCATAAATAAATGGAAAAGTTAATTTACGAGCGTCAGGTTGAATAACTTCTGAATGGAGTCTCGGATCGAAAATTCGAGTCCTTCTTTGAATTCAGAATGGCGCGTTTACCCTAGGGGAGACCTAATTTCCTCCGTGCCGGGAGGTCTGGTCAGGGGTGTTAATTTAAATGAAGTTTTTTTTTAAATAAAATTAAATAAATAAAAAAGAAAATAAATCTCTCCCCCTCCCTCAACTTTTATGTGCAGGGGCCAGACAAAACCCTCCCACTTCTCCGTTTCTTAATCGAATCGAGCTCCATGCATCTGTTTTCAGCGCCGATTGTCAGCGGATCGAGCTCCAGCGCGTCGTAGACGTCGTTTTGCACCCAATGCTTCAGCAATCCACCAACAGGTAGGCATTTTGAGTTTTGAAATCCGGAATCCTGATTTGGTTTCTTTTTCTCTGTTTTGAGCCTGAAAATTCATAGATCTGGTCCCAGGGGGTGCGCAGATGTCTTCGGATGTGCGTTTGGACCCCCGGTGTGCCCCCGACGGCCCTTGGAAGGTCCGCCGGCGCGGCACCGGTGTGCCGGCACAAGCGACAGCCTACAGTGGCGGGCCGCGGGACTCGATCGGGACCGCTGTCCCCTACGGTGGTCCGGTGCCAATTAGCGGCGACCCCGCTTCGGGGGTCAGCTGTGCACGCGCTGCGATGTGCCACGGTGGCGCAATCCACCAGCCAGAGCGGCTGGCGGTGGCGGCGGCCAGGTCGTCCGGTGTGGGCCGGGCCAAGCCGCCCCAGGCCGATCCGGCTCTCTTTCTTTGTAAATGGGGTCTTTAAACCCCCCGTATTTTACTCCCTCGAGGTCAAAATCATGTTCCATCTATGGAGACGTGACCCTGGAGATGAGGATAACCCTTTGGTGTGGGTTTGGGAGTGTAAAGTTTCGGGATCATGCCCCGGGAGGTTGAAACGTTGAATAAAATATTAATCTTTTATTATTATTCGACTTCGGACCGTTGTATCTTCTACCCGAAGCATCCGATTGATGTTTCATCAGTTTCATTGAGACCCTAATGGTATGGCGGATGTTTCTTGATGGTTTTCGAGTGTTGGGACCAAGTTTGGGGTGCGAGCCCCATGAGGCCAAGTTTGGGCGTTTACAGAGAAATGCAACTTTCTCACCAGGAGTCCGATTTTGGTGGATGAATAGTTCATCCGGTGTGTTTTTTCGAGAGGATCGCATTGGTGCAATATGTTCAATGAGTTTTAGGATCGAGGCATGGGCCCCACCCAAGCTGGCTTCAGCAAATATTACCTTTTTTTCACCGAGTGTCTGTTTGGGACGAACGGGTAGTGGATCCTGTGTGTTTTTTCGAGGGGATTACAGTGGTATGATCCACTTTATGAGTTTTAGGATCGTTGTGTGGGCCCTACACAGGATACCTACGTTGAATAGTTTCTTTTTTACCGGTTTTCTATTTTGGGTGAGTAAACAGCATATCCTGCGTGTTTTTTCATGTGCATCGTGATGGTGGCCTCAGTATCGTCCTTGGAGGTGCGCGGGGTGGCGTTGTTGCGAGTTGCTCGGGGTAGCGATGTTTGGACCAACAGTGGTTGAGGGTACTCCCTTGGTTCATTCCTATGAGGTTTTGTGTGGTATCACAACCTTTGTATAGATTTTTGATCCTCTCAATGGGATGTTTAATCTATTAGAGTTGTGGCATCCCTTCAGTGGTCCCAGAGCGGGATCCTCTAGCATCGTTTCCCTAGATCGGGTTCTTGGTATCACTGTGACCGCTTATCCACGGGTGGTGATCCCCTATCTAGAAGGTTAACCCCGTAGGGTTTATGGCATCATCGGGAATATGATCCCCTACGCAGTGGTCCATGCTCAGTAGGGTTGTGGCATCATCGGGTAAACAATCCCCTACTCAACATAAGGATTATAGTTCGGTTGCGGTATCGTTGGTTATACGATCCCCTACTTAGAACATGGTTTCTATAGGGTTGTGGAATCGTCAGTTCGATCCCCTATAGCGCAAGATGTACCAGATAGGGTTTTGGTAATGTCGTGACCGTCATGAAATGGGTGGCGATCCTCTATCTGAGTGTTGTGTTTCTGTCGAGTGCCAGATCGGGTTATGGTATCCCCTAGCAGATCCTGGGAGTGATCCCCTATCTGTGAGATCTACGAATACCATATTGGGTTGTGGTATCCCTAAGCGTACCCTGGGAGTGATCCCCTATCTGTGAGATATTCATATACTGGTGTGGGTTTTGGTATCCCCTAGCGGACCCTAGGATCAATCCCCTATCTGAGGAATTTGGTGTTTATGTTGTTTCAGCGATGTTTCATTAGTGACGGTATCCAAGGAGTGTGATATCTTAGGTGAGTGTCTGAGAAGTTTTTGTGGGACCCGATGGAGTGTATCTCTCGGATGAGTGTCTTTGGGGATGACAATGATCATAGAGTGTTCTCTCCTAGTGGTGAATTGTTGCTGGTGATGAGGTCGGTACCTCAAGTGGCTTGGTGTGTGAGATGAGTATATCTGGATGTTCAAGGTGTATGTAAGGTCATTCAACTAGTTTTAGATGACTAGTTGTGTTTAGCCAAGGATGGTCATGAGATAGAGTATCTCCCTCGTCTGAGTTCCCTCTGGATGGGATGAGCGGACTGTTTCCTTTTAGTTACTCACTTTTGTTTTGGGTTTTTAAGCTGCCTACTGAGTATTGTTATACTCACCCCTGAACGGGCTTTGCCCACACATGTTTGTGTCTTGTGTAGACCACAGGCCTTTAGACGGTGTCCCTGGAGGACCCGAAGCAGGCAGAGCTGAGTGAGCGGGACTGATTGTAGAGTCTTACCGGAGCTGTGTCGAGGAGATTTCTAGTGGTTCTTTTGGCAGCGTACCCCTTCTTCTGAGTAGGTTGGATGCTTTTGTAGTTTTCTTTTGGTGGGCCATGTTTTTCCCTTTTGTACTTTGGTTTTACTCTGGTTTGGGATGGATGTATGCATGCATTTTCTTTTCAGTTTTATATATATCTCCACTGTTGCATGGAGGTGTATGTGGGTGCATGTGTACAGGTACCTTGGGATAATGCCTCCCTTGTGTGTGATAGCCTACTCAGCGCTAGATGCCAACCCCTGGCCTATTGGAGGCGGGCCTGGGGAGTCGCAGAATGATCCCCGTTGGGTCAGGTCATGACATATTGGTATCAACGTAGGTTCCACCTTTGGGATCTCAGAGCGTAGCTGCTATAGCTGTGAGTTTGGTTTGGGTTGCATAGTGGCAGTTTTATGATGTTTTGAGCTCAGCTTTCAGGATAGGGACTCTAGTGTTGGTGTGGTGGTCGACATATCCATACACCAGGACTCTGATAAACTGCCTTTCGACTCGGGACATTCATACACTGGTCGCAGGGACATAATTGTACATGCATCATATAGGACTGGGTTTTTGGGTTTCCCTTGTTCTCCTTGAGTCAGCTCACTAGATATACTCTTTGACAGTGGTGCGTCTTGATTTTATTTCAGGATGCCTCCATGACGATAGCCAGTGAGGGTTCCGCAGTAGAATTGTGGTGACGATCCACCCCGTGTAGAGGTTGTGGACCAGGGCGCACGTTCTAAGGCTGGACCTCCAGGTGGTCCGCAATTGAGCCACCGCCTATCGAGCATCTGGTTTTGCCGGCAGTGTAGGATGAGGTTGCGCACAGGATGAGTGCGCTGAACGAGTTCTAGAGGCAGCTACCTCTAAAGTTATGGGGTGATCCAGACCCCCGGGCAATTGATGACTAGCTTAAAGTAGTCACCCGAGTCTTCTGCCTAGTGAGGACACATCCAGATTAGATTGTGGTCTTAGCGGTGAGCCTTCTGCATGGTTCATCCGGGCGATGTTGGAGTTTGGTGATGCAGTCCCATGATGAGGAGATGCTCTCATGGGAAGAGTTTTAGCGACTCTTCAGAGAAGAGTTCTATTTGGTGATGCTGAGGTCAGTGCGGATCCAGGAGCTTCTGCAGCTTCGACAGGAGGGAATGACCGTGTTAGAGTACTCAGCGAGGTTTATAGACCTGTCGCGATACTCCATAGATATGTTTCGAGACCCATTCATTAGGGCATGGAACTTTGAGCAGGGCCTACATAGAGACATCCGGGAAGGTGTGGTTTCTTTGTGTCTTCCCACCTATACTGGAGTGCTGGAGTGAGCGTTGGTGGTGGAGAGCTTTCTGGCTAAGCAGATCCAGTCTGGTAGTGTTGGGCGCGTGGCAGCTGAGACATCGGAAACTGGTAGCCAGCGACAGGTGAAAGGGTCCGAACGTGGCCGACGTTTCAGGAGGCGACCCTAGGATAGAGGATCTAAGGCTCAGGGCTCGCAGGCCAGTTTTGGTCAGCCGTAGGAGATACGGTGTTACGCTTGTGACAGTCAGGTACATCTTGCTAGAGATTGTCCGACCCATCGTTTTGCTGAGAGGGAGTTGGCCGATAGACCGCCTTGGCAGAGGCAGCGTCTCGGGCAAGGTGGTCCACTGGGCGGTGGACGTGGCAACGGAGCTGGTGCAGCAGCAGGAAGTGGTAGGCATTATCAGTTTCCTCCACCCCCACCCCAAGGTGGTCCACACAGGGCTTAGGGAGATGGGGGATGAGGGTGAGGACAACTGCAATCCTTAGAGGTTGTTGAACCAGAGGTTCCACGGATGGATAGTGGTACACCTTATGTACTTTATACATTTTGTAGTAGTTTGATAGACACTGTTTAGCAGTACTCTTTCCTTTTTGTTTCTTGCTCGAGGTTTGTTCAGGGCATTGGTAAAACCCTGTGTGGGTTTTGTTCGGCATTCTTCGAATGCACGAGGAAGATGGATCCTTCCCCATCTGAGACACATTTTTGTGATGCGATCAAAACCGTGTGGGCGAGTCAGTGTTGCCTAAATAGGATAGTATTGAGGTGTGGTGGATGAGTCCCTATGACTTATGTGTTCAGGCATAGGTGTTTGTTGGCGAATTCACTGGCGTGGGAGACCCTGTTGAGAGCCCAGTTGCATTACTTGTGCTTATCTCTTTTTAGGGATGAAAAGTTCTAAGGTGGGGAGGATGTGGTGACTCAGGTTTTGGCCCTTTCAGATTTTGGAATATTTCTACGAATGATTCCAGAGCTAGGCATGAAGACGGTGTGCGATTCCGAGACCCGGTGTTCCCAGAATTAATTTTATAAAAATATTAAGTATTTCTATACTATGCACATGGCGGGGGTGTGTTATCTCCTAAATAGTAGCTCAGAATGGGAATCTGAGGGCATGGTTGCATCCAGAGCATTCTGTTTACCCTAGGAGGGGTATAAACCTTACGGGCGCAGGCCTGCTGTGAGAAAAGCCACCAGGGATGCTTTCGTAAATAAATGGAAAAGTAAATTTATGAGCATCGGCGCGAATAACTTCTGAACGGAGTCTTGGATCAAAAATACGAGTCCTATGTTGCATTCAGAACAGAATGTTTACCCTAGGGGCGACCTAATTTCCTCCGTGTTGGGAGGTCTAGTCGGGGGTGTTAATTTAAATGAAGTTTTTCTAAAAAAAATAAAGAAAATCAATCTCTCTCCCTCCCTCACCTTGTACGCACAGGTGCCAGATGAAACTCCCCCACCCCCCTTCTCCGTTTCTTCATCGGATCGAGCCCCGGGCGTCTGTTTTCAGTGCCGATCGTCAGCGGATCAAGCTCCAGCGCGTCTTAGGCGTCGTTCTGCACCCGAAGCTTCGGCGATCCGCCAACAGGTAGGCGTTTTGAGTTTCAAAATCCTAGATCCAGATTTGGTTGTTTTTTCTCGGTTTTGAGCCGACAGATGCGTAGATCTGGTCTCGGGGGTGTAGAGGTATTCAGATGCGCGTTTGGACCCCCGGGGTACCCCCGGCGGTAATCGGAAGGCCCGTCGGCGTGGTGCCAACAGCAGCCGGCAGCGGTGGGCCGCGGGACTCGATCGGGACTGTCGCCCCCTGCGGCGGTCCGGAACCAATTAGCGGTGACCCCGTTTCGGGGTTCGGCCGCGTGTGTGTTGCGTTATGTCGTGGTGGCACTGTCCGTCGGCCAGAGTGGCCGGCAGCAGTGGCGGCAGGGTGGCCGGCGCGGGCCGGCCCAGGCCGGCCGGACCGCCTGGTTCAGGCCGGTCCAGCTCTCTTTCTTTGTACATGGGGGTTTTAAAACCCCCGTATTTTACTCCGTGGAGTTCAAAATCGCATTTCATATACGGCGACGTGAACCTAGAGATGAGGCGAACCCTTTGGTGTGGGTTCGGGAGTTTAATGTTTTGGGATCGTGCCCCTAGAGCATGAAATGTCGATTAAAATATTAATCTTTTATTATTATTCGACTTCGGGCCATTGTATCTTCTACCCAGAGCATCTGATTGATGTTTCGTCAGTGGCATTGAGACCCTGATGGGGCAGTGGACTTTTTTTTATGGTTTCTGGGTGTTGGGACCGAGTTTGGGGTGTAGGCCCCATGAGGCCGGGTATGGGCATTTAAGGAGAAACGCAACATTCTCACCAGGAGTCCGATTTTGGTATATGAATAGTCGATCCTGTGTTTTTTTCCAAGATGATCGCATTGGTGTGATCCATTCAATGAGTTTCAGGATCGAGGCATGATCTCCACCCGAGCTGGCTTTGGTGAATAGTACCTTTTTTTCACCGGGTGTCCGTTTTGGATGAACGAGTAGTGGATCCCATGTGTTTTTTCGAGGGGATCACAGTGGTATGATCTGCTTGATGAGTTTCTGAATCATTGTGTGGGCCACGCACGGGCTAGCTATGGTTAATAGTGTCTTTTTCATCGGTTGTCCATTTTGGGAGAGTAAATAGCCTATCACGCATATTTTTCCACATGGATCGCGATGGTGGCCTCGGTATCATCCTTGGAGGTGCGTGGGGTGGCGTTTTCGCTAGTCGTTCGGGTTAGCAACATTTGGGCCAGTAGTGGTTGAGGGTACTCCCTTGTTTCATTCCTACGAGGGTTTGTGCGGCATCACAACCTTTCTATAGGTTTGTGATCCTCTCGATGGGATGTTTAATCTATTAGAGTTGTGGCAACCCTCTGGTGGGCCTAGAGCGGGATCCTCTAGCATCGTTTCCCTAGATAGGGTTATTGGTATCGTTGTGACCATTTATCCACAGGCGGCAATCCCCTATCTAGTAGGTTAACCCTGTAGGGTTTGTGGAATCATCAGGAATATGATCCCTTACACAGTGGGTTGTGCTCAGTAGGGTTGTGGCATCATCAGGTATACGATCCCTTACTCAGCATGAGGATTATATTAGGTTTGCAGTATTTTTGGTTATACAATCCCCTACTTAGTGCGTGGTTTCTATAGGGTTGCGGCATCGTCAGTTTGATACCCTACAACGTGAGATGTACCAGACAAGGTTTCGGTATCTTCATGACCGTCGTGACATAGGTGACGATCCTCTATCTGAGTGTCATGTTTCTGTCAAGCATGAGATCGGGTTGTGGTATCCCCCAGCAGATCCTAGGAGTGATCCCCTATCTGATAGATCTACGAATGCCAGATCGGGTTGTGGTATCCCCCATCAGACCCTAGGAGTGATCCCCTATCTTTGAGATCTTAGTATACTGGTGTGGGTTTAGGTATCCCCTAGCGGACCCTAGTAGCGATCCCCTATCCGAGGAATTTGGTGTTTATGTTGTTTCAGAGAAGTTTCCTTGGTGACGGTATCTGATGAGTGTGGTCTCTCGGGTGAGCATTAGAGATGTTTGTGTGGGACCTGATGGAGTGTATCTCTTGGATGAGTGTCATCGGGGATGACTATGATCGTAGAGTGTGATATCCTAGTTGTGAATCATTGATGGTGATGAGGTCGGTACCTCATGTGTCTTGGTGTGTGATCTGAGTATATCTAGATTTTTAAGGTGTATGTATGGGCATTCACCTGGTTTGAGCTGACTAGTTGTGTTTAGCTGAGGATGGTCATGAGATGGAGTTTGTCTCGCGTTTGGGTTCCCTCTGGCTAGGATGAGTGGACTGTTGCCTTTCAGTTTCTCTCTATTGTTTTGGGTTTTTGGGGTGTCCACTAAGTATTGTTATACACACCCATGCACGGGCTTTTACCGCCCATGTTTGTGTCTTATGAAGCCCACGAGCCTTTCAAAGATGTCCTAGGAAGACCAAGATCAGGCAGAGCTGAGTGAGCGGGACTGACTATTGAGTCTTACCAGAGCTATGTCGAGGATATTTCTAGTGGTGCTTTTGGCAGCGTACCCCTTCTTCCAAGCAAGTTTGATGCTTTTGTAGTTTTCTTTTGGTGGGACATATTTTTTCCTTTTTTACTTTTGTTGTACTCTAGTTTGGGATGGAGTTATGCATGCATTTTCTTTTCAGTTTTATGTTTCTCTACACTGTTTCATGGAGGTGTATGTGGGGGCATGTGTACAGGTACCTTGGGCTAATGCCTCCCTTATGTGTGATAGCCTACTCGGCGCTAGACGCCAGCCCCGGGACTATTGGAGGTGGGCCTGGGGAGTCGTGGCACGAGCCCCGTTGGGTCGGGTCATGACATGACTAACCTTTTCCACTATTTCAAATAGCCCAAAAAACCTGGGCGTTAGCTTTCACTTTTTCCCAATATAGATTTTCCCCAATCTAGGTGACACCCAAAGGAAAACATGATGGAAAACAAAAAATTATAGAGGTCGTCTGAAATGTTCATCATATGATTTCTTCCTGCTCTATATGGTCACCAACCACTTTCTGATCAACCAAAATTGTTCAGATGTCTCCTACACAAGACTAGGCCCAACAAGTGTTGACACACCTATCTCCAGCCAACAAAAAGGCGAATGACATGGCCTGCCATACAAAGCCTCAAAATTTTCAATTTTTATTGATTACTAGAAGATATTATTATATGAAAACTCCAAGAGTTCCATATATTTCTCCCATGAACCACCAAAAGCAAAAACACAGGCTCGTAACACAACCTTCAGAACTTGAATAGTCTACTCAGATTGACCACCAGTCTATGGATGATAAGTTGTGCTTAAAATAACTAATGATCCTAACGATTTCTGAATACCCTTCCATAAATGCGATGTGAAATGAGGATCTATGTTTAAAATGATACTCCTTAGAATATCATGCAACTGAACCACCTCATGCAGATAAAGGTTTCCCATATCATCAACTATAAATGTTTCCCTAATATGTAATAAATGGGATACCTTACTCACTCAATCCACAAAAACCCAAATAGTATCATTCTTATGATTCATCCTAGGTATAATTGTCACAAAATCCACCGTGAATACATCCCATTTCTGGTTAGGAATTGGTAAAGGCTACAAAAGCCTAGCTATACTCTTATGCCCAGCTTTCACCTACTAACAAGTGAAGAATCTAGCCATAAAGCTTTCCACCTCCTTCATTCTTGACCACTAGTATTTTCTATAGATATCATGAAACATGTTTCTTAAACTAGGATAGACCACCCATCTAGAAGTATGAAACTCTCTCATTAGCTCATCACTCAAGTGTATAAGAACCCATACAAGGCCATAAAAAAGAAGATAATTTCCACTACCGAGAGACCATCCTGATGGACTCTCCCCACCATATATTTTTTCTCTCCAAAGTGAGCCCTCTAGATTACAAAATTTCTTGGTCTTAATACAATCCAAAAGTATGTGTATAAATGATGTTTAAGTTAGAGCTACTTTCCCCTGAGATTCCTAAACATTCATATGCATGTCTCCAAAAAGGTCCATTATCCACCACTCATAATAAGACTTAAATACTACTTCTTTCTATGTCTTTTAGCTCAATGCATTAGAAATGATGTTTCCCTTGCCCGGTGTATAAGGATATTCAAAGTTTAAAGACTACAAATACTCAACCCACATCCTTTACTGAACATTTAGGTCTTGCTAAGAAAAGATGTGCTTAAGGTTATTCTGATTCTTGTATACTAAAAACCTTTCAACCATGAGATAGTGTATCCAAAATATTGAGGAATTTACCACTACTACTAACTCTAGATCATGAGTAGGGTAATTTCTCTTATACAGAATTAGCTTCTTGAAGCTATAAGCAACCACACAATCCTCCTGCATTAGAACTGCTTCAAGTCTAATTTTGGATGCATCATAGTATATGCTATATGCTTTAACTGTAACAGGTAAAGTGAGGATAGTTACTGAGGTTAGCCTACCTTTCATCTCCTAAAAAGCACTCTCATAAGAATAAAACCAAATAAAAGTCACCCCTTTCTTTTTCAACTCAAACATTGGTGCTTCCAAATGGGAGAAATCTTGGATAAAAACTGTTAATATCCTATTAAACCCAGAAATCTCAAAATTATGAATACTTTCATGGGTTTTTTTCAAGATACCATAGTTACGAATTTCTATGGGTCCACTAAAACTATTACCTATGAGATAACATGGCCCAATTAGTGCTCTTTATTTATCTATAAATTACATTTAGTTTGCTTGGTGTAAATCTAATGATCTCTCAATGTACTCAGGATGATGTCTACATGTTTGGTATGATTGTGTTTTGACTAGGAGTACACTAATATATCATGGAAAAAACCATGAAAAACTGATATAAAAATGGATGAAATATCCTATTCATTAATTCAATGAATATTGAAGGCACATTAGTCAACCCAAACAACATCACTATGAATTCATACAATCCATACCTACTCTGAAAAGTCGTCTAAGGTATGTCAGATAGTCTCACACTAAACTGATAATATCATGATCTCATGTCAATCTTGGAGAAGATCTTAGCACCCCTCAAAAGATTGAAAATATCATCAATGCATGGAAGAGTATACCATTTCTTGATTATCATATAGTTCAACCTCTGATAATCCACAAATAAGAACAATGATCCATCAGCCTTCATAGTGAAGAGAATTGGAGAACCCTATAGAGATGTACTGGGTTATATGAATCCTTTAGATTCTAGATCTTCTAACTAAACCTTCAAGTCCCAAAGCTCTACTGGTACCATTTGGTAATGCAAGATAGAAATTGTCTCTACTCTTAGCACCAAATCAATCGTGAACTCAACCTATCGCTCGGGCATTAATCCATAAAACTTGTCATGAAAAACATCCCAAAAATGGTCTACCACTGGAGAAAAAGAATCATTCTATATTACACAATTATCTAGAGAAATACCGGTGATCTAATCTATGATACAATCTAATCTACATAGAATTGGTCCTATATGACCATACTGAAGATCTCACTCACCCTAGTGAGAATAGATGTTTACTTCTAGATATAGGAAGGTAACTCACCTCCTATAGTAGTTGATATAATCTTGGTAAATAACTAACCAATCCATACAAATAATTAATTCTAATATTTTTATTTCCATCACGAATGGTTCCCGAAATAAATGGTAACCACCAATCTCTAGACAACACACCATGCAACATTTGATATTCCCTGACCGCACTCCCAAAAGTATGTCAAAGGTTAAAACACCATATAATACTTCCACATCCAATCTAAAACCATTTGAAAAAAGAGCATATAGGAGTTAATGTGATGCTCTTGTATCAAAAAACACACACTAAGGTAGATGATATAAGAATCGTACCTTTGACAGTAGATGGTCTTGAATCCACGTTATATGGAGTAGTCTTCATAACGTGAAACTGAATTTTCTCTATACCATGGGATCTATTATGATTACCCTAATCAATTTACCTTTATTGGTATTGTTTCTCAAGCACTAGGGTACCATGTCCCCTTTCTTGGTTGGAATGGCATATAGAACTCTAGATGCCAGCCTACTGCAGTGTAGCTGAGCCCTTTCCGAGATCTGCTGCCTATCATAATTTTTTTCTACTGGTCTACTATGAGAAGTTCATACAGAACCTCTGAATATGACCCAGTGTATAAAAGATACGACACTTGACTATGGGTTGAGGACACTATGGGAACTTCTGGAATAACATTCCACATTGATAGAACTAGAATGGAACAAAATCTTGAGATGGTAGTCCACTTCCTTGAGTGCTTTTACTATTATTACTTTTGTGGAAACAATCATAATGGTGCTTCTTACCACTCAAAGAAGAACTTCTAGATCACTCTGCTAAAACATCCTAACCACTACTCAAGGCCTCTCTCAGATTCCCTTCTATGATGAATTCTTGATTCATCGCATCTTCAAATCTACTTAAACAGAAAACATTTATTTGTGTCCTGGTCTCCTAATGATGAACATCCTGGAAACACCTTTCCCTAGAGATCTCACCAGCTACCAAAGATATCATAAAGCACTGTAGGTGGGTAAAACGTCCAGTATAGTCCAACACTAAAAAATCCTCCTATGTCAGGTGAATGAACTCATGAGATTTTTCATCCATCAAGGTTTCAGGATATAAATGGATCAAGAAATTCATCTTGAAGTCCTTCCTAGATATCTCATTCTGTTTCCTACCTTTCTCTAGAATATCCCACCAACTCTTGGAAGGTCTACGAAGCATATACACAGCAATATTCACCCTCCTATCTATTTGTGTCTCGAGATTCTTAAATATTTTATGGAATAATTTGATCTAGAAATCGTCTACTTAGGGTCTCCCTTCCCCAGTAAATATAGCTAGATTCTGAAGCTGAAACTTTCTTGTTATCTCAAAAATAAAAGGAAAGGTACAAATTTTCTCCCTTTACATGGATCGCATGACCCTCAAGAATCTATCATGAAACTAAACATTCATCTGCTTCTCATGAACTATAGGAAGTTCTGGTTTAGCTATGTTAGGATTGTGATGATTTCCACTCTCTTGACACTCAATTAAAAGATGATGTGGTGGCATTTTCTCTACGAGAAAAACGAACACCTTAAAGAACTTTTTAGTAATGAGGTCAACCTAATAGGTGATTGTAATATAGAACCACTAAATCTTGGTCTCTATAGGCATGGTTTACAAATATTTTATCTTTACATGAAAACTCATTTCATTTCTCCAATTAAACATATATCTCATATTACAGTTCAACAGGAAAGTATATATCACATGTAAAAATAGATATGTCTATATCATGAACAATACATGTCAACATATCACTATGTACCTATTATGATGCATGTATTCTTATCTCACACCATACTGATCCATGAGTAAAAATCCCAAGAAACAGTAAGATCATAAAATAATAACCTCACACAATATGTGAATCACCAAAGGTGAAATAAGATCAATTATAAAAAGAACATAGTACAAACAACAATCCCATCCCTGGGTACTCAGATTTTCCCCCATACATGGGTTAGCTTCTCCAGTTTCCAAGATAATTACCAAGTCAAAACACATCCTAGTATCATTTCTACCTTTCCCAAATAGTAATTCATAAGAAAAGAAAACATACTGCTCTGATACCACTTTTTAACGTCCCCCAATATGGAACTCTCTCATATGCTCAGAGAGGATTGGTTATGAGACCTCAAGCATGCCCCCTCATACAATAAAGGTTATTGAATAGTATTGAGGTGTGAAGTGTATAGTGGGGAGACTATACCCCCTAGTATGAAGTGTCATATAAGTAAAATAAAATAATAATAAGCATAAAAATAATCAATGTATACATAAAGAGGAAGAAAACAACAAAAGATAACTAAATAATCTAATAAATAATAAATAAATTATGTGATGTTGTGTGGGAATGTAACTAAATGTCATTACAGAATAATACATGAAAAGGAATAGTAAACTCAAATAAAAGACTCAAAGTCCTTGGTTCCAATCCCTACAATGTTCCCACAAAATCTTCTCTGGTGCCAAATAGTTTCCCAAATAGGGTATGAGTATAACTCAATAGATCAACACCGTAGTGTCTAAACAAAATCAACCAGATAATAAGTGTATGAAATAAAGTGGAAAATAAGTGTATTAATTAATTCAATAATTAAATAAATATAGAAACTCGTTTAGGCTCCATGCCAGAATATCTATGAGCATGTTTTACAACCATTCCAACCACAATCATATAACCAATGTAAGATAACCTTCTTTGGCACCATGTTGGAATATTTCTGAGCATGTCTTACAACCATTCCAACCACCACTATATAATCATGGTATAGTCACAAAAATCTGGGTCAAAGACCTATAATAATTACTGCATTTTCTAGGTCAAATCCTTATAATCATTACAACATGGGACTGGGAATATCCCACTCTCTATAAGAATTAAATCATGTACTAGGTTGATCCCATTCAATATCAGTATTACATCATATAAGTGTTCAAGTTCTAAGGTCGAGCCTGATATATAGGAAATATAGCATAGAATACAATCCCTATCAGGTGTCATGGATATCATAATATCACATCACAATTATCAATGGTTAATTATGTTAATTACCATTCTTTCTTCATATTCCACTTTTAATTTAAATAAAAATTGATTAATAATTATATCAATAAAAAATAAGCCACAATTTAGGGATTCTATAACAAGAAATCACCCTACGTAACATGTCATGTTTAACATACTTTAAGACAATAACAAATTCAAATCCATTTGAACCAAAGGAATACAAGTAATAATCTCATTCAATTATTTAATCAATTTGATTGCATGCAATGATAGTATAATCACAATATTGCATAAACTTGGAAATTATCAAACTATATGATTAATATTTAAATCCCTACCTTTAATAGATGATCCAAAAATACTTTCAATAGCCAATTACCATGAGGAAGAATGTGTAGATGATTCCAAAGAGGTTTCAAGATCAAAACTAATCATGATCAAATCCAACAATGCAATTGTGAAAAGGATTTCACCACAATGTTTAGAGAACCAAAGGGAGGGAAGAAGAAACCTAACCAAAGGAACTTACCATGGATTGAAGACACAAATGGAATGTCTATATGCACTACTGGAAATTAGATCTTTCCCAATTATTCTATACCAACGGTTTGCAAAAACCGTTGGTATAGGTCCCCTTTCCCAACGGTTTGGCTAAACCGTTGGGAAAGGCCCCCAAATTGGCCACTTTTCCCAACGGTTTGGCCAAACCGTTGGGAAAGGTAGACCTATCCCAATGGTTTGGCCAAACCATTGGGAAAGGCCCTCAAATTGAACACTTTTCCTATCGGTTTGGACAAACCGTTGGGAAAGGTGGACCTATCCCAACAGTTTGGACAAACCGTTGGGAAAGGTCCCCAAATATACCACTTTTCCCAACGGTTTGGCCAAACCGTTGGGAAAGGTCCCCAAATATGCCACTTTTCCCAACAGTTTGTCTAAACTGTTGGGAAAGGCCCTCAAATTGGACACTTTTCCCAACGGTTTGGACAAACCGTTGGGAAAGGTGGACCTATCCCAATGGTTTGGCCAAACCGTTGGGAAAGGTCCCCAAATATACCACTTTTCCCAACGGTTTGGCCAAACCGTTGGGAAAAGTGGGCCAAAATTCAACATCCTTCCCAGAATGAAAATCAAAACCAAAGACCTATACCAACGGTTTTAACAACCGTTGGTATAGGTCTATACCAACGGTTTTAACAACCATTTGTATAGGTACTTTCATTTTTTATCGGACCTTCATACCGAGAACATTATATAAATCAAAATTTAAAATATTTATGAGAATACATATATATATTTATGTAATTATTATCACAAAAGTCATGTTAGGTTAGTGGTTGAGTCGTTCAATTATAAACGAGGGGTCCTAGGATCAAATCCCAGCTGATGTTTTATTTTTGGAATTTATATACCAACGGTTCCATTACCGTTGGTATAGATTTCATATTACCTATACCAACGGTTTCCAAAACCATTGGTATAGACCTATCCCAACGGATTACTTGGCTACGGTTCTCTAAACCATTGGTATAGGATATACCAACAGTCTGGAGGCCTATACCAACGGTTCCAAACCGTTGGTAAAGGTTAGTTTTCCAGTAGTGATGGGTGGTTGGCACACCAAAATCCCTTGGATAATTTATTAGGGTTGAGAGGAGAGGAGTTTTAGTAAAATAGAATGAATTTCATCCACATATCATGTTTAAAACAGTAGGTTAGGAATTTACACAGCATTTAATATGGTTATATGTTGTGTAAACTATTTTAATATAATTATCCCAACAAAAGTCATCACCTAAAATTTATTTTATTAAAACCCTCAAACAATTACATGATGTGTAATCCCTTTACATGATGTGTAAATGTTCTATAGTTGATTTTTCATCCCATTTTCCAATTTAAACAAACCGAACCAATTTTAAAGTTTCTTAACTCACCATGAACCTGTGAAACACTTAACCCATTTATTCCTAGACTCCATTAACTCAAAAAAATCTACATCCATAATCTTTAGGTAATTTATTCAAACAATTCTCTTCGTCTACGAACAATACTCTACTACCAAGTCTCAAATGAAAAACTCAGAGAGAAAAGAGTCTGGAAAAATATAGGATATTATATAATGGTTCAAAAATTAATGGCTCATACATGGGAAAACCTACCTAAAATCAACAATGAATAGTTAAATACTTTGAATATGGGATGAACAACACCTAAGGAACACATTGCATGCCCTTGAAATAGGGAAATCCAAAAAATTGGGTCAAATTGAAACACCTAGTGTTCAGTTGAGTTGGGTGTAGTGATGAGGAAAGAAGAATTCAAGACTAAACATGAATGATATAGAGTAGGAGTCCTTACCTTTAGGTATCATCCATGAATAATGAATAATCCATAGAGAAACACCAAAGGGAGAAGAGGACACAAGGGGGAGGTTCATACAGTAGGGGGTCTCAGTTAGGGGTTTCACATGATAGAGAAGTGGAGAAAAAGTGAGATTACGGGGTTTTATTTTAATTCAGTTAATTTTGAAAATTATGGAAATTTTATTTTCTAGTAAACTTGCACAGTTTGTTAAATTGTGCGGTACCCATGAGTCCCACACCGGATTCCCTAAAAAAACTTCACACGGTTACTCTTATAAGCCTACATAGTTAATCTGACCATATGTTAATCACATCAAATGACACTATCTAAAGAAAGACCAAAATGTACAGTTGTTTCATATTTTACTAACCCTGGGGGTTAATTGTACTCCACTTTAAAACTCTTAAAATTTTAAAATTTCAATACAAAAAATTTCCAAAACTTGAAATAACGTAAGATAATATAAAATAACAAATTAAAAAACACTAGGTGTTAAAACCTCCCCATAATAATGCTTTATGCCCTTATAAATCCATTAAAAGGATAGTAGAAAACTATTTTTCAAAATTCAAACACTTTAGGAGAAAGATAGGAGGGCCTAGAGATTAGAACTGGCCCTAAATAAAAGAAAATTCCAACTATGACTATTCTCCCAAATCAATGGAAAAACATGTAGCATCACTATGAGGAATCTAACCAACCATCAAATGACACAAGGATTTAATAACATTAAATCATATAATGGTCTCCTCACCATTTATATTTTTTCTAAATTTTTGTGTTCACAACACACATAGACTTTCCAGAAGATGCAACACTAAGAAATAAGCACTTACATAAAACACCAAACAAATATCATAATTATTCTATCAATCAAACCAACCATTAAAGTGATGAGATCAATAATATATAATAGATAAATTTCTTTTAAGAGTTCCATAAAACACCGAACCAAATAATCATCACTAGTTACAGTTGAAGGAACACTTATAATGAAATGATCTATCAATATGAAACGGTATGACCATTACCTTGGGTAAAGGAACTGAAAAGGAAGGTAACCTGAAACATTAATCTTGTAATACCACCCATATTGCATCCAATATAATATAACTCACTCTAATCAATGAATAACTGAACCATAGCTATTCCAAACCCCAAATCACCCACCCAAGGTTTTCCATGTTTGATCCATCAAAACCAAAATCCAAATACATCAGCTCCAAAGTGAAACCCATAAGATACATGATCACCATTGAGGAACAAGTTCCACAAGAAACACCAAAATTATATAATCACAAATATAAAGTCACCCAAAGAACAATTGAAACCAAAATACCTCAAAATCTCTCAGTGAATTAAAATCCATCAAAAATGAAACCACTTAAATTGATAATCATCCCAGGACAAAAAATGATCTACAAACTTCTATAGTGCTTAGATAGGTTCTCTCAGAGGACTTATGATGAGTAATAAAGGATATGTTATTATAAATATTGAAATAAATCCCAGAATAAGAAAGAATGTGTCCTTAACACTAAAGTTTGGGTATGGGTGGGGCCACTAACAAGAGTAACTACACCTAAGAGATGAAGAGAACCACCAAAAGGTTCATCCATTGAAACATACCATACATCCATTCCATGAATTTTAATAGGTTAATAATTCAAATAAAATGATACATGAACTAAACTAGAATATGTCTCACACATTAAACCAAAATATCCCATAGAAATAAGGGATTAATCCAAAATAATAGACCTCATAAAACATGGAACATCAAACTAACATCACAAAGATCCCATTTTCTAAGAAATTTCACCAACCCTCATTAAATATTTAAAAATGTTTTACTAAAATCCAAATTTTTATATAAAATTTAATAAAACACTCCACTTAAACTTTTTAAAACCAAGTGATATCACTTAACACTTTATTAAAAAAATTAATTTAATTAACTTAATAAATTATTTTCAAAAACTAACTCACAGTATCACACATCTTGTTTGGAAACAGCAAAGACCATTAAAAAATTTAAAATATAATTTCAAAATCAAAACACTTTATATATTTTTAAATAAAATAAAAAACAAAACCATTTCTAAAATATTTTCTTAAACCCAATCCTATTATCAAAAAAATACCAAATCCCCCTTTTAATCCCAAAACAAGATTCAAAAAATGCTCACAGGATAAGGTACATCGTAATCCAAAACACATTATCAACATATCACAAGACTCTTATTAACTCCCCCATCATAGGGCACAAATTAAGGGAAATATAAATATCAAAATAAAACAAGATGAAAATCATTCTTGACCTAACCACATGACATGATGGGATATGGTATGTCATGAAATGACCATTAAAACATCTCCAAGATCAATTCTTTGGTCACCACATGGTTTATCAGGCTATTCAAACCAACCTAACACTATCGGTCTCATTTTCTTTTTCACCAAAAAATCCAACCCAACCACTATGGAAACTCACATCAAGAAAATAGAGGTCAACACATCAGTAATAATAATCAAAAAAAATCTAAACCCAAAATTAAAGTCCCACATCCCAATGTAACTCAATAATTTTCATGATAGTTGGTGATCATGCACTCATTCATTAACAAACTCTTGGGTCTCAATTACAAATTCTAACTCAGTCATATCATGATACACCCAAATAAAAAGATATATTATTTATAATTATACTATCATTATAGAATATAGTATTTAATACTATTTTCAATTAACTGAGAAAAGATTCCACCTAAACTGGCACTCGACCTAACTCACCACTAACCCAGGGGCGTTTCTAATCCACATGTGATGGAAATGAGCTCTAGAAAATAAAAAATAATTAATTGTAACAGTTTCACCCTTAAATAAAAAGTTCACACACAACATATTTTCTCCTAAGAGACTATCATGACCCGTACATAAATTGTATTCCCACAAAAAATAAATATATTAAAATAATTAGGAATAGATAAATAAGAAATAATATTCAATAGATTAAAAATAAATCATTTCACTCACCCTCTATACACCATCCATAAATAATCTCCCTCCACTCACACCCAAATCCCTCTATAGATATAATCACCATAAAATTACCCCTATCTCCCATATACACTGTACAATCAACTAATAACCAAAACTAAAAGTAGTGGACGCATAATTACCTAGAGTAGTAAATAAATCAAAGTAAACAACTAACCTAAAGTTCTGAAATAAATTCAATTCTCTAAGAGAAATCAATAAAAGGACTGAGATATAAAAGAAGGACTGAAACTAAAATTTAAGATTTGTGAGCATAAACATACTCATTAAGACACAACCCACCTTTCTATATTCTAAACTTTTAATTAAAGATGCATTTTAATCTATTTTTAAATACAATAATAAAAATAAAGTTTTCTATTTCATAACCCATAAAACAGAAAACCAATATCCTTTCCATGAAAAAAATAATATTTCTCATATTAAATCCATTTTAAATGTCACATTACAAATTTTCTTTTTAAAACAATTTTTAAATTATTTTTAAAATAAATAGGATAAATGCGTAAACCATAATATATAACCACCTAGGTACCATATAAAAAAGCAACCAATAATGTATGATTCCCTACGTTCCAATCGAATGAAGGAACATAATGTATGAACATTAAATAATGAAATTTTTCAAGTGAGAATTGGAAATTCCTAAACATTTTTTAAGGAAACCCTATACATACTTAGTTTATAACTATCTAAAATTTTATCAATGCATATGTCTATAACCAACCAACTTCCCTAAAATGGTCCCACCAATGCCACTCCCTCCATGTTCTTGGTATATCCATAACCACAAGGGATATATTCCATCTAATATAGACTATATAGTAACCATTTATCATCGCTTACTAAGAATCATGTGTGTAACAACCCAAGATTTTATGATTCATATCTCTTTAAATAAATTTATTTGATAGCTTACTTTACATGCAACAACGAGTTTAAACGTACCATGAAAAAATATTGAAATATTATTATGTGAATATTATATTATTATTTTTTGGAATCATCATGTCTATATAATCTTTGGTTTAAATTTTGGTATTTTTCTGAAAAGATTTGTTTTTCAATGAATAGTAAAAAAATATAGATTTTTTATAAAACTTTCATTTATTTAAATTGAAAAGTTCACATACTTTTTTTAATTTAATCATAAATCAACATAATTATACTTTATTTATAAATAATATAATTAATAAAATTTTAACCATCATTATATTTCTTTTGGTGTAGGTTTATTTTTAGACTTAAAAAGACATTTTTTCTAAAAAACTGTTTTTCATTATGTTTTGTATTTTTAATCTTATATTAATATATTCTTCTTATATGAATTTAATTCAAAAAAATTGATTCTATATTTTTAATTAGGTAGTTAAATTTTGGTAAATATGACCCATTAATTTTTTTCATTATGAATAGTGACCATTGTGGATATTCATCACCTCAGTGAGGGTAAAATGGGTAAAACATGGTTAAAACATTGGGAAAAAGATTTAAAATTTATCTAAAACTTAAATTTATCCTATTTTATGTATATTTTTCTATTATTTCCATAAAATTATTGAAAATATGGCCACTTGGTGCCATTTTTCATTGATATTCACTTTTATTTTACTTTAAGAAAAGAATAAAAAAAATGTCACACTCTTGACTTTAATCGCTAATATTTTTCCATAATGATAAAAATATGTTATATTTAATTTTAAATATTAACTTTAAAAATTAATTAATTTTTTCCATCATATTAATTTTTTTATTTTTTATTTATTGAATAATTACCTTAAATGTTTAGGCAACATCAGCATAATATTTATTTAAATAATAGAAAAATAAAAAATGATTTTAAAAATATTATAAGTAATAAAATTCGGATGAATTACTTTTTTACAAAAAAACTTATAGATGAATATATCATGTTTTGAATGTATTAAAGTATTAAATTAAAATTAAATATTTATCTTGGTGTCTTTAATATCACATTAAATGAATAGTATCAAAAATAGCATTAATGATATTTTATAAAAATACTATATATTATAAAATTATTTAAAAACAAAAAATAATATTTAAAAATGACAAGGGGAATAATATATGATCTAAAATATCATCCCTTTTCTATTTATGATCCAATTTTTACATTATAAATAAAATTATAATCAATTAATATTGAAATAGTTGTTATTGTGGTTAAGGTTAAAAATGGTTAACAAAGGGGTTAATTAAAAAGATAAGGTTTAAAATGATATCTGAACCCATATAAAATTGATTGGATGATTATATTGGGACCATATCCTACTTAAATTTTAATAAATTTTATTTTTTTAACAACTTTTCCACTAATCTGTCTTTATTATATTTTGATATTTTGAAAAATTATAAGAGTACACATCCCCCAAACTTATAAAAGGAGACCTCTCATCTCTTTTATTTACACCAATTTCAGCCATATAGATAAACAAAAACCTACCCAATTATCTTATCCAATTCCACATACATTAATTATAGGTTCTTTTATTCTTAAAAGACCATTACAAGGGTCATTAATAATGAATCTAAAGGAAGTATACCAAAGAAGAGGTAATAATATTTACTAACTCTATCAAGTTTATTTATTATTCCAATTCCACTAAATTAGTTGTAACCATTTTAAAATAGTAAATACAGTATCATAAATATGTAGATATGTTATTATTATTATTATTATGATTATGTAACAACCATTTTCCACCTCTTTTCCATCCTACATAAAGCGAAAACAACACTCATACGTATGTATGACTTACCGTCTCCATGTAGCGGTGTAATTCATTTTTCATCACCACTTTATTTGGATGATTATAAATATGTAAATAATGAATATATATTATAATTATGAAATAATTATGCCTCTAGAGTTATAATATCATATTTAACTTTTTACCTTTCAATTAATTGGAAAATGAAAATGTCTCTCGTGCATACGTATAGATTACCACCTACACAAAGCGATGTGATCCATTTTTCATTTTTTATTAACATATATGGTAATAAGGGTAGATTTAATGAATATATAAGATATATATTATTTAAAAATTATCCTATAAATTTTAATTATTATTTACCTTTCTTTGGTTCCATCCTTTGAAAAGTAAAAACAGTGTTCATGCATATGTATTGCCTACCATCTCCATGAACGGTGTAATTCGTTTTTCTATCTCTACTTTTTATGGATGAATTTATATATATATATATATATATTATATTTATATAATGATTAATATTATGGATATTATGGGACCATAATAAAATTACAAGGATAGGAACTATTAAATCAAAACATACATGAAAAATGAAGCGGTTAACACCTAAAACAATGATAATAATAAAGGATTATTAAAACATGGGTGATAAGATGTTATAAATGAATCATATATAATATTATAGATATTTATATTATTATGGTGTTTGTATATAATAAATCTAAATTTTTTAAATGGGAAGTCAAAATCACTAACGAGGCAAGTATAACTTGAGGTAAGGGATTTCATCTCAATTTCTTCTCAATTGTGGCATATTTAGTATTATGAAGAAATTTATTTTTATAAGTTGTATATAATTCACCTTTTTTTTATTTAAAATTAATATATATTTATTCATGATGATGAAATTTTCAATTCAAGTTTATTCTTTTTAGGGGTTACGGTTTAAAAGTCACTAAAGATGTAATAATTTATTTTAAAATATCATTTTTTAGGATTGATCGCATTTTCATTAAAGTAATATTATATTATATCATTAATCATCTCCATATATTTTATTATCCTATGGATATTTATTTATTTTACATTTTTTCTTCCAAACTTTACTCTCTATGGAACTGGAATCATGAAAATAAATGTTTAAAATAAAATATGGCCATATTTCTCTTTTTTGATCATGAATATTATATTACATGTACATATTTTTAAAAATTGTATTAAAAAATTATTTCATATTTTAAGAAATGATTTTTACTGATATTTTAAGCTACCCTTGAATTATTAAAATGTTTTAAAGGAATACTTATAATTTTTTCTGAAAGGGTCATCTTTGGTTTTCTTTATAAAAATTAAAAAGGAATATTTATTTTTAACATATATGGTGTTAATATACTTTCCCAATGCTATAACCGTTTTATGATATTTAGCTTATCATACAAGTTTTAAATGGTTTTACATAGAAAAAACTTTAATGATATCTTATTTTAATTTCTTTATTCCATTATCCTTTATTCTTCAAAAGGAATTAATTTATTACAAACCCATAAATATAATGAATTGATATTTATCTTTTCTCTCATAGTAATTTTGGTGTTGTTTACTTTCTATTGAAACATTCACTTTCTTATGGTTATTTTTAATTGGACATTAAATTTTTCTTAAAATCTATATTTTTTGGATATTATTATTTCCTAAACAATAACCAATTATACATATGGTGTTTTACTATGAAAGTTATTTTATTGAATAGGGAAATCATAATATTCCATATTTTTTACTAAATATAGATAGTTTTTTAAAAATAATTTTCTTTATGAATTAAATTGGTCATTCAATATATAAGGAATTCATTGGAAATGTAGTGAAGCATAGAGCCCAATTATAAATATCCCCTTATTGCATCAACTTGTATCATGATAAATTAGTTGACCTGATTTATTAAATGGGTTTTCAAAGCATACATACACATTTATTAAAATATCTTGGCACAATTACTTACTCGAAAAGATATCATGATGTCTGATATCTCGATGTCCAATATTAATCATTTCCTTCATTGAGAATTCAGTTAATATTATCAATGATATAATTAAATTCATATTATCTATGGATGCAATTTCATGAAAAAGTTATTAATTAAATGACATGTGTTTTTTATCTATTTAACTTTCTATATTGATTCTTACTTATTTACTCATGATAGATTCCATTACATATAACCTTTATTGAGCATCTGAGCTAACCGTTTACTTTCTTTCCTTTTCCCATAATATAAAGAAGGATAATATTAATAATATCAAGGATGGTATAATGTTTATTATACTATGTATTTTATATTTACAAAGTAATATGGTAATCAAGTATGTATATGGTTTTTCGTGACTGCTGAACTGATCGATCCTATATGGTGAGATCCCTTATATATTGTACTAATGTAATAAAGAATACACCAAATCTTGGATAATAGATTTTAGAGTTTCTACATTTGGTATTAGATAATGTTTAGTAAAAACCTTCAAAACAAAATTCTAAATTAACATAGCTAACATGATAATTCTGATAACACCTTATACTATTTGATAACTTTTAAAATTATAGGGATTTTTATTTTATTGCTCAATATTCATGATGATTATGAGATAACTTAATTTGTTCCATTATTTATTTACGGTTCCTAATATACGAAATTGAATCAACACCCATACACAATTTAGGGATTTCCCTATTGATCAAGCCAATACAATTGGTGTTGGAACTGAGAATATCATATCGATATTAGGGTAGATTATGGTGGTTATAAAGAATAACATTACTCGTATGGAGTAAATTATTATTCCACATCATGATTCTCCTATTTTAGATCACTTAATGTGAGATAAGCCTCTATATTTTAATAGAACTACTAATCCATTGGTAGTTTAAAAAATTTATTAAGTCCCTCAAAAAGATATTCATGGATTTGGGAAGTTATATTCAATATTTCAAATCAACCCACGATTGTTTTTTGGTTCAAGGATGAACCAAAAATACCAATGGAAATTAAATCCATCATATGGGTTTTAAAACCAATTAATGAGGGATATTTAACTTTTATGGTTAGGGATAAACTCAATATCGATGATATTACTATTCTATGGGATTTTATTGATGTATTTCCATAATAGTTTCAAATTCTTCCCTCAAATTATGAAGTTGATTTTTTAATAGAACTCATACCTAGGGCTTCACCTATTGAAAATAATCTATATAGAATGGCCTCAATTGGTTTACAATAATTGAAGAAATAGCTCTAGGGGAATCTATATTAGTAATTTATTTATCCCAGTGCTTCTCCATTAGGTCTACTTATTTTTTTAATAAGAAAGATGCATCAATGCATCATTGTAATGATTATCATGAACTTAATAAGGTCACTATTAAGAAAAGTATCATCTACCTCATATAGATGATCTACTTGATCAATTATGAGGAGCTCAATATTTTTTCAATATTGATCTTTGATCTGGATATCATCAACTAAAGATATAAAAGGTGGATATACCCAAAATATCCTTTCATATGAGTTATAGTCATTATGAATTTATAGAATTCCCATTTTTAATTATCAATTATCCTTCTAACATTAAGGATTCGATGAATAAAATCTTTATATATTATATTGATTAGTTTTTTATAGTATTTATAAACAAAATTATTATATATTCTAAGAGTAAGTAAGAGCATGAAGAATATTTTAGGATTGTACTGGAGACCCTAATAAAGGAGAACTTATATGGAAAATTTACCAAGTGTAAATTTTGGTTTCAAAAATTTTCATTCTTGGGTCATAGAATCTCAAGAGAGGTTATATTAGTGGATCCTTCAAAGATGGAAGTTATTAAAAAATGGACTAAACTAACCATAGTAACTAAGATATATAGTTTTATTGGGTTTTATGGATATTACTAAAAAAATTTAATATATTTTTCATGAATATATAATCTATACACCAAGTTGACACAAAATAGGGTTATGTTCTTATATAAAAATTAATGTGAATAAAATTTCAAATAAATGAACTGAATGTTGGTCAGTACACCTAGTATTACACTACATTATAGTAAATAAGGGTTTTTGATATATATTTATTCTTCAAATAAGTGATTTGGATCTATCCTCATGAAAAAAAAAATATTGATAGTTTATGTATCCTTCCAATTGAAAAATTATGAGAAAAATTACCTGACTCGTGATTTGGAGATGGCAGCGGTAATTATTTTATTAAACATGTGGAGAAATTATCTATATGGTGAAATGTGTGACATATATATACAGATTATAAAATTTTTAAGTATATATTTACATTAAAGGAGTTTAATATGTTCCAGATAAGGTGGTTAAAGTTGATTGAAGATTATGAGTGTTCAATAAATTTCAACCTTTGGTAGTTGAATAAGTTGGTTGATGATTTGAGTTGGAAAGACCATTCTAGTTTTTCTATGATGAGGGTTAGAAGAGATCCAATATTTATGGATTTATAAAAGTTAAATATTAAAATATTGAGTAAAGGGGACAGATCATAAATTTCTCATATGACTATTCAACCATCCATCCATGAGAGGATTAAGAATAGAGAAAATAAATATATTGAATTTCAAAAGAATGTGAGGAATTTTATTAAATTCAACCATGATCATACTGGAATGAAAATATTAAGGGGTCAAGTATGTGTCTCATCAATACCAGACTTGAATGATTCATTGGATGAAGATCATAACTCATCATTATCTATTAATCTCAGAATTATTGATATGTATAGAGATATAAAAGAGTATTTTTGGTGGGATAACATGAAAATTGATATTTTCAATTATGTATCTTGATTCTTGGTAGATCAGTAAGTTAAGACTATAAGATAGAATTATAAATGGGTGTTACAACTATTACACATACCATAATGTAAATGAAAAAAATGTTACCATGGATTTCATCATCAAAATCCCAAAAAAATATAAATGGCATGATGTTATTTGGGTTATAATCGATGAATTTATGAAATCTGCACATTTTATCACTATTAGAGAAGATTTATCTCTAGATCAGCTTACTATATATACATTAAGGAAATTTTGAGAATTAATATAGTACCACTCTAAATAAAAACTGATTGGTATCTGAGGTTTACATTGATGTTTTGGAGAAACCTTCAACAGGATCTGGATATATATTTGATTTTAAATACTTCATATCATCATTAGATAGATGGTTAGTTTGGGAGGACCATTCAAGATCTAGAAGTACTGCTAAAATATTTCTCTATGGACATTAAAGGTGGTTGGGATCAACAGCTTCCTTTGGTAAAATTTTATTATTATAATATCTTTCACTCTATCATTTATATGGATTCCTATTAATCCCTCTATGGAAGGAAGTGAAAAACTAAAATAATTTGGGATGAAGTAAGAGAAATAAACCATAGGGGGTTGATCTAATTAAGTAAATGGCAGAGAAGGTTATATCCATTCAACAACATGTAAGGGAAACTAAAAGTTGAAAAAAAAATACTTTAATAATCATCAATTAGATATAGAGTCTGAAGTTTTGGAAAATGAATTCCTATTAATATCTTCTTGGAATAAGGTTTTGGTATTCTTAATTAAGGACAAGATGATCCCTAGATATATTGGTCCCTTTTAAATTCTTAATCATATCATGATGGTGGATTATCACTTAGTGCTTCCACCAAATCTCCCTAAATTTCATGATGTTAACCATGTATCTCTCCTAAGGAAGTACGTACCTAATCCTTCACATGTATTGAACTCATAGATAATACCACTCGTGAAAGATAAATCTTATGAGGAATAACTATTAGATATTTTGGATTGTATAAAGAAAGTGTAATGGAACAAGACCACTCATCTGGTCAATGTTTTGTGAAGAAAACATAAAATTGAGGAATATGTATGAGAACCTAAGGATGTTATAGGTATAAGTACCTTTATTTGTTTGTATCAAAGTGTTATAATTTTGAGGGTTGAATTCTTTTAAGGGGGTACAATTTAACAACCTAATATTTTATGATATATTTCTCTTTAAATAAAATTATTTGATAGCTCAATTTACATTCAACACTAATTTTTAATGAACAGTGAAAACTACTTGAAATATTATTATATGAAAATTATATTATTTTTAAATTCATCATGTCAATTTTATCTTATTTTGATATTTTTTTATTTTTCTAAAAATATATATTTTCAGTGAATGATGAAAAAATACCAATTTTTATAAAACTATCATTTCTTATCATTGAAAATTCCCCATAATAATTTTAATTTTATCCTAAATTATAATAAGAATAGTTTTTTTATAAAAAATATAATTATAATTATTTTTATGTTCATTACAACTAATTTCAATATATGTTCATTTTTAGACTTAAAATGCATTTTTTCTAAGAAACTATTTTTCATAGCATTTTTTGTTTTTATATTAAATTATTTTCTACCACTTTTATTAATTAAATTTGAAAAAATTTATCCTATATTTGGAATCTAGATATTAAAATTTAGTGAATATTAAACTTTTATTTTTTTTAACTATGAATAGTAATCTTGTTGGATATTTTTTACCTCGGTAGGGGTAAAATTAGTAAAATAGGGTTAAAACTTTGGTATAAGGATTTAAAATTTCTCAAACACTTAATATTATCCAATTTTATGAATTTAGTTCTAACATGTTCATAAAAGTATCAAAAATATGTTTACTTTGTTCCATTTTTCTTTAATATTGACCATTATTTTAATTTATGAAAAAAATAAAAACAAAATTTCACAATCTTGGCTTTAATATATATAATAATTTTCTATAAGGATAAAAGGTAGTTATGTTTTATTTTAAATGTTCATTTGAAATATTAATTAATTTTTTATAGTAATTTGTTTTTAATTTTTAGTGTTTTAATAATAACATTAAATTATCACGCAATTCCGATATAGTATTTACTCAATTAATAGAAAAATAAAATAAAATATTTTAAAAATATTTAAAGCAATACAATTTGGATGAATAATATTATTCCACAAATTTTATAGATGAATATATCATATAATGGATTTGTGCAATGATTATATTCAAATAAATTCTTTTTCTTGTTGTCTTTAATATCATTTCATATCCATTTATGAGAAAATTTCCAACTTCTAAGTAAAATTATGACCCTTTAATATTGAAATAGTTGTTACAATGGTTAAGGTTAAAATAGTTAATGAAGGGGCTGCAGAAAAAGATAAGTTTTAAAATGATACCTAATATTTTTTAAATTTTATTGAATGGTTATATTAGGACCATATCCCCCTTATCTAAGAAGACATGTTATTTTAGAACTATATGACCAAGAATGTAACTTTATAATATTTTGATATTTTGAAAAATTAAAAGAGTTCCCCTCCCCTAACTTATAAAAGGACACCCATTATCTATTTTAATTACACCACTTTGATCCATCAATATTGACCAAAACCTACCCAATTATATTCTCCACTTTAATAGACATTAACTAGAGGTTTTATAATCTCAAAATACCATTCCAATGGTCCTTAAAAGGAATCTAAAGAAAGTTTACTGAATGAGTTGTAACCATCTTTACAGAATATTTTAAGTTTACATATTCTTATACTTCTTATAAATATATTGAAACCATTTAGAAATATTAAATCCAGTATCATAAATATACTAATATATTATTATGATTATTGTACAACCATTTTTCACCTCTCTTCCATTGTATGAAAATAGAAAACATCACTCATGCATACATATGACTTATCATCTCCACATAAATATATAATTCATTTTTCATCACCAATTTATTTAGATGGTTATAAAGATAGAAATAATGAATTTATATGATAATTATGACATAATTATTCTTATGAAATTATAATATCATCTATACCTTTTTACCTTTCAATCTGTTTGAAAATGATAATGTCACTTGTGCGTACATGTGGAATACCACTTCCATGAAGTGATGTGATCTATTTTTTATTTCTAGTTTAAATGGATGTTAATAAGGATATATTTAATGAATAAATTATATATATATATATATGATATAAATATGATCTTTTTAATTCGAATTTTTATTTACCTTTATTCCATTTCATCCATTGAAAAGTGTAAATAGCATTTATGTGTGTGTTTTACCTACCATATCCATGAAAAATGTAATTCATGTTTCTATATATACCTTTTATAGATAAAATTGAATATATATATATAAGTAATATATATGATATTTATATAATTATTAAAATTCTATAGATGATGGAAATATAATCAAATTACATGGATCAAAACACTCGAATCAAAACATACATGAAAAACGAAGCAGTTAACACCCAAAAACAATGATAATAATACAAGATTATAAAAAAAATGGGTGATAAGATGTTATAAATGAATCATATATTATATTATAGATATTTATTTTTATTTTTTATGTAAGTATAATAAATCTAAATTTTTTATACAAGAGTTTTAAACCACTTACGAGGAAATTTGAACCTAAGGTAAGAGATATTTTCTCGATTTCTACTCTATTAAGACAAATTTTGTATTATACACCTATTTATTTTAATGTGGTGTATATACTAACTCTTTTATGTATTTGAAATGAATATATATTTAGTCAATATTATTAAATTTTCAATTCAATTTTATTCTTTCAAAGGGCTACAGTTAGAAAGTTACCAAATATGTAAGAATTTATTTTATAATCTCATTTTTGAGATTTCACTTATTTTAATTAAACAAATCGTATAATATATCCTTCATAAAATCTATATTTTTTATTATCTTCTATATTTTTAACCATTTTATGTGTGTTTCTCTAACTTTTCTTCTATTTATAACAGGAATTGAGCAAATAATTTTTTTAAAAAAAATTTATCTTATTTTTCTTTTGATCGGGTATATTTTTCTTCCATGTTCATATTTTTTAGAATTGTATTAAAAATGTACTTTTTTCAAAAATTATTTATTAAGGATATTTTAAGTTACCCTTAATAATTTAAAATTTTTATAAGTAATATTTATAATGTTTTTTAAAAGGTTCATCTTCGGATTTATTCACAAAAAGTCAGAAATGTTGTTTATTTTTAATGTATACGACTTCAATGGACTTTCATGATGTCATAACTATTTTATGATATTTAGATTATTCTAAAACATTTCAATTATTTTACAAATGAAACTCTTTAATTAAATTTTATGTTACTTTATTTCTTCCATTTTACTTTATTCTCTAAAAGTCATGAATTTATTACAAAACATATATCTTTGATGAATTTATTATCATATTTTATCTCTTATTAATTTTAGTTTCATTAACATTCACTTGAAACATTCAATTTAATAAGATAATTTTTTATTAGACATTAAATTTCTCTTAAATATCCATATTCTTTAGATATTATAATTTCCTAAACCATATTAGATTTCTATATACAGTGTTTTACTATGAAAGTTATTTGATTGACTGGTGGAATATTAATATTCTATATTCTTTACTCAATGCAGTTATTTGTTGATAAATAACATTGTTTTTGAATTAAATTGATCATTAAATATATAAGGAAGACATTGTACATGCAGTTATGGGTGGATCCCAATTATAGATATCTCATTGATGCATTGATAGGTTTTATGAGACGAATCAGTTGGCCAAATTTATTTAATGGGTTTCTGGTATATACCTACCCATCGATTAAACTATAATTACATTAGACTTTGATGGTAACATATCATGATGTATGAGATCGTGACATCCAATATTAATCATTTTCTTCATTGAGAATTCAATTATAATTATCCATGATATTAAAGCATTGATATTATCTATGGATGAAATTTCATGATCAAGTTATTGAATAAATAACATGTTTTTTATACTTATTTACCATAACATATTAATTATGCCTTATTTTCTCATGATATATTATATTGTATGTAACCCTTACTGAACATATAACCTCACCATTTATTTTTTCATTTTCCTAGGACATGGGGAAGAAAATTATGAATAATATCAAAGATGTGAGAATATTTATTATGTTATGTATTTTTTATTTCCAATGTATTATGTTAATCATGAATTTATTTTCTATATAAAGTCTACTAAACTGATCAATCCTTCATGGTGTGATCCCTTGTATCTTGTACCAATGTAATAAAAAATACATTGAATCTGGGTTAATATAGTTTAGGGTTTGTAAAATATGTTCCCCATTCATGAAAAACAATAGTAGGTGAGTAGTCACAAGATGTGATATAATAAAAAAGTTGTAAACCTCACCTCACCTCCTATGAAATCATTATAAATGACATCGATTACATAAACCATAGTGTATATCAATACACATGCCCCTCATACCATAATTAATATCAAGGAAATCAACAATATCCCCTTCAGGGGACACCATTCAAAAGGGTCTAAGATAAACTCTCTCACACACACACATTTAAAGAACTAATTAAAAGTTCTAAATAGTCCTTTAAAACTATCTTGGGATTCCAAGCATGGAAGTTATATTTTAAAAAAAAATTATAAATAATAACCCCCTTTTTAAATCCCCTTTTCAATCTCATTTAAACAACCATCCTATTTTCTTTGAAAACATATAAGGTTCTAAACACCACCCTTGAATTTATTTTATAGCCCAAATAATGTCGAAATATTTTAAAAATATTCATTTTATTTAAAATAATTCATTAAATAATTTATTCATACTTTTAATTTCAAATTACACTTGAAATGATAAGTAAAAAGCTTTTAGAAATCAATTTAAAAATCTCAAACATCTTTATAAATTCTAAATGATACTTTTATAATCATCTAGGAAACTTCTCAAACACCTGAGGTGAATAGTATCCTTAAACATCATTAAAACTTCATTTAAAAATTGAGAAACTACTATATTTCAATAGAAATCAAGGTAAAACCACATTTTATCTTTTTAAAATAAATAAGCATAACTTAACAATTTCATTTATAATTAAAACCCAAATTTAACACGCAAGAAATCAACAGTTCAAAAATTAAAGGATCATACATGGGAAAACCTACCTCAAATCAATAAAGTATGGTCCAAGACATAAAATATAGGATAAATAAAACATGAGTAAGACATCACATGACCTAAAAATAAGAAATTCCCGAAAATTAAGACAAGCTAAAAACACTAGGGTTCATCCAAGCGAGGTGCAATGAAGGGGAAGGGAAAACTGAAAGGAATCAAGGAAGAGAGGGAGGAATATTCCTTACCTTGAGTAGTCATCCATAAATTATGAATAATCCATGGATAAATTCCAAAGGGAGATGTTATCTCAATGGGGTGGTCATTGTGGGTGGGGTCTCAGCTCAGGGGTCAGAGGATGTGGAGGGGAGAAAAGAGGGATTTATGGGGTTTTATTTAAACTAGGAAAAAATTTTAAATTCAAAAAAAATATTTTTTGGGAAACTCACATAGTTTAAACACACAATTTATTAAATTGTGTGGTACCAGTGTGTCCCTCACTAGGCACCCAGAAAACACATCACAAAGTTTCTCATAGGATTCCTCTTGGTAAATATAACCATGATAAATGAAACTTTCTAAATAAATGACTAAATGCATAGTTATTTCACAATTTACTAATTTTGTGGGATAACCATGGGTCTTTTTAAAAATTATAAAATTTTAAAATTTCCAGGACAAAAATTATTGTAACATAAAATAAATTAATATAATATAAAATATTAAATTACAAAAACATGGGGTGTTATAGGGGTCCTTAGGCTATAAAGGATCGATAACCACTATAGTGTTGATGGGTTTTAATATACTCCTATAATGATCAGTTTTCATAGGATGATCATAACGTACTGAAGTATTAGTATAAGGATAATGTACATAAAATCTTACAGAGAATAGAGAAGTAGGAAATAGAGTTTTTATAAAGTTCAGTGGAAAGGGATAATAGGTACGGGGAGTGCAAGACATCATTAGATAAGGAAATGGTATATAAAGATAATTGTGACGCCTCCATGTCACTAAAATTTTTACTATTACTTAATTTTGTGGTATTTTGAAGTGTTTGCGTGTTTATGTTGGATTTCAGGTGTTTCAGGATGTCTTGGAGAGTTGACGGTATTAAACCACTCCATGGCCCTGAGAGACCATGTGTTATCCTGCCTTAATGCCTTGTGAATTTTTTCAGGGTGAGGGGTGGTTATTCCATGGATTTTGGGGTGCACTATTGTAGTTTTCTAAGGGAGGAACCATGTATCGTCACTTGGGTTGTACCATGGAGATATATTAGGTGGTAGAACATTAGTTCCTCTCAATTAAAGGGATCTACATTGCAATGTAGAAGGCCACACCATGTTGGATGGGTGATCGGGTGGTCAACTCTACCTAATTTACGTGCTCCACACTAGAGGCTCATAGTTTCATTAAGGAGGTTTTCTAGTGAGGAGCATCCCATCACAGGTAGGGGAGGTTAATTGAATATTGGGTGTTCAGGATGAGGATCCAAATCATAATACTTAAGGCCATGCCATGGTTCTTCTCTTTTCAATTTTAATTTTGGAAAATGTCCAATTTTTTCTCTCTAATGTTTTTAAGGGTTAAACCTCCTCCTCTCTCTCTCTCTCATTATCTCGTCTAAACCTAGGGAGAGCCTTTGGAAATCCTCCATCTTCCTCTTATTCCTCTTTGTTTCAATCCTCATTCTACTTCAAATTCAAGTGGATTTCTAATTTATTTTACTTTTTTCCTAATATTTTCTATTTATTTTCCTGGTTGAGATGGAAATAATGGTCCACAGGGAAAGTAAATAGACCTTTTTAAAAATTAATTTTTTTATTAAAACAAATAATAAATCAAATTTTACTGTTATTTTATGCAGCAATAGTGAAATAAAGTTTAGGGTTCAAATATAAAATTAAGCATAAATAAAAATATAAACATGATATTTTTATAGTAGTTTATATCACTAAGATCCTATATCTACTTTTCACTCTTCTCTACTTGGTGAGAAGAATGGTACTCACAAAGAAAACTCACCTTTTGGAATGTGTGGTAACCTTTTATAGACAATAACTTTTACCTAACTAGAGGCATAACCAAAACAAAAAAGAAACACCAAACTTTTATATGGGAGTCACAACCCAAAATACCTACCTTTTGGTTAGAAGGGATAACCAGTAAACTAGAATTTGTAATGGAAAATATTAAATCAAAATTTTATAGTAAAAATAGAAATATATAAAAGATAAAAAAGTTAAAATAAGATTAAACTTTGATTATCTTTGATCACTTTAGTGGTAATAGATAAAACATTAAAGTTACTTCATGATCACATTATACAATGAAAATTTCATTTGAAATGTTTTAGAAAAATCTATCACTCTCAATTCTCTCTATAAAATAATCTAGAACTGTATTTTGTATGCTCGTTATTATATGAATGATCTTTTTTATATTCTTAATCAATTTCATGTGATCTTATTCCAATGGAAAATTACCTCTTCATTAAATTCATAATACTCTTGATCATGTAAGATATTCTAGATATAAAATCATAGGTTACCATGGTTATATAATAATATGAATTCAAAAACATACTTTACCTATATTTTGAAATATTATATGCTTAATCCTTGATTAAACAGTTCAAAAACACTTCACATTACATCGTTAGAATATATTGTATTTTATGATATATAAAAACTAGTAAAACAAATTCTATAAACATACAGTGATTCAAAATATTAAATCTATATTAAAATAGAGTATTGGAATGAATTTAAAAATGAAAAGGTAAATTTCATATGAATTTATGATAATTCTATAAGTATTTTCAATTTTAAAATACATAAACGATATTAATTATTTATAACATCATATGAATTTTCTTATTATATGGATTTGATAATTTAATGACTTAAAAACTATCCTAATACTTCAAATATATCTTATTACTTTGAAAAAAATCATATCACTTTTCTTAACATAAGTATTTAAGTCTTGGTCTTATGAATTTTCTCATTGTAAAACTTTAAATCTTGATCATATGACTTTTCTCATCATAAGACATTAAGTATTGATCATATGACTTTGCTCATCATAATACTTTAAGTCATGGTCATATGATTTTTCTCATCATAACACTTTAAGTCATGATTATATGAATTTTAAATTTATCCAAATTTCAAACATATAGTGAAAATAGACGAACCATAACCTTTGATGCAACGTGGTGAATTTTAGTTTATCATTTTTCTATATGACTTAAAAAACATTATATAATTTAAAAATTCTCAATTATTTCCACTCTGGCCATTTATTAAGGTCATTTTACATAGGTAATTCTCTAACTCAAAACACCCAACTCTATAGAGTGGAAAATATAGGTGACCATTTTATATATATAAATACCAAATCTAAAGTTTTTATCATTATGGTTTATAGGTAATAAAAATTTCCTATACTCTCTATAAAGTTTACAATCATATTATACAAGATTCATAAAGGTAATTGTTGGTCATAGTGGATACTCAAGAGGGGGGTGAATTGAGATCCAATTAAAATTTCTGTTAAAAACAATTTCTATTAAAATACCCCAATTTCAAAAACAAATTAAACTGTAGTGAATTTATATAGATTATAAAGGTTCAATTAGTTTCTCAAAGATTGATTAGTTCTCAGTTAACTTAATCTTATGATTAAATTAACTTTTGAAACTAAATTACTGGTTTACAATAAACATAAACACTTGCGATTTTAACTATCAAAGTAGCTTTGAAAATAAATTATATTTCAAAGTAATAGTAGCGGAATATGAAATAAATATATATAGTATGGATATAAACTTTCACTAAAAACACAGAGGAGGTAACCAAGAGGTTTAGTCTCAAGCCGAGACTTAGTCCTCTCAAAAGTTTATAAAGATGATCCACACCCTGGATCGGGGTTGAACAGTTTTACAACTATCCAGGTCCAAGTCCTCTACCACTGTTATTCGTGGGAAACAAAACAACAACAGCCAGTTGTCCAGGTCACACACGACCTCTACCACTATCCACAGTTGGTAATAAAGTATAAAAGGGTTTTCTGAGGATTTACAGATCCTCCATTTAGAGTACAGGAGTCAGTGTGTGTGTTTAATACAGCAGATAACACACACTGCTCAAAGTGTAGAATAAATGAATCATAGAGCAGAGAAGTAGAGTTTAGAAATGGATCTGGTGATTTCAGTGCAGCTCTGGACTCTTTTGGATTTGATCAGAAGTAATTCTGAGTCCTCTTCTCGTTTTTGTTTGAGAAGTAGAGTGTTGTATGCTTCAGGTTCATAGGCAGTGAGATGTAGTCGATGAAGTTCTTCAATGTTCTTTTGTATGCACAGAACTCTTCTTGAGTAGGCTTGATTGTGTATGAGGTTCTTTGTAATCTCTTGATGTGTATCTTCTGTTCTACTTGGTTCTTCCTCCTCTTCCTTCTTTGTATTTCTCGTGTGTTTTCTTTTTTTTAATGTCTTTCTTCTTCAGTTTGCTTCAGTATATCCAACAGCAGAATCTTCTTGTATTTATGTCACGTGCTTCGGAAGACAGAAAAGGTTTCCTTTTCGCAGGTACGAGGTACGGTTTCCTGACATCCGACAACCTTTATTAATTAATTGACATAGCATTAAAGTATACCTGATATGACCTTTGGTTAGATTAAATAAAGATAAAGATAAAGAAATTCAAACAGTTGTTTTATGACTATCGATGAGTTCAAGTGATCGGTAGGTCATCAGCATCGGTGGCTAGACATCGGTGTGTCCTGACCGGTGACTCAGATGATTAGAATCAGTGTGTTATTTGATCGGTGACTCATTTGCATCGGTGTATCATTTGATCAGCATCGGTGAGTCAGATTGATCAGCATCGGTGATTCAGATTGATCAGCATCGGTGAGTCAGATTGATCGGCATCAGTGACTCACATTGATCAGCATCGGTGAGTCAGATTGATCAGCATCAGTGACTCAGATTGATCAGTATCGGTGAGTCAGATTGATCAGCATTAGTGACTTAGATTGATCGGCATCGGTGAGTCAGATTGATCGACATCAGTGACTCAGATTGATCAGCATCGGTGAGTCAGATTGATCAGCATCGGTGAGTCAGATTGATCGGTGACTCATTTGCATCGGTGCGACCATTGTCTTGATATTGGATCGGTGCGACCATTGTCTTGATATTGGATTGGTGCGACGGTTGTCTTGATATTGGATCGGTGCGACCGTTGTCTTGATATTGGATCGGTGCGACCATTGTCTGTTTGATCCAGAAGAATTCCAAAATACTTGTAAATCAATAAAAACATAGATAAAAACATGATAGCAGATTCACTAATAGATTGTGATTAAGTTTATGAGAAATACAACCGGATTAAATAATAGCGATTTGTGATTATTAAAACAACAATCATAGGAATGAATTCAACAATCTTCTAGAGGGCTCAACAATCTCCCCCTTTTTGATAATCACAAATCTTAAAAAAAATCAATAATAAAAACATAATGAGATATAAATCTCCCCCTGAAAATAAATCTCCCTCATAGATATTAAACTCCCCCTTAGATATTGATCTCCCCCATAGAGATTGATCTTTCCCATATATATAGATCCTTCTCCCCCATATATATATCCTTCTCCCCCATATATATATCCTTATCCCCCATATATATATCCTTCTCCCCCATATATATATCCTTCTCCCCCTTTGTGATAATCAAAAAGAAGGGAAAAGATACAAATAAGAGAGTAAAAAAAAGAAGGCAGCATAGAGAATAGAGAGAGAAAAAAAAAATTTATAAAGTACAGAAGATTATAACCAACACATAGTCCACCCGATCAAAAACAATACACAACTATTTCTGTGGATACAAAGGGGATTTGCCTTTGTCTTTGGGATCAATAGAGGGTAAGTTGGAGGACTTGGAGGCAGGCTGTTCTGGGCGAATCTGAAGAGGTGGGAGGATAACTCTGGTAGGTGTAGGAGAAGGTGCTACGGAGGTTTGTTGTTGAGTATCAGCAGTAGCTGGTTGAGAAGATGTCTGAGGAACTGGCCATAGTTGAGAGAGTGCCTAAGTAACAGAGAGCTGACTTGGAGCTACATAAGAGGCAGGGAGAGAGTCAGCAGTAGGAAGCACAATGGCAGTTGCTTGGGCATTCAGATAAGGCTTCAAAGGATTTATGAAATTCTGAATAACTTCTACACCATACTGCATAGCCTTTTCGAAATCATCTTTGTTCTCCATGAACTGTGCCAAAGTAGGAGTAAAGTCTTGCAACTGACGAACTTGAGCCTTGAAAGATTGAGTGACTGGAGGTAGTTTTAGATTCTCTTCCAACACCTTGAAATTTGCAGCCATCTCATGCTTTGTATAAATCTTTGAAAAGTAATGACCAACCTTTTCCTTGATCTCTTTCAGAGCCTGTTTGGCATCTGCGGAATATACGGTTGCCATTTCATGACTGTGATCATAATGCTCCTTCATTTTCTTTAAAGAATCCAGATCAAGAACTTGTCTAACGGCTACTAACTCATCATGTACAACCTCCCTTAGAGCCTCTAGCTCATAGGTAGTGATTTTGGTTACTTTGGCAGTACTGGCTTTGCTAACTATTTGAGTTATCTCAGCTTTCAATCTTCTCAAATAAGACTTGTTGAGATGTTCAATTAAATTCCTCAACACTTCCATCATACCAGAGATGGTTGATCTAAATTCTCTTGATAAAGATACTAAGCCAGTGTGGAGATCCTTCATAGTCTGGTTCATAGAGGCTATGTTCCTGCCAATAAGCTCACCAGTATTGGCCAGGTCTGGCTTCACAGCATTCGATACTCTTTGTGAGAAAGCTTCCAACGATTCTTCAGAAACTTGCAGAGAAACTTGAGTAAGGGTATTGGAAATTTCTTCTCTGACTGTATCCCTCATAGGAGCCAGCAATTCAGTCTTAAACTTATCAAAATCAGCTTGAGAGATTGCAGAACCAGGCAGATGAACATCTGTAGAATCAACAACAGGATCAGATCTTGCTTCACTTGGGAGGATCTTCTTCATAACTGCAGTAGATTCTGACATTTCCTCTTCTTCTTCAGAATAGTCTAAGCCCAAAACAGCAAAACCAGGGTAGTCATCCCAAATAGCAGCACACAAGGTATATTTCGGTTTCTCATAACTTGTTGTTCCACTGAGTTCTGGTGATTCTCTCTTTCCAGTGGCATCTGTTCCTGGTACTATTTGATGTGTTTATGTTGGAGGTACAACAAGAACATCTACAGGTCGGTTAACACCATCATCACCATCACCAACACTTTGTTGTGGTTCTATTGAAGGTTCAGCCAGATCATCTGCAGGTCGGTTAGCACCATCATCATCACCATCACCATCACCACCATCATCATCATCATCACCATCATCATCACCATCATCATCATCACCACCTTGCTCATTATTACTCTTCTCAGAGTCTTTACTGGTAGAAACTTTAGTGTCAGTATCTTCTTCATCACCAAGAATTAATTCAGATTTAGGTAAGGCCAAAGGTGGACTAGCAGGTCCAAAATCTATTCTTTTCTTTAGACTCACTGTATCAGGATCACTCCTATCATCAGGAGGCGACACACTTCCATCTTCTGTCTCAGCTTCTTCCATTCTTTGACCTTCGGTAGCTTCATTTATTTCATCCTCTTCCTCATCATCAGAATAAACTGGTTCCTCATTTGCTTTCAAACAAGGGTCTCTCAAACCCTTAGGCCTCTTTCCATGGTCTGTGGGATTGTAGGCTTCATACAGCTTGTCTTCATCAGCAACCCAACACTTCTTCCATGGATTCCAATTGATTTTCATCCTCTTGCAGATCTCTTTGTTGAGACGGAAAGGATGATCTGTTTCAGCTACTTCATCATCTTCATCAACACATTCTAGATTCTTGAGCATGGCAGAGATCATCTTGGAGTAAAATAAGGCAGTGGCTTTCTTGGACGGTTTTACCATTCCAGCTATGTCCACCATCACATATCTACACAAATTGATCTTCTCATGGGTTTTCAGAAGAAACAATAGGAAAACATCCTGGTATTTTACAGCAGTAAAATCTTCTCTCCTAGGGAAAAGTTGGTGCTGAATAAACTTGAAAAGAAGTCTGCATTCACCATCCAACTCTGAGGATGTGATTCTCCTCGATTCTTTGTTTCTAGTCAGAAGCTCTAGAGCTAATTCATAAGATAAGTAATCAGTGATTGGAGGAATATTCCCAGCATAATCCTCATACCGACCCTCATGGGGTACATTTAAGCATTCTGCCCACTGTTTAGATGAAAAGGATATTTTCTTTCCTTTTACTTCAGACGACATCCGGGCAGCCTCCACACCATCTAGAGTGATTTTCAGATTCATATAAAACTCATGTACCAGCTTCGGGTAGTCTACTCGTGAGTTGTCTGAAAACCAGTCTGTCCATCCTTGCGATTCAAGAACTTGCAGCAACAGTGACTTACTTGATAAAAGCCAGGCGGAACTGACTTCTCTTTCTACAGCAACAATATGAGTTTCCAGGTTCGGATTTATTGATCGTTGAGAGGTACTAATCGACTCACCTTGAGCACGCTTTGGAGGTACAGGACTGTCTGGTCCTTTGCTCGGTCTCTTTTGCTTAGCCATTCGAAGATTTTGTGGAAATCAGGAGTTCGAAGGTTCGAGGTAGAGGAGAAGAGAAGTTGAAGGGTTCGGCGGGAAATGAAAGTTCAAAGGTTTAGGGAAGAGAAATTCCCGCGTATCATTTATTTTATCATTTAGGGTTCCCATAAAAAGGATAAAAGAAATTAATTAATTAATTACGACATAATAAAAAGTAATACAGAGAATCGGTTTGACAGACCGGTGTGACAGATGGGTTTCACTGATCGGTTTCACAGATCAGTTTCACAGATCAGTTTCACAGATCAATTTCACAGATCAGTTTCACAGATCGGTTTCACAGATCAGTTTCACAGATCAGTTTCACAGATCGGTTTCACAGATCGGTTTCACAGATCAGTTTCACAGATCAGTTTCACAGATCAGTTTCATAGATCGGTTTCACAGATCGATCATACACAACTCTTGTTTAATAAACTTCATTCTTTCAGAGCATAAAGGCTTTGTAAAGATATCAGCTAATTGATGTTCAGAGTTAATAAATTTTAGAGAAATATCACCTTTCTGATAATGATCTCTTAGAAAATGATGTCTGACATCAATGTGCTTAGTCCTAGAGTGAGACACAAGGTTCTTAGATATGTTAATTGCACTAGTATTGTCACAGTTAATTGAAACATGTTTAAAATGAAATCCATAGTCCAATAAAGTGTGTTTGATCCACAAAATATGTGCACAGCAACTACCAGCAGCGATGTATTCTGCTTCAGCAGTAGATAATGCAACTGAGTTCTGTTTCTTACTACACCATGATACTAGCGATTTTCCAAGTAAGTGACATGTTCCAGATGTGATTTTCCTATCTAACTTGCATCCAGCAAAGTCAGCATCTGATTAACAAGTTAGGTCAAAAGATTGTCCTTTTGGATAAAACAAACCTAAATTTACAGTATACTTAAGATATTTAAAAATCCTTTTAACAGCCAGTAAATGTGACTCTTTAGGATTAGCTTGAAATCTATCACACATACACACACTAAACATAATATCTGGTCGACTAGCAGTAAGATAAAGTAAGCTCCCAATCATACCTCTGTAATTGGTTTGATCAACTGGTTTCCCAGTTTCACCAACATCCAATTTGCAGGTAGTACTCATGGGTATATCACTTTCCTTAATACTATCCAAACCAAAACGTTTTAACAAATCCTTAGTATATTTACTTTGATTTAGAATAATTTCATCTTTAGTTTGAAAGATTTGAAATCCAAGAAATTACTTAAGCTCTCCCATTAAGCTCATTTCAAACTCATTTTTCATAACCTTTGAAAAATCAGTACATAAAGAATTTTTAGAAGATCCAAAAATAATATCATCAACATAGATTTGTACTATTAAGACATCTTTTGAAAACCTTTTTATAAATAGAGTGGGATCAGCTATTCCTTTTGTAAATCCTTTTTAAATAAGAAAGTTTGAAAGTCTTTCATACCAAGCTCTTGGAGCTTGTTTTAAACCATATAAGGCTTTAGAAAGTTTAAAAACATGATTTTGAAAATGAGGATTTGTGAAACCAGGTGGTTGTTCTACAAAAACATCTTCAACAATAAAACCATTTAAAAAAGCACTTTTCACATCCATTTGATATAACTTGAAATTCAGATGTGATGCATAAGCAAGTAAGATCCTAATTTCCTCTAATCTAGCTACAGGTGCAAAGGTTTCCTCATAGTCAATTCCTTCTTCTTGATTGTAACCTTGTGCAACTAGCCTAGCTTTGTTTCTAATGATGTTTCCAGATTCATCTACTTTGTTTCTAAACACCCATTTTGTGCCTATGATTATAGTGTCCTTAGGTCTTTATACTAATTTCCAGACTTTGTTTCTTTCAAATTGATTTAATTCTTCTTGCATAGCTATTACCCAAAATTTATCATTGATGTCATCATTGATATTCGTAGGTTCTAGCTGTGATAAGAAGGCTTGATGTTCAACCTGATTTCTAAGAGAAGCTCTAGTCTGTGTCCCTCTATCAAGATCTCCTACAACAGCATCTAAGGGATGATTTCTCAGAATCCTAGTTGATCTAGAAAAGGTAGGACTCGAGATTTCAGGTTCATCTATAGGTTGAGGTTCAACAGAAGCAGGGTCTAGAGAATTTCCAGAGCTGTATGTTTTAACTTCAGGTCCACTATTTTTATCATTAAGGTTCAAACCAGAGAGATCATCTTCAATATTTCCAAGAGAGGTCTTAAGTTCATGTGGATCAGTTTCATCAAATTTGATATGAACAGATTCTTCCACTCATTTGGTTCTTTTATTGAAAACTCTATAGGCTTTACTAGAAGTAGAGTAACCTAGGAAAATTCCTTCATCATTCTTGGATGCAAACTTGTCAAGATTATCTTTAGTATTAAGAATAAAGACTTTTCAACCAAAAACATTGAAGTAGTTAACTTTAGGTTTCCTATGGTTCCATAACTCATAAGGGGTCCTCTTAAGAACAGGTCTAATCAAGACTCTATTAATAACATAGCAAGCGGTATTGACAGCTTCAGCCCAAAAATAAATAGGTAGGTCATACTCATTGATCATAGTCCTAGAAATTTCTTGCAGGGTTATATTCCTTCTTTCTACTACACCATTCTGTTGAGGTGTCCTAGGGGCAGAGAAATTGTGACTATAGCCACTGTGTGAGCAGTAAGATTCAAACTCATGATTTTCAAACTCACGGCCATGATCACTTCTCAGGGTCTTAATCTTAAGTCCACTAAGGTTCTCTACAGACTTGGAATATTTAACAAAGTAAGAACAAGCTTCACTTTTGTGAGCTAGAAAATATACCCAAGTATATCTAGAAAAGTCATCTACAAGAACATAGACATAGTGCTTCCCGTTTAAACTAGAAACTCTAGAAGGTCCAAATAAATCCATGTGAACCAACTCGAGAGGTTGAGAAGTTGACTCTTCTTTCTTTTATTTGAAAGAAACTTTATGTTGTTTTCCCTTTTGACAGGGATTACAAATTTTGTCTGCTGGAAATTCAAGTTTGGGTAGGTCTATTACTAAGTTCTTTCTAGCAAGTTTTCTAAGTGAATGCACATTGCAGTGTCCTAATCTTCTGTGCCAAAGCCAAGACTCTTTTTGAAAATCATTTAAACAAGTAATGTTTTGTATTGCTAAGGAATTTAAGTCGACAGCATAAACGTTTTCATTTCTTAAAGCATAAAACACTAAAGCATTTTTAGAATTAAAAACATTGCAAGAATCATGTTCAAATTTAACATAAAAACCATCATCACATAACTGAGAGATACTTAATAAATTTTATTTAAGGCTGTCAACAAATAAAACTTTAGAAATCAATACTGAGTTAGTGTTACCAATCTGGCCTAACCCGATGATTTTCCCTTTAGAATTGTCACCAAAGGTAACAAAACCTCCATCAACTCTGACTAAGCTTTTAAAGCATGAAAAGTCTCCTGACATATGTCTTGAACATCCACTGTCCAAGTACCAGGTCTTTCTACAGGAGCTCTTTAAGCAGGTTTCCTACAAAACAGATTTAAACAGGAAATGATTTTGGTACCCAGATTTTCTTGGGTCCAGATAGGTTAGCCAATAATACTTTAGGTACCCATATTTGTCTAATGGGTCTTATATAATTTGTATAATCACCGTACATTGAAAGATAAACCTTATGAGATCCATAACTATGAATATAACTGGTTGAGGCGTATAAAGTTCCAGAGCTAGTTACATTCTGTCCAGATTTAGGAATAAATCTATTCTTGGTCAACTGTCTGTGTCCAAGTTTGTAACCTATTCCAGTAGTGTATTTTGGTGCAACTTGTTTTCCTAGCATTTGAGTTAGAGTTTCCTTACCATTGGTAAATTTCACTAAATCCTTTTTGAGTTGCTCATTAGATAATTTCAATTCAGTGTTCTCCTTTAACAGTTGAGCATTTTTCTCTTTTTCAATAGTGAGTTCAGTTTTAACTATAGTGGTGAGAGCATGTTGTTTCTTTAATGATTTGTATTTATCCTTAAGTTCATTGCATGTCTCTTCTAACATATCACAATATTCAAAAATTCAGATTTAGACATGTTATCACATTCAGAATCATCTCCAGAATAATATGAATTAGAAGCAGGAGTTTCTGAAGTTACCTCAGAAGTGTTTGTCATAAAACACATGTTTGCTTTATTTTTGTGTTCTGTTTCAGAAACTTCAGATTCACTAGAACTGTCCTCATAAGCACTCCAAGTAGCCTTCATGGCCTTTTTAAACTTATTGTCCTTGTATTCATACTTCTTCCTGTATTTCATCTTTGGACAGTCAGCTTTTATGTGTCCTTTCCTTTTACACTCATAACAGACAACTTCATCTGATTTATCTGATTTCTTCCAGTCCTTTTTCCAATGTCCCTTGTTACCATACTTACCTTTGTAGTTTGACTTTCTGAAAAACTTCTTCTTCCTATAAAACTTTTTAAATCTTCTGGCAATGTGAGCCATCTCAGCATCACTGTCAGAGTCACTCTCACTGTCTTCACAGCTTGAGCTTTCATTTATAGCTTGAAGTGTTTCCTTATCCTTGTTTTTTGAGTTTGTAGTTTTGAAGGCAACAGAATTTCTTCTAGGTTCATCATCTTCTTCTTTATTCACCTTGAGTTCCTCTTCATACATCATCAGTTTTCCAATCAGTTCTTTGACTGGCAGTTCTCCAATGTCACATGATTCTCTAATGGAGATAGAGGTTCCTCTCCATCTTTCAGGTAGACATCTCAAAATTCTCATGATTTGTTCCTTTGCTGGAACATCTTTTCCCAGAGAGGTCATTATGTTGACAATTTCATTGAACCTGAGATACATACCAGAAATGGGTTCATCAGGCTTCATTTTAAAATTATCATACTTAATAGTATAGGTATTCAATCTCATCTCCTTAACATTTGTTGTTCCTTCATGAGAAACAGCTAAGGTATCCCAAATTTCATATGCAGTTTTACAAGAATAAATTCTATTAAATTCTTCATCTCCTAGAGCACAGTACAGGGCATTCATAGCTTTACAATTATTATTGTAAGTAGTCTTTGTAGGTTCATCCCAAGTATATCTAGCAGTAATGGGAATTTTATATTCAGATTCAATAGTAGTCCAAATATCAAAACCTATGCTTTCAAGATGAATTTTCATTTTGAGTTTCCACTGAGCATAGTTGTTTCCATTGAAAAAAGGTGGCCGGTTAGTAGCAGCACCCTCAAGTCTATTATCCATGATATCAAAAAAAGAATTTTAAAGAGATAAAAATTTAGAAATAACAGAAATTTTAAGAACTTTAAAATATAACTAAAATCACAGTTGAAAAGCAGAGTACTTTAGAAAATATTTTCAACCCTCTGATACCAAATGTTGGTCGGAATGGATACTCAAGAGGGGGGGTGAATTGAGATCCAATTAAAATTTCTGTTAAAAACAATTTCTATTAAAATCCCCCAATTTCAAAAACAAATTAAACTGTAGTGAATTTATACAGATTATAAAGGTTCAATTAGTTTCTCAAAGATTGATTAGTTCTCAGTTAACTTAATCTTATGATTAAATTAACTTTTGAAACTAACTTACTGGTTTATAATAAACATAAACACTTGCGAGTTTAACTATCAAAGTATCTTTGAAAATAAATTATATTTCAAAGTAATAGCAGCGGAATATGAAATAAATATATATAGTATGGATATAAACTTTAACTAAAAACACAGATGAGGTAACCAAGAGGTTCAGTCTCAAGCCGAGACTTAGTCCTCTCAAAAGTTTATAAAGATGATCCACACCCTGGATCGGGGTTCAACATTTTTAAAACTGTCCAGGTCCAAGACCTCTACCACTGTTATTTGTGGGAAACAAAACAACAGCAGCCAGCTGTCCAGGTCACACATGACCTCTACCACTATCCACAGTGGGTAATGAAGTATAAAAGGGTTTGATGAGGATTTACAGATCCTCCAGTTAGAGTACAAGAGTCATTGTGTGTGTTTAATACAGTAGATAACACACAGTGATCAAAGTGTAGAATAAATGAGTCATAGAGCAGAGAATTAGAGTTTAGAAATGGCTCTGGTGATTTCAGTGCAGCTCTGGACTCTTTTGGATTTGATCAGAAGTAATTCTAAGTCCTCTTCTCGTTTTTGTTTGAGAAGCAGAGTGTCGTATGCTTCAGGTTCATAGGCAGTGAGATGTAGTCGATGAAGTTCTTCAATGTTCTTTTGTATGCATAGAACTCTTCTTGAGTAGGCTTGATTGTGTATGAGGTTCTGTGTAATCTCTTGATGTGTATCTTTTGTTCTACTTGGTTCTTCCTCCTCTTCCTTCTTTGTATTTCTCATGTGTTTTCTTTTTTTTTTAATGTCTTTCTTCTTCAGTTTTCTTCAGTATATCCAGCAGCAGAATCTTCTTGTATTTATGTCACATGCTTCGGAAGACAGAAAAGGTTTCCTTTTCGCAGGTACGAGGTACGGTTTCCTGACATCCGACAACCTTTATTAATTAATTGACAGAGCATTAAATTATACCTGATATGACCGTTGGTTAGATTAAATAAAGATAAAGATAAAGAAATTCAAATAGTTGTTTTATGACTATCAATGAGTTCAAGTGATCGGTAGGTCATCAGCATCGGTGGCTAGACATCGGTGTGTCCTGACCGGTGACTCAGATGATTAGCATCAGTGTGTTATTTGATCGGTGACTCATTCTCATCGGTGTATCATTAGATCAGAATCGGTGAGTCATATTGATCAGCATCGGTGAGTCAGATTGATCAGCATCGGTGAGTCAGATTGATCGGCATCAGTGACTCAGATTGATCAGCATCAGTGAGTCAGATTGATCAGCATCAGTGACTCAGATTGATCAGCATCGGTGAGTCAGATTGATCAGCATCAGTGACTCAGATTGATCACCATCGGTGAGTCAGATTGATCGGCATCAGTGACTCTGATTGATCAGCATTGGTGAGTCAGATTGATCATCATCGGTGAGTCAGATTGATCGGTGACTCATTTGCATCGGTGCGACCGTTGTCTTGATATTGGATCGGTGCGACCGTTGTCTTGATATTGGATCGGTGCGACCATTGTCTGTTTGATCCAGAAGACTTCCAAAATACTTGTAAATCAATAAAAACATAGATAAAAACATGATATCATATTCACTAATAGATTGTGATTAAGTTTATGAGAAATCCAACCGGATTAAATAATAGCGATTTGTGATTATTAAAACAACAATCATAGGAATGAATTCAACAATCTCCCAGAGGGCTCAACAGTAATCAAATAACATTGATATCTATTTAAGGGTTAACATTAGATTCCATAGGGTATGTAAAGGTATGCTTTAATTTTTCATTTTTTGTAAAGGTAATAAGCATCTATTTAAAGTTATAAAAAACTTGTGTAAAGTTGTAAAAAACTCAGGTAAAGGTGTAAAAAACTTTTATAAATGTATTACTCGTGTTTTATGGGTTTTGTAAAGGTAATACACATGTTAAATAAATGTATAACCGAATTCATGTAAATATAACACACTGAATATATGAGATTCATAAAGATAGAACATGGTTCATGTTAAGGTAACCTTATTAAAATCATACCTATATAAGTGTAATATATAATATATGTAAAGGTAAACAAAACTTCCTACAGATAAGTAATGTTAAAGAAAAAAAATCTTAAAATTAACAGAATTAAAAATAGAAATATTATAAACATGAAACATTTAACGATCAATGACCAAATAAAAAAATAATTTTAGTTAATGTAATTGAAAAAAATAAACAAAAAATCAATGAAACAATAATTGGACCAAGTTTAAATATTAACAATATCCCAAATTTCAAATATTAACAATCTCCCATTTTATAGATTAAAAAATTGAACATTTATAGATATTAAAAAATTGAAATTATCACTAAATTTTATTTCAAAATTTCTCTCTCCATTTCTAAAATTTGTCAAAATATTAATATTTTGTTTTATTGATAAATTTTAAGAATCATTGTCCTGCTTAAATAGTTATAAAAACCAAAATATTTAAACTCCCTCAAAACTAATGCATATAAGACTTTAAATTTATGTAAATAAATTAGAACCTTTAACTACAGATCTATACAATAAGTCTTTTATCACATTAAATCATAAATAAGTATTTAAAAATCTAATCATTAAAGAAAAATATCTATAATTCTAAGTTAAAACATTATTTTCTAAAATTCCATAGCATCAAGAGGTTTAGTAAAACTATCAGCAAGTTGGTTTTCATTTGAAACAAATTCTAAAACAATAACACCTTTATTAACATAATATCTTAGAAAATAGAGTCTAAAATAAATATTTTTTGTTCTATAATGTTGTAAATTATTTTTTATAATGAAATAAATGATTTATTATCATAACATATGGGTATTTTATCAAAATGAATAATGAAATAATATAATATTTTTTTATCCATAGAATTTGTTCACAACAACCAATAAAAGATATATCTCAACCTTAGTTTTGGATAAATAATGTTTTAATTACTTTTTATAAGTCCATTAAGTTATGGTTTTACAAGATAAAAATACCTATTGTGATATTTTTATTAAGCTTTCAGCCTCCAAAATCAGAATTAGAATAGGATAAAAAGTCAAAATAGTTCTGATTAGAGTAAAATAAACCATTATTAGTAGTCACTTTAACATATATAATTATTCTTTTAGCATCATTTAATTGTATTTCATTGGTATTGCAATCAAACCTTTCACACATGCATACTAAATACATTATATCTTGTCTAAATGTATTCAAATAAAACAAACTACTTATCATGCCTCTATAAAGTTTAACATCAACATATTTTCCATATTCATATATATGCAGTTTAGAATTAATACCCATTGGTATTTTAAAATTTTTATATGAATCCAAATAAGAACTTTTATAAATCTATTTTGAATATTTAAATTGATTCAAAATGATAACATATTTTCTTTGAAAATTTTTAAATCCAATAAAAATTTTCAATTCACCCATTCAGCTCACTTCAAATACATTTTTCATTAAATTTGAAAATTTATTAATAAAAAACAATTTGAAGAGACAAATATAATTTCATCAACATATATTTTTATAATTTAAATATTATTTTAAACTTTATTAATAAAAAAAATTCAATCAACTTTTCCTTTATTAAAACCATTTTGAAATAAAAACAAAGTTAATCTTCCATACCAAGATCTTGGATCCAACTTAAGAATATAAAAATCTTTTGAAAATTTGAAAACATTATTTGTAAATTTTTTATTTTTAAATCTAATTGGTTGGTTAATAAAAACCTTTTAAGAAATTAAACCATATAAAAATCACACTTCACATGCGTTTAAAATAATTTTTAATCTTGAAAACAAGTAAAATGTAATAGAATTTATATGGATTATATTCTAGGTACTAGTGAAAAATAATCTTCAAAATAAACATTTTCATCTTATAATAATCTTTGGTCCACTATCCTAGCCATATTTTTTATTATATTTCTATATTCATCCATTTTATTTCAAAAAAACATTTATTTTCTATAGTATGTTTAACTTTAGGAAGCTCACGTAGTTTTAAAAATTTATTTATTTCAAATTGATTGAGTTCATAATACATATAATTAATCTAATTTCAATCATTAAATCCTTGAACAATATCAATTGGCACAAAATAAACAAAACAATTAGAATTTTAATAAAATTTTAAAACTGTTTTTCTGGTTCTTATTATAGATTCTGCATTTCCTATTAAATTTGCTAAGGAATGGTCTCTATAAGTTTTCAAATTTTTATTATCAAATTGAGAAGATATTTTTTAACCTCAAATGATACATTTTTATTTTTAGTTTTATCTTCACAAAAAGTTTAACTATTTAAAGTCTTCACCAAGATCATCTAAACATGATTTCTGTTTATCATTATTTTCAATAAACATTACATGCACAAATTCTTCAATATAAATTATTATCTTATTAAATACACTGTATGATTTAATATTTTTATAGTATAATAGATATATAACTTAATAACCATTGGTATAAAACTTATCTAATCTATCCTGGTTATTTAAAATAAACTCCTACACCCAAAAACTATAAAATAACCAATATTGGGATTTTTTTTCTTTAAGTAGTTTGTAAAGACTTTTCTTCAAAATTGGTCTAATAAAAACTCTATATAAAATATATAAAGTATTTCGAACCTATTCAGACAAATATATTTTGGTATATAAAATTCATAAATTATGATTCTTTCTATTCTTGAATAGTTCTATTCTTCATCTATACAAAACAATTTTATTATAGTGTTCTAAAAGTAAAAAAATTATAAAAGTATATATTATCATCAAAAAAATTAAATTTATATATTATAAAATTCACCTCTTTTAATACTTAAAATATAAATTATTATATGTCTCTTTTTATTTTGAATCCATTTATAAAATAAAATAATATTTTTAATGTTTCACTTTTATGAGTTAATAAATATGTCCAAGTAAACCTGTTATAATCATAAACAATAATTAAAACATAATTTTTGCATCCTAAACTAGAAGTTTCCATGGGGTCAAATAAATCAAGATATTACAGTTCTAAATATATAATTTTATTCACATTGTTAATAGATATGATAGTTTATATGTGTTACTTACTTTTAAAATGAGAATCATGAACAATGAACTTACTTGATTTAACTTCAATTAGGTCAAGAACCAATCCATGAATTTAGAGTTTTTATATTCAGATAAAATGAATGTTTCCCAATGTTTAAGGCTAAATAACTTTATTTATTTCTAAAATATATAAACTATTTATATTTTTCTTGTTTAGTTCAGAAAAAAATAGTGTAAATATTTATTTTTCTATTTGCATAAAATTAAATAGAAATGTCTTTAAAATCTAAACATTTATTGGCTTCAAACATAACACTCATTCCATCTTTACAAAGTCATAAGATACTTATAATGCTATTTTTTAATCATTTTACATACAATAATTTCTAAATAATAACTTCTTTTAAAACAAAAACTTTTCCAAACCCTATAATCAAACCTTTATAATTGTATCTAAAAGTGACCAGGTATCCATCACATGAATTAAAAGAAATAAAATTATAAATTTCATTATTCATGTTTTTGGAACATCTTCAATCTATAAATCGTGAATCTTTGAGGCTATTAAGGAATATTTCCTACAATCAATCATGTAAAATATTTTATTAGTACCCATGTCATCTTGAGTCCAATCGAATTAGTAGTATAGATTTTATACACCAAAACAAATTTTAAACATCAATTAAAGAGTTTTTTAGAAAATAATTTATTTGAAATAAATTTTTTAGTGTGACCAAATAATTGATTAAATTATATTGAACATTCTTTGGAAAAATTTCAATGTATTGCATACTTAAACCAAATTACACATGAAATGTTTCCATTTGAAATTTAAACAAATGATGTTCTGTTTATCCTTGGTTGATGATTGTCGTATCCAGAACTAGTTATTTTTTTATTATGTTTCATCAGAGACATAATTTAATCATATTTTTATTTACCTTAAACAAAAGTAAATAAATATTCCTTTAACTTTATAATTTCATCTTTTAAATTTTCATTTTCTTTTTGAATGACTTCTATATCATCATAGACTTTAACATTTGAAACTAAAGTAGTGTTTCTTAGTATTTTATTTTATACTTTAGATTTTTACTCTCATTCTCACCTTTAGTTAAATCATTCAGGACTAATTTGATTATCCTTTCATTATATTTAAATTTTTTATAATTAAAATCATTAAATCTATAATTTTTATATTTGATTTTCACATTAATTAATCTAATTTCTAGTAATTTATAATTAAATTCATTTTTTATTGTTCGTTCTTTAAATAAAAAACATTCATATTTTTATTTTTCTCATTAAATTTCCTATTTTTTCACTATTTTCCTATATTCCTTTTAAAATTATCTATATAACTCCTCCATTCTTAAAATATCCTACAAAAAAAAATTCATTTTGTTTAAATTTTTAACTTTAGTTCCAAAATCATATTCATAAATCGAACTTAAATCTTAATCAGTTCTTACCTCATTCATAGGTTTTTTCATCAAACAAAGGTTGTTTCGTTCTTTCTTACTCTAAGAATATTAATGTCTTTAGTGAAAATATTCAACACAATTCCATCCATATAAAAAAATTTCTTCAATTTCTTCTAATATTTCATGTCTTTCCCTTCTTACTATAATTTTTCATAATTAAAATTTTTGTATCCCTTTCTTTGTACTCATAGCAAGTTAATTCTGAAACATTATTACATTTTCTTCCATTTCCTATATTACTTCCATTTTCGTCATCCTTATGATGATCTCTTATGGGTCTCCTTTTGATGTTTCTTTTTTATTGTAAAATCCTTTAAATATCTTGTCTATTTCATATTTTTCACATTGTTGTAACTCATAATTAGAATAATTAGTATAAAAATTTATTTTGGATTTAAGTGTTATACTATTATTCTTGGAAAATTCCTCGTCTATAATTTTTTTCACTTTTACCTCATACTATAGTAAAGAACCGATTAGTTCATCTAAATTATGATCTTTAAAATTCTTACTTTTACCCATTTTCACTTTCTCCGCATGCCACTTATTCATAAGTGAATATAACACCCTCTCAAAAAATAGTAGTTTTATATAACTCCTTAATAAGAACATTCATAACATTGATAATATTTGTGAATATATATAACATATGGTTTATAGATTCATCTTATACCATCTTAAATTCTCAGTAATCCTCATATAGATTTCTAAACTTTTTTTATGTTTTTATGAATTATAATGTGTTACATGAATAATTATCTTGACATATTGAGTTGACTTATAATATAATTCAAAAAAACTAGTTCTATGTATGAAAAGGTAGTTTTAAAGAAAAAAAATTTTAGTTTGTGCTGGAATGCTAGAGCCTAAACCTATTAGATGAAGTTGGGATAAATTTGTAACGGCTCATATTGTACACCAAATTTAAAATCTCATGGTTCAATCTCTATAGTGGGGATGTTAGGGATAGTTTGCCGCTACTTATGGGTTCAGGGACTAAAGGCCCCCATCCAAAAATCCATTAAACTATAGCAATGATGACTAACTGTAGCAGAGCTGATCGGTGACATTGATATTGATACTATAGAATCTTTAGATTATTCATGGTTTTTATACTAGTGTGTGACCAGAAATACTGATTGGGCACTATAGTAGTTCAGAATTTTCTACCAGTACTGTTGTAGAAAAGTGGATTTACTGTTTGGATTGATATTGTAGCATTGAACTACTTTATCGACTCCCCTTAATATTGGGTTTTTATATCTCTAAATTCGCACTATAATTTTACTCCATGTAAATAATAAATTATTCTGTCTCTCCATAGATATAGGGATTAATCTAAAACCACATAAATCCTATGTGTTCTTGATTTTATTATTATTTTTTCTCCCCTTTACTCTTCTTCTACATAATCAATTATCATGGTCACTCCCAAAAATTTTGTAATAGTTTAAAATTTGGCCTCATTAATTGTTATAAAATGGAATTTTTCATTAATTTTTTTGGAAATAGTCTGTTTTATAGTGAAATTCAAAAAAATGGGTTTGAATACCATTTTTGTGGGTTATTTGGAGAGATTTTAACCCTAATGGTGTGTATTATCAAGACTTTTTTGGTTCAAAATGAAAAGTGGGAATTATTTCAAAAAAAATTAATATTTAAGAATTTTGAAATAAAGAGTGGATTTTTAATAAATAATTTTAAAATAAATAAAATGTTTGTGAAACTTGAGTGGTTTTATAGTTTTAAGGAGAATTTAGTGATTTTTAACATTGTTTAAAATGTTTTTAAATTCCCTATGGGGATTTGGTATTTATAATTAAGTATAATGTTTCCAAGTGATTGGGTTTTTTGAAAAACATGTGTGTTTTTTTTTTGGAAAATGAGTTTTAATTTTTTATGGAATGTGGTAGTTTTTTCAAAAGAACATGTACTTTTCATAAAAGGAAAGTTTTGAAAAGTTTTTTTCTTTAATAAATGGGTGAATTTGGATTTTTCCTTTATGTGTATTGGGATAGGTTGATTAGGTTTTATAAACATAAATCGATTGAATTCATGTTTTAGGTTTTTAAAATTATGCCTCTATAAAAGGTTTTGATAAAAGGTAGAAATATTTTTTCTTAGGATAAACCTTAAGGTGAATCCTCATGTTGTGTTAATGTGGTACTCTTAGTGTTTGGATCTACCCAGTCTCTAAATAGAGTAAAATATTACATTTTTATCACATATTGTGTCATTGTATCTTGGAGAATTTTTCATGATGGTTTTTTAAGTGGCATATCTCAAAACCATGCAGGTGGATAATCCACTGAATTATTTATCCCACTTTTGGGGTGAGTGAGTGGTGAAGTTATGTGGTGCTTGTTTCTCAGTTTATTAGATGTGTTCCTTACTTGAACCTCAGATATATTATGTTCTCCAGTTTTTAACCCTATTTATTTTATTCTTTTCTAGTTGTTACCTCATGATGTATGTTGGAGGTGGATTCATTATACATCTTTAGTAGTTTTTTAACTAGATGATGAGGGGTGAATTATATGTGTGGTTTGGATTTAGTTGATAATTTGTTTTGGGATTCTTACTTGAGGAGATTAGATTGGTTTAGGTTTTTTAGGTGACATTTATCTAGTTTATTCGATTGGTTCCCTTGTGGATTTTCCTTGTGTGATAAATTTTAATTTTCAGATGTGCATGCTTCATGAATTTACGATACTTGTTATTATTCATGTACGGTGTGGATAATGGGATGAGATTTGTTCAATGGATAACATATGGATGCATTAGGAGAATATTGGGGTAAAAAGTATGAGTATTTGGTTTTTTATTAGACCATGAGTTCTACCATGTTGGTATTTTCTATCTGAATCACCCCTAGTCAGTGTTCCATGATTTTGACCTCGTGTTACCCTTTGGTGTAGTATTGTGGAATGAGGTCAAAACCATGTTATTAAAACTTGAGGAATGATTATTATTGGTGTGTTTCTCCAACTATTTGGGTATCTGACGGATTTTTGATCTGGTCTAATGACCTTTCAAATTTTCTTTGTAGATGTTCTTCCTTTATAGAGTTTATCTTGTCTTTTGTGGTTGTTTATGGTCGGTGGAATCTTATCATTTCTTTTGATGATTAGTGGAAACACGGTTTTTTGGAGATATTTATTCTCTTGGGTTCTCCTATCCTTTGTTTCAACATTTTAGATGAATTTAAATAGTGTGGAGACTTATATTAGGACTATATTTTCTTAAATATTCGTGTTGGATGGTTGTGATATGGGTTATTCTTGGGGTGGTTTGGTATACCTGAAGATTATTCGCATGTATTTTGAGGAATGGTGGTAAGTGTAGTGTTTATTTTTATAGAATATTCTCTAATTTTTCATGCCCTCCCACCTATTTTATTTGGGTTTTGAGTTTTGGAATTTTTATCTACCTTTTTCAATGACTTTCTATAGGTAGAAAGTGTCATGGTGGGCAGAATCGTGACACCTACATGTCACTATGGTATTTAATATTATATAATTTTAGGGTATTATGAGATTTTTATGTGTTTAAATTTATTTTATAGTGTTTTAATAAGTCATAGGGAGTTTTTGTCTAGTATGTATGTATACCACATCATTTCATATGGATACCATTCTATATCTTGCCTATTTTCCTTATTAATTTTCAAGAGAGAGGGGTGGTGGCGTCGTGGAGTGTGTGTCGTGGTGGTGTTTGCGAGGGAAGAACCACACCACAAGTGAAAACCCAAGTAATAAAATAAATAAATAAATATTATGACTTAAAATTATTTATTTTATGGATTTATATTCATTATAGTTCTATAAACGACTTTATAAAATTTTTCAATCAAAAAAGGAATAATTTAATTTAACAAAAAAAATTCATACATTACAAGGTTTAATTTAAAAGTTAAATTTCTTGATTTTAGATTTTTAAATTAATAAAATGGTCTTAATTTTTTGATTCATAATATAAAATATTTATTAGGGTGACCTTTTGGGATTTTTCAGAAAATATTGATTTTTTATGAATAGTGAAAAATACTGATTTTTATTAAAACTATCATTGATTTTCAAGAATTAAAAAAAGTGTCATTTTATTTTGGATTAGTTTTAAAGTTAAATAAGTCCTATTTGAATAAAAATAATCTAATTAATTTCATGGTAATCATAATTATACTTTATTTTTGTATAAAATCAGTATTATAATTATAAGATTCATTTTTCTAAAAACTTGTTTCACTCCAGTTTTCATATTTTATTAAAATTAATTTCGACCACATATAAAATTTAATTTTAAAAAATGTATCTAATATTTTTAATCATTGGTTTCAATTTTTTTTAATGGGTTTAATTTCATTTTCTGGTCATAAGTAATAGTAACCATGGTAAAACATTATCACCATAGTAAAGGTTTAAAGGGTTAATGGGGGGGTTAAACTAAAAGATAAGGAATCATATTTATATAAAACTTAGATAAATATAACTTTATAAGTTTATTTATACACTAAAATATATTTAATTTAAATAATTTCCATTTGGTGGGACTTTACCTTTAGAATTACATATATTACATTTAAAGGTTCAAAGTATTTACAAGTGTCTCACTACCCTCACTTACAAAAAAACCTCCCATCCACACTTACTCACACACTTCGATCCATTTATCTCAAAAAAGACCAACCCAAAGGCATTCTCAACATAACTCACCATATCTTAGATGTTCTCGTCTTACCAAAAGACCAACCTATGAAGGATTAAAGATTAAGTCAAAGGAGGTTTTCCAAAGAATATGTATAATTCTTAATTGAGTGTGTCATGTTAATTTATTCTTATAACTCATTAAAAACTTATTTAAAAATAATGAAATAATAACATAAGTATATCACATATACTAAAAGTTTATTATGATTATATTACAACCCTTTTTCATATCATTTTCCATCCTATTGGAAATGAAAACATCATTCGTGTGTACGTGTGGACTACAACCTCGACGTAGAAATGTGTTTCATTTTTCATCACCAGATCATATTCCTGGTTAAAATTATGAAAAAATGAATATATATGATATTTATAACATTATTATTATTATTATTAACTTTTCCCCCACCATCCATTGTAAAATGACAACGCTACTTATGTGTACGTGTGGACTACCGCCTCTACGAAGCGATGTGATTCGTTTATCATTTACACAATACAAGGATTGTATTAAGGATAAAAATAATGAATAAATATGATTTTTATAATATTTTTATTATTATATAAAAATAAAATATTGTTTAATTTATTACTTTGACACCTAGTAGAAAAATAAAAACGTTGTTTATGCGTATGTATGAACTACCATCTCCTTGAAATGATGTGATTAATTTTTCATGAACACCATACATGGTTGGTTTTAAAATCTTATTTAATGTATAAATATGATATTTATAACATGTTTAATATTTTTTTCATAATGGAACCATAACCCATTTGACCACTATTAATGCGTCAAAGTTGTTTTGAGGTTATAAACTGAACAACCCCAAAATGACCATGTAACATCCCGACCCGGATCACCACTAAACTGGAGGCCGGACCGGTCACCACATGACCTCAAGCGTGCCTCCCCGTACGCCAGAGGCTACCGACTAGCATCGAGGGTCTAAGGATAGTCAATGGGGAGACTATACCCTCATTTTAGTGTTCAAAAATAGACAAATGCAATAAATAGCGGAAACGGTATAATAAATGAATAAGCAACGGAAACCATATTTTATAAATCTTGTACAAAACAAATTGCCAACGCCAAAGTATAAAACGGATGCATGCATGACATGCTAATGATATAAAAGTAGAAAATAGTGAACAAAATAGCATGATTTACATTTCAATGCATAAATAAATAAATAATGACTCAAAGCCCCATGGGCGATCTCCTCGAGCATCCCGAGCCTCCACTCGGTCATGTTCCCCTAACTCCCAAGTAAATGCAAACAGCATAGTCCTCCAACCAAATAGAATCTACTCGGGTACCCAGTGCAAGGGCGGCCCAAGTAGGGTGTGAGATATAAATCTTAGTAGGCCCGGACCACCGGTGTCTACCCCAAACCAGACATTTAATAAATAACTTATAACAAGTGAAGGCATGCATAAATTAAGTAAACAATACAATGTAACTATATACCCAAGTACATACTTCAGCCCTCAGTTGGTGTCTGAACCTTAATTATACATTTGTAATACATACTCAATATTCATTACATAATCATTCATCAGTTATTAATTATTCCAATATTAATAAATAATGAAGGTCTTGAGATTCGGCCTACCCCCAACATCTTCCGTATAAATCACTCACCACAGATGCCTCTAAAGACCATCTATGTAATCAAAGTAAAGACTAATTCAAAGCTTGTTCTTTGGCTTGGATAACGCGTCATAAGTTATTCAATTCAACATTTCATATACTAAGTCTGAGCCCACCCACTAAAAGTGGTTTACCCAATTCATAAATAAGTCTAAAACCTTCCTCATAAACAATTCACAAATCATCTTGTCTCAACAGCCTTCATTAACCATTAACTCATTTCATACATGAACAATTGGACCCATAGTCCAATGTTAATTAATGGGTGTAGAACATCATTTCTAGCACCCTTTTGAGTATTTGGAGCATCAGTCCTTGTCTCACAACCCATGGGTATTTGGAGAATCAGTCTCTGACCCATAAAAGAATATTTTATTGCAAGCTGGGTGTAGAACGCCATGTCTAGCACCCTGTGAGTATTTGGAGCTTATGTCCTTGTCTCACAACCCATTTATCAATCATACATATATATTTATCATTGGTGTAGAACACCATGTCTATCACCCCGTGATTATTTTGAGCTTCAGTCCTTGTCTCACAACCCGTTTATCAATCATACATATATATTTATCATTAGTGTAGATCACCATGTCTAACACCCCAAAACCATCCATTAATTAATTAAAAAATTAATTAATCCAATCCGTTAATTAATTCAACAACTAATTAACAACATAAATCGCCCGTCAAAAGTCAACCCTTAATTAACCATTCAACATTTCAATAGTAAATAATTAATTAACAATTAATTGTTCTTAGAAAGCCAAATAAATAATTAACTCAACATTTAATTATCCAAATTCGTTAACAAGTCTGAACCCATCCACTCAAACAGTGATTCTTCAGGACTTTAACAATTTACATGCATGTCATAATCATCACAAAACATGCTGAACAAGCCCATATATTTAGCAAAAATCTCACGCATCATCTCATAATATAAAACAACTTCATCCAAGACAACTTAATGTATGTAAATCTAACAAGTATCAAAAAGTACCCTTGGCCAGCAGTCATAACAAAAAAATCAATTCACAATCTTAATTTAATGCATGAAAATTAATTAATTCAAAAATTAATTAATTAAATATTATTTCTTAAACCAATCATAAATTAATTAATCATTTAACATTTAACATGTAATAATTAATCCATCCATTAATTATTACCAATTTCCAATTTATACTTTTGAACATATCAAATATTCAATATTCCCAATCATAATTAAAAGCCACACATTTTATTCCAACTCATGACTTGATAATTAATTCTACAATTAATTACCCTATTATATATTCTTCCCATTCAAATCATTTAACTGTTTGATCATATCACTTTAACCAAATTAGCAAAACATGCTTAAAAACAACCCAAGTTCAAGCCCTCATTTATCTCACATGGGTGGAATCATTTAATAACTTCAAAAGTGTCATGCATCGACATATCATAATCAAGGAAACTTGCATTCTCAATTTATTTAAAGAAGCTATAATTCTTAAAATAAAGTGTTAAGGATTTTAGACCCTACCTCTGGGTGGCACCATTTTAAATCTGAAACGCTTTAATGTACTTGGTAGCAACCAGTCCACAACTGGTCCATAATCGCACGTGCGCACATGTTTATATATATATATATATATATATATATCTGTGTGTGTGTGTGCGCGCGCACGCGCACGCGCGTTGTCTACATTGATCAACAAAAATTACATATATTAAATGGGTAACCATAATCAAAGTTTTAATGAACAAAGCACCTCTAACTTGGTACCAGGAACTCATAAAAAAAATTAACAGGCCTTAATATAACCGGTGCAAAGCCAAACGCGGGTTTAGAAACTAACCTGAACCAATGACGGAAAGAAATTTCGAGACCATCCGCCTCTCCCTTTATGGCAGATGTAGGATTATGGACCAATGGGTCCCGAGTTAACATTCACATATCCTAAAAAATTGAGGAATGAAACGATTGGATTAAACCCAAACCTTTGGGTTTTAGCTGAGAAAACAAGGCGAGAGAGAGGAGTCAAATGATTGATGTGAATCACCAGTTATACGCAGATAGACTCACCTTGACAAGGCGGACAAGATTCATGAAGAGTTCGAGGTGAATCGTCACGTGCAAAGTGGAGTCCGGGAGAGGGGTGGTGTGCCTCTAGGTATTGCCTGGAGGGGGGTTGCGCCACGGAGGTCACGTGTTACAGGAGCTTTGCCCGGGTGTCGTTCTGCTATAGGGTGGGTCGCTCGGGGGTTTGTGTGCCTCTTGGTCACACCGCGAGAAAGAGCTCACACTGAGGAGGGAGCTTGAAGGAGGGAGGGAGGGATCGCGTCATGGGGTGTGCTGCTGCGTGCGTGTTGCACCTTGTGCATAGGGAGGAAGAAGAGGGGAATTTGATTCCCATTATTTTCTTTTTCAAACCCCTAAATTAATTTCTATTAATAATAGTTATTATTAAACTCTTAAAACCCAATAATAATACTACCATTAATGCGATAATAATAATAATAAAGGATAAAAATAATACTCATTTTATTATTATTATTATACACCTTAAACACTTATCGAAAAAGTAAAAAATCTCCCCAATTAATCCTTCTTAACGGAAACGTTTCATTTGAGAAAATCAAACTCCCCTTTACTCCTCAATTAAATTAAAATCTCTTCGACTTCATAGTAATACAAATAATAATTCCTCTCCCACAATTAATAAAATTCATTTTTCCTTGAATTTAATTAATTAACAAAATAATAATAATAATTAAATCATTATTATTATTATTATTAAAACTTTCATTTTATTAAAATTCCAACCAAAACTCCCCAATTCATTACTATTATTATTTATAATAATAATACCCATAATGATCAATAATTATGACACTCGTAAAACCATAATAATAAAAATATAATTATTATTACTCAAACCTTTGATATAACCCAACAACTCTATAAAATAACCACACCCCTTCATTAAATTCAAAACTGCTTATTTAATTAAGCGTTTCATCGAGATACCCAACAGCCTCATTAAATTCACCTAAATATTACACCCCATTAAATAAAAACAGAACTTTGACAAACCCCATAATTAAATTGTATTAAAAGAAATAATAAAACGCCCATTTTAATTATGTCCAACCTCCCCGTTTAAATATACATTAATTATCCAATTCGTTTTTAACCTTCATTTATTATTCTCGTAGTAAATGTTTTGTAATTAATTATAAAACTCCATATTGATCATTAAATTGTTTTAACATTTATTTAACTAAGTAACCACAAAAATAATAATAACATCATTATTATTATTATTCTAACTTTCATTTATTTAAAAACCCAAACCCCCAATTTATTACAATATCATTAATATGATAAAAACACCAACCCATAACCCCTCATTTAATTAAAAGTTTCTTTGAGAAGCGCAAAAGCCACATTTAATTCTCATAAATGATACACTCCTTTAACATGCAATTAAAATCTCAAAGTATCAAAATAATTTATGACTCCGTAATAATAACAATGACATTATTATTATTAGCACATTACTCTATTTAATAATAAATTTTCCTTTAATAATTCTAAAACTCTTCATTTAAATAAAACGGTTCTTTGATAAACCCAAAAGCCACGTCAATACCTTCAACTACTATTTAATTAATTCTTTAACATTCAATAAATTTAACAACCACAATAATAGTAATAATAACTTCATTATTATTACTATTATTAAAACTTTATTTTAATTAATCCAAAACTCTCATATAATCATATTTAATTAAAAATAATAATAATAATTTATTAAATAAGATAAACTGCATAGGTTGGACTACAACCATGTGCTGCCCATGTAGATCTATTAAAGTGGATTTTTTTGGATCCGGTGCACCTGAGACTCATCGGGACACCCGCTAAAATTTATCGGGTAATTACGTAATTCCAGAAACGACACCATTGGGTGTTTCAACACTCAGAATAAAATTCCAGAGCTCAGTTTAAAAAAATTAACCGTTGATAAATAGAAAAAAAAATTGAAAACATTCATATTTTAACCCGGTTCAAAAACACGGGACTTTACAATATACCCACCTTAAAAACTTCTCATCCCCGAGAAACCATCGAGAACGACTACTAAATACACCGACCTACCAAGGTCATATAAGAAGATTAGTCAAAATATTACCGAACAACTCCATTCTAAAAGCTCAACATCACCTGCTGACACGTTTATCAAAAATGATACAATAATACCCACCTTAAGATTTTTCTTGATGTCTCAAGAAAAGATTATCCACTCACCAGCGCATGTTTTTAGAATACATTAATGCATGTGTGTGACATTCCTCGAACCATGTTCACCATGTCAAATATTGATCATAAAAATCCGTAACATAAATCTATCGGCATGCCAAAACAACTGAGTCCGAAGAAGTCCTCCCGAGTAGTGGGATGCACTTACTTTAATAGCCTAGAACATTCTATGGGTACAACCTACCATGAGTTATCCCCTTACAAACCATAAAAATTGACCCTCTCTCTTGGTCACGTAAAACTGAAATCACAAGGTTCAAAAACCCCCCCTTTTTCTTTTAGGAATTTTAATTAATTCATTTCAACCTTTTAACATTTGAATGAATTTATGCATACACACAAGTGCATATTCACAACAAGTCACTTGGTTTTCAAAAAAAACTACGGAAAAACATATGTATGTTATCACAAACATCCTCTTTAATAATCATTCAAAGTTATTCAAATATAAACAAGAAATTTAGCATCTAAATTCCTTTTACAGAAAAGGAGACCTCCAAAGTTCTCATTTATTCAATCTGGGTTCTTCCAAAAGCAACCCAACAATAGTTCATTATAATCAAAACTCAGCAGTTTTACATTTGTAACCATTTTCAAACATATTATGGTTGTATAAGGTCTAAACACATGGGTGGCCATATACCAATCGATAAGGCACCCATACAACTTATCGCGGGAATTTGGCTCCCATTTATCACAATCAACATTTATTTAACATTTTATCTTTAGAACCCCTTTAAAATATCCAAAACATCTCTAACATGTTAGCATAAGTAGTAACACAACAACATGCTATAACAGAGAAGCATGGCACAACAACAAAACATGCTAATAACTAAAACAGTATGGAATATAATCACTCAAGCATGTTACATATATTACTGGAACAAGCTATCTAGAGAGGCATGCTAAAGCAGATCAAAACATGGCATTGCACCCAAGGAACACAATCCAAATTAGCAGGCATCCTACTAATGCAACTACATGGCATGTTATATGCATGACATGTGAATATCAAAGTGACTAAGATGATGCATGTACGAAACTTCCTTGCCATATCAGGCCAAGACAATTATTTTTCAAAATTCTCAAAATCAATAAACAGTAGAAAATACTCCAGTCACTCAAGGTGAAATCATATAAACTGTAACCTCTAATAGTAAAAACATCAATTCCCATCCCTGGCCACTCGGTCATTTCCCATACATGAGGTGATCAGTCTCAAGCATGGCTATTAACCCAAGCGTCGACACATTCCTAGTCTCCTGTAAACCAACCCCAAACCAGAAAGACAAAGGAAAAGAAAGAAAACCTAAACCTCTGACACCACTTTGTAACATCTGGACATGGATCACCACTAAACCGAAGGCCAGACCGGTCACCACATGACCTCAAGCGCACCTTCCTGTACGCTAGAGGCTGTCGACTAGCAGCGAGGGTCTAAGGATAGTCAGTGGGGAGACTATACCCTCATTTTAGTGTTCAAAAATAGACAAAGGCAATAAATAGAAGAAACGGTATAATAAATGAATAAGAAGCGGAAAGCATATTTTATAAATCTTGTACAAAACAAATGGCCAACGCCAAAGTATACAACGGATGCATGCATGACATGATAATGATACAAAAGTAGAAAATAGTGAACAAAACAGCATAATTTACATTTCAATGCATAAATAAATAAATATTGACTCAAAGCCCCACGGGCGATCTCCTCAAACATCCTGAGCCTCTGATCGGTCATGTGCCCCTAAATCCCAAGTAAATGCAAACAGCATAGTCCTCCAACCAAATAGAATCTACTTGGGTACCCAGTGCAATGGAGGCCCGAGTAGGGTGTGAGATATAAATCTTAGTAGGCCAGGACCACCAATGTCTACCCCAAACCAGACATTTAATAAATAACTTATAACATGTGAAGGCATGCATAAATTAAGTAAATTGTACAATGTAACTATATACCCAAGTACCTGCTTCATATCTCAGCTGGTGTCTGAACCTGCATTATACATTTATCATAAAAACTCAATATTCCTTACATAATTATTCATTAGTTATTAATTATTCCAATCTTAATAAATTATGAAGGTCTTGAGATTGGTCCTACGCCCAACATCTCCCATATAAATCACTCACCATAGATGTCTCTAAAGACCATCTATGTAATCAAATTAAAGACTAATTCCAAGCTTGTGCTTTGGCTTGTATAATGCGTCATAAGTTATTCAATTAAACCTTTTATATACTAAGTCTGAGCCCGCCCACTAAAATTGGTTCAACCAATTCATAAATAAGTCTGAAACCTTCCTCATAAACAATTCACAAATCATCATGTCCCAACAGCCTTCATTAACCAATAACTCATTTCATGGATGAACAATTGGACCCATAGTCCAATGTTAATTAATGGGTGTATAACATCATGTCTATCACCCTCATGAGTATTTGGAGCATCATTCCTTGTCTCACAACCCATGGGTATTTGGGGCATCAGTTCCTAACTCTTAAAATAATATTTGCTTGCAAGTTGGGTGTATAACGCCATGTCTAGCACCCCATGAGTATTTGGAGCTTCAGTCCTTGTCTCACAACCCATTTATCAATCATACATATATATTTATCATTGGTGTATAACACCATGTCTATCACCCCATAAGTATTTGGAGCTTCAGTCCTTGTCTCACATCCCATTTATCAATCATACATATATATTTATCATTGGTGTAGAACACCATGTATAACACCCCAAAACCATCCATTAATTATTTCATAAATTAATTAATCCAATCCGTTAATTAATTCAAAAACTAATTAACAACATAAATCGCCCGTCAAAAGTTAACCCTTAATTAACCATTCAACATCTCAATAGTAAATAATTAATTAACAATTAATTGTTCTTAGCAAGCCAAATAAATAATTAACTCAACATTTAATTATCCAAATTTGTTAACAAGTCTGAACCCGTCCACTGAAACAGTGATTCGTCCAGGACTTTAACAATTTACATGCATGTCATAATCATCATAAAACATGCTAAACAAGCCCATATATTTAGAAACCATCTCATGCATCATCTCATAATATAGAACAACTCCATCCAAGACAACTTAATGCATGTAAATCTAACAAGTATCAAAAAGTAACCTTGGCCAACAATCATAACAAACAATCAATTCACAATCTTAATTTAATGCATGCAAATTAATTAATTCAAAAATTAATTAATTAAATATTATCTCTTAAACCAATCATAAATTAATTAAACATTTAACATTTAATATGTAATAATTAATCCTTCCATTAATTATTACCAATTTCCAATTTATACTTTTGAACATGTCAAATATTAAATATTCCCAACCATCATTAAAAACCACACATTTTATTCCAACTCATGACTTGATAATTAATTCTACAATTAATTACCCTATTATAAATTCTTCCCATTCAAATCATTTAACTGTTTAATCATATCACTTTAACCAAATTAGAAAAACATGCTTAAAAACAACACAAGTTCAAGCCCTCATTTATCTCACGTGGGAGGCATCATTTAATAACTTCAAAAGTGTCATGCATCGACATATCATAATCAAGGAAACTTACATTCTCAATTTATTTAAAGAAGCTATAATTCTTAAAATAAAGTGTTAAGGATTTGAGACCCTACCTCAGGGTGGCACCAGTTTAAATTCGAAGCGCTTTAATGTACTTGGAAGCAACCAGTCCACAACTGGTCCGTAATCGCACATGTGCACACCTTTATATATATATATATATATCTGTCCGCGTTGTCTACATTGATCAACGAAAATTACATATGTTAAATGTGTAACCAGAATCAAAGTTGTAATGAACAACGCACCTCTAACTTGGTACCAGGAACTCATAAAAAAATTTAATAGGCCTTAATATAACTGGTGCAAAGCCAAACGCGGGTTTAGAAACTAACCCGAACCAACGAAGGAAAGACAATTCGAGACCATCCGCCTCTCCCTTGGTAGCGGATGTCGGGTTATGGACCAATGGGTCCCGAGTCAACATTCACATATCCTAAAAAAATAGAGGAATGCAGCGATTGGATTAAACTCGAACCTTTGGGTTTTAGCTGTGAAAATAAGGCGAGAGAGAGCAGTCAAATGATCGATGTGAATCACCAGTTATATTCAGACAGACTTACCTTGACGTGGAGGACAATATTTGTGAAGAGTTCGAGGGGAATCGTCGCGCGCAAAGTGGAGTTCGAGAGAGGGGTGGTGTGCCTCTAGGTATTTCCTGGAGGGGGTTGCGCCACGGAGGTCGCGCACTGCAGGAGCTCCGCCCGGGTGTCGCACTACTACAGGGAGGGTCGCTCGGGGGTTTGCGTGCCTCTTGGTCGCACCGCGAGAAGAAGATCACACCGAGGAGGGAGCTCGAAGGAGGGAGGAAGGGGCTGCATCATGGGGTGTTCTATTGCGTGCGTGTTGCACCTTGTGCATAGGGAGGAAGAAGAGGGGAATTTGATTCCCTTTATTTTCTTTTTAAAACCCCTAAATTAATTTCCATTAATAATAGTTATTATTAAACTCTTAAAACCCAATAATAATACAACCATTAATGCGATAATAATAATAATAAAATATAATAATAATACTCATTTTATTATTATTATTATACACATTAAACACTTATCTAAAAAGTAAAAAAAAAACTCCCCAATTAATCCTTATTAAAGGAAACGTTTCATTTGAGAAAATCAAACTCTACTTTACTCCTAAATTAAATTAAAATCTCTTCGACTTCAAAGTAATAAAAAAATAATTCCTTTCCCACAATTAATAAAATTCATTTTTCTTTGAATTTAATTAATTAACAAAATAATTATTATTATTATTAAATCATCATTATTATTATTATTAAAACTTTCATTTTTTTAAAATTTCAACCAAAACTCCCCAATTCATTACTATTATTATTTATAATAATAATACCCATAATGATCAATAATTATGACACTCGTAAAACCATAATAATAAAAATATAATTATTATTACTCAAACCTTTGATATAACCCAACAACTCTATTAAAAAACCACACTCCTTCATTAAATTCAAAACTGCTTATTTAATTAAGCATTTCATCGAGATACCCAATAGCCTCATTAAATTCACCTAAATATCACACCCCATTAAATAAAAAAAGAACTTTGACAAACCCCATAATTAAATTCTATTAAAAGAAATAATAAAACGCCCATTTTAATTATGTCCAACCTCCCCATTTAAATCCCCATTAATTATCCAATTTTTTTTTAACCTTCATTTTTTATTCTCGTAATAAATGTTTTGTAATTAATTATAAAACTTCATATTTATCATTAAATTCTTTTAGCATTTATTTAACTAAGTAACCACAAAAATAATAATAACATCATTATTTTTATTATTCAAACTTTCATTTATTTAAAAAACCAAACCCCCAATTTGTTACAATATCATTAATATGATAAAAACTCCAACCCATAACCCCTCATTTAATTAAAAGTTTCTTTAAGAAGCTCAAAAGCCCCATTTAATTATCATAAATGATACACTCCTTTAACATGAAATTAAAATCTCAGTATCAAAATAATTTATGACTCTGTAATAATAACAATGACATTATTATTATTAGAACATTCCTCCATTTAACAATAAATAGTCCTTTAATAATTCTGAAGCTCTTCATTTAAATAAAACGGTTCTTTGATAAACCCAAAAGCCACGTCAATACCTTCAACTGACATTTAATTAATTCTTTAACATTCAATAAATTTAACAACCACAATAATAGTAATAATAACTTCATTATTATTACTATTATTAAAACTTTATTTTAATTAATCCAAAACTCTCATATAATCATATTTAATTAAAAATAACAATAATAATTTATTAAATAAGATAAACTGCATAGGTTGGACCGCAACCATGTGATGCCCATGCAGATCCATTAAAGTGGATTTTTCTAGATCATGTGCAACCGAGACTCATTGGGACACCCGCTAAAATTTATCGGGTAATTACGAAATTCCATAAACGAAACCATTAGGCGTTTCAACACTCAGAATAAAATTCCATAGCTTGGTTTAAAAAAATGAACCGTTGATAAATAGAAAAAAAAATCGAAAACATTCGTATTTTAACCCAGTTCAAAAACACGGGACTTTACAGCCCAACATGAACCTAACCAATTTAGTAACTAAATAAAATATGGTAATAAATGAAAGAAAATGAATGATAATAATTAAATGAACATGAAAAAAGGGTATTAATAAATTATGAAACTAATATAATTTAATTATTTATAGAACATATGAAGCTAGACGGGATT